>CM075672.1:37852500-39102500 GCA_037962975.1 Clitoria ternatea | reverse complement strand
AAACCTGAGTGCCCTCCAATAAAGCAGAAACTACGTCGAATGAAGCCAGAAATGCTTTTAAAGATCAAAGAGGAGGTTAAGAAGCAGTTTGATGCTGGGTTCCTAGCTGTGGCAAAATACCCTCAGTGGGTAGCCAACATTGTCCCTGTCCCAAAAAAGGATGGAAAGGTACGGATGTGTGTGGACTACCGAGATTTGAATAGGGCTAGTCCCAAAGATGATTTTCCCTTACCACAGATCGATGTTTTGGTTGATAATATAGCTCAGCATTCCATTTTCTCATTCATGGATGGTTTCTCGGGGTATAATCAAATTAAAATGGCACCTGAAGACATGGAGAAGACCATGTTTATCACTCTATGGGGTATATTTTGCTATAAGGTGATGTCCTTTAGGTTGAAAAATGCTGGAGCGACTTATCAGAGAGCAATGATGACTCTTTTCCATGATATGATGCATAAGGAAATAGAAGTTTATGTGGATGACATCATTGCCAAATCTAGAACAGATGAAGGGCACATTAGCGATTTAAGGAAGCTTTTTGAACGGTTAAGAAAGTTCAGGCTAAGATTGAACCCTGCCAAGTGCACGTTCGGTGCAAGGTCATGCAAGCTGCTAGGGTTTATAGTAAGCAAAAGAGGGATAGAGGTTGATCCCAACAAAGTCAAGGCGATTCTCGAGATGCCTCCTCCTCGTACAGAAAAAGAGGTTCGAGGATTCTTGGGAAGGCTCAATTATATCGCCCGATTTATTTCACAATTGACAGCAACTTGTGAACCCATCTTCAAGTTACTCCGCAAGAATCAACCAGGGCGATGGGATGAGAACTGTCAAGCAGCTTTCGAAAAGATTAAGCAGTACCTACAAGAACCACCAATTTTGGTGCCCCCAACCCCAGGAAGGCCACTTATATTGTATCTGACTGTATTGAATGAATCCATGGGTTGCGTGTTGGGACAGCACGATGAAACTGGAAAGAAGGAACATGCTATCTACTACTTAAGCAAGAAGTTCACTGATTGTGAAATGAGGTACTCCGCTTTAGAGCGGACTTGTTGTGCGTTAGCATGGGCCACTAAGCGTCTAAGGCAATACATGTTGAGTCACACCACTTGGCTAGTTTCTAAAATGGACCCCGTCAAGTACATTTTTGAAAAACCTGCTCTGACCGGAAGGATCGCTCGTTGGCAAGTGTTATTAACTGAGTACGACATAATATATGTCACTCAAAAGGCTATAAGAGGAAGTGCCCTGGCTGATTACTTGGCACACCAACCCATCAATGATTATCAGCCGATGCAATTTAACTTCTCGAATGAAGATATCATGACACTATTCAATGAAGAAGGTGGTCAGAAAGAGAAATGGACCCTGAGATTTGACGGAGCTTCTAATGCATTGGGGCACGAAATTGGGGCTATCTTGATTTCACCCAATAAGGGATTTATCCCTATCTGCGCCAGATTGTGTTTTGACTGTACCAATAATATTGCTGAATATGAAGCATGCTCATTAGGAATCCAAGCAGCGTTGGACGCAAAAGTAAAATTATTGGAAGTTTATGGGGACTCTACTTTGGTTATCCACCAATTGAAAGGCGAGTGGGAGACTAGGGACAGTAAGTTGATTCCTTATTATGATCATATCAAGGAAATGATCAAAGAGTTTGACGAGATCTCTTTTCATCACGTTCTCCGGGATGACAATCAAATGGCTGATGCTTTGGCTACCCTTGCCTCAATGTTCAAAGTAAGTAGTGACTACGATATGCCTCTCATCGAAGTAAAGAAGCATTGTGAGCCTGCATACTGTCAAATGATGGAAAAGGAGTCTGATGGGAAACCTTGGTACCATGATATTAAAAGATATATCCAGAGTCAAGAATACCCCGAGGGTGCTATAGAAAATGACAAGAAGACCCTAAGACGACTCGCCATGGGTTTCTTCTTAAATAGGGATGTGCTTTACAAAAGAAACTATGACTCTATCCTTCTTCGCTGTGTTGATGCTGATGAGGCAAACGAAATCATGAGGGATGTTCATGAAGGATCTTTTGGGACTCACACTAATGGACATGCCATGTCTAGAAAGATCTTGAGGGCTGGTTATTACTGGATGACCATGGAAGCAGATTGCTTCACCTATGTTCGAAAATGTCATAAATGTCAGATATACGCTGACCATATTCATGTACCCCCGTTATCCCTAAATGTCTTGACGGCACCATGGACCTTCTCAATGTGGGGCATGGATGTCATTGGACCCATCGAGCCAAAAGCCTCAAACGGTCATCGTTTCATCTTGGTCGCCATCGATTATTTCACCAAATGGGTAGAAGCGGCTTCATATACCAGCGTAACAAGGAATGTTGTGGTCAAATTCATCAAGCGAGAATTGATATGCCGATACGGCCTACCAAGTCAGATCATTACTGACAATGGTACGAATTTGAACAACAAAATGATGAAGGAACTCTGTGAAAGCTTTAAAATTCACCATTACAATTCCTCTCCTTATCGGCCTAAAATGAATGGGGCGGTTGAGGCGGCCAATAAGAACATCAAGAAGATAGTGCAGAAGATGGTAGTCACTTACAGAGATTGGAGCGAGATGCTCTCTTTCGCTCTACATGGGTATCGCACATTGGTCCGAACCTCGACAGGGGCAACCTCGTTCTCTCTTGTATATGGAATAGAAGCGGTCTTGCCTTTTGAAGTAGAGATCTCGTCCCTTCGGGTAGTGATGGAAGCAAAATTAGAAGAAGCTGAATGGCTTCAAGCTCGACATGACCAACTAAACTTGATTGATGGTAAAAGATTGACTGCCCTCTGTCATGGTCAGTTGTATCAGAGGCGTATGAAATGAGCATTTGAGAAAAAAGTATGACCTCAACAGTTCCAAGAGGGAGACCTAGTACTCAAGAAAATTTTACCAATTCAAAAGGACAATCGGGGCAAATGGACTCCTAATTATGAAGGACCATATGTTATGAAAAGGGCTTTTTCTGGAGGAGCCTTGATACTCACTAATATGGATGGCAAAGATTTGCCAATGCCTGTAAACACAGATGCAGTGAAAAAGTACTATGCTTAGGGAGGGAATGTCAAAAAAAAACAAAAAAAGGTCAAAAAAACAAAAAAAACAAAAAAAAGGGAAAGAAAAGAAAATTAATGCTCGCTAAGCTGAAAACCTGAAAGGGTAGCTTAGGCAAAAGTTAGAGCGACCCGGTGAGTCGAAAACCCCAAAAGGGCAGCTCAGGCAAAAGTTAGGGTCAAATTTCTGGTAATGCAAATAAGACCTCTAACTCAAAGAAGTACGAGTCCAAGCTCGGGTACGTGAATCATTGTCGAACTTACCTTTCTAAAAGCAAAGTCGAAGGGTGAACATGAAGTCGTATTGGGGGTTAAGGCTCTCATCGGTCTCAGAGATTCACTAGAGGATCTATGAATCTTCCCAGTTTTCACCTGTCCTTGACCTGTTCTATGTGACCTCATTCATTTCATTTACCTTCTTTATTTTTCTTTCTCTGTACTTGTTTAACGTGCATGAATAAAATTCACCCTCTTCGATACGTGTTATGAATTTGGTTGATCTGATAAAAACATGTGTTTTAATAAAATAAAATGGAAGAATGGTAAACATTTAAAGTCGTAAGGGATAAGATGCTCTTGCTACTCGACCTCATCAAGGGTGATCATCGCAGAGACTTGGTCAGGCACGCGCTCCGAAGCTATGGTTGTTTCATTCGTTCTACTTCGTCCATGAGTCATCTCAAGAGTCGCGGTTTCACAGGACCTACCCAAATTTTTTTGAATTTATCCTTGCACTACTTACCATTTTTCTGCAGGTTATCTCACAGACAGTCATGCCAGGCATTAACACCTTAATCAAGTCCTTCAAGTCCCTTCCTCGAATCGCCTCAGAACTCCTTCCCTAAATCGCCAAAGTTGGCACCTTTTAATGTTTTCTTCTTCCATCACCTAAGTAGGCGGCTTCAGAGTCTCATCCTCAACTGTTAA
Organism: Clitoria ternatea; assembly: GCA_037962975.1. NCBI lineage: Eukaryota > Viridiplantae > Streptophyta > Magnoliopsida > Fabales > Fabaceae > Clitoria > Clitoria ternatea. The sequence goes on along the minus strand of CM075672.1, from coordinate 39,098,481 downwards.
AGTCTGTATCTCTCAAACTTTCCTCCCTAGTGGAATCAATCGCCAAAGATGGCACTTCTCAAGATCTCTTCCCCAATGAATCCTGAACTTTCTAAATCAAGGGGCAGTACCCGAATCACCAAATTCCTCCCCAGTGAAACTACACTTCCCAAAAAAAAACTCAACTAGGGCATCTCCCCGAATTTCTTTTATTCTAGCCAATCTCCAAGATTCCTTCCAACCTGTCAAACTGGGGCATCTCCCCAGGATCACTTTCTTTCAATCAAAGAGTAATTCTTTCAGTCATGTCAAAATGGGACGTCTTCCCCAACCTTTACATTTCCTGCCAATGGTGAGTTAATTCGGACGAGACGTCCTGTTAATTCCCCCAATCTCTGTGTTTCCTGTCAGCTGAGGGTTAACCCCACTTTTACTTTCCGTCTGCCTATTCAGGCACCCTTTACTTTTTGTCTGCCTATTCCGGCATCCTTTACTTTCTGTCCGCCTATTCAGGCACCATTTACTTTTTGTCCGCCTATTTAGGCACCCTTTACTTTCCGTCCGCCTATTCAGGCACCCTTTACTTTCCGTCCGCCTATTCAGGCACCCTTTACTTTCCTGTCCGCCTATTTAGGCACCCTTTACTTTCCGTCCGCCTATTCAGGCACCATTTACTTTTTGTCCGCCTATTCAGGCTCCCTTTACTTTCCTGTCTGCCTATTTAGGCATCCATTTACTTTTCGTCCGCCTATTCAGGCACCCTTTACTTTCCGTCCACCTATTCAGGCACCCTTTACTTTCCGTCCGCCTATTCAGGCACCCTTTACTTTCCTGTCCGCCTATTCAGGCACCCTTTACTTTCCGTCCGCCTATGCAGGCACCCTTTACCTTCCAGTCTACCGGGGGTCAATCCCGATCTTCTCACTTCCTGTCCATTTGAAAACAATTTTTTGTGGTCAATTCAGAGTTCAAAAAAAAAGGAGAGAAGAAGAGAAACAGAAGTGGAGAATGCTCGTTTTTAAGAAAAAGAGGTCACACTGACTCATGATTGCCCACACCATCAGTTGCCATACCGATCAAGAGGTCCCACTTGGCCCCCTACATCGGTGTTCATATCTTTACTTCCTTTTCACTTCAAAAACACAGAAGCTTCGTGTTTCTTTTGTGAAAAAGAAGTAAAGAGGGGCATCTGTGAACATCTCTTTTGGTCTGGTCCAAGTGGAATGAATCTTTTTTATACTGAATTCCAATTCAGAATGGTCAAATCTAAATGGGATGGCTCCAAAATAATCAGAACCGAGCGAAATAACTCAGAATGAAGCTTTTCCAAGTGGAATATTGCCCTGTTGGAGCAAATCTGAGTGGAATGACTCAAAAATGATCAAATCCGAGCAGGATGACTCAGATTAAAGCATTTCTGAGTGAAATACAGCCATGGTGGAGATAAATCCGAGTGAAAAAAACTCAAAAATGGTCAAATTCGAGTCATAATGAAGCATTTCCGAGTGGAATAGGCTCCTGTTGGGGGAATCCAAGCGGAATGACGCATAAATGATCATATCCGAGTAGAATTAAATAGGATGAGTCATTTCCGAGTGGAATATACTTCCTTTTGGAGTGAATCAGAGTGGAATGACTCAGAAAGGATCAAATCCGAGTAGAATTACTCAGAAAAAGTCAGTTCTGAGTGAAATGCTTCCCTGTTGAAGGTGAATCCGAGTGGAAGGCTCCCTGTCAAGCCATTCCGAGTGATACTCTGTTGACGGATGAATGCTGAGAAGGTTTCCTCTATTGATTGCAATTAATCCAAGTGAGAGCTTTCTAATTGCAACAAATCCGAGTGAAATATAGCCCTATTGAAGTTAAAATCGAGTGAAAGCTTCTGATTGATACTGATCTGAGTAAAAACAAGTCTGAGTGAATTAAAATCCGACTCAAAGTGTAACTAGAAGGACAGATTTTGATTGGACGAAAGCTTTTCTGAGTGAAAATACCCAGTTTCCAAGTCCTGAGTGGGAAGCAAGCCTTTTCCGAGTGAAAATGCTATGTTCCGAGTGAAACATTTTAGGAAGGAGTGAACCTGTGCCGAATGATCAATCTTCAATCGGTTTTCCGAGTGATAACAACCCAATGCAAGGACTTCTAAATGAATGTGTCCGATTGGAATGAAGAAAGGCAAATCTATGCAAAGTTTCTCCGAGTGGTTCAGGAGATACCGATTGATGAAACTGAGTCTTTGATTCTAATTGAAGCATGAGGCTGACTCCAAGTGAGTTGGGGAATAGTCGTGTGTTTCCGAGCAACCCAAGACTCGTGTGCATCAAATAGCTGATTACCGAGTGAGTGCACCAAACAAGCCAATCACCGAATGAAAGCTATTTCCAATTGGAAAATAAGTAAAACGGTCAGATTCTGAGTGAAAAGCCAGTAGGATTTCTGAGAAAATCTTCACTCATCCTATAAATCCAAGTCACCATTTTCACCCTAATCCGAGCCATTCCATTAACCATTCCCGAGCCACTTTTCACCCGGTCCTGAGTCATCTTTGACCCATCTCCGAGTCATCCTTTACACATCTCCGAGTCATCCTTTACACACTTCCGAGTCTTCCTCTTTATTCAGTCGGCTCCGAGTCATCCTTTAATCAACTCCGAGACCCTTTACATTCAACTTCCGAGTCTTTCTCTTTGATTTTCAATCGGCTCCAAGTCCTCCTTTACCCATTTCTGAGTCAATTTTTACCAATTTCCAAGTCATTATTCTCTCCTAATTCTGAGTCATTTTTTTATCAGTTCTGAGTCAATCTTTGATCGGTTTTTGAGTGACACTTTTCAGTCAATTCTTGGTTAGTCTTCAATTATTTCTGACTCAGTTTTTAACCAATTCCGAGTGACATTTTTACCTATTCTCGAGCCAGTCTTCAGTCGGTCAGCCCTCTTCAAACAAATTCTGAGTCACCATTTTCACCCGAATCCGAGTTATCCTTTCACCCATTCAAAAGCCAATTTTCAGTCAGAACCGAGTGACACTTCAAACCAAGTCTGAGCCCCCATTTTCCCCAATTTTGAGTGACACTTTTCAATCAGCACCGAGTCCTCTTCAACCGGTTCTGAGTCAATCTTCACTCGGTCTGTTTGATTGTTCCAATCAGAATTACCTCGTTTGACCCCTCAATTCAATTGCATACTTTTTCACTCGATTTTCTATTGGAAATGCTTCATTCCACTCGGAATTGACTCCCAATGTGGATGAATGCCGACTGAGAGGCTGATCCGAGTCATTTTCAATCGGAATTCTACCATTCTCACTCAGATTTCCATCATTCTCACTCGGATTTTCACCATCCTCTCTCGGATTTCCACCCGGCTCCCCCTGTTCGCCCGTGTTGACTTGGATTCCACCACCCAAGTGGATCCAGGAATCCTGGAGGTGGCAGACAGGGGTGGAAGTGGGGGGAATTAAAAATTCCCACCCAGCCGTTGTCCCCCACTTCACTCTGAATGGAAGTGTGAGTTGGTTTTCCACTCTGAGTGGAAGCCTGAGCTGGCCTTCCACTCAGACAAGCCTATAAATAGGCAAGGGTTGAAGCACCAAGGCGGGGGGAGATCTCATTAAGGGAAAACTCTGCTAAAACCTCCGTTCTCTCTCTCCTTCACACCAACTCCTCTCTTCTTCTCCTTCCATCGTCCCTCACCATACTGCCCCACAATCCACCACACCGTCCTCTCCTATTCCAATCCGTCCAAACCCTCACTCAATCATCCTCATTCCTAATCCCAGCACCTTCCCATTCCTTCTAACTCCCCCTTTTCCTCTCGGACCAGCATTCCTGCTCCATCACTCGGTTTTACTCAACTTTCACCCGGTATTTCTCTTATCACTCTGATTTTCCCTATTTTTACTCGGATCTTTCATTGTTCCACTCGGATTTTACTATTTTTACTCGGTTTTCCCTATTTCCACTCAGATTTTACTATTTTTACTCAGTTTTCCCTATTTTTCACTCGGATTTTCCTCTTTTCACTCGGTTTTCCCTATTTTTACTCGGATTTTTCATTTTTTTTCACTCGGATTTTCTTTTTTTCCCACTCGGATTTTCTTCCCTCACTCGGTTTTCGCCCATTTTTTTCTCTTTTCTCCGAATCTATTGTTTCTCCTTCTCTCTGGTAGCTTCTGCTTCCCTCTCCCTTTTGCTCCGTAGTCTAAAAAAATGGATGTTTCCTTTTTTTTCTTCTCTTTCAAATCTAAATAAAATTAAGAAAAAAAAACTTTTAAAGAACTACGTGACCCTGATTTCTCGAAAGCTCGAGAATACGTAGGAGCGGGAAATAGTTCCTGTCGGGCCCATCTTTCTTTATTTAATTTTTAGAGCTTCCATTTTTGTCTTGCTATCAAAAGGAGGAGCGAGATTAATTTGGAAGAGACGTCCTGTTAATCTCATATTTTTTTATATATACCTTTTTTTTAAAAAAAGAAGGAGCGAGGTTAATTTAGACGAGACGTCTTGTTAATCTCATATTTTGTAGTATTTCTTTAAAAGGAGGAGCGAGATTAATTTGGACGAGACGTCCTGTTAATCTCATATTTCTTAAATATCTCTTAAAAAAAAGGTGGAGCGAGATTAATTTGGACGAGACGTCCTGTTGATCTCATGTAAATATTTTGTGTTGATTTTTGTTTATTTTTTTGTTTATTTTGTCATTCCGTACATTTTTCTTTTCATGAAGAAGTTAAAATAATTATTGGGCTAATTATAATGCGCGCTATCAAATTGAGGTAACCGTTTTTATAACGGACAGTCGTGAGGTGCTAATACCTTCCTCACCTGTAATCGGACTCCTGAACCATAGAATTTCATTTTTATAACCAGTGCTTTAACAAAAGGTTTTTTCCAGTATTTTAACCTAAAAAAAATATTGGTGGCGACTCCCTGTTTATCTTTAAAATCGTTTCGAGGGTCGGCCGCGCCGCCGCGATCCCGGTCGCGACAAATCTCCACCGTGTTCCAACACACACGCCCTCGGTAAGTCCTCCAAACTTTGTATCGTCTGCTCGGATTGTCCATCTGATTGGGGGTGGTAGGCAGAACTTAGCCAAAGTTTCGTGCCCAATTCCTGATGCAGGCTGGTCCAAAACCGGGACGTGAATCTAGGATCCCTGTCCGATACGATGGAAGTCGGCATACCATGCAGTCGGATAATTTCACGAATATAAATCCGGGCTAACTTATGTAATGGGTATCTCATGTTCACAGGTAGGAAGTGTGCACTTTTTGTCAGTCGGTCAACAATGACCCAAATCGCATCATGGCCCGCTCAGTTTTTTGGCAATCCCATGACAAAGTCCATGGCGATTGAGTCCCATTTCCACACGGGGATCTCCAGGGGTTGCAATGCACCATACGGCTTCTGATGCTCAACTTTCGATTTTTGACAGGTAATACACCGAGCCACGTATTCTGCCACATTCCTCTTTAATCCAGGCCATCAGAATTGTGTTCTTAGGTCGTGGTACATCTTCGTGGTACCCGGGTGGATACTTAGTAGGCTTTTGTGGGCTTCATCGAGCACCATTCTTCTTAATTCTCCTCCACCCGGCACGTATATTCTGTTTCTCACTCGGAAGATCCCATCCGATCCCTCGGTCAAGGACAAGTCCTTTCCTTTGGCCTGAGCCTCCTTCATCTCAGCCAAGTAGGAATCTGACTGCTGTTGTTCATACACGGATTTCAGAAATTCATTGGCAATCCTTAACGTACCGATTGTTATTTTCCGAGAGGAGGGGATGTCAACATGCAAGTTCATGTCTCGGAACTATTCCAACAACTCCACCTCCTTCACCATCATCACTGCTATATGGAGGGATTTCTGACTCAATGCGTCGGCAACAACATTTGCCTTACCCGGATGGTACTTCAGCTCGAAGTCATAATCCTTTAGAAATTCCATCCATCTCCTCTGCCTCATGTTCAGCTCCTTCTGGTCGAATAAATATTTGAGGCTCTTGTGGTCGCTGCAAACTTCGAATTTAGAACCGTACAAGTAATGCCTCCATATTTTAAATGTGAAGACCACAGCTGCTAATTCCAAGTCGTGGGTCGGGTAATGCTGTTCGTGAAGCCTCAATTGCCGAGAGGCATAAGCTATCACTCGGTCCTTCTGCATTAGCACGCATCCCAATCTGAGTCTCGACGTATCACAGTAAACTACGAAGCTCTCTTGCAAGTCAGGCAATGCCAGTACTGGAGCGGTCGTCAACTTATCTTTTAGCCCTCGAAAACTGTTCTCGCACTCGGAACTCCACACGAAGGGAACGTTTTTCCGGGTCAATTTAGTCAGTGGCAAAGCTAGCTTAGAAAAACCTTCAATAAACCGTCTATAATAACCAGCCAGGCCCATAAAGCTCCTTATCTCCGAGACCGACTCGGGTCTCTCCCATGCCATTATAGCTGCCACCTTTGAAGGGTCTACTGAGACACCTTCCTTGGAAATCACATGTCTGAGAAAGTGGATCTTATCCATCCAGAATTCACACTTCGAAAATTTTGCAAACAGCTGCTTCTCCTTCAAGACTTGAAGTACCGCTCGGAGGTGTTCTTCATGCTCATCAGAGGTCTTGGAGTAGACTAAGATATCATCGATAAAAACTACTACGAATCGGTCTAAGTACGGGTGGAATATGTTGTTCATGTAATTCATGAATATGGCAGGTGCATTTGTCACACCGAACGGCATCACTACATACTCGTAGTGGCCATACCGAGTCCTAAAGGCAGTCTTGGGAATATCCGAGTCTTTCACCCGGATTTGGTGGTATCCCGATCGTAAATCGATCTTCAAGAAGACTGAAGCACCACGCAGTTGGTCAATCAGATCGTCGATCCTGGGCAACGGGTATCGGTTCTTAATCATGAGTTTGTTTAGCTGTCGGTAATCTATGCATAGTCTCATGCTACCATCCTTCTTCTTAACAAGTAGCACAGGTGCGCCCCATGGTGATACACTCGGCCTAATGAATTGTTTTCCAAGTAACTCATCCACCTACTTTTTCAGCTCAGCCAATTCTGTTGGGGACATTCTATAAGGTGCACTGGAGACTGGCTTGGCTCCAGGGATCAGGTCTATAGAGAACTCAACTTCTCTAGTTGGAGGGACACCCGGCACATCTTCTGGAAACACCTCTGGGAATTCACAAACAGTCAGAATTTCGTTCACTCGGGCTCTACTCTCACCCTCAGTTAGACAGAGCATCATAAATAACTGGGCTATACCTGGTACCGAGTAGTCTTCACTAGTCTGTCTCAGAAAGATTATTCTCCTGTTCCGACAGTCCACCAATACCTTGTTGGCTGAAAGCCAATCCATGCCGAGTATAATGTCAAGATCCTTTAAAGGTACGCACACCAAATCGAAGGTGGAACTCCGATTGCACAACACAAACGTTACATCTTTACACATTGATGATGTCAACACCTTAGTGCCAGTCGGATTGGCTACTTCCAAAGTCCGATCCATATACACAGTCGGCAACTTTAAACGTCTTACACACTTATCAGCTATAAAAGAATGGGTGGCTCCAGAATCAAAAACTACGTTAAGTGTATATCTACCGAGTAAGCACTTACTTTGCACTAAGTCGTTTTCTTGTGCAGCTTCTTCAGCACTGATGGCGTAGACTCTCCCAGCAGCTGGTTGGTAGGCGTTCCTCCTCCGATTGTTTGGGGCAAACATCATATTCCCTCTGGCTCCATTACCTCTGCTCCCCGATCCTTGGCTACCATTTCCGTGATTTCTTCCTTGGGAACCTCCCTGGCGCACATTGGCGTTTGCCTGACGTAATTGGGGACAGTCGGGGCGAATGTGCCCCTTCTCCTTACAATGAAAACATATGACATCTTCACTATCACAATTCTGAGCAAAGTGGTCGCCACCACATTTAAAACACTTGCCATATTTTGGACGTCCACTCGCCTGTCTCCCCTGGTTGCTGCGATCTTTATATCTAGCAAAGGGTCCATTTCTTCCAACGTTACCTGGCCTCTTAAAGCGTGACTATTGAGGCCTCAAGGAGGAACCTGCCCTACTGTTCTGGCCTAAATGGGCCTTGTCGTCTTCTTCGAAGATCCTGCATTTATTCACCAGCACCGAAAAGCTCCAAATTTCCTGATATCTGCAAGCTCTTTTGATGTCCGATCTCAGTCCATTCTCAAATTTGAGGCATTTGGAGCTCTCAGTCCCGGGTTGTTGGAAGGGTGGGTAAAACAGACACAACTCCTCAAATCTGGCTCCATATTCTTCTACAGACATGGAACCCTGTTTCAATTCCATAAACTCCAATTCCTTCCGACTCCTTACCGTGTCGGGGAAGTATTTTTCCAGAAAGCATGCTCTAAAATTCTCCCATACTAGCTGAATGCCCGCGTCGGTCAGTCGGTTCCTAGCAATTTTCCACCAATTTTCTGCCTCATCTCGCAGCATGTACACTGCCCACTCAACTTTCTGGGCCTCTGTATAGTGAAGGCCCCCAAAGACTCTCTCCAAGTCTTGAACCCACTTATATGCTGCCTCGGGATTAAATCCCCCTTGAAACTCAGTCGGTTTTCTCTTCAGGAAGCGATCCAACACTTGGCCATCTTCAGCTCGAGGCTGGCCCTGCCTCTCAAACACGTCAGCAAAATGTTGGAATGCTGTGGCTATGGCTTCCATGCTTTGGCGATTCGCCATGACTTATCCTGAAATTAACACCCCTTCAAGGATAAGTTTACAGGGTTACTCACTACCGTTCGGATCTCATCCCCATATCCACTGATTATAGCACATTATACCATTTATATATATATATATATATATATATATATACGTCATGTAATCAATCAGACCAGGAGAGGAGTTACCTCCTATCCTCAAATCAATATCTCAACATCAATCATGTTCAACCAGAATATCACAATAATGATGACCACTCGGTCATAATACATACAACCGCTTACACTCGGTAAGCACACCTTGGCCTTGGACTTTTCGGTCTGCTCTGATACCAAAATGAAACACCCTAATTTAATAAATAAATAATTAACAAAACAGAGGAAATTTTTCCCAAATAAACCAAGAAGAACCGGGCAAGAAAGAAATAAGGGAAAGGAAGCAAGAGGAATGAAACCGGCCCAAGGGGGCTGACAGCGGAAGAAGAAAACGCTTAGGCGGATCACACTACAACGCCCACTCGCTCAAGCGAGACCTGACTCCGCTTGGGCGGTACCACTCAAAGCCTTCCCTCAAAACCACACTCGCTGCAGCGAGTCCCCACTCGCTGAAGCGAAAAGCTACATTCGGCACTCGTTCACTCCACTCGGCATTCCCTCACCCGGATTTCAGCGCCTGGTTCACTCAGAAAGGTCCACTCTCAATTCACTCGGATTGGCCCTTATACATACCAGCTCCATTCAGAAAACATAACACATTCCATGACTTCACTCAATCGGGATCCATATACGGCAACTCGGAAATGATCCCCATAGCCACTCACTCGGAATCTATGAAGACTTCTCACTCAGAATAACTTTCACGTCCTCCTCGCCACTCAGGGTATTTCACTCATTTTTCACTCGGTAACCATAATCTTTCCTACTTTAGTTATCCTACTAAGTCAAGACTCACTCAGATTCCCTTGGTACTAATAATTTACTACAATGGGGTCCACTTAGAGCCTTAGGTGTCGCTTTTCTGTCGGGAAACCTTCACTCGGTGGATTCTCACTCGGAAATTGTTAATTATTCTACACTCGGGAAAATCCTAACAGTTATCACTCGGAAAGTATCTAGATCAATCCTCACTCGGTGACCCGTGCTCTCATTCACTCGGTAATACCTAAACTCTTCGGCACTCAGAATAAATCATTGCCTCGCTTCCCCCATCAACTCTTAATCCTATCTCTACCCATGGTTACATCAACCTCACACACTCAGTAAGTACATATACATATATTATTCGGATCATTCACGCAAGATAGAACAACAGTATGATAGATATAAAGGGTTATAAATAATTACAGGCACAAGGTCACGTCTTCTACCCAAGAGGGTTCAAGTTCTAGTATAAAGAGACTACGACTGAAATACGAGCCGGCCAAGGCTTAACAAGGCATATACAAAGCATATACATAAACACATAATTTCCATAGTGCACCAGCACTTCACTCAGCATTCAGCTCCTCCTTCATCCTTCATTCCGAGAGACATTCACTGAAAAATATAGCCACAGTAGGGGTGAGCTTTTACATATAAAATGACAGTCGATGACTCGGTATCAGTATCAGTACGCACACTCATGTTCACTCGGTTGCATTCAGATTAAACTAAGGCCATGCAGACTAGGATAATATCAATACCATATACCCACATACATATTACGTGAAGTTCATTCTTATTCACACAAACACATGCATCGACTCACTAGGAATTCATTTGTATCACTCCGAGTCATACCACACGTACTATCCTAATCAACATCATATCTACATGCATGCCTGCGGATCCGACTTAGGCAGTGACTTTCAGTTACAGGTTCCCCTTACTGGCCTCTCGTCCATTAGCTCTTTCCGCGTGGTACCGGCCTCCCATCGACGTCTCGAGACTTATCTCTAGCTCCCTCGGCTACCACGAGCTCTCACAGGATCTAGCCAGGGCCTGTAGCTGGAAATCATTCCTTTGGGGCTCCTGACCTTCCACGGGTCACCCCATTCCTACACATGCAGCTTATGTGTCTCATCAGCAAGCATCTTCACTCATCTGACACATCCTTCGTAACCATCAGAGTCAAGACCGATTCAACTTAGTTCCTACATTTATTCGCCAATCGTACCAGCATGCACAACAATCAAACAGTTCATGTTTATAACATCAGACGAAATCAACTAACAGCCACACATTCATATCCTCTCGGTATTAATAGTAATAGAAACATGCATCACCCTCGTCTATGTATAAAAAGACTATCAGACCTCATTACCACAACCCTGAATACATGCACATTAGTGTATAACTATTAACAAGATTCTACTAACATATACATGGTATCCAAAAGATTAACAATCACGCATTGCACACAGTCATCACAGACATTCACACACTTAAGGCAATACATTCATCTGGTACCGTTCGTGAACCATGCATTTGACATGCAAGCGCCCCTACCTACAGAAGGAACTCGGGGAGCTCTTCTATCTCCCGACGTTCGATCCAATGCTCTGTTTGCCTTGTTCAGTCCCCCTTCGAACGCAGTCGTACTCTGCAATTGGCCCAGGAACAGAAAGCTACTCCCTTCTGCTTCGGTGGTCGTCCTTCACTAATAGAAGGAACTCTGAATCTTCTACAGCAACGTCTTCATGGATTTCCAGAAACAGAGAGCAGAGAACAGGGAACAGGGAAGAAGAAGGAGAATGACAAAGAAGAGAAGAAGGAACTAAGAGAAAGAGGTAGCAGAAGAGGAATTCTGAAAGGAATGCATATCAACCGTGGCCAGGACATATATATATATACGTACGAAGAGAAGAGAAGTGGGGTGGGAAAGCGTGAATTGGCAGTCCACTCATGACACCCACCACTCACAAGTGGCCAGCTATCACAATTACTCAGCCATCATTTCCCCAAGTTAAACTAATTAAATTAATTATAGTTAACAAGTAACTTTTCCACTTTTATAATTATTATTCTAATGGCTCAATTTGACCCGGTAATTCGTTTTAAATTGGGATGTTATAGTAGGAGGGGGTAACTGTTCTAAATGCATGGTCTCATCCATTGATGATGTGAAAATATGTATATATGATTATGTTTAATGATTACTTGGGTGGACGATATAATGATTTCATGATTTGAGTGCATTTTGAATGATTGAAGTTATATGGCATTTATTTGGGATGATGAATATGATATTGAATTGGTCTAAGTCAGAGTCAATGATCCGGTGCGGGACCAGCCACGAGAGTCAATAGATGGCTAAGGTTTTATACCGGTGTTGTATGTATCCGGTATCCCAGTGAGAGGAGACCAATCTTGATGTCCTGGAGATCCTTTACACTGACCTTACACATTGATGTGGATGAAAATTGGTGTCACTTGTGAAGATTATCTGACGCTCAAGTCAGTAAATGCATTAGAATAAGATGAGCGTGGAGGATGGTGGATCTACTTTGACTAGAGAACAAAACCTGACTTTCCTCGAGCCACGTAAATTGGAAGTGGACTAACCACCTTATTCTGTGAGAATGCATTGATTGGCATTTACATCCATAGCATATCATTCGCTGCTTATATGGAATGTTAGGGGTTCAAACAGGCAGGCCCTTTGGTAGGGTGACCTAGTGCACGGGTATACTGTTATTGCTCCCTAGTGATTCGGGGAATCACGAAGCTACCCTTAGTTTGGTGACGAGGCACCCTATGTGGCAGACCCTGTGGGAGGGCGGCTCTGAGATGAGCAGATGACCTCAGTGTCTGACGGGGCACGGCTCCCTTGATGTGTGTTCGGGGGAGGCCCGTAGCACTTTAACAAGTAAGGCCATAATGTTGATCTGCAGTCACGGGGTGACTTGTGCTACAGATGGGCGAGAGCGGTTTGGTACGAGTAAAATATGATGTTGAGCATGCATGAATTTGGATATAAGTGTACATATTTTACTACGGCAGTAGGGACATAGTAGCATGTAACATCCCATTTTCAACACAAATAGAAAATAGATATTAATATATCTTTAATGAGAAATACTTACTGTTAATTAGTTTATTATTATCATTTTTTATAAAATTTTGGTATTTATATTTAATTATTTATTTTTTAAAATAAAATAAAACAATAATAATAATAAAAATATTTATGTATTTTGAATGAGAATTTTAAAATGACTTAATTAGTATTCATTGATTAATGAAATTATATTAATAATTTTAAATATATTTATTATTCATAACTTTTATTTTATGTTTTTATATTTATATGTTTTTACATATTTGTGATTTAACTCTTATTAGAATTTTAAAATAAACTTTTGAAGGAATTAGACTATGGTTCTTTAGAACTTTTTGATCTACATAATATTTATGATTTTCTGGAAGTTTTTGAATTTTTTTGAAATATTTTAATAAAATAATATATTTTAAATAATTTTAAATTCATATAAAGTTACTTAAAATTAAAAATATTTACAAGAAAGTGAATTTAAATTATAAAAAAATTTCTAAAATCCATTTCAAGTAGACTTATCTAAAAATTATCGGTTTGAATAAAATCTTGATTTTTACCAATCGTAAAAAAATCGAAAACATACGAATAAATTTTTATTAACAGAAAATTTTAGATTTTTAAAATTTAAACTTTATATTACTTATCATAAAATTAGTAAGAACTGATATAATATCGCTAAATTTCAAAAAGGACTGATTTTGAATATTTAAAATATACCGAGTGAAAGGTTACTATTTGGCTTAATAATTCAGCCGACATTTACTATACAAAACACTGTGCATGTATGAAATTTTCAAAAGTTGTACAGTAACCAGGATTGAATTTTTAAAAAATGCTCAATACTTTTATATTAAAATAATGGAATGCATAGTAATTTTCCTACCTATAAATACCGAAGGAATTCTTCTTTAGAATTCACAATTTCAGATTAAGTTTTCTTAATATATATAGTAGTGCTAATGAGATAGTAGTGGAAGTAAGAGAGAGAAATAAATTTTTTTGGAAGAAGGTTTTACTAAAATCCTAAGGTAAGAATACCTCTCTTTTATATTTTTTAGGGTTATTTTCATATCGTTTTTAGAAATTTATTATTATACTGGAAATAATATTATTTTAAGTTACTATTCTAAATAGTAAAATACTATTTCAAAAGTAAATTACTATTTCAATAGTAAATTACTATTTACTGTTACTATTTACCTTTACTATTCATATTTTACTATTTACTGTTACTATTCACGATTTACTATTTACTGTTACTATTCAGTATTTACTATTTACCATTACTATTCACATTTTACTATTTACTGTTACTATTTACGATTTACTATTCACTATTCACTATTCAAAATTTACCATTTCTACTTTAAGTAGTAATCTTAATTTTCATCTTTAACTATATTAAAATGAAATTGGTATGTTTTAGAACTCGGAGACGAGACACGTACGGATTTCAATAACGAATCAGTATACAAGAGGTAAGGGGCCCCTACTCCTTTAAAATTTAATAATATTATTATTTTAAATAATAACTCTTTAACTTAAAAAAATTTATAATAAATTTTAAATTGAGTATCTTGTGCAACCTGATCTGAATACCTATGTAAATATCTGGATAACCTATGCAAACTGGCCTGAACCTATGCAAGGACTTGGACTATTATGACCTGTATGGACTGAACTATACCTATGTGAAGACTGGATTATATATATGGACTTATATAAAAATGTGCGAGGAATGGACTATAAGGACTCAAAATTAACTCTACTAATTTAAATAACCATTAAAATTTGAATTATATTTATGAATGATATTTAGTTGATTTGACTTAATTATAATTAACTATATTTGATTTTGATTAATGATATTGTGATTTATAATGTTAGACTATGATTGATGATATGTAATTATGATTGATAATATTTATGATTGATGATATTTAATTATGATTGATGACATTACAATACTTGATTGTGGTTGATGAATGATTGATGACCTTGTGATATGAAGTTTGAGCATATAGCAAGCATGACGGAAAGTTAAAACTCAGTAAGAATTTTCTTACCTTACTCTTTAAAGTTTTAAGAGAAAGTATTTTATAATTATTTTAGTCTTTTATTTCTTCTTAGAAATTATTTTTATTAATTTTATTTTTAATATCTAGAATAAAGTCTAGTATTAGAAAGAAGCTATTTTATGAAAATTAAAGGTTAAGATAATTAATTCTTGAATTAAAGAAAATTTTTATAGTTTTAAGTATTCTTAGTTAATGATTCTAAAAAATTATTTTCTTTTAGTAATTAGAAGTTTAAAGTAAATTATTTTAGTTTTCCCTAATGAAATAACTAAAGGATATTTTGTTATAGTTGAGATTTCTAAACTCAATCTAGTTAGGATTCAAATTGAGAAAGATTATGTAAATATGTGAAGTTTTTTAAAAGAAAGTTTTGTGATATTTAAGACTTCGAAACTCAATTTTAGTGAGATCTGAATTTAGAAACTGTACTAAATTTATTTTTGTATAACAGAAGTTTAAAGAAGAACTTATGAGAATGTACAGTTTATTGAGATGATTTTATGAACCTTTATGGTATTTAATAATTGAGTTTCTAAAAGTCTTAACTAACTAAATATGCGAGTAGTTCATGCATCATGAATTATTAAAGAGAAATGAGATGTGATATTGCTTGGGGGCGGATTATAGAAACCGAGGATACATTAGAGGAGGCTTAATTGCGAGCCTTGGGATGAGAGGGTGTGAAAGGGTGCTTCAGGTGACCTGGGGTCGCTCCCTAGTGTCGGGTACTTTCACAATAAAAACTTTCTCAGTCTGACTAGTCTCTAAATGTTTCCACGCCAGTTGAGCTGTTCATATTCTATGAAGGCATTTATGTTATTATCCGGAATTATGGAACAGTGTAAACTCCTGGTTGGCCTAGTGCAAACTAAAACTTTAAGGGCCCACATGCATAAACTGAATGAGATAGTATTAAAAGCATTACATGTCATACATGTGATTGTGATATTCTGTGTGATTGGTTGTGAATCAAAGTATGATTGTTATGCCTATAAAAACCTTACAATTATAATTAATTGTGTATGAGATTATGAATGATACTATTTTATTAGATTGTGAAAACCCTTATGCTTATGTCTTATCTGTAAAGTATTATCTTGTGTTTCTCACTCCTTCTTGTTTGAATTTTGTGTCCAAAATATATGTTATATGATATATAGCTAGTTGTTCAAGATGAAAGGATGAAATTACAAGAGGGTAAATTGGTCTCATCCTCAATCAGATAGGAGAAGAGATGTGACAAGAGTAGGATTCAACATCACATGGTTTGAAGATAAGAAAATGATTGGTTACAGTCAAAGTAGAGGTATTAAATCTTTAGTTTTAGTTTACCTTAATACAATATTCAGTTGGATGATTGTAATTCAAGGTAAAGGTTAAACTTTAATAAACCTTATTCTTTGGATATGATATTGTAATCTTTGATCACTTATGATTTTCTGAAAGTTCATTTTATCATTCTGAATAATTTGAAACTTTTTACTTTCAAAATTCAAAAAAAATCAGATGTATATACGTTCTTGTATACGCGAGATAGGAAGTGATAAATATGTATATCTTTCTAAAAATTTTAAAAGCAAGAATAATATATATATATATATATATATATATATATATATCTCGTGTATATAAGGAGGTGTTACAAAGTGGTATCAGAGCAGTTCAATCCAAATCGGCTTAGGGTATGGTCTTACTAGCCTGTTAGTGTATTCTGATGTTTAAGTTAGTCAAAAGATTTTATGATTGACGGAGGAGGAAATCTTATTATTGGAGTGACTGCCAAGAATCAGGTGAAGATAAGTTAGAAAGAAGAAAGAACTAGTTTTTAAGATTGTAAATATAAGTTAGAACTCTATAGCCTATTACTTGAAAAATGTTATTGCAGGGATTTTCAGAGACTAGCCATTCTGAAGTCTTGCTTGACATTATTTAAGTATGGGCGTTAATGTATAGTGGAAAAATAAGGTAAATTAACTAATGCAGTTATTTCCTTTTATTCCAAATGTACTATATGGTGTTTGATTCTTTGATTAATATGTGATAATGAAGTATTCAAACATTTGTTTCTTTTATAATATGATATAGGACAATAAAGGAGATAAGACAATAGGAGATCTTTAGAAATATTTTGACATGAATTTTAGACTGGACCTGTCATGACTTTGACTACTTAGTTATGAATTATTGGGATTGATCACCCAAAATGATTTACACTAAGCAGTGAAAGACATGTCAAATGAAGGATGTTAAGAACAATGAATCTAACCCTATATTAATGTGGTATATGGAGAAGTGGAGAGAAACTCAATAAATCCTATTAGGATATTCCTTACCATATCCTTAAATTCGTAGAGATACTTGTATGAATTAGAATCCAATGAATAGATAATTATTGTAATCCTAAACTAGTATAACAAATTGTTTAAGATAGAATCATAGTTTTTTTTTGGGATTATAATTTTTCCTTGGATGATATATTTTAAATAAAAATATATGGATGTATTCTTTATAAAAGAAATATGGTAATTTGTTCACTAATTTGTTTAGTATGACAAATAATTGTACTAGTAATTATATTGATTCTTCTTTTATATGACATATAAGACATGTTAATTGTTTAGTTTGATGAAGTTTTTCCTTTATGATGTCTGCAATTGAATAATATATGATGATTATATATATATATATATATGAATTAATGAAACTTTTATGGTTATGACATCGAATGTAATTAACCATATATTTTTGAATTTTTTAGTGATTTATTGTGATAAATATGTCAATAAATGATCAAAAATAAGTATCATAGATCTTTGAGAGATATCGATATTGGTATAATATTGAGAAATTGTGCCATAAAATATTTTCTTTGGATTCCCAACAATTTGATACATGTTTATCAAGTTATTTTCTTTTAGTCATCTTGTAAAGTGAATATACCTATACCCTATATAAATAATTGTGATGTAATGATAGACTTAAAATAAAGAAATATGTTAGTGAACCGTGGGTAAATAGATATGAACCCTTACTTATTAATTTAGCATAGTTCCTATGAAGTGGGTTACATAAATCTTAGCTATCCATAACAAAAATTTAAGTGAGCATTTCTAAGTCAAAGTAGTGATTTATTATCATTTAAGATTAGAGAATTTATCAAATCTATGTAATGGTTGTAGTCAATTATGATGGAATGTGCAATCACTTAGTTAAGGAATATTTAATTCATTATAAAAGACAATAAGAAATGATTACATACCCTGGATTGTCATGAAGCAAAGATCACAAGGATTTAATTAGATAAACAAGTACAATATGGACTAAGACATATTTATCATTTCTCACTAGGATAATTTATTATACACGATTACATTAAGGAAAATAAAGTAGAACATCTAGTACATCATAGATAGAGGTCTAAGAGTCTTGGCAATACAAAAAATATCCAAACTAGAGAAATCACCATAATGATTATAAAAAGTGAGGCACTTGTTACCACGAACTGTAGTCCATCTCGTCTTCGTTCTTCATCACTTCTAAGGAGGTTGGCCATCGAGAAGTACAATATTACTTGAGGGAAAAGATTGAAGAAATTAGATAGAAGAGAGAAACTAGGAGACCTTGAAGTTGTGATAGGAAGTGAGAATGAATTGAAAATTTATAAGCAAGCAAAGGAGAGTGATGCAACGGTCATAACGGCTAGTCCAACGGCTAGTTGCTAACGGCTAGTCGTCCAGTAATTAATTCTTAGTAGTCCATTTTACTAAGTTGCGAGTAGGAATTTTAATTTATAGATGTTATGGATTATATTAAGTGATGTTTTGATGGATTAAGAAATGTAATTATTGAGGTGTTTAGAGTTAATCATCAGTTTAAGATGAGCATGGTTAACAAAATTAAGAGGGTGATATTTTTGAGTTTAGAAGAAATTACCTAATAAGATTGAAAAGAAGTAAGTGGCAACATCAAGGAAAGGATACATAATTATCAATAAAACTAGAAAACATATTAGGATAGTTCATTTAGTTTATCCTTGGTAAGATTAAACAATATCAAATTTCGAGGACGAAATTTCTTTCAGGGGAGTAGAATTGTAACATCCCATTTTCAACACAAATAGAAAATAGATATTAATATATCTTTAATGAGAAATACTTACTATTAATTATTTATTATTATCATTTTTTATGAAATTTTGGTATTTATATTTAATTATTTATTTTTTAAAATAAAATAAAATAATAATAATAATAAAAATATTTATATATTTTGAATGAGAAATTTAAAATGACTTAATTAGTATTCATTGATTAATGAAATTATATTAATAATTTTAAACATATTTATTATTCACAACTTTTATTTTATGTTTTTATATTTATATGTTTTTACATATTTGTGATTTAACTCTTATTAGAATTTTAAAATAATATTTTGAAGGAATTAGACTATGGTTCTTTAGAACTTTTTGATCTACATAATATTTACGATTTTCTGGAAGTTTTTGAATTTTTTGAAATATTTTAATAAAATAATATATTTTAAATAATTTTAAATTCATATAAAGTTACTTAAAATTAAAAATATTTACAAGAAAGTGAATTTAAATTATAAGAAAATTTTCTAAAATCTATTTCAAGTAGACTTATCTAAAAATTATCGGTTTGAATAAAATCTTGATTTTTACCAATCGTAAAAAAATCAAAAACATACGAATAAATTTTTATTAACAGAAAATTTTAGATTTTTAAAATTTAAACTTTATATTACTTATCATAAAATTAGTGAGAACTGATATAATATCTCTAAATTTCAAAAAGGACTGATTTTGAATATTTAAAACATACC
The DNA here is from genome assembly GCA_037962975.1 of Clitoria ternatea. Taxonomy (NCBI): domain Eukaryota; kingdom Viridiplantae; phylum Streptophyta; class Magnoliopsida; order Fabales; family Fabaceae; genus Clitoria; species Clitoria ternatea. The sequence goes on along the minus strand of CM075672.1, from coordinate 39,078,836 downwards.
GAGTGAAAGGTTACTATTTAGCTTAATAATTCAGCTCACATTTACTATGCAAAACACTATGCATATACGAAATTTTCAAAAGTTGCACAGTAACCAGGATTGAATTTTTAAAAAATGTACAGTACTTTTATATTAAAATAATAGAATGTATAGTAATTTTCCTTCCTATAAATACCGAAGGAATTCTTCTTTAGAATTCACAATTTCAGATTAAGTTTTCTTAATATAGTAGTGCTAATGAGATAGTGGTGGAAGTAAGAGAGAGAAATAATTTTTTTTGGAAGAAGGTTCTGTTAAAATCCTAGGGTAAGGATACCTCTCTTTTATATTTTTTAGGGTTATTTTCATATCGTTTTTAGAAATTTATTATTATATTAGAAATAATATTATTTTAAGTTACTATTCTGAATAGTAAAATACTATTTCAATAGTAAATTACTATTTACTATTACTATTTACCTTTACTATTCACGTTTTACTATTTACCGTTACTATTTATGATTTACTATTTACCATTACTATTCACGTTTTACTATTTATTGTTACTATTCATGATTTACTATTCACTATTCACTATTCAAAATTTACCATTTCTAGTTTAAGTAGTAATCTTAATTTTCATCTTGTAACTATATTAAAATGAAATTGGTATGTTTTAGAACTCGGAGACGAGACACGTACGAATTTTCAATAACGAATCAGTATACAAGAGGTAAGGGGGAGTGAGATAGGAATATAATATGAAAAGACATAAGAATAATGGGGGGAGTCCCCTACTCCTTTAAAATTTAATAATATTATTATTTTAAATAATAACTGTTTAACTTAAAAAAATTTATAATAAATTTTAAATTGAGTATCTTGTGTAACCTGATCTGAATACCTATGTAAATATCTAGATAACCTATGCAAACTGGCCTGAACCTATGCAAGGACTTGGACTATTATGACCTGTATGGACTGAACTATACCTATGTGAAGACTGGATTATATATATGGACTTATATAAACCTGTGCGAGGAATGGACTATAAGGACTCAAAATTAACTCTACTAATTTAAATAACCATTAAAATTTGAATTATACTTATGAATGATATTTAGTTGATTTGACTTAATTATAATTAACTATATTTGATTTTGATTAATGATATTGTGATTTATAATGTTAGACTATGATTGATGATATGTAATTATGATTGATAATATTTATGATTGATGATATTTAATTATGATTGATGACATTACAATACTTGATTGTGGTTGATGAATGATTGATGACCTTGTGATATGAAGTTTGAGCATATAGCAAGCATGACGAAAAGTTAAAACTCAGTAAGAATTTTCTTACCTTACTCTTTAAAGTTTTAAGAGAAAGTATTTTATAATTATTTTAGTCTTTTATTTCTTCTTAGAAATTATTTTTATTAATTTTATTTTTAATATCTAGAATAAAGTCTAGTATTAGAAAGAAGCTATTTTATGAAAATTAAAGGTTAAGATAATTAATTCTTGAATTAAAGAAAATTTTTATAGTTTTAAGTATTCTTAGTTAATGATTCTAAAAAATTATTTTCTTTTAGTAATTAGAAGTTTAAAGTAAATTATTTTAGTTTTCCCTAATGAAATAACTAAAGGATATTTTGTTATAGTTGAGATTTCTAAACTCAATCTAGTTAGGATTCAAATTGAGAAAGATTATGTAAATATGTGAAGTTTTTTAAAAGAAAGTTTTGAGATATTTAAGACTTCGAAACTCAATTTTAGTGAGATCTGAATTTAGAAACTGTACTAAATTTATTTTTGTATAACAGAAGTTTAAAGAAGAACTTATGAGAATGTACAGTTTATTGAGATGATTTTGTGAACCTTTATGGTATTTAATAATTGAGTTTCTAAAAGTCTTAACTAACTAAATATGCGAGTAGTTCATGCATCATGAATTATTAGAGAGAAATGAGATGTGATATTGCCTGGGGGCGGATTATAGAAACCGAGGATACATTAGAGGAGGCTTAATTGCGAGCCTTGGGATGAGAGGGTGTGAAAGGGTGCTTCAGGTGACCTGGGGTCGCTCCCTAGTGTCGGGTACTTTCACAATAAAAACTTTCTCAGTCTGATTAGTCTCTAAGTGTTTCACGCCAGTTGAGCTGTTCATATGCTATGAAGGCATTTATGTTATTATCCGAAATTATGGAATAGTGTAAACTCCTGGTTGGCCTAGTGCAAACTAAAACTTTAAGGGCCCATATGCATAAATTGAATAAGATAGTATTAAAAGCATTACATGTCATACATGTGATTGTGATATTCTGTGTGAATGATTGTGAATGAAAGTATGATTGTTATGCTATAAAAACTTTACAATTATAATTAATTGCGTATGAGATTATGAATGATATTATTTTATTAGATTGTGAAAACCCTTATGCTTATGTCTTATCTATAAAGTATTAAACTATGTTTCTCACTCCTTCTTGTTTAAATTTTGTGTCTAAAATATATGTTATATGATATATAGCTAGCAGTTCAAGATGAAAGGATGAAATTACAAGAGGGTAAATTGGTCTCATCCTCAATCAGATAAGAGAAGAGATGTGACAAGAGTAGGATTCAAAATCACATGGTTTGAAGATAAGGAAATGATTGGTTACAGTCGAAGTAGAGGTATTAAATCTTTAGTTTAGTTTACCTTAATACAATATTAAGTTGGATGATTGTAATTCAAGGTAAAGGTTAAACTTTAATAAACCTTATTCTTTGGATATGATATTGTAATCTTTGATCACTTATGATTTTCTGAAAGTTCATTTTATCATTCTGAATAATTTGAAACTTTTTACTTTCAAAATTCAAAGAAAATCAGATGTATATACGTCCTTGTATACGCGAGATAGGAAGTGATAAATATGTATATCTTTCTAAAAATTTTAAAAGCAAGAATAATATATATATATATCGTGTATATAAGGAGGTGTTACATAGCACACCTATGCTTGTCCCACATTTGATATATTGTTGTTTTCCTACAATCGGATCCGCCCTTAAAAATAATTCTGTTGTGCATATGCATTAGCTTTAAGAGCATTTACATATAGCCGAGATATGCCTAGTTGATAGCCTGAGGTGGCGATGGATGGTTGTTAAATAGAGTGAAAGTAAGCCGAGGTACTAACATTAAAAGTGTGATGATTATTGAGAATGTTAAGGATATATTATGTATGATATTGCCTTGTGAATATATTGTGTCGAGGTGGAATGATGTATCATGTGTGTGAAATTATGACATTTTCTTGAAAATTGAATGTAATGCACACATGTATAAATCTCATCATAATGTATGACTTTGATTCATTTGGATTATGTTACTCATCTTCCTGTTGCTATTTTTAAGTTTGATGTAGGTGTGAAGTAAAACCCTACTTGTTGGAGGTCGAGTAGTGGAGAAGGTAAATATGAAAGGAATATGGGTGAGCCTTGGCCGGCATATAACTATTCATTTTGTATAAGCATGTAGTGTGTGTATGTTTATTTTGAAATTAATTTGATAACGATTGATTTTGGGAAGTCATGTAGGAAAATTAGACCGGATGTGTATGGCTAATTTTCATTAATGACCTTGATGATGTATGAATGATATTTTTATTTTGAAATTATATTTCTTTTGCTTAACGAATCGATGAAGCACTTTTCATCCTCTTTTGGTAGATATTTTAATCACTCTTGAATTTAATTTCATCTTCCGCTTTTCCTTTGTGACGGCCTCAAGTCTGGTCGTCCGAGGTGCACTCTAATACCTTTCTCATATCTTCATCTAATGATCCGGGGTAATTACTCGGCGTTTTACACGCACATATATATATATATTGAATTTCTTCCACTTCTAATTATTTTTAACTGTGAAAAATTTACCCCTATTTTTGAAACCAGGGTGTCATAGCCTGGTATCAGAGCATTAATTGCTCAATTATGAATTATGTGAGTTAAATGTTGCTGAAGAGTGATTGTCACTTAATGTTGATATGTTATAACTATAGTTAAGCATTATTGGAGCTTGAATTGCTCACTGCTTTATATTGTGATTGATATTAAGCCCAACTAGGCATTTCCTTTCTATATTTACCTTCAGATTTTGAATATATTATGATGATATTTATATTAATGATATTTGATAATGATTGGTATATATATTAAGGAAAGAAACATAAAGTTTCTGATTATGTTTGTGTTGTGCGTATAGAATGGCGAATAGGCGTAATATTGACGCAGCCACTATGGCTGAAGCCTTCAATCATTTTGCCGATATCCTAGAACGGCAACAACAACCTGCTGGTCAGTCAAATCATGGTCTTGACTGATTTCTCAAGCGGAAGCCTTTCGAGTTTCATGGAGGCTATAGACTGGAGGACGCTTATGTTTGCATCCGTGACTTAGAACGGATATTTGCTAGTATGGAATGTACAAAAGCTCAGAAAGTCAAATACGTGGTGTTTATGGTCTGAGATGAGGCTGAATCTTGGTGGATTCTCACTTGTGGGCGTATGATTGTGGCTCACACTCCTTTGGATTGGGAGAACTTTAAAGTAGAGTTCCTTAGGAAGTATTTTCCTGAGAGTTATAAGAACAAAAAAGAGCTTGAGTTTATGGAGCTCAAATAAGGAAGCATGTTGGTGGAGGAATATGCCTTAAAGTTTGAAGAGCTGTGTGTGTTTTACCCTTCTTTCCAACAAGAAGGTACCAAAGCTTGAAAATATGTTAAGTTTGAGAACGGATTGCGCCAAGAGATTAAGAAGGCGATTTGTCACCAAGATATTAGGAGTTTTCCTACTCTTGTGAACAAATGTAGGATCTTTGAAGAGAATGATGTGGTGCCCAAGAATTATGTTGGGCATGATCAGAGACTGAAGGGTCAATCCCCTAACTTCAAGAAGAAGGGCAACTTTAAGAGTAATAGATAATTTGTATGTGGATCCTCTTCTTTTAGAGGTAGACGAGATGGTGGAAGGTATGGTACAAATGGTGGTCGAGGTAATGGCCAAGGAGTTCGTTCTTTCAGGTGTGGCAAAAACCATTTGGCCTGTGATTATGGTAAGGAAGAGACGGTGGTGTGCTATAGATGTAACCAACCGGGACACATTCGTCCTAATTATACTTTAAATGCTACGGATGTAGTGGCTCCTAATGATGGAAACCAGGGTGGCTATGGTGCTTTTAGAGTTCGTGGTCGTGGAACCGGTAATGGCGGCCGCAATGGTGGTCGAAATGGTAATAGCAACAAAAATAGCGGCAACAGTCATGGAAATGGGAACGACTGAGGTAATGGCAATGGTAGCCGGAATGGTCATAATCATGGTGCTAACCAACAAGCTGCTAGAAGAGTATTCAGTGTGACTGTGAAAAGGCAACTCAAGCCGATAACCTAGTTGAAAGTAAGTGTGAAATACTCAGAAATTCTATGCATGTTATTTATGATTTGGGTGCGACCCATTCTTTTATATCTGAGGATTGTGTACGGCAGTTGAGATTGCCGGTGTGCCTGATGAAAAATGCCCTTGTGGTTACTACCCCAACCGGTGCTTGTCTCAGATCGGTTAACCGATGTGATAACGTTGATATGATCCTAGCGTGAAGAAAGTTTGTTGCTTCTTTCATTTACCTACCTATGAAAGGCTTGGAGATCATTCTCGGTATGGATTGGCTCTCTGCCACTAAAGTCTTGGTTGACTGTCAACAATGAACTGTCATCTTCCCTTCTACAGATGTGGGGAAATTCGATGTGCAAGGTATATTTCAACTTTGCATACTATCATCTCTTGCCGATGGGACAAATGGTCCCGATCCCTTAAATATTCCCATGGCGTCTGAATTTCCGGATGTATTTCCTGATGAGGTACCTGGTTTACCTCTTCCTTGCGAGGTGGAGTTTTCTATTGATCTTGTTCCGGGAGCGGAACCTGTTTCCCGAGCGCCATATCGGATGTCTCCTATAGAATTAACCAAGTTGAAAAGGAAAGTTGAAGAGTTATTGGAACGAGAGTTTATTCGCCCAAGTGTGTCTCCTTGGGGTGCGCTTGTTTTATTGGTGAAAAAGAAGGATAGAAGTATGAGGTTATGTGTGGACTATCGACAACTTAACAAGTTGACCATTAAGAACCGATATCCCCTACCTCGCATTGATGATCTTTTGGATCAATTGAAGAATGCCGTTGTATTCTCAAAGATTGATTTGCGTTTCGGATATCACCAAATTCGGGAGAAGACTAGGGATATTCCTAAAACTGCCTTCTGAAGTCGATATGGACACTATAAGTATGTAGGGATGCCATCCGGAGTGACAAATGCTCCTGTGATTTTCATGGATTACATGAATCGCATCTTTCATGAGTATCTTGACCGGTTGGTGGTGGTGTTTATCGACGACATTCTTGTCTATTCCAAGAGCCATGAAGAACATGAAGAACATCTTGTCTTGTATTGAATGTCCTTCGTGAGAAAGAGTTATATACAAAGCTCTCTAAGTGTGAATTTTGGTTGTCCGAGGTCCAATTTCTTGGACACGTCATCTCCAAAGATGGTGTTGCTGTTGATCCATCTAAGATCGAAGCTGTGCTGGCTTGGGAAAGACCAACGTCTATGACCAAAGTGAGAAGTTTTCTTGGTCTTTCCGGTTATTACTAGAGGTTCATTGAAGGATTTTCCAGATTGGCTTTGCCTTTGACAAAGCTAACTCGTAAGAATCAGCCATTTGTGTGGAGTCTTGATTGTGAAAGGAGTTTTCAAGAGTTGAAAGTTAGACTCACTTTTGCTCTGGTATTGGCTTTTGCCGGACTTATTGGATGACTTTGTGGTGTATTGCGATACTTCTAAGCTTGGTCTTGGTTGCGTGTTGATACAAAAAGAACGTGTAATAGCCTATGCGTCGAGAGAGTTGCGACCACATGAGGTTAACAACCCCACATATGATCTTGAATTGGCGGCGGTGGTGTTTGCCTTGAAGTTATGTCGGAACTATTTGTATGGCTCTAAGTTTGTGGTCTTTAGTGATCACAAGAGTCTCAAATATTTATTTGATCAGAAGGAGCTTAATATGCGCCAATGGAGATGGATGGAGTTTTTGAAAGACTATGAGTTTGAATTGAGGTATCATCCTGGAAACGCGAATGTGGTTGCCGATGCCTTAAGTCGGAAATCATTGCATGTTTCCGCTATGATGGTGAAAGAGATGGAGCTCATTGAGCAATTTTGGAACTTGAATGTGGGTGTGGAAATATATACTCTGAAAAAGATTTCTCTTGAGGTATTAACAGTAGCAAATGTATTTCTCAAAACCGTGAAGTTATGACAACCGAAAGATGAGTATTTGATTGAGATGAGAAGAATTCAAGGGAAAAGAAAGAACTTGTTTCTAGTGGAAGGTCATGACGGTATTTGGCGTGTGAAAGGCCGGATTTATGTTCCATCTGGTAGTGATCTAAGAAGATTGGTACTCGAGGAAGCTCACAAAATTCTGTTGAGCATACATCCTGGTGCCACAAAAATGTACCAAAATTTGAAGAAGAATTTCTGGTGGCCCGGTATGAAGTGTGATGTGGCTAATTGTGTAGCCTCTTGCATTATTTGTCAAAAGGTGAAAGTTGAGCATCAGAAACCATCTGGTTATCTGAGACCCCTCGATATTCCGGTGTGGAAATGGAATGACATTGCTATGGACTTTGTTTCTGGACTACCCAGAATACGTACTGGAAATGATGCTATATGGGTGATTGTGGATTGGTTGAAGAAGTGTGCTCACTTCTTGCCCATAAATATGAAGAGTTCATTGGAGAAACTAGCCCGGATGTATATAAAGGAGATTATTAGACTACACAGTGTGCCTTTGGTATGGCTCCATGTGAAGCATTGTATGTTCGGAAGTTGTGAACACCTATTTCGGTTCAGCCAGTTTTGATGTCAAATAAACACCGTCAGCAGTTAAAAGGTAGCATGAACTTTACAACCAGCATGATCCACAAGAATGGGATACCGTCCCAGACACCGGTACTGTGCCACTAAAAGGGATACTATCTTTCTAAGAAAATCCGGTGTCAAAGCAATGTAACCAGTAGGACCGGTGTCTCCTAGTGTCCGATGTTGAGGTTTCATGAACCCAACATCAAACTCTAAGACCGTCCCGTGTAACACCATCTGTGTGTCCGGTTGCCCATGCTATGACTTGGAAACACACTACCAGATTCGATCCTGAAATCCAAGAAATGGCAGACAGGAAATAAAAAATGAAAATAATAAAAAAACTCTCCACTTCCCACTGTTCCCCGTAATAGTCAAGTGGCCAATCTGTCTCGTCATTACAAGCATGGGTCGATGGAAGTATGAGTTGTCAAAGTACTCAGCGGCATGTGAGGGGGGTTCGAAGAAACCTCTATAAATGCATCACTTGAAGAGGTCTAAGGGTCCGATTTTTTAAACCTTGATCCCTGGAAGAAGAAATTGATCCAAACTTTGAACCCTGAATTCCCTGAGAGGGAATTCTTCCTTGTTGTCAAAACTCCATCCAAACTTCTCCAAAATTCCTTTGCACTCCAGCTTACTGAACATCAACTCCCATTTCCCAGAGTGACTCCGTCTCCTCTAGCCAAAAAGGGTAATTAAGTCACTTTCACCTCGTTCTTGTTACATCGGACTCACCTCTAATTGATCTGTTGCTTCCATACGGATTCTGTTTTGAGTTTGTTTCTACATTCATACCGGATCTGCTTCCAGTCTAAAGCTTTCCTCCTAAACTAGGCACATCGGATCTACACTAAACTCCCACACCGGACCCAGTAATCAAATGATCCAGTCTTGTTGCCGCCACTCCAGTTACTACTATCCCAGTTTACATCGGCTCGGATCTTAAGTTCATCTTCCTCAGTACCCACGCCCATACCAATTACCATTCCTTCATCACTTTCCTTTTTTTATTCTGTTTATTTTGCTCTTTTTACCATTCTGTTTCCTGTTAAATTTTCCTTTTGTCTTGATTCATAATGTAAAATAACAAAAACATGTATTTTTGATATTTCTTTTAACCAGCACAGTAGTGATCTCAAGTTAGTGTCATGCAGAAGTGCTTTTGCCTACACTATTTCTAGGGTCCATACACGTGCGGAGAACTTCGCCTTGTATTTCTTTTCCTCTTAGACCTCCTTCGTCACCAACCTATAATGCCATTTTAAGAGTACCCCTTTCAAGAACTATGTAACCCTAATTTCTCGAAAGCTCGAGAATACATAGGAGCAGGATTTAATTCCTGTCAGGCCCATTCCTTCTCCCTTCTCATTCTTCTTTTAAAAATTAACCTTATTCTTATTATTTTCATGAAAGTCAATTTAGACGCAACGTCTTGTTGATTTTCTTCCATTTTTCTGGCCGTTATCGTGTTTCCCAAAACCAGGTTAATTTGGACGAGACGTCCTGTTAACTCCCTTTGTTTTTTGACCTAGCATCTTGATGAAAGAATGAGTAATTTGGACGAGACGTCCTGTTAACATTCTTTCCTTCTTCCATATATATCCCCACTAAAAAGCCACGATTAATTGGGATGAGACGTCCTGTTAACCCTTGTCTTTTCCTGACCTTATATTTTGTTGAAAGGATGACTAATTTAGACGAGACGTCTTGTTAGTGTCCTCCCCCGTTCTTTACGTTTTCCCCACCAAAATCAGGGTTAATTTGGACGAGACGTCCTATTAATCTTGCTCTTTTTTTCATTTATTTCATTTGTTTCCTTCGTTTCAAAAAAAGAAGAAATAAAAAATAATTTTAGGGCTATTTATGATGCGCATTTTCAATTTTGGTACTGTTTTTAACAGGCGACGTAGGGTGCTAATACATTCCCTACTTGTAACCGACTCCCGAACTTGAATCTCCCTTTTTCTAACCTGTGCTTTAATAAAGTTTTTTTCCAATGTTTTTTTTCCTCTATGAATAAAAATATTGGTGGTGACTCTCTGTTCTATTTTATCATTTTTAAGGGTTGGCCACGCTGCTGCTCGACAGATGGCGACTCCATTGGGGACAAGACTTAAGAGAGTCAGGCCAATTAGATTGAAATCGCATGTTTTTATATAGCCTTTTGTTTGTTTTTACTTCTTCCCTTATTTTATTTTCTGTTAACACCGTAGGTGTTTGTTTTCAATTTCAATTGTATTTTGTCATTTATGCACTGTTAGTATTTGTATGATTGTTGAACCCTAGGATAGATGACTCTGTTATTTTCGGTGTAATTATTGAACCCTAGGATAGACAACTTTATTTTTGATGTCTTGTGTTTGTTCTTTGTGCAGGATGGGGTAAGATAAAGGTATTGGATGCCCTTTCACACACTACACTCACATTTTTGCACACACTTATAAGTGGCGCCCTATACCCGGGACCCAAATGAAACTTAAGTTAGGAGAGGTTGGTAGCGGTGTTGTTTGGGATGTACTTCCCATCCGGCGATCGTAAGAACCTCAACTAAAGTTCGGCCTTTCATGATGTACGCACCTAGTAGATTCCCTACTGTTATGACCACATCATGAGTAGGATCTTGGCTCTAGTAACCTTTTAGAAGTCTAGTACAAGCCACCCAATGTGAGGAGTCACTCTTAGACAAGCCGTAGGGCCTAGAAAAGACTTTCAGAAGAAAAAACCTGACTTAGGCCACGAAAGGGCAGACTTTACTTTACCTTATGTCATTCTCGCTTTCCCTTTTTGAATCCAAATTGATGAGCCACCTACCCGTCAAAGGATTACTTTGTTTCAAAAAAAAAATAATGACTCACTTTTCTGAAAAAGACTGGTAACCTTTTACGGGTAGGTAGTTCCCTCTTCATCGTGTACCTCTGAGTGTTAGGTCATAGATTTTCCTGATCGTCAAGATAAAAATGAAAAGTGAAATATAATTTTGTTTCCTTTCAAATGAGGCATTAATAACGATTGGAAAATCTATGACCCATACGGCTTTAGCTTGGCACGAGTTTTGCCGATCACTACTTCCCAAAGTGAAAATGTTTTTCAATAAATCAGTAAGGGAGTAACGATTTACAAAACACGGTAGTAACTAATTTCTCTTTTTTATCTTTGTTTTCATAGGAATCTATTCGAAACTTAGCAAGTACCTCTGAGCAAGTATGGAAATTAACATGAGACATGATAGTTGTGGTACAAATGTGACGGAATTGAGAAAAATACTGCATGTTAAAGCCAAGAAAATTAACACTAGTAGTCTACAAGAAATGAGGAGAAAATTAAACTTGACACAGAAGATGGCCTTTACCAAGAAGTATAGGAAGATTTTAAAGCTCTTGGAAGTAGAAGTGCAAACTGAGGCGATCACAGCCTTAACACAGTTCTATGACCCGCCTCTCAGATGCTTCACATTTAGGGACTTTCAGCTGGCCCTATCTATAGAAGAGTTTGAACAAATCTTGGGGATGCCTTTGGAAGGACAAATTCCTTACCTTCATCTCGACCATCATGCAACCATTGCTTCTGTCGCCCGTATTTTGAGAATTCATCCTGAGACATTAAAGAGTGTACAGATGAATAGAAATTAGATTCCTGGGTTCACTCTGGAATTTCTTGAGAAACACATATAGATCTTGGCAGATAAAGAGGAGCGGGAAGCCTTCATGGATACTTTAGCCCTTACTATCTATGGAGTTGTCTTGTTCCTTAACCTGGAGAACTACGTGGATTATGACGCTATTGCTGTCTTCATAGCTCACAAACACAGGCTTGAGAATCCCATCATAGCAGTATTGGCCAATGTGTACTGCACCATGGATTTCTGTCATAAGCAAGGTGAAAAGAGGATTCTTTACTGCCTACCTGTTCTGTATGTATAACTCGTATCTCATGCTTTCCATCAAATTTACAAGGCTGAGTGTCCTGTCTCTGATATGAAATTGTGCCAATTGGCGGTAAAGAATGGGCGTGAATGGGCCAATCATCTTGTAGGGCTCACAACCGAGAAAGTCAGATGGTATCCCCAATGGTTGGAGGTTGAGTCCATCATTTATCAATATGGAAATTATCCAAACGTACCTCTCATAGGAACACAAGGATGTATCAACTATAATCCCGTCATAGCCAAACGTCAGTTGGCTTATCCTTTGCTTGGGCCGTCAAATGAAGAGTTGCTTACTCCTTTTATTTTGTATTATGCGAAGGGAAGCTATATGTCTACCGTTCAAGATATAGCAAATGCATGGAGAAAGGTCCATAAGATGGGAAAAGAGTTAGGAGCACGAAGCCATGCTGTGGGAGAGAAGTATCATGAATAGGTCTTGAATAGGGTTTTCATTGTTAAATTATCTTTCAGGAGTCCCTCGTATCTATCAGCAAGAACTCCCACTCCACCACTTATCATAGAAGACAAAGCAATCCAGGCTTTAAAATCCAAGATAGAAGAGTTGACCATTGAGAACCAAAAGCTAGAAGAAAACTTGCTGAAATGTCAACAAGGATGCACCCTTCAGAAAAGGGAAAATTCAGAGAATAAGCAAGCCATGGAAGAGATTCGGAAAACACGAAAAAGTTGAAGAAGACTACAGGGTGAAACAAGACCAATGTCTCCAGGCAGCCAATTCTCAGCTGAAAATGAAAAGCAAGCAAAGTGATACCATCTTGGCTGAAAAACATTTTCTAAAGGATATGCTGGCACAACCCAAAGAAAATGAAAGGAAGGCTTTGGTGCAAAAAGAGTTGTTACAATCCCAAGTCCACAGGTTGGAGCAACAACTTAACAAGGTGATGCGAGCCTGCGAGCAGGAAATAAATGGTGAATGACAAAACGCCATAAACATAGAGCAAGATTGTCAAGAGACCACATGCCTTTTGGAAGCTGAATTGACTCAACAAGATGAAACCATTCGTTCATGGATGGGTCGCTTCGCCAATCTGGCATACTTGGCCAATGGAGCTCTAGAAGATCTTCCGTCATTGCTGAAACAAGCCAAAGAGATGGCCAATCCTTTCACTACTCTGAGAGAAATTTCAACATTTTGAATTATTGTAGCGAGAGAATTTGTAAAATGCGGGCCATGATTGCCCAAGCCAGGAATGGCTAAAATGTTGTAATCAAATCCGTATGGTGACATTGTACCCTAATGGAAGTATGAAATGAAGGAATCTTTCACCTCCACGATTGTCTCATGTTAATTTCTGTTTTACTGCTTTACTTAGTACTTTTGAATGTGAAGTTCTGAGGAACAGTCAGAGGATATACGCTGAATTCTGAATTGCGTCCCGCGTAACATCTTTTGTACTTTTATTCTATCATTTCTGTTATCAACTTGTTTTTCTTTTAATAAATTTTTGTGTTTCTTTAGACATTATGGGTAAGAATCCTTACGAAACTAGGCTCCAAAAGAAACTCATGGTAGAGATAGAGCAAGAAAATAAGAATCTGAGAGCTGAGCTCAATCAACTCAAAGAACAAATGGCTGAAATGGCCAAGCTTCTGGAAAAAAGAGTCACAAAAACGGGTTCCTCTGCTGGTGTTGAGGATGCCAGGCAGCAGCCGCCTACCCTGCGACACCCTCATGGCCCAGCTGGGGAACAAATCCCTAATCCTACGGCACCTCCTCACTGTCCATGTTAGAAGGCCAAACCGCATTAATACCCAATAGCACACCTTCATGGATACGGATGGCAATGCTATACGTTTCCCATTTTATGGCTTGCCTCCAGGATATTCTCCCCCTCTCAACACTAACACATAAGAAGAGCCAAACCACCAAGAACCTTACCTTGCTCAACCAAATATACCACCCTTTCGTGAGTTTCAAACAGCCCAGGCCCAAACACAAGCCGCTTAACCCCAAGTTACCCAGCCTGCCTATGCTGCTCAAACCATCACCTGACCCCAGATCTCCCTAATAAATACAGACCCAACACACGTTTACCAACTATTTGGGTATGTAAATCGTCATGTTACCACTGGTCCCAATGACGCTGCTGCCACTGAAGAAGGGAGGATAAAAATCCTTAAAAGAAGATTAAAAGCAATGGAAGGAACAGAAGGTTTCGGGTTAGGAAATGTCATAGAACTCTGTTTAATCCCAGATGTCATTATTCCTCCCAAATTCAAAGTACTAGAGTTTGACAAGTACCGGGGGTTAACTTTCCCAAAGAACCACCTCACCATGTATTGTCGGAAGATGGCATCGCACACGTCCAATGACCCTTTGCTAATCCATTATTTCCAAGACAGCCTGGCTGGGGCTACCCTTACTTGGTTCACCCATCTTGAACGGTCTTGTATACACTGCTGGAAATATCTGGCAGATGCTTTTATGAAGCAATACAAGTACAATTTGGACATGGCGCCAGATAGGGTACAGTTACAAAACATGATGAAGAAAGAGAACGAGACGTTCAAAGAATACTCACAGCGTTGGCATAAAGTCACCGCACAGGTAGATCCCTCTTTATCGAAGAAAGAAGTAGTTTCCATGTTCATTGACACACTCTAATCTCCTTTATATGATAGGATGATTGGGAGCGTTTCATCTCTGATATCATCACTATTAGGGAAAAAATAGAGAACGGGCTAAGAACTGGAAAGATTACCAGAAGCCTATCAGGGGCAGGAACGGTGAGGAGACCGACACCAGGTGAAGGCTGAAGAAGGGATGGAGAGACTAACTCTGTCTCTTACGACCAGAAGAGAAACCAATCAAAGCCATCTACCCCTGTCACATTTCCCCCAGCCAACCTTTACGCGCCATACCCGTGTGTGGCAGCGGTCCAAAATCCAACTTCACCCTGCTTTCGACCGCCCATTGCAAGACCGCCTGTACCCCAATAAGCGCCATACCAAATGTCGCAAGTGAACTAACCACCCAACCCTAATCCAAATTCAAGATGGCCGAATAATGACCGAAGCCAGATACAGTTTGACCCCTATCCCTATGACATATACCGAGCTCTTACCTCACCTCATCAGAAACACTCTGGTGGTGCCTTGTCCTTTAAGACCAATTCAGCTCCCCTAAACCTAGGGGATATGACCTGAGTGTGTGATGTGATAATCATGCGGGTGCACCAGGGCATTCCACGGAGAATTGCTTGGCACTAAAATTAAAAGTAAGGGATTTGATTAGGGCTGATTGGTTAAACTTTTGCGAGGGGAGTCTGAATGTGTCTACGAACCCTTTGCCCAACCATGGAGGGCCAGGGGTCAATGCTGTTGAGGATGATGAAGAGCGTATTACGGAAGTTGCTAATATAAAGCTGTCTTTGAAAATAATTCACTCCTATTTGCTTGAAAGGAGGTTAATTGAAGGCTCATGGGAGGAAGAGCACAATAATGAACAATCTACTAAGCAACGTAAAATCCTTCAAGGGTTTATGGATAGTTATATTGTAGAGGTTTGCAGGCGCCATGAGGGCAAAATACACATGATACAAGAACAGACCAGGATGCAAGCTCCGAAGCCCCTGGTCATATTCTATAAAAATACGCCAGCAGCTCCAGATCCTGCCAAGACCATCATTACGGTGCAAGCACCAACCCTGTTCCATAGAAGTATGATATAGACGTAGTCGTTACTAGCTCTGCGGCAGATGATCCTTTACCGTTATCTGTCACGAATATTGTTGGGTTGGAGGCATGACCCCGAGTGGAAGAATATATGCTCCTCCAGAACTGAAACTTGATAAGATTGCTAGAAGAGTCAAAACAGGAGAAGAAGGAACTACTGGCGAAACAAAGAGGGCTGTGACTGATGAAGAAGCCCAGGAGTTTTTAAAATTCATTCGCCATAGTGAATATTAGGTGTTGGATTAGTTGAACCATACCCCGGCTAAGATTTCTTTGTTATCCCTGTTGATGAATTCCGAACCACACCGGAACACATTGATGAAAGTATTGAGTGAGGCACACGTCAAGCATGACTTACCCATCGATAAATTCGAAGGCATAGTGGGGTACATCGTCACCAATAATTATTTGACCTTCACATATGATGAGGTACCCGCAGAAGGAATAGGGTACAACAAAGCCCTTCATATATCTGTAAAATACCGAGACCATATTCTTGCGAAGGTACTTATCGACAATAGGTCATCCCTTAATGTCATGCCAAAGTCTAGTTGGCAAAGTTACCTTTCGATGGGATGCACATGAGGCCAAGCTCCATGATAGTGCGAGCCTTTGATGGGACTCGCCGGGAGGTTATGGATGAAATCAAATTACCGATACAGGTTGGACCTTGTACCTTCCAGATTCTCTTCTAAGTCATGGATATCACGCCAGCCTATAGTTGTTTACTAGGTCAGCCGTGGATCCATTCAGCTGGGGTTGTCCCTTCCACGTTGCATCAAAAATTAAAATTTGTCATCAATAACAAGTTGGTGATTGTTTCCGGGGAAGAGGACCTTTTAATCAGTAAGCCTGTCACTACCCCATATATCGAAGCAGCTGAGGAAGCTCTTGAAACCTCATTCTAGGCTTTGGAGATAGCTAACACGACATACGTAGGGAAAGGCATCGCAAGGACATCCTTCCCAAATGTGTCTCTAGTGATAGCAAGGACAATGCTACGTGAAGGATACGAGCCAGGAAAAGGGCTGGGACGAGACTTGGAAGGGAGAATCCAACCCATGTGCCTCCCAGAAAGCAAAGACAGATATGGTCTGGGGTACCGACACCGCTGATAGAAGAAGGGTGGGGGAAGAGAGGAGAGAAAAAAGGTTTGCCCGTCTCACTGGTCAAGAACCTAACACCGTGAGAATCCCCATTTGTGACCTTTACCAGAGCTTTTAAAGCGCAGGGATAATGCTTCTAGATCAAGTGGCCACAATTGAAGATGATCTCGATGATAATGTTGGGCTTGTGTATTCTTGTCCGCCAAACCAAGAGCTGAGTAATTGGGAGATCATGGAATTCCCCATGACTCTAGATGTTTCACCAAAGTAATTTAACAATATCTTTATGGCTTGTTGGTCCCTTTGTTATGCCTAAGGCTTTGGGACCTTTTTTTGTAATAAAGGCAAAACTTGTTCATTTATTTCTTTCATTAATAAATGCATATTGAAATCCAATATCTCATTTTGCTTGATATCCTTCTACTTGGTCCTTTTGCTTGCTTGTTTTCTTTTTCATTCGCGATAATACAATAAAATGCAGATCCGAAAACGATTCCCCTGAGAATAGTAAGACCTTGGTTTTAGTTCACGACTCTGATCATCTGAACGACTATGCTGATGAAGAAAGTGAGGAAGACTTTAAGCCTTCACCTAAGTTAACAAGGTTGTTGGAACAAGAAGATAGGGAAATTCAACCCTATTGAGAAAAGGTTAAAACTGTTAACCTAGGGGATGAAAGGGAGGTGAAAGAAGTCAAGATTGGCACTTCCCTAAGTAAGGAACAGAGGGAAGAACTGATTAGACTGCTCAGAGAGTTCTGTGATATTTTTGCATGGTCATACCAAGATATGCCAGGGTTGGATAATAATATTGTAGAGCACAGATTGCCTCTAAAGCCAGAATATCCGCCGGTTAAACAAAAGCTACGTCGAATGAAACCCGAGATGCTCTTCAAGATTAAGGATGAGGTTAAGAAACAGTTCGATACCGGTTTCCTAGCCGTGGCTAAGTATCCTCAATGGGTAGCAAATATAGTTCCTGTTCTAAAGAAAGACGGGAAAGTAAGGATGTGTATGGACTATCGAGACTTGAATCGGGCTAGCCCTAAAGATAATTTTCCTCTACCGCAAATCGACGTCTTAGTCGATAACATGACTCAACATTCCATCTTCTTATTCATGGATGGATTTTTGGGATACAATCAGATCAAGATGGCACCAGAAGATATGGAAAAAACCACATTTATCACTCTTTGGGGCACCTTCTACTACAAGGTGATGTCCTTTGGATTGAAAAATGCTTGGGTAACCTATTAAAGAGCAATGGTAACCCTCTTCCACGACATGATGCACAAGGAATAGAAGTATATGTGGATGATATCATTGCTAAATCCAAAACAGAGGAAGGGCACATTGTTGATTTGAGAAAGCTCTTCGAACGATTGAGAAAATTCAAGCTCAGATTAAACCCAGCCAAATGTACCTTTAGTGCAAGGTCTGGAAAGCTGCTTGGATTCATAGTAAGCGAAAGGGGGATAGAGGTTGATCCTGACAAAGTTAAAGCCATCCTCAAAATGCCTCATCCCCACATAGAGAAGAAAGTTCAGGGATTCTTGGGAAGATTAAATTATATCGCTTGATTCATTTCACAAATGACTACAACCCGTGAGCCGATTTTCAAGTTGCTCTGCAAAAACCAACCTGGGCAATGGAATGGGGATTGCCAAATAGCATTTGAGAAAATAAAACAGTATTTGCTAGAACCGCCAATCCTAGTGCCACCAATTCCTGGGAAGCCACTGATTTTGTATCAGACCGTGTTAAACGAGTCCATGGGATGCGTGTGGTCAGCATGATAAAACTGGAAAGAAGGAGCGCGTCATTTATTACCTGAGCAAGAAATTCACTGAATGTGAAATGAGATATTCCTCTCTCGAGAGAACATACTGTGCATTAGCTAGGGCCGCCCGACGGTCAAGGCAATACATGCTTTGTCACACTACATGGTTGGTTTCCAAGATGGACCCTATCAAATACATCTTTGAAAAACCTGCCTTGACCGGGAGGATCGCTCGATGGCAAGTGCTATTAACCGAGTATGACATAACACATGTCATCCAAAAAGCCATAAAAGAAAGCACTTTAGCAGACTACTTGGCGCACCAGCCCATCAATAGCTACCAACCAATGTGACACGACTTTCCAGACGAGGATATCTTAGCCCTTTTCAAAGAAGAAAGTGGTCGTGAAAACAAAAGGGCCATGAGATTTGACGGAGCTTCTAATGCACTGGGGCATGGGGTTGGAGTCATCCTAATTTCACTAGAAAAGGAGTTCATCCCTATTTGCGCTCGGCTATGTTTTGATTGTACCAACAATGTCGCTGAGTATGAGGCATGCTCTTTAGGGATACAAGCAGCTTTAGATGTGGGGGTAAAATCCTTGGAAGTCTATGGAGACTCTGCCTTGGTTATTCATCAATTAAGAGGTGAGTGGGAAACTAGAGACAACAAACTAATTCCCTATCACGCTCATATCAAGGAGATGACAACCAGATGGCTGATGCCTTGGCCACTCTAGCTTCAATGTTCGAAGTAAGTAGTGAATATGAGGTGCCTCTCTTTGAGGTAAAGAGACGACAGAAACCTGTACATTGCCAAGTCATAGAAGAAGAGCCAGATGGTAACCCATGGTATCATGATATCAAGAGACGCCTCCAATGCCAGGAATATCCTGAGGATGTTACAGATAATGACAAGTGAACTCTGAGAAGGCTTGTTATGGGTTATTTCTTGAATGGGAATGTACTATACAAAAGAAACCATGACTCTGTCCTTCTCTATTGTGTTGACACCATTAAGGTAAATCAGATCATGAGAGATATCAACGAAGGATCTTTTGGAACTTACACAAATGGGCACGCCATGTCAAGGAAGATCTTGAGGGCCGGATACTATTGGATGACCATAGAAGCAGACTATTTTGCTTATATATGGAGGTGTCACAAATGTCAGATATATGCTGATCATATTCATTCACCCCCATCATCTCTTGAACGTCTTGTCAGCTCCATGGCATTTTTCAATGTGGGGTATGGGTCATTGAGCCTATTCAGCCAAAAGCCTCAAACGGCCACCACTTTATTTTGGTTACCATTGATTACTTCACTAAGTGGGTGAAAGCAGCTTCGTACGTTAATGTAACCGAGAATGTCATCGTCAAGTTCATTAAAAAGGAGCTGATATGTCGGTATGGTTTGCCAAGTCAGATCATTACCGACAATGGCACAAATCTAAACAATAAGATGATGAAGGAGCTCAGTGAAGACTTTAAAATCTCTCACCATAATTCTTCTCTGTATCGGCCGAAGATGAATGAAGCAGTTGAAGCAGCTAATAAGAACATCAAGAAGATAGTGCAAAAAATGGTGGTGACTTACAAAGATTGGAGTAAAATACTCTCTTTTGCTCTGTATAGATATCAGACCTCGACTGGAGCAACCCCTTTCTTCCTAGTCTACAGAATGGAAGCAGTATTGCCTTTTGAAGTGGAGATCCCGTCCCTCCGGGTAATAATGAAGGCAAAACTGGAAGAAGCTAAATGGGTCCAAGCCAAATATGACCAATTGAACTTAATTGACGGAAAGAGGTTAACTGCCCTCTGCCATGGACAGTTATATCAAAAGCTCATGAAGTGGGCGTATGAAAAGAAAGTGTGACCCCGACAATTCCGAGAAGGAAATTTGGTCCTCAAGAAGATTTTACCAATCCAAAGAGACGACCGAGGTAAATGGACACCTAATTATGAAGGGCCCTATGTTGTGAAGAAAGCTTACTCTGGAGGAGCTTTAACCCTTGGCGAGGATCTGCCAATGCCCGTAAATGCAGACGCGGTGAAAAAGTACCATGCCTAAAAAAAAGGATGCTCGCTAGGCTAAAAACCTGAAAGGGAGGCCTAGGCAAAAGTTAGAGCAACTCAGCGAGTCAAAAACCTGAAAGGGCGGCTCAGGAAAAATCAAAATCTAAAATCCTGGCACGGTGACTTAAACTTCCCAAGCAGAAAATACGAAACCCAATTGGGGCATATGGATCATCGTCGAATTACATTCTCAGAGGCAGAGTCAGACGGTGAACATGAAGTCGTGATAGGGGATCAAGATTCTCATCGCTCTCAGGGAATCACTGGAGGATCCATGAGCCTTCCCTTTTCCATTTACCTTCAGTTCTTTATACTTTATTCCACCTATACCATTTGTTTTACGTTGCTTTCCTTACCACTGTACATGCTTGATATCCATAAATAAAAATTTACCCTTCTTTCTGTACGTGTTCATGACTAAATCTTATAAACAAAACAAGTTTTCCTAAAATGATTGAAAATAGAAATGGTAAAACATAGAGTCATCAGGAACAAAATACTCCCAGCACCTGACCTTGCTTCAGGCAAGCATAACCAACTCTGCTAGGCACGCTTACCGAAATCAGAAATTACTTCTATTTAGTCCATGGGTTATCTCGGGGCCTGTCTCCAAGGAAACTTACCCGAAAATGTCAATTTGTTTATCTCTGTACTACTCATCTTCTTTTTCTAAAGGTTGGCTAAGATCTTCAGCCCAGAAGCAAATATTCGCCAAGCTATCTACAACGGAATTACAATCCATCATAGAAATGGTACAAATCAAGATCTCCTCCCAAGTGAGCCTACAATCTGAACTAGACCTCTCCCCCAGTTAAGTCACAATCCTAATTAGGCTTAGGATAGGTCCATTTCCCCTGTGGGACTACAACCTATAACAGCCCTGGTTTTTTAAAATAGGAACCCAAGTTCTCAGAACCCCTGAGAGTACCTTGCGAAGTATTTTAAGAGAATAAAGCTTAGGCCTGGTGCTTAGATCAACACGAGAATATGAGAAAGCAAAAATTGAGAGGACCTGAGTAGTAGGTAGTTCAGTTGAACAAAGACGAGTGAGTAAGGGAGGCTGCGTGTAATAATGGCCCCGAGAGGAACTTGTTGATTTACTAATAATTTATATGGAGATGATTGTATTTGATTCGATAATTGACATATTGCTAAAGTGTTGACTCATGAAAATATCCTGTTAATTGATGCTAGAATTGATAAGTTGAGAGTAATGTTTGGTTCTGATAGATTGTAAGTGATTATGGTCAATTACCTAATTGAGAATAGATTCAGAATGAGTAGAATTATTTCGGTATCAAGATAAATTTAGAGGATAAATGATTATTAGAGCCCAAGATTTCATAAAACTTAATTAAGCCTCCTTAATAAAATGATCACAGAATAATACGTTATTTGGGTATCAGCGGGTAAACAGACATTATTATTAAAAAGTTTAGTTAATTAATATAAAATGAAATAAATAGACAATACTTAGTTTACTGTTTAACATTAGTTGTGATGAGTTTAAGATATGATATATATATATATATATATAATATTTTAGTTAAGAGATTTTTAAACTACCGTATTTTAATAATAAACGGCGTTCGGTCCCTCAACAATTGAATTGTGGGACCCAATTTAAGGTCAAACTCTGATCAGTCAAATCAAGCCTAATGATCCACTAAGGGATCAAGTTCTCTTAGGATCACTTTCTGAAGAATTGAGGGTAATTGACTTAGCCTGACCGGCCAAATCAAAATCCTCAACGTTTCCTATGTTTGACTGTTTATATACCTCGGGGTGTCCAATGTTGACACGGTCAGTCCCTAATAACCCATTTCGACATTTTAAGAATGTTTCATGAAGAGCTCAAAGTTCGATTTGGTCTCTACCAACCTCATCCACAAGTCATTTCATTTCTTCGGAAGCCCAATCTGTGTGTTCCTGACGTTTTGACGCAGTTTCCTCAAACGGTATTTGATTGAGGAAATTCCAGTTTCGTTCACTTCGTTTCGAGGATATCTTCAAACTCTATTCCTGGCCTCAATCTGAAATTCCTACTCTGTCATACTCAAATTCAAGAATTTGTTAAATTCATCATAGAACCATGATTATTCACGTTTTATCTTGCGTATGGTTCGTTCAAAAATTCATAACTCTCTCGTACGACCTCCATTTCTTGTAAACTTGGTGTCAAAATTACCGTAACAAAATTATCTACATTTTTTGTGAAGACTTTGAAAGCTAGATCCTCACATATTGGTACAGTTTTTAGAATCTTTTCTAGACCAAGAGTTTCATGTTACTATGCTCACTAGGCCTAGAAAAATTGCTATATCACCCTCTTCCGGGAATCAATTCATTTCTTTCTTTTAGGGATAGATCCGTATCAAAAATATCTACAATTCTTATGAAGGACACGAAGGCCATTTCCCAAAGGAGAATTAATTACAAATTTATTTCTACAGCTCCACCTGATTCGAAGGCGATTAGAATACCCTGTCGTATTTTGACCATATCTTGGGCTACAAAACTTGGATCATTACAAATCATATATCAAGTTAAATAGGAAAGGAATATCCAAAAGCTTCATGAAGGGCTCGAAATCAAATTCCCACTCCATAAATCCCAGAATTTAAAACACTACACCAATTCATGTTTCTCCAGTAACAACTTGCACTAGGTGCAGTATTTTCCACTTAACTCTCTCATATTGCCATGAAATTGAATGCGACCTTCACCAAAAGTTTTCTAACACATTTATCCACAACTTTGATGAAGAAACAAAAGTCCAATTCGCAGCCCATTTAGCCCAGAAAAATTATTTGTGCAAGGGACAAAAATCCCGTCATAGCCCTACACTAGTTCCGTATTTGGGCCATATCTCACTCAATTCTTGATGGATTTTTTTTGTGCTTTATATAGATTTAAAGATAACAAAAATTTCTACAACTTTGATGTTCAACCCAATTTTAAATTCAGCCCACAAGGATCCCTAAATCCACGCAAAAAAAGGATGCCTTTGGTTGTACCACACCAGCTTCCCATGCAACATGAACCAATCACTTTTTTCCACTCACTAGACACTTGTCTAGCTCTAAAAACTCCATTTCCATGCATCACCAGCCCTTGACACCTATCATGAGAGGTGCCACCCCCTTGCTTCATTTAGCCACCACCTCCCTTTCCTCCAATCAGATTTCATGCAACAAGAGTCACCATGCCATGCACCATAATGTACATCCATGAAGAGTGCACATGTATTATGCCATGCCATGTATTGTGTCACACATTCATTGAAAATTTTCATGTTTCCCTTACCCATTCATGTTTAGAATTCTGAGTTAAAAAGCTAAGACTTCAAAACACCCCATTCTTTTATCACACCATGTCTTAGGCCATGCACATGACACCTTCATTCCATCCAATTACTCTAAACTATCATCATTCCTCTAATTTCTCTTGATCATTATTTCCCTTCCTCTTCATGGCAGCAACAACACCTTCTCCTCCTCTCCATTTTCCTCTCTTAGATACCACTCCAACCACCACAATAACCACCCTTAACCACCAAAAGTTATGGTCACACCATCACCTTCCATTTCCAACCACCCAAAATTCATTCTTTTTCCTCATCACCTTTCTAAACCATGATCCCCTCACCCAAACAGCCACTCTTCTTCAAGAATCTCTTGCATGTCATGGCTTCAAAAAGATCAACCTAATCCCTTTGTCTTAGACTCTCAAAACCGTCACTCAAGGTAAGAAATTTGATGTTACTCCCTTGGATCTTGTCCTTGATCTTCTTGGTTGAAAAATAGTTTTCATTTTGAAATTTTGATGATGTTTCTTGTTGTTTAGAGGGCCAAAACCGTGGCTGTCCCCCTTGCTCTAACCATGCATGCGTAATTTTTCTAAGGACCGAAAGCCTAGACGACGATCGGAGTACGTTAGGATCAATCGGTGGAATTTTTGACAAATTTTCGGTAAATGATCTTTTAGTTTTAAATAACTTTATGGCTGTTTATGATCTTCCTTGGCTGTCCATAATCCTTTAGGTGCCTAAAATCTTTATATGTCACGTTTTAGCAAACATAAGGACAAACGACGACGATTGACGGATGTTTCGGAGTATCCGGTGAATTTTTGGCAAGCGGATCATTTTCCTTCCTCCAGGCAGCGAGCGTTTTGTATGGTAAGTGGGGTCTTTTCCTCGGTGGATTGTATTTTTAGTTATTCTATAATATTTCTTGCGTATTCGGTGACCTCCATTTTAAGTTTCGTCGTGATCTAACGGTTAGATTTTAAACCGCAAAGATTTTCGTAACTAACGGCTAAAATCTCTATATTTTTAAATCAATGGGTATTTTATAAAATTTACTTGGTATAACTTGACGTTCACGTACTCGGAGGGATTTCATCGCGATCGAACAAGAAAGCAAAAAATCTAGAGATTTAGCCTTTCAGCGGGCTCAGTTTTATTCGATATGGTTGTATTAATTATTTTCTTATTTGTGAAGTACTTGTATAATTTGTAATTTAAATTTTTCAGTAAGCCCCGCCGCTAGAAATTTAATTTATCGTTTATACGTTATCGAAGTCATTTTAGGAATATTGCGTACTTTCAAGAAAATTTACCGTTCAGGCGACTAAAATGTTTCTTTTACTAAATTATAATAAAATGTATAAAAGTTTAGTAAGATAATAATTTCAAAGGAAAATATGTGTAACCGTATAATAGTAGTTAAACAAACAAATCGGAAATTCCTTTTAGATAGAAAATTTTACTTAAAAACTTTATTAAGAATTTATATAACTTAGACACAAATGACATTTTATGAGTTTAGTAAAGAAAATAAAATATGTGAAGTTTTAGTATAATTAATGTTAGGAGTAATAAGAAGTTGTTAGTAACTAAATTTTAGCAACCATCTTAGTGACCAATTAAGGAAAAATATAAAGGGATTTTAGGAAATTAATTAAGGAATAAGGCTTGATTTAAATATCCTAATGAACTAAGTTAGTCTAGTAGAAAAAGAAAAGGAAATTTTTAGGTCCAATTCAAAATTTTAATAAAAAAATAATAAATAAATAAATTTGGAAAGTTAGAATAGGTAAGAAATATTCATTAGAAATTTAAATATTTTAGTAAACTAGTGGAATGAAAGTCATAGAAAGGGTATTGGAATTTGGTGATAATAAATAGATAAAAGAAGTTAATGTAACTTACAAGATAACAATTATTTTGATTAAATTCGGCATTTAGGAATTAGAATATGGATTATATTTAAAGCATTTTCCTAAGGAAAGTACATTAAGTAGAAGGTAACAAAAATAAGAATTTTACAAGAAGTGATGATTAGATTTAGTGAGTTGGATAAGGCCCGAGGAAAATAATGAAACTTAAGTAATAAAGATATTTTTAAAGAAATACACTATGGGTTATTTGAATTAGTGAGTAAAATTTAGAGATAACAACTTTTATACCAAGACTAAAAAGAAAGAGTAAGGAGATTTTAGAAAACAAAGATAGTTTAGAAAATCTTAAGAAAGTTCTGCAATATAGTAATAAACCAACTAAGGTAATCATGATCTAAAGATTTAAGTAAATGTCTACCAAGGATGCTAAAATTCAATGAAAATTAATACCATGCGATAATCAATATAGGTACATTAAAGTTCTTAAAAACATTACTTAGAAGAAGAATTTAAGGGAAATAAATGAATACTTATATTGGTAATATATAGTGACCTTTAGCGAAGTTGAATACCAACTTAAAAGGTAAATAAATAATTAACTCAGTGGTAGTAAGTAACGGACAATAAAAGATGTTGCTAACACCTTAATTATATTTAGTAAGTACTTTTGTTAGTAATTTAAGGTTAAGTCATTCAAAGTGTATTTTCAAGAAACCAAGTTCATATAGTAATATACTAAATAGTTACATAAGATCACTCAGTAACAAGAGATAAGTCATGCCTTAGGAAACCTAAATTAAAATATTTAAGAAATATTCATAAGTATATCGGTATACGTGATCCTCTCATTGTAATGATTTATATCATGATTATTGTATAATATTTGTATGATGAATGATGTGTGTGACGACTATATATAATTGTGTACATGAATGAATTGTGTTAATTATACGTGATAACTATGTGTAATGAGATGTATGATGAGTGTGGTATGATGACACGTGTATGGATTGTGATGTTGTACTTGTATGGTGCATTAAACGAATGTGTTAGGATAAATAAGAAAAGAAAGAGTAAAGGAATGTCTCGGTAAGGATCTTGAGATGAATAAATTATGAAATAATGTGATGAGATTAGATCGGATCTGATGTGATGATGGGTGTTGTGACGCCAGTATACCAACGATTTTTGGAAAATACAAGATCTCGTTTCATTTCTAAGCGTCGGATGAGTCCGTTATGAGTTAAGGCATTTTGAGAAAATAAGAAAGAGAATAAATTGAAATTTCACGAATAGAAGTAGTCCGACGTTAGAAATGAAAGGAAGCCATCAGAAGAACCCTACCGACGACTAGTGGAAAGAAAATTGTGTATTGTATGCATCATATATGGAGTTGAGAAGGGATGTTGGAATGATCCCCTAGAGCATACAGTGATGGGTACCCTGAAGAATCTGCCGCGCCTCGATACCCGAGGGCAGTCTAGGGAGTATCACCGGAGGCGGGAATTCCAAAGGCATCAAATTCGCGCCCGTCGCCGGACAGCCCGTAGCAAACTCTGGTGTACTTCGACAAGAGGCGGGATTTTCTATGACCGTGGAGTGCCCGTTCTGTGGTGATGTAGAATATGTGTGATTGGCCATTTTGATGTTGGGACTGAGAGTCCTTACCCATTTGTGAAAACCAGAACGAGGAGAGCTCTGATCGCTCTAGTTGGGGAGGGGAGATAAGGGTGGCGTTATTGTGCACATGGATATTGTATATGAGATTGTTGAGGAGAATATGGGCCCATATGCATCATGATGACTAATAAAAGATTTGAATAACGAAATGAATTCATGCATTGCATTACTGTGTTGGGATTATGATTGCTTGTTGTTTAAATATGATCGTATAGATATTCGTAACCTTAAGAGGTGACTGGGAAGATGGGAATGTTCAGCTAAAACGAAAAGTGGTGAGATAACTTAGAATGTATTTTAGGAATCCCAAATAGAGTGGATGGGACTCAATCTTGGATTGTTTGTATTGTATGTGGGCAGGTGTTGATGAGACATCTTCCCGATTATATTGGAGGTGAAGACTCACCCTTACGTTAATTTTTCCAGATGTCATAGGGATGAAGATAGACTTTGAAACGAGGTTCACGCTAACTCTTCTTAGACTAAGGACGGGAAGATTAGGATATACTATTCTATTTTCATTTGTCGGAGCCTGCGTGCCCCTTCACTTTTAGTATGTACAGTTACTGTTACGACCATGTATTATATATATGTTGTATATAAGGTGTATCTGTTCCACCAAGTTTCCTTGTACAAAAAGAAAACTTCAACATTTTTCTAAAACTCGTAACCTCTCAGTTGACCAGAATAATCTAGTGGAAGGGATTGTCCTAGTCAACCGACGGTGTTACATAACCCTGGAAAAAGTCTTCAATTGAACCCCTCCTCTTCAGCTGAGCTTCGATCTAGAAAAGAGAACTTCACCAAAATCATCTTTCCTCAGTACAACCACCTTGCCATAAGCTAAGATCAATCAAATTCCCTCTCCCCAGTGAAAATACAATCCAGCAGTCAAGCGCATCCTCTTCCCCAGTAAAAATACCACCCAAAAAATAGCTTCAAGCAGAACTCTCTCTCCCCGAGTGGAATCATCAAATCCTCTCCCCGGTGAAACTACAATTGTCGTAAAACTGACACCAATCGAATCCTTTCCACAATGGAGTCACAACCACTGGTGTTTGCACTCCTCCAGACACCTTTCCGGTCGCTGCACTAGGCACCTTCCATTTTCGGTCGCCACACTAGGCACCTTTCCCTTCTATGTCGTCATACTTTCTCCAACAGCAAATAATTCAAAAACTGGGGCACCACCCCAAGTCTCTCTTTCTCTTTCAACCTGAGGGGCAGCGCCCCAAACTTTGTATATTCCTTTTCAAACCTGGGGTATCACCCCAAGTTTCTCTTTCTCTTTCAACCGAGGGGCAGCACCCTAAAATTTGTATATTCCTTTTCAAAACTGGGGCATCACCCCAAGTCTCTCTTTCTCTTTCAACCGAGGGGCAGCACCCTAAACTTTGTATATTCCTTTTCAAACCTGGGGCATCACCCCAGGTCTCTCTTTCTCTTTCAATCGAGGGGCAGTACCCCAAAATTTGTATATTCCTTTTCAAAACTAGAGCATCACCTCAGGTCTCTCTTTCTCTTTCAACTAAGGGGTAGCACCCCAAACTTTGTATATTCCTTTTCAAAACTGGGGCATCACCCCAGGTCTCTCTTTCTCTTTCAACCGAGGGGCAGCACCCCAAACTTTGTGTATTCCTTTTCAAAACTGGGGCATTACCCCAGGTCTATCTTTCCCTTTCAACCGAGGGGCAACACCACCAGCCTTTCAATTCCTGTCAACCGAGGGGCAACACCCCCAACCTTTATTTTCCTGTCAACTTGGGGCATTTCCCCAACCTTTTATTTCCTGTCAACCGAGGGACAACACCCCTAACCTTCTTAATTCTTGTCAACCGAGGGGTAACACCCCCAACCTTTTTTTTCTTGTCAACCAAGGGGCAACACCCCAACCATTATTTTCTTGTCAACCGAGGGGCAACACCCCCAGCTTTTATTTTCCTGTTAACCGAGGGGCAACACTCCCAACCTTTTATTTCTTGTCAATCCAGGGGCAACACCACCAACCTTTATTTTCCTGTCAACCGAGGGGCAACACCCCCAACCTTTATTTCCCTGTCAACTAAGGGGCAACAACCCTAGCTTACACCCCCAACCTTTATTTCCCTGTCAACTGAGGGGCAACACCCCTAGCTTTTATTTTCTTGTCAATCGAGGGGCAACGCCCCCGGCTTTTATTTTCCTGTCAACCGAGGGGCACACCCCCAACCTCTATTTTCCTATCAATCGAGGGGCAACATCCCCAACCTTTATTTTCCTACCAACTGAGGGGCAACACCCCCAGCTTTTATTTTCCTATCAACCGAGGGGCAACACCTCCAACCTTTTATTTCTTGTTAATCGAGGGGTAACACCCCAACCTTTATTTTCTTGTCAATCGAGGGGCAATACCCCCAACCTTTATTTCCCTGTCATCTGAGGGCAACACCCCCAACTTTTATTTTCCTGTCAATTGAGGGGAAACACTGCCAGCTTTTATTTTCCTGTCAACAGAGGGGCAACACCCCCAACCTCTATTTTCTGGTCAATCGAGGGGCAATACCTCTAACCTTTTATTGTTAACCAAGTGGCCTCAATTACTCAAGAGGGGGGGTGAATTGAGTATTAAAATTTTTCTTTGGAATGCTCTTGAAATTGATTCTTTTGTTACTATGTTTATTTAAGATAATAAACTAGATTGCAAGTAACAACAAATATTACACAAGACAAACTAATAACTACTAAAAGAGTTTAGATAGTGAATCAATTAAGTTACAAAGTAATTTATGGGACTTTAGA
Source organism: Clitoria ternatea (assembly GCA_037962975.1). Classification (NCBI taxonomy): domain Eukaryota; kingdom Viridiplantae; phylum Streptophyta; class Magnoliopsida; order Fabales; family Fabaceae; genus Clitoria; species Clitoria ternatea. Next base: position 39,048,661 of record CM075672.1, on the reverse strand, counting down.
AAGATTGATTCAAGAGTGTTGCTTAAGTCCAAGTTCAACAATGTTATTCAAAAAAAAGGTTTTCAACTTATTGTATCATGTACTTAGTCCAATTAATGAAGCAATGAATTAAGCAAACAAGTTGAATGCACAAGTTAAATGAGTTTAGGGAAGAGAGATTTGCAAACCGATGTATACGAGTTCCACCACGCCGGTGTACGTCTCGCCTCTAAGCAACCCACTTAGAGGATTTCCACTATGGTAGATTAGAGATACACTTTGAGCAATTGCAACTTCCTAGTGTCCCACACTCAAGAATCCAATCCTCACAAGTACAAGGGCACCCCACCCAATCTCTCAATCTCACAATTACAAGGTTGAAACCCAACCCAAGATTTCTATGAAGTTTAGTGTTTTAAGTGTACAAGGAAACTCTCTCACTAGAGTGGATATACAAGTTTAAAGCTTACACAAGATAGTAACTCTCAAAGATAGGATATGCAAGTTAAGTACACAAATATAATTTTCCCACAAATTAACTCTCAAGAAATATATCAATCAAAGAATAAAGAGAGTAAGTAGAAGAGCAAGAGAATGAAGGGGGAAGAAAGCAAATGGAAATGCTTCAAATGCTTGGTGTAAGTTTTGCCTTCAACTCCTTCTCTATTTATAGACTCCAATGGCATGGATTTTGCAATATTAAATTCCTTGGGAGCTTGAAATGTTAGGCATGTGTATCTCCATTCAACTTGGCATTCCAATTCCAATAAGCCTTTTAGTGTCTCCAAGAAGAACATGGCATGTGCATCAAGAAGCATGTTTGTCTAATATTCAAATTAATTGCATTTCCAATAAGACACATGCATGTGGAGAGGGACAAAGCATGGAACCTTGCCTTGGGCTTTCCATTTTGATTAAACCGAAGGGGAACATTCATTCTACACATGATTTTATGTTCTGACAGCTACAATAATCGATTCTAATGCTACATGAATCGATTCAAGCAATTAAACTAAGGTTACTGGGCAAAAATCCATGCGTGAATCGATTCAAAAGAGAAGGGAATCGATTCATTATGTTAAAAACACATCCTGGACCAATTTGAACCGTGTGAATCGATTCAATGCAAGGAGGAATCGATTCAAACCTTAAATTTTACTTCCTGGGCCTTTCCAAACGTATGAATCGATTCATGTGGTTATGCTTTGCTGTGTGAATCGATTCAATTACCTGATTCATGTATTTTGGCACTTTGTTTCACCCTTTTTGATATTTGATGAGTCTTGGCTCCAATCCTTTGATTCTTGGCACATTTGTTGATCACTTGTACTTGATTAAAACTTCCTTAAATGCCTTGAATCACTTTCATCATCAAACATAATTAATTCGCTTGATAACATCCTTGATATTTTTCCATTTGTTGTGTCATTATCAAAACCTACATCAACATAAAAATACATTCTCCCCCTTTTTGATGATGACAACAAATGCTTGTCTCTTGGGGTGTTAGTATCACAATGATATCAAATATATTGCAAGAATGACTCGCCCTATCACATATAATTTGATACCATTATGTTTATGACTTTAGAGGCACAAGTTATCAAGAGAATATTTAATATAAAAGGTCTCTCTCTCCCCCTTAATAAGGTCTCTCCCCCTTAATATATTCTTTCCCTCTTAATCATCTCCCTCTTTCTTATGCAATGGATATACACAATGATTTACATACTCCCCCTTTCTCATATATTTCTCTCCCCCTTTAAATGTATGTATTTCTCTCCCCCTTTGGCATCATCAAAAAGATTTCCTTATTTGATAAACATATACTACTTAAAGGTAGATGCATACATTTTGAAGTAAGATGACAATGCAACATACATCACGAAATCATTCAAAGCATATAGGCACATAATGTCTCATGGGAATCGATTCATCTAGCTATTTTTACGCGAGTTTGAAGAATCATGTTACTAGATGGTTGTTTTGTGAGGGATTTATACAATGATTTAAATTTTGCAAGTTGCCAATGATTTTGTTGCACAAGAGTGTCAAGAAAATCAAAGGTCATTTGCCATTTATTTTTGAGATCCATGTTGTATATAGGAGATTATCTTTGTGTCAAAATATGTTTAAAATAAATAGGGACTCCACGGGGTCTTTAAATAAGACAAAAGATTTGTAGAGCATTAAGTTGATTATTGGAAATATGAGTATAAATTTTCTTTAAAAAAATGTATTTATATTACAAGGTAAGACATTATTTTCAAAGGAATGAAAATTTTATGGAAAAGATGAGTTGAAATCTTTAAGTTAAAGATTTGCAAACTTATGTTCAAAGAGTAAGAAAAAATAAGTCAATTAGGAAATTTCCAAAATTCCTAACTCCCTTCTAATATTTATAAATTGGTCTTTTGGAAGGGGTTTTGTAAAAATGTCCGCCAATTGTTTTGAAGTTTCAACATATTCAAGTACACAATCTCCTTTCAAAACATGATCTCTTATGAAGTGATGTCTTATTTCAATGTGTTTGGTCCTAGAATGCATGACCGGATTCTTAGATATATTTATTGCACTAGTGTTATCACATTTAATGGGGACTTTATCCAAGGTAATACCAAAATCAAGAAGTTGTTGTCTCATCTAAAGAATTTGAGCACAACAACTACCGGCTGCTACATATTCTGCCTCAGCCGTCGATAATGCAACACTTGCTTGCTTCTTGCTATGCCAAGAAACAAGGGAACTACCAAGTAAATGACATGTGCCACTAGTACTTTTTCTATCAAGCTTACAACCCGCAAAGTCGGAATCAGAATATCCTAAAAGATTACATTCAACTCCTTTGGGATACCACAAACCAACATTTTGAGTACCCACAAGATATTTCAAAATTCTTTTTACGGCAGTTAAGTGTGATTCTTTAGGACATGCTTGATATCTAGCACATATGCATACCGCAAACATAATATCGGGTCTACTAGCAGTTAAATAAAGTAAGGATCCTATCATTCCTCGATACTTAGTTATTTCAACGTCCTTACCCTTTTCATCTTTATCTAGATAGCAAGATGTGCTCATTGGTGTTGCTATTTCGTTTGCCTTATCCATTTCAAATCGTTTGAGTAATTCTTTACAATATTTTGTTTGACTAATAAAAGTTCCTTCATTTGTTTGTTTAATTTGTAATCCTAGGAAAAAGGTGAGTTCTCCCATCATGGACATTTCAAATTCTTTTTGCATGAATTTAGCGAACTCTTGACAAAGACTTTCATTTGTAGCACCAAAAATTATGTCATCAACATAAACTTATACCAAAAGAATGTCATGATTTTTACGCCTTATAAATAGTGTAGTGTCAACCTTTCCTCTTTCAAAATTATTCTCTAAAAGGAATTTGCTAAGTCTTTCATACCAAGCTCTTGGAGCTTGTTTCAAACCGTATAAGGCTTTTCTCAATTTAAAAACATGATTTGGAAATTTATGATTTTCAAAACCGGGAGGTTGATCTACATAAACTTCTTCTTGAATATAGCCATTTAAAAAAGCGCTTTTGACATCCATTTGATAAAGTTTAAAATCCATACAACAAGCAAAAGCTAATAATAATCTAATGGCTTCTAACCTAGCTACGGGAGCATACGTTTCTTCATAGTCTATTCCTTCTTCTTGATTATACCCCTTAGCAACTAGCCTAGCTTTGTTTCTAGTTATTATTCCGTTTTCATCCAGTTTGTTCCTAAAAACCCATTTGGTGCCTATTATTTGATGGTCATTGGGTCTTGGCACAAGTTCCCAAACTTCATTTCTTTCAAATTGGTTTAATTCTTCTTGCATGGCCAACATCCAATGTTCATCAATAATGGCTTCATCAATATTTTTGGGTTCAATTTGAGATACAAAGGCTAAGTGATTGCATGCATTCCTAATGGCATTTCGAGTACTTACCCCTTTGGTTATTTCTCCAATGATTTTGTCCAAGGGATGGTCCTTTAAGGTTACCCAATCTTGTTGTTTATCAAGTTGTGTTGCACCTCCTTCATTGTTGGCTTCTTCTTTGTCTTCTAGGTTCATTTCTTGGAAGGTACCTACAAGATCATCAACTTCCTTTCTCGGAGGATTTTGGTTAAGTTCATCAAATTTAACATTTATGGACTCTTCAATTGTATAGGTTCATTTGTTAAAGAGTCTATATGCTTTACTAGTAGATGAATATCCTAGAAAAATTGCTTCATCAGATTTTGCATCAAATTTGCCAAGATTTTCCTTTCCATTGTTTAAGACAAAGCATTTGCATCCAAAAATGTGAAAGTAAGAAATATTTGGTTTTCGTCCTTTATAAAGTTCATAGGGGGTTTTCTTTAGTATAGGCCTTATTAAACAACGATTCATAACATGACAAGCGGTGTTCACCGCATCGGCCCAAAAATGTTTTGAAATATTCGCTTCATTCAACATAGTTCTTGCAAGCTCCGCTAAAGATCGATTTTTCCTTTCAACTACTCCATTTTGTTGTGGAGTTCTTAGAGCCGAAAAATTATGTTCAATGCCAAACTTTTCACAAAATTTCTCAAAAGATTGGTTTTCAAATTCTCCCCCATGATCCGTTCGAATGGATGCTATTTTTAAGTTTTGTTCATTTTGGATGACCTTGGCAAGTTTCTTGAATGCTTGATATGCTTCATGTTTATGAGTAAGAAACAATGTCCATGTATATCTAGAGTAATCATCCACAATCACAAGACCATAATAGTTTCCACCAAAACTTTTGATTTTTGAAGGTCCAAATAAATCCATATGTAAAAGTTGTAAAGGTCTTGTTGTTGAAACAATATTTTTTGCTTGAAAAGAAGCCTTTACTTGTTTTCCTTTTTGACAAGCGTCACAAAATTTATTTTCAAATTTCAATTTTGGTAAACCAATAACTAAATCTTTTGAAACAAGTTTATTTAAATAGTCTACATGAATGTGAGCAATTCTTCTATGCCAAAGCCATGATTCATCCTCTTTAGTTATAAAGCATTGTACATCATTTGAAGCAAGGCAATCTAGATTAATCATGTAAATGTTATCTACTCTTTGACCAACGAACTTTATTTCCTTGTTTAGTTTGTTTTCAATTATGCAACCATTTGATTCAAAAACGATTTTATAGCCTTTGTCACATAATTGACTAATACTAAGCAAGTTGTGTTTTAGTCCTTCAACATATAGTACATCATTTATGGAGGTGGAAGAATTTTTACCAACATTTCCGATTCCAAGTATCCTTCCCTTTGTGTTATCTCCATAAGTAACAAATCCTTTGCTTCGTGGAGTAAGTGATATAAACTTACTTTTGTCTCCCGTCATATGTTTAGAACACCCACCATCCAAGTACCAATGGGTGTTACTTGCCTTAAAACATACCTACAAAACAATTCAAGTTAGAGAGCTTGGTACCCATTTTATGTTGGGTCCTTGTAGGTTAGTTTGTGAAAATGTTCCTTTAGGAACCCATACTTTTCTCACTACTTTTGGTCCTAATCTTTTAACATTGCAATTATAAGAGTTATGACCTTTAAGACCACAATGATTACATTTTACAAAAGGTGTAGATGATTTATAAGGTTGCACAAAGAAATTTTTGTAATGTTTATCTTTCTTATGAGCATGTGATCCTTGATTATAACCTAGTCCCATTTTGTTAAACATACAACGTTGTTTTCCAAGAAGTGCATTTAAGTTATCTCTACCGTTGGTGAATTTTTCAAGCGTTGTGTTTAAGTCTAGTACTTTCTTCTCAAGTATGTCACATTTCCTAACAAATTCACAAGGCTTATTCTTGGAGCATGCTTGATCATTTATATTGTTTTTACCATTTGTAAACTTTTCTAGAGTTTTATTCAAGTCCAACACCTTAGTTTCTAGCATATCATATTTCTTTACAAACTCACAAGGTTTGGTCCTAGAGCATGTTTGAACATTTGCTAACTCTTCTTTTAAAGATTCATTCTCTTTACACACTTCCATGAGATGCATTTCTAGAGTATTACTAGTTTTTCTAGATAATTTAAGCTTATTAGAGACTTTGGTGAATTTATCATACAAATCATCAAGAGCATCAAGTAATTCATCCTTATCTAAGTCATGAAAGTTTACCTCATTCTCTTCATCTTGGTGATTGGCCATGAGACAAAGGTTTGCTTCTTCATTTTCCGATTCATCCGAGCTAGTTATCTCGTTTTCATCCCATGCAACATATGCTCTTCTTCTTTCTTTTCTTTCTTTGTTCTTCTTCTTTAGATTTGGACAATCCATTTTGAAGTGTCCTTCCTTACCACACTCAAAACAAGTAGGTGAAGTAGAATTTTCTTTAAGTTTAGATTTCTTACCTTGTGGTTTGAAGTTTCTTTGGAAGCGCTTGCTCTTCATTAGCTTTCCAAACCGTTTCACAAATAGGCCTAGCTCTTCATCCTCATCAACTTAACTCTCGGTTTCATCTTCAACCATTAAAGTAGCTTTGAGAGCTAATCCTTTCTTCTTTGATGTCTTTTCTTCTTCTTCCGCTTGTCTTAGATCTTTCAACTCTTGTTCTTGCTCTTGTAATTTACCAAACAAGGTTGCAAGAGACATCTCATTTATGGTGGGAGATTGCTTGATGGCCGTAACAAGAGGTTGCCACTCCCTAGTAAGACTTTTTAACACTTTGTGAATGAGCTCTTTGTTAGAATAAGATTTGCCAAGAGTAATGAGATGATTTATGATCAAAGTAAACCTTTTTTGAAGTTCTAAGATAGCTTCATTTGGATTCATCCTAAAACTTTCGTATTGGCTAGTTAAAGTGCTAATTTTTGAATCCTTAACATCACTAGTTCCTTCATGAGTTATTTGAAGGGTATCCCACATTTCTTTAGCCGTTTTACATGTTATTACTCTAAAGAATTCATCGGGACCTAAAGCTAAAGTAATAAGATTTTTTGCCTTATAATTATATTGCACTTTCTTTTCTTCTTCACTAGACCAATTATCCATAGGCTTTTCAACTTGTTTATCATCCACAATATGCATAGGTATAAAGAGACCATTTTCAATAGCATTCCACACTCTTAAATCCATTGATTACACAAAAATTTTCATTCTTTCTTTCCAAAAGGCATAACCCTCACCATTAAAAGCGGGAGGTCGATTTGTAGCACCACCCTCGGGAAACATGTTATATGAGGTTGAGGCCATTTGTTCTCTTGAAGTCGTTAAGCTTGATTTACCAAGAGTCAAGCTCTGATACCACTTGTTAACCAAGTGGCCTCAATTACTCAAGAGGGGGGGTGAATTGAGTATTAAAAATTTTCTTTGGAATGCTCTTGAAATTGATTCTTTTGTTACTATGTTTATTTAAGATAATAAACTAGATTGCAAGTAACAACAAATATTACACAAGACAAACTAATAACTACTAAAAGAGTTTAGATAGTGAATCAATTAAGTTACAAAGTAATTTATGGGACTTTAGAAAGATTGATTCAAGAGTGTTGCTTAAGTCCAAGTTCAACAATGTTATTCAAAAAAAAGGTTTTCAACTTATTGTATCATGTACTTAGTCCAATTAATGAAGCAATGAATTAAGCAAACAAGTTGAATGCACAAGTTAAATGAGTTTAGGGAAGAGAGATTTGCAAACCGATGTATACGAGTTCCACCACGCCGGTGTACGTCTCGCCTCTAAGCAACCCACTTAGAGGATTTCCACTATTGTAGATTAGAGATACACTTTGAGCAATTGCAACTTCCTAGTGTCCCACACTCAAGAATCCAATCCTCACAAGTACAAGGGCACCCCACCCAATCTCTCAATCTCACAATTACAAGGTTGAAACCCAACCCAAGATTTCTATGAAGTTTAGTGTTTTAAGTGTACAAGGAAACTCTCTCACTAGAGTGGATATACAAGTTTAAAGCTTACACAAGATAGTAACTCTCAAAGAGAGGATATGCAACTTAAGTACACAAATATAATTTTCCCACAAATTAACTCTCAAGAAATATATCAATCAAAGAATAAAGAGAGTAAGTAGAAGAGAAAGAGAATGGAGGGGGAAGAAAGCAAATGGAAATGCTTCAAATGCTTGGTGTAAGTTTTGCCTTCAACTCCTTCTCTATTTATAGACTCCAATGGCATGGATTTTGCAATATTAAATTCCTTGGGAGCTTGAAATGTTAGGCATGTGTGTCTCCATTCAACTTGGCATTCCAATTCCAATAAGCCTTTTAGTGTCTCCAAGAAGAACATGGCATGTGCATCAAGAAGCATGTTTGTCTAATATTCAAATTAATTGCATTTCCAATAAGACACATGCATGTGGAGAGGGACAAAGCATGGAACCTTGCCTTGGGCTTTCCATTTTGATTAAACCGAAGGGGAACATTCATTCTGCGCATGATTTTATGTTCTGACAGCTACAAGAATCGATTCTAATGCTACATGAATCGATTCAAGCAATTAAACTAAGGTTACTGGGCAAAAATCCATGCGTGAATCGATTCAAAAGAGAAGGGAATCGATTCATTATCTTAAAAACACATCCTGGACCAATTTGAACCGTGTGAATCGATTCAATGCAAGGAGGAATCGATTCAAACCTTAAATTTTACTTCCTGGGCCTTTCCAAATGTAGCAATCGATTCATGTGGTTATGCTTTGCTGTGTGAATCGATTCAATTACCTGATTCATGTATTTTGGCACTTTGTTTCACCCTTTTTGATATTTGATGAGTCTTGGCTCCAATCCTTTGATTCTTGGCACATTTGTTGATCACTTGTACTTGATTAAAACTTCCTTAAATGCCTTGAATCACTTTCATCATCAAACATAATTAATTCGCTTGATAACATCCTTGATATTTCTCCATTTGTTGTGTCATTATCAAAACCTACATCAACATAAAAATACATTTATTTCCTGTCAACCAAGGGGCAACACCTCCAACCTTTATTTTCCTGTCAACCGAGGGGAAACACCCCCAACCTTTTATTTTCTATCAACCAACCCTTTCATCTTTTGTCAGCCAAGGGGCAATACCCCAATTTTTTATTTCCTATCAAATCTGAGGCATCACCCCAATTCTTTTCTCCATGTTTAGAACTTTGGATCTACCTTCCCATGTGTCGGATAGTCCAGCTCCCTAAAAAGGTTGAAAAGTAAAGATTGAAAAGTAAAGGGTAGGTATGAAGGTACCTGCTGAGGCGATACGAGCTGTTCTGTGAGTACGAGCCAGAGTTTTAGGTAGACACCAGAGGAGTTGAACATCGGAGCAGCAGAACTTGGGTACAGGGAAACCAGTAAAAATGATTGACCTTTGTGCCTACTTTTATAGAGAGGGAAGGGACCTCAACCCGGGTGAGCCTAAAACGTTTCACATTCCGGCCCAGGCCTATAAAGAGAGCCCCTTAGCCGCGATGGTTCATATTCCGTCTAGAAGGCGTGAAAAGGCGAAAATGACATAACAAATCAAGAGGTGACACGTGTAAAGGTTCAGTATCACTTCGGAAGGACTCCGTCCATTCAGAAGGTCACTTCGGCTAAAAGCCTATTTACACATCGTGATCCCTCATATCGGTTGGTTTCTTATAGGCAGCTTTATTCACTTGACTCTGACATCGGTGTTCACGTCTGTACTTCCTTTTCACTTCAAAAACATGAAGGGACTTTATTTTTTTTCTCGTGAAAAAGAAGTAAAGAGGGACATCTGAGAACATCTATTTCGGTCTGGCCAGTTTCGATGTCAAATAAACACCGTCAGTAGTTAAAAGGTAGCATGAACTTTACAACCAGCATGATCCACAAGAATGGGATACCGTCCCAGATACCGGTACTGTGCCACTAAAAGGGACACCGTCTTTCTAAGAAAATCCAGTGTTAAAGCAATATAACCAGTAGGACTGGTGTCCCCTAGTGTCCGATGTTGAGGTTTTATGAACCCAACATCGGACTCTAAGACCGTCCTGTATAACACCGTCTGTGGGTCTGGTTACCCATGCTATGACTTGGAAACACACTACCAGATTCGATTCTGAAATCTAGGAAATGGCAGATAAGAAATAAAAAATAAAAACAATAAAAAACTCTCCACTCCCCACTATTCTCCACAATAGTTAAGTGGCCAGTCTGTCTCGCCATTACAAGCATGGGTCAATGGAAGTGTGAGTTGTTAAAACACTCAGCGGCATGGGAGGGGGTTCGAAGGAACCTCTATAAATGCATCACTTGAAGAGGTCCAAGGGTCCAATTTTTTAAACCTTGATCCCTGGAAGAAGAAACTAATCCGAACTTTGAACCCTGAGTTCCTTAAGAGAGAATTCTTCCTTGTTGTCAAAACTCCGTCCAAACTTCTCCAAAATCCCTTTGCACTCCAGCTTACTGAACATCAACTCCTATTTCCCAGAGTGACTCCATCTCCTCTAGCCAAAAAGGGTAATTAAGTCCCTGTCACCTCGATTCTTGTTACATCGGACTCACCTCTAATTGATCTGTTGTTTCCATACGGATTCTGTTTTGAGTTTGTTTCTACACTCATACCGGATCTACTTCCAGTCTAAAGCTTTCCTCCTAAACTAGGCACATCGAATCTACACTAAACTCCCACACCGGACCCAGTAATCAAATGATCCAGTCTTGTCACCGCCACTCCGGTTACTACTATCCCAGTTTACATCGGCTCGGATCTTAAGTTCGGATTCCTCAGTACCCACGCCCACACTAATTACCATTCCTTCATCACTTTCCTTTTTTTATTCTGTTTATGTTGCTCTTTTTACCATTCTGTTTCCTGTTAAATTTTCCTTTTGTCTTGATTCATAATGTAAAATAACAAAAACATGTATTTTTTATATTTCTTTTAATCAGCACAGTAGTGATCTCAAGTTAGTGTCATGCAGAAGTGCTTTTGCCTACACTATTTCTAGGGTCCATACACGTGCGGAGAACTTCGCCTTGTATTTCTTTTCCTCTTAGACCTTCTTCGTCACCAACCTATAACGCCATTTTAAGAGTACCCCTTTCAAGAACTATGTAACCCTGATTTCTCGAAAGCTCGAGAATACATAGGAGCAGGATTTAATTCCTGTCAGGCCCATTCCTTATCCCTTCTCGTTCTTCTTTTAAAAATTAACCTCATTCTTATTATTTTCATGAAAGTCAATTTAGACGTGACGTCTTGTTGATTTTGTTCCATTTTTCCTGGCCGTTATCATGTTTCCCAAAACCAGGTTAATTTGGACGAGACATCCTGTTAATTCCCTTCATTTTTTGACCTAGCATCTTGATGAAAGAATGAGTAATTTGGACAAGACGTCCTGTTAACATTCTTTTCTTCTTCCATATACATCCCCATTAAAAAGCCACGGTTAATTGGGACGAGACGTCCTGTTAACCCTTGTCTTTTCCTAACCTTATATTTTGTTGAAAGGATGACTAATTTAGACGAGACGTCTTGTTAGCGTTCTCCCGCCTTCTTTACATTTTCCCCACCAAAATCAGGTTAATTTGGACGAGACGTCTTGTTAATCTTACTCCGAGTTTTTTTCATTTATTTTATTTTTTTCAAAAAAAAAGAAATAAAAAATGATTTTAGGGCTATTTATGATGCGAATTTTCAATTTTGGTACTGTCTTTAACAGGCGACGTAGGGTGCTAATACCTTCCCTACTCATAACCGACTCCCGAACTTGAATCTCCCTTTTTCTAACCAGTGCTTTAATAAAGTTTTTTTCCAATGTTTTTTTCCTCTATGAATAAAAATATTGGTGGTGACTCCCTGTTCTGTTTTATCGTTTTCGAGGGTCGGCCGGTCGCGACAGAAGTATAGGACTCCATTGTGTTGGCTTGAAACTGGAGAGAGTTTGGCTTCAAGGCCGAAGTTGATTATGGAGACAAATGAACAAATCAAGATGATACAAGAGAAAAGGAAAACTGCCCAAGATCGTCAGAAGAGTTATTATGATAAAAGGTAGAAGCCACTTGAGTTTCAAGTTGGTGATCACGTATTTTTAAAAGTGTCAAGAGATAAGGGTATTGGAAGGGCGTTGAAAAGTGGAAAGTTAAGCCCTAGGTTCATTGGACCTTATGAGGTTTTAGAGCGGATTAGCGACGTGGCATATCGGATTGCACTTCCTCCGCACCTCCCTAATCTACATAATGTGTTCCATGTGTCACAGTTGAGGAAATATGTCCATGACCCTCTACATGTAATTCCTATGGACGATGTTGATGTACGTGATAATTTGTCCATTCCTCTTGTTTCTTTTCGCATTGTCGAGCGTTCTGTGAAGAAGCTACGGAACAAATTGGTGCCCTTAGTGAAAGTTGCATCGAAGCATGAAAATACTGAGACATTTACGTGGGAATGTGAGGACGATGTAGAGCACGGTACCCCGATGTGTTTGAATCTGGTATGTTAAATTTCAGGGACGAAATTTCTTTTTAGGTGGGGTGGATTATAACACCCTAAATTTTAAAATAAAAGATTTATTAAGAGGATACATATTAAATAATTATATTTGGGTTATTTAATATTTTAAAATATTGGGAATAAATAAATTAAGATTTTTGGGAATTGTTGATAAGTTATTGGAACCGGATAAGCTAAAAATGGGCCCGATTGAAATATGGGTGACGGACCAAGTATCTCCGAATAAGATGATATTGGTTAGGGTTGTTGTGGATATTATTGGGAATCCGAATATGTGTTCAGAATAATTTTTGGATAAGGTATTGAGCCCAAACAATGATCCTGTTCATCAAAAAACGATGAATATTTAATGGGGAAATAAAAATAAAGCTAAATGGCCCATTTTTCCCTTCTTATTCCCGTTAGATTTTTGGGTTTCCCATAACATGTACTTTACTTCTACTTCTTCTCTACTCTTCTTCATTTTCTTTTCTTCTTCTCTCCTAAAAGCAAAAAGCGGTGGCTTTCTTCTCCTCTCCCATTTTCATTTTCTTGGAAGAGCTTGGAAGAAGTTTGGAGCTTGGAGTCTCACTCTCCTTTTCCCTCATTTTCATGTGGTTTTCCCTCTTTTGGAAAACTCTCTTATTTCTTCTCTTGAGGTAAGATCTTGCTATTTGTCAAGAGTATGAGCTATGGGTTTTTGGGTTGTGATGTTTGAAATGTGATTTAATGAGTGTTGTTGGGTTTTTAGAGAAAACCCTAACCCTATGATTTGTGGGAAATGCAAAATATGAGTGGAGAAGCATTTATTGTGTCAAATAACTATTTTTGGTGAGGTAAAATGATGTTATTAATGGTGAATGGCCATTAATTAAGCTTAATGGTTGTTGGGAACCATTAATGTGGGAACCCGGTGATGGGTTTGGCATTAAATGTGCATAATAATAAATGCAAAAGCCTAAACCGAGGTGGTTATGGTGGAATGAGCGAAATAAATGGGGCTAAGAGTTAAGATGTCGGAAGACATCAAATAAATAAATATGAACGTTAAACCGAGGTGGTTGAATAGAAAATCATTGTGTGATATATTGTGATGTAGGAAATAACCCCAGTTACGAGGTGAAACCATCTAACCGTGGTGAATACTACTTCTCTTGAGGTAGGAGGGGGTAACTATTCTAAATGCATGATTTCCTCCATTGATGATGTGAAAATATGTGTATATGATTATGCTTAATGATTGCTTGTATGGACGATGTATTGATTTCATGAATTGAATGCATTTAGAATGATTGATGTTATGTGGTATGTGTTTGGAATAATGAATATGTTGTTAATCTAGTCTGAGCCGGAGTCAACAATCTGGTGTGGGACCAGCCACGAGAGCCAGTAGATGGTTGAGGTTTTAGACCGGTACTGTATGTATTCGGTATGATTATCTGGTATCCTAATAAGAGGAGACCGATCTTGATGTCTGATGTTTTACCTGCTAAGTCAGTATTGTAGACAGAACGGATGAGGTGATATCTGCATTCTGGTACCAGTATTGAGACCGGATATGTTGATGAAATATGTTATGATGGTTTAAGACCATGTTTTTGTATTTGCATGTGATAACAGGTTTTGATAATGACAAAGGAAACAAGCAATGCAAAGTCTTCATAGAATCAAAAACAAGCAGAAGTATCATATTAACTAAGATGCAAGAAGAAAATGGTTTCACAAAGATTCAAGAAATCAAGAAACCAATAAGCAAAGACACAGGAAAGCAACCATGCATCACAAGATTCAAATGGATGACCAACAGGCATGGAAAAATATCAAAATGCAAAGCCTGAATCGATTCAAGCATGAGTGAATTGATTCACAGCCCTGGAAGTCACAAAAAACATGAAACAGAATGGGTCGAATCGATTCACCATGACCCTGAATCGATTCGAACACCTGGGAGTCACTTCATTTGAAGACAGAATGTCTTGAATCGATTCAGAGAATCCTTGAATCGATTCATACGAATCAGAAGCTCTAAATTGCAGAAACAGAATACCTCGAATCGATTCAGACAATGCTTGAATCGATTCACACGAATCTGGAACTTAAATTTGCACATATCAGAATGCTTCGAATCGATTTAAGGCACTACGAATCGATTCGAGAAGTGGGAAACACCACTAAAAAGACAGCTTTAAGTGGGAAACATGGACCCAATCTTATAATACGCAGAGACAAGCTAGAGCCATCATCTTGCAACGGCTAGAAGGCCTCAACACTGCATAAACGACTCTATATAATGAAGAGGAATTCAAGCACATCAAGAAGAACCAAGTAGCTACAAATCCTTTGCTCTATTTTGTGCTTCGTAAGCCCTATTTTTGTATCTTGAATTTTATTTGTATATCCTCTCATCTTGAGAGATTAGAAAGTTTGTGAGCTATCATTGTCTATTCACTCTATTAAGAGAGTCATTCAATTGTAAACACTTCAAAAACACAAGAGATTTTCACTCTAGGTTGAGTGGTCACAAAGGTTGGGGTTCAACCTTTGGGTATTGAGAGTTTGAGAGATTGGGTGGGTTGCCCTAGTGCTAGTGAGGATTGAGTTCTTGAGTGTGGGACACTAGGAAGCTGCAATTGCTCATAGCTTGTATCTCTAAACTTCAATAGTGGAAATCCTGTAAGTGGGTTGCTTAGAGGCGAGACGTACACCGGTGTTGGTGGAACTCGTTACATCGGTTTGCAAGCTTCTCTTCCTTACTCTTTTACTTTCATATACTGCATATTAATTGATTGGTGTTGATTTTTTATGAAGAGCATACTTGAACTTGCTTAATTTGTTATACTTCAAATACTGCACACCAAGTGTTTGCTAAATCGCCTAAGCAATATTTACCTTTGTAGTGCATTGCATATTATCCTTAACTTGCTTTTACTTGCATACTCTCATAAACTTGGCGATAGAAATCAATTTCAAAGGTATTCCAATCAAAAGTTTTTAAACTCAATTCACCCCCCCTCTTGAGTATTAAGGCCACTTGAGTAACAAGTGGTATCAGAGCTTGACTCTTGGTAGATCAAGCTTAACAGCTTCAAGAGACTAGATGGCCTCAAGTTCTGATAATGTTTTTCCCGAGGGTGGTGCGATAAACAGACCTCCCGCTTTCAATGGGGAAGGGTATGCTTTTTGGAAAGAAAGAATGAAAATCTTCATTCAATCAATTGACTTGAGAATTTGGAATGCCATTGAAAATGGTCCTTATATACCAATGCATACTATAGATAGTAAAAATGTAGAAAAACCTATAGATGAATGGACTAGCGAAGAAAAGAAAGTCCAATATGGCTACAAAGCCAAGAATCTAATTACTATGGCTCTAGGTCAAGATGAATTCTTTAGAATTATGAATTGTCAAACTGCTAAAGAAATATGGGATATTCTACAAGTAACTCATGAAGGTACTAATGATGTGAAGGACTCCAAAATTAGCACCTTGACTAGTCAATATGAAAGCTTTAGGATAAATTCAGGAGAATCTATTGTAGACATGCAGAAAAGGTTTACACTTATTATTAATCATCTTATTACTCTTGGAAAAGTGTACACTAACAAGGAACTTGTGCATAAAGTATTAAAAAGTCTTAGCAGGGAATGGCAACCACTTGTCACAGCAATAAAACAATCTCCTAGCATCAATGAGATGTCTCTTGCAACACTCTTCGGAAAATTACAAGAGCAAGA
Source organism: Clitoria ternatea (assembly GCA_037962975.1). Classification (NCBI taxonomy): domain Eukaryota; kingdom Viridiplantae; phylum Streptophyta; class Magnoliopsida; order Fabales; family Fabaceae; genus Clitoria; species Clitoria ternatea. The sequence goes on along the minus strand of CM075672.1, from coordinate 39,032,521 downwards.
GCAAGAACTTAAAGCATTGAAGCTAGCCAAGGAAGAGGAAAAATCTTCCAAGAAGAAAGGGTTAGCCCTCAAAGCCACCTCTATGCATGAGGAAGAATCATGCAGTGACTTAGATGAAGAAGAAGAATTTGGGCTGTTCGTAAAAAGATTTGGAAGATTCATGAAGAACAAAAGGTTCCAAAAGAACTTCAAACCCCAAGGTAAGAAACCTACCTCAAATGAAATTTCTTCTTCACCTAGTTGTTTCGAATGTGGCAAGGAAGGGCACTTCAAGGCCGATTGTCCAAACCTTAAAAAGAAGGGCAAGGACAAACAAAGAAGAAGAAGAGCCTACATTGCTTGGGATGAGAACGATGTGAGTAGCTCTGACGATTCGGAAAATGAGGAAGCAAATCTCTGCTTAATGGCAAATCACCAAGAAGAAGATAATGAGGTAAATCTTCTTGACTTAGACAAAAATGAACTATTAGATGCATTTGAGGAATTATATGATAAATTTATAAAAGTCTCTAGTAGACTCAAATCATCTAGGAAAACTAGTGATACCCTTGAAATGCATCTCATGGAAGTATGTAAAGAAAATGAGAGCTTAAAAGAAGAACTAGAGAATGTTCAAACATGCTCTAAGAATAAACCATGTGATTTTGCAAAAAGATGCATTGTGTTAGAAACCAAGGTTGTAGACCTAAATAGGACACTAGAAAAGTTCACTAATGGAAGAGATAATTTGAATATTCTACTTGGTCAACAAAAATGCATGTTTAGTAAAACCGGTTTAGGATATGACCAAGAACATAGTAATCACAAAATGGAGAAACACTATAAAAATTTCTTTGTACCACCAAGCAAATCTTTCTCACCTTTTATAAAATGCAATCATTGTGGTTCCAAAGGACATAGTGCTTATAAATGTAGTGTTAGAAAACTAGGACCAAAGGTTTTAAGAAAGGTGTGGGTTCCCAAAGGAACATCCCCACAAGCTAACCTAAAAGGACCCAACATAAAATGGGTACCTAGTTCTCTAAACTAATTTTGTTTTGTAGGTATGCTTCAAGGCAAGCAACACCCATTGGTACTTGGATAGTGGGTGTTCAAAGCATATGACGGGAGACATAAGCAAATTTACATCATTCACTCCTAAAAGAAAAGGAAGTGTCACCTACGGAGACAACACTAAAGGAAGAATCCTAGGCATTGGAAATATTGGTAAGAATTCTTCCACCTCCATAAGTGATGTATTGTATGTTGAAGGCCTCAAACATAATCTACTTAGCATAAGTCAATTATGTGACAAAGGATATAGAGTTTTATTTGAATCTAATTGTTGTATAATTGAGAATAAGGTAAATAAAGAGGTCAAATTTGTTGGAAAAAGAATTGATGACATTTACATGATTGATGTGGATAGTTTGTCTACAAATGATGAACAATGCTTCATTTCTAAAGAGGATGAAACTTGGCTATGGCATAGAAGAATAGCTCATATACGTGTAGACCACTTGAACAAACTTGTTTCTAAAGATTTAGTAATTGGTTTACCAAAGCTTAAGTTTGAAAATAGATTTTGTGATGCATGTCAAAAGGGAAAACAAGTAAAGGCTTCTTTTCAGTCCAAAAACATTGTTTCCACATAAAGGCCTTTACAACTTTTGCACATGGACTTATTTGGACCATCCAAAATCAAAAGCTTTGGAGGTAATTACTATGGTCTAGTTATAGTAGATGACTATTCAAGATATACATGGACATTGTTTCTTGCTCATAAAAATGAGGCATATCATGTATTCAAGAAACTTGCAAAGATTATCCAAAATGAGCGAAACTCAAAAATTGCATCCATTAGAACCGATCATGGGGGAGAATTTGAAAATCAATCTTTTGAAAAGTTTTGCAAAAAACATGGTATTAATCACAATTTCTCAACTCCTAGAACTCCACAACAAAATGGAGTAGTTGAAAGGAAAAATAGATCTTTAGTGGAGCTTGCTAGAACCATGCTAAATGAAAACAATATTGCAAAACACTTTTGGGCCGATGCTGTAAACACCGCGTGTTATGTTATGAATAGATGTTTAATAAGGCCTATTTTAAAGAAAACCCCCTATGAACTTTACAAGGGTAGAAAACCCAACATTGCATACTTTCATATTTTTGGATGTAAATGTTTTGTGCTCAACAATGGAAAGGATAATCTAGGAAAGTTTGATGCAAAATCTGATGAGGCAATATTCCTAGGATACTCTCAATCAAGTAAATCTTATAGAATCTTCAACAAACAAACAAATACCATTGAGGAATCTATTCATGTTAAATTTGATGAAATTAGCCATAACCCTCCGAGAAAGGAAGATGTTAATGATCTTGTAGGTACCTTCCAAGAAATGAACTTGGAAGACAAAAAAGAAGTCAACAATGATGGAGGAGCAACACAAATTGATAAGCAACAAGACTGGGTAACCTTAAAGGATCATCCCTTGGACAAAATCATTGGAGAAATAACCAAAGGGGTAAGTACTCGAAATGCTATTAGAAATGCATGCAATCACTTAGCTTTTGTATCCCAAATTGAACCCAAAAATATTGATGAAGCCATTATTGATGAACATTGGATGTTGGCTATGCAAGAAGAATTAAACCAATTTGAAAGAAATGAAGTTTGGGAACTTGTGCCAAGGCCCAATGACAATCTAATAATAGGCACCAAATGGGTTTTTAGAAATAAGTTAGATGAAAATGGTATAATAAAAAGAAACAAAGCTAGACTAGTTGCAAAGGGATACAATCAAGAAGAGGGAATAGATTATGAAGAAACGTATGCTCCCGTAGCTAGGTTAGAAGCCATTAGGCTATTGCTAGCTTTTGCATGCTGTATGGATTTTAAACTTTATCAAATGGATGTCAAAAGTGCATTTTTAAACAGCTTCATTCAAGAAGAAGTTTATGTAGATCAACCTCCCGGTTTTGAAAATCATAAATTTCCAAACCATGTCTTTAAATTGAGAAAAGCTTTATATGGTTTGAAACAAGCTCCAAGAGCTTGGTATGAAAGACTAAGTAAATTCCTCTTAGAGCACAATTTTGAAAGAGGAAAGGTTGATACTACACTGTTTATAAAACGCAAAAATAATGACATTCTTTTGGCACAAATTTATGTTGATGACATAATATTTGGTGCTACTAATGAAAATCTTTGTCAAGAGTTTGCCAAGATTATGCAGAATGAGTTTGAAATGTCCTTAATGGGAGAACTCACCTTCTTCCTTGGACTACAAATAAAACAAGCCAATGATGGAACATTCATTAGCCAAACCAAGTATTGTAAAGAACTGCTTAAAAGGTTTGAAATGAACAAGGCAAACGAAATAGCTACACCCATGAGCACATCTTGCTATTTAGACAAAGATGAAAAGGGTAAGGACATTGAAATCACCAAATATCGAGGTATGATTGGATCCTTACTGTATTTAACTGCTAGTAGGCCCGATATTATGTTTGCGGTATGCATGTGTGCTAGATATCAAGCATGTCCTAAAGAATCACACTTAACTGCCGTAAAAAGGATTTTGAAATATCTTGTGGGTACTCAAAATGTTGGTTTGTGGTATCCCAAAGGCGTTGAATGTAATCTTTTAGGATATTCCGACTCTGACGTTGCAGGCTGTAAACTTGATAGAAAAAGTACTAGTGGCACATGTCATTTACTTGGTAGTTCCCTTGTTTCTTGGCATAGCAAGAAGCAAGCAAGTGTTGCATTATCGACGGCTGAGGCAGAGTATGTAGCCGCCGGTAGTTGTTGTGCTCAAATTCTTTGGATGAGACAACAACTTCTTGATTTTGGCATTGTTTTAAACAAAGTACCCATCAAATGTGATAATACTAGTGCCATTAATATCTCAAAGAATCCAGTAATGCACTCTAGAACCAAACACATTGAGATTAGGCATCATTTTATTAGAGACCATGTGTTAAAAGGGGACTGTGTACTTGAGCATGTTGAAACTTCTAGGAAACTAGCAGATATTTTCACAAAACCCTTGGCTAGAGAATAATTCATTCATATTAGAAGAGAATTAGGCATTCTTGATATGACAAATTGTGTTTGAATGATCTCTTAATCTTGTATATTGATTGCTTGATAACCTTTGTTAATTGATAAAGAGGAAAAAGATCCCCATGAAAATGTAGATTTGATGATCCAAAATGAAATTCTTCATGGCTTGAATAAATTGGAATGGATAGAAATGAAACTTGGAGTGAAACAGTTATTCGAATCGATTCAACATCCCCTCGAATCGATTCAAATACCTGATGATTCAAATCCCTCAAAACAGCAACGTTCGAATCGATTCACACTTCCTTTGAATCGATTCAAACACCTGTTGGTTCATATTCCTTCAAACAGAGAGGTTCGAATCGATTCAGCACATCCTCGAATCGATTCACGCACCTGATTCTCCCATTCCTCTCAAGTCAGTAACGCTCGAATCGATTCACCCATTCCTCGAATCGATTCACGCGACGGTTTTGGCCCAATAAAGCTGATTTAAGGCACTTACTCACTCATTTCCTCATTACTCTCCCACTATCTCCCACTCTCCCTTCCCAAACCTCCCAACTTCCTCTCTCAACTTTCCACTCAACTTCTCCATCTTCCATGGCATCCTCCTCCCAACCTCACAAGAAGCAACGTGCCAACATTGCTTCAACTTCCATGCCTCAACACTCTGATTTATCAAGATTCTTTACCACTCAAAAGGAATTAGAAAGGTACCAATCCTCCTTTTTTGAGAAAAATATCATTCCCCTCATTGGATTGATCTCCCATTTTTTGAGACTTCTGGACTTCCTCTACTCACTACTCTGCATCAACAAGAGCTTGTTGGTTTCATGGCTCTTGAGGAAGTGGCCATATACCCCGAGTTGATTCGTGTCTTTTACTCCACTCTACGCCTTCAAGATGCTCGATACATTGCCAAGGTGAAAGGTAAAACTATTATTCTTGACAATGAAGTTATGAATCAAGTAGGCTTACTCCCTCTTAGCAATGCTTCCTTCCATGGCAAAGAACCTCCTCTTGCATGGAATTATAATCCTTTGGAGGCAAGATCCTTCTTCAATCTTGCAGATCCCTCTAGCACGGTTGGCACCTTGAGTCTTCATCACCGCCTCCTACATTTTGTCCTTGTGAAAATTCTCCTCCCTTCCGGTGGAAATTATGCAAGGCTCAATGAAGCCCAAATTTTGCTGCTCTGGGCAATTGTCAATGAAAAAGACATCAATTGGATTGACTTGATCAGGCATCATATGATTGAAGCCCAAAACCTTGCTCATCTTCCATATGCTATATTCATTACCAAATTGCTTCGCCACTTCAAAGTGGATTTGAAGAATGAAATCAAAGAAATGGTTGGTCCCAAAGCACCTATTGGCAAACCTCATCTCACCAAGATGAATATTGTTGAGTACCATGGAAGGTGGCAATTTCTTAGACGTCCCCGTCACGAAGTTGAAGATGACGCTCCTCCTCCTCCTCCACCCACTCCTACTGATGATCTGTTCACCAGACTCACTGCCCACCTGGACCAGTGCCTCAACTCTATGGAAGCCAATATCAACGCTCGACTGGACAAAATTGAAGCAAATATGGAAGAGCGGTACACCGAGCTAGCCACCCAGATTTCCAGCATCCACTTTCCACAGCCTTGATTGATTTTACTCTCATTGTTTAAATTTCATGTTAAGACTTGGTTGTTTTTCTGCCATTTTACTTTACTTTGGTTTATGACTCTTCGGTTAATTATTTGCACAATTATTTCGCCTTCGATGATTACGTTTCAATTGCGTTGCCTACGATTATTACTCGATTATTCTCAAATTTTTGTTTTTGATAATGACAAAGGGGGAGAGATATATATATGCTATTCTTTAAAAAGGAGAAATACATGTGAGATATATCTGTATGTGTGTATTTTTCAACTATTCTTTAAAAAGGAGAAATACATGTGAGATATATCTGTATGTGTGTATTTTTCAACTATTCTTTAAAAAGGAGAAATACATGTGAGATATATCTGTATGTGTGTATTTTTCAACACTTGAAAAATATGATAACAAAAGGTATGGTTTTATTGAAAAATAAAGGGGGAGACGTATTTCCTTTAAAAGAAATAATTGCTTTAACAAACAGAGACATTATTTTTTGTAACTTGTTATTAAACACCCCAAGAGATGGCCATTGGTTGTCATCATCAAAAAGGGGGAGAATGTATTTGCATGTGATAACAGGTTTTGATAATGACAAAGGAAACAAGCAATGCAAAGTCTTCATAGAATCAAAAACAAGCAGAAGTATCATATTAACTAAGATGCAAGAAGAAAACGGTTTCACAAAGATTCAAGAAATCAAGAAACCAATAAGCCAAGACACAGGAAAGCAACCATGCATCACAAGATTCAAATGGATGACCAACAGGCATGGGAAAATGTCAAAATGCAAAGCCTGAATCGATTCAAGCACGAGTGAATCGATTCACAGCCCTGGAAGTCACAAAAAATAGGAAACAGAATGGGTCGAATCGATTCACCATGACCCTGAATCGATTCGAACACCTGGGAGTCACTTCATTTGAAGACAGAATGTCTTGAATCGATTCAGAGAATCCTTGAATCGATTCATACGAATCAGAAGCTCCAAATTGCAGAAACAGAATACCTCGAATCGATTCAAACAATGCTTGAATCGATTCACACGAATCTGGAACTTAAATTTGCACATATCAAAATGCTTCGAATCGATTCAAGGCACTATGAATCGATTCGAGAAGTGGGAAACACCACTAAAAAGACAGCTTTAAGTGGGAAACATGGACCCAATCTTATAATACGCAGAGACAAGCTAGAGCCATCATCTTGCAACGGCTAGAAGGCCTCAACACTGCACAAACGACTCTATATAATGAAGAGGAATTCAAGCACATCAAGAAGAACCAAGTAGCTACAAATCCTTTGCTCTATTTTGTGCTTCGTAAGCCCTATTTTTGTATCTTGAATTTCATTTGTATATCCTCTCATCTTGAGAGATTAGAAAGTTTGTGAGCTATCATTGTCTATTCACTCTATTAAGAGAGTCATTCAATTGTAAACACTTCAAAAACACAAGAGATTTTCACTCTAGGTTGAGTGGTCACAAAGGTTGGGGTTCAACCTTTGGGTATTGAGAGTTTGAGAGATTGGGTGGGTTGCCCTAGTGCTAGTGAGGATTGAGTTCTTGAGTGTGGGACACTAGGAAGCTGCAATTGCTCATAGCTTGTATCTCTAAACTTCAATAGTGGAAATCCTCTAAGTGGGTTGCTTAGAGGCGAGACGTACATCGGTGTTGGTGGAACTCGTTACATCGGTTTGCAAGCTTCTCTTCCTTACTCTTTTACTTTCATAATTGATTGGTGTTGATTGTTTGTGAAGAGCATACTTGAACTTGCTTAATTTGTTATACTTCAAATACTGCACACCAAGTGTTTGCTAAATCGCCTAAGCAATATTTACCTTTGTAGTGCATTGCATATTATCCTTAACTTGCTTTTACTTGCATACTCTCATAAACTTGGCGATAGAAATCAATTTCAAAGGTATTCCAATCAAAAGTTTTTAAACTCAATTCACCCCCCCTCTTGAGTATTGAGGCCACTTGAGTAACAGTTTTCAATTTCAATCAATGATGTGAAATATCTCAAATGTGTATATGTGAATTGATGAATATGATTGCCACTAACTACCGATATGTATTAGTTCCAACAAGGATTGGTAAAGATTGAGAATATTGAAATCCACTGAGTAGTGATTGTGAACGGATGATTGATTGAGTGGCATTTAGGATGCACAGTGTGAGAATGCATTGATTGACATTTGCATCTATGGCATATCAATCGCTGCTTATATGGAATGTTAGGGGTTCCAATAGGCAGGCCCTGTGGGAGGGCGGCCCAATACACGGGTATATTGTTATTGCTCCCTAGTGATTCGGGGAATTATGAAGCTGCTCTTAGTTTGGTGATGAGGCACCCTATATGGCAGGCCCAGTAGAAGGGCGGCTCTGAGATGAGCAGATGACCTTGGTGTTCGACGGGGCACGGCTCCCTTGATGTGTGTTCGGGGGAGGTCCGTAGTACTTTGGAAAGTAAGTCCATAATGTTGATCGGCAGTCACAGGGTGACTAGTGCTACAGATGGGTGAGAGCGGTTTGGTACCAGTAAAATATGATGTTGAGCATGCATGAATTTGGATATAAGTGTACACATTTTACTACTGTAGTAGGGGCATAGTAGAACACCTATGCTTGTCCCACATTTGATATATTGTTGTTTTTCCCACAGTCAGATCCGCACTTGAAAATAATTCCATTGTGCATATGCATTAGCTTTAAGAGCATTTGCATATAGCCGAGATATACCTAGTTGATAGCCCGAGGTGGCGATGGATGGTTGTTAAATAGAGCAAAAGTAAGCCGAGGTACTAAAATTAAAAGTGTGATGATTATTGAGAATGTTAAAGATATATTATGTATGATATTGCCTTATGAATATACTGTGCCGAGGTGGAATGATGTATCATGTGTGTGAAATTGTGACGTTTTCTTGAAAAATGAATATAATGCACACATGTATAAATCTTATCATAATGTATGACTTTAATTCATTTGGATTATGTTACTTACCTCCCTATTGTTATTTTTAAGTTTGATGTAGGTGTGAAGTAAAACCCTACTTTTTGGAGGTCAAGTATTGGAGAAGGTAAATATGAAAGGAATGTGGGTGAGCCTTGGCCGGCATATATGTATTCATTTTGTATAAGCATGCGGTGTGTGTATGTTTATTTTGAAATTAATTTGATAACGGTTGATTTTGGGAGGTCATGTAGGAAAATTAGACCGGATGTGTATGGCTAATTTTCATTAATGACCTTGATGATGTATGAATGATATTTTTATTTTGAAATTATATTTCTTTTGCTTAACGAATCGATAAAGCACTTTTCATCCTCTTTTGGTAGATATTTTAATCACTCTTGAATTTAATTTCATCTTCCGTTTTTCCCTTGTGACGGCCTCAAGTATGGTCGTCCGAGGTGCACTCTGATACCTTTCTCATATCTTCATATATGAGATCGGTCATCTAATGATCCGGGGCAATTACTTGGCGTTTTACACACACACACATATATATATATATATATATATTGAATTTCTTCCACTTCTAATTATTTTTAACTGTGAAACATTTACCCCTATTTTCAAAATCGGGGCATCATAGGACAAAACCTGACTTTCCTTGAGCCATGTAAATTGGAAGTGGACTAACCACCTTGTTCTGTCGGAGTATGGAAAATATATATATAATATGCATGTGGGAGACAAGTGTGGCTTAAGCGATGGAGAATGCATCTTTCGGGGGAATGTCCCCAACACCAGTAATGGGAATAAGCACTATTACCTAAGCCACTTATGATTATCCTTTACATCTCTGATATGGAGAACAAATTCCATCTGATATGCGAGGTGTTAACACAGACATACCGGTATAGGGAGATCGCTTATACGGTCTTATCAGTCTGAAGTTTTACCTGCTGAGTCAGTATTGCACATAGAACGGATGAAGTGATATCCGTACTTTGGTACCGGTATCGAGACCGGATCAAATATTATGTTGAATATGTTGATGAAATATGTCATGATGGTTAGAGACCATGTGTTGAATTGAAATCAATGATGTGAAATATCCTGATTATGTATATGTGAATTGATAAATATGATTGCCACTAACTACCGATGTGTGTGAGTTCCAACGAGAATTGGTAAAGATTGAGAATATTGAAATCTACTAAGCGGTAGTCACGAATAGACGATTGATTGAGTGGTATTTAGGATGCACTGTGTGAGAGTGTATTGATTGGCATTGCATCCATGGCATATCATTCGCTGCTTATATGGATTGTTAGGGGTTCCAATAGGCAGGCCCAGTGGGAGGGCGACCTAGTGTACGGGTATACTGTTATTGCTCCCTAGTGATTCGGGGAATCATGAAGCTGCCCTTAGTTTGGTGACGAGGCACCCTATGTGGCAGGCCCTGTGGGAGGGCGGCTCTGTGATGAGTAGTTTACCTCGGTGTCTGACGGGGCTGGCTCCTTTGATGTGTGTTCGGGGGAGGCCCGTAACACTTTGGCAAGTAAGGCCATATTGTTGATCTACAAGTCACGGGGTGACTAGTGCTACAGATGGGTGAGAGCGGTTTGGTACCAGTAAAAGTATGATGTCGTAAACATGCATGAATTGAGATATATGTGTACACATTTTACTACTGCAGTAGGGGCATAGTAGCAGACCTATGTTTGTCCCACATTTGATATGTTGTTGTGTCCCACAGTCGAATCCGTATTTGAAAATGATTCCTTTATGCATATGTATTAGCTTTAAAAGCATTTACATATAGCTGGAGATATGCCTAGTTGATAGCCCGTGGTAGCGATGAATGATTCTTAAATAGAGGGAAAGTAAGCTGAGGTACTAACATCAAAAGTGTGATGATTATTGAGAATGTTAAGGATATATTATATATGATATTGCTTGTGAATATACTAAATTGGACATGTATTGTGTTGAGATAGAATGATGTATCATGTGTGTGAAGCTTGTGATGGTTTCTTGGAAAATGAATATAATGCACACATGTATAAATATCATCATAATGTATGATTTTGGTACATTTGGATTATGTTACTCACCTCCTCGTTTCCATTTTTAAGCTTAATGTAAGTGTGATCTAAAATCCTACTCTTTTGGAGGTCGAGGATTGATAAAGGTAAATGCGGAAGGAATGTGGGTAAGCCTTGGCTAGAATATATATTCATTTTTGTATAGCATATGGCGTGTATATGCTTATTTTGAAATTAATTTGATAATAGTTGATTTTGGAGGTCATGTAGGAAAATTAGACCTTATGTGTATGGCTAATTTTTATTAATGACCTTGATAATGTATAAATGATATTATTATTATTAAATTTTATTTTTATCGTTTAACAAATCGATGAGGCATCTTTGATCCTTGTTTTGGTATATATTTTAATAACTCTTAAATTTTATTACATCTTCTGCTTTTCCCTTGTGACGGCCTTGAGTCCGGTCGCCTAAGGAGCACTCTGATACCTTCTCATATCGTCATATATGAGATAGGTTATTAAATAATCCAGGGTAATTACTTGGCATTATATATATTGAATTTCTTCTACTTATAACCAATTCAAATCTCAAAAAATTTACCTTATTTTTGGGCCGGGGTGTTACAGAGAACAAGTATGTTCTTTTGTAGAACAACCCAAGGTTAGTGGTACCTACAAGATATCGTAAAATCCTCTTTATTGTAGACAAGTATGATTCCTTGGGGTTTGATTGGTATCTTGCACACATATAGGCACTAAACATTATATCTAGTTTGTTGGATGTTAAATACACGGTCGTGGATCATGCTCTGATAGGAAACCCTATTTTTCACGATTTGCAATGCATTTAAGCCAAATAGGAGTCCAAATTTAGGGGTTCTGTAATTTTGAGGCACAAACACACTATAGAAGCAAAAAGAAAGCTTCAAGGAAGAATTCCTTGGAGAATTTTGAAGGTAAAATAAGGACGAACGAATGGCGATATGCGAAGACTTTGTAATTGTGGTCTATTTTGTATTATAGCTGGCAATTCCGGCGGGCGGCCCAAAAGGGGCAGAGCTTTATCTAGCTACGGGCCACTTAGGGCAGGGTCAAAAAAGGCCCGCAAAAATTCAGGCTTTGAAATTAAAGGTCCTAGCCTAACCCTCAACGGGCCACAGGCCACTTTAGGCGGCCCGCTTTAAAAAAAGTTAAAAAAATAAATTTATAAAAAATTAAAACTACATATCATTTTTTTTGCGAAACAACTACGAACATTTGTAATATTTTTTAAAAAGGTTTCATGAATATTTATCATTAAAGTTCATAAGAAAGTCTACAAAAGTCCATATTTCACACATACAGTAAGATGGAAAGTAAAAAGAAAGGAAGAAAAATCCTAACTAAAAGAGAAACTCCCTATAATTTTTATTTTTTTAAAAAAATACCTAGTCGCTTGCGGCCCTTAAGGGCCGATCTGCACTCAGGACATTTTTTTTGGGCTTTTTTAGGGTCAAGCCTTTTTTCTTGCTTATTAATTTTAAATTTTATTTTTAGGCCCTCGCACTATATTTTTTGGGCGGGATTAGGCCGACCCATTCTGCCAGCTTTATTTTGTATTCCCTTTTTGCTTTTCTTAGTTTCCACTTTGTAGTTCTTCTTGTGTAATTCATGAATTCAATTGTTGGTTATGGTATTTCCCAAAACATGTATGGCTAGAATCCTATTCTTAGGATTTAAGGGTGGATTATGATGTATTGATGTAGCATTTGTTCTGTTTTTATCAATAAAATTATGTTTATCTTCAATTATCTAATGTTTTTATGCGCTATTGAAATCTAGAGATAGTACTTGAGTGATTTTTAATTAATTAGAGAAAGACTAAGAAGTGAACCTAGTTAATCAATTTAGGTAATTAAATCTAAGATTGAAATTGAGAAAGTAACTAAATCTTTTAAGGACTCTAAGATTTTCACGAAACATTAATGGGCTTTATTTTCAAATCAAACATTGTTCTTTGAAAACAGAGTACTTTAGTGGAGCTCTAAGAAGAGAAAGCTAATGATTTAGGAAAATTTATCCTAAGTACATGATATTTAGAGATAAAAACTATATCTTTACACATCAATAGAAAGCAATTCCATTATCTTAAATCTCAAGATCCTTTTAATTGAATCTTTCATTGCAATTTTATTTAATTGTCTTTTTTACTTCTTTAAGCAAAACACCTTTGATCCTATTGTCTAGATAATTAAAATTAAAATCACAAGTACTTGAGAACACAGTCACTGTGGAGAACGATTATTTTTATATTACGTGACAACCCGTACGCTTACGGGATGCTGTCAATTGTCCATATTAAATATAGAATTTATGTAGGACTAGGTCGCACACGATGACCTTAATGTCCTAAGTAAATTCTGTGTAACTTTTATTTTGAAATGTGCATTTACATGGGACAAAGTCCTATGTTAAAACCAAATCGTCCCACGTAAAAACTAATATGGGATGGTATCCCAAACAATAACCCCAAGCAAAAAACAATATTTCTTATAGTAGCCTAATAACCTAACCAACTAGTTAGGCTTAGTTTCTCTAATAAAATGTATGAACTTGAAAATTAAGAAATTTAATTAACTCTAAAAAACAAAAATTATGTAGCTCCCTCTTGCATTTTAAGAGATGAATCTATCCTGGAAAGGATTCTTCATCTTCAAACTTCAATCTCCATGGACAGTGATATTCCCTCCTTGAAGCATTTCCTTGGCCGAATTATTCCTGAAGTGGACAAGTGAAATGCAAATTGAAAACTAAGAGAGAAAAACATAGAGGATTGGAAGAGGGAGGTGCTACTTTTCTAAGAGAAAAGACAAGCTATGTGTGTAGTCACCACTTTAGAGGTGCTGTAAAGATAATACTATATTCAAGAGTGCTAAATGACTATAGCTTTAACAGAGAGAATTCTTCTCACTAAAATGACTTAATCTCATTAAAATGACCAAAATGGATATAAGTAGAAACTCAAACTCGATTTAAAGACTAATCTCTAACTTGCCTAACTAGCTACCTCTGACTAACCCTAGTTAAGCTAAGATTAACTAATCCTAACCCATGGTGAAAGAGGTTTTTGCATAAGGGAAAGCCTTTAAGTTCCTAAGGCCCAAAAGTGGCCCAAACACAAAAACAAAGCGAGACTAGGCCTAACTAAAAATACAATGAAAAATGGTTTTTGAGCTTAAAGATGACTCTCAAAGCCTAACAATAAAATCTTAAATCAATTACAAAGTAAAATGGCCCTATGGAGGTCCTAACAAAAGGTCTTAAGTCCTATACTAGGTTGGATTCTCATTATACTTCCCCCCTTAGGGACATTTATAGATAATTGTTTTATCATATTGCCATGTCTACCAAACAAGAGATGGATGGTTCCATGGTATGATATCACAAATGACCTCATCTTCATAGTTCCCAGTGGAAAAGTTGAGCTTCAATTACTTATTTACTTCTAACTCACCCCCATCATTTAGCCATTGAAGCTTATATGGATTGGAATGTAGGGTAGTCTTAATGTTAATTTTGCTAACCATATAATGGCTAGCACAATTGACACAACTACTACTATCAATGATGAGTGAATAAATTTTTCCAAGCACCTTACACCTAGTTCTAAAGATGGTATGCCTTTCGGAATAATTTAGGTGTGGGGTATGGATACCCAAGAGTCTCCTAACCATTAAAAAGTATCCCTCTTCCCCCAAAATATGTTCACTTTCATAGCTTTCATTACTAGATCCATCACTAGAAGATGAGGAAGTATCCTTTTAGCTTGAGTAGTGGTCTTGGCCCCTTAAGACCATGATTTTTTTGGTGGGGCATTGAGAAGTTATGTGAACTATGTATAAGCTCTTAAAGCACTTAATGAAACTACTTCTAAAAGTAAAAGATTGAGAGGTGAGGGTGATTTTCTTGGATGGTTTAGGTTTAGAGGAAGCATACTCCTTACCTTTATAGTGCACTTCAAATTTCAACTTAAGAGAGGAAGTGCCCACTCTCTTCTCCTCATTGCCCTTCTACTTGGGCCTAGAGGGTTTGTAGTCCTCTCTTTTTTAGAAACCCCTTTCATTTATTTGACTCTCTACTTAGGTACATTAGTGGAGGATCTTCTCAAGATCAATGAGGTAAGAGCTCTCGATTTTTCTTGATTTCTCTATTTAAACCATGGAGAAACCTATGCATAAAAGTCTCCTCGTCTTCTTTTACATTCGCCCTAATCTAGTATGTTGTGAGAGTTGAATAATTGTTCCACTCTTATTTCCCATTCTAAGTAGAATTCAACATCATTATTCCTATAAAAGAAAGGTATGTTCTCTCTTATAAGGCCTCCTATACCTCTTATCACTTCATCCCCCTTCCTCATCACTCTCATCCCCATGATGCTTATGCCTCGTATAAGGTCGTCTTACTTTAAAATTTTCTATTCTTCTTGCTAAGGCTTCAGGTTAGTCAATGATTTCCTCATATAATGGGGTATCGGTGATCCACTATGCTAGATATTTCTTTATAATTTTCTTGGTTCACTTTTATGCAAAAAGAAAATAAAGTGTATTTACTAGTTTTATTAGAAAAAAAGCACTACAAGAATTATACTAAGAAATAAAATGGAGTAGGAAAAGGCATTGGAAACTTGATCCAAAACCTGAATTACTAGCCTATAACTAGCATGCAAGCAAAGCAATATACTAGTCCTTAGCAAGTAATTAAACTAAACATAGCGCAATTACCTTAAATAATTTCTAAAAGCAATACAAAGTCCAAAAATCAAAATCCCAAAAGTAAAAAGGAATAAGAAAGCTACTACTAACAAATCTTACTTCAAGAGCCTCCAAAATACAAGGAGGAGAAATGAATATATACAAACTAAATTCCCAAAATTAAAGTGTTACAAGGCTTTTCTCTCTAAATTACAAGGTCTTTAAGTTGGAATTCCACCAAGTAAACACCAAAATTTCAAGAGCTATAAAGAGAAATAGTAAATGATCATAGTTAAAATAAGAAATTTAGAGCAAAGGAACTCACCACTCAACTAAGTGTTACACCCAAATGTCACTCGTGTTTCACTCAATTGATGACTTTTTCTATATTATGAACTCTTGTCTCTTTCCACTCAACTCTTTATATCACAAGTAATCAATTAGTGCATCAAGCAATGTCTTTGTCTTTGACACCAAGGATGCTACCAAAGTGATGACCAACCAAAGGCTATCCTTAGAGTCCAAAGAAAAACTAAATCAAAAGACAAAACTAAAAAGCCAATCAAGAAAAGCAAACAAAAGCATAATTAGGTAGCTAAACCAAAAGGAGTAAAGATGAGCCAAACTAAGAGTATTTATTGACAAACTAAAATAGGATCAAACAGGAAAGGTTAAACTCAATTAGAGATGACATATGACAAACAAAAATTAACTTAGACAAACATGAAATTAAGGATACACAAAGAAACTAAGAACATAAAAGGCTTTCTAGAAACCTAGAATGCAAAACTAGTGTATCAATCAATCAAGCAAGCTATGCCATATATGTTTTATTATTATTTTCATAACTTTCAATCACTTAAAATAATGTTTTAGTACTGTAGTACAATTACTGCACTATATATTTTTTTATACTATCTAATTTTCAAGTATTGTTAAGGGCCTAGAAAAAAGATTTCGCTACTAGGTTCTTTAGAGCTTTTCTTTTCAAAAACTTTTTCCTCTATTTTTAGCAGAGGGCAGCCACCACACAAATCTATAAAATCAAATTAAATCAACAAATCTACATCAGAACACTATTTACACCACCTTCCCACATGATATAAGCGTGGAAGGTCCATCAAGACATGGAAATAAAGTCAAATAAGATGATCAAAAAAATGTTGGAAAATGAAAACAAACACTAGAACACACGAAAAACTAAGAAACTAACAACCTATAACACAAAGCTTCACCACCAAAAGAATAATGGCTTTCAAGAACACTTTGGAGCTTGAATCACAATTGATCAAGAGTGATCAATGTGAGAGTCCATAACCTTAACAAAACACTAAAGAGAAGATTTAACACTCCTAAACACAAGAATCAAGCTCCAATTCAAACGACACACAAACTATTACTAAAAACAAACCTCAAACACATGATATGCATTGGAAAAGTGGTGCCAATTAAAACTAAGAGAAGCATGTATAGTTTTGGATTTTTTTATTTAAAAATACTAAAGCAAAAAATTAAAAGCTAGAAGAAGAACCAAACACCAAAAAAATAAAAAAGGATCAAGCACACTTTAAATTAGCTCCAAAATTGATGATAAACAATTTTGGCTGGAAGGACAAAGTTACTCCAAATTGATTCAAACTTTGAGGTTATATTTTGGATTCAACGAGCAACAAGAAAAGGAAATTTGATTTAAAAAATTTAAAGCCAAATTATGTAGATCTAGGTGTTTAGGTTTTCACTATATTGGGAGGAAAAATGGAGATAATCATGAAATTAAACATATGGTAGATCAATAGAAAGACGAGATGGAGAGGACTATGGATCTATAATTAGAATTAAAAAAAACTTAAAGAATTGAAGTGTAAATCTAGAAATGAGACCTCCAAGAGCCTAAACTCATGTACTAAATGATGTGGGCCTCCTTTTCACTTTGAGATATGGATCTATCATAAAGAAGATTCTTGACCTTCAAACTTCAATCTCCATCAACAATGATATCTCCTCCTTGAAACATTTCCTTGGTTGAATTGTTCATGAGGTGGAAAGGTGAAATCCTAATTGAAAACTAAGAGAGAAAAACAGAAAAAAGTGGGAGAGGATTGGGGGAGGAAGGTGCCACTTTTCTAAGAGAAAAGATAAGTCATGTGTATAGTCATCACTTAAAAGGTGCTCTGAAGATAAGACTATCCTCAAGAGTATATGACTCTAGCTTTTAGAGAGAGAATTCTTCTCACTAAAATGACTTATCTCATTAAAATAACCAAAGTTGATACAATTAGAAACCCTAACAAGCTACCTTTAACCCTAGTTAAGCTAAGATTAACTAATCCTAACCCATGGTAAAGGGGATTTTCACACAAGATAAAGCCCCTAAGTTCCCAAGGCCCAACATTGACCCAAACACAAAAATAAGGTCATATAAGGCCTAAAATCCTAAAGTCATGCCAGACCCAACTAAAAATATAGTAAAAAGTAATTTTTAAGTCTAAGAATATCTCTTAGACCCTAACAATAAAATTCTAAAACAACTACAAAAGAAAAGAACCCTAAAGTAACAAAAGGTCCTAAATTTTATACTAGATTGGATTCTCATCATGACTAAAATTACATATTTTCTTAGCTAAAATAATAATAATTAAACCTATTTCCAATTAAGCAATTTTCTGGATAAGGTGGTTACGGCCAAATACCGAATCAAAATATAGAGAGAGATTGAATAAGTTATAAATGCCAGAAGTTAATAAATTTAGAAAGCAAATTTCAAAACAATAAGCAAATGATACTATTTAAGAAATTAGAAGTAAAATTGCAAGTGTAACAAAATTATTTCAAGATTAAAATGAGAAAAAAATATAAAATAGTAATTTATTATTATTATTATTATTATTATTATTATTATTATTATTATTATTATTATTATTATTATTGGTTTCATATTTTTTTTCTTTACCTATAAGTTGGTAAACATTTTTTTAGGTGCAGATTAACATTTTCCGAAACAATAATTTAACAATGCTGTCGGTTTCTCTCTAATCAAGGCCTGATTGCAGTTAACGGAAACCAGTCTATGGAACAAAATTTAACAATTCCTTGTTTGCTAATAATTTTGTTCTCTTATTGGTCAAAACACTATGATTATACCTAATGAATGCTACAGAAATAAACAATTCATTGCTCCCGTTTTCCACTCTTTGATGGAACATTTATTTGGTTCAACAATAAGATATTCTGAATTAACTTATTTTAATTTTTCTTTAAACTTAATAAACCTAAGGTAGTATATTTATGTATTTATTAAAAAAAATATATAAATTCTATTTTATATCCTACATTTGTCAAAATTAAAACAAAATAAAATGTATAGTCGAAAAATATCAATACATTATAATTGAGAATAACACAACAGAACATTACATTTCACTCTTATCTCTAAATAGCAAATTTCTCCTAATAATGCATCTATATTTAGTAGCATAAGAAATGGTTGAAAGAATTAATTAATCGTAATAAAAAATTCTCTTAAATTTGTGAACAAGTTATATACATGTTTGTTCAAAAAAAAAATTGATCCAGATAATGCTAGCATGTATGTATAGTTAGCAGAATCGATGTCATCAAAGTAAACTGATGTACTGAGCCTAAGTTGACAATAAAACCGACATATAACAGACAGACATCATATACCGACATAAAATATAATCATAGGAAGAATCCAAAATCTTTTAGAAACACTTGACATGTCACTAATGCACTCAACTGCAATCATTACAGTTCATACATCTTGTCACCATGAAATAGTATGTTATTAATGTGCAAGGTATATTTTTTTGGGTTCTTATACATGCATGTCAGATTTTGCTCCTTCTTACTGACTTGAGTGTCAACGAAGCCTTAAGGGCCCAATCTCAATTTGTTCCCTTAGAGCTCTTGCACATGTTATATGGCAGACCAGGGAGACACGTCATTGTTATATACTAGACTTTGGCAGATCAGCTTAGGATAAATATTGGCACACCCAATGGGATTTATTAAACGCATGCCCACCCTTGATCCCAAAAGTTATGAAGCCATATGCCTAGTTGGGGATAAAGCACATCCCTGACGTCAGTGAACCATCCATTACCTCAACATCCACTAAACCTTAGATCCAATGACAACTCGACATGGAAGGTATCCCAGTGATATGCCATCAAACCAAAGTGAACCCCAAAGACACCATAATTAAAGATCTTCATAGATAACTCATGATAACTATATGTAAAGCCTATCACTAAGAGTATGAAGAGGATTCGACTTATGGGTCTTTCTATTATTACACAGAGTTATATAGTAAGATACCCACGCCTCTAGCTCAACCTATTGTCTAATACATTGATCTAAATGAAACTTATGTGTTCATCATTACCCCCTAACAAACCTTCTCAATCACGAAGCATTCTTTAAACACAATTTATAACTTAACCACAAATACCACTACACCTCTTAATCCTCATGCAACCGCTACCATCTAACCTCTTAACCAATAACCTAAACTACCCATACCCAAATACGACCCCAGTCACACCAACCTTATATCATGTAATATGTTACTTCAAATGTAACACCCTCGGTCAACTGGGACAATCCCTTCCCCTAGATTATCCTAGTTGACTGAGAGGCTACGAGATTTTAGAAAAATATGGAAGTTTTCTTTTTGTACAAGAAAACTTAGTGGAACAGATACATCATATATACAACATAGTCATATACAACACATGGTCATAACAGCAACTGTACAAACTGAAAGTAAAGGGGCACATAAGCTCCCATAAATGAAAATAAAATTTAACCTATTTTACTCGTCCTCTGTCCAAGAAGAGCCTGACTGATCCTCGATGTGAAGTCTGTGTCCATTCCCACGATGTCTGGAAAAATTTAGCGTAAGGGTGAGTCTTCACCTCCATAACAATCGGAAAGGTATCTTGTAACATCCCGATTTTTAATTAATTACCGGGTGTGATGAATTTCATATTAAGGTTATGGTTTGGAAAATTTAATGGTGGATTTGGGATAAATTGCCAATTAGGCAAATTGATTAAATAATAATAATAATAATAATAATAATAATAATAATAATAATAATAATAATAATAATAATAGTGCAAGAATGAACTATGTGTCTTGATGGAAAATGGGTCCGGTTCCCTCTCTCTCTTTGTCCACGTGGAGTGTGATGATTGCTGATGGGACTTGCATTAAATGTAAAGGTGATGGTTGATGGAGAGTGAGCAGCGTGATGATGGGACTGTAAGGTGATATAGCTTTACTTTCACGTTTTCCCCTCTCACTTCTTCATTTCTCTTTGGTGCATGGAGAACCATTTTCCTCTCTTCACTCGCGTCTGTTCTTCTTATTTCTGCTGTTCTCCGTCTTCTTCATTTCCTCTTCCACCCAAACACTGCGCAGAGCCTTGAGTGGAAGGAGAACAGCGTGGCTGTGTGAGAACCGAGTGGGAACAGCGTGGTGGCAGAGTAGTGTGGTGATGGGAGCAGACGTTGGCTATGTGGTCTGTCTCTCTCCTTCTTCGCCTTCTCTTTCTTCTTCTTTTCCTCTGTTCAGCTTTAACGCTGATGGTTGCCTTAGTTTGTGGAAGATGGTCCACTGTGTTGAGGTTGGGGACGTTGTGAAGAAGAAGACACGGTTGGGTGATGGAATGGTCTCTGGACCAGATTCACCCAGGCGGGTGAGATGTCCGCTCAAGCGAGGATGCATATTACGCGAACAGGTGAGGTTCTGGACGTATCTCGCTCAAGCGAGAATGGCCACGCTTGAGCGAGTTAGTGAAGAAATGGTCATTGGACCATTTTCGCTCAAGCAAGTACGTGTGTGGCTTGAGCGAAAGGCTAAAGTCTGGTGCTGGGACGTCTGGGAGCCATGTTGGCTTTTCCCACTGCTGGAATGCTGAGCAGTATTGCTGTGGCTGGGCCGAGTCGTCCTGCTGTGACCGAGTGGCCCATATGACTCCTGGAAGCTTCATCCAGCATCTCAAATGCATGGCTTATGGACGGATTTTCGGGTGACATAATTGCACTGTGTTGTGTTTGATGTGTTGTTGTATTGCATGTTGATGAAGTGTAGCCCGGATGTATGATATCTATTATGTGTGCGGTATATGATTATCCGTCCATGATAAGTATGATGCTTGTTGATGATGTTCATGCTAGAATGTATGAGATGCATATAAATGCTTGAGATGCATGTGATTATTAATGTTATGTTAAATGCATTTGATGCATGATGTTTATGATCTGAATGCTGAGTGCATCTGTGTGTGGGATTAGGTGATTCCCGAGTGAAATATTAGCATGGGATGATTACTAGTGTTGATTCCCAAGTGGAATTCTATATAAAATGGTGTGTGAGGCTTAGAAATGCTAAGGCCGAGTGGATCCCATGAAATAGCATGTGAGGCTCGAGGATGATGATAATCCGAGTGGATGGCATATTGATTGCCGAGTGGATGTGATGTGAGCCGAGTCATCTGATTTGCTGTGGAAATGCCGAGTGCATAGAGTGTTGAACGCAGATTTCCGAGTGGGCAATCGAATGAATATGAGTTGAATGTTTATGCATACGTGTTAAGTATATCACCTTGCGGGGTGCCACGAAGGGTATAATCCCGAGTGAAGAGGACGGGGTCCTAATGTTGAATGTGATGAAAGACCTCGGGTTGGACTCGGGGCAGTGCCTGGGGCACTAAGCGTGAAATGAGACGCTTGATGAAATGCTGAGTGCATTGGCGTTGGACGCCGAGTGAATGAAATCGTATGCATCCGATTCGCCATTGGAATGCGTTGGACTTCTATTACCGATCAGCAATCAGATGACAACATATGAATATGACTAAGTCCTGGAGCTGGGCTCAGGCACACTCCTTGAGCAAGGCTCGAAGTTGAGTGAAATCTGAGTGGATTATTATATTTGTTACTGAGCAAGTTGAGCTTATGACCGAGTGAAATGAGTGAATTCCCGATCGGAAGATGATTGTGATTGTTCATATTGAATGGCAGTGTTTGATGTGCTGATTGATGTTATATGTTATTGCATGTTATGGATTCTGTGATTAATCCGAGCCAATATCTGTCATTTAATATGTAAAGCTCACCCCTACACCATTTTTCAGTATGTGCAGGTCAGATTGGATGATATGATGGCCTTAAACCCGAGTGATGGGTATTTATAATGAGGCTGTGTACATAATGTAATGTACCGAGTGTCTTTTGTTGTATTAAAGCCTTGGCCGGCTCATAACAATGTTGTATCATGAATATGAAATATATATGTACTGGAATCCGAGTGTATGTTAATATATATATTTCGAGTGAATGGTATTATATGCATACCGACTGAATGTGTTGGTGAATGGAAAGTATAAAGATAATAAGTATCCGAGTGTATGGTTATATATATAGGTCGGTAGTCGGATTTGAGAATTAGAGAATATATATATATATAAGTGATTTATGTTGATTTGATGCTTTATACCGACTAGTAAATGATGTTGTATGAATATTTCTAAGTCAATGAATTCCGTGAGAAATGTAAGAGGCTTAGAACCATTTCCGAGTGAGGCTCTAGTGTATGGGTCTCCTTTTTCTGAGTGGGAGATTTGAGAATATACTGAGTGAAGAGTGAAAGGTACATTCCCGATTGTGTTGAGGTTTTATACCCGAGTAACTAAGTGTTGAATAAGTCCAAGTGGGGACTTAGCTTAATAGTTTTCCCCGAGTGGGTAAGTATTGCATAAGTTCGAGTGACCTACTTGGTGAATAAATACCGATTGAGTGTGGTTGTGGAGACCCCTCCTGAGAAATGAATGGTTAAGGTATTCTCGGAGTGAGAATAGGCATGAATGCCGAGTGTGAGGCCGAATGAGTGTTGGTCGGTCTTGGTATTAGTTACCAAGTAAGATACTGCTCAGAAGATGAGTTGGTTTATGAATGGTGTACCGAGTGATGAACTTGTAGAATACTCCCAAGTGAAATAAGGTTGGGATATGCCGAGTGGCATTTGATTGGGAGATATTTCGAGTGAGGGTTTACAGAATCCGAGTGGGATAACCCTCAGTTGCCGAGTGGATGGTATATGTAATCCTTGGGGTTAGAAAATAAGAAACTAAAAACAAGAAACTAAGTTATGGGATGTATATGTTGGGGTCAATCCCGAATGAATGGAACCTTTGGATCCCGAGTGAAGGAATGCCGAGTGTGGGATTGCCGAGTGTAACTTCTCGCTTCAGCGAATGAAGGATTTGCCCCAGCGAGTGTGTGTTGTTGGAAGGCTTTTCGATCGGCTTTGCCTAAGCGAAGGGGCGTTCGCCCGAGCGAGTTGGTCGGCCTCGCTCAAGCGGAGTCGGATCTCGCTTGAGCGAGTGCACGCTGTATTGAGGTTCGCTCAGGCGTTGTTGTTCTTCCGCTGTATGCCTTTCTTGGTCGATTTTAATTGCCTTTGCCTTCCTTTCCCTTTCTTACGTAATTGGACCCGGTTCTTCATGGTCTATGGACCTGGCTCTCATATCTTCATATATGAGAGTGGCTTTTTATAGATCCAGGTATTTTTCTAAATTGGGAAAAATTTCCCCTGTTTCGGGTTTTAAAATTAAGGGTGTTTCAAATCTTATCGACACCTGTCCCATACACAATACAAACAATCCAGGATTGAACCCCTCCAATTCTCTTTGGGGACCCTAGGATACACTCTAAGTTACCTCACCACTCTTGGTCCCAGTTGACTATTCTCATTCTCTCATTCATCTCTTAGGATTTCTAAGTTCTATAAAGTCATACATAAGTAACAAACAATCACAATCTCAGTATAATGATGAAATGCATGAGTTCATTTCATCATTTCTATTCTTTTTATTAGTCATCATGATACATATGGGCCCATCTCCTCCTCATCAATCTCATACACCAATGTCCATGTGCACAACAATCCCGCCTTATCCTTTCTCCCCAACTAGAATGACTGGAGCTCTCCTTGTTCTGGTTTTCATAAAAGGGTAAGGACCCGCAGTCCAATCATCACAATGGTCAATAACACATCTCATTAGAACGGGCACTCAACGGCCATAGAAACCCCTGCCTCTCGTCGAAGTATATCAGCGTTTGCCACGGGCTATCTGGCGTCAGGTGTGAATTCGAGCCATTGGAGGCCGCCCCCAATATACTCCCAAGACCGCCCTCAGGGGATCGAGACGCTAGTTGTTTCTTCAGTGTACTCATCACTGTAAGCTCTAGGGGAATATTCCAACAACCCTCCTTAACTTCCAAATATGATGCATACAACACACAATTTACTTTCACTAGTCATTGGTAAGGTCCTTCTGATGGCTCTATTTCATTTCTAACGTCAGACTTCTCCTTTTCATGAAATTTTAATTAATTCTTTTCCTTGTTTTTCAAAGTTCCTTAATTCATAATGGTCTCACCCGACGTTTAGAAATGAAACGAGATCTCATATTTTCCAGAAATCATGGGTGCATTGGTGTTACAATGCCCATCATTACATCGAATCCGATCTAATCTCATCACATTATTTTCACAATTAATTCATCTCAGGATCCCTACCGGACATTCCTTCATTAGTTCTTTTCTTATTTATTTCAACATGTTTATTTAATGCATCATACAAGTACAACATCACAGTTTATACATATGTGATCATACCATACTTATCCTACATTCTATCACACATACTCATCACGTATAATTAACACATATTCATGCACATAGCAGTTGCCAAACACAACATTTATCATACAAGTATTATAAAACAATCATGATACACATCATTAAAATGAAAGAGTCATGCATACCGGTATACTCATGGATATCTCTTTATAAGTGTTTTAATTTTGGTTTCTTACTCGTGTCTTATCAGGCTATTTATCTTGATTATCAATCCTAACCACTCAATCTTATTACTAATGAGGTTGTATTACTAGTATGCTTTTCTTCATCCATAAATTATCCCTGAGCACTAAGTAATCTTATAATTACTAAGTACATCATCTAGGTGATTTTAGCTTATTAAAGATGTACTTTATCTAAATACTATAGTGTAGTTATACTTATTCCTCTAAAATGCTCATCTGATTTATTTAAAATGTTCAAATGCCTTTCATTGTTTCTTACTTACTACTACTAGGTAATTCGTCCTTGATTTATTCGTACGTTATTTAAGCCGGTGCTTAGGTCCTGCCAAATAATGTTAACCTCAGTATCTCTCCCTTTCTTAAACCTTTATTCTTAAACATTTACTTTAGCTAGTTAAACTTCCTTATCTCATTAAATTTTCTAAGGTCCAGTCATTATTAAGCCGTCTCTATTGTTGACTTTATTTTATTAATCCTATACAAGTTTTATTAGTCGAGTACTTATTTACTTGGTTGCTAAATGGGTCACTAATTCCTTACGCATAATCATGAATTTAGCATTATTTTCTCTAAATTTCTAGTCACTAACTTTTGTATTTTTCCTTTGCTCCCACTAGTTCTAATTACATTAACAGATTGGTTTCCTTAGTGATATCTTCTCTAGATTTTCAATCATTAACTTTTAGTACCATTTCTCTATTTCCATCATTACCAATCATACTAACTAATTTAATTTGTTTAGTTTCCTTTATTTAATAAACTATGATTGATTTTCCCTAAGATGACAATCTATTATTTAAGGATGTAGTCCCTATCTTAATTTCTATGCTTAAACACTTAATTAGAATATTCTCTTATTAAAAGTCATTATTTAATTTATAAGTTAATTACTAGTCTAAATTTGAAATCCAAAAATCTCTTCCATGTCCTCTACTATGATTAGTTACCAAGGTTCTAAAATTTTAATGCTTGTTTCTTACTTAAACTTCTAAATTGATTCTTATGTTATTTGCCCACTTACTTCAAAATTCCTAAAGCCTCTTTTTCTTATACCTTTACTCTAAGTAGTCACTAAAATTGGTCACTAATTTTTTTAAACCGAATATCCAATTCTTTATTATGCATCAAAATTTCTTTTATCTCCCATTTTCTATTCTTAGCTTATAAAACTTATTAAAATCCTCTTTTAAAATTCTTCTTAGATGGTCACTAAATTTGGTCACTAAAATTAGTCACATTTATTTTCTAAATTCTAGCATTCCTTACCTTCCAAAAATTTGCGCTTATTCTTAATTCACAAAACCTATTGGGCCTACTTTGTTATTCGTTGATAAACCTCTTTTATGTAAAATTTCTCACTTCTCAAAATCAATTTATTTATCTATTTATCTTTCATAAAACTTCATAATGTTAAAAACAATTCCACTTTTTTTCTTAAAACTTAGTAAGATAAAACGTCAAAATTATCCTGTCGGTAAATCTTTCTTAAAAACACGATGTCGTCAAGATACTCTTGGTGATAGGTGATGATAAATTAATTCCTAATAGCGGGGCTTACCGGAAATAAATTACAATTTACATATCATTACCATAAAATTTAAAGAATAATAATACAACCAAATCGAATAAAATCGAGCCTGTCTAAACACTAAAATTCCTAAATTTTTTGTTACGACTCCGACTGCGATAAAATCCCTTCGAGTACGTTAACGTCAAGTTATGCCAATTAAATTTATAAAATACCTATTAATTTAAAAATGTAGTAATTTTAATTGTTAGTTACGAAAATCTTCGCGGTTTAAAATCTAACTGTTGGATCATGATGAAATTTAAAATGGAGGTCCCTGAACACGCAAGCAATATTATAGAATAACAAAAAATGCAATCAAGTAAGGAAAAGACCCCCTTACTTTCCTGGAGAGCGGCTGTCTCAGAGGAAGAAAATGGTGAGCTCGCCGAAAAAAATGTTAAACATCCTGATTGCTTCCGGTCGTGCCCGATCGTGCCTAGAACCTTAGAAAATTAACATGTAAGGATTTTTCAAGCCATCACCAATCACGGCCAGCAAGAAAGACACCACAAACAGCCATGCATTTATCAAAATAAAAAGATCCTTTATCAAAATTTTGTTGTTTCAACGCCGATTGTTGTCGATCGTTCTGCGGTACCTAAGAACAAGCCATGAAACTAAGATAATGAAAAGGGATCATGGTTTTTAACTTCTAACAATTAAAATACCACAGAAAATATCCTACAAAAATATGATTTTTAAGAGAGAAACAACAATAAAATGCATCCAAGGATTAAAGGCCAAAATCCTAACCTTAGATGCCCAAGGATGTCACAGCTGGAAGGGGATGGTAGAGCTTGGTGGATGGAGCTTGAATGGTGATTTTGAGAAGTGATTAGAAGCCGAGATGGTGGCTATTTTGGTAGAGGGAGCCACAATTTCAAAAGGAGAAGGAAGGGGGAGAAGAGAAATTATGGTGGTTGGTGGTGAAGTGATGTCGTGATCCTAAAGAGAGGAAGGAGGGGATTAATTTGAGGTGATGGCGGCTGGAATTTAGATGAACAAGGGCTATGAGATGAGAGATTATTTGCTGGAAATTAAGAGAAGAAGAGGTTCGTTGGGTGCCTAGGATGAGAGTTAATGGAAAGTGGTCTATGGTTTGCATGAAAACTTCAACTTGTTGGCTAAGGAAAGGAAAGAAACCAAGTCTTTGCATGCTAGACAAGTGTCTCTTGAAGCAAGTGAGTGTTGAGCAAGGAGTTCAAGAAGGTGAGACAAGTGTCTAGTGGGTAGGAGAAAGTGATTGGCATATGTTGCATGAAGACTGAGGTGGCACATTCAGGGGCGTCACTTTGTGCATGGGTTTAAAGGTCTTTGTGGGCCGAATTTGAAAATGGGTCAAACATAAAAGTTTTAGATCTTTTTATTATCTTTAATTTGGTATATGGAACAAAATGTTTCATCAAGAAATGAGGGAGTTATGGCCCAAATATGAAAATAGTACAAGGCTGTGACAAGATTATTGTTTCATGCAATGATTAATTTTTAGAATTTAGGCTTCATTTTCTTCATCAAATTTGTAGGTAATTTAGTTAAGAAAATATTGGCGAAAGAATCATTTAATTTGATGGTCATACGAGGGAGAAACACGAAAAATACTAGACATAGTGCAAGCTGTTACTAGGAAAACGTGAATTAGTATGGTATTTTAAATTCTGGAATTTATGGAATAAGAATTGGATATTGAGCCCTTCATAAAGTTTATAGATCTTCTTTTTCTATTTAATTTAATATATCATTTACGACGATCCAAGTTTGGTAGCCTGAGATATACCTAATTTACGACAGGGTGCTCTAGGAGCTTCCTGGATCTGCTACGGCTTTAGAAATAAATTAACCATTAATTCTCCTTTCACAATTTGGTTTCGTGCCCTTCATGAACATTGTAGAGGTCTATGATATGGATCCATAGCAAAAAAGAATAGAGTGATTCAAGAACCGGATGAAGGAGATATTTAAATTTTAATGAAGGCTGCCAGCATGATGATGAAACAGCTAAAGGGTTATAAAGATCTATTAAACTGTGCCGATCTAGAAGGATTTTGCCTTCAATGTCTTCACAAAAACGTAGATAATTTTGTTACAGAGATTTTGAAACTAAGTTTACATGAATAGAAGGTCGTATGAGAGAGTTATGAATTTTTTCTGAACCATGCGTAGGGAAAAACGTCCAAATGTTGGAATTTTGAGACGAATATACTTAATCTTCGATTTTGGGGTTGACAGAGTGAGAATTGGAGTTTAGGGCTAGAAACAAGGATTGAAGATCTTTTCAAAACAAAGAGATTGAGACCAAAATTGTTCAATTCTAAGGTTGTATGCCAAAGTAGGGTCCAAAATACTAAAGGTGCTCGGGTCGAATTTTAAAACAATTTATGAAGAAACTGATTTATGGAAAAATGAGGGTGATAGAGTTTGAACCGGATTTTGGCCTCTTTAGGAAAAGTTCCTAAAACATCGAAATGAGTCACTAGAGATTGACCGTGCCACCATCGGATACCCCGAGGTATATGAACGGTCAAACGTAGAAGGCATTAAGAGTTCTGATTGGGCCGGTCAGGCTAAGTCAGACACCCTGAATCCTTTAGGAAATGATCCTAACAAGACTATAGCTTTCCTACTGGATCACTAGTCTCAGGCCAAATGGTCAAAGTCTGACCTCAGGCTGGGTCCCAAGTTCAAATCCGAGGAATCGAGCGGTATTATATTAAATATAATTATCAAATAAATAAACAATTTAATATATATAATTTCAAAATAAATTATTATAATTATTTATCTCTTAAATATTATCGACAGAAAATAATTATTGAATAAATATAATTATATATTAATTTATACCTAAAATAATCGTCGTTAACGTATTATTTTTAATTAAACAGTTTTGTCGAATGTTATTTATTATTTTCTTATTTTTGCTTCTCTCACTCGTTACATTCTCTCGGTATTCTTATATTTTATGTTAAGCTCCACTTATCCCTATTGCTCTCATTCTAAATTGTTCAGAGAACAGGCCAAAGCCTTAAGCTTCTTACCAAAAGCTCAACAGAGTATCATCAGGAGTCCATAGGATCTAGTTTCCTATTCTTAAAAATCAGGGCTACTACATCAAACATGCCTTATACCTCACACACCTTATACCAAATATTCTTAATTTCATCAGACACATCAGCCTCACCATTAACCCATATACACAAACTAGATGTCTTGGCTGATATTTGTCGTGCCTCTTCCAAGGAGTAACCTACACCTATAGTGTCATCATGTCGTTTCTCCCACTCTTTTCCTCACAAGCTCTATTTGGTTTAAGTACCAGAAGTTTTTTGTACTTTTATGCCTCTTCTAACGATAATTATACCTTTCGCTATCTTGACACCTTTGCTAATGAAATAATGTATAGGGGCCATAGACAATATTTAGTGTAAAGTGTTATCCTAAACTTTATCAAATGAAGCTTTGAAGTGGTTTAAAACCTTTCCCCTGATGTTGAGGCAACCTTTTCCAAGCATTATGTAATCTTTATAGCGGCTTCCCAGTTCTTTTATACATTGCTACAAGTTAAGCATGGGGAGCCAGAATCCCTTCATGATTTTCTTACTAGGTTTAATAAGAAGGCTTACCTTATTCTGGGGTTAACCAAAGAAATACAATTTCACATTGCAATCAAGGCTATTAAGCCGACATCTCCTTTTACCATATCCTTAGCCAAGAAACAACCTTAGACAATGGATGATTTTTGAGAAAGGGCTCAAAGTGCATCAGTCAAGAGAGTCATATGGTGGTAACAACCCCATTTATCACCTTTAGAGTGGTAGAGAAGCCCAAAGAAACTCCTTAAAAATATAAGAAAGAGAAAGTATACTATATAGATTATACTCTTTTGAAGATGAATCATTCATAGGTTTTCAAGGAATTAAGGCATGCAAGATTGCTTGAAGCCAAGACTGAAAAACCCCCACACTTTAAAACAAACAGAGGATAAAAGATTCTTTTGTGAATACCATAGTAACCATCGGAACTCAACTTGTTGATGAAATTAGTTGAGACATCATTGAAACCTAATTGCACAAGAGGAAGCTTAAAAAGTATGTTGTTGAAGGCGGCCCAACTATAGAACTACCTATAAGTTGTTATAAGAAAACTAGGGGAAGATCCTTAGACCCCAGAAATAATAAAGGAAAATGATAATTTATTTAGTAGCTAACTACTATTGTTCACAAAGAGACTCCAAAAGTAATGATTTTGATGATAAACTTAAAATTGAAAAGCTAGTGTAGTCGTCGTCAATATGATAGTCAGAGAGTTTGTTAGAGGTAGACCCTCCAAAACATCAAGGTGGAAACATACTAGAGGTCTCAAGTATGTTAACCAAGTAGGGATAATAGTCGCCCCAACCAGTCCTTTCCCACTCACCACCTTTACTGATGATGATTTTTTAAATATATCTTGACCCTATGATGATGCAATGGTGATTGAGGCCATTATTTACAACAAGATAGTGAAGCTACTACTAGTGGACGCTGGAAGTTTAGCCTATATACTCTTCTATGATGCCTTTCAGTGTATAGGATTGCATGACAGTGACCTAATACCTTTCCACTAAGACTTAATAACCTTTAATAAGGCTATAACTCACATTAAAGGCTATATAGAGACCTAATTACTTTTAAAGGCATTCTAGGATCTAAAATAGTGAAAACTAAGTGTTTAGTGGTTGTTACAACATCACATTTCAATGTCATTATTGGCAAGCTATCATTACAAAAATTGGGAGTTGTAGTTTCTACAAACCACTTAGCCATGAAGTTTATAGTTGAAGTCAAGGTTGTTGAAACATTAAAAGGAGATGAAGATGTAGCTCGACAACTTTACAAACTTGGTGTTGATGTAAAAAGCTAGAAGAATCTATTAGAAAGAGGAAATTGAATGAGCCTAGTCCTCAGGTGACATCATGCAATATAACAAATTTATACCCAAGGGCTGACTTCAAGGAAGACAAAGAACACCCAATCTGACCTGAACCAGGTGGGGAACACATAAAGTTTCATATTGGTGATACCCCTAAAGAGGTTAGCTAATATTGGAGTAAGTTTATAGGAAAAGATTGAGTATGATTTGAAGGAATTATTGATCCAAAATAAGGATTTGTTTGACTAGACAATGAGTGATATGCCAGGAATGGACCTTGATTTTTTCCTCCATAAACTAACAGTATAGCCATCAGCTAAATCTTTCTCTTAGAGAAAACGGTAGTTAGATCTCGAGAAATAAAAGATGGCCTGTCAATTCTGTGAAGAACTTCTCAAAGCAGGATTTGTAAGAAAGGTTTATTACACCTCATGGCTCTCAAATGTTGATATGGTGAGAAAAGCAAATAGGAAATGACAGATATGCATAAATCACCAACCTTAATAAGGCATGCCCTACGGATCCTTATCATTTGCCTAATATTGATAAGTTAGTAAATAATTCTTCTAACTTTGAGCTTCTATCTTTCATGGATGCATATTCGGGGTTTAATCAAATACCTATGTATATGGACGATGAAGAGAAGATGATGTTGATTAATGATAAAGAAGTTTTTTGTTATGAAATGATGTCACTCTGACTCAAGAATACTAAGGCTACTTATCAAAGAATGATGAATAAATTTTTTAAAGGTATCAATAGGAAGATCATTGAGGTATACATTGATGACATTATTGCTAGGACCCCAGTTGGGGGTGACCATGTCTTTGACTTAAAGCAAATTTTTTACAAACTAAGGGAAAAGAGCATGAGATTAAACCCCTTTAAGTGTACTTTTGTTCTTACAACGGGAAGGTTTTTGGGTTTCATGCTGACTAATAGAGGCATCGATGCTAACTTGAAAAAATTAAGGCAGTTCTGGAATTAAAATGCCCATCAAATGTAAGAGAGGTACAATATTTAAATGGCAAAGTCATAACTTTATCTAGGACATGTTAACGTGACATCTAACATTGGTTCACCCTGACCCTATGGAAACTTTGTTCTTGTATGTATATGTTTCAGATGAGGCTTTATGCACCACTTTAGTGAATGAAACCCTTGGAGGACAACGGCCCATATATTTCATAAGTAGAGCCTTATAGGGAGCTAAACCTTAATACTAGAAGCTGGAGAAAGTGGTTTTCTTTCAATGTCATTTCTTCATTGCGGTTAAGACAAAACTTTCATGCTCACCCTAATATAGCAAGGATGGATCTTCCATTGAGATTAATATTTTCAAGCCAAATTTAGTTGGGAGACTGATTAAATGAAGATCAAGACATTAAAATTTTACTTATTATATGAGCCTTGAACCATCATTAAAGCATAAATTTTAACTGAATTTATCAGAAAAATGACCAGGTTTAAATGGGCAGGAAAAAGGAAGCACTAGACCATTTATGTCAATGAATCAACAAACACTAAATGGTCAGAGGTAGGAGTCCTTTTAAATGACTTAGGCCTAATAATGTTAATTTTAGTCCAACTAAAATAAAAACTACCTTTTGGTAGGCTTACTCTATACGTGTCACCCTATAGGAAATACATATGGTTTATTTAAATATAAACATTTTATATTTAATATGATATAATGAGCGAAATCTAGTAATACATCATTATCTAAATATAAATATCAAATTGATATAACCAATAAGTGATAATCATTTTATATGTTTGTTTTCTTTGTCATGATAACTAATTGGGCCTAAGACATTACCGCCATCATCCTTGCATAACCCAATCTGTTATACATCATACTAGAATAAATATCTAATATTTCTTCTCCCTAGCATGGTCATGCATTTCCTTAGTCTTACTCCACTGAGTGACCCATAGATATCACTCTCATTACATAGGAGAGACAGATCTCATCTACATCACTTGTATCCCTCTGTATTATTTGTCCACTACCCACTTACAACCTTTATATTTACTTGCTACAAATGATCTTTTATTGTATTAAAACAACAAACTTCTCATGTAGAAATCATAGTGACTTAAGGTCGAAGGACTGTATATATCATTATCACATTAAGAAGTATTTAAGACACTCGTGTAATGATCCATGCAACATTCTCACTATAGGTCTTTCCAGTACAACATTACTCTTAATGTGTCACCATGTGAAAACTTGATATGATTCATATCCATGATCTGTGAGATCAGATCATCAATGCACCTACACACTAGTCTTAATGTATTTATATGTCTCCATATTAATACTTTACAGATATTTTAAGAATAATTCTTATATTGATTTACTATTTCAATTTTCAAGAACTAACAAAGGTTGTTGAACTATTTAACCCAAATGTCTTACTCAAATAAAGAAATGTGTTCTAAATGCATAAACTTTTAGTGCATACTCCCACTAATAGAAACTATACACACAATATGTAACAACCCCAATTTTTGTAAGCTGGTTAGGATGATGTAGATACACAATTAATTAATTTTAATCGTCATTTTTATGTAATTATGAATAATAGAACCATGTGCGGCTTATGCTTATGTTCAATTTTATTAATGAACTTTTGGAATATAATGTGATTTATGTGTTTAAGTATTTTTTATTATGTGAAAAGATAGTTTGAAGAGTGCTTTACTACGAAGGAATTAATAAATAATTCCTAGTGTCAAATCAGGTTAGAAGTCTGTTAAAAACCCCGACCCTCTGATCGATTAAGGATTGAGTTGAGAAAAGAGTAAAGTGAACCCCACAATGATGCCTTGACCTCGTGGCCTAGGACAAATGGCACAAGGGGGAGCTATTCATTTTTCTCCCACCCAGTATGCCATGTGTCACATGTTCCATGTTTTCTTCCACTAGCTATGCCACATGTCAAGCATTGCACATTCCCATCAACTAAAGTGACAAGTGTCATGTATACACTACCCTTAGGCCATGTGTCATCAAAAGACTCTTTCAACCTTTATCGCGTCAAAGACACGTGTCGCGACCCTATCAAAGGAACCTTAAACCTTTGTCTCATCTAGACACATGTCATCACATTGTGCTTCCAAACCTTGTCACATCAAGCCAAGTATCCCTTAACAATTTTTGACGTCATATTCTTTTCTTCCATAATAAAAACCATCACAACATACCAAACCATTCAAAATTCAAACACCACAATGTTCCCTCACTTCCTTTAGCTCATGACCACACCCTCCACTTCACCATAATTACCTAAAATTCTTCTCTCTATAAATACTCCTCACCACTAGGGATGTTAATACGAGTTACCCGCCTCGCCAAAATACGAGACGGGGTGGGTTGGCCCCCTACCAGAAGTGGGTTGAAATTTCTGACTCACCCTATTTTGATGACGAGGTAGGGTACGTTAGCCTGCCAACCTTTAAAAAATTTTAAAAAATTAAAATTATTTTTAGTATTTAAAAAAAGTTTTTAATAGGAGGTTTGTTAATGATTGGTCTGCTTAAAAGTATAAAATAATAAATTATAAAAATCAATTAACTTATTATTTTGAATAAGAAAAGTTCATTAAATTAAAAAAACAAAGCAGTATACTACTAAAATAAAAAATGCGAATATAATTATATTAATAATTCTAACTCAAACATTTATCAAAGTAATATGCTAAAATGAAACAATCACATTTCTCATAATAAATTAATGATAATAAATAATGACTAAAAAGTTAAGTTTCTATTAATATTTAATGATAAAGTAAATAGAGAAATCTTAAAAAGTTAAAAAAGAGATTTGGAGAAGCAAAAGGAAGATAGGCTAAGGAATTAGAACATGTGATATGGGCCTACAGAACAACTCTTCATTCTTCAATAGATGAAACACTTTTTAAGATGACATATAGGATTGATGTCGTGATCTGAGTTAAGATTAGATAACCTTCACGGCGGATTAGAAATGCCATATGGCAAGAAGAAAATGACGAATCACTAAGAGAAGTGCTAAACCTCCTTTCCGAGGTTAGAGAAATGGCTTTCTTACGCAATAGGGCAGTCAAGTCAAGAGCAACTTATAAATACAATAAACACATTGTAGTAAGAAAATTTGCAGTACGCCTAGTTCTATGGAGAGACAACATTGGGAAACAGAATGCTCAATAAGGAAAGTTAAAACCAAATTAGGAAAGTCCTTACAGGGTCAAGCGTGTAACCTCGAGGGGAGCCTATAAGTTGGAAACTCTATCTGGTGAAGAGTTACCCTAGAAATGGAACATTATCAACCTTTACATTTATTACAGTTGAAAGTTATACCCAACATTGTATTATTTCCCCACTTTAAGGGTTTCTTCCCAATAGGTTTTCCTTTGGAAAGGTTTTAACAAGGCACATCAAAAGATAGATAATATCAATATACAAAAATAATGAAAACTTTGACATTGTTATTTAAATTTATAGAAAAAATGTTCACCTCAGCCCTATTAGTATATTTAAAAATTTTTGAAGTTAAGCTCAACCTGTTACACTCAATTAACTAACCTTGATTTAAGTTAAGCTTGGCCCTAGTGGTACAATTAACCTTAAAAAATTTTTAAGTTAAGCTTAGGCCCCCTTAGTTCTATTAACTTACCTCGGTTAGAGTTAAGCTCATCCCCGATGGTACAATTAGCTTCTTAAAATTTTTCTAAGTTAAGCTTGACCCTACGTGGTTCAATTAACTTCCCTGGATTTAAGTTAAGCTTAGTCTTGGTGGTACATTTTATGGGCTCCTTTGGTTAACTAGGACAATCTTCACAGCTAGATCATCCTAATTAACTAAGGTGCCACATGTTTTGTAAGAAAAGAGTAAGTTTTTTTTTGTACAATAAACTAGTGGTACATCATCATATTTTTAAACATTATATTTATACAAATATTCAATAGTGCTTTTACATACTTTGAATAAAACAGGGGCACACAGTTCCTATAACTAACTAGGTACTCTACTCTCTATTTCTACAGAGACAACTGGATTATCCATATGACAACCTAACTCAGGATCCCAATCCTATTTTTACCACCTTCTTCACACTCATATTCTTCTACAAGAATCCTAATTCATCATCCTAGAGTGTGAAGTCGGGGTCATCTTTCTCTTCCTCCCCATCTTCCTCTTCCTCTTCTTCTTCCATGGGCTCTAGAGCCATGTTTGGGAGGTCTTCAGAGGCATCTTCAGGATCCTCGTTGCTAGCCATTTCCATGGTCATTTCCATTTTATCTTACCTTAGTGTTTCCTCATCCACAGGTAAATAATCAGGAGTAACTAAGTGTTTCTTCATCCTTAGCATGGAAGACTTTGGTTATGGGTAGATGCTTAGCTCTATGAATGAAGGTACGTGTTCTAAGATATCCTTGTGATCTTTTCCTGGAAACACACAAGGTGGATCTCCATGACATCATACGGAATCCTTTACCACTTCAATGTCCTTACCAAGGTAAGTGGCTCTACTGGCGTGTCATCTAACTTTACTTCTTCTTCCTCATAGAACACCTTGAAGGTGCCTGGTGACACTTCTTCCAAGACTGGGATCCTTCTCCTAAGGGTAGGTGTTGT
This sequence comes from Clitoria ternatea, assembly GCA_037962975.1. Classification (NCBI taxonomy): domain Eukaryota; kingdom Viridiplantae; phylum Streptophyta; class Magnoliopsida; order Fabales; family Fabaceae; genus Clitoria; species Clitoria ternatea. Next base: position 38,995,065 of record CM075672.1, on the reverse strand, counting down.
TCTACCTAGGTGATGTCTCCACATATATTCTTCTATCGGTTTCTTCCCTCTAGGGTCCATCTAATAAGGATACATAAAAAATAAAATATCGAACACAAATAATAAGGGTGAGTTCATCTCACTCTAGTCTTGTTGGAAACACATAGCAGGGTGCATCATTTTCTTGGATGGATTTCACACAATAACCACACAGATAAATCACATATAGTACAATTACAAATTTTGCTTCCACCAATACTAATCCCATACTTATACAAACTTATACTTATATCCTCTTATATTCTTTTAAACTATAATCTATTAAATCTACTTTAGTTCTTACTTAACCATTACATACATATATTCACATATTCAGTTACTCATCATGCTTTTATTATATATATTTAATTATTCACCATGAATTGATATTTAATCTAGTTCTAAGTATGTCAATATTTACAACTTATAATTCCAACTACATTAATCTATGTTTCCATTATATACAATCAATTCATATATAATCATCACATTCACACAAAACCTGTACTAACACTTGTCAAACTCATATCCTAGGCAGATCGTCAATCAATCTAATACAAGTTGCACACAACACACTTAAGATCAGTGCATAAATATCCAATCACATATATCACAACCATGATGGGTTAGTCACATAGAATGTTATGTATGCATAAGTTCCTTTATCTTATCTTGCCATTAGCTTTATCATGATGCATGTGAGCCCATCACATCAACACTTATCAATAATCATCACTAGTGTAACTGGAGTACACTGGTTCCTTTCCACCACATTCTATAAGGTATAGACCCAATGGCCCCAATACATAAGGATCCATGTCATACTCCGATGACCTTATAGGAACTGGCTCTCCACGGCCTTAGTAACATTCATTTGAGTCAAAGTACAACAAGCTTGCTACGGGCTACCCGACACCAAGTGCTACACCAGGTCACCTAGGCGCCCGACCCGTTTGTACTCCCAAGACCCCGCTCACGTCATAGATCGTAATGAACTTGTTCTCCAATGGTGCCCCCTCATTGTAAGCTCTTGGATTTTACAACATCTCATATCATAATGCACATGATGCATGAACATACTAACTCTTATCTCTTTCACTAACATTCAAACCATTTTCACGTGACTAAGTAAGGTCTTTACTCAAGGAGTTCTTTGTCCTTGAAATGGGAGAGACCAACCACAATCATTGAGATCAGAAGTTTCTTGGGTTTAGATGGATACTATAGAGGATTCATCGAAGAATTTTCAAAGTTACCCACTGACTAAGCTAACACGGAAAGGACAACCTTTTTTATGGATAACACAATGCGAGAATAGTTTCCAAGAGCTGAAAGATCGACTTACTTCTGCGTCGGTGTTAGTACTTCCCAATCCACATCGAAGTTTTGAAGTTTACTGTGATGCATCTAAACAAGGACTAGGAAGTGTACTCATGCAAGATAAGAAGGTTGTAGCCTATGCATCGTACCAATCAAGGCAACATGAGATTAACTACCCTACCCATGACTTAGGGTTAGCCGTTGTGGTTTTTGCCTTAAAAATTTGGAGGCATTATCTATATGGTGCAACATTCAATGTGTTTAGTAATCATAAGAGTCTCAGGTATTTATTCAACCAAAAGGAGTTAAACTTGAGGCAACAAAGGTGGATAGAGTTCTTAAAGGATTACGACTTTGAGTTGCAGTACCATCCTAGAAAAGCAAACGTAATAGCTGATGCTTTGAGTCGAAAGTCTCTACATTCATCCACAATGATGATTAAAGAGCTAGAATTGATAGAGAACTTTAGAGATCTTTACTTAGCAGTAAAGGTTAATGCTAACAGCTACAGATTAGGAGCGTTGCAAGTGACAAGTGAATTCTTCAGGCAAGTTTTAGAGGCTTAACGAGAGGATGAATCCCTACAAGAGAAGAAAGAACTCTTGAAACAAGGAAAAGAAGTAGAGTTCAATGTGGGAAACAACCGATTGCTGAGGTATAAGGATCGAATGTGTATTCCTGACCAAGAGGAGTTAAGGGAAGCAATTTTGGAAGTAGGCTATAAAAGTTATATGAGCATTCATCCCGAAGCTACTAAAATGTATCAAGATTTGAAAAAGTTGTTTTGGTGGCTTGGAATGAAGAAAGCGATGGCAAAGTACATGGCTGCATGTCTAATTTGCCAAAAGGTTAAAGTAGAACACCAAAACCCCCTGGAATGCTACAATTAATGGAAATACCAGAATGGAAATGGGATAGCATTACCATGGACTTTGTGACTTCGTTACCCAAAACTCTATTAGGACATGATTCAATATGGGTAATAATTGATAGATTAACCAAGTCTGCCCACTTTATTCCCATCAATATTCATTACCTTATGGAGAAATTGGTAAAATTATACATTGAGGAGATTGTGAAATTGCATGGAATTCCTTTAAGTATCATTTCTAATCGGGACCCTCGTTTTACATTGCAATTCTAGAAGAGCTTGCACAAGGCTTTGGGATTAAGACTACGTCTGAGTTTAGCATATCATCCTCAGACGGATGGACAATCAGAAAGAATAATTCAATCTCTAAAGGACTTGTTACGAGCTTGTGTGTTAGATCATAAACGAAGTTGGAATCAATTCTTACCATATGTGGAGTTCACCTACAACAACAGTTTCCATGCTAGCATTGGCATGACACCTTTTGAACCATTATATGGAAGAAAATATAGGAATCCGCTATATTGGTTTGAGACTAATGAAAACTTGATGCTAGGACCAGAGTTGGTACAACAAACCATGAATAAAATCAAAATGGTTCAGGAAAAGATGAAGGCAGCACAGAGCAGGCAGAAAAGTTACTATGACAAAAGAAGGCGATCATGTATTCTTGAAAGTCACACCTATGACTGGGTACGGTCGGGCAATGAAATCTCGAAAACTAACTTCTAGATTTATTGGTCCATATCAAATAATTTATAAAGTTGGTCCTCTTGCTTACCAAATAGCATTACCATATTTTCTTTCTAATATCCATAACGTTTTTCATGTGTCAAATTTACGAAAGTATATATCTGATCCTATACATGTTATTGAACCTAATGTCATACAAGTTAATGATAATCTTACATATGATGCACCACCTATCAGAATAGCTGATAGAAGAGTAAAAAAGCTAAGGGACAAGACAATTCCACTCGTAAAGGTCATTTGGAATGAAACGAGAGGAGAAGATGCTACATAGGAACTAGAAACTGAGATGAAAGAGTCTCATCCCCATTTGTTTTACTAAATAATGTAAATTTCGAGGACAAAATTTTTCTAAGGGGAGAAGAGTTGAACACCCCTATTTTTATTTTAATTTATTACAAAAAATTTTACATTAAAATCTTGATGGAATTTGACCAAAGACCTTTAGAATTTTTTTATTAGTATATTTTTTCAGAATTTATTAAAAAAATTTTACTAAAAAAAATTGCTATTCGCACCTCCTAATTTGCTATTCGCACCACCCCCTCATAATGCATCTGATTCCTTCACGTGAAAAACACTATGTATTTTTGAAATTTTCAAACTTTGCACAGTAATCTATATGAAATTTTCAATTCTTGCACAGTACTTTTATAGTAAAATAATGGAATGCATAGTAATTTTTCTTCCTATAAATACCGAGTGAAGGAAAATCACAGTTTCTTATTAAATTTTTTTAATGTAGTAGTGCTAGACAGATAGTGGTGGAAGTAAGAGAGAGAAATAATTTTTTTGGAAGGAGGTTCTACTAAAATAATAAGGTAAGAATACCTCTCTTTTATATTTTTTAGGGTTATTTTCATATCATTTTAGAAATCTATTATACTGGATATAGTATTATTTTAAGTTACTATTCTGAATAACAGTAAATTACTATTATGAATAGTAAATTACTATTCAAATAGTAAATTATTATTTACTGTTACTATTCACATTTACTATTTACTGTTACTATTCACGTTTTACTATTTATCATTACTATTTATGTTTTACTATTTACTGTTACTATTCACGTTTTACTATTTACCATTATTATTCACGTTTTACTATTTACTGTTACTATTTACTTTTTACTATTTACTGTTGCTATTCACGGTAACTATTTAAAATTTACTATTTACCGTTACTATATATAATTACTATTTACCCCTTCTGTTTTAAATAATAATTTAAATTTTCATCTTATAACTATATTAAAATGAAAGTGGTATACTTTAAAACTCGGAGACAAGGCGCGCACGGACTTTCCATAACGAATCAAGACACAAGAGGTAAGGGAGAGTGAGATAAGAATATAATATGAAAAGACATAAGAATGATGGGAGGAGTCCCCTACTCCTTTTAAATTTAATAATATTATTATTTTAAAATAATAACTTTTTAACTTAAAATTATTAATAAATTTTAAATTAAGTATCTTGTGTAACTTACTCTGACATACCTATGCAAGGGTCTGGATTTTTATAACCTATATGAACTGGACTGAACCTATACAAGGACTTAGACTATTATAACCTATATGGACTGAACTAAACCTATGCAAGGACTAGATTATATGGATTTACATAGACCTATACGAGGAATGGACTATAAGGACTCAAAATCAATTTTATTAATTTAAATAACCATTAAAATTTGAATTATATTTATGAGTGATATTTAATTTATTTGATTTGATTATATTTGATTTTGATTGATGATATTTAATTATGATTAGTAATATTAGATTGTGATTGATGATATGTAATTATGATTGATAATATTTGATTGTGATTGATGATCTTATGATGTGGAGTTAAGCATATAGCAAGCATGACGGAAAGCTAAAACCCAGTAAGAATTTTCTTACCTTACTCTTTAAATTTTGACTCTAAGAGAAAGTATTTTATAATCATTTTAATCTTTTACTCCTTCTTAGAAATTATTTTCATTAACTTTACTTTTAATCTTTAGAATAAAAATCTAGTATTTATTTTAGAAAAAGACATTTTATGAAAATTAATTTATAAAAAGGTTGAAATAATTAATTCTTGAATTAAAGAAAAATTTTATATTTTTAAGTATTTTTAGTTAATGAATTAAGAATTATTCTCTTTTAGTAAAATAAAATTTTCAAAAGTAAATTATTTTTTTTCCAACCTAATAACTAAAGATATTTGGAAATAATTGAGATTTCTAAATTCGATCTTGCTAAGATTCAATTTGAGAAAGATTATATAAAATTTTATGTGAGAGTTTTGAGATATTTAAGGCTTGGAAACTTAATTTTGGTGAGATTTGAATTTGAAAACTGTACCAAATTTATTTCTGTATGACAGAAATTCAGAGAAGATATTGAGGAAATATTGTTGGTGTATGCACTATGAGCTTTTATGCTTTTTCATTTGTATCATTTTTCTGCTTATCAATAAAATAAATATTTCAGTTTAAAATTGCTTTAAAATGTATTTATCCTTGGAGTAATAGGTCATATGAAAGTTATTCCTAAAATGTCCCTAGTCAAGTATTTACATAGGGACATGTAAATACATTCAGACTAGTGTGTGAGTGTACTGATGACCTGATCTCACAGATCATAGATATAGATGATATCAAGTCTTCACACGGGTACACATTAAGAGTAATAATGTACTGGACAGACCCACCATGAGAACGTTGTATGGATCGTTACATGAATGTCATAAATGATTCTCAATGTGATAATGGTATATGTAGTCCTTCGACCTTAAGTCACTACGATTCCTACATAAGGAGTTTATTGTTTTAATACAATTAAACGTCTTCTGTAACAAGAGGACTATAAAGGTTGTGATTAGGCAATGAATAAATTATACAGAGGGATATGAGTGATGTAGATGGGATTTGTCTCTTCTATGTGACAGGAGTGATATCTATAGGCCACTTGATGGAGTAAGACTAAGAAAATGCATGGCCATGCTAGAAAGAATAAATATTAGATATTTATTCAGATCAAGTCTACTCCGGTATCAAGTAAAATAAATTGGACCGTACAAGGATGACGCAACCATGCCTTGGGCCCAATTAGGATATCATGACAAAAGGAACAAACATATTAAATAATTATCACTTATAGGTTATGTTGATATTAAATAATATTAGGACATAATGATGCATTGCTAGATGTCGCTCTTATTTTATATTAATAATAAAATAATTTATTATTAATATGACCGGGTATTTTACCTATAGGGTCACACACATAGAGTAAGCCCATCAGAAAATGTTGTCTTATTTTAGTTAGACTAAAATAAAGCTATTGGGCCTAACTCATTTGGAATGAGTAAGGAGCCCACTCTTTAGAGAGAACAAATTAGGTCAAACCTAAGCCTATAAATAGAGCATAAGATGCTCATAGGCCGTTCACTCTTAAGTGAGACACAAATTCGTAAAAGTTGCAAGAGCTACACGTCGTCAAACTAGCAGTTGGCAAGTGTTGCGATTCTGGTGGGAGTGCTCGTGTGGACTTCTAAAGGACGAGGCTACGACTACTTCAGTGTTCTTCAATAGGTAATCCTAAAACAATTTTTTTTGTATGTGTTTATCTTGTGCTTTGAAACATGGCGTTTTTGCAAATCCTATGGAATTCTTGTATTTTCGCTGCTCGTATACTAGGGATTCCCTAACAAATATACAGTTTATTGAGATGATATTGTAAATCTTTATGGTATTTAATAATTGAGTTTCTAAAAGCCTTAACTAACTAAATACGTGAGTAGTTCATGCATCATGAATCATTAAAGTGAAACAAAATGATATTGTCTGGGGACGGATTATAGAAACCAAGGATACATTAGAGGAGGCTTAATTACGAGCCTTGGGATGAGAGGGTGTGAAAGGGTGCTTCAGGGGACCTGGGGTAGCTCCCTAGTGTCGGGTACTTTCACAATAAAAATCTTCTTAATCTGACTAGTCTCTAAGTGTTTCCATGTTAGTTGAGTTGTTCATGTTATTATTATCCGGAATTGTGAAACAGTGTAAACTCCTGGTTGGCCCAGTACAAATTAAAATTTAAGGGCCCACATATATAAGTAAGCTATGATGAAGATATTGCATAACATTCATGCATTCATAATTGATTGTGTATGTGATTGTGATTGATATTATTATATATTAGTTTATGAAAACCCTTTATTGCTTATGCCCCATTTGGGAATATTATATTTTGTTTCTCACTCTTTTCTCCATGTTTTTGTTTCATATGTTTTACATTGATGGTTTAGAGGGAAGGATTGAAGAATCTCGGCAGTAAATATAGCACAATCTAGAAAGGGAGCTCGGTATGAATACCGTGGTCCAATGAATAAATAATGTTATTAAGTAACTGCTTCTGGGCCATGGAGTTTCCTCTCTTTCTTATAATGTTTAATATTTATTTTCTTCGGATGAATGTAAAATTACTTTATAAAGTTTTAATAATATTTATGAGGTATTTCAGGAATGTTGTATGTAATTTATTCTGATAATTTCTTCTTAACAATCATATTTTTAGTAAAAAAATTATAAATTTTCTTAGAATTTATTAAGATGTAACAGAGGGCGTTACACTGGTTGTGATGACTGTTATATGATCAAAGATTTTCATAGATAATACGAGAGATGATACATTCATAAGACTATAAGGAAGAAAGGAAAGAGGAAAGGGATTATTATAGAGTCAAAGATAGCTGGGAGTGGATGAGTAAAATAGTAAACTAGTACAGAATAAGTAGCATATATCAGAATAGTAACAAAGAGAAGTCAGTGTTATGACTAGAATGAGAATTGTGATGATACATCTTATGCTATATAGGAGGATGTTAGAAATAACATCTCTCTGATTTTTATGGAAGAGTATACTCACCCTTCCAGATCATTCCAGACCTCTGATTGGACCATGTTCCTGTCATTGTAGAGATCAGGGGAGACCCTCGGTTATCGATCGACCCGACCCTATCACACTAGCAATTGTTGTGGAAGACCCGGATGATGTCTCTACAGGTCATCACGGGAGGCCGAGCAGCTCTTCGAGAAGGACGTTAAAGTGATCGAGAGTATGGTACAACGTTACGGAGATCCCTTACTACCTCTTGGGTTACAAGAGCTAGAGAAGCTTGCCGGTAGGGAGACAACTATGGCAGAGGACCCCTTGGGACCTCACCCTTTGCCAGAGCCCCCACGTCTTCTGAGGTCATTCACTCTCGGGTATGTCCCATTTATTCTAGGAGGAGACAGTGACAACGAGCTTGGGGAAGACCTAAAGAAGACCCCAAGGAGGAACCAGTGGACATTATGGCAGCTGATCCTGATAATCTTCCAACCCTGCCACAGCAGATCCTATAGGCAGAGTCGATGGCAGTTTACATTCCTGAGGTAGAGGTAGAGGTGCAGACCCGTCAGGTCACACCGGTACAGTCACCGATAGAGAGATTCCTTGCTAGGCATCAGTGGGATCACTCATGAAGGTTTCTCTGCCATATTTTTTAGTTTTATGTATGGTCAAACTGAGGACTACTCCACCATGACATCTAAGACCCGAGATCTATTAGTGGAGGCACATAATACTTATCACAACCGTCGCCACCAGATTACCCAGCTACCTTCTAAGCAACCCACTACTAGTATGGTCATTCCAAAGTCTCCATGGGCGGATGACGACTAGAGTAGTTTACCTTTATCTTTTATGCTTTATTTATTTTGTATGGGAGCCTCTGTTCCCCTGATTTTGAGTATGTACAGTCTGGTGTTGATGACCATGTATTGTATATAATGTATATGTTCCATGAAATTTTCATGTACAAAAAAAAACTTCCATATCTTTCTAAAACTCGTAACCTCTTAGTTAAGTAGGATGATCTAGTGAAAGGGATTATCCTAGTTAATCGAGGATGTTACATTGGTGGAACCTGATGTAGGAAAGGGGATCTAGTTCTCCTTCTTCTTTCTCTTATGATTTGTTTCTCTTTCTTTTTCAAGGATGGCAAGTGAAGGAATATGGAAAAAATTAAAATAAGGATTAGGGTTTTAAGAAAAATAAGGGAAAGTGGGAAAGAAAGGAAACGGTTACGGAAGGTAGAAGGCAAAACTAGGATTATGTAAAAAAGGAAAGGGGGAGGCACCACCTAAAGAGGATAAGCCTTAATCTCACCACCTAGGGGAAGAAACCCTAGGATAAAAGCTTACCAAGGTTTAAGAAACCCTAGCTAAAACAAAGAAGGAAAATTCAACTCACTTCATAAATACTCAAATGTATTCTCGAATTGAAGGTGTGAGTAATACAAAGGAGAACATGCTATATATAGGCTAAAGGGGGGCACACTACTTAACCTAATGGGCTTCATTCTCTCCAAAGCCCAAAAACACTAAAACTAAATAAAACTAAGAAAAGTGGTCAAAATACAAGGCCCAAAAAGACATACAAATCAAAGATGACCATGTAAAGCCCAAACTTATAGCCCAAAAGGCTTTCTAACCCTAATCTAAAATAAAAAATGTATACAGAAAAAAAAAATATTTTAGCCAAAAAAAGTCCCTTTAGCTGTGTCCTTATCATGCTCCCCCTCTTAAAAATGATTTGTCCTCAAATCCAAGACATAAGAATCTATCAAAAAACAAGAGTAATGAGACCACTTCCACTTATGATAAAAGAGAAAAAAATTTTAAAAAAAAACATGAAAAATGTTAGGAAAGTATTCAACCAAGGTCAAAAACTAACCTTTTTATTTAAGACATGGTTAAAACAAAATGATCATCATAAAATGCAATGAGATATTCCCATAAAAATGCACATGCAAAAGTACGGGGTATGCTAAGCATCAAAACAATGATTTTATTGATTCAATGCATAAGAGATATGGAAGATAATATGGAGGTATGATCATGTGATGCTATTTAAAACAAAGGCAGATCATAAATCATGAATGAAAATGATGCCCTAAAAGGATCATAATGTAATGAAATATAAACTAGGAGCTATTTGTGGCAACGCATGCATAGAAGCAACTAGTTCATGATATAGTCCTTTATGAAAATGAATAAGATCAACATGGTCATAGATAAGATGTGGTTGAAAATGCAATGAAATAGACATGTGATAAGATTGACAAAAAGTTAATCCTATAAAAATTCAACTATGCAGCATGATAACATATGAAATGACTCTTGGGAATGACAATTCAAAAGAGTAAAAACATACTAATCCTATAAGATCCTATTATGATTATATACATCCTAGAACTAACCCTAAGACAACCATGAACTATGATTGACCACTTTTTTTTTACTAGGAATGAGTGAAATATAAAAGGATTTTTCTACCATTTTATGGTCTTCCTAAGGTTTAGAAATAATGTTTGAGAGAGGAAAACTATCACTAATGATAGGAAGACTATCACTAATGATTGGGATGTACTAATTATTATTGGTCATAGGAGTAGGAAAACTATGATCAAGGTGACTTTTTGTTGAAACACTAAAGTTATTTAAAGACAAGCCCTTATGTTCTCTATTTTTATTTTCACCTTGACTGCTTTTTTCTTTTTCTTATACCTATCATACTCATTCTAATAAAGTTCCATTTTCTCATCCATAGATGTATTATGTTTTTACCTTAACTTTGATATTTATTTTTCATTTTGACACAAACCTATTTTCTTATTTCCATTGGTATCATATTCCAAAATATTATCCCAAATTTCTTTTAACTTCTTATGAACTTCCTCAAGAACCTTTTTTATCTTTTTATTATTTTTTCTATGGTAGAATTATTCTTAACCTCATAAGAAAATAATTTAAAATTAAGGACACCTAGTTGTTTAATTAAAACCTCAAACATGTTAGGTGTTCTATCTTACCTAAAAGAAGACATGGTACAATGTAAGAGATGAGAATGACAAGTAATAAAGTAAGCAAAAGGAAAAAAAAAATAGCAAAAGCAAATAAAGAAAAACTAGATGTGGTGCACAAAGGTAAACTAATACATAAGCATACTACTCTTAATCAACTAAATAAACCAAAAGTTCACAAAAAAAGTCCAATGTCTGTAAAGTAAATACCCTAGAATATAAGGGCTAAAGTGCAAAGAAAAAATTAACAATATTTTTGTATATATTTTTTTTGTTCTTTATTTTACAAGGCTTTGCTTCCAATATCGTCAAGTCTTCGAGATTAAAAACTACCACGGCACAAGTTTAATAAAACTCAAAACAAGGTTAGCACAATTAATATAGGAAAGCAAAAAAGTGTTTCACTCTAATCACTCCTCTAAATCGGTTCAAGTTCCTTAACCTCAAGCAATGTCACCCTTACCTCTATGTTTCAAGTATGCTACCCCTAATATATTGAAGTAAGACTTACCCCAAAAGAATGTCAAAGATATGAAAACTCTAAGACAAAACTTTAGAAAAGACAAGACAAGACAAGAAACAAAAGTGAAATTAGAAAAAGGTAACTCAAATTGGATTTCATATGACAAGAGGAATGACTCAAAGCAATAAAAAAAAATGAATGGAGCTTCTACTTAGGATTTGGAATTGTTTTGACCACACAAAAATTTGACAAAACTAGACAATCAAATAAATAACTGCATAAAAAAACAAGCATAATTTTAAAAACCTAGAAACCTAGAATGCAAAAACTTGTGTAAGAAAAGGTACCAACTTGCAAATTTGAATTTTAAAGTTTCTTAGAAAATTAGAAATGATGATAAGGGCTTTCAAACAATTACAAACAAGGTGCCCATATTTTTATTTTTATTTCTTCTTAGGGGTCCAAAATCTTTACTTTTGCCAAGGAACCCTAGAAACTTTGTATTTTACAAAAAGGGTCCAAGCTTTTTCTTTTTAATACTTTTTTCTTGCTTTTTATATTTCTTTTACCCTTCTTTACAAATTGTTTTTGCAGCACTTACAAAAAACAAACAACCCTAAGGAAAATTACCTAAGAAATAAGGTTTAAAAATTCAATTTTTAGCATTATTCCTTACCAGCGTTTGTTGCATCTTCTCCCATTTTGTTTAGACAAGGAAGGTACATGTTAAAAGACATAAAATGCAAAGAGGAACATCATGCAAACACAAAAATTATAGGTCCTAGTTGCTAGACACAAAATTGAAAATTAACCTAGAAGAAAAAACTAAAGAAGAAACTAACAAAACCTAAAAAGCAAGCATAATTCACCACCTAAAATTGAGATGGCTTCAACACAAGATTTGGAGCTTTAAAGTATATTAAAAATGATGGTTTTTAATGACTTGAAATCCAACAAACATGTTATGGCCAAAAATACGAAAAACCTAGAAACAAGGGGGAAAGCTCCAAAGTGAACCAACACACCTAAATATAGCTCTACAAGTTTATGGCTTCACAAGAAAAATTTAAAGAACCTAATATCCTATTAGTAAAAGGTGCAAACTCAAAATTCTATTACCCAAGAATCATAGACATAAATCTTATTTGAAAAAAAACTCAAAAAATATGCAAAGAAAACTCAAAAGAATCTAGAAACGGTGAAAGAAACACGCATCTTTTTGGATCTTTTTTACATTTTCAAGCAAGAAGGCATGTGAAACATGTAATACTCAATTAAACTCAACAAATTCAGAACCAAAACAGCCCAAGATTTAAAAAATTTAAAGAGAAAAAGAACCTCCAAGACTCATGATACCACTTGATGTAGGAAAGGGGATCTAGTTCTCATTCTTTCTCTTATGATGTGTTTCTCTTTCTTTTTCAAGGATGGCAAGCGAAATTAATGTGGAAACAATAAAAATAAGGATTAAGGTTTTGGAAAAAATAAGGGAAAGTAGGAAAGAAGGGAAATAATTATGGAATATAGAAGGCAAAACAAGGATTATGTAAAAAAAGGAAAGAAGGAGGTGCCACCTAGAGAGGATAAGCCTCAATCTCGCCACCTAGGGGAGGAAACTCTAGGATAGAAGCTTACCAAGGTTTAAGAAACCCTAGCTAAAACAAAGGAGGAAAATTCAACTCACTTCACAAATACTCAAATGTATTCTTAAATTCAAGGTATAATACAAAGGGGAGCATGCCTTATATAGGCTAAAAGAAGGCACCCTACTTAACCTAATGAGTTTTATTCTCTCCTAAGCCCAAAAGCACTAAAACTAAATAAAACTAAGAAAGGTGACTAAAATACAAGACCCAAAAAGACATACAAAGCAAAGATGACCATGTAAGGCCCAAACCTATAGCCCAAAAGGCTTTCTAACCCTAATCTAAAATAAAAAATATATAAAAGAAACAAAAAAATATTTTAGCCAAAAGAAGTTCCTCTGATTTTGTCTTCATCAATACCAGAGCATGGTTGGTTCAACAGGCTTAGGGTATAGACTACTATGCCCCCTGTACTCTGAAGGATGCTTGTTTGACAGCCAATAGAACTTGTGTGGTAGGAACTACTTGATTAAACCCAAGTAGTTGAAGCATCAAATAGGGATACCAAAGGTCAATGACCAAGGTTACCTTGATGCCTATAGTTAGTGTAGTGAATTTTAGGGACAAAATTCCTAAAAGGTGGGGAGAGTGTAACAGCCCTGATTTTTATGGAAAGCATGAGGCTTCAGCCTGTCCGTTGAGTTGCCCTTAATATAAGAAAATGATGAGAGTTGAGCCCAATTAAAATATAAAGTGTGAGATGTAAAGACCTCAAGAGAATATGAGTAAACTAGGTGTGTAAAGAAATATGTAAGCATAACCAAATAAACTTCCAACAATTTCAAAAGCTCTAACCACTAGCAAACTAGGTGTGCAGAGAAATATGTAAAGGCCTTAATCACAAGAAAAAGATTGTTTTGGAATAAAAGTCATAAAGTGGAATAATAACAAAGTAGAGAAATGATGTTAAGCGAGACTAGCATTTAGAGCGGGCAAGCGAGCTAGGGCTGACCATCATCTTCGTCATCAAGAAAGGGCTCTAGTAAGTGGACACTATTTGGGTATGCTAGTACTTGGTTCTCACCAGCTAATTTGTAAAGATCAACCCTAAAGAATTTCTAGAAAAGGAAAATCCCTCTAAAGCTCATAATGCAGCATGGGTTTCTATGGTAGACCTGCCTCAATGCATGAATGGAAGTCCCTTCAATAGATGAAGCATACATGGCAGCAACATCATCCCTTCCTTTTTATTCATCTATCAGATGTTAATCAAAAGGGTTGAGCTCCTTTACTTCCTTGAGAAAATTTTCATTATCTACCTTCAGCTAAGTAAGTTCATCATCCTTCCTTTTTAACTTGGTCTTTATCAGACTATCAAATTTGTTCGTTGTCTTCATACCCTCACTTGATACCTTAAAAGAAGCCAAAACTTTATTCAGAGATTTTTTTGTCGTCTATAGTTTCAAGCTTTTGGTTCCAAGGTCCAAGGCAATCATGATTCTTCTTTAGATCAATCCTATCTCTGATTAGATTTTGGGTTTTGACAACAACATAGTAAGTCAATATTGCATTGTCAAGAGGGGAGTTGTCTGCCTTTAACTTTTCTTCTTTTGACAACTTAGGCTTCAATTTAAAAAGAGTAAAGATGTAATTTTTATAGTGTTTGGATTTCTCAAAATAATCTAATGCTAAGACCTAACCATGAAGAGTATTAAGGGGAGCATTAGCCTCAGACCCCAGATCCTATCGGATAGACCAATCGCCTCTACTTGCACCCGTTGATGTTCTTACTTAATCCAAAATTTGTTCAATAGCTCTCTTCTTGACAATCCTTAAAAGTTATTCTTTATTATTCCTTTTCTTTCTTACATTTTTTCCTTCTTTGTTCTCTCTTTTATTTTTTGGTTTTGAAGGGGTTAGAAATTTTTTAGCAGGATGGCTATTGGGAATGGCAATATGGGTAGCCAACTTAGTGACATTGGGTTGGACATCATTATGTTGTTCAACTCCATATGGTCTATTTCCTTGCTAATGGAAAGCTTTAAGAAGTTTGGTGAAAGTAAATCACATGGCAGCAACTGAAAATAGAAACAATTGATAGACAAAAGAGAGGTAAAATTAAAAAAATGAAATGAAATATAACCATTAAATATTGATTCAACTCAGAAGACGGGGTGTCCAAGATCCTTTTACACAATAACAATATTTTTCTTTGATATAACAATCTCTTCAAGGGCATTATGAGCAAAAATTGACTCCTCAAATAACACAAACTCAGGAACAAAGTAAGTAAGGGGCTCTAAAAGCCAATGCTAGTGAGTCCAAGAATTGTAAGAATTTAGATAACCTTCATTGTTAAACAATAAACATTTCTTATCCTCATTCACATTCAATCTAATAAAAGTGTAATTGTATAGAAGACCTTGATGCTTGGCCAAATCAATATATTCTTGAATATCGACCAATTTTTAGCAGCCCGAATGACAACCATTCTAAACCCACTGTAACATTCCAAAATTTATAAAAATAATTAATTGAAAGGGATAAATATCAAATAATTATATAAGTTGACTTATGTCCCAAAAATTTAGAAATAATTAAATTGGAATTTATTATGGATATTTATAATTTATTGAGATTTAAGGAGCTAAAAGTTTACCCGGTTAAAATATAGGTGTCAGACCAAGTATCTCTGATTGAGATGCCATTGGCCAGGGCTGTTAAGAATATTAATGGGAGTATGAATATATCCTTGGAATAATTTTTAGATAGTATTGAGCACAAATTAAGATCCTGTATGATATAAAACGATAGAGTTTAATGAAGGAAATAAAATTAAACACAAAACCCATCTCTTTTCCTTTATATCTCACGTTGTCTTTCTTCTTCTAAAAACAAACCATTCTCTTTTTCTTCTATCTTCCTCATTCATTATCTTCCTCTTCCTCTCAAAACCTAAGAAAAAAATAGTGCACATCCTTCTCCTTCCATTTTCATTTACCATCTCCAAGCTTGAGGAAGATGATGTTGGATGGAAGCTTCCCTTATCCCTCTTGGATTTTCGTCACCCTCTCCCTTTCTTGGAAGCCCATTGTGATTTCTTGGCTTAAGGTATGTCTCCCACCATTTTAATGAGCTTGAGCCCTAGGTTTTGATTTTTATTTGATGGGAAGAGTGTTATGTGTGTGGGTTAAGGAATGGGCGCCATTTTTATGTAAAACCCAAAGGTGGGTGTGATTAATGTATGTTTTTGAATGGGTGTGATGGGATATACAAAAATCTCATTATTGGAGGTGAAAGATGATGATTGTTAGGTTTTAATGGAACCCTAACCCTAGGAATTAGGGGAAATGAGTGATGATGTTGTGAGAAATTATTTTAAGTATAAACCAATAATATTTTGTATGTGAATGATGTTAATGATGGAGATTGATGGTTAGTAGAAATGATTGTTGAGTTTTGATGAAAACCTTAGGAATTGAGATTTTAGGGCTTTGGGGAAATTCATGAGAAAATTATGAGTTATTGATGTTGGAGTGGTTTCACATATAAGAATGAGTTTTTGAATAAGTAATATTGATTGTTGATGTTAAGGAATTGTGAAATCAAGAGAATAGAGTAATGACTCTAAATTGTTTAGTGTGTTAAAGAGTTGAGATAATGTTAGGAGAGGCTTGAACAATGAGGATGATGATCATTGATAGTGAGGTTATGAGTTATTGGGCCATGATAAATGACATGTGAAATAGTTGATTGATAATGGTTTGAAAGGAGCTAAGGGGCTCATGATGAATTTGAATGGCAAATGGATAGTTTAAGTAATGACAAAATAGATGTTGTTGTTGTTTAGTATGGTTAGCCTTTTTAGATCCAGAGAATCTTGGTTTTAAGAAAGGAATTCCTGAAACCTAACATAAGTATGTGAATTGGTGTTTAACAAGTCTAGGACTTGACATTAAGCCTTAAGATATATTTACATTGCTAGAAATTATGATGATGCCTTGTGATGGCTCATTAATTTAGTGTATGTATGCATATATGTTATGTGTAGATTATAATTCAGACGACATGGCGAAATGATTAGAGCATTTGAATTATGGGTCTGCCCTTGAGGTAGGAGAGGAGTTTACATTCCAAATGCATGAGTAGAATAATTAGTGTATATCATGATACTCATGCTTGCCTTGCCATGTTTATAGTGAAATGATATGAAAGGTAAATTATTGGCTATTGATAATGATATATATGTATATGTGATGATGATAAATGGTTAGCTATCCCTTGGTGGGAATGATGTGTTGTTGATGAACCATCCTTGAGGGGATGAAGTATATGTTTGTGAATTTAGAAATTATGTGGATGCTTGGCATTGAATGTGATAGTCATTGTGATGGCATTAGTGATAAGATTGAAAGATAATGTATAACTGAGGAACTCATAGAGTCAAATTGAGTTTTATATGATTTTGATGGCATATGATAGTTCTAATAGCCCATATATGTAGTTTAAAACTTGTAGGAATTAGAATGGGTCAATTCCATTGAGAATAAGCCCTTGAGTTGCACAAAAGTGCCTCAAAATGGGTAAAACGCATTTATGTGCATAAGTCCCTCATTTTGGGGAATTTTTTATTGCGGCCAGTGGCCACACGTTACAAATAATATATATAAGTTGGTGTTAAAATTTAGTGGGCATTGGAATTCATATGAAAAATTTAGGGGTTAGAAGTTGAAAAATTAAATGTTTTCTGCATAATTACTCATGTGAATCGATTCACAATAGTGTGTGAATCGATTCAATACTCATTGTTTTTACTATGCCTAATTCTAGTAGCGTGTGAATCGATTCATACGAAGGGATGAATCGATTCAAATGACTCTCTTTGCACTATTCATGGCATGATTTCACGCATGAATCGATTCACACTAGGGGTTGAATCGATTCATACTTCTTTGTTTCACTGTTTTTGGACATGGCACGTGTGAATCGATTCATACCAAGGGGGGAATAGATTCACAGGCCCTTTTTTCACTAAATATTGAGATTTTCATGCATGAATCGATTCACCACATATGGGAATTGATTCATGGCCCTGTTATGGCCACTGTTATGTTGTTTTTCTAACTGCTCCATTTCCTTTGATGTTTTTGGCCTGTTTGGGCATCTTAATGACATTTTTAGCCTCCGACTTCTTCATGAAAGTTGTAGATAATTATGTTATGGAGGTGCGAGAATTAGTCTTACCTTAATTGGAGTTTTCTAACTCTTATGAGGCATAAAATACTGAACCCACTGCATTGTAAAACTCAAGTTTAAGAGGGTTATGAACCCAACTTTTTATGATTGCCAAATTGGGACTAATAGGTGATATTTGTGACATGTCCCTCTATTTTTGAGATTAAGAATGAACCTTTCACATGTCTCAATGTTGAAATTTATCATGGGCTCATGATTGCCCAAAACCCTTTTTTATTATGTAAAAACAAGTGATTTCATTAGGGGCACATGTGTGGTGTGTCTTAGTGGTGATTGGGGAATGGCTTAAGGCCTTGGCAAGGTATGTGTATACCTATGCTATGTTATAAATACATGTATGCTTCACCACTATTGAGATATTATGAATCATGATGAAAATTAAATGATATGGCTATATGACACACCTTGTGTGATAATGAAAATAATGAGGGGACAATTGAATGGCAATGGGTTGCGTAAATCAATGAATTTGATATAATTTTGATGATGATTAAAAATGGATGATACCATATATATTGAATGAAAAATGACAATGTTGAATGAAAAGGGACGTTGTTGTTGAACATGCCCTTGAATGCTATTATTGATAGACGTGGTGCCATTATGATTAATGTAAGTATTGACTTGTATGTATGAGATGCAATGATGATTGTTGAATTTATGTTTTGAAAAATCTTGTTGGTTTCCATACGTGGATTAATGTTATGATGATTGATATGCTATGATTACCATGTGTGGATTGACGAAAATGTGAATGTTGTGCCTTGAGGGGCCTTGTGGTTAATTGTGTGCCAATGATAACAAAACTAAATATATAATATACCCCTAAATGAGAGGTTGAGGAATCCTTGCGAGGTTAAGATTCGGCATATGCATTATTGCATTATTGCATTCATGGCATGTCATAGCATTGATTATGTGGTTGCGATCACCAATATGTTGAGAATGATGAAACGTGGTTGCGATCACGAGTATATTGAAAAGAGAAAGATCCTACGGGATTCTATGAGAGGAGTACCCCATGCGTGGTGGGAAACCAATATGATATGATAAAGGTGGTTGCGATCAACAGTATGTGGCAATGAAATTAGTCTTGCGGGACTATGAAGGGAGTACCCCATGCGTGGCGGGAAACCAATATGAATTGATTGATACGTGGTTGCGATCATGAAGAAACCCTTGTGGGGTTATGAAAAGGGAGTACCCCATGCATGGCAGGAAACCAATATGAATTGATTGATATGTGGTTGCGATCACAATGAAAAATCCTGCGGGATTCTATGAAAAGGGAGTACCCCATGTGTGACGGGAAACCAATACGAGATTGAATTATAAGTGGTTGTGATCACTTGAGATACCATGTGCGCATGGGTGATTGAAATGGATCCATTGCATATGCACTAAACACTTGACATATGCATTAGCCATAGGTATTTGGCATTTGAGATGGAGATGACCAAAAAGATATGAGAACATCTTGAGAGAGTGTTAATTGATGATAATTGTGAATGCCCATAATGATGTAGGTCTATGTGAATGTGTATATGCTTATGCTTGACATGAATTGTGAACAATAAGGCTTGTATGCCTAATATGATATCTTGATTATGGTTTAATGATGAATTGATGATCTATTGCAAAGCATACATGTTGGTTAAATGCATGTACACATAGCCACAATGTATTTATATTCGTCATTTTGAATGTATAACTCATTCTCCCATGTTGTCTCCTTTTTAGCATTGTGATGCAGAATTATCATGCGATGAGATCGTTTCTTTGAACTAAAGCTTTGGAGGAAGGTAAATAGTTGTAATGGAAAGCCTTGGCCGGTAACGACTATTAATTATGTTGTGATGAATGAATTGTATAAGATGATAGTTGATAACCATCGATTTGATGATATTGTATGGATGACAATGTATATGGATGATGTATTGATAATACATAAGCTAAGGTTGAAATTCATGATAGGCAATGAATGATATTTGGATGCTTGCTTGGTTGTGACCTATTAGGTTTATATGATGTGGTTGCATGGTTGTCTGAGCCTTTTTCCATATCTTCATATATGGAACTAGGCGGGTGCCCCGTATACATATTTTTCTTCCGCTGTAAACTCAAATTATTTTGTATACATGTGTGGGCATTTTGATTAGCGATCCAGTTTATAAATTATTAAATCTTACTCTTCGGTTTTCTGTAGTTCGGGTCTTGAGGTAATCACTGTAGTGTTTTGAAATTATTTTAACCGAGAAAAATTTACTCCTATTTTTATTAATTATTATCTTGATTACATCAGGATTCGGATCCAGAAAATCGGGGTATGACACCCACCACTGGGCTCGGGATTTCATAGAACACTGAAAATATAAAAGAAAAGAGAAGTTATAGGAACAAAACCAAAACAGTTGACAACCACCTATAATGCATAAACATATCCCAAAGAACTAGGAGTTAATTGACTAGGGGCAATCCTAAAAAACTTTAACACCCTGACTTCAAACTAATTAAAAGGAAGTCTTAATCCTAAAGGATGGAAAAGATAGGTATACATATGAATACTTCTTTTGGGAAGATATTCAAAAATCCTACCATCCTAGCCAAGAAAAGCCATAGTGGAATGATCATCATCTTCATCCACCATTAAACGAAGTTATTGTAAAATGTCGTGATCTTGTTCTCTCCTCACATCAAAATTTAAAGCCATGACCCGATAATGTTCTTGAACCTAAAATAGATAGTCTTCTAAAAGAAAGAGCTCCCAAGGTATCCCATTCTACAAAAAAAACCTAGCTTTGTTAAGGATTCGTGTTTACCCCTAGTTCAACAACATTGGATTGGGGAGGTACATTCTCTTTAGCATCTATATTCTCGCCAAGATGAAACACCACTGTGAGATACTTTCACAGAAGTAGAAGAATTGGATCCAGAAGAACATGTTTTAGAAGAAGAGTCAGACCAACATATCAGAACTGGGTTGGTTTAATCTAAGGAAGACAACAAAACAATATATGAGCACCTTGTTTTCCTTTTAAGGCCAATTACCTCCATAAAGAGGAGGTATGACAATTTTAGGCTTAACGAACTGATTTCCTTAAGCAACCATCTAGTTTCATCTACGAATTCACTAACAGACTTACGCCTATTAAGGATGGTGAATGTACATTACTCATTGCCCGCTAACCTAAGGAACCATGGCCAAAGGGGTATGAACCTCATAAAAATAATGGGTGCCTCGGATTCACTTCCAAAGAACTTTCACTATCTATTGTTGTCCAACTATACAAGAGTAACTGTCTTTAATGGAGAAAGAAATTAAAGGAAAGGAAAACCAGTACCTCAGAGCATAAGAAAAGGTTTGAAAAAAACTCTAGAGGCTTCACCGAGGTATATATCCATAAACGCCAAAACTCTTTACTTTTAACCATAAATAGAAGCAAATGATTAGATTAAAAGGACCTAGACAACTATTTTTAAGCAATGAATTCAAGGTCATTTTCAAGTTTTTACAACCCAATCATTACGTTGTTATATGCGTTCATTAAAGCCACCTTGAATAAAGCTTGAAATGGCGCAGGCATTCAAATTTCAAAAGTCACCTAATCAAAAGTAAGCACATGTCTTATAACAGTTGTAGCGGGCAACTGAAGCATCATCATACACCATTGAGTTTACGCATAACTTTTTTTCATTTTTCTTTACATTTGTAGGGCTTTACATTGAAGGGTACGTCAGAGGAAATCAGACATCGAAACTATAAACATCATTGAAGCACCTTGACCCTGGACACCCTAGGTTGGAGCTAAGTTGGGGGCATATGATCTGAATAATGCTAACCAACATGTACAATCACCAAAATCGATGTCAGTGAAACAAATCGATGTACCGCTTATAAATTTCCAATAGAATGGACATATAGCGGACATACATCATATACTAACATAAAATAAAATCATAGTCTATAATTTTCTATAAGCACCTGACACATCACTATGGAGCCCAAATGCAATTATTATGTCTATCTATCACGTCACCTATAAATAATACATTATTAATGTGCAAGATATGTTTTTCTAGATCCTGACGCATATATATCATAGTTTGCTCTGCCTTACTTATTTAAACGTTGAAAAAACTTTAAGAACCAACCCCTATTTGATCCCTTAGAGCTCTTGTAAATGTTATACAATAAATCAAGAAGACATTTCATCATGATATACTAGACTTTGATAAATCAGTAGAGTACACAACACTTCCAAAGTCCATGATTTAATTAATGTGATTTGGAAGGTGATCCGGTCTCAATACCGGTATCCGATCTGCTATACATATTTCAACGTCTTTGATAAGACATCTACGTGTAACCGGTGTCATCGGTATACATCCGAACTGTAATTCCGTATCAGGCGTTCTCCCTATACCGGTTGTTCAGGATAACACCATGACATCGGACAATACACACGTCACTGTGCTAATGACAAGGATTGTTGCTACAGGGATCGATCAATAATTCCCTACACTACAAGCCAAATTTTGCTCACGGGAATGGTCAACTTGTTCCCTAATCCTAGTCTACATTCTCTACGCTCAATATAAAATAGCCACTTGACCCAATCATGCAGGTAAGTGCGCAATATAATAATGCTAATGGGAGTTGGTGGTTCCCCACCAACGAGTCCTCGTTAATCGAGCCAATCAGGTATATGAACTCACTTCATGATTGAAGGGAGGCTGGTTCTTCTTCAGCTCTTTTACGACTGATTCCTCTCTGAATACATTCCTTACTTGGAATATAATCACTGACTTGAGCGTCGGAGAATCTTTGCAGGTGACACCACCATTCGCCCACTTCAACGCGTTAGGTCGGTGTAAAGGATCTCCAGGACGCCCAATCCGCTTTCTTCACCCAAGGACAACGGATACATACATCGGATACACATACATCCGGTCTACTAGACGGTATTGACATACTATTCGTGACTGGCTTGAGATCGGATCTATTGACCCCGGTCCAGGACAGATCATTGGCACGCCCAGTGGGACGCGATAAAGTTATTCCCATATCCTTTGACAGAGCAGGTAATCCACAATGGAAGGCGAAGCACAAGACTTCATGGAAAATCAGGCTGAAGGCAGAACCAATCCTAACGCCTTCAGAAAACTCAACTTTGATTCTCATGGGGGCAGCTCAAAGAAGATAGTAACAGTGTCTAATCCTGATCCTCGTGATGAGTTGATCAAACAACTTCAGAGGGAACTCGCTGAATTGCGAAGAGAAAAAAGGCAAAGCGAGGATAAAGAGTCATCTCGCACGCGAAACACTCTCCACACAACTGATGGTGAAAAGTCCACCACTCTTCAGTACTCAAAGATCCCAACGTTTGAGGAGGGAGAACAAACTCGCGATTCTGAGGATGCAGCTTCCCGAAGGAAGAGAGATTCAACAACAGCACCCCCATTGTCTTACAATCTGAAGGTTCCTTTTTCAAGGAGACTTATGGGCATCAGCATCCCCAAGCACCTTCAAACCACTCAACCACTTTCCATCGGAAAGTATAATGGTGAAACTGATCCAACTAAGCACCTTGATGCTTATGTGTTTGAAGCCATGTACTTGGGGGCTGATGAAGACGTGATGTGCCGAATGTTCCCTCGAACATTGTCTGAGGAAGCCCTCGGGTGGTTTAAAGGCCTGCCTTCTGGATCCATAGATTCTTGGACGGAAATGGCAGCTGCCTTTGAAACCCACTTTATCATCTCCAGAGACGTACCCAAGACGTCTCATACCTTGGCTCAGATTAAGCAAAGTGAAACTGAGGGCTTAAAAGATTTTTTGAAAAGGTTTTATAAGGAAGCAGCCCTGGTTCCTAACCTCACAGAATCTATCAAGCTGCATATCGTAATTGAGGCATTGCAGCCAGGATCAGCTTTCGCTCTTTCATTAGCAAAGAGCCCCCCAGCAACTTTTGAGGAGTTCAGGAAAAAAGCCTCAAAGTATGTGAGCATAGAGATGCACTTGGAGGCAATGGCTGCAAAGAAAAAGCCACCAACACCATCTCCCCAAACCCAGAAGGGTAAGGAAAAGACGAGGTCAGAACGCATGGAGAGGCCATTCACCAATCCTAAGGTGGATAACCACCCTCCTCGACCTCGAGAAAGGCATGTCAATTCCTTCAGCCATTATGCACAGTTATCTGCCAGACCATCTCAGATTTTGAGAGAGGTCGGATGGCCAGTTTTCAGCACATATGGCATCAGGAGACCAGCCCCTATGAAAAGACCAGGAAATTCACGAAAGTACTGTGATTTTCATGAACAAAATGGTCATTCCACTGATGAATGCCAAGCTCTAAAGAACGCGGTTGAGACGCTAATTAGAGAAGGCAAATTGAAACAATACCTGTTCAAAGAAAAATCCTTTGACAGGGCAGAACGAAATGAGAAAAGAGAAAGAGATCCCGACGATGGGGATGACAACAACCCCAGTCCGGTTCGAAAGTTCTCTGCTGCAGAGAAGCAAAAAGGTGTAATGACCGATAATGCAGCACAGAAAGACAGCATGCCCCAGCAACAACGTCAGGGCCGACGTGAAGTCATTGACATGATTGCTGGAGGGTTCGCTGGAGGAGGAGCTTCAATTACAGCCCGTAAGAATCATCACAGAATGATTCTATCTGTGCAAGGGAAAGTCAAAGACAATCGCCCTTACAGAGGAGGAATTGAGGCTCCCATAATCTCTTTCTCTGACGAGGATTTTGGCCCAACCGTTCCTGGTGGTGACGATGCTGTAGTCATCACTGCTGTGATCGCCAACAAGGACGTCCGAAGAATCCTTGTTGACCAGGGAAGTTCCTGCGATGTTATTTTCTATAATTGCTTTGAAAGAATGGGTTTTAAAGATTCAGATTTACAGCCTTACACGCAGGAACTAACAGCTTTCAATGGCGCAAAGCAACTAACTAAAGGGTATCTTGACACCCTTATCTCGTTTGAAGGCGAACCAGGAGCCAGGACGGTTAGATCTCGGGTGCTAGTGATTGATGTCAAATCACCATTTAATGGCATCATAGGCCGTCCTACTCTGAATGCAATGGAGGCAGTTGTATCAACCCCACATCTCCTTATCAAGTTCATTGACAAGGATAATGCTGTGTCATCTATCCGTGGTGATCAAGAGATGGCTAGGTACTGCTACAACCTTAGTCTCAACATGACAAAGCTGGACGCCTCCAATAAAAAGAGGAAACTTAATGATGCTGGAACATCGGCTGAATCCGTAAGTCTTGTCGACCTGGACCCTAGAGCGGATTTGAACATTGATCCGTTCAACCCATCAAAGCCCACACCGGATGGAAATTCCAGGGACATTGTCTTGGGAGATTCTCCAGAAAAGATCACCCATATCAATGACAAGCTAGATACTGAAATAGAGCAGCGACTGCTGGCTCTCTTACAAGAGTTTAAAGACCTCTTTGCATGGACTGCAGCCGATATGCCAGGCATAGACCCTGAATTCTGCTGTCATAAACTTTCTGTCTATCCAGAGACGAAACCTGTGGCCCAAAAGAAAAGACGATTGGGCCCAGAGAAACAGAAAGCAGCTTGTCAGCAAACTGAGGAATTGCTGAAGGCCGGATTTATCAAGGAAATCCGATATTCCTCTTGGCTTTCGAATGTGGTGATGGTCCCTAAATCCAATGGTAAATGGAGAATGTGCATTGACTACGTGGACCTCAACCGCTGCTGTCCAAAAGATCCTTATCCTCTTCCTAATATAGATCGGATGGTAGATGATTCCTCTGGTTACCAATACCTGAGCTTCATGGACGCTTATTCTGGTTACAACCAAATTCCGATGTGCGAAGAGGATCAAGAGAAGACAGCTTTCATAAATGATCGTGGTGTCTTTTGCTATACAGTCATGCCCTTTGGCCTGAAAAACGCTGGGGCGACATATCAGCGCATGATCAACAAGGTTTTCGAAGGTATGCACACCAAACTTGTTGAAGTATACATTGACGACATAATAGCAAAGACACCGGTTGGTGGCGATCATATTGAAGACCTGCGCCAAGTATTCACCCGTTTGAGATAATTTAACATGAGGCTGAACCCAATGAAGTGCACATTTGCTGTCCCTGCTGGGAAATTTTTGGGTTTCATGTTAACTCAACGTGGTATAGAAGCCAATCCAGGGAAGTGCCAAACGATTCTAGACATGCAAAGTCCTAAGAATCTCAAAGAAGTCCAATCCCTGAATGGCAAGGAAGCAGCTTTGGCACGATTCATGCCGAAGATGGCTCACAGGTCGCTCCCCCTGTACAAAATACTGAAAAAGTCCAAGAAATTCGAGTGGGGACAGGAACAAGAAAAAGCTTTCCAAGAGCTTAAGGAGGTGTTGTCCAAACCTCCCATTCTCACAAAGCCTGACCCTGAAGACACACTCATTCTGTACTTGGCTATTTCAGATGAAGCTTTGGGCGTTGCCTTGATAAAAGAAACTCCTGATGGACAAAGACCGGTCTATTTCACTAGCAAGACCTTGCAAGCTGCTGAGATCCGGTATCAAAAAATTGAAAAGGCCGCCCTCGCTGTTGTTTGGGCCTCACGACGGTTGCGTCCGTACTTTCACGCCCATCCAATCATAGTGAGAACGGATTTGCCACTCCGTTCTGTCTTAATCAAGCCCGATCTTGCTGGGAGGATGATCAAATGGTCTATTGAACTCTCTGAGTTTGATATATCCTACGAACCCCGCAGCGCTATTAAAGCTCAAGTCCTGGCTGACTTTATTGTGGAAATGACAGGGACTGATCCGGATTACCCTCGAGTCCATTGGACCATTTACGTTGATGGTTCATCAAACCAAAGAGGCTCTGGAGCAGGTGTAGTTCTCGAAAGTGATGACGGAGTACACCTGGAGATCTCCCTTCGTTTCAATTTCAAAACATCCAACAACCAGGCTGAGTACGAAGCTTGCTTGGCCGGGCTAAGAGCTGCAATTGACATCGGAGCTTCTGAGGCGACACTCTGTAGCGATTCACAGCTGGTGATTTCGCAGATCTTAGGAGAATATCAAGCTCGCGAACCTCAACTCCAATTATACTTGAACTGTGTCAAGGAGTTGACTGAGAAATTCTCAAAGGTGGAGTTCAAGCATGTTCCACGTGAAGAGAATACGAGAGCAGATATACTCTCCAGGTTAGCAAGCACTAAACGACCGGGTAGCACCACTACTCTGGTTCAAAGCACGCTAACGTCGCCCAGCATCCCTCTTTTCCCTTCTCTAAACGCCATAATGACTGACTCCCTTTACGGAGATACATGGATGGCTCCTTACATCCGTTATTTGGCTGATGGACAGCTACCCACAGATGAGAAGGAAAAGACGAGGTTAAGGAGAGAATTACCGTATTTCACTATGATTGATGGTAATCTCTACAGAAGGGCACTCTCTGTGCCCTATTTAATTTGTCTTAAAGAGGATGAGGTGCAAGGTGTAATGGAGGAAGTGCATGGAGGACAAAGTGGACACCACGCCGGAGGAAGAAGCTTAATGCGAAAAATCCTCAGAGCTGGATACTGGTGGCCCACAATGAAGCAAGACTCCATTGACTTCATCAAAAAATGCGACGCTTGCCAAAAATTCTCTAACCTACACCACACACCGGCGGAAGAACTCTTCACATCCGCTGTTCCATGGCCTTTCTACCAATGGGGATTGGATATTTTGGGCCCCTTTCCAACTGCTCCTGGGGGCATCAAATATCTCATTGTAGGGGTCGATTATTTCACTAAGTGGATAGAAGCAGAGCCGGTGGTGCATATTACTTCAGCCCGAACTCGCCGTTTCATGTATGAAAACATCATAACACGGTTCGGGGTCCCAGCACGGATTGTCACAGACAATGGCACCCAGCTCACGGATAGAAAATTCACAGATTTGCTTGAAGGGTTAGGAATAACCCAAATATTCTCATCCGTCGAACATCCCCAAACTAATGGTCAAGCTGAAGTGGCCAACAGGGAGGTGCTTAAGGGACTAAAGAAGCGCCTTGGTGAAGCCAAGGGCGGATGGACAGACCAGCTGTGTCATGTCCTATGGGCATATCGGACAACGCCTCATTCATCCACCAACGAATCCCCATATCGCCTAACATACGGGGTCGAGGCAATGATACCTGTGGAACTGCAAATTGCTTCCACAAGAGTTAAGTACTTCTCTGAAGAAACCAACAATGCTAACTTGGCATCTGAAATGGATGTCATACAAGAACTCAGAGAAGACGCTTTCATCAGAGATCAAGCCATCAAAGCCAAAGTTGCTCTCCGGTACAACAAACGAGTCCAATCAAGGACTTTCAACGTTGGAGATTTGGTTTTGAGGAAAGCAAGTATAGGGAACAAATTCGCCCATCAAGGCAAATTAGCCCCAAACTGGGAAGGCCCATACAGGGTATCCGAGGTCACTGGCAAAGGCTCTTATCGCCTTGAAAACCTTGATGGCACTCCAATCCGAAACAAATGGAACACCCAAAACTTGCGCATCTACTATAGCTAGCTGTTTCTACACTCTCCTATCCTTATCTTGGATTGAATACTGGAGAATTTATTTTCACAGCTACGCTCTCCTTGTAATTCTTATTTTTGATTTAATAAGAATCTCTCATAACAATTTAACTCTTTCGAGTTTTTCTTATGCTGTGATTTTCAGTTTATCCGGTGTACAAAAGCATATTCAGGACGGATGATCTCAGCTACTTATTCTGTAGTTGACGATGTAACTCTTCGAATATGCGCAACACACAAGAACATACTCAGGACGGATGATCTCAATTACCCATTCTGTAATTGACGATGTAACTCCTCGAGTGTGTAAATATTGAAGGCCCAGATTGTAGGATTAAACCGAACTCTGGGTACGGTTAGTAAGTTTGGCTGAACACCGGTGAAGGCTCAGATTGTAGGATTAAACCGAACTCTGAGTACGACTAGTAGGATAAACCGAACGTCGGTGAAGACCTGAGTTGTAGGATTAAACCGAACCTCAGGGCATGGGTTGTAGGGCTGGTCCTTCTTCAAGGCCACAAACCGAACCCCATTCGAAGACTACATGGGTTGTAGGGCTGGTCCTTATTCAAGGCCACAAACCGAACCCCATGCGAAGGCTTGGGCGCAGTAAGCTGGTTTTTCTTCAAGACCACGCTGAACCCCAAGTGACGGGCGCAGTAGGTTCAGGAATAGCCCTGATCTGAACCCCGTATCGAAGGCTCGGATTGTAGGATTAAACCGAAGTCTGAGTACGACTAGTAGGATTAACCGAACGTCGGTGAAGAATCGTCATTGGGTAAAACCAAAGACCAATTGAAGAACGGCTAGTAGGATTCAACCGAACACCAAATATGACATGGACAGTAGGATCAAACCGAGCTCCAAACACAACAAGTAAGTTATACTGAACTCCAAATTAATACTCTCGTGAAGTTCTTTATTTGGGAGTTTTATAGCTTATAATTCTGAGTCATCAATTCTTCAATTGAGATCTGACTCATAAACTCCGACACAAACAATTCACTCGGGTACGCCACAATCTAAGGCATTTTCACCCGAAATTCCTCAGTCGGAAATATTTGAAGAGGAATTTCTATTTTAAAACCTCACTCTTAAAAGCTCTCACGAGAAAATCTCACTCAGAGTTTATTCAAAGTGATAATCACCCAATGATACTGGGGGACAACATAAACGGTTTAACGAATATCTTGAGGAATGAACTCTCGTCTAAACGATCTCACAATCATTCCCCTTAAACCGTTCTTATAACAATGATGTGTTCCCTCATCAGCGGTGACCTTATTATGAAATTCATCTTGCATGTATAAGTCCGGTATGTAGATTTTGTTTTACAATCCGATCTTCATTACTTAAAACCGGAATGATACAATACACATGCAATCCCTCTATTAAAGTTGTTTTTCACTAAACAAGAATGGAGGTAAAAAACTCTTTTATTGATTAAATGAGAATTACAATTCGTATAATAATCCGGAGCTGATCCCGGAACACAGCGAATTTGAATCAATAAAATGAAAAAGGAAACAGGGAAGGGCGCTACTTTCTCTGGCTTGAATCTCCTTCTTTCCCTTTGCCTTTGCCTCCGGCCTTGCCTTCTTCAGTGCGAGAGCTCGTTCCTGTGCTTATGGGCTTCAGGAATGAAGGTCCCATCGATTGGCCTGCAGGTAAAGGAGCGAACTTATAAGGAGTGCTAGGCGGACTTTCATGACGCTTATCAACTATGGCCACTAGTTTCCCTTGATGAAACTCATAGAACGGGTCAATACCATTCAGATTAAGTTTCACCTTGGGATTCCGGTATTGAATTTGACGAACAGCCAACCCAAAGGATTCCTTGACTGCCTGATCGCACATATCCACAGCCTCGTCAAATTCCGCTTTTGTGTCCGCCAACTTTGAGAGCAGCTCCTTCTCCTTACGCGACCAATCTTCGGTTCCTCGAGCATAAACAACTTTGACTTCCTTAAGCTCCTCTTCCAGCTTTGAAGAGCGTTCCTTCTCCGCACAAAAACCGGAGTGGAGGTCGGAATTGATTTTCTTTTGATCAGCTACTTGGGCCTCCAACTCCTTGGCAAGATGTTTTAGCCTGACAATTTCTTCATCCTTCTTATATCCTTCCTCTTTGGAAGCTTCTAATTTACTTTCTAAACGAAGGATGGTTGCCTTGTCCTTAGCAGCAGCAACGCTAAGGTCATTAACCTTGCCAACCAACGAGCTCAGCCTCTCATTCTCTTCTGGAAGCTTGCGAACCGATCTTAGGAGCCCGGATAATTCTGCCAGGTGCTTCTGTCCGGCATCGCAAGCTTTGGCTACTTCATCGCTCATCAATGAGGGCTTCAGCTTGTACGGAGTCTCAGGAACGGCCTCAGGAACAGAACCCTCGTATACCAGATATTGTGCAAGACCGGAGCTACTTTGAAGGGGGCGAGTAACTTTTGGTGCAAAGTAAGTCGTTATTGGCTTTGCACCATAGGTGATCCCGTCGCCAGGAGCATCCGGAGTGGACCCTACATCCAGAGCGGATCTTTCCACTTTCTTTCCCTTTGAAGGCTCCGGATCAGCACTCTCACTTGAAATTTTTTGTTTTTTCGGAGAGGGTTGACGATCCGAGGTCCTTGAGGAACCGCGTTTTATAGTTTTCTTCTTTTCTCCGACCTTCTCAGCCACAACCTTCTCAGATCCGCCCTCCAGTAAGGGAATATCGTCACCAGCAGATGAGGTTAAAATGATGGTCTCCGCTGTGGCTTTCTTCGAATTCCGTTTCGCCTGAATGTCATTTTCAGCTACCACGGAATTCGCTCCAGCTTTGAGCCCTTTCAGTTTTTCCATCTCTGGAGACGCAGCTTCAATTTCAACTGCAAAACCAAGCAACACGGTTAGAAATCAACTACTTCAAGGCATGATGCGATAAAATATGAATATTAGCAGGAAAATTACGCAGATATTCCTCGCGGGTAGACCACGATCCTAACAAACGCCTGCAAGAGAAAAATTGATGCGAGGCGGTGTAAGATTGAAGGGCGGAAAGAACGGAAACTGAAGACGGGCTTAGTTCATCCTCCTCAGTGTAGTACGCCTGGGAGGTCAGCAAAAAGTGTTCATGCGTCCAAGCCACTGGGAACTTCGGAAGCCCATCTTCAGTTAACCAAAAAACTGACTCGTCAGGGTGAACGCTAATCTTCGTGAAATAGGACTTGAATGAATGTCCATCAACTTTGGCGGAGTCAGTGTACGCCTCAAAGTTGATAACCTTTGAGAGAGTCCGGAGGGATATCAAGCTCACTCCCCCCTTCTCTTTATTTGCACGACGGACCACTTGGGCAAAATAAAAGAGCATGGCCACCGTCGGCTTGAAGTTGAAGTGCTCCCCAAGCACTTCAAGAGAGCGGACTAATCCCCATCCGTTGGGGTGAAGCTGTGAAGGAGCGCAGTCCAGGAATCTCAGAACCCCCATCTGAAACTTCGAAAGGGGAAACCGCACACCAAGGTTCAAAAATAAAAAGTCATACATATACAAGGACCTTTCGTCCGGGATATGACAAATTCGATCGGATGGCAACGGGGCTATCACCACGAAGCACTTCTTGTATTTATCCCTCTTGAAGACCGTGAAACGCGGCTCCAACTCCGCTCCCCCCTCTTGAGCATGAACTGATGTTATTTCACGAAACTCCTCAGCCACCCAGCTGAATGGGCGTTTCTGTTGGAATTTCACCCAATCTATCCGGTGTGCAACCACATTGCAGAGGCCGGATTGGGTCTTCAAGATATGCTTCTCGGAAGGGGATTCCCCTTCAGACGACTTCCTCCCAGTAGCTTTCTTTGTCACCATTGTGAAAGCCTTGATGCTGCGATAAAATTCCACATCATCAGAGACATATAAATCCCCACTCTCGACACTCTCACTAGAGGAAGAAGACCCTGAAGAGGGTATAATCACCCTTCGCCTTTGATATTGCGACCCCTCCCTCTCTGTATTTCGTGATCTCGACTGAAGGATCACTGGAATCCTCCCACCATGAACGCTAGGGTTTTGAGTCAAAGCCCTTCCTCCTCTTCCTCTAGGGCCAACGCCACTGAAGCTAACACCCTTCCTAGGCATTCTCAAATATTGAAAAGAGAAACTGAGAACGAAGGGAAAGTGGTTACCTTAGATAGTGAATTGAAATTCACAGAGGTGGATACGAAGAACTTCTTGGAACTTTCGTAGAGATTCGTCAAGGAAGCAAGAAGAAATGGTAACTGAGATTGCCAAATATGCCTATATCAGGGCACCAAAATTTTTCAAATACCCACTAAACATAACCTGTCGTTTACCCCCAAACGACTCCCCGTTTAGTGGACCAAAATTGTCATTTAGTACATCAAGGCGCGAAAATGCCATCATTTTGTCACAGAGCCATCGAAATGGGCCTATTAAAACCAAATATTAGGCCCAACAAAACTATGCGTGACAGTTACTAAGACATGCGCACTTAATGCAATAATGGCGCGCCCACGTGAATTAAGGCATTAAATGTCCAATCATTAGAAACGTGGCCACCATTACCCGAATACCAAGGGTTGCGAAATTCGATAAACTTCTGATATTTCCATTGTCGAATCCGCCCTTAAAATTTCATCACTACGGAACATGGTTCCCAGAATGAATATTTACACTTCGGTGCAAATCCGAAATCCAGACGTACTATGATCAATATAGCTCATATGAGCAAGTCAACTGCTTCCTCACATCAGCTAGGGGGCTAGTAGAGGTAAGACTCGGATTTCGGATGGAGCGAAAATTGGCAATTGAATCCGCACTCCTTTGATTGGAAAAATTCACCAGGACGGATGATCTCAATCACTTATTCAGTGATTCGATGATGTAACTCCTGGTACGAAGAACTCCAATAATCACACCAGGACGGATGATCTCAATCACTTATTCAGTGATTCGATGATGTAACTCCTGGTACGAAGAACTCCAATAATCACACCAGGACGGATGATCTCAATCACTTATTCAGTGATTCGGTGACGTAACTCCTGGTATGAAGAACTCCAATAATCATTCCAGGACGGATGATCTCAATCACTTATTCAGTGATTCGACGATGTAACTCCTGGTATGAACAATTCTCATCATCATTCTGAAAGTATTCACTCAATCCGTATTCCTACGATTGAAAAATGTCTCCAGGATGGATTATCTAAACCACTTAATCTGTGATCTGACGATGTAACTCTTGACGATGTGTACTTTTCCAGAACGGATAACCTCAGTCACCCATTATGTGATATGATGATGTAACTCCTAACGCGGTGTACCTGCCCAGGACGGATGATCTCAATCACCCATGCTGCGATCTGACGATGTAACTCCTGGCGCCATACACACCCAAAGGACGGATGATCTCAATCACCTAATATGCGACCTGATGATGTAGTTCCTGGTATCGTACACATCCCCAAGACGGATGATCTCAATCACTTATGAAGTGATTTAATGATAAAACACCTGGCATGATCAATACTCATAATCATCTTTATGATGGAAAATTCTAAAAGTCAGTCCGCACTTTCGCTTTCTAGTGGTATTCTCCCAGGACGGATACACTTTATCACCTATTCTGTGATACAACGACGTAACTCCTGGTGTAGAAAAAACTCCCATCATCATCCTTATGATAAAGGACTCAAACACCACTTCCTTGCAGTTCCCTAAACTTGGAACAATATTATCATCTCCTGTAAGAATATTACGGATTAGAAGCAGTCATCTGTCCTGTTACACTACTTTGCTAAACAGCGGATCGACCCATCTTTCCCCAAAAGAATTAAGGATCACGCCCCAAAGACAGGCACCTTCTTCTTAATACACACTTGGGGACATGTATATATTTATCCGTTCTAAATTTTATTCGTTGTTTAATCTTCCGAGGCTATTATTTCAATCCGGCCTTAAGATTAATTATACAGAACGGATTAGAAACGATTTAAATATACATGAAACGACGAAGACAAATTTCTTCAATCAAAACTCATTCATTGAAATGAAATTACATACAATAGTTTAAAATCCGGAGTTGATCCCGGTACACAACTATACATGTAAATGAAAACAAAACTACTGAGGAGGAATCTGTTCTTCAGTCTTTTGTGCCTCTTCAGCACTGGGCTCTTGTGCTCCTTCCTTTAGAACCTCCGCAGGAGTCTCGCCTCCAGGAGCCTCAGCCCTTTCTTCAGAAGAGGGAACCTCGGACGCAGGAAAGACGTAGTCAGGTCCCATGGATTGACCCTCAGGAAGAGGAGCCAAACCATATAAGGACGTCGGTGGATCTTCGTGACGACCATCCACCACTGCGACTAACTTTCCCTCATGGAATTCATAGTACGGATCCATCCCATAAAGGTTAAGTTTCGCAGTGGGATTGCGGTAGAAGACTTGGCGTATGGCTAGGCCGAAGGACTCTTCAACAGCCCGGCTGCATATGTCAACAGCTTCTTCTCTCTCAGCTTTCGCTGTAGCCAATTCTCCCCGCAACTTAGACAGCTCCTCACTGGATATCTCGGGCTCCACTTTCCTAGCCTTCAGTCCCTCTATCTCAAGAAGGAGCTTCTTCTCCCTTTGAGACCACTCCTCAGCATCAGCCTTATTTTTATCCTGGCTGCTGCGGAGTTCTTCCTCCTTCTCTGCCACTTTGCCTTCCAAGTTTTTAAGATCGCCTTTGAGCTTGAGATTCTCTTTAGTTACGAGATTCCCAAACTCCTTAGACTTGTTAAGACGATCTTCCATTAACTTCAATGCGGCTTTGTCCTTGTCTGAGGAAAGGTTGAGCTCTTCTAATTTGTCACTTAGCTCCTCAACCTTGTCGACGTTCTTAGCCAACTCACTGACGGAAGATAGCAATCCAGCAAGTTTGGCTAGCTGCCACCTTCCGGCCTCACACGCTTCTTCAATTTCTTTAACACTAAGCGTAGGCCGGAGTTTATACATCGGTGGTGGAAGAGTGGCAGGAGTAGAACCTTCGTAGGAGAGGAAGGGGGTGAGAAACGAGGTCGTTGGGAAGGAGGTCGGCCCTGATCCAGAAACCCCAGCAGCAGTGCCTTTATTGAGACCGGAGGAAGCACCAATCCCTTCCGAGGTTTCAACGGCTTTATCCTCCGAAGTCCTTTGCTTCTTGGACTGACGCTTCGAAGGATCATTCTGGATCTTTCTTCTCCTCTCAGTAACTGGAGGCTGACCCGAGGCTGCGCCAACATCGGACGTACCGCCCTCAACCAGTGGGATGTCCCCTTCAGCGTCCGAGGTCAAGATGATTACCTCAGGACGATCCTTAGTTGAGGGCCTGGGCTTCACCTCATTTTCATGAGTAACAGATTTACCAGCCGCCTTGAATTTCTTCAATTTGTCCATTTCTGGAGTTTGCTGTTCTATTTCACCTACATGAACAAACACAAGATGTCAGCAACTACAAATATTCTATACATATTTGATAAAGGAGAAAAGATAGAATAAAACGAGAAGTACGCAAATATTCCTCCCGGACTCCGCTTGAGCTACTTAGCAGACGCCTACACGAAAAGACGTGACGACCCGTAGTGTGCGATTCAAGTGCGAACAACACTCTCGACGTCTCACGTGACAGATCAGATTGATCAGTGTAGTACGCGTGTGAGCTCAAGAGGAAATGTTTGTGTGTCCAACTCAGGGGAAATTTGTCAACGTCCTCTTCATCCTTCCAAAATTTTGGATTGCCCTTCTTAATGGAGATGCGGGTGAAGTAAATCTTGAAGGACTTCCCGTCAACCTTGGCAGAATCTGTATAAGACTCAAAGTTCACAAAGGAACAGAGAGTCCGGAGAGTCACCAGACCAACTCCGCCCTGCTTGTTTGCTCTCCGAACTATCTGAGTGTAGTAGAACAGCATCGCTACAGTTGGCGTGAAATTGAAATGTTCACCAAGGACCTCCAGAGCCCGGATGAGGCCCCAACCATTGGGATGAAGTTGAGAGGGTGCACAGTTCAGGAACTTCAGGACGCCCATCTGGAGTTCGGTTAGAGGAAAACGAACTCCCAGATTATGGAAAATAAAGTCATACATGTATACAGAGCGGTCATTAGGGACGACGTGGCATATCCGCTCTGTCGGAAGTGGTGCATAAACCCTATACCACTTCTTTGTCTCTTCATCCGTACTCAAAGAAAACCTCGGCTGGATCCGGGATCCCTCCTCATCCGCATGTCGGGAGGCCAATTCCTTAAACTCACTAGACACCCAGCAGAAAGGCCATTTAGCCTGAACCTCCTCCCAATTTAGCCTCGAAGCAACTACGCTGTAGAGACCTTCTGCTGTTTTCGAAATGGCGCTATCTCCAGAAGATCCTTCTCCAGTTTCCATTGGAAATATCTAGACCGAACTCCTTAATCTACGATAAGAAATAAAATGTCGTCAGAAAGTTGCAATCATTACTCACTGCATTTTGAAAGCAATTACAATCAGAGGGCGACTCTGAGAAGGGAAAGGTCACTTCCCGCAGTGAGTAAGATCCCCTTTCTGAGCGACGCGGTTCAGTCTTAGGAAGAATCACAAGGATTCTTCCCCACGACTATTAGGGTTGAGGGAAACTGATTCCCCCCCCTTTAGATGAAGCCTACTTTCTATAACTACGAGTAGCAAGTCAAAGCGAAACTAAAGCAACAAGGAAAAGATAGTTACCTCAGATGACAGTGATGAATTTGAGGAACGAAGAAACCCTCGCAATGTAGGTGATAAACTTCCTTGCAAAATTTCTGCAGAGTTTCGTTGAGAAAGCAAAAGCAAGTGGAACCCAGAATCCACTAAGTATTCCTTTTATAGGAAACAAAGAGGACCGGTTACCTCCTCTTGAAGTTGTGTCGTTCTCGATAAAACGTACCTGTTCACAAGCGAAACGACACAACCGTTCCAAATTCTTGGGCGCCAAAACGATAGCAACTCAGCAAAGGGCTATCCACTGGGCCCAAAAGTTTTGAAAACTTCAGGCCCATTAAGCCCAAAACGACGGTTAATGAGATTTTCATCTCAGACACAATAATTGCCTGCCCACGTGATTAAAAGCATTAATGTCTAATCATGCAACGCAATTTACGCTTTACAGCCGTTACACGAACTTCAAGAGCTTTCAATTCCAATAAACTCTTGAAATTCTCACACAACGAATCTTTGTCTGAATCCGTTGTGACAGTACCGAAAGGTCTTTTCTATTAAAATCAGAGCGGTTCTTTACGAATGACAACAGATGCTAAGGAACTGTTACACACGTAAGCTTACCGATATTAAGACCTCTCGCAGGTTGAGTAGCTTATGTGAACAACTATTCAGTCCCTCACACAAGCTAGGGGACATATGATCCGGTCTCAATACCGGTATCCGATCTGCTATACATATTTCAACGTCTTTGATAAGACATCTACGTGTAACCGGTGTCATCGGTATACATCCGAACTGTAATTCCGTATCAGGCGTTCTCCCTATACCGGTTGTTCAGGATAACACCATGACATCGGACAATACACACGTCACTGTGCTAATGACAAGGATTGTTGCTACAGGGATCGATCAATAATTCCCTACACTACGAGCCAAATTTTGCTCACGGGAATGGTCAACTTGTTCCCTAATCCTAGTCTACATTCTCTACGCTCAATATAAAATAGCCACTTGACCCAATCATGCAGGTAAGTGCGCAATATAATAATGCTAATGGGAGTTGGTGGTTCCCCACCAACGAGTCCTCGTTAATCGAGCCAATCAGGTATATGAACTCACTTCATGATTGAAGGGAGGCTGGTTCTTCTTCAGCTCTTTTACGACTGATTCCTCTCTGAATACATTCCTTACTTGGAATATAATCACTGACTTGAGCGTCGGAGAATCTTTGCAGGTGACACCACCATTCGCCCACTTCAACGCGTTAGGTCGGTGTAAAGGATCTCCAGGACGCCCAATCCGCTTTCTTCACCCAAGGACAACGGATACATACATCGGATACACATACATCCGGTCTACTAGACGGTATTGACATACTATTCGTGACTGGCTTGAGATCGGATCTATTGACCCCGGTCCAGGACAGATCAGAAGGAATATTGTTTTCATCTCAAAAAAAGAGGAATATTATTTTCCCTTTTAGAACCCCTCCTAAGATATTTTTAACTGATATGTATTATGAATACAAAATAACTTAATCCATGCCCACGTTAAATTCTTTTACATAATGAATTCAAGAAAGTCAAATTTCCGTAACTTACATATTTAAATTTTTAGTGTCTCATATCTCTCACCTAACGATCTTTCATTGAACCAAATCTCACCCAATTCATTTTGTCGAGTTCTTACATCAAACAATGAAAAAGAAAAAAGAACACCACTTCTTTAATCATCATTTACTACACCAACTACCAGTGATTAAGAATATGAAATATTTATCACATTATTTTTTTTAATAGACTAAAATTAGCTTTTAATTTTTGTTAATAAGAGGAGTCGAGTATGTATATGACTTCGGCCATTTTTTATATCATTGTACCACGTTATCACTGGATAATATTTATTGCAGAATACACTTATATGGGACATGGATCCTTCTAATTAATCATCGATTCTAGCTATTATCCTTATTTTCTGATCCTGGTAAATGCCAACATAAAAAGAGATGGGTAACGTGGTTGTTTTTTATAGACAAGAAAAGAGAAAAGTTTCTAAAGTTGCTTTTTCTTCACAAATCATAAGAGTTCCTTACCCTCTCTCACCAATCTCTTCTCCTATATTCACGCCGTCCTCACTTCTAAACTTGACACTTTCTTCTCTATTTCCAAAAGCAAAATCATCACACTACTCTGCTACTAAACCATACCATTCATTCT
Organism: Clitoria ternatea; assembly: GCA_037962975.1. Classification (NCBI taxonomy): domain Eukaryota; kingdom Viridiplantae; phylum Streptophyta; class Magnoliopsida; order Fabales; family Fabaceae; genus Clitoria; species Clitoria ternatea. Next base: position 38,955,434 of record CM075672.1, on the reverse strand, counting down.
CTTTCTCTCTTCTGCTTTGCCTCAACACACTCAGAAAAAAACAAAAAACATGACTGAGTTATCTTTCTCTAACACTTCCAATAGTAAGAATGATGAGTTCTCTAGTAACCTCTTCTCGACCTTGTTCAATTTTTGTTTCTCCATATTTTCTCACCCTTTATACTTCTCCTACTTCATCTTCTTCTCCCCTTACCTCTTCAAGCTCCTCTCTTTTCTCTCCCCTTTGTTCATCACCACTACCCTTCTCCTTGTTGCCCTTCTCACTTTCACTCCCACCAACCTTGTTCATGAAAAGTGTGGCTCTGATCCTTCAGAGTCCAAATGTGGCATTCTGTTTTCCCTTTCACAACATTTTCTGCATTCCAAAGCTGATGAGAAGGATGAGGAAACGGGGCTCCTCGGTGAGGTTGAAGCTTACCTTGTCATGTTTCAATCATCAATCTTTGAAGCCTTTGAGCCCAAGTCAGTGGAAGACTCTTCACAAGGCTTTGATGCTGAGTTTTTAGGTGAAGAAAGAGAAGTTTTTTGTGTAATTGAAGAGCCAATTGCAAGTGTCAACTTGGATGAAAACAAAATTGACAATGTTGATAAAGTGGAAGAAAATCCAGTTAAGGTTGATAAAGTGGAAGAAGTGAAGAGCCTAGAAAGCTTGTTCCAAGAAAATGAAGTGTTGGAAGACATGTCATCTCAAAAAGAAGAGAAAGAAGTGAAGACACTAATTGCTGAGTTCAATAAAGTTGAAGAAAGCAAAGAAAAATGGCCCAAGAGGAGTGGATCCAAAGTGATTGGTAATAGAGGCATGTTCAATGATAATAATAAAGCGAGTGGTAATAACAGTGAAGGAGAATATGCTTTTGGTACAGCAGGGAAGGTGAAGTCTCTATCCCAAAGACTAGAGGCAAATATTGGGAGTCCAGAAAGCAATTTTGTGTACAGTGGAAAAGGAAATCTAGGAAGTTTTGGTTCAATGAGAGTGGAGAAAGAGTGGAGGAGGACATTGGCTTGCAAGCTTTTTGAGGAGAGGCATAATGCAGATGGGAATGAGAGTGAGGGAATGGACATGCTTTGGGAGACTTATGAAACAGAGTCAAACAAGGTTCTTCAGAAGAGCAGCACCAAGAAGGGGAAGAAAGGTGAGGTTGAGGACAGTGAGGATGAGGAAGAGGAAGAGGAAGACTTGGAGAGTAAGCTGTGCTGCTTGCAGGCTTTGAAATTTTCAGCAGGGAAGATGAACTTGGGAATGGGAAGGCCTAACCTTTTGAAATTCTCTAAGGCCCTCAAAGGCATTGGATGGTTGCACCATGTCGGCAAGCATGGCAGAAAGAGTAACCACTGAAGTTAGATTTTTTTTTCTTCTCCTCTTTTCTGTGACTTTGATAAGACAGAAATTGTGCATTTCTTTGATGACGAGAAGTAAATATTTTGTATGTCAGTATAATGCTTTTTCTTTTCTATTTTGACTGATTAAAGAGGCCTCATTTATTGAGTTAAGCATAATTTGATCCTTGAAAATTACAAGATTGTGTTGATTTGATCCTGACAACTATATGTTTATATGGAAGAGTTCTGAAAAAGTATCTAATTAATTAACACTAAATATATTTTTCATTTGAGAGATATAAAGACTTAATTACGACTACATCTTAAACATAATTGTCTTTATTTGTACGGAAAATATGTGATTAGAATAAAAACAAATAAGCAATCGCATAAGTGTCGACTTGCTAACAAGTTTATCATATCAAGTTGTTATAAACAATATATGCATTTTTTTCTTTTCTATTTTAATTATTTAAGGAAGCCTCATTTACTGAGTTGATTTTAATTTTGTCGAAGAAAATGATAAGTTGTGTTGTTTTGATCCCAACCATGGCATATTATACAAATTAGTCCTCAAAAGTATTAATTTGCTTTGCTAACAAGTTTATCAAATCAAGCTGTGGTAAGTTAATTACAGTTGGCCATTGAAAGTGGAAGTTTGTGTTGCTGTGATCATAACAATTGCATGTTTATACAAGTTAATCCTTGAAAGTATTAGCTTGCTAACAGATTTATCCAATCAAGATGCATGTCGTGAATCACAATTTCACTCTTAAAGGACTAATTTGCATAGACCAAAACTCCTAGGAACTAAAGCAATACAAGTTAGTCTATTTAAGAAATCAATTTGTATATTAATTATTAGATCTTCTGTTATCTTACTTGGAATAACACACACATACTCATCCTTCATCCAAGGCAGTGGCAAAATCTGCAAGGAAGACTCTGTTTCAAGCAACCAGAGGAATCATATTCTGCTTCATCATCAAGAGATGTGTTATAGCATTTGCAATGTTAAAAGAAATATATCATTATAATATGCATGCTTTTGCTAATGATTTGAGGACCCTGCATGTATACTATCTTGCACATGCTATGCTGTGTTAATGTGAGAGTGGTTGCATCCAACATTATGCTGATTTGGAAAATCTTTATCGAACTTGTTCTGTTAGTCAATTAATTCATGCACCCAAAGCGTGAAAACGGTTAAGATGTCTTTTCATTGTATCAAAAGATTTAACCAATGTGAATTATGAAGTAGGGTATGAGGAAAGTTGCATGAATTGGTTGTTATATTCTCACTCTTTCACTCTGTCATGGATCTCAATCATGAAGTAAGTTGATGTCATTGCTAAACATGTGTTGGTTAGGATAGAATGGTACTAGTACTTGGATTTCTTAAGCACATGATTTTGAATTTAACTCCAAATTTTGTGTGTACCAAAAAATAATGTTGAGCACAGTTTCCCTCCTATAGTCTATTTTTATTAGAATAAAATTCTGTATCTTTCTCCATCGTCCTCTTATAAATTTTTTACTTATCAATTCAAAAAAAAAAATAATACTTTATGCTTTTAAGACTATATATATATATATATAAAAAAAAAATTGGTGATACAAAAGCTCCCATAATACATTTGGTTCAAGAAAGAGTCAGACTCACTAAATAAGTCTAATGTAAACGGTGTTATCTTATATTTGTAAAAAACTGGTTTCACGACAATATATATTTTATTAATTTATTATTTTTTGTCCTATGCTTATTTGATGAGAGATAAATTGAAAATAAATAAATTTCCAGTTAGTTTTGATGGGTTAGATATTTTAGTTTTTAAAATATCACTTTAGCCCTGGATTTTATTATATAAATATATTAATTTTTTTCTTTGTTATTAGATTTTTCACTATCATATTTTAAAATACTAAATTGAATATTAATTTATTTAATTAAAAATTAAATTAAATCTTTAAGAATTTATAAGCACTAAAATATTCAATCATGCAATCTTTAGAAATAATAGGTGGTTAATATACCCAAATAAAATCTTGACATTTTTTTAATAAAAATCTTGGTCGTTAATTTCCAACATGAATAGCATAGTAAAATGCCTAAATAATAAGAATACTTCATTTACGTCACTGATCTGGAGATATCAAATATCATCAAGAAATTAAAAAAAAAAATTTCTCCTTGCTGGTGGAGAATTTTCCTAGTGTAGCAGTGGGTTTATTCTCTATCTATCCAAATATCTTGTTTTTCAATTTCTTTTATGATTTTGAATGTTTTGAGTTGAAATTGATTTGATATTGACGTATTTTTAAAACCAAATTCAAAGTTAAAACTCACCAACAAATACCAATTAGTATGAACTTGAGCTTTAACTTAAGCTGACTCTCTTCAACTTGCCTACAGACAAGAATGGAAACAGAAATTGAATGAAAACCCAAACTGGTTTTAACTTGTAAGTTCAAATTCACCGACAATTGACAAATTTTTCCTGATCTTCATTTTAACCAAAAGGTTAGAAAGGCGAGTTTCTAGTCCATTTTTAGGCCGAGTAACATTTTTATATCTTAAATACTTTTGATTTAACTATGTGTATCCTTTATTAGAGACAATTTTCTTCAAGTGAGGAATATCTAACTTTTCTAGTGGGTTTTCTTTTAATCCGGGAAGCTTGCTTAAGGATAATCAATCATGTACTACTTGAATAGAGGCATCAAAATAAGTTGTAACACGTGGGTCAACCCCGCTTGAGGTGGGTTTTAGGTGAGCTGAGTTGAAGAAAATGGCTCATTTTCGAAACGAAGCTTTTTCTAGCTCGGCCCACTGAACCCGGCTTACAGTGGGCGAAACTTGTAGTGAGCCGAGTTGGCCCGCAGGTTAATGAATTAAAAAAATAACTATGAAATGGATTTAGATTAAGACTTTAAGCTAAACTTTACCAATGGATACTTTGGACTTTTATTTTGTAGAATGTTTTTAATTTTATCATCTTGAAGTTGAACTAATATATTTGGTTTTGTTTTATGGATTGTGGATTATATGAATTATGGATTTAATTTACAATGGAATATGTTATGTGTTTGTATTTTCATAATAATAGAATTATTATATGATATAATATTTATATGAAATTTGGTATTGGAATATGAGTAAAATAAAAAAGAATTTTTCTATTTTCTCTATTTTAAAAATATTTTTTTGAAATTTTCCTATTTTTTATTTGATTTTTAATATTTTTTTAAAAAAGGTGGGTCAACCCGTGAGCCACCCGGTGGATTGGTGGGTTGAGTTGGGTTAAGAAAAATGACTCACTCTAGAAAGCAAGCCGGGTTGAGTTAGGTTATAAAAATGTTTAACTCATGGTGGGCTAATCCGTATGGGCCGGGTTGGCCCGTTTTGACAGCTTTATACTTAAATATACAACACATATATTAAAAAGAAAGTAATATCAAATTTAGTTTGTTAAATATTTTCAATAATTTAAAATATTTCTTTTATGGATGTGTTAAGGAAGATAAATACTCTCTTGACAAGACCATTTACTACAATAAAACACCTGTGGGGTGTGAGACATAGGAGTGTGAAATTGTCTCTCCTTTAAGTAAAAATGTCTCACACTAAAGGCAAAAGGCATATGGGACGGTCTCCCACTCTAGTTTCCCTCATTTGAGCCACGTGGGACACCACGCTAAAGCAAGGTGTGGGACGTCTAGTCCTAGGCCAATTAGGTCATAACTTTTTTATTCATTCATTAACATCATCATCGTTAAAGACAAAAGGCATGGGACACTATCTCCCAAATCAATTTCCCTCATTTAAGCCATGTGAGACATTATCCCACACTAAAGCATGTCATGTCATAGGACATAATGTCTCATCCCTAGTCCTAACCAATTGGGATATAGCTTACTTATTTATTATTAGTAGTTTATTTATTATTAGCAGTACTAGTTTGCCTCATTTAAGCCATATGGGACCCTATGTCCCACGTTAAAACATGGCGTGGGACTATGGCCAATTAGGTCATAGTTTAAATAACAAGAAATAACGATAAACACACACACACACAGATATATATATATATATATATATATATATATCATGTTTAAATAAAATAAAATACAACTAATAATCAATGTCCATGGAAAGAACGGTGGTGAGGGTGTTACTGGGTGAGGTGGGCCCTTGGACTATCGACTGGTGTTGGGCCTTATGACAACATCGACAATGGCGATGGAGAGAACAATAGCAGATGTGCTCCCCCTTCTCCTCCTTAGATACAGACTGATTGTCTAATGCAACATCAAAATATGGACGACTACCCCTTAACGACCCTCTCTATTATGCTCGAGCTAAGGTGGCCACCTAGCCCGCATCTAGTCAAACTACACCTACAGCTAATTATATTGGGCCAAGTGACTTTTGAGATCCTCCTGCTCAACCTGAAGGCGTACAACCTCTGAATCTGAACATGCTGATGAAGCACCAATGGAAGGAGGAGGTGGCATCATCGAAGAAGATCAAAAAACGTTAGAGGCTAAGAAAGTGGCACCATAAAAATGATTATAGTACCTTCCACCAATAATGTCAATCCACAACTGAATCCTAGCATCCACCTCTACAAGCTCACCTATAGCCTCAAGCTCAGCCAAATGCATGTTGTACACATCCTGCTAATTAATACATTAACAAAGATAAATAAGACAAAGATAATTAATTTTGAAATGGAATTAAAGTTGACTACAACTTTCTATCTCTTGACGCGAGCGTCAATCAACGTAGTCCCTTTGGACTAACTGTTTTCGTGAGTCACCAAAAACAATTCAGATAGATCGATGGGGCACCCACATGTCTCCTAACCAACGATCAAAGCCACTCACTAGTAAAAACATCTTACTTTAATACAAAATTTCAGACAAGTTTCAGATGGAATTGAAACGCATTTTAAATGGATTTTACATACACATATTTCAAACAGATTTTAGGCGAAAAATTATCAATCCAAAAAAGGCTCATTGTGAATTTCAAACTCCCTCTAAAATTCCACCCGAAATAGTTTTTAACATATTAGAAACGAATTTCATGTGGAAACACAATATTAATTTTTTTCAAACAGAATTTGTGTGCGTCCTAGGTCAATTTACAATTATTTTTATTTGTTTAATTAAAATTCATAATAAATTTTTTGTGATTAAATAATTTAACTAAGTCCTAATTTAAGAAAATATTCATTTTTACTAAAAATTCCAAAAACAGTAATTATATAACACTTTAAAACTCAAAAACCCATTTAATTTTGGAAAGAAACCAAAAGCTGGAAACAGGGGCATGACGCCACGTGGCTAGACCACGCTGCGTGTGGGGCTCTCCACATAGTCCTGACACTACACAACAGGCTGATGCCCAGCGCCAACATACCAGAAACAGCACCTGATGCTGTTACACATTTTAGGCCAATCGGCCAACTTCTAATCTACCTAAATGGCCCATTTTAGATCCGATTGCCACGAAACTTCACGAGCCACATACTTTCCCTATTCCAGATATGTTGGCGCCATCCGTTCATCAAAATTCCAACATATGTGTAAGTTATGCATAAAATGCAGTTTATACCATTTAGGTGCAAAACCCTTGCACCAAACCATCTAAATGAAAACTAAATGGCCCAAGGCCTATATGCACAATTTCTAAATGTTCTAGGCGTCCTTTTGATGCCTTTTGGGGGTCCCAAAACCCATCGGATCTCCAAATCACCGATTCGGTTCCTTAAATTCATAAAACTCACTATATACATGATTCCTACATTCACCAATTCATTAATGCCTCTCTTGATTACATCCCACACATATCATATACCAATCATACGCACCACAATCATGCACATAACAATCATCATTCATGTTGTCAACAAGACCTTCCCATAGCAATCAATGATCAATCATTCTAAATTGGCTCCATGCCAATAAACATTAAATTCACACATTATATAGCTAATCATCATAATTCAAATTGCCATCATCATCATCAATCGTCATCATCAACAATTCACTAACACCACATGATTATCATCATAAACAATTCACTAACACCACATGATCATGATTATCATTCTAATCACAAAGTCAACATCACATACCAAACTAATTCATTAAACACGCAAGGCAAGTCATATAATTACATACATTAGATTCATACACCATACTACTTATTACATAAGTTCATTATTCATTGGCATCAAGTCTCCGCTTGACGCATCTCCGGGACATTGGCATCCTGCCTGTCATTGGTCACTAAAAATTAAATAAACTATAGCAAGGGTGAGTGTTTGACATATCATAATTAATATAGAATAGAAATAGAAAGGAACCTAAATATATAATAACTTGTTTTTAACTTACCAGTCACCTTACATTTAAACTTATAATTAGATTCATTTCCTTTAGTTCTTGGTAATCCATGATGCTCCTAAGTATCAATTTAATTCGCAAGTGACATAATTCGCATACATCGCATTAAGTATATATTCATACTTATATTAACTCACCCATCACAAATCATCGAATTTATCAAAACACTCTATGGACATTAATTCACAATTCATCATAAAGCATGCATCAATGTCAAATCACATAAACATAACAGACTCACATGTATCTGACTTCCAGTATCTGGATACTAAAGGATCGGCCTTCAGTTAGGGGTCCTACTTGACACCCCGTGGACCCTGCTTGGTCCACCAAATCCTGCTTGACTCTCCACCTCAACCATTGGGTCCTACTTGACCATTGGGTAGCTTAACGGGGCACAAAAACCACAAGAGCCAGAAAGCGAGGGGCTATACATAGCGTCGACCATCCCGCACCACGTAATCACACATAATATCATATCAACATGGCCTATCATCAACAACCTATCGTATAATGTCAGAAACTGACATATGAACACCACACAAGGCGGCCACACAGGTCTAGCCCTCCCAAGCCATGTTATAACCTTTCCATCATCATCATCTCACTATTCTTATCAAGTTATACATCACTAAAATAATACACACCTAACTACTCGTCATTAATACTCATCCCAATTCACAATTTACTTAATATAACACATGTATATATTTTATTTCTTTACTTTTTATCACTTAATTAATCAAATTAAATATATTTTCTCAAACATAACTACCAAATCATGTATACACATATACATATATCTATGTTAATAATATTGAGCTAATTTACAAACTTCGTAATACGCCTAATTATTTTATGAATTCCCTGAATCCAATTATCATACTAATCCTAATTAGTTACGACTTTAACACCCTCTTACCTCGATTCTAAACTTCGATAATTTGTTCTTGGTGTCGGTTGCGTCCTTCGGTTACTTGATTCACTGTTCCTCTTCCAAACTCAACGCCCACCTCGTCGATCACACGCCCGATGCTCGTTCCGGTACATCACTTCCCAAGGTCCAAAATCATCGAGAATTCACAACATTTCCAAGATTCTAGCCAAATCGCATCAGGGAGAGGGAAAAATGGAAGAAGAAGCTCGCGGGTTCAGTGTTTGCATGTTCCTATTTTAATATGATCGTGATACTAACACTATGCGTTAGCTTATTAATTCGCATCTGACGCTACGCATCCGACAGACGCCACGCATCAGGGTCTTGATTCCATTTTTCTTTTAAATTCAACTTAAATTGTCTTTTCCTCCTAACACATTATTTTAAATACAGATTTACTTTAACACCTTATTTCCTTTTAATTCCAACTTAATTAAATATTTAATTTTACTTCCCTAATTTTAATTTATCAGGGATGTTACATCCACCCTCCTAAATAAGGATTTCATCCCTGAAATCAACATACCTCATTGGAAAAGATGGGGATACAATCGTCTCATATCATACTCCAACTCCCAAGTGTAGGTTACTCTATTTAGATTCTGCCACTTTACCTTTACCAAGGACACTTCCTTGCTTCTCAACCGCTTAGTCTGATATCCCTCAATGCAAATAGGTGCTACCTCCACAGTCAAATCACCTTTCAGTTTAATCGAATCTCTAGGAACAATCATCGAATCACAAGGGATATACTGTAACGCCCCAGCCGCTTTTCAGGAATGAATGACTCTCCTCACGAACCAACATGAGACCTTACCAGTGTGCTTTTGTCCTCACTCACACATTTCCTAAGAACTTCCCAGGAGGTCACCCATCCCAGAATTACTCCAAGTACGCTTAACTTTGGAGTTCTTAAGTGATAGGCTACCGAAAAGGCTAATGCATTTATTGTATAGGTAGTACGAATTCATTTCTTTAAGCTATCATCGACTGTATAGTCCCATACCTATACAGTCTTTGGATCCCTCTCATTCTTGTATGTATTCGGTTCGTTCATGTGTCCCTCCCACTGGAAGCCTGCCAGGAGCCGCTCCTTGTCCGTGCCTATGCACCAGCGATCACTCCCCGCCCTCAACAGTGCCCGGGATATCATATTCCCCGCTGGAAGCCTGCCAGGAGCCGCTCCTTGTCTGTGCCCATGCACCGGCGATCACTCCCCGCCCTCAACAGCCAGGATGTCACATGCCCACCAGCTTCCGCCTAGTTCGTCCTCGAACCATACCGTACTAGGAGAGGCTAGGCTCTGATACCATTGTAACGCCCCGGCCGCTTTTCAAGAATGAATGACTCTCCCCACAAACCAACATGAGACCTTACCAATGTGCTTTTGTCCTCACTCCCCGCCCTCAACAGCCAGGATGTCACATGCCCACCAGCTTCCGCCTGGTTCATCCTCGAACCATACCGTACTAGGAGAGGCTAGGCTCTAATACCATTGTAACGCCCCGGCCGCTTTTCAAGAATGAATGACTCTCCCCACTAACCAACATGAGACCTTACCAGTGTGCTTTTGTCCTCACTCACACATTTCCTGAGAACTTCCCAGAAGGTCACCCATCCCAGAATTACTCCAAGTTAAGCACGCTTAACTTTGGAGTTCTTAAGTGATAGGCTACCGAAAAGGCTAATGTATTTATTGGTATAGGTAGTACGAATTCATTTCTTTAAGCTATCCTCGACTGTATAGTCTCATACCTATACAGTCTTTGGATCCCTATCATTCTGGTATGTATTCGGTTCGTTCATGTGTCCCTCCCACTGGAAGCCTGCCAGGAGTCGCTCCTTGTCCGTGCCTATGCACCGGCGATCACTCCCCGCCCTTAACAGTGCCCGAGATATCACATTCCCCATTGGAAGCCTGCCAGGAGCCGCTCCTTGTCCGTGCCCATGCACGGCGATCACTCCCTGCCCTCAACAGCGCCAGGATGTCACATATACGTCCTCAACTGAGACACATGGAACAAATTGTGGATTTTAGTCAACAATTGAGGAAGTTCCAACCGGTAAGCTACATCACCAATCCGTTCCAAGATCTGATACGGCCCAATGTATCTCAGATTAAGCTTCTGACTCTTTAATATCCGACCTACACCCTTGGTAGGTGAAACCCTCAAAAATACCCAATCTTCCACTTGAAACTCAAGTGGTCTATAACGATTGTCATAGTAGCTCTTCTGACGATCCTGGACAATTCTCATCCTTTCACGAATCAATACAACCTGGCCATTCATCTCCTGGATCAATTCGGGCCCCAAATAAACTGTATCGCCATTTTCATTCCAACACAACGATGTATGACACATCCTTCCATCAAAAGCTTCATAAGGTGCCATCCCAATACTACTATGATAACTATTGCTATAAGCAAACTCCACCAATGACAAGTATCTCTCCCATGAACCGCCTTGTTCCAATACACATGCCCTGAGCATATCCTCCAGTGTCAAAATAGTCTGCTAAGACTGGCCATCCATTTGAGGGTGATAAGCTGAACTTAACCTCAACTCAATACCCAATTCTTGCTACAAGCTTCCCCAAAATCTAGAAGTGAATCAGGGATCACAGTCAGAAATGATACTCAAGGGTACACCATGCAACCTTATAATCTCAGTGATGTACAATCTGGCGAACCAGTCCAATGACCACTTCATGTTCATAGCCAGAAAGTGGGCACTCTTAGTTAACTGATCGACAATCACCCAAATAGCATTAAACCTAGAACGGGTATGAGGTAGCCCCAAAATAAAATCCATCGTGATACTCTCCCATTTCCAAATCGGAATCTCCGGGGACTGAAGCAAACCAGGTCTCTGGTGTTCAACCTTACACTTCTGACATATTACACAAGATCTCACATACTCAACAATCATTTTCTTCAACCCCGGCCACTAGAATTCCTTTTTCAAATCATGATACATCTTAGTAATTCCTGGATGAATACTCAAAGAACTTTTATGCTCTTCAGACAATATAACTTGCTTGAAATCTCCTTCTGCAGGTACCACCACACGGTCTCTGAACCGCCAAATACCGTCACTGCCTCTACTTAATTCCATATCCTTGCCCCTAGCTTGGGCATTAAGTAACTCCAGCAACTCTGCATTGTCTTTCTTGAGCTGCTGCTAAAGATTCCAAAAGCTGATTGGAGATCTTCAACATCCCAATTACCATATGATTTGGGGCTCGAACAACAACCCCAATGTTCATGTCACGAAAATCTTCAAGTAATTCCTGCTCCTTTCCCATCAAGAAAGCTACATGTAAAACTTACCTGCTCAAAGCATCAGCCACAACATTTGCCTTGCCAGGATGGTATCTTAAATCAAAATCATAATCTTTCAGGTACTCTACCCATCACCTCTGTCTCATGTTTAGCTCCTTCTGGTCAAAGAAATATTTCAATCTTTTATGGTCACTGAATACCACAAAACGAGAACCATACAGGTAATGTCGCCATATTTTCAATGCAAATACTACAGCTGCAAGTTCCAAGTCATGATAGGTAATTCTGCTCATACGACCTCAATTACCTGGAAGCATAAGCAATCACCCTATCATCCTGCATCAATACACATCCCAAACTAAACTTGGAAGCATCATAATATACCACAAATTCCTTTGTCACATCAGGTAACGCAAGTCCCGACGCTGAAGTCAAGCATTACTTCAAAGTATGGAAGCTCAATTCACATTTTTCTGCCCACATAAATGGAGTCTCCTTTCTCGTCAATTGAGTCAACAGAAGTGCAAGACGTAAAAATCCCTCAATGAAACAACGATAATAACCAACCAATCCCAAGAAGCTCCTGATTTCAGTCACTAATTTAGGCCTCTCCCAAGCCATAACCGCCTTAGTCTTAAACAGATCTATAGACACCCTGTCACAAGAAATCACATGTCCCAAAAATTGTACACTTAATTCCCAAAAGTCACATTTAGATAACTTAGCATAGAACTTCTTCTCACGCAACAGCTGCAAAATAATCTGAAGATGTTGTGCATGCTCCTCAATAGACTTCGAATATACAAGAATATCATCAACGAACACTACTACAAACTGATGCAAGTAAGGTAGAAAGATCCGGTTCATGTAATCCATGAAGATAGCTAGAGCATTCGTCACTCCAAAAGGCATTACCACGTACTCAAAGTGACCATACCGCATCCTAAACACCGTCTTCGGAATATCCTCCGACTTTACTCTAATCTGATGATATCCAGATCTCAAATCGATCTTAAAAAATACCACCGCACCCGTAATTGATCCAACAAGTCATCAATCCACGGCAAGGGATACCTATTCTTAAGGGTTAATTTATTTAACTGACGGTAATCAATACACATCCGCATACTACCATCATTCTTCTTTATAAGTAACATCGGAGCACCCCAAGGAGAAGCACTCGGTCGGATAAATCCCTTCTCTAGCAACTCATTCACCTGCTTCTTCACTTTAGCTAACTCCACCGTAGACATCCTATATGGTGCACAGGACACAGGTTCTGCCCCGGGAATCAAATCAATAGCAAAATCAATCTCCCTGCCAGGAGGCAATTCCGGAATATCTTCCGGGAACATATCAGGAAAATCACAAACCACTGGAATATCATCAAGTTTAAGATTATACTCCCCCCCCCGAAGCAAACAGAATTACATAAGTTGTGGAAACATCACTCACCACATTCTTAGTGTCAAGCTCCTGAGAGAAGATTATTTCCTTTCATAACAGTCTACCATGACATGGTTAGCAGACAACTAATCAAGACCCAGAATAAAATCCAAATTCTTCAACGGCATACAAATCAAATTCACCAAAAAAGAACGTTCTTTAATTTGCATTGGTAGTTCCCTACACACAGTGGTTGCCCTAAATGTGGAGCCAGTAGGAGTGGAGACACTAAGAGCATTCTCCATTAACACCACCGGTAAGCCAAGTTGTTGAACACAACTTTCAGAAATAAAGGAATGGGTAGCACCAGAATCATAAATAACATTCACCAGATATCCATGAATAACATACTTACCCTGAACCAAGTTGTCGTTTCTAGCAACCTCGAATGCATCAAAAGTAAACACACGTCCAGCCATAACATTTTAACCACAACTGAACTAAGCATCTGACCGCCTAGGGTGTTGACCTTCACGGCCACCGCTACCTCGGCCTCCCCACTGAAAATTACCACCACGAACCATAGAAGCATTAGCCTGATTACCTTGTCCACCCTGTTGCTGCCTCTGTGACAAATTAGGCCTAAAGTATCCTGGTTGTCCACATTGGAAGCAAATAGCTTGGTTAGCAGGACAATGTTTCGCAATATGGCTGGTAGAACCACGAGCAGAAGATGAAGATAATGTGGCGGAACACTTACCACCATGGAAAAACTGATCCATCTTTTTAAAACTGAATCCTTTTGCCTTCAATGGTTTCTTGTCCCTTGATTGGGACGCCATTTGCAACTGTACTTCCTCAATAAGTCTGGCCTTGTTCATCAAGGTATGATAGTCACGAATTTCAAGAGAAACAATCATACTTCAGAGTTTAATCCTGAACCCAGCTTCATATTTTGCATATTTACTACCTTCAGTTCCTTCCAAAGAGAATGGATGGTAAAAATCACACAACTCATCAAACTTTGTTGTGTATTCAGCTACAATCATTTTGCCTTGTTCAAGTTTTATAAATTCAATCTCCTTTCGAATCTTATAATTATCCAGAAAATACTTTGCAAGAAATCACCGACGGAAGTTCATCCACATCAACGGTTCACTAGCAGCATTCATTTGAACCTTAGTTGTTGACCACCACACTCGAGCCTCATCTTTCTGTTGATAAGTGGAAAATTACACTTTTTGCTCTTTAAAACATTCAAAATACTCTAATGCTTTCTCAATATCATGGTCATGTCCTCCCTTGTAGGCGAGTGAGTTCTTCTTCAGAAATTTATCAAGAGTCGGGCCAGATTCAGCCCTCCTCATCATCTGTGAAAACCTCGTAAAGAAATTATTACCTCCACCTAAACTAGATCCCTCCGCCATAATTCAATTCTACAATATCTAAACACATCACCATCAGTAACAAATAATCAACCAGGGAGTAAAGTAATTACCTCATATATATAAATAACATAATACCGACGGAGTGCCAAGGGAATGATGTCAAGTTAACCTGCCAACAACGCGAACAACTACAACCAAGACACAATAAAATGTAAGAATAATCCTATAAGGGACTCACATAATTGACTACATCTACCCACCTATTCGGTCGCTCTAATACCACCTGTGACGACCTAGGTTAATTTATAATTATTTTTATTCGTTTAATTAAAATAGCAATAAATTTTTCACAATTAAATAATTTAATTAAGTCCCGATTTAAGAAAATATTCATTTTTACTAAAAAGTCCCAAAACAATAATTATATAAAACTTTAAAACTCAAAAACCCATTTAGTTTTGAAAGGTGAGGCCCACGCTACGCGTGGGGCTCTCCACACAGTCCTGGCGCTACACACCAGGCTAACGCCTAACGCCAGCATACCAGAAACAGTACCTGATGCTATTACACATTTTAGGCCAATCGACCAACTTCTAATCTACCCAAATGGCCCGTTTTAGATCCGATTGCCACGAAACTTCACGGGACACATATTTTTCCCATTCTAGAACTGTTGGCGTCGTTCGTTCGCCAAAATTCTAACATATGCGTAAGTTATGCGCAAAATGTAGTTTATACCATTTAGGTGTAAAACCCTTGCACCAAACCATCTAAATGGACATCAAATGGCCAAAGGTCTATATGCACAGTTTCTAAATGTTCTAGGGGTCCTTTTGATGCCTTCCGGGGGTCCCAAAACCCACCAGATCTCCAAATCACCGATTCAGTTCCTTAAATTCACAAAACTCACTATATGCATGATTCCTAACTTCATCAATTCATCAATGCCTCTCTTGATTACATCCCACACATATCATATACCAATCATACACACCAGAATCATGCACATAAAAATCATCATTCATATTTTCAACAAGACCTTCCCATAACAATCAATGATCAATCATTCTAAATTGGATACATGCCAATAAACATTAAATTCACACATTATATAGCTAATCATCATAATTCAAATTGCCATCATCGTCATCAATCGTCATCATCAACAATTCACTAATACCACATGATTATCATCATCATAAAGAATTCACTAACACCACATGATCATGATTATCATTCTAATCACAAAGTCAACATCACATACCAAACTAATTCATTAAACACGCAAGGCAAGTCATATAATTACATACATTAGATTCATACACCATACTACTTATTACATAAGTTCTTTATTCGTTGGCATCAAGTCTCCGCTCGCACCTCCGGGACATCGGTATCCTCCCTGTCATTGGCCACTAAAAATTAAATAAACCACAGCAAGGGTGAATGTTTAACATATCGTAATTAATATAGAATAGAAATAGAAAGGAACCTAAATATCTAATAACTTGTTTTTAACTTACCAGTCACCTTACATTTAAACTTATAATTAGATTCATTTCCTTTAGTTCTTGGTAATCCATGATGCTCCTAAGTATCAATTCAATTCCCAAGTGACATAATTCGCATACATTGCATTAAGTATATATTCATACTTATATTAACTCACCCATCACAAATCATCGAATTTATCAAAACACTCTATGGACATTAATTCACAATTCATCATAAAGCATGCATCAATGTCCAATCACATAAACATAACAGACTCGTATGTATCTGACTCCTAGTATACGGTGTAACGTCCTAGGTTATTTTTACATTTATTTTTATTTAAACAATTACCTTTTATGATAAATTCTCCCTTATCTTAAAAGTTAATCGATATTTAGTGAAAAACAATTTGATTTGAACACAACGGATGAGAGAAAGGGAAATCAGGGCGTCTCGCTTGAGCGAGGCCCCTACTCGTCTAAGCGAGATTCCGGACTGTCACTTAGACGAGGTGCTATTCGTTGAACGAACACCTTTCTCACATCGGATTAAACAAAACATGCAACCGGACTCCCAAAACTTCGCTCAAACAAATGGTCCTGTGAACCCAAGGAGTTACCATAGCTACCATGAAAACATATGCACATAACAGAAATATATTTTAAGATATAGTTTTACATCTGATCCGGTCTTAATTAAACACAACTAATAATTATAATACGAGGTTTTTATACACACATAAGACTCTATAAGGAGTCACTCAAATTCATTTAGACCCTGGCACCGTTCTCCCCCTTGGCGCGGCTCCATGGCTCCTTCCCCCTCCCTGTCTCTGGTTACTAAAAAAATATGCAAGGGTGAGTGTTTGGCATAATAATTACCCAAATCGCGTTGTATCCAGCTTGAGTGCGGGGTAGTCCGGACACGAAGTCCATGGTGATACCTTCCCACTTCCAGATCGGAATTTCTGGAGGTTGAAGCAAACCCGGAGGTCGTTGGTGCTCAACCTTGCACTTCTGACATATCACACAGGATTTCACGTACTCAATTATTGCCTTCTTCATGTTTGGCCACCAAAATTCCTTTCTTAAGTCATGATACATTTTGGTTACTCCCGGATGTATACTCAGAGAGCTCTTGTGTGCTTCTGATAACACCGCCTGCCTGAAATCTCCATGTGCAGGCACTACCACTCGGTTCCTGAATCTCCATATACCATCGTCACCCCTAGTTATCTCCACATTTTTGCCTTGGTTCTGAGTATCAATTAGCTTCAGTAACTCTTTATCGTCTTTCTGTGCAGCTACCATCGACTCTAGAAATTCGTTGGAAATTTTTAACATTCCGATTATCATTCGGTTTGGTGCGTCCATAACAACTCCAATATTCATATCTCTAAATTTTTCCAGTAATTCCTGTTCTCTACCCATTAGGTAAGCCACATGCAGTACCTTTCTGCTTAGCGCATCTGTCAGAACATTCGCTTTGCCCGGGTGATACTTCAAATCAAAATCATAATCCTTCAAATACTCTACCCATCTCCTCTGTCTCATATTTAACTCCTTTTGATCAAATAAATACTTTAGACTCTTGTGATCACTGAATACTACAAAGCGAGCTCCATACAAATAATGACGCCAAATCTTCAGCGCGTACACTACTGCTGCAAGTTCCAGATCGTGAGTCGGGTAATTCTCTTTATGTGGCCTCAATTGCCTCGAAGCATAAGCAATTGCCCGATCAGCTTGCATCAACACACACCCCAATCCAAATTTGGATGCATCACAATATACTTCAAATTCCTGTGTTACATCGGGCAGTGCAAGCACAAGGGCAGTCGTTAAACATCGCTTAAGGGTTTGGAAGCTTAATTCACACTTCTCCGACCACACGAAGGGGTTTCCTTTCCTTGTTAACCGAGTCAGAGGGAGTGCTATCCGAGAGAACCCCTCTATGAAACGTCGATAGTATCCAGCTAATCCGAGGAAACTCCTGATTTCAGTTATTGATTTCGGTGTCTCCCAAGTCATAACCGCCTCAATTTTTGTCGGATCAACTGAGACTCCCTCCTGGGAAATTACATGCCCCAAGAATTGTACACTACTCTTCCAGAACTCACACTTAGATAATTTAGCGTACAACTTCTTCTCGCGGAGTGCTTGTAAAACAAGTCGAAGATGTTGAGCATGCTCCTCGTCCGACCTTGAATATACCAAAATATCATCAATGAATACCACCACAAACTGGTCCAAGTACGGTTGAAAAGTCCGATTCATATAATCCATAAAAATGGCAGGAGCGTTTGTTACTCCAAAGGGCATTACTACGTACTCGAAGTGCCCATAACGAGTCCGAAATGCTGTCTTTGGGATATCCTCCGACCTCACTCGGATTTGGTGGTATCCCGACCTCAAGTCAATCTTAGAGAACACAGCGGCGCCTCGCAACTGGTCCAGTAAATCATCAATCCGGGGTAGTGGATATTTATTTTTGATGGTCAGTTTGTTCAGCTGTCGGTAATCAATGCACATTCACATACTACCGTCCTTCTTCTTTACCAATAACACCGGAGCGCCCCAGGGTGAGACACTAGGTCGGATAAAGCCCTTTTCTAGTAATTCGTTTACTTGTTTCTTCACTTCGGTTAATTCCACCGAAGACATTCTATATGGCGCTCGGGACACCGGTTCTGCCCCGGGAATCAAGTCAATAGAGAAATCAATCTCTCGACTAGGAGGTAGCTCAGGAATTTCTTCCGGAAAAACGTCAGGAAATTCACAAACAATCGGAATATCATTTAGCAGGAGGTTATGCCGACCCTCCGAAGCGAATAAAACAACATACGTGGTTAAGACATCGCTCACCCCGTTCTTCATGTCAAGTTCCTGGGAGAAAACAATATTCTTCCGATAACAATCGACCAACACATGATTAGCAGCAAGCCAATCAAGACCTAGAATAACATCTAAGTCCTTCAATGGCATATAGATAAAATTTACTCGAAAAGTACGAGCTTCGATTTGCATCGGTAGTTCCCTACACACTGTAGTTGCACGAAAAGTAGAACCAGTTGGAGTGGAAACAATAAGAGCGTTCTCCATTAAACTGATTGGCAGACCAAGCCGTCGTACACAGCTTTCCGAAATAAAGGAATGGGTGGCACCTGAATCATAAATCACATCAACCAGATAACCACAGATGAGGCACTTACCCTGCACCAGATTGTCGTTCCTCGTAGCTTCTGAAGCATCAAACGCAAATACACGCCCAGTCATGGCATTCTGGGCATCACTAGATTGGGCGTCATATCTTCCCACTTGTGGGTTCCCTCTACCAGCTCCATTCCGACCTCCTCTCGAGAAGTTGGAACCCCGGGTCCTAGAAGCGTTAGTTCGGTTATCCGTCCTGCGCTGCTGCTGCCTCTAAGGGCAATCGGGCCTGAGGTGCCCTGGTCGTCCGCACTGGAAGCACACAATCTGATTAGCTTGGCAATGTTTGGCAATATGTCCTTCCTGACCACAATTGTAACATGTACGATTCCCAGGGGGATTACCCGATCGACCAGTGGAACCCCGGCCAGAGGAGGATGAGGAGGTAGCAGAGGATTTGCCACCTCGGAAGAATTGATTCATCCTCTTGAAGCTGAATCCTTTCGCCTTCAGTGGCTTTTTATCTCTCAGCTGGGACATTCGTTGTAACTGCACTTCTTCAGTTAGTCTTGCTTTGTTCACCAAGGTCAGATAGTCCCTAATCTCCATCGGTACGATTACACTACGGAGCTCAATCCGTAGTCCAGCTTTGTATTTGGCACACTTGCTGCCTTCAGTCCCTTCTAACGAGAAAGGGTGGTAAAAATCACACAGCTCGTCAAATTTGCTGGTGTACTCAGCTACAGACATCCGGTCTTGCTCTAACTTCAGGAATTCCATTTCTTTCCAGATTTTGTAGTTGTCTGGGAAGTATTTAACAAGGAACCTCCTTCAAAAATTCGCCCATATCAACGGCTCATTAGTTGCGTTCATCTGCACCTTCATACGGGACCACCATACTCTAGCCTCATCTTTTAGTTGGTAAGTAGCAAATAAAACCTTTTGCTCTTCAGAGCACTCAAAATATTCAAAAACCTGCTCGATATCCCTAATCCAGATATATGCCCCATCGTAGTCGTGTCCCCCTTTGTAAGTCGGAGGATTCCTTTTTAGGAATTTATCCAGAGTGGGACCGGACTCGGTCCTACTCATCAGCTGAGTAAATCTAGAGAAGAAATCATCTCTTCCCCCAGAACTAGTCTCTCCGTCCATTTAGTAACTCTACAATGGGCAAACACATCACCATTTATAACCAAGATCAGTCAGGATATCATAGATTTACCTTATATTCATAGAATACTACGCCAGTGGAGTGCCAAGGGAACGGTGCCAGACCACACGCAATCTCAACACAACAAAATACAATCAACTTTCATAAAATTATCACAATCATTAGATCGGCCCACACACCAGCTCTAGAAAGAACCGCTCTGATACCAAGTGTAACGTCCTAGGTTATTTTTACATTTATTTTTATTTAAACAATTACCTTTTATGATAAATTCTCCCTTATCTTAAAAGTTAATCGATATTTAGTGAAAAACAATTTGATTTGAACACAACGGATGAGAGAAAGGGAAATCAGGGCGTCTCGCTTGAGCGAGGCCCCTACTCGTCTAAGCGAGATTCCGGACTGTCACTTAGACGAGGTGCTATTCGTTGAACGAACACCTTTCTCACATCGGATTAAACAAAACATGCAACCGGACTCCCAAAACTTCGCTCAAACAAATGGTCCTGTGAACCCAAGGAGTTACCATAGCTACCATGAAAACATATGCACATAACAGAAATATATTTTAAGATATAGTTTTACATCTGATCCGGTCTTAATTAAACACAACTAATAATTATAATACGAGGTTTTTATACACACATAAGAATCTATAAGGAGTCACTCAAATTCATTTAGACCCTGGCACCGTTCTCCCCCTTGGCGCGGCTCCATGGCTCCTTCCCCCTCCCTGTCTCTGGTTACTAAAAAAATATGCAAGGGTGAGTGTTTGGCATAATAATTAATATAGAACGGAATTAAACACTATACTTGCATATTGATACATGCACATCAAGCATCACCTGTAAGTAAGCATACCGAAACATAGTATATTTCATGCAGTAACTGTATTAAACCAACTACACAATTCCATCACATACATCACATTCATTACATGCATCGCGATCACAACTGACTCTCATACGATCTGACTCCTAGTATCCGGATACTAAAGGATTGGCCTTCAGCTGGGGGTCCTACTTGACACCCCGTGAACCCTGCTTGGTTCACCGAGTCCTGCTTGACTCTCCACCTCGACCACTGGGTCCTACTTGACCACTGGGTAGCTCAACTGGGCACGAAAACCACAGGAGCCGGAAATGAGGGGCTATCATATACCGTCAGCCATCCCATACCACATAATCATTCAACAGTTTACCTTTCTCACCATAATATCAATTTCTCATCACTCGGGTAGCCTGCTTGCTAACCCAACGTCACATAACACTGATCATTTCACATTAGATTCACAAGATCATACATGATAAACTCATCCACATCCGATCATCCACAAATTAATAAACTCAGTCACACATGCACAGTATAAACACACATTTATGTTTAACAACATTTTCCTTAGTCTGTTTACGTTACCTCAAAGACCTGAATAAGAAGTGAGTCCTATTCTAATTAATTATAACCCGAACACCCCCCTTACATTGGTTCCACGCTTCGATGATCTACTCTCTGTGCCGATTTCTTTCTCTGAGCACCGGTTCTGCAATCTCAACTCCTTCACTCAGTCTTCCGTTGCTTAGCTTACTACCTACGAATCATAAAGCATAGCTCATCACCTCAACGCCCTTAGTTCATGGACAACATCTGGACTCATGCTCACCAGAGGAGTGGAGAACAGCCACAAATATAGCCATGCATGGCCCTTAACAGCTAAAGAATAAAAGGAATAAGGGGATCATAATTGGAACGGATCAGTAGACTCACCTTGAAGCCTCGATCACAGGAATGGGGTTAAATTGAAGTGTAGACACAAATGGAGTCCCTCTCCAGTGCATGCAAATCAGCGTTAAGAGAGAAGAGAAAAACGGAAGAGAAGGAACAGACCAACAGCAAGGTAACTTGTAAAAATGAAGAGGAAAGGAAGGGAATCTTCTTATATATATGGCTCATGGGCAAGATCGTCTTTTCCTTTATTTTATTTGTATTCTTACTAAATTTAATCAATTTCACTATTTTAAACTATTGCATAATTATCAAATCAATTACACGTGTTTATCCCCTTAACGTCTAAGTAGTCACAATCCTCTAATAATTCGCAAGAGTATAGGCCCGATATAAATATCGGCCCCGCCGTCCTAACTTAATTTTCATACCTCGGAAATCCGAGCTACAACCCGAGAGGTCGGATATATCATCCGCTCTCGTCTCTTTGTCACACATACCCGTTGTTTCAGTTAGTATGAGGTTGATCCGGGCTATGACACCGTGTGAGGCGCTCTCCTCACAACGGTTGGACCAGACCGCCTAGCCCTGCCCGCTCTTCCTTACTCATCCGATCTTCGGCTCTGCCTGTCCGCGCTTCTGAGACCGATCTCGACACCGGCTCAGACAGAATAAATACTAAATAGAATTTCTAAACATTCACTAACATTTCCCATTTCATAATTTTCATTAAAACATCAAGGATGTTACATCCGGATACTAAAGGATCGGCCTTTTGTTAGGGGTCCTACTTGACACCCCGTGGACCCTGCTTGGTCCACCAAATCCTGCTTGACTCTCTACCTCAACCACTGGGTCCTACTTGACCATTGGGTAGCTCAACAGGGCACAAAAACCACAAGAGCCAGAAAGCGAGGGGCTATACATAGCGTCGGCCATCCTGCACCACATAATCACACGTAATATCATATCAACATGGCCTATCATCAACAACCTATCATATAATGTCAGAAACTGACATATGAACACCACACAAGGCGGCCACACAGGTCCAACCCTCCCAAGCCATGTTATAACCTTTCCATCATCATTATCTCACTATTCTCATCAAGTTATGCATCACTAAAATAATACACACCACACTACTCGTCGTTAATACTCATCACAATTCACAATTTACTTAATATCACACATGTACATAATTTATAAACTCGTTTCTTTACTTTTTATCACCTAATTAATCAAATTAAATATATTTTCTCAAACACAACTACCAAATCATGCATACACATATACATATATTTATATTAATAATATTGAGCTAATTTACAAACTTCCTAATACGCCTAATTATTTTATGAATTCCTCGAATCCAATTATCATACGAATCCTAATTAATTACGACGTGGACACCCCCTTTACCTCGATTCCAAGCTTCGATAATTTGTTCTTGGTGTCGGTTGCGTCCTCCGGTTACTAGATTCACCGTTCCTCTTCCAACCTCGACGCCCACCTCGTCGATCGCTCGCCCGATGCTCATTCTGGTACCTCACTTCCCAAGGTCCAAAACCATCAAGAATTCACAACCTTTCCAAGATTCTAGCCAAATCGCATCAGGGAGAGGGAAAAATAGAAGAAGAAGCTCGCGGGTTCAGTGTTTGCATGTCCCTGTTTTTAATCTGATCGTGACGCTGACGCTGCCCACTGATGTTACGCGTCAACTCATTGATTCGCACTTGACGCTACGTGTTTCATTGACGCCACACGTCAGGGTGCTGATTCCATTTTTCTTTAAAATTCAACTTAAATTGTCTTTTCCTCCTAACACATTATTTTAAATTATAGATTTACTTTAAAATGCTATTTCCTTTTAATTCCAACTTAATTAAATATTTAATTTTACTTCCCCAATTTTAATTTATCAGGGATGTTACAATTTGGATGGAACTTTTAACATAAATTACACACTCATTTGAGACGATTTAAAAATATTTTAGGAAAGATTTGAGACAAATTACTAAATTATTATGGGACGGATTTGGGATGACTTACTAAATATATTTTACAAAATATATTTTGGGATGATTTTCTAAATTTATTTTGGGTCCTCTTCTCACAACCGGGGTAAAAACTACCATTTTTCCTGTATACTTTTTTCCCTTTTTCTTTGCTAGCATTATTTTCCAAGTTAAAAATTAAACCAGAATTCATATGCTAATGTGAATCCAAATTCAATTAAAATCAATATAAATTAAAACACAATACTAATTAAAGTAAAAATAAATAACACACCAAAATATTTCTTCATAAATATAAATGAAATGTCAATAATCTACATTAACTATGTGTACAAGATACATTAACTAGAAAAATGATCAGGAACTAAATATAATCAAGCTTCTGATCAACCTTAACCTCCAAAAGTGAATGAACAAATTTACTAATATGCTGGAATAATTACAAAAGCTACATGATCAATTACTAAACCTAAAATTAATATATAATGACCACCTAAGATTAATATATAATAACTAAAACTATATATATATAACACCCTCCTGCGACCTGTTTTTCATATAGTCGTCAACAAGACAACTCAAATTATTCTATAATTTCTAAGATAATAAAGGCCATTAATAAAAATTTTAGACTATTAATATACAGGCACTATGTGTGTATTGGTTAAAAAGCAATCAGGTCTAAGAAAACAAGACTTTAGAATGAAGACTGTGACTGCAACATCAAAGAATAAGGATTTGGTATAACAATCATAATATTTCTATGCATACCTTCAAACCACAAGCCATGTTACGGGAAATATTCATTGGATATCGGTTTCCATAAAGACGGCCAGTTCTCTTGTCAACACCTGCTTACTTCAAAAGAAACTAGACAAGTTGGTGTGCCATAACAAAGATAAATATCAGCATTTTTCTCATGTAACCGTATGGAAAACAGTAGTTGCTTATGTTCTTTTACATTGTGTAGTCTATTCTCATATTATGTTTTGTTAAGAGAATCGGCGTATTACGGAAGCACTGGATCAAATCAATTGGAGATAAAGAGAAGCAAGTATAAGGGCAAGAAAATAAACACACAATATTTCTGTAGAAAACCTCCAAAACTGGAGAAAAAGAACACTGATGATCACGAGCAAAATAGTTCCACTATGTAAGAAGGAGAGTACAAGAAGTTCTCAAAAAAAAGAGAACAAAGAGACAATAGCCCTATAAGTCACAAGGACAAAAATAAAGTTATCTCTCAAATTTTCTGACTAGAGTACTCTCTCAGGTGAAACTAAAAAAATATATTCGCTACTAAAAATTCTCTCAGGATTACACTAGGAGAGAACTTGACTATGATTGCAAATGTGGTACCTTGAATCCTTTTATAGGCAATTCTAAGGAATATAATAATATTTCTTTTAAACAGAAGACAAAACCAAATTGAATTGGTTTTGTGAAGAAGTAAAATTCAATTTGAATTTGTATTTGAAGAAGTAGAATTCAAATTGAATTTGTATTGTGAAGAAGTGGAATTCAAATTGAATTTGTATTGTGAAGAAGTAGAATTCAATTTGAATTTGTATTCTGAAGAAGTAGAATTCAAATTGAATTTGTATTCTGAAGAAGTAGAATTCAATTTGAATTTGTATTCTGAAGAAGTAAAATTCAATTTGAATTGCTATTCTAAAGAAGTAAAAATTAAATTGAATTTGTATTGAGAAGAAACAAAATTCAATTTGAATTACTCAAGATAAATAAAGTACCACATTAACCAAATTTGAGACATATTTAACAATCTCCACCTTGGATCAAATTTGCTAAATTGCTGATTGTAGAATAAAGCCCAAAGGGGTATTCAAGTGCTGTGTAGACCAACCAAGTCCAAGCAATGTTGGAACTTAGTATTAGGAAGTGGCTTAGTAAGCATATCCGCTGGATTATCAGAAGTATGAATCTTCTGCACCATAATTTCATCAAGTGTAACAATGTCTCGGATAAAGTGATGTTTTACATCAATGTGTTTGGTCTTGTCGTGATAACGACTATTCTTAATCAAATGAATAGCACTTTGACTATCACAAAACACAGTAAGAATATCTTGTGTAAGACCAAGTTCATTTACCAAACCACGAATCCAAAGAGCCTCTTTCACACCCTCTGTGGCTGAAATATATTCTGCTTCAGTTATAGATAATGCAGCAATAGATTGAAGTGAAGCTTTCCAACTGATAGCAGAGTTACGAAGAGTGAAGATGTAACCAGAAAGAGATCTTCTTCTATCAAGATCACCACCATAATCCGAGTCAACAAAACCTTTTAGATACCGAAAAATCCATTTCACAGCATTCCAATGATCCTTTCCAGGATTATGCATGTATCGACTCACCATGCTAACAGCATATGCTAAATCTGGTCTAGTGCATACCATAGCATACATTAAACTGCCAACTGCACTAGCATAAGGAACGTGTGACATACGCTCTATTTCTTCTTTAGTTTGTGGGCATAGGTCTGAAGATAACTTGAAATGTGCAGCGAGTGGAGTAGAAACAGGTTTACAGGTTTTCATATTAAATCTGTCAAGCAATCTCTCAATATATTTCTGTTGAGATAAGAACAATTTACCAGCTTGACGATCCCTGTGAATCTCCATGCCAAGAATTTTCTTGGCTGCACCTAATTCCTTCATCTCAAACTCATTATTAAGTTGAGCTTTTAATTTCCTGATCAGAGACTTGTTACATGATGCAATCAACATATCATCAACATAAAGTAACAAGTAAATGAAAGTTCCATCAGGAAATTGTTGGAAATAAATACAGTCATCATATTGACTTGTTGAATATCCTTGCCCAATCATAAAGGAGTCAAACCTTTTGTACCACTGTCTAGGAGCTTGCTTGAGACCATATAAAGATTTTGTCAAACGACAAACAAGATGCTCTTTACCAGGAACAATAAATCCCTCAGGTTGATCCATATAGATTTCTTCTTCCAGCTCTCCGTGTAGAAAAGCTGTTTTAACATCAAGTTGCTCCAATTCCAGATCAAATAAAGCAACAAAAGCAAGCAAGATACGGATGAAGGTATGACGAACAACTGGTGAGAAAATCTCATTAAAGTCAATACCTTCCTTTTGATAAAAGCCGTTGACGACTAATCTTGCCTTGCATCTAGGATCTTCAACCCTGGGAATACCATCTTTCTTCTTGTAAATCCATTTACATCGAAGCGGTCATTTGCCTTTAGGGAGTTCTGTCAAACTCCATGTATTATTCTTATGAAGACTTTCAATTTCTTCATTCATAGCTAGAAGCCATTTTGAAGAATCTGCACAAGAAACAGCTTTAGAATAGCTGGTAGGCTCTACAACATCATTTACCTCTTGTGCAATAGACAATGCATAAGCAGTCAGATTATCATCAATAGTGTATCTGACTGGCCTTTTAATTTGTCTCCTTGGTCTGTCTCGAGCAATAGAATAATCCTCTTCTTGTGGCTGAATAGGAGAAGTGGTACGATCATCACCATGATCATCAATGCTAGACTCATTGGTAGAGGAAGATGAGGCATCAACATTAGCAGATTTTAATTCTAACTCCACCTTCTCGCTAGTACCTTGTAGATTATTAGTACTAAAAGAAGAAATAAAAGATTGTTTTCCAGAAGATAATAATGCATCCTCATTAAAAGTCACATCTCTGACTTAGGATCAGAACACCATAGACGATATCCTTTAGACTCAGATGCATAACCAAGAAATATGCACTTAATAGCTCTTGGAGCTAATTTGCCATCATTAACATGTGCATATGCAGGACATCCAAAGATTCTTAAATTAGAATAATTAACAGGATTACCTGACCAAATTTCTTCTGGAATTTTAAAATCAAGTGAAGAGTGTGGAGAGCGATTAATCAAGTAGCAAGCAGTAGATGTTGCCTCTGCCCATAATTCACGTCGATACCATAACCCAGTATTTGAGAGCATACAACGAGCTCTCTCAAGGATAGTTCTGTTTAAACGTTCTGCAACACCATTCTGCTGGGGTTTTCCTGGAATGGTTTTATGTCTAGCAATACCATGATTTGTGCAGAACTCATTAAAGTCACCTTCACAGAACTCCAATCCATTATCTGTTCTGAGCTTCTTGACTTTCTTCCCTGTCTGAGTTTCCACAAGAGTTTTCCACTTCTTAAAAGTGGGAAAAGTTTCATTTTTATGTCTTAGAAAGTAGACCCAGACTTTACGAGAATAATCATCAATAATAGTCATCATATAACGTTTTCCTCCATAAGAAGGAACTTTAGAAGGTCCCCAAAGATCTGAATGAATGTAATCAAGAATACCTTTTGTTCGGTGAGTTGCAGTAGAGAAGCTAACTCTTTTCTGCTTCCCAAAAACACAATGTTCACAAAACTCCAACTTACCGATGCCTTGATTACCAAGAAGACCTTGCTTGCTCAGAAGGTGCATGCCTTTTTCACTCATATGGCCCAGGCGCATGTGCCATAATTTGGTGACATCAATATCAGGCATGGAAGATGAAACAGCTGCTGAGCCTGTCACCATAGATCCTTGCAAGATATACAAACTACCAACACGGGTAGCTTTTAATAGAACAAGGGCACCTTTTGATACCTTTAGAACTCCACCTTCGGCTGAATATTTGCACCCAAGAGATTCTAAGATGCCAAGAGAAATTAGATTCCGCTTCAAGTCAGGAACAAAGCGAACTTTGGAAAGAGTCCTGACAATACCATCATGAGACTTAATCTGAATGGTACCTATTCCTGCAACCTTGTATTGGGTATCATTACCCATTAAGACAACACCACTATCAATAGGTTCAAGAGTGGTAAATAAGTCCCTATAAGGACACATATGGAAAGTACATCCAGAATCAAGAATCCATTCATGTTTGCTCCTCTTATCAGAAGAAACAACAGATAGCATAACATCATCATCAGAATTATTCTCAATATTAGCAGCTTCAGCTGGTTGTTTATCTTTTTCATGCTTTTCTTGTTTCTTTTTCAAGATAAAGCAATCAGAGATATCATGCCCATATTTCTTGCAATAGCGACAGGTTTTGTTGGATTTACGCCCTCTGGATCTGGATCTGGAGCTTCTACTCTTATTACTGGTACTCCTTTTTTCTTGAGTTCTACCCCTGACACTTAAACCCTCGCCCTTGTCCTCAGAATGAATTTCAAGATCAAACTTTTCTTTGGACAATAAATTAGATTTAACGTCTTCAAAGGATAAGGTATCGTTGTTACCATACAACATAATTTCTTTAAAGTGTTTATAGGTAGAAGGTAGAGAGACAACCAACAGAACAGCTTTATCTTCATCATCAATTTTTACATCAATATTTTCGAGATCCATAATAATAGAATTAAACTCATTAAGATGAGATTGAATAGAAGTACCTTCAACCATACGAATGGTATATAACTATTCTTTGAGACGAAGCTTATTTGCGAGGCTTTTGGTCATGTATAGGGTCTCCAACTTCAACCACAAAGCCGCAGCAGTGGTTTCGTTGGCTACTTGATGAAGAACCTCCTTGGACAAGCAAAGTTGGATTGCTGAAAGCGCCTTTTCATCCAACTCGTCCCATTGCTCATCGGTCATAGTAGACGGCCTTTTTGATTTGCCATCTAAAATTTTCTTTAATCCATTTTAAGTGAGAACAGCTTTCATTTGGACATGCCAAATAGAAAAACTAATCTTGCCATCAAACTTCTCAATGTCAAATTTAGTGACGGTAGACATATTGAACCTTCAATCGAACAAGCAGCTCTGATACCACTTGTTAAGAGAATCGGCGTATTGCGGAAGCACTGGATCAAATCAATTGGAGATAAAGAGAAGCAAGTATAAGGGCAAGAAAATAAACACACAATATTTCTGTAGAAAACCTCCAAAACTGGAGAAAAAGAACACTGATGATCACGAGCAAAATAGTTCCACTATGTAAGAAGGAGAGTACAAGAAGTTCTCAAAAAAAAAGAGAACAAAGAGACAATAGCCCTATAAGTCACAAGGACAAAAATAAAGTTATCTCTCAAATTTTCTGACTAGAGTACTCTCTCAGGTGAAACTAAAAAAATATACTCGCTACTAAAAATTCTCTCAGGATTACACTAGGAGAGAACTTGACTATGATTGCAAATGTGGTACCTTGAATACTTTTATAGGCAATTCTAAGGAATATAATAATATTTCTTTAAACAGAAGACAAAACCAAATTGAATTGGTTTTGTGAAGAAGTAAAATTCAATTTGAATTTGTATTTGAAGAAGTAGAATTCAAATTGAATTTGTATTGTGAAGAAGTGAAATTCAAATTGAATTTGTATTCTGAAGAAGTAGAATTTAATTTGAATTTGTATTCTGAAGAAGTAGAATTCAATTTGAATTTGTATTCTGAAGAAGTAGAATTCAATTTGAATTTGTATTCTGAAGAAGTAGAATTCAAATTGAATTTGTATTCTGAAGAAGTAGAATTCAATTTGAATTGCTATTCTAAAGAAGTAAAAATCATATTGAATTTGTATTGAGAAGAAACAAAATTCAATTTGAATTACTCAAGATAAATGAAGTACCACATTAACCAAATTTGAGACATATATTTAACATGTTTGTTGTACAGATCAACAAACAAGTTTTGTTATTCCAATATTTTTATTTTTATTAAAATTGATATGTATGACTTATGGCTCTATTTAGAATTAATTAGTTACTTATGAAGGTTTTCGTAAAAAACAAAATGTAGTAGGGTAAACTACTCGGCAAACAATTTTCCTTGAAGCAGTTTAATAGTCATGAGTACAAAGATAATAGAACTATAAAAAATTGAAAGGAGGGGTTTAAGCCAAAAATTACTGCAAAATTCAGTTTGGAACAACACAGGATTACAACTTACAAGTTTAAAGACTTGATTTGTTTTTTCAGAGGACTCTACAAAAATGGGCAATAGCAAATCATTATATGCTCTAAATATAACAAGTTATAGCACTAGCAAAAGAGAACCACCTGAAGAGGAACGGTGAAGTCATAGAGATATTCTTTAAACTTTAGCAATTGCAAAGTTTAACTTTGTCTTGACTTAAGACATACTAGGATCATTCTCTTTAAACACTACTTAACCAGCAATAATTTCTATAACAAATAAGAGGGAACAACTAGTTTTTGGGTGCATTAATACGATACAAACTATTACGCCTCATAAAGATTAAATAGAAGATTCCAACTCTTTGCCTTCAAACTAGTTTTTGCATTGCATAAGTGACCAATTAATTCTTTGGAGTATTTGTAGCTAAGTT
Organism: Clitoria ternatea; assembly: GCA_037962975.1. Lineage (NCBI taxonomy): Eukaryota > Viridiplantae > Streptophyta > Magnoliopsida > Fabales > Fabaceae > Clitoria > Clitoria ternatea. The sequence goes on along the minus strand of CM075672.1, from coordinate 38,923,831 downwards.
TCTTAATTCTAACTCTTTCCATAAAAAAAAAAGATAATGGTTATTTGAAGAGCTAATGAAGAACAAAGATGTTTGATAAACCTGAGGACCAAACCAACAAAAATATAGTGGTTATTTGTAATAAAGGAAGATAAGGTAAGGGGTTTCCAAGCCATAGAAATGTGTCCGAGACCAAGCCAACAAAAATATAGTGGTTATTTAGTAAAGGAAGATAAGGTAAGGGGTTTCCAAGCCTTAGAAATGTGTCCAACCTGTATTGAAGCACAATGAAGGATTTAGTCAAAGGGATAAGTAATAGTAAAGTTTGTTAAAGCATTTAGTCAAACAGCTACGCTAAGTCAACATTAATTAAAGATGGAAAATGAAAAGCACATGATTATGAACCTAATAGCAACCGAATCAAGGATAGTGGATGAGGAAAGATAGGAGAAAACGACGGTGACAAGTTAGTTGTTCAACATTCACTTTGGTAATACCCATCAAATAGAGCAATATTTAAGCATATAGGACACACAGGCTTGCATTGCAAATTTTTCATAAAAAGAAAAGCAATCAAACAAAATTCAAATCTCATTGGAATATTTAGGAACACTCAAAATCTTGATTTTCTAACAACTCCTACGAATCAGAGAGGGAAAAAAGTAAAATACACCTTCAAAGGGTAGGGAGCCATGTCAAATATCCTTTTTTCAAATTCTATGAAAGCGTAGAAATTATTATAGTGAACTTTGAGATGAATTAATCAAGTCAATCAACCTAGCATGACCACTGATTTTTATTTATTTTTTCAATAATTGAGTTATACTTCAATTTAAGATGTGCAGAATAGTTTGCCCCAACAGCATATGAAAATTTCATGACAGGTGGTAGGAAAAATCAATCAGTAAGCACACACACTATACCTGTGTTAGAATCAAGATTGCGCTGGCAAATACTTTCAAAATCATCATATATATCCTTGATGCCTTCTATGTATTCCTTGGCCCCATTGTAGTCCCGTAAAAGTAAATTCCGCTGTCAGCATGAAAAATCATAAGGTCAACCTAGTTCAATTATACTAGTGTAGACAAAAGAATAATTTTGTTTGGAAATAAATAATCACTTATTTTTATCAGTTTCCTAGTAGGAGTTAGGACTTTTTGAAAAATAAAAACTTATTTCAAATAATTGTTTTTGAACATGCACCTAATCCAATCAATCAACTAGCCGTGATTTTTCTAAAAGTTCAGAGAGAACTATTTATTGTATGCTAGTGATCCCAATAGAAAATTCCTGGAAACCACATCATTGAATCACTAGTTCCCTCGGATTTTCCAAGTTTCCAGAACAATAATTTTAACATATATGCAATAAATTTTCTTTTTTGGTGGAAAACGATACGTAATAAATCAAACACATGTTTCATTTGTAACACAACAAAATATAAACAACTGTGATAAGTCATATATATATATATATATATATATATATATATATATATATATATATATATAATAAAGGGCCAAATAGTTAGAATTTTATCTTAAGAAAGTAATTAGATAAGATAAATAGTTATTTATGATTACAATCCTATCTTAAATAATTAGATAAGTAATTAGATAAGATTAGTTGAGAGAGAAGAAGGGAAGAGAGTTAGGGGTTATAAATAACACCCTTATGTATTGACGGAAGGCATTGAATACAAAGTTTAGTAAGTGTTTCCCTCTTCTTCGATGTGAGTGGAGAGTGAGTGAGATTAGACTAGAGATTTATTCCAGTTGTAACAATTGGTATCGGTTTGCTAGGGGACGATGGTGTCAACAAAAGAACTGGAGACACACATGGAATTTTATGAGAAGACCGTTTCTGATCTTCAAGACTCAATGCAAAAATCATTAGAGATGATGCAGAAATCCATAGAAGGACTAACAGCTTCGATCACAGCTTAACATAAGGGACCCAGGGTCACAACTGAGGAAGAAAATCATAGTAAGACTCCTGAAACCATTGTCTCAGTGGTGTAGCGGGCACAAATTCCTTTTCCTTCTTTTGATGGTTCCAACTAACGCGAATAGAAGGCAAAATCTGAACAGATCTTTGAACTGGAAACAACACTGGAAGAGCAACAAAGTCGTTTGTTGCTATTATCCATGGATGGAAAGGCTTTTGCTTGGCAAAGGCATTACATACAGAATGCGAATAACAAACACAAGACGTAGCGACAGATTCTACAAGACGCGGGCAGCAGGTTTGACGATGGTGCATTTGATGACCCGGTAGCAGAACTTGCAAGATTGAAGCAAGAAGGCTCCTTGATTGAATATCTTGAGAGGTTTGACACACTTTTGGCTCGAGTTGCTATATCAAAAGAGTTGGCATTAAGCTTCTTTCTATCTAGCCTGACTGTAGAATTGGAGAAATCAGTCAAGGTTCATAGACCTTCTTCAATCCAGGAAGTTGTTAGAATAGCTAGACTTCAAGATAAGGTTCTTGAAGAGATGGCCAAGAAATTTTCTTCAGGGAAAACTGGTTTAAGCAGATTCATAAGCCAAGTATTCAAGAACCTAGTATGCGACATCACAAAATAATAAAACTCTTCTAATTACAACTCTACATCAGCAACAAACTCAAAACACAACGCAACCGACACTTACAAACAATGCTAAAGTATCTACGGCTAATAACATTTCCAGAAAACAAGTTAGTGATAGGATTGCTAGAGGGTTGTGTCGATTTTGTGGTAAAAAGTGGGATTGAGATCATAAGCAAAATTGTAAGGTGTGGGGAAAGCTAAATGCTATTTGCTATTGATATACAATCAGAATCTGACGGGGAGCAGAACAACAACCTCATAAAGCACAGCTTAGATATAGTTAAGGTTGCATATGTTTGTATCTCTCTAAATGCTCTACAAGGTGTGGCTGGTGGTAGCACATTACAAATGAAAGGTGTGATCAAGAGGCAAGTTGTACCACTCTTGATGGACACAGGAAGCACATAAAATTTTATCAGTACAAATTGGGTCAAAACATTAGGACTCAAATCTTAAAATATTTAAGGTTTTCCTGTTATGGTTGCATTAGATAAGCAACTTATGATAACTAAGAAATGTATTCAAGTGCAATGGAAATTTAATGATATTGTATTTGTAGCTAATTTCCTGGTCTTGCCCAACAGTACCTTTGGTGTGATCTTAGGGATGCAATGGTTTAAGACACTCGGGGAAATCAGTTGGAATTGTGCTCAGCTGACCATGAAATTCAAGCAGCAAGGGAAATTGGTTTGCTTACAAGGTGAACAAGCATCAACAGATATAAGTGAACTTACTGGCAAGATGAAGGCAACCTAGTGTCAATCAACGTTGCTAGTTGTGCAAGGACCATACTGCTACATTGATTCTACAAATGGTGATGTTCAAAGCCTAACTTAAAGTCAACAATCTGAGTTGGATACTCTACTAGAAACTTATCAACAATTGTTCAAAGAACCTACCACTCTACCTCCCAATAGAAGGTATGATCATAGGATCTCCTTGCTCAATGACAAACTGTTTTGCATGAAACCTTATAGATACCCTCAAGCACAAAAAGTAGAAATTAAGAGACAGGTGAAAGCATTACTGAACACTGGCTTTATTAGAGAAAGTGGTAGTTGTTATGCATCTCCACTAGTATTGGTTAAGAAGAAAGATGCATCTTGTAGGTGTTACACAGATTTTCAAAAATTAAATGCTTTAACTGTCAAAAATAGGTTTCCCATACCATTAATTGAAGACTTGATGGATAAGCTCCATGGTGCATGTTACTTTTCCAAGTTGGATCTCAGGAGTGGTTATAACCAAGTCAGGATGGCAGAGAAGGACATCCATAAAACAACATTCAGAACACATAATGGTCACTATGAATGGGTGGTTTTGCCTTTTGGGTTGAGCAATGCATCAGCTATATTTCAGAACTTGCTTAATGACATTTTCAAAGAATATCTAAGGATGTTTATCCTGGTATTTTTATGACATTCTAGTATATACAAAAGCGTGGTTAGAGCACATTCAATGCTTGAGTACAACACTGCAGCTCCTCCAAGACAACAACCTAGCTCTCAACTACAAAAAATGTAGTTTTGGGAAGACAAAATAGACTATTTGGGCCATTTTATCTCGGTGAAAGGGGTGCAGTCAGATGAAGATAAAATAGTGGCAGTAAAACTCTGGCCTAGGCCAACAACAGTTAAAGAACTCAAGGGCTTCCTTGGGTTATCAGGATATTACAAGAGATTTATCCGCAACTATAGAAAGATAGCTCAACCTTTGACACAGTTGCTTTAGAAGGGTACTGACTTCAAGTGGAATAAGGAGACGGAAGATGTATTTTTTACATTAAAGGAAGCTTTGATCTCAGCTCTTGTCCTAGCATTACCCGATTTTGACCAACCTTTTACTATGGAGACAGATGCTTCCAGTATTGGCATTGGGGTTGCACTACTTCAAAGAGGTCATCCAAGAGCCTACATCAGTAAGGCAATGGGACCAAAATATCAGCTTCTGTCAGCATATGAAAAAGAGTTCTATGCCATCTTGTTTGCAGTCATGAAATGGCAACATTTCTTTCTCGGGCAACACTTCATCATCAAAACTGATCAAAAAGCACTTATACACTTGCTAGAAAAACCACTAACACTTTAATGCACAATTGGGGACTTAAAAAGCTGATAGGACTGGACTTTAGCATAGAGTACAAGAAAGGAAAGGAAAATATGGTTGTTGATATATTGTCGAGACAACAACAGGAAGAAAGCTTAGCTGCAACCTTCCAAGTAATATCCCAGTTGATGATGGAAGCTAAAGACTCATGGAAGCAAGATCATAAGTTACAGAAGATAGTGGATAAAATATAATTGGGTCAACAACCCTACAAGCAATACACATTTCATGGTCAATTCTTGAGAAGAAAAGGTAAGGTAGCCATTGTAGTAAACTCAACGATCAAAACCAAGATACTACATCATTTTCATAATTTTATGATTGGAGGGCATTATGGAAATGACCAAACTTATAGAAGAATCAAAGACTAATTTAATTGGAAAGGGTTACAAAAGGCAGTCAAAGAATGGGTGTAAGAGTGTATCACTTGCCAGCAAAACAAGCCTTTATTACAACTGCCAGCTAGGTTACTTCAACCATTATCTATTCCTGATAGGGCTTGGAAGTCTGTTTCAATGGACTTTATAGTTGGTCTTCCTAAGTCAAATGGTATGACTGTCATCTTTGTTGTCTGTGATAAACTTACAAAGTATGCATATTTCCTACCATTAGCTCACCCTTTTAGAGCTGCTAAGGTGGCCCAATTGTTCATGGACAATATCGTGAAACTACATGGCTGGCCAAATGAAATAATATCAGATAGGGATAGTATATTTATAAGTGCATTTTGGACTGAACTAATGCAGAAGCGCAAGGTGAAACTCTTAAGGTCAACTGTCTTTCACCTCCAGACAGATGGGCAAATAGAAGCCTTCAACAAAATACTAGAAGCTTACTAAGATGTGTCACTGGTGGCATGTCCAAGAAGTGGTCAGAGTATATTTCTTCAGTATAACTTTGGTACAACACAAAGTTTCATAGTGTAATAAGCTAACCCCTTTTGAAGCTTTATACGGCTGTCCTCCACCAATGCCAAATAGTGCTCTAACAGGAGATTCTTTGGTGGAAGTAGTTGATTATACCATCAAAACAAGAGAGCAAATAGCAAAGCTACTTCACAACAACTTGCTTCGAGCCCAAGAAAGAATGAAGCATTATGTTGATCTCAAAAGAGTGGATAATGAGTTCAAATGTGGAGACCTAGTCTACTTGAAAATTCAGCCATACAAGCAGCTCACTTTAACAAACCATTCTTTTTGCAAGTTGGCAGCTAGGTACTATGGACCTTTCAAGGTGTTGGAGTGAATAGGAAAGGTTGCTTATAGACTTGAGTTACCTGCTGGAACAAGAATACATGATGTGTTTCATGTATCTTTGTTAAAGAAACATCATGGTGCCTATACGATTTCCATTGATCTGCCTGTATATAATGAGGAAGAGGAGGTTCAGTTGTAGCCACTGGCGGTGTTGGATAGGAGAATGAAGAAGAAAGGGAACCAAGTTATCACTGAAGTGCTTATCCAATGGCGACATACCAATCCCAATGATGCAGTTTGGAAGGAACTGTGTACAGTGCAACAACAATTTCTAAACTTCGATTAGAATTCTAGAGGGCTTTGAGGGTAAGTCTGTTTGAAAGAAGAAGACAATTGTGATAAGTCAAATATATATATATATATATATATATAATAAAAAGGCCAATTAGTTAGGATTTTATCTTAAGAAAGTAATTAGATAAGATGAGTAGTTAGTTATGATTAGAATCCTATCTTAAATAATTAGATAAGTAATTAGATAAGATTAGTTGAGTGAGAAGAAGGGAAGAGAGTTGAGGGTTATAAATAACACCCTTATGTACTAAAGGAAGGCATTGAATAATTACAAAGTTTAGTAAGTGTTTCCCTCTTTTGAGGTGTGAGTGAAGAGTGGGTGAGATTACACTAGAGATTTATTCTAGTTGTAACAACAGCATCAAGGGAAGATTCTTATAGTCCACAGTTCAAATAATCTAAAAGAAAAACTAACAGAACAAATCAACTAAACTAATTCAAATAAAAGATATACCTATGCACTAACTAGAGAAAGCATTAACTCAGAATAGAAAAAATACACAAAATACAAAGAAAAAAAATACAAAAACAAACCAACAACCCCTTCCCATCAACGCCGCTCAAGCCACGGCCACCACCCGTGGTCGTGGCCATCACCATCTAAACTAAAACAGAAACCAAACCACTATTGAAACCCTCTCCTCTCCACCACCACCCGAATCCATCAAACCACCACCACCTATCAAAACAACCACCTTTCGAAATCATCATCCACAGCTAGCACCACCTGTCATCACCATCATTTCAACAGCATCACCTTAAACCTCCTCCCCTACCAACGACCATAACCCTCTCCTTATTGTCATACCCACAACCTCCAACCTCACCACCAGAACAACCCCTTCCTCACTATAACCACCACCATAACCCACACCACCAATGAAAATCCTCACCGCAACCTACATCGTCCTAAAAACTCCACCGTGAGTCTCCCCCTCCGTCGGACCACGAACCACGCGCCACCCAACTGCGCCTTTCGAGCCACCACCGCGGTTTCTTTCTCTTTCTCCCTTTCACCATCTACGTCGTTCCCTCCCCTCTTCTCTCCTTTTTGTCAAATGTGTATATTAGAGGAGTTAGATTTCGAATAGAATAAATTTACAAATTTATATTCAAGAAATATGTTTCAATAAAATAAAAGATTGTTTTATTTTAAAATTATCCTTTAGATTTTAACATGATTAAATTTTGACATAAATTTTAAAAACATATCAATTTTGTAAATCTTTTAATATTGAATTTTTAAAATAAATATTATTTAATTTATTTTAGAACACTTTAATCAAAAATATATTTTTAAATTAAGAAATCAAATATTAAATGAATTTAAATATCTTAAAATTAGTTGTTTGTTAGATAAAATGAAATGTTTAAACAATATTAGGACAAATTTGAGATAGTTATACGAATTGGTTCAAAAAGTATTAAAAAAAACTAAATCCGTCCAAAATGCATCTCAAAGTTTTAAACAGGTTTGAGATAGATGTGGGAATTAAGTAAAAAATTGCTAACATATTCGTCCAAAGTCTATCTTAAACTTTTAGATGAATTTGAGACGATTATAGAAATTGGGTCAAAATTTGTTAACAAAGTTAAATCTGTCCAAAATCTGTCTCAAAATTTCATATGAATTTCACATGATTCTATTTTTCATCTCTAATCTGTCTTAAAATTGTAAAAAAATTATTAGCTGTAAATCCCAAAAAATTGGCAGGTAAAATACGAATAGATTTGTGACAAATTTGAGACAAAAATTTTATTATATTAAATTTTGTCTCTAATCTGTTTGAAAGCCTGATCTCCTTTCAGATGCAATGCTTTTCGTCCTAAAATGCATGTTTTCAAGTAGTGCCTTTATGGACCTTCCCTAATACGTCAGTGAGGCATGTCCTCCCAACCTTCGTAAATGTGACCTTTATCAAATTCTCATGCTCAAGTACAAAAGTCACACACTCTTTGTATGAGGCATCCTTCTATGTATGAGGCAAACAATATATAGAACCTTAAAAGTATAATCTTTCCCGAGGCATCCTTCTATGTATGAGGCATTGTCATGTGCACAAAGTCTCAAAACATTCAGAGGATCTAAAGTACCAACATTTAAGTCCCCAAGTACTCGATCCTTAGGAATATCCAGCTCCTAGAGGCAATCCTGCCATCGATCTTGATGAACATCACTATTTGATTAGTGGTAATGTCCTAGGTATCCCTCTTGATCTAGAAGTCTGCATCATCTAGATAACAAACTTAATGGTAATAGGTTGATTTACATGTAGACACAATTAATCTAATTAGAGCGTCTTCTTCTTCTTCAGGCCACCATCTATCAATAGTTTCCCTAAATTCTTTTGACAACCATCTCCTCCATCATTTGTCTAAAAATATGTTAAGAATTAAAAAAGAAATAAAAGTTATTATAAACTAATTTTGAGACTACCTTTGTCTTGTTTTACTTGTGATGTGGTTCCATAATATTAGTAGGTTATTGCTCAACATTGGTCTTAAACAGATCAAAGTTATGTGTGACTTGATATAAAGGTTCTCCTAAATTTCACCTCATCATAGTCGTTTTACATTTAACCACCAAACATATTTTACTTTAATCAGTTAGCTTATCAACTTTCAGTTTCAGGCTACTAGCTATAAACTTTCAACTAGCTTTTTAGCTTTCAACTAACTTATCTGTTAGTTTTACCAAAAAGACCCTATATGTATTTTATTTTTTTAAAAATCCAAATCAATATATTTAAATAAATGACTACAAGAGATACTCAATTTAAAATTACCATAAAATTGACATTATACACCAAAAAATCAATAAAGTTGACATTGACCTTAAAATGCACATGACCAAGCCTATTGTCGATACAATGATTAAAAACCTAAAACCCCGAGCAAAATGTGTAAGGGAATCCTTAATGGTTAGGTAGAAAAAATACAAGAATTCCTAAAGGCCTTGTGTTGGAATCAAGTCTGGTTTATAAAGGATTTCAAAGTATTGATTATCATTTACCAGACCCCAAGATTTGTTAATAACACACATCAAGGAATTTAATTAAATAAAGTCTGCCTATGTATTATCTAACCTGTTTAATTAAGTGTTTCAAGTTACAAACCTAATATGCACAGGTTATAAATGAAAGGGGGAGTCCACTAATTAAAAAGTCTGCCTTAAGCCATGCAAGTAATTCTATACAAGTCTGCCTGGGATCAAAAATAGTTGCGTACAAGTTTTATACCAAGAAAAGTTTGATCCTAGAACAACGCTCAAGAAGAGTCTGATTCAAGTGCGTTCATCCAAACTTTTGGACTGCTAAGTAATACGCTAAACTTAGCATGCGTACTTGCTTAATCAATCAAACCCTAGACCTTTAAAGCAACAAGAACGTTACTCCAAGGCATGCATCAAACAAAAATCAAGGTTTATTTTAAAGATGCTCTGAACTAAGTTCTTATCAAGAGAAACTACTCATATCATCAAAATAGGAAATAAGACAAACCAGTGCAAAAGGCAAAGCTCGTATGGGAAGAAACCAATGTAGTTATTTTGCGCATCTCAGAAAAGATAATGAAGATCAATACTTATGTCAGAAAGCTTTCAGAAGGTCAACCCTATATGCTTTGCACGATTTAGTTGAAAGAAGAAAACCAAGGGAAGGTCTTCTGCTCTGAAGCACTCAAAGAACACCATTTTAGTACAAGATTTGATGTTCCTCGTACTAGACCTTTTGTCCTCATCTCATCTCCAAGGACCAATGCTCACAATGGCTAAATCCCTTTAACGGATTCACAACTGCTATCTCAAAGGCCTATATATAAAGGGATCTCAAAACTTGAAGAAGTTAATGACTCAGAGAATCAAAATCACGAAATCTTTTCTCTACACTCTCAAGCTCTCAGTCTTAACTTTCTTATCTAAAAAAAATACTTTCTTTGTTGTTATGCTTCTAGAAAACCTTGTTTTCTATGTTTAGTGTATCAATTTTTTATCTTGTATCTATTGTATACACTAAGTTCTTAAAAACACCAACATAAACCCTCTTTCAAATCTTTATTTGTGAAAAAGTCTGGTGCGTTGTCTGTAACACCCTTGGTTAACTAGGATCATCCCTTCCACTAGATCATCTTACTTAACTAAGAGGTTACTAACTTTTAATGAAAATATAGAAGTAGAAAAAAAATTGACATAAAAGAAATCATAAGAATGACACAAATCAAAAACAGTAATAACATCATACCCGTGGTGGAATGAAACCTAAATACATACAACATATTCTAGTCAACACAGTACATAGTCTCACCAGATCCATGACTACAAGGATAAAAAAGGGCACGCAGGCTCCCATCTATATACAATCAAAATAAAACAACAGGAAATAGAAACTACTAGTCCTCATCGCTCAGGGGCAAGTCGGGTCAGGGGCGAGTCAGGTCAGTCTGCTCTAAATGTAGGCCGCGCTGGTGAGAAGGGTGAAGAAACATGCAACGGGGCTGAGCTAGTAGAAGACTGGCATGCGCTAGGAGAAGAGATCTGTCCACAGCAGTCATTATATGCATCAAAGGCCTCCTTATCAGATCCCGAGTTGTGGGAGACATCTCTGTCAATTACTCCATCCACCATGCATGTACGTCTTGAAAACATGGCGAAGAAACCTTCGGGACTCATCCCACTAGCGTCGTGGCAAGAAAATATCCATCTAAGTCGGCATCGGGACAACAGGAGGAACGAGGTCCTCCATCACTAACTCTGGCATGAACATGCTCACAGGATCTGCAACTAAGGTAATAGGGGGAGGAGGAGCTGAAGTTGCGACCATATCAAGGAACTCTGACAAAGATAACTGGACGGACAGAGGCCGGAGGTCTGTCAGGTCAGTCATCACTACATCTACTGGCGCATGCCCATGGTCTTCCAGAGGTTCCTCTTCTGGGTCTTCATCATTATTGCTATCAGCTCTAGGTGATAAAGGAAAGTACATTGGTGACGGTGATCTAGGCGGATGCTGAGGTGGTACAGAAAAGGGTTGAAATGATAGAACTCCCTCATCTATAGCAATCTGACGTCCACCAATCTCCTTTAAATTCGTAGCACTAGGAGGAACAGGTGATGAGGACACAAGCAAGGAAGATCTCATGACAACCTTAGACAAGGGGCTGGAGCTTTATGGAGGACCCTTGACAAGGGCACCGACTAAGAAAGCCAAAATCATCACCCAGCAAACCCTAGCTACCTTTCTGACTACTTTTCATGGGCCTAAGCCCAAGAAGGACCACTTAAAGACCTTTTCTTATTTTTCATATAATATTTGTGAGACATAGGTTCTAGGGTTACATATTTTTAGAAGTAGGATTTTGGGCCTTGCATGATCATTAGGCCACTTTTGGGCTTATAAATTCTATTTGGGCTTGTATTTTGGTCATTTTCCTCTTATTTTGACTATTTGGGCCTAGGGATTAGGAGAAGCCCATTAGGGAGTGCACTTCCCTTGCCTATATAAAGGCATGCTCTCCATGTACTCCTTACCTTACATTTTTGAGAATATACACATTGTTGTGAATTTGTGAGTACTTAGTCTTTCCTTTAGGTTAGAGAAAGTCTAACCCCTTTCAAGCTCCTATCACTAGGTAACCATCCCTAAAGTGGCGGGCAGAGATTTATCCAAGTCATTGGTGGCATCTCCTTCATCATCTTCCATCCCTTCCATCAACCTTCAACCATCTTCCATGCTTCCTATTAGTTTTGTTAGGTTTAGGGTAACCTTTTCCCAATCAATTTAAAGAAAGATAGCTAGATCCTCCCCCATCCTACAACAAGAGGTAGGTCTCCATATCGTCGAACAATACTCTCAATAACTCTTATGTCTTTTTTGAATGGGCGCTCCGGTTCCTAAGGTGGAACCTCTATTAGTGGTTGGTCCTCAGGACGGTCCTCCAGGATCTCCAAAATAGCTGGTAACCTGACGGACCCAAAGCCACCCTTAGCTAGAATCCTCTCGCGTTTATTGTGTGAGTGAAGCCGAGTCGGAGGTCAGCCACAGAAGTAAGGGTGAGCTCTCTCTTCTAATCAATCGGAGGGTTGTCATTCCTAACGTCCTCCCATAATCATCAAATCAATCATATCTATGGTACATATACTCACGGGGAACCTAGTTCCTCTAAGTTGTCTCACGTTTCTTTGTCCTACCTAACATTCCCATCCTCTATATCCTATTCTCTCTCTTAGTTTTATTATTTTCCAGAGTAATTTCTGTAACATCCATCAATCATAATAACAGATTATCAATATTATGTAATGCAATACATGGGTTCTTTTACTTAATACATATATATATATATATATATATATATATATATATATATCTTCCTTATTACTCAATATGAATGTATGTAGGCCCATTTCCATCTCATCATTCATTCTCATCATTATTATCATCAGAACACTCGTCCTGTACAGGCTATCCTTGTACACAACGTTTCTAGACTAGAGCGATCGGAGCTCACCAAGTCCTTCTCATTATTCATTGGGTACTAAGGACTCATGAGTCCAACTTAAGATTGGATCCATCACATCATATCAATCATATTAGGACTTGGCTCTACATGATCACAGTCACACTTCGTCTTTAGTCGAAGTACATTAGGCTTGCCTCAGACCGTCCGACATTGGGCGTGACTCTAAGCCATTGGATGCTCAACCCAATTGTACTCTCAAGATCCTGCTTGGTGATCAAACGTGAATGTTTTCCAGTGTACCACAGTGTGTGCTCTAGTTTCTCAACCACAATCACTCCTATGCAATGATGCATGTTTCACACATGTCTTTCATTCTTATTCTTTACCCTCGTCACCAGTAGAGTCCCGTCAATGGTCCATTTTCATTCTCAATACCTTCAATTTCATTCTCTTTTGTCTATGATCAAGGGAGGTAAGTTTTTTTTATTGGTCACTTAGGGTATTTAAGGTTTATGATAGATAGATTCTTTTAAAGGCTTAGGTAATTGGTTCACAAGAGAGTCTCAAGTTATATCACTTCACAGTCATCTGGTAATTAAGAATGAAAATGGCCAAACGTTAGTCTTTTATTCCATTGGGTACATTCTATCATCTTATCATACTATCACTTTCATTCACGATATCTTACTTCTCATTGTACCAGGATTCTTTACCGTGACGAATATGTATCAACCTTTTAATTCTTCATGGATTAGCAATGCATCATACCAATACCATTTATATACATAACAATATACTTATAGTCCAACCAGACAGGTATATTATTACCAATAATTCATTCACATCGGAAAGTCAAATATCTTAAAACATTCAAGCCAGTACACACTTGCTTTGTCTAGTCGATGTTTAGATGATATATTACTGCTTCCTATCACTTATCCCTTACTTAGTCAACTCCTTATAATTTAAGTTATAGTTTAGAGGTCTATTACTCCTTGTTATTTTAGCCTTCCTATCTTTGGGTTATCGTAAAAATTCTCTTTAATGGGTAGATATACCTTATGGTTACAATGGGGGTCTAGGCATCTTTATGATTGGCGAGGTAGTGTGAGTTGGATTGGATACAGGAGATACACCATAGTTTACCTATCCTGCTTAACCAATTCGTTGGCTCTATAATCATGTAGTATCCATTTTTATCCTACTAATATTATTTGATGTTGTCGTTTGGTATAACTTATTTGTTTGTGACTATAAGTTTTTGGGTAGCATTCCTAAATATTGTCTTTAATTATTTACATCAATTCTGTTATGATATACTAACCTCCTTTTTAGGCGTACTAACTTTTACTTTATTATATGCTTATTCTTACTAGTTTAGTCTAATCCAACCCCATTTGTCTAGATACTTAATTATCATATAAGTAACTAGTTCTTTAATTTGGTAGAGATTTATTTTAACTAATACCGTTCCCTCATTTTTCCGTTTGGCATCCTACTATTCATATCATCGATTTTTATTACCAATTGTCCTCCTTAATTTATTATTAATTTAGATAGTTACTTGGAGTTTTAACTTTCTTTTATCAAATTAACTGTCTATTACTAAGGGTGTATCTTTAGTTCCTTTTATTTGTTTCTTACCTCCTTACTAATCACCTTTCTTTTTAGCTAACTCATTTAATTCTTATTATAATTCGAAGTCTACTTTATCGCTATCTGCCTCATTTGTTAACTATAAGGATTTACCTTTCAATCTAAATTCCAAGACTATGAACTTAGTTAAGAATTATAAGTCCACTTTAATTATTACCCAACTTAAATGCCACACCATTCTCTTGAGTTACTTACTTCCTATTAGAAGTCTAAGGTTTTCTTAGTGACCTTTATTATTCATGTTTACTAAACACTTAGTCTCTTAATTTTTCTTTACCTTATTTTCTTTAATTACTACTTGTTATTTTACTTAAGGTTATAACTTAATTAAATCCTCAAAACCTTGTTAATCAAGATAGATTTTATAATTTAAAAATAATGGTTTCTAAAATTCAGTAAAATAAAATAGAGCGTCGTGATCGTCCCGTCCGGTAGAATTTATCGAAAAACGTACTTTTTTTGAAACGACTCCGGGGTGTTTAGCGATAAAACTAATTTTATATTTGCGGGACTTACCAAAAAAATTTACAACAAATTACATAATTGTACATAAAAATTTAAAATTTAATATTACAACCAAATCGAATTCCGACCGAGCCCGCCTAGCTCTAAAATTCGCCACTTCTCCATCTCGACTTCATTTGTAGTCATGTTTCTTCTGGTCACACGAATTTCGAGGCATGTTTTATGAGATTTATAAAAACACTAATTTAATTTAAAACATAACAAAATCATCATTGGTTACTAAAATTTATCCGGTTTAAAATCCGACCATTGGATCGTGATGAAACTGAAAACGGTAACCTCCGGGTACTAGAGCAACATTATAGGACAGATAAATATGCACTCGAACAAAGTAAGGCTCCCCTTACCTCATGGGGCAGTTTTGATTTGAAGAAGGAAAAGGGATGGGCTCGCCGAAAATTTACTAAACATCCTTGATCGTCCACTGATTGACGCCAATGGTTCCTGAACCTAAAGAACACGACACGCATAGCAAAATAGGGTGAGGAAGGTCACTGTTTTGGCTCATTAAAATGGAGAAAATACTTCCTTTTCTTCAAGAATGAAAACTGATTTTGGGGGCCAAGAAACATAAGAACAAGATTAAGAGTAAAAATGCAACATCCTTACCTTGAGATGGCCTAGAGGTTCACGGCCTAGGAGAGCTAAAGCAATGAGGATTCAGCTGAATTTTAAGGACTTTTTTACTTGTAGAAAATTTAGAGAAGATGGTTATTTTGAAGGGAGAAGGCCGTAGGTTGGTGAGGTGAAAGGAAAGAAGAAAAGAATTTGGTGGTTTGTGATGGTGTTAGTGTGATGTGGTCGTGAATCAAGGGGGGAGGTGGCTATTTTGGGCGGTTCATGGAGGCTAGGGAGGGAGACTAGTTGGCTATTAGATTGAGAGTAAAGAGGATTGGAATGGCTTGCTGGTTCAGGCTGTGAGGGGAAAGAAGTGGAGTGAAGAATTTTAGTGAGTGGAAAGTTATAATGAGTGAAGTGATGGGTAATTAATGGGATGGTTGAAGACAGCTGGTGGTAAGAGTGAGATAAGTGAGCCTAGGAGTGAACCCTGCCAAGGGAGGTGGTGGAGGGTGGTGGTTTAGCTAGAAACTAGTTGCTAGAAAATTAACTTGTTACCCGATGATTTAAGGCGTCCAGGATTTTTAGGAACCGAAAATTAAAGACATCAAAAACAATTATAGATTAATTCTTGGGTAAGGAATCTTGAAAAATGGTCAACATGAAACCTTTACATCTTCTTTTTCCCTTCAATTTGATATATTATTTGTGACAATCCAAGATCGGTAGCCTGAGATATGCTCGAAATAAGACACGGTGTTCCCGATGCTCCCGAATTAGTTAGGGTTGTAGAAATAAATTCATAGTCATTTTTCCTTTAGGAATTGGTCTTCATGCTCTTCATAAAACTTATAGGTTTATTTAATACAAATCCATAGCAAAAAAAATAAAGTGTTTCTAGTCCTAGAAGAGGGAGATATACAACTTTTACTAGAAATAACCATCATGATGATGAGATAATCAAGGGCCAGGGAAGATCTTTAAAACTGTACCAATCTAGAGAGATTCAGCTCTCAATGTTTGCATAGAAAATGAAGAAAATTTTGTTACGGAGATTTTGACACCAGGTTTATGTGAATAAAAGGTCGTACGAGGAAGTTATGAATATTTGAATGAACCATATGTAGAATAAAAATGCGAACAATGAATTTTTGGAACGAATTTACTAAATCCTTGAATTTGGGCATGACAAAGCAAGAATCGAGGTTTGAGACAAGAAATAAACATTGAAGATCTCTTCCAAATGAAGTGAACAAGACTAGAATCATTCCATTCAAGCTCCGTTTATGAAAGTTAGGTCCAAGATACTAAAGGTGTTCGAGCCAAATTTTAAGGCTAAACTAAGGGAGTTGAGTTACATGAGAACGAGGTTGACAGAGTCCGAATCAAGCTTCGGTCCCTTCAGGAGAAGTTCCTAAAATGTCAAAACGAGTCACCAGAGACTGAACGTGCTATCATTGGGTACTCCGAGGTATATGCACGACTAAACATAGGTGACATCAAAGGTCCTAACTGGTCCGATTAAATCGAGTCAGTTACCCTCGATCCATTACAAGGGAACTCTACTGGGACTAGTTTCCTTATGGGGTCACTAGTCTCAGGTCGAGCTACCACAAAAGATCATCAGCTGGGTCCCACAGTCCAATACCGAGGAACCCCTTAATATTTTATTATTTAAATATTATTATTAATAATCAATCAAATAAAAGCTTTAATAAAACTTTATTACAATTATATATATATATATATCTTTTTTATTTTAATAACTATTAAGTGTAATTATATCAATTTAATTTCACTAATTATTCTACATTAATTAATTAATTAATCTAGGTATAGGAATATTATAAGGGTCACTTAATCAACTAATGTTAATTAAGGTAAACTAATCATCACCAATTTTTTTTCTTAACATGGTACCAAAAATCACTCATCTATTTATTTCCTTCTTATTCTCAATTCCTTATATTAATCACTACACATCTCTATTTCTCTGGGACCCTCTATTCCTTTCACTAATCTCTGTTTTTCTACTAAGTCCTACCTCTTTCGCATGCTTAGCACTTTCTCAATACCCTACGGGAATCCTTCCTCACTATTTCTTCTTACTAATAATAACTCAAGGGGTCAGGCCGAAGCCTCAACTTTCTCTAGGAGACTTATTAGAGTACTCTCAGAGGTCCTGAGAGTCTAGGTCTTTACTCTGAAAACCAGGGTTGTTACATTGTCACCAAACCGTTTGGGCCTGGGAGTCTAGTTCCTCACTATTTGAATCTTCCAACTAGCAACTGGTCCTCCATTTCCACGGCCTGTAAGATGTCTGATTGGGCCTCTAACCTCTCTCTTCAGAAAATTTGAATTCTTTTCAGGGCAGACGAAACTCTTGTGCCTGGTCTTCCTATAGCTGTAGCAAGTCGGGTTCCTCTCCCTCATGAAGTGGGGTCCTCCACACTCATAGCACCTCACAGGTGGCCTGTCACTCTGAGTTCTCGTGAATCCACTAGGTCAGCTAAAATTCGATCGAGAATAAGGCTTGTTAGACCTGAAGTCCTTCTAGGGTCGCTTGTCAAATGTGTGTCGCTCTGGTCCATAACGGGAAGTTCCCTTTGATTTCTGTGCTGACGTATGCTCATAGATATGGTACATGTCCACCAGAGTAGTGAACTGAGTAATTTGCTAACAGCAGATTGCCTGACGGATGTCCTGACATAGCCCTCCTTCAAACTTGGCACATCGAGAAGCCTCACTCATCTAGGTGTAGTAAGGACAACACCTAGCTAACTCGTCGAACTTCCCAGTATACTCCTCTACTGACATAAATTTATGCCTCAGATTGAAGAACTCTTGCTCCTTCTGCCTCCTGATGTCCTCAGGAAAATACTTAGTCAGGAACTCAGTCTTAAACTGCTCCTAAGTTATCTCAGCTCCATCAGCAGTTGTAACATCCTACTTTAATAATAATTCAATTATGTAATTTATAAAGCATGGAAGGTCTATATGTGTTAAACAATGAATAGAACGCTTTATAAATGGTCTATTATACTTCAAAAAATTTTTATTTTTGGATGAAATTTAGAAATTTCATAGATTCTCATAGATAAGACTCAAATTCCGAGTCAAGTTCTTCAAAGGATTCACTCCAGAGTCAATTATTCCTAAGTGACTCATTTCCGAGTCAAACATCCCAGGGAGACTCATTCCTGAGTCACGTACATTGGCGGAGTAAAACTTAGGCGGAGTCACGTACATTGGCGGAGTAAAACTTAGGCGGAGTCACGTACCTTGACGGAGTAAAGCTTAGGCGGAGTCACGTACCCTGGCGGAGTAATGAGCTTAAACGGGGTCACACGTTTTAACAGAGTAATAAGCATAGACGGGGTCTCATGCCTTGGCGGAGTAATAAGATTAGGCGGAGTCACACGTTTTGACGGAGTAATAAGCCTAGGCGGGGTCTCGTGCCTTGGCGGAGTAAT
The DNA here is from genome assembly GCA_037962975.1 of Clitoria ternatea. Lineage (NCBI taxonomy): Eukaryota > Viridiplantae > Streptophyta > Magnoliopsida > Fabales > Fabaceae > Clitoria > Clitoria ternatea. The sequence continues at coordinate 38,904,938 of CM075672.1, read as the reverse complement.
AGGCATTGACGAGGTCAAATGCCTTGGCGGAGTAACGTGAACGTCTTTTTGAGCATGGGCATTTCTTAGGAATTACTTATACACTAAGATGTATCAACACCGCCCTTCATAATCAACACCGCCCTCACACCCTACACCGCCCCATATACTCAATGCCGCCCTCTTCAAAATCTCCAACAACGAACACCTTTTAACTCCACTCAGACCACTTCTGATCCGTTCTGATCACCAAAGTTAGGACGACGTCAAGACTTCAAAGAAGAAGGTCGGATGACTTTGGACCGATGTACAAGACCGGGTGAAATCCGCCCAAGAAGAAATTGAGGGACTGCTAAGTTCTCCTCAACCGGACTTGGAAGTGGTAGTCCAGTCGGTTTTGAAGTACAGAAGTAACTTTTGACCTTTTTCTTGTCTTTTAGGCATTTTTTTTAATGCATTTGAACTCACTAATTGGTCTAGTACGTAGGACGGCCAGAAATGGACAATGTTACAGCTCATTTCTTATCTGAACTTCCATTATTTCCACAATCAAACACACCTAAGAGCCCACTAAATTGCAATCACGGGAAAGCTTGTCTCCCCACTTGCCTTTGCATTATTAAACATACCACTGATTCTGAAACTCCCAATTATTCTTCTCCATCAACACACCTTCGATCTGAACCAGGACAGCCAGGGGACCTCTTTTCCAGTCGGCTAAAAGTCTTCAAACCAAGTAAGAGGGGAGAGGGTTGTGAATAACTATGAAATGGGTAGAGTTGTATGCTGTTCTAGGATTCCAGTTTTAATTTCGTATCTTGTGACTTAATTTTGAAACTGAAAACGTATGAATTTGACTCTCACTTCTTCATGAAAGTTGTATATCTTTTTGTTATGTGAATTTTGATACCTGATTCAACTGATTTGGATATGTATAGCAAAAGTTATAGTCAAAATACTACAGCATGACGTAGTGAAATGTTTAAGCTAAGTTCTATGCATATTTTGATATTCTGGGAATTATACATGCATAATCAGCATTTGATGTCTTCACGAAAGTTGTAGATATACATGTTAGGGATTTATAGAAAGTGGTTTCAAGTTAAAAAGATGCTTGTAGCTCTAGTTCTGCTCTAAATACCGAAGTATGTTCATGATGCAAATCTGTTAACTATGAAATCTGAATCTTGTTTTCAATACTGGGAATTTTGTGGTATGAATTAGTTGTTGGTGTCTTCATGAAACTTGTAGATAATTATGTTAAGAGTATTTTAGAACTGTTTTCATGTTAAAATCATTTGTGTAGCTCTAAAAACGTTGAAAATACTAATATATGTACATTTTGAAAACTCACCTTGAGGCAGTGTGGTATTTCGTGAATAAATAATATTTCTGTTCGGAATTTGAAATTGTGTTTTTCATGAAAGTTGTAGACTATTATGTTATTGAACTATAGAAAGTGGAATCACCTAAAAAGGAGTTGATTTGCTCGTATTATGACTGTTTTACTAATGTATGTCACTGTTTGGAAATGCTGAAATTTGCTTATAATGGTTATTATGGATAAAAATGATATTTTCTCTATGGGTAATGATTTATTATTGAATTCTTGAGTGATTATGAATTATTATAAATGCTGTTGAGAATCACACAGTTTGTATAATGTGATGGTAAATAATCATGAATGACATAATTAATTTATATGTACATGAATGCCTTATGGTTATTGACATATGTGGTTGAAAACAGTAAATCCATGATTTTGTGAATTATTATGTGTATTGTGTCCCTTGAGGACTTGTATTATCCAAGAGGTTTTGGAAATGTGGATATCATGGTATGTTAAATGATAAAGAGAATTAAAGGCATTCATGCATCATAAGCATTCGGACGCACCATGGAATTTAGGGATTCCATGATTGCCTACCCTGGTGGGGGGTTACTCTATGATGAGTTAAAGCCCTATTTTTTGTGATGTGTTGGTCATGGGGCTGTAGGGATCCATGACTGTATAAATTCCTACCGATGCGTTGGTCATGGGGCTGTAGGGATCCATGATTGTATAAATTCCTACTGATGTGTTGGCCATGGGGCTGTAGGGATCCATGACTGTATTAATTCCTACTGATGTCTCTATGAGACCTTTTACTGCAGTATTCCCACCAAACCAAATGGATCCAGCATGACATCATGTGACTAATTAAAGATATATAAATGAACTTGTTTAGCATATTCATCATATCATTATGGTTTGTTGATTGTGTTTGTACAATTTTATTTATTTTATATTTATTCTATATTCTGTCTCACTCTTACATTAATTTTTACAGTGAATGCCACCCAGAATGAAGAGTGATGCTATGGTTGATGCCTATGTGAATTATTGTTTGGATTTCAAATTTATTCTAATTTTATGATTTGTAATAAATACAACGTGTTATGTACTATTATTTTTAAAATCGTTTCCGCTACGTAATTATTCCTTAAATTTTATTATTCATGACTAGTATGCATGATAATATTCCGCTGTTATCAACTGTTACATAAACTCTGAATTTAATTTATAAATTTTAAAATGATCTTTTAAAAACGTGAAAAATTTATTCAGAAAATTACACGGGACGTTACATTGGTGGTATCAGAGCGTTTTCAAAAATTCAGGACCAATTGATGTAACATGTATTGTTCTTGATATATCACGTGAATTGTTTGATTACTTGTTTGATAATATGTTAAGTGTGTACTATATGACTTGTGCCTGACTGATAAATTGCAAAATGACTTGTTTGAACTACTTGCTTGATAATATGATAAATGTATATTATATGACTTATTACTTATCTGATAAATTGTAGAATACTTATAGTTACGTTATAATATATATATATATATATATATATATATATATATATATACGACATACTTTCCCTTAGAATTAGTATAAACCAAACTACAAATGTAGGATGGCAAGAAACAACAACAACAACGATATGGCAGCTGCTTTTAACCGTTTGACTGAAGCCATTGAAAGACGAAATCAACCGAGAAGTGTTGGTGGACTTCACGGGCTAGATCATTTCCTAAAAAGGAAGCCATCACAATTCAAAGGAGGCTACAATCCAGAGGTTGCGTACCTATGGGTTAAGGAAATGGAGCACATTTTCCGAGCCTTGCCCTGCACAGAATTTGAAAAGGTGGAGTGTGCCACTTATATGATGGTTGAGGAAGCAGAAAACTGGTGGATACATGCCAGAACTCGTATGATTGAAACTGACAGACCTTTGAACTGGGTCAACTTCAAAGACTGTTTCCTAGAGAAATATTTTCCAGCAAGTGTGAAAAGCCGCAAAGAGCTGGAATTTATGGAGCTGAAACAAGGCTCGATGTCCGTTGGAGAATATGCTGCAAAGTTTGAAGAACTATCTCTCTTTTACCCTCCTTTTCAACAGGCTGGTGCCGAAAAATCGAAATGTGTTAAATTTGAGAACGGACTAAATCTGGAAATCAAAGAAGCGATAGGGTACCAAGAAATTCGGAGTTTTCCTATTCTGATCAACAAATGCAGAATTTTTGAAGAGAATCACCAAGCCAGACTGGCACATGAAAGGGCCAATAGACAACTGAAACCTCAGTCAGTTGATTTCAAAAGAAGAGGATCGTTCTATCCAAATTGCTCTAGAGGAGGATCATCATCATCGTCATCTTTTGATAGACGCAACAATATGAGATGTCTTAAGTGTGGAGGTAATCATCATGTACGTGATTGTAACAGACGTCATGAAGAGGTCACTTGCTTTCGATGTAATCAAAAAGGATACATCAGTCCAAATTGTCCGCAGAACAATCAAAACAACAACAGGAACACTATGAGTGAACCAAGAGGCTCTAATTATCAGAGAGGCCGAGGAGAAGACACACGTACTGCCCAACCTCCAAGACAGAACAGGGAGTCCACAGATCAGAGGTTGCAACAAACAGCTGGGAGAGTCTATGCCATCAGTGGTTCAGAGGCAGACCAAGCTGATGACCTCGTACAAAGTAAGTGTGACATTAATGGTACAATCCTATCTGTGTTATTTGATTCTGGTGCTACGCATTCTTTCATTTCTGATGAGTGTGTTAGACGCCTTCAATTACCTGTGAAGCCTATGACATATGATCTGATTGTTTCCACTCCCACCGGTACACAACTTAGGACTACTAAGGTGTGTAACGAATGTTCTATACTCATAGAAGGTAGACGCTTTCTTGTCAATCTTGTTTGTTTACCTTTGAAGAATCTGGAGGTGATTCTGGGGATGGACTGGTTATCGACAAATCGAGTCTTGGTGGACTGTCACAACAAGACCGTGATATTTCCATCAGAAAATCTAAATTCTAACAACCTCAAGACCTATGTATTACAAGATGAAAGTCAATTGTTTGCTTTATTCACTCTTTACAAAGAAGATGGTGAACCTAAAGCAATCGAGATGCCGGTTGTTTCTGAATCTCCTGAAGTATTTCCTGAGGATGTCTCAAGTTTACCTCCAGAACGTGAGATAGAATTCTCAATTGATTTAATTCCAGGAGCAGAACCAGTATCTAAAGCTCCATACCGTATGGCACCAATTGAACTGGCAGAACTGAAGAAACAAATTGAAGAGTTGCTGGAGAAGCATTTCATCAGACCCAGTGTGTCACCATGGGGAGCGCCAGTATTGCTCGTCAAGAAGAAAGATGGAAGCATGAGGTTATGTGTAGATTATCGTCAGCTGAACAAATTGACGGTGAAGAATAGATACCCTCTGCCCAGAATTGATGATCTGATAGATCAATTGAGAGGCGCTGCAGTGTTTTCCAAGATTGATCCATGATCGGGGTATCATCAGATTCGTGTCAAGTCTGAGGATATTCCAAAGACAGCCTTTAGAACACGATATGGTCATTACGAGTACCTTGTGATGCCCTTCGGAGTGACCAATGCCCCAGCCGTATTCATGGATTACATGAATCGAGTATTTCATCCCTACTTGGATCAATTTGTCATCATTTTCATTGATGATATTCTGATCTATTCAAAAACTGCAGAGGAACATGAAAAGCATCTTCGAGTGGTATTGCAGATTTTGAAGGAGAAGCAGCTGTATGCAAAGTTATCAAAATGTGAATTCTGGTTGAAAGAGGTAAAATTCCTAGGCCATGTAATCTCAAACGAAGGAGTATCTATGGATCCTTCTAAAATAGAAGCTGTGGTAAAATGGGAGAAACCTACTTCAGTCACTGAGATACGAAGTTTCCTGGGATTGGCTGGTTATTATCGGAGATTCATTGAAGGGTTTTCTCAAATTGCCCTACCAATGACTCGGTTAACCCGGAAGAATCAACCTTTTTCTTAGACGCCAGAATGTGAGAAAAGTTTCCAAGAACTGAAGTTGAAGCTTACATCTGCTCCAGTCTTAACCTTACCTAATCCACAAGAAGATTTCGTGGTTTATTGTGATGCTTCCAAAATGGGCTTAGGATGTGTTTTGATGCAGCAACGAAAGGTGGTTGCCTATGCTTCTAGACAGTTGAGACCACATGAGATGAACTATCCAACGCATGATCTAAAATTGGCAGTAGTGGTATTTGCTCTGAAAATCTGGAGACACCATTTGTATGGAGTCAGGTTTGAAGTGTTCAGTGACCACAAGAGCTTAAAGTATTTGTTCGATCAAAAAGAATTGAACATGAGGCAGCGAAGGTGGATGGAGTTTCTTAAAGATTACGATTTTGATTTGAAGTACCATCCAGGAAAAGCAAATGTGGTGGCAGATGCACTAAGCCGAAAGTCCATTCATATGGCATCTTTGATGATAAAAGAACTAGAGATGATAGAACAGTTCAGAGACATGAACTTGGGTGTAGAGATGAAATCTTCAAGGAGTATGACTTTGGGGACTTTGAAAATAACCAATGATTTCCTGAAACTGTTAGGTGAAAGACAGAAAGAAGATTTGTCATTACAGGAGTTGAGAGAATTACAGGCGAATGGAAAAGATATGGGAGTACAAGAAGGATCAGATGGAATTTGGAGAATCAGGAATAGAATTTGTGTACCAGATGATGTTGATCTGAGAAGGACGATTCTAGAAGAAGCGCATAAAAGTATGTTGAGCATTCATCCTGGATCAACTAAGATGTATCAAGATCTGAGGAAAAGCTTTTGGTGGCCAAGGATGAAGAAAGAGATAGTTGAATATGTGGCTTCATGTCTGGTGTGTCAAAAAGCCAAGGTAGAACACCAGAAACTATCTGGTGAACTGCAACCATTAGAGATTCCTGTCTGGAAATAGGATGACATCTCAATGGACTTTGTGTCGGGGTTACCAAGAACACGTTCAGGGAATGATGCAATCTGGGTCATTGTAGACAGATTGACAAAGTCTGCTCACTTCCTCCCAATGAATATGAAGAACTCTTTACAAAAGTTGGCACAGTTATATGTGAAGGAGATCGTAAGACTACATGGTGTACCATCAAGTATTGTGTCAAATAGAGATCCAAGATTCACTTCCCGATTCTGGGGAAGCTTGCATCAGGAGTTGGGTTCAAGACTACGATTAAGTTCAGCTTATCATCCTCAAACAGATGGACAGTCAGAGCGTACCATACAAAGTTTGGAAGACTTACTGCGATCTTGTGTACTTGAGCATAGTGGTAGTTGGGAACAATTTCTTCCACTGATTGAATTCACGTATAACAACAGTTACCATAGCAGTATTGGTATGGCTCCATTTGAAGCATTGTATGGTAGAAAGTGTCGAACGCCCCTTTGTTGGTTAGAAACTGGTGAAAGTTTGGCGTTAGGACCTGAAATTGTGCAGCAGACTACTGAACAAATAGAAGTAATCAGAGAGAAGATGAAGGCATCCCAAGATAGACAGAAGCACTATTATGATAAAAGGAGGAAACCACTTGAATTCCAAGTTGGTGATCATGTATTTTTGAAGGTTTCACCTCACAAGGGGATTGGCCGAGCATTGAAGAGTAAGAAGTTGAGTCCAAGGTTTATTGGACCATATGAAATTCTAAAGAGGATTGGTACAGTGGCGTATCAGATTGCACTTCCTCCTCATCTTGCAAATTTGCACAATGTGTTTCATGTATCACAATTGAGGAAGTATGTACAAGACCCCACTCATGTGATTGCTAATGATGATGTTGAAGTTAGAGAAAATTTGACCATCCCTACAGAACCCACACAGATCATAGAAAGGTCAATTAAACACCTGAGAAATAAGAATGTACCACTGGTAAAAGTTGCATGGAAACAGGGAAACGAAGTAACTCTGACTTGGGAGCGTGAAGATGCTATGAGGACGCAGTATCCAGAATTGTTTCACTAAGGAGTACGTTAAGTTAAATTTTGAGGACGAAATTTTTATTAGGGTGGGAGAAATGTAACATCCTACTTTAATAATAATTCAATTATGTAATTTATAAAGCATGGAAGGTCTATATGTGTTAAATAATGAATAGAACGCTTTATAAATGGTCTATTATACTTCAAAAAAATTTTATTTTTGGATGAAATTTAGAAATTTCATAGATTCTCATAGATAAGACTCAAATTCCGAGTCAAGTTCTTCAAAGGATTCACTCCAGAGTCAATTATTCCTAAGTGACTCGTTTCCGAGTCAAACATCCCAGGGAGACTCATTCCTGAGTCACGTACATTGGTGGAGTAAAACTTAGGCGGAGTCACGTACATTGGCGGAGTAAAACTTAGGCGGGGTCACGTACATTGGCGGAGTAAAACTTAGGCGGAGTCACGTACCTTGACGGAGTAAAGCTTAGGCGGAGTCACGTACCCTGGCGGAGTAATGAGCTTAAACGGGGTCACACGTTTTAACAGAGTAATAAGCATAGACGGGGTCTCATGCCTTGGCGGAGTAATAAGATTAGGCGGAGTCACACGTTTTGACGGAGTAATAAGCCTAGGCGGGGTCTCGTGCCTTGGCGGAGTAATAGGCATTGACGAGGTCAAATGCCTTGGCGGAGTAACGTGAACGTCTTTTTGAGCATGGGCATTTCTTAGGAATTACTTATACACTAAGATGTATCAACACCGCCCTTCATAATCAACACCGCCCTCACACCCTACACCGCCCCATATACTCAATGCCGCCCTCTTCAAAATCTCCAACAATGAACACCTTTTAACTCCACTCAGACCACTTCTGATCCGTTCTGATCACCAAAGTTAGGACGACGTCAAGACTTCAAAGAAGAAGGTCGGATGACTTTGGACCGATGTACAAGACCGGGTGAAATCCGCCCAAGAAGAAATTGAGGGACTGCTAAGTTCTCCTCAACCGGACTTGGAAGTGGTAGTCCAGTCGGTTTTGAAGTACAGAAGTAACTTTTGACCTTTTTCTTGTCTTTTAGGCATTTTTTTTAATGCATTTGAACTCACTAATTGGTCTAGTACGTAGGACGGCCAGAAATGGACAATGTTACAGCTCATTTCTTATCTGAACTTCCATTATTTCCACAATCAAACACACCTAAGAGCCCACTAAATTGCAATCACGGGAAAGCTTGTCTCCCCACTTGCCTTTGCATTATTAAACATACCACTGATTCTGAAACTCCCAATTATTCTTCTCCATCAACACACCTTCGATCTGAACCAGGACAGCCAGGGGACCTCTTTTCCAGTCAGCTAAAAGTCTTCAAACCAAGTAAGAGGGGAGAGGGTTGTGAATAACTATGAAATGGGTAGAGTTGTATGCTGTTCTAGGATTCTAGTTTTAATTTCGTATCTTGTGACTTAATTTTGAAACTGAAAACATATGAATTTGACTCTCACTTCTTCATGAAAGTTGTATATCTTTTTGTTATGTGAATTTTGATACCTGATTCAACTGATTTGGATATGTATAGCAAAAGTTATAGTCAAAATACTACAGCATGACGTAGTGAAATGTTTAAGCTAAGTTCTATGCATATTTTGATATTCTGGGAATTATACATGCATAATCAGCATTTGATGTCTTCACGAAAGTTGTAGATATACATGTTAGGGATTTATAGAAAGTGGTTTCAAGTTAAAAAGATGCTTGTAGCTCTAGTTCTGCTCTAAATACCGAAGTATGTTCATGATGCAAATCTGTTAACTATGAAATCTGAATCTTGTTTTCAATACTGGGAATTTTGTGGTATGAATTAGTTGTTGGTGTCTTCATGAAACTTGTAGATAATTATGTTAAGAGTATTTTAGAACTGTTTTCATGTTAAAATCATTTGTGTAGCTCTAAAAACGTTGAAAATACTAATATATGTACGTTTTGAAAACTCACCTTGAGGCAGTGTGGTATTGCGTGAATAAATAATATTTCTGTTCGGAATTTGAAATTGTGTTTTTCATGAAAGTTGTAGACTATTATGTTATTGAACTATAGAAAGTGGAATCACCTAAAAAGGAGTTGATTTGCTCGTATTATGACTGTTTTACTAATGTATGTCACTGTTTGGAAATGCTGAAATTTGCTTATAATGGTTATTATGGATAAAAATGATATTTTCTCTATGGGTAATGATTTATTATTGAATTCTTGAGTGATTATGAATTATTATAAATACTGTTGAGAATCACACAGTTTGTATAATGTGATGGTAAATAATCATGAATGACATAATTAATTTATATGTACATGAATGCCTTATGGTTATTGACATATGTGGTTGAAAATAGTAAATCCATGATTTTGTGAATTATTATGTGTATTGTGTCCCTTGAGGACTTGTATTATCCAAGAGGTTTTGGAAATGTGGATATCATGGTATGTTAAATGATAAAGAGAATTAAAGGCATTCATGCATCATAAGCATTCGGACGCACCATGGAATTTAGGGATTCCATGATTGCCTACCCTGGTGGGGGGTTACTCTATGATGAGTTAAAGCCCTATTTTTTGTGATGTGTTGGTCATGGGGCTGTAGGGATCCATGACTGTATAAATTCCTACCGATGTGTTGGTCATGGGGCTGTAGGGATCCATGACTGTATAAATTCCTACCGATGTGTTGGCCATGGGGCTGTAGGGATCCATGACTGTATTAATTTCTACTGATGTCTCTATGAGACCTTTTACTGCAGTATTCCCACCAAACCAAATGGATCCAGCATGACATCATATGACTAATTAAAGATATATAAATGAACTTGTTTGGCATATTCATCATATCATTATGGTTTGTTGATTGTGTTTGTACAATTTTATTTATTTTATATTTATTCTATATTCTGTCTCACTCTTACATTAATTTTTACAGTGAATGCCACCCAGAATGAAGAGTGATGCTATGGTTGATGCCTATGTGAATTATTGTTTGGATTTCAAATTTATTCTAATTTTATGATTTGTAATAAATACAACGTGTTATGTACTATTATTTTTAAAATCGTTTCCGCTACGTAATTATTCCTTAAATTTTATTATTCATGACTAGTATGCATGATAATATTCCGCTGTTATCAACTGTTACATAAACTCTGAATTTAATTTATAAATTTTAAAATGATCTTTTAAAAACGCGAAAAATTTATTCAGAAAATTACACGGGACGTCACAGCAGTCATCCTTACCCTTGCATGAGTCCACCAGTGCTCAGTTTCCCCAACTAGCATGAAAGTAGCATAGACTACCCTGTCGTTGTCTGAACATTGCATAGTTGTGAAGATCTTCTCTATCCATTCGATCCACAACTAAGCTCTCTTAGGGTCAAAACCTCCCTTGAATTGCGCAGGTTGATTCTTTTGAAAGTCGACAAGTCTTTAATCGTGCCTCAGCGGAGCTAGGGGAGCATTTGCCCCCTAACGTTCCAAAGCTTCTACCATCCTATCTAGCAGAGCATTCAACATTGCGTTGTTTCGGTACGCCATGATGATTAAAAGAAGAACAAAGCTTAACATGAATTCAACGAGTATTCCTGCATCGGAAGGCTCCATACATACAAACAAGCAATCAGATTCTACTAAGCGAGTACCAACACATCGCGAACAACTCTTTTGAGTAAAAGGAACCTTAGCAGTCCACACCCCAAGCTGAAAGAATCGACCATGCTCTGATACCACCAATGTGACACCCTCGATTAACTAGGACAAATTCCTACACTTGAGCGTCCTACTTAATCAAGAAGTCACTAATATTTGTAAAAAGATGGGAGTTTTTTTTGTTGATTGGTGATCATCAGTTCATGGTTTAAAATAAGTGCATTACATAGATTGATTCTTTTAACATAAACGTACTTAAAAGAGTACGGGGCTCACAGGCTCCCAAGAACAATTATTACAAATTAACAACATAAACTAAACATCAAGATTTACAACAATCTCAGCTCAGACAGAAAATACACATAGTCAATGTTCTCGGTCTAATGTCCTCTACTACAGGTAGTCCAAGCTCTGCTCACGTTCGCCTTGACCCTCAGCTGATGATCACAGGAGAGGAAAACAACACATAATACGAAAGGGGTGAGTAAAAAGCTCTCAACCCATAATATCCATATGCAAGGGCAACTTTAAATATTTAACAAACATACAGATACTAAGCAAGGAAAAAGAGTGTACACAACATACCTTAGAATAATCAACAGTACTTCAAAATACACAAGAAACATGAAAAACAAACAGGGTTAGTCAAACAATTATGATATGTTATGCATGTGTTAGGTTCAGTTGTTACTTATCTTAGTTTAATACCAATATGCAATGGGGCCCAACTTCCATCGATCAATTTCATATATCAATAATCATATACTCAACAATCCCACCTTATCCTACCTGCCTAACTAGAGCGACCGGAGCTCTCCTCGTTCTGGTTTTCAAAAATGGGTAAGGACTCGCAGCCCTATCATCATAATGGCCAATCACATATCTCATCAGAACGGGCACTCAACGGCCATAGAAACCCCCGCTTCTCGTTAAAGTACAGAGTTTGCCACGGCTGTCCGGTGACGGGCGTGAATCCGAGCCATTAGAGTTCCCGCCTCCGATATACTTCCTAGACTGCTCTCGGGTATCGAGGTGCGATAGATTTTTAGTGTACCCATCACTATATGCTCTAGGGGATTATTCCAACATCCCTCCTCAACTCCAAATGCAGTATGCCATATGCTTAACTTATTACTAGGGTGCTTGAGTACTAGACGGAACCTTACTCGCTTGGCGTATTTTGTCCTTAAAGCGAGGAAAGTGTGCATGGCAAAATCTTTTCGTGTAGTGGGCACCATGAGTCAAGATCTAAATACTACCCAAATAATTTGTTTCAAGATATTGAGATCATTTCTAAAACAAGTTTAAAAATCTTCTAGGATTAAAAGTGTTCAATTTGTTTTCAAATCTAGAAGATATTTTAAGTATAATATATTTAAATATTTTAGAGAGTAAAGTTCTTAACTTATTTTTTTCCTGTATTTGAAAGTATGATCTTAAAGTTAGATATCAATTCTAAGAGAAAATAAGAACAAAATATATTTCTTACAATTTTTCAATTCTTTACCAATATCATTTCGTTGTATTGACTTACGACAAACGAATTATATTGATTTCAACCTTAAAATTTTTCACAAATCCTTGGATAAAACATTTTATCATTATAAAATAATTCCTCTAATCCTATATTGAAAACAAAAGAATCCTATGTTTTTAAAGTAAAGGTACAAAGTGATAAATTCTATTTTTTTGTCAAAATATCATGTTTGTCGTATTTTATCTAGAAAATTTTGATTTGGGTGATTCTAAAGTCAAAAGTGTTTAACTTTTAAAGTAATAATTAAATATAATAATTTTAAATTCTAATTCTATCCAGAGTCAGCCCCTACACGAAAAGGTTGTAAGGTGCCAAGTTTTGTCATTCTAACGTTTGTAAAAACGCGTTTAAGGACAAATTGCGTGTCAAAAATTCTCCCAATCAATTTTACGCATTTGGGTATTTTTCTCATGCTCAAAATTCATCTTTCACATCACTAAATACTCCACCAAAACAATTTTTCCAAATTCCTCCATTTACCACAAAAACACATTTTTCACCGTTTCTAATTCTCCATTTGCATCTAAACTCGGGTCCCTTTTTAATTCTTTTATTAATCATCATATCTACAATTTTTTCTTTCTTTTAATCAAATACAGTACCAAATATAAAAAAAAATACAGCAGCTCCAACCATCCATAATTCACCAATAGATATACTTCAAAGGTTCCTTAAATCATTTTCTTAGAGTTTTCAAGCGTATCGCATAATTAATACAACTAAGAGCCATTTATTTCTTCTTTTTTTAGCAAAAAATTCCAGAATTTAATAAATGACAACAATCCATTTTTAACACAAGAATTTCAAAAATTAAGCCATGCAACGTAATCTCAAATACTAATTTTACTTTAAGCGAGTTTCTACTATCTATTAACGTTAAATCTTTTAGCTAACCATACAAATTTTCAAGCAGCAATAATAATCCTTTCTTAGCTATAAAAACTCATTCTAAAATATTTTAGATCTCCAAAAATATTATTAACACCACAAGCCACCAATTTAAACCAATAACACACATTATTAAACAAGTATATCACATGTACATATTCACAACAAAAATTCTACAGCAATGAAAATTCACAAGTTAGTAACTTCAAAATTAAAATTTTAAAATTCAAAGAACTTAATAAGATCATTGTGCAGCCATGATACCACTTAAAGATCTCACTTTTTCCAAAGAAACTTTTAAGATTTAAACTATGAAAACCAAGATCTTTAAGGAGGGATCAAGGTATAAATAAATTCTAAGGAACATTTATACCTCACCATGCACGCATCATTTTATAGATTTTAACAAGCTAAGTACTCCCCCTTACCACAAGAAATTTGGCCACCAAGAGAAATGCTAAAGGCTTCAAGGTTTTCTTTTTAGATCATCATAATTTGCTTTACTAAGGAGAAGGAAAATGGGGGCTTGAGAGGTGGTGGATTTAACATGAATGCGATGGTGAAGAGTGGAAGAAAACATTGTTGTTTCAAGAAATTTCAAGGAGAATGTATGATCTTTGGAAGGTGGTAGCTTGAATTTAGAGGTTAGGAAGGGTGGTGAAGTGGTTTAGGTTAATTGATCATGGATGGATGATGTTGTTTAGGATGGAGAAAGCATAAGAAAGTGGAGAAAAGTGTTGTTGGAATTTTTCTAAGTTAGAGGAGAAATGAAGAAACAAAGAGAGAACAAGAGTAGTCTTAGGAAAGGTGGAATTTTGCATGCAATGCCTTGTCCACCAAGGGTGCCACAGCCAAAGAGAGAGTGGGATAGGTATCACCATGTTTTCATGCACTTGGTAAGTGTCACATATAGTTGGTGGTATGGTTGAGGAAGACCTTGCATGGCTTTGGCTAGTGGCAAGGTGGTGGGGCAACATGGTTGGTTAATCTCCATGCAAAACTGACGTGTCAAGTGCAAATGCAGTCACTTGCTCGTGAATTTAAGGGCCTTTCTGGGCCGAATTTAAAAATGGACCAAACACAAAAGTTTTAGATCTTTTTGTTATCTTTAATTTGGTATATGGCACAAAAATTGCCATTAAGAAATACGGAAGTTATGACCCAAATACTAAACTAGTGCAAGGTTATGACGGGATTATTGTTTCATGTAATGATTAATTTTCTGGGTAAAATTGGTAGGGATTTGGGCTTTGTGTTCTTCATCAAAGTTGTATAGAATTGAGTTAAGAAAATTTTAGCAAAAGATTCGTTCGATTTTATGGTCATACGAGGGAGAAACACGATAACATCCCAGATTTTACATAAATAATTAAATAAGGAGAGTAAATATTGAATAATTATATGTGGGATTAATAAATGTCCCAAAATATTAAAAATAATTAAACTCGGATTTTGAGGATTATTTATAATTTATTGAGGCTGTATGAGCTAAAATAATACCCGATTAAAATATAGGTGTCGGACCAAGTATCTCCGATTGGGATAATATTGGTCAGGGCTGTTAAGGATATTATTAGAAATCTGAATATGTATTCGGAATAATTTTTAGATAAAGTATCGAGCCCAAACTGAGATCCTGTTTATTATAAAACGATGAAATTTTAAATGAGGAGTTAAAATAAAATGTAAACCCTCTTTTTTCCTCTCCCAATTTTCATTTCCTACTCTCTCAAAGGTGGAACACCCTCATTTTCTTCTACTTCTCATTTTCCTCTTCATCTCCTTGTCTTCAAACCCTAAACAAAGATTTGAAACCCATCCCCATCCTCCCATTTTCGTTTCTTAAAGCTTACAAGGAGAGCTTGGAGCTTGAAGCCTCACCTTCCTCTTCCCTTATTTTCGTGTGGCTCCATTTCCCCTTTGGGAACTCTCTTTTTTCTTCTCCTAGGGTAAGCTCTTGGTTGTTCTCATAAGCTTAAACCCTTGGCTATGGGTTCTTATGGTTTTGGGAGGGTAATGTATATGGAATAATAATAGTGGAATGCATTTATGATGGAAAACCCTTAGGTGGGGTGACATTGATGAGAGTTATAAATGGGTATTTATGAGTGAGTGTATATAGCAAGAAAGATAATGGAAAAGGATGGGCATTGATTATGGTTGTTGGGTTTTAGAGAAACCCTAACTCAATGATTTGGGGAAAATATAAAATATGAGTAGATAAGCATTTATTATGTTAGATAAATGTTCTTAATGAGGTAAAGTGATGTTATTAATGGTGAATGACCATTAATGAAATTTGATGATTAATGATGGTTGTTGGGAACCATTAATGTGGGAACCTAATAATGGGTTTAATATTAAAGATGCATAATAAAGAATGGAGGCACCTAACCTATGGTGGTTATGGTGGATAGAATAAAATAAAAGGAGTTGATAATTAAAATGGCATAAACACCAAGTTATTAAATATAACCATTTGAATCTTGGTGGTTTGAATAGAAAATAATTGTGTGATATATTGTATAATGTAGGAAACAACCCCATTGACGAGGCGGGACCATCGGACCGTGTTGATTACTACTTCTCTTGAGGTAGGAGGGGGTAACTATTATAAATGCATGATTTCATCCATTAGTTATATGTGTATATAATTGTGTATTGTTAATTTTGCTTGAATGGATGATTTGATGATTATATGATTGAAATGCATTTAGAGTAATTGATGCTATATGGCATGTATTTTGGGATGTTGTTTGTGATGAAACTTGACTCATGTTGATAAGAATTGTTGTGAATGGCTAATGACCATGGTTGTATCGATTGATATATTGTTGAACACCCAATGATGTGTGAATTGATAAAGAATGATTGCCACTAACTATTGACGTATATGAAATCCAATAAGAATTGGTGATGGTTGAAAATGATGAGTATACAAAATCCACTAAGTGGTTGTGATGAATTGTTGGATGTGGAGTGGCATGGTAGGATGCATAGAGTGAGAATGCATTGATTGGCATTTGCATCCATGGCATATCATACGCTGTCTATGTGGAATGTTAGGGGTTCCACTAGGCGGGCCCAGTGGGAGGGCAACCCAGTGCAGGGGTACATTGTTGTATTTCCCTAGTGATTCTGGGAATCACGAAGCTGTCCATAGTTTGGTGACGAGGCACCCTATGTGGCGGGCCCAGTGGTGTATGACCTTATCTTTATTGTATTGTCTCTTATTTACCACTAGACATGTTTTACTTTCTAAATTTCTTTTTACAAAAAAGAAGAGCCACATATTTTTAAAATAAGTGATGTTACTTAAATATTTAAAATATGGTCATGGTGAAATCTTGTAAGGCTTACCTTGAATAATTGAGGGTATTACATGATACATAACCACAAGTCAATGATGGGCATTATTGCCCATACACAAAATTCACACTCAACTTTGTGGCCTATCGCTAACCTTCATGCACACATTGACAAGACTCATGTTGACATAATGCACGAGGAAGGATCTTGGAATCAACAAAATAAATGATACACCAAATTCTTAGTCCTTGTTGATAACCAAGACCATACTTGTACTTATATTAACTCGAAAATATTATCAAGATTTGGTCTTTATTCCTTAAATATCATTTTATTCTTTTCTAACCACAACGACCAAATCAAAGCAAACAAAATAACCCTCATATGTAACATCTCAGTTTTTCTGAAAAGTCTTGAGGGATGGTTTGTTATGTGATATAGTTATATAAGGGTAATTACCTGTGTTTATGGCCTCGGCCAATGATGCGGTGCTTGATAGTTAATGATTTTGTGGGCTTCAACCAATTTATTTATGATAATTATGAGGGTAAAGAGGCTCGATTATATGACGAGGTGTGATAGGATGATGATTATTCGGTAAATAATTAGAAATCAAATGGTTAAGTGGGATATGTGTGGGAAGGAATGATTAATTTAGTAAATATTTAGGGTAGTTAATTAAATAAAAGAAGAATAATAATGGTGAATTATGAGATGTCCATAAGATAATTAATGATAATTAAATAATTAACTAGACTAGTAAGAAATAAATAATTATTAATTGGTGGAATATTGACCCTGTGTGTATCTGTTTTGCCACCTTTAGCCAAACAACTGCCCCAAGTACGCAATTGGAGCCATTCCAGTCTCAAAGTATCCATATCAAAGCTCATCACATTTTCTGTGAAGGATCCGAGGCTCGACTCTAAACATTCAGACCCCTAAAGGTTTATTTTAAGAGTTCACGTCTGGTTGTTCACGTTACCCTTGCACACCCCTCAGTGTTTCTGGCATAACTCCTTCTCTCGATGCTGAAAAATTTTGATTCTTATTCTTAAATTCTTATATCAAAATCCTCTACGATGTTCATGTTGGGCCCAAAGCCCAGTTCAAAGCCCATTTGGCCAAGTTTTTAAGGCAAGTCACTGACCTGTTGTTTCCTCGATTTAATTGCACACCTGTCAATGTTTCGATCGTACTTTCTCCGTTCGTGGATAAAATTGATTCGTTATTTTTTTTTTAATTCCTAAATAAAATAATCTACAAACTTCATGAAGACACCTTGAGCTAATTCCCTACTCATTTTTCCTAGTTAAATTTTAAAGTTATTACACCTGATTCATATTTCCGCTCGAGCAACCTCTCATATTTTGGCTATATCTCATGTTCCTGATATCAAAATTGAGTTGTTCTTGTCCTTAATTTTTTGTATCAAAATTCAATATAAATCTTATGTTGACCTTGAAACCTATTTCTTGCTCATTCAATACCAGTTTTTAAAACAACACACTGGTCTAAGAATTCCTGATTCAGTTGACCCTTCTCTAGTATTTTTGGCTTTTCTCTTATGTACGACCTCAAAATCAAATGATTATTTTTTTGATAATTCCAAAACTTATGTATCTACAATTTTGATGAAGGGCCCAAAATCTAATTCCTTACACATTTTTCCCAGTATTTTTTCCAAGTAGGCTAACCCCTGATTGTTGATAACTAGAGCGGTTTTAGTAATCGGGGCATATCTCTCGCTCACAATAATGGATTTTTGTGTGTTATAGCTTGTTTTGAAGAAGACACAAAGATCTAGAACTTTTATGTTTTAAGTTTTCTCGAATTCTAACCTTAGCAAAAATTTAAATTTTGCCAAGTGTCAGCTCCCTATACGCGCTACATGTAACATCTTGATTTAGATTTAAATTACCGACTAAGATTAGTTGCTGATTAAGGTTAATTGTAGATTAAAGCTAATTGTTGAATAATACAAAGAGGCCAGGAAAATGACACATGTGCCCCTGATAGTATAAAAGGGGTTCGGTCTCTCTCTCACTCATTATTCACGCTGAGTGGGACAAGGCTGAGAGAGTGAGCCACTTCTCTTCGTGTATGCAGAGGGCTATTTGTGATCAACCCAAGCTCCTTCTACTTCGCCTTCTTCTTCCACTCGAAGGTTGTTGGAATCTCGAGTGGAAGTGTGCATCGTTAAAGTGTCTCAGAGTTGTAGAAATATTCTACTGATGGTGAGACGGAGCTGCTCAAGAGAGTGAGCAGAGTGCTGAGTGTCTTGGTGAGGCGGAGCTGTTCGAAGGGGAGAACGGCTTGGAGTTTCTCCAGAGCTGAGTGTAGAGTTGAAGACTGGGATCGAAGGTTATTTTGTTGAGAACGAGTGGCCGAAGGATGATCGGTCAGCGTTGAAAGCTCGAGGAGCTTCTGGAAGCTTTATTCTAGGTAGGGGGGCCACTTTACATCTTAAATGCATAGTTTATGGACGGGTGCCGGGCGAAAGTGCTGTACTGTGTGTTTATGACTTTGAATGTGATGATTGTGTGATTTGTTTGATTGATAACTTTTGAATCCCGGATGTGAGATAGTTGAGTTGTATAGTGTTGTATCAATTTCCGTCCATGAGTGCTTATGCATGAGAAGCATGTTGATTTTGTTGAGAATACCGAATGCACGAGATGTGAATCTGTTATATTAGTTCCCGACTGGGATTTTATATTAAAATACATGAGATGCAAGTTGAGTTTATTGAGAATACCGATTGCATGAGATGCATGTCGAATTTATTGAGAATGCTGAGTGAATGCATGAGATGCATATAAATGTTGATATTATTGTGTGTGCCGAGTGCGTGAACTGATGGACTGCTTGTCGATTCCCGTGTGGGATTTTGCATGAAATAGCATGAGATGTTTGTTGCTGTGAGTGTGATTGCCGAGTGCATTATACTGCGAGACAGTGGATAAATCTTTGTTTGTTGTTTTATATTAAAATGCATGAGATGCATATGAATGTTATTATGATTGCCGAGTGCATTATACTATGAGACAGTGAGTAAATCTTTGATTGTTGTTTTATATTAAACTGCAAGAGATGCTTGTGACAAAATGATGATGCCGAGTGCATATAGCGTGAGACGCTTGATGAATACGACCATATGCATCTGATTCTCCATTGAAAATGCTGAGAGCATATAGCGTGAGACCCTTAATATAGAAACGGCAATCAGATGAATATATGTGAAATAGAATCAAAGACCTTGAGTGGGACTCAAGGCAAACCTCTTGAGCGAGGCTCGGGGTTTAACCTATGCATGAGATGCTATCAAAGACCTTGAGTGGGACTCAAGGCAAACCTCTTGAGCGAGGCTCGGGGTTTAGCCCGTGACACTACCGTTGACGTTGAGAATGTTTGTGTCACATGAGAGGGCAAACGGTTTGGTACCAGTAAAATTGTCGGATCAGCTGAGAGCTGAATAAAAGGCTGAGAGCCAATGTTGCAACATAAAACCTAATAATAAACAATCGGATCCGACTGAATAATGTGTGCATACTTATAACTGTTGTTGAGCTCAATGTGATTTGTATGTATATGTGTAAATGTTATTGAGAATAACATGATTAATATAGCCTTGAACGATTGAATGAATTCCGACTGAATAAATTTATGTACATTGATACTGTTGCCGAGTGCAATGTGATGATATGGTTGTGAGTGTATGTTATTGAGAATAATGTGAATTATATACCCCTGAGTGAATTGAATAATTTTGATCGGATGATGTTGTGTGAATATTCATATTGAATGGCAGTGTGTGTTATTGTTGATTAAGATATGTAATTGCATAATTGAGAAGTTAAGGATTAATCCGACTCAATAACTGTCATTTAATATGTAAAATGCTCACCCCTACTGTGGCTATATTTTCAGTGGAAATCAGTCGGGAGGATGAATGACGAAAGATCCTCAAGTTCGAGTGATGAGTATTTATACTGCTGTAGTGTACATATTGTACATATTGTATATAGTTGATGTGGCCTTGGCCGGCTCTTATGTATGACGATCGTTTTGGATACATATATATATGAAATTGAATTAATTGGGTTATGGACAAGTGTACATATATTTACATTGTTATAAAGTTACCTGAATTGTCCATTAGGTGGCATTGAAAGAATAATGCTAAAGTCAATAAGTTTCCGAGTGGAATATAGTTGTGAGAGCCACTTCCGAGTGAGGCTTTAGTGAGTGAGCCTTTCCGAGTGATGAATGCTTAAAACAGTTCCAGGTGAGATGTGCCCGAGTGGACTACTTCCGAGGGAAGGCTAGTCAATATGATATCGAGTGAAAAACAGCTGAGTGAATCTCTCCCGACTGGGAGAAGGATTTATATACTCCCGAATGAGAATTGACCGAGAGAATTCTGCCAAGGGAAGAACGGTCAAAATGGTTCTGAGTGAAACCCATCTTAGTAAACCTATTCCGAGGGGATAAGGCTCAATTATTTCCGAGCAGGACTTAACCTAGTGAAATCTTCCGAGTGAAGAGAGGTTAGAGTATTACCGAGTGGAACTTGATTAAGGAGATCAATTCCGAGGGAAGAGAGGCTAAAGCGTTACCGAGTGAGACATACCATATAAAATCTCTTCCGAGTGGATAAGGTTATAAAATCTCTAAGTGAGACTTGACCTAGTAAAATATTCCCGAGTGAGGAATGTGTAAGACACTTTCGAGTGAATTGGGTTGGAGTGTCCCCGAGTGAAGCGAGATTAAATTAATTCTGAGTAGAGCATAACCAAAGGGGGAAGTACTTCCGAGTGAAGGAAGGTTTAAAGATTCCGAGTGGAATTAACTGAGAGAGTTATTTTCCGGTTAAGGATTAAAAGGTTTCCGAGTAAACCATGTCTGAGTGGAGACCTTCCAGAGTAAGGATAAAGGTCTGACTTGAGTGAGTATTTCGAATGAAGTATGACCCGTGGGGACCGTTCCCAAGTGAACGAGGGTCCCGATTCCGAGTGACGGAATACCCGAGTGAATGGGCTCGCTCCAGCGAATAAAGAATCGCTCCAGCGAGTAGATGCTCGCTTAAGCGACTTCTGCTGCCTTTCGTTTAACCGAAGCTGGGTCTTGCCAAGCGAGTGGCACCCTGACCCGTTTCCTGTTTCCTTCGACTTCGGGTTGCTTTTATCTTGTCCCGACTGCTTTGTCAGCGTGAAAAATTTCCCCCTGTCTCAGATTTGCTGTTATTTAAGTCAGGTTGTTTCACCACAACAGCATTCCACTAGCAAAATGGACCAATCAGGTTACGCGACCTCATGCCACATGTCCTCCACCTATTGTACCGATCAAACACTCCAGAACCTTCATGCACTCAACCTTGTTAAGCAAGATTTCACTCTGTTTTTATTTGTGCATCACCGTGACCCTTGCTCTTATTTTTTCCTCTTTTGCTCCTTTTTCATTTTCAACTTAAAATTCTTAATTCTCTTGCTCTCCCTACAAAAAGCACTATCCTTCTTCATTTTTACTCTATTCTCTTCATATTAAACCTTTAATATACATCAATTTCTTCCTCCATTGATGTTGGACCATAAATTGCTCTCAATTTCTTTAGTTGATTTCTCTAGAAAATTTCCACCATTTCTCTTGTTCTTCTTCAAAAAGCACCACCACCTCACTTTATCATCTCTATTTTACCTATTCAAAGCATCAAGATAGCACCCTAATCTTTCTTTTAGCATGCTAGAACCATAGAGCTAATTGAGTAAGAAGCATAGAGCCACATTGTTTTCTCTTGCTGTGGACCACTCTAAGGTAGAAAGGGGAGCGTTCTTATCTCTTGGAATTGTTTTCTTGAATTATTTGAGTTTAATTCTAGCATCGAAATGATGAGTAATTAGTGCATGTGTGTGTGGTGTGTAACCGTGATGATGATGGCTTTGGAAGGTACATGTATGTTGTTGATTTATTAACAAAATTTTGGTTCCTCTAGCTAGCTCTTGACTGTGTGGTAAGTGTTGATTTTTCTTGACTTGGAGCAATATTTTTAGGTATGAAAATTGAAGTAAGGTTAAATGGATATAGGTTCTATTGGGAATTGGTCCTTAAGTTAGATGATGATGATTTAGGATTTTTGCCATGTGTAAGTGTACATGTTAAACTTGATATCTAACAAAATTATGTATATGTTTGTTGTTGTGGCCGAGAAGGTAAATGGCATTGATGGTTATTTTTATTTGTTGAAAATAGCTTGTGAGGTGTTTTGGTATGTTAGGAAAATTTTGTGTAATGTTATGATTGTAACCGTGAGCTCCTAAGTGTTTGAGGGTTGATTGTTGTTTAAAAATGGATGTTAAATGGGTTATGTAAGGTTTTTGAAATGTCTGGAAATTATGTGAAACATTCCACACTATGGTTTTGAATATTATTACAAGGTGCATGGAGTGATTAGAATGTTTAAGAAAGAGATTTTGAAAAGATATAATAAGTATAAAATATATGACGATGTTAAAGATCTGAAATTTTGAGATGTAATAACTGATTTTTAAGGGTGTTAGAAATATGAAATTTACTGGTGTTGTAACTCTAAAGTGCAAGTGTTAAAAGCTATAAGAGCAAAGGTGTTAAAAGATTAAACAGGTGTTAAAAAAACAAAGCAGAACAAGTGTTAAAAATCTGAAATTTTATATAGGTATTAAAAATTAGATTTTTATGATGTTAAAAATAGAATTTTTTGGGGGATGTTGAAAGTTAAATATTTAGAAGATTAAACTAAATTTTAAGTGTCAAAATTTTGGAGCTAACTTTTAAAATAAATAAATATATTTTTATGACAAATGGACCTAAATAAAATTTTATAAATCTATTTAAGAATTAAGGAAAGCAAATTATTTCTTTTTGAAAAACTTTATAAAGGCAGTTGGACATTAGAGTCCTAGGAAGTTTTAAATAGATTAAGAACCTTTAAGTATAATGTTTCTAAATATTTAATGGTTTAAGAATAAAGGAAATCTTCATGTAAGTCCAAGAAGGAAACTTAGTTTTTGGCAAAGGAATTTTTATTATTAAGATAAAGTAAGAACTTAAATTTTGGATAGAGAAATAAGAAATTGGCTATAGATGAGACTTCTAGAATTTAAAGTAATATAAGTAAAGGTTTGTAGTAACCGGGTATTCAAGATAACAGATTTTGAAATTTAGACTCAACAAGGGAGATATGGAAGAGAGAATTTTAATGAATACTAAGTTATTTTGAATAGTCAAGGCATATGTAGATTAAGAGAACATTAACCTAGAAACAGTTAAGGCCTTATGTAAATATATTTTAGGCGTAAAGAATGTTGGTGAGCAGGAAGGTGATTAATACATAAAATTGATTGAAGGTTTTAACACTGTGATGTTTATGCATGATGAGTTGTGATGTGATTAGTTTGTTGAGTGTGTAGATTAAAGTGTTTGACCTTCAATGGCATGGTTGTATTATGTTGGTAGAATTAATGTACTAATTTCATGAATGAGATGGATGATTAACTTGAAAATGTTTAGCTAACAATGATGAGTAAGTGTGTGATTTATTTGACTGGTTATATAAGCTGATATGGCATAAGGTTTTAGGATATGTATTGGAATTGAAATACCTGATTAAAAAAGGGAGTATTAGTAATATGCTATTGATAAAACTGCTTATGATGAAATTGTGCATGTGTTGTGATGATGGTATTAATGCATAAAAGAAAATTTGATATGAAATGAAAATGAGTTGATAATGTGAATTGTGAAAATGATGAGAGTCCCTATGGGATTCTAGAAAGAGAATCTGACGAGGTTGGTAAGAGGTTGATATGACTGTATGATGTAGTTTAATTTGGATCTAAATTGATGAATTGTTGAATTGTGATGAATTACCCCGTGATATGAGCATGATTGAATAAGTGCTAGATGACATTGTCCTTAATTGCGGCTTATGATGATCTATGGTTTTAAGACTTGGAGTTTTATATGTTTTGAGAAAGTAAATTGTACAACTCGAGAAAACTGCTGAGACGAGGTTCCGTTATTGCACGGTATAATGGGGATGAATCTAAATTATTATTTAAGGTTTTATTTGAGAATTAATGTTTTTGTGTAATGGTTTTTAAGGGGAAAATGGTATTATTTTAACTTATGTATATACTTATACGCTTATATATGTTATTATTTTCTTATATATATATATATGATGTAGTTTTGGTACTATGAGAAATTACAAGATCATGTGGTGGATTTGAATATTGATGATGAGTACTAGCTCTCCAGATTAAGGACAATGGCCTATCTATACGGGGATCCCACTCGGTGACTATGATTGAAAAATAGTAGTTATGCATACATTTATCATTACATTGTGGTGAGATGTCGTTGTTTCATGGGCAGTTGCATTACACTGTAAGGGGTACATTAAAGAACATGCACGTTTTATGTTTAAAAGGAATCTTGGGAGTACCTCAGGGTTCAGGCATCCAGATGGCTTTGGCTTACACCCCGATGCCGGATAGTCTGTGGCCAATCAGGAATACTTCAACATGAACGAATGTTTCTAGGGCCATGTAGTGTGAGTTCTAGTCTATGTTGCCATGTCTGGGACGTGAGACCTGGATCTATGATGATTGGGATAGGCTGCGGTCCATATACCTCTAGCAGAGAACTTGAAAGGACTTCGACCGCACTGGTTTACCACGATGGATATTCCTCTCAGTAGACGTACTGTGAAAATGTGATTGAGATGATGTTGTTAATAATGATGATGATGAGGATGAGATGATGGGCCCTATTTGCATGCATGAGATTTAATTAAAAATAGAATCATAAAGTGCCTAACTCATGCATAGCATCTGATTAACTAACAGCATACGATCTGTAATGTGGTGTTGTGGTTGTGGTGATGTATTATTGGTAATTATAATTGTGTTAGTGACTGATTTCTTGTATGGTATAGTATTACTTGATGAAGTGCTAATGATGGTTTGAGTTGTGATGTTGTGTGATGACATGTGTTATTTATTAGTTGTTATAATAATTATATGTGTGACTATGATCTGTCCTGTGATTATTATGTTTGAAGGTATTACCCAAGTAGGTGACTCTGAACCTTGTGATATGTGTGTGTGTGACTATGACTTGTTTAGAAACATTACGATATTATGCATGAATCATGTGACTAGCTTAAGGGGTATTTTGGTATATAGTATAATTGTGAGCTTGGTAGAAATCATATATGTATTATATTGATGATGGTTGGAATCATAACTGGAAATAATGGATTATATCACATTTATAATTATGATCTACGTGATTGATGTACTTGTTGTAGGATAAATGACCTGCATAAATTGTAACATCCCTGATGTTTTAATGAAAATTATGGAATGGGAAATGTTAGTGAATGTTTAGAAATTCTATTTAGTATTTATTCTGTCTGAGCCGGTGTCGAGATCGGTCTCAGAAGCGCGGACAGGCAGAGCCGAAGATCGGATGAGTAAGGAAGAGCGGGCAGGGCTAGGCGGTCTGGTCCAACCGTTGTGAGGAGAGCGCCTCACACGGTGTCATAGCCCGGATCAACCTCATACTAACGGAAACAACGGGTATGTGTGACAAAGAGACGAGAGCGGATGATATATCCGACCTCTCAGGTTGTAGCTCGGATTTTCGAGGTATAAACATTAAGTTAGGACGGCGGGGCCGATATTTATATCGGGCCTATACTCTTGCGAATTATTAGAGGATTGTGACTACTTAGACGTTGAGGGGATAAACACGTGTAATTGATTTGATAACTATGCAATAATTTAAAATAGTGAAATTGATTAAATTTAGTAAGAATACAAATAAAATAAAGGAAAAGACGATCTTGCCCATGAGCCATATATGTATATAAGAAGATTCCTTCCCTTTCCTCTTCATTTTTACAAGTTACCTTGCTGTTGGTCTGTTCCTTCTCTTCCGTTTTACTCTTCTCTCTTAACGCTGATCTGCATGCATTGGAGAGAGACTCCATTTGTGTCTAAACTTCAATTTAACCTCATTCCTGTGATCGGGACTTTAAGGTGAGTCTACTGATCCGTTCCAATTATAATCCCCTTATTCCTTTTATTCTTTAGCTGTTAAGGGCCATGCATGGCTATATTCGTGGCTGTTCTCCACTTCTCTGGTGAGTGTGAGCCCAGATGCAGTTCATGAACGAAGAGCGTTGAAGTAACGAGCTGTACTTTATGATCCGTAGGTAGTAGACGAAGCAACGGAAAACTGAACGACGGGGTTGAGGCTGCGGAACCAGCGCTTAGAGGAAGAAATCAACACCGAGAACGGATCATTGAAGCGTGGAATCAATGTAAGGGGGTGTTCGGGTTATAATTAATTAGAATAGGACTCACTTCTTATTCAGGTCTTGGAGGTAACGTAAACAGACTAAGGAAAATGTTGTTAAACGTAATTGTGTGTTTATGTTGTGCATGTGTGACTAAGTTTATTAATTTGTGGATGATCGGATGTGGATGAGTTTATCATGTATGATCTTGTGAATCTAATGTGAAATGATCAGTGTTATGTGACGTCGGGTTAGCAAGCAGGCTACCCGATTGATGAGAAATTGATATTATTGTGAGAAAGGTAAACTGTTGAATGATTATGTGGTATGGGATGGCCGATGGTATATGATAGCCCCTCATTTCCGGCTCCCGTGGTTTTCGTGCCCAGTTGAGCTACCCAGTGGTCAAGTAGGACCCAGTGGTCGAGGTGGAGAGTCAAGCAGGACTCGGTGAACCAAGCAGGGTTCACGGGGTGTCAAGTAGGACCCCCAGCTGAAGGTCAATCCTTTAGTATCCGGATACTAGGAGTCAGATCATATGAGAGTCAGTTGTGATCGTGATGCATGTAATGAATGTGATGAATGTGATGGAATTGTGTAGTTGGTTTAATACAGTAACTGCATGAAATACTCTATGTTTCGGTATGTTTATTTATGGGTAATGCTTGATGTGTATGTATAGATATGCATGTGTATTTGTTAAGATCCGTTCTAAATTAATTACAATGCCAAACACTCACCCTTGCATATTTTTTTTTAGTAACCAGAGGCAGGGAGGGGGAAGAAGCCGTGGAGCTGGGCCAAGGGGGGAGAACGGTATCAGGGCCGGATGAATTTGAGTGACTCTTTATAGAGTCTTATTTGTGTATAAAAACTTCGTATTATAATTACTAGTGTGTGTAATACAGACCGGATCGAATGAAAAATATATTTCAAAAATATATTACTGTTATGTGCATATGTTTTTATGGTAACTCCTTGGGTTCACTGGACCATTTGTTAGAGCGAAGTTTTGGGAGTCCGGTTGTATGTTTTGTATAACCCGATGTGCGAAAGGTGTTCGTTCAACGAATAGCACCTCGTCTAAGTGAGAGTCCGGAATCTCGCTTAGACGAGTAGGGGCCTCGCGTAAGCGAGACGCCCTGATTTCCTTTCTCTCATCCGTTGTGTTCATATTACATTGTTTTTCTCTAAATATCGATTAATTTTCAAGGAAAAGGGAGAATTTATTATAAAAATGTAATCGTTTGAATAAAAATAAATGTAAAAATAATTTAGGACGTTACACTTGGTATCAGAGCGGTTCTTTCTAGAGCCGGTGTGTGGGCCGATCTAGTGAATGTGATAGTTTTATGAAAGATTATTGTATTTTGTTGTGTTGAGATTGTGTGTGGTCTGGCACCGTTCCCTTGGCACTCTATTGGCGTAGTATTCTATGAATATAAGGTAAATCTATGATCCCCTGACTGATCTTGGTTATTAATGGTGATGTGTTTACTTATTGTAGAATTACTAAATGGCCGGAGAGACTAGTTCTGGTGGAAGAGATGATTTCTTCTCTAGATTTACTCAGCTGATGAGTAGGACCGAGTCCGGTCCCACTCTGGATAAATTCCTGAAAAGGAATTGATGATGCATGATTTAGCCTTAATTCCTTGCTTTTAATGTGTATAATTTGCCATTGCTAATTGTGTAATATTATGCATTTTAACACATTTTCATAATTCAAGTTTTATTTAATATTTGAATATTAAATGAATTAGGCAATAATCTTTAAATGGAAATAATAAATCTTACTTGATTTCCCTTATATTGTAGTGAACAATTGAGGTTGCAATTGGGAAATCATAAAATTGAGCATCAGTTCTGACGCGTAGCGCTGGTACCACGCGTAGCGTGGAAGCAAATTCGCAACACTAACGCGCAACGTCAAGCCCACGCGTAGCGTCAACAGTGACGAGGATCCCATTAACAGGCTGTATGCAACTTCAGAAGTGGAGGATTTATTTATATTAAAGCACTTATTGGCCAATCCATTACAGACATACGGCACTATCTCAGTGGGGAACATGCAGCACAAGTGTCCAAGAATTATTGAAGAATTATTGGATGAAATAATGTATTCTGAGTCAGAAACCCTCACGCGTAGCCTCATAATTACGCGTAGCGTGGAAGCAGATTCGTAACGCTGACGCATAGCGTCCTGCTGACGCACAGCGTCAGCAGGAGACCTTTACCCTTGCTTTCACTATAAATAGGACCATTGCCAAAGGCTTGAAACACACCTCAATTCACGTTTCTCTCTTTTCTCTCTTTGTTTCTATAAGCATCAGAGGAAGGCACAAAGCCTCCTCCTCTCTTCTTCCCCCTCTTTGCTCCATTCCGGGTTAGTTTCTTTTCTTTGTAGTTGTTATTATGGAGGGCTAAAACCCTAGATTGATTTTCTTGGAGAATATTGTAATGTAATTTTGAGGTCATTATTTTTAATATAGTATGTTTTCGTTATTGTTATTTCTTCATAATCTTACTCTGCTTATTTAATTCCATTCTGTTTAATTAAATTTGTATGCTTAATCGGTTTAATTATTCAAATGGAATAAAATAAGATTTTAAATTAGAATGGATTAAGGAAATATGCATGCTTAATGAATATTTTCATAATCACTTTTAATAATTATGGTTTGCTTAATTCCATAATTTGAGAATAGATTATGTATATAGGCGATGTTCTTATGTATGCTCAATAATTCCTAGATTTTACGATCTTGACTCCTTTTGCTTAATTAGGATGCTTGATTAAAATATTCATTTTTAAATGAAAGTAAAGGAATTGTGAATTGAAAAAGACGCTTAGTTGATTAATTCAAATTGAGCTAAGAAATTGACAGTAATGAAAGTATACAAATTATCTTTAGTGAACCAAGGATAAATTTATTTACAATACTCCAAGAAAATCAATCGCTTGTTATTTATTGTTTTAAATCCTTTATTTACTTTGTTTTAATTTTAATTGTGACAACAAAAATCAATCAAACCCCCCCCCCCCAAATTGTATGTTAGTGAACTTATGTTTGTAAAATTTTTTTTAGTTGTTTAGTTTTTTAATTTTTAATTGTTAAAAATTAGTTTAAGACTTGATTTTTCCTAAATTTTTGTGTTGATCCTTGAGAGAACGACCTAGGTTGACACCCTAGTACTACGTTAATTAATTTTAATGTACTAATTTGACGGAATCACGACTGTAAAAATACACACGTCAGGAATCCTCCAACTTACAAAGGGGGACATGACTATGACGGGGCACACATCTGGATTAGGGATATTGAACAGGTTTTTGAATATTTTGAGTGCTCTGAAGAGCAAAAGGTTCTATTTGCTACTTACCAACTAAAAGATGAGGCTAGAGTATGATGGTCCCGTATGAAGGTGCAGATGAACGCAGCTAATGAGCCATTGGTATGGGCGAATTTTCGAAGGAGGTTCCTTGTTAAATACTTCCCAGACAACTACAAAATCCGGAAAGAAATGGAATTCCTGAAGTTAGAACAAGACCGGATGTCTGTAGCGGAGTACACCAGCAAGTTTGACGAGCTGTGTGATTTTTACCACCCTTTCTCGTTAGAAGGGACTGAAGGCAGCAAGTGTGCCAAATACGAAGCTGGACTACGGATTGAGCTCCGTAGTGTAATCGTACCGATGGAGATTAGGGACTATCCGACCTTGGTGAATAAAGCAAGGCTGACAGAAGAAGTGCAGTTGCAAAGGATGTCTCAGCCCAGAGATAAAAAGCCATTGAAGGCAAAAGGTTTCAGCTTCAAGAGGATGGGTCAATTCTTTCGGGGCGGCAAGTCTTCTGCTACCTCCTTATCCTCCTCTGGTCGTGGTTCCACTGGTCGATCGGGTAATCCCCCTGGGAATCGTACATGCTACAATTGTGGTCAAGAAGGACACATTGCCAAACATTGCCAAGCTAATCAGATTGTGTGCTTCCAGTGCGGATGACCAGGGCACCTCAGGCCCGATTGCCCTCAGAGGCAGCAGCAGGGCAGGACGGATAACCGAACTAACTCTTCTGGGAACCGGGGTTCCAACTTCACGAGAGGAGGTCGGAATGGAGCTGGTAGAGGGAACCCACAAGCGGGAAGATATGACGCTCAATCTAGCGGTGCCCAGAACGCCATGGCCGGGCGTGTATTCGCGTTTGATGCTTCAGAAGCTACGAGGAATGACAATCTGGTACAGGGTAAGTGCCTTATCTGTGGTTATCTGGTTGATGTGATTTATGATTCAGGTGCCACCCATTCCTTTATTTCAGAAAGTTGTGTACGACGGCTTGGTCTGCCAATCAGTTTAATGGAGAACGCTCTTATTGTTTCCACTCCAACTGGTTCTACTTTCCGTGCAACTACAGTGTGTAGGAAACTGCCGATGCAAATAGAAGCCCGTACTTTTCGAGTAAATTTTATTTGTATGCCCTTGAAGGACTTAGACGTTATTCTAGGTCTTGATTGGCTTGCTGCTAATCATGTGTTGGTCGACTGTTATCGGAAGAATATTGTTTTCTCCCAGGAACTTGACATGAAGAACGGGGTGAGCGATGTCCTAACCACGTATGTTGTTTTATTCGCTTCGGAGGGTCGGCATAACCTCCTGATAAGTGATATTCCGATTGTTTGTGAATTCCCTGACATTTTTCCGGAAGAAATTCTGGAGCTACCTCCCAGTCGAGAGATTGATTTCTCTATCGACTTGAATCCCGGGGCAGAACCGGTGTCCCGAGCGCCATATAGAATGTCTTCGGTGGAATTAACCGAAGTGAAGAAACAAGTAAACGAATTACTAGAAAAGGGCTTTATCCGACCTAGTGCCTCACCCTGGGGCGCTCCGGTGTTATTGGTAAAGAAGAAGGACGGTAGTATGCGAATGTGCATTGATTACCGACAGCTGAACAAACTGACCATCAAAAATAAATATCCACTACCCCGGATTGATGATTTACTGGACCAGTTGTGAGGTGCCGCTGTGTTCTCTAAGATTGACTTGAGGTCGGGATACCACCAAATCCGAGTGAGGTCGGAGGATATCCCAAAGACAGCATTCCGGACTCGTTATGGGCACTTCGAGTACGTAGTAATGCCCTTTGGAGTAACAAACGCTCCTGCCATTTTTATGGATTATATGAATCGGACCTTTCAACCGTACTTGGATCAGTTTGTGGTTGTATTCATTGATGATATTTTGGTATATTCGAGGTCGGACGAGGAGCATGCTCAACATCTTCGACTTGTTTTACAAGCACTCCGCGAGAAGAAGTTGTACGCTAAATTATCTAAGTGTGAGTTCTGGAAGAGTAGTGTACAATTCTTGGGGCATGTAATTTCCCAGGAGGGAGTCTCAGTTGATCCGACGAAAATTGAGGCGGTTATGACTTGGGAGACACCGAAGTCAGTAACTGAAATCCGGAGTTTCCTTGGATTAGCTGGATACTATCGACGCTTCATTGAAGGGTTTTATCGGATAGCACTCCCTCTGACTCGATTGACAAGGAAAGGAAACCCTTTCGTGTGGTCGGAGAAATGTGAATTAAGTTTCCAAACTTTGAAGCAGTGTTTAACTACTGCGCCCGTGCTTGCACTGCCTGATGTGACCAAAGAATTTGAAGTATATTGTGATGCATCCAAATTTGGATTGGGGTGTGTGTTGATGCAATCGGATCGAGCAATTGCCTATGCTTCAAGGCAATTGAGGCCACATGAGGAGAATTACCCGACCCATGACCTGGAACTCGCAGCAGTAGTGTACGCACTGAAGATTTGGCGCCATTACCTGTATGGAGCTCGCTTTGTAGTATTTAGTGACCACAAGAGTTTAAAGTATTTATTTGATCAAAAGGAGCTAAATATGAGACAGAGGAGATGGATGGAGTATCTGAAGGATTACGACTTCGATTTGAAGTATCACCCGGGCAAAGCAAATGTTGTAGCGGATGCACTAAGCAGGAAGGTGTTACACGTGGCTTACTTAATGAGCAGAGAACAAGGACTGCTAGAAAGCTTTAGGGATATGAATATTGGAGTGGTCATGAATGCGCCAAAACGAATGACGATTGGAATGTTAAAAATCTCCAATGAATTTCTGGAGTCTGTAATGGCCGCGCAGAAAGATGATGAAGAGTTACTGAAGTTGATCGACAGTCAGGCCCAAGGTAAAAATGAGGAGATAACTCGAGGTGAGGATGGCGTATGGAGATTCAGGAATCGAGTTGTGGTGCCTGCACATGGAGGCTTCAGGAAGGCGGTGTTAACAGAAGCACACAAGAGCTCTCTGAGTATACATCCAGGAGTGACAAAAATGTATCATGACTTAAAGAAGGAATTCTGGTGGCCAAACATGAAGAAGGCAATAATCGAGTATGTGAAATCCTGTATAATATGCCAGAAGTGCAAGGTTGAGCACCAACGACCTCCGGGTTTGCTTCAACCTCCAGAAATTCCGATCTGGAAGTGGGAAGGTATCACCATGGACTTCATGTCCGGACTACCTCGTACTCAAGCTGGATACAACGCGATTTGGGTAATTGTTGATCGGCTAACTAAATGTGCGCATTTCCTGGCAATAAATATGAAGTGGTCGTTAGATCGATTAGCTAAGTTGTACATTGCTGAGGTCGTACGACTGCATGGTGTGCCCTCAAGCATTATCTCCGATCGGGATCCCCGATTTACTTCAAGGTTTTGGGGGAGTTTGCAACAACAATTGGGTACTGAGCTTAAATTGAGTTCGGCTTACCACCCCTAGACAGATGGCCAATCAGAACGGACTATACAAACTCTTGAAGATATGTTAAGGGCATGTGTACTGGAACAGGGCGGATCATGGGAAAAATACTTGCCCTTGGTGGAATTTACATATAATAACAGTTACCATAGCAGTATTGGGATGGCTCCATACGAAGCTCTCTATGGTCGGAAATGTCGTACTCCATTATGTTGGAATGAGAACGACGATGCCCTTCATCTGGGGCCTGAGATGATTCAAGAGATGAATGAGCAAATCGCTTTAATCCGAGAGAAGATAAAAATTGCTCAAGATCGGCAAAAGAGTTATTATGACAATCGGCACAGACCCCTTGAATTCCAAGTGGGTGATTGGGTGTTCCTAAGAATTTCGCCAACCAAGGGTGTAGGTCGAATCTTGAAGAGTCAAAAGCTTAATCCGAAGTATATTGGACCATACCAAATACTAGAGCGGATTGGTGAAGTCGCATATCGGCTGGATCTTCCCCAATCGTTGACTAATATTCACAACGTGTTCCACGTATCGTAACTTCGAGCCTACATTCCGTGTGATACCATGATTGTACCGAGTGACTCCATTGAAGTGAAGAAGAACTTGACGGTGGAGGCAGTACCAATTGGCATTGAAGAACATCAAACCAAACGGTTAAGGAACAAGGAGGTACTGCTGGTGAAGGTGAAGTGGCAGAATTTACATTGGATAAACTACACTTGGGAGTTAGAATCTGATATGAGACAAATGTACCCTCATCTTTTTCAACCGAAACGTTGATTTCGGGGACGAAATCTCCTTTTAGGGGGGGTGAGTGTAACATCCCTGATGTTTTAATGAAAATTATGGAATGGGAAATGTTAGTGAATGTTTAGAAATTCTATTTAGTATTTATTCTGTCTGAGCCGGTGTCGAGATCGGTCTCAGAAGCGCGGACAGGCAGAGCCGAAGATCGGATGAGTAAGGAAGAGCGGGCAGGGCTAGGCGGTCTGGTCCAACCGTTGTGAGGAGAGCGCCTCACACGGTGTCATAGCCCGGATCAACCTCATACTAACGGAAACAACGGGTATGTGTGACAAAGAGACGAGAGCGGATGATATATCCGACCTCTCAGGTTGTAGCTCGGATTTCCGAGGTATAAACATTAAGTTAGGACGGCGGGGCCGATATTTATATTGGGCCTATACTCTTACGAATTATTAGAGGATTGTGACTACTTAGACGTTGAGGGGATAAACACGTGTAATTGATTTGATAACTATGCAATAGTTTAAAATAGTGAAATTGATTAAATTTAGTAAGAATACAAATAAAATAAAGGAAAAGACGATCTTGCCCATGAGCCATATATGTATATAAGAAGATTCCTTCCCTTTCCTCTTCATTTTTACAAGTTACCTTGCTGTTGGTCTGTTCCTTCTCTTCCGTTTTACTCTTCTCTCTTAACGCTGATCTGCATGCACTGGAGAGAGACTCCATTTGTGTCTAAACTTCAATTTAACCTCATTCCTGTGATCGGGACTTCAAGGTGAGTCTACTGATCCGTTCCAATTATAATCCCCTTATTCCTTTTATTCTTTAGCTGTTAAGGGCCATGCATGGCTATATTCGTGGCTGTTCTCCACTTCTCTGGTGAGTGTGAGCCCAGATGCAGTTCATGAACGAAGAGCGTTGAAGTAACGAGCTGTACTTTATGATCCGTAGGTAGTAGACGAAGCAACGGAAAACTGAACGACGGGGTTGAGGCTGCGGAACCAGCGCTTAGAGGAAGAAATCAACACCGAGAACGGATCATTGAAGCGTGGAATCAATGTAAGGGGGGTGTTCGGGTTATAATTAATTAGAATAGGACTCACTTCTTATTCAGGTCTTGGAGGTAACGTAAACAGACTAAGGAAAATGTTGTTAAACGTAATTGTGTGTTTATGCTGTGCATGTGTGACTAAGTTTATTAATTTGTGGATGATCGGATGTGGATGAGTTTATCATGTATGATCTTGTGAATCTAATGTGAAATGATCAGTGTTATGTGACGTCGGGTTAGCAAGCAGGCTACCCGATTGATGAGAAATTGATATTATTGTGAGAAAGGTAAACTGTTGAATGATTATGTGGTATGGGATGGCCGATGGTATATGATAGCCCCTCATTTCCGGCTCCCGTGGTTTTCGTGCCCAGTTGAGCTACCCAGTGGTCAAGTAGGACCCAGTGGTCGAGGTGGAGAGTCAAGCAGGACTCGGTGAACCAAGCAGGGTTCACGGGGTGTCAAGTAGGACCCCCAGCTGAAGGTCAATCCTTTAGTATCCGGATACTAGGAGTCAGATCATATGAGAGTCAGTTGTGATCGTGATGCATGTAATGAATGTGATGAATGTGATGGAATTGTGTAGTTGGTTTAATACAGTAACTGCATGAAATACTCTATGTTTCGGTATGTTTATTTATGGGTAATGCTTGATGTGTATGTATAGATATGCATGTGTATTTGTTAAGATCCGTTCTAAATTAATTACAATGCCAAACACTCACCCTTGCATATTTTTTTTTAGTAACCAGAGGCAGGGAGGGGGAAGAAGCCGTGGAGCTGGGCCAAGGGGGGAGAACGGTGTCAGGGCCGGATGAATTTGAGTGACTCTTTATAGAGTCTTATTTGTGTATAAAAACTTCGTATTATAATTACTAGTGTGTGTAATACAGACCGGATCGAATGAAAAATATATTTCAAAAATATATTACTGTTATGTGCATATGTTTTTATGGTAACTCCTTGGGTTCACTGGACCATTTGTTAGAGCGAAGTTTTGGGAGTCCGGTTGTATGTTTTGTATAACCCGATGTGCGAAAGGTGTTCGTTCAACGAATAGCACCTCGTCTAAGTGAGAGTCCGGAATCTCGCTTAGACGAGTAGGGGCCTCGCGCAAGCGAGACGCCCTGATTTCCTTTCTCTCATCCGTTGTGTTCATATTACATTGTTTTTCTCTAAATATCGATTAATTTTCAAGGAAAAGGGAGAATTTATTGTAAAAATGTAATCGTTTGAATAAAAATAAATGTAAAAATAATTTAGGACGTTACATAAATTCTAGGAAGATAATAGCTACAGATTATAGGATAATGATGTCATGGTTTGGGTGAATGTGTGAAATGTTTAAGTGCAGAAAAGCTATTCCCGATTTGATTGATCTTCGTGCATGATATATTAATAATATGGTGTGTGGAAGTGTCAGTAATAACATGACTCCTTTTGTCTGGTGGAACCTCACCCCTTTCCTTTTACTTGTGGTTTTCCATTTGTGTATATTTATATATGCACTCTAGGTGATAGAGGATTAATCCGAAGAGAGCAAGGTCAAGCATTAGAAGTATACTGCGCAGATACAGATGGATTCCCATGTCATATGAAGTAGTAGTTAGGCAAATATGTGATTTTATGGGTGTTTACGTGTCTCGTCATTCAGAGTAATGTAAGTTGTTGTTCTGACCATGTATTGTACATTGTATATTGCTTTTGATCCACCATTGTTTTAAGTTAAAAAACATTCTTCACTCTTAACAAACTTGTACACTCTTAATTAAGTAGAATGATCCAAAGAAAATGATTTATCCTAATTAACAAAGGATTTCACACCACATACTTTTTTTTTCTTTTTGTCTCAAAACAAACCATCAAATAATAACAAATGCATTCTTCCATTTTGAGGTAACGCACACGGAATTTGACACGGGTGTAAACACTTTAACACATGCGAGTAATAGATAATCTATTGTTTCCTTTCCTCCGTCACCCCGCATAGCGGACAAAGAGCTTGTGTTGTTGATGTGATTCGATCCCCACACTTTGCCAACTCATGCTTACCTACACTTTTTAAAAGGGCACAATTGTTCCAAACAAGGTCGCTTACCATTCAGATCGGATAAAAATATAAATACTCTCCACGGAGAGAACCTCCATCCATATGCATAATTCGGTATGATCATGCTTCCCTGCTTAAATTATCACAGAAAGAAATGTCATTAAAAAAGAAATTAATTTAATAACTGTATTTATTTTATTCACATCATGCATGTTAGCTAAATTTATTCGCATTTTTATAGAAAAAAGTGGACCTCCCATTTGATTTCCTTTTATTTCAATTTTCAAAACAGCAATCGTTGTTAATTATTTGCAAGTTGCAATGCCGCTTTACCCAATTTGAGCAGATAATATAAGTTGAAACGCATTTCCATGCCAATTGGTGTTATGATGCCAACCCCAAAATGTCAAAAATGACAAATGAGATAGACGAAGTGCCCAAAATTCAATCTTACGAAACATTAATCCAATATCGATGTTCATTTAAATATTAATCACGTTGTTATCGACCTACCTTTTATTAGAATTAGAATGATTTCTTCAGAAATGTTTATATAAAATTCTTCTTTTACATCAATTAAGTTATCTATGATCCACAGTTAAAAAATAATCATTTTCGACTCCAAAATTTTGTTAAAATGGACACCGTCTTTCTTAAAATATTTTAGGTACCTACACTACCTAGCGGCAATGAACAATGAATTTGATAAGTTGTCACTTTCAGTGGCAGATATATTAAATTTTGATAGGAAAAAATTATAGTTTAAATATAATGATTTTATCTTACTTAAAATTAAATTACATATATCAAATAAAAATATTTTACATATTAATTTTTTTTCATTTTGAATATCTATGAAGAGTTTGAAGACAATAATTTGTGTGTAATAATATGGCATATTTTGTATAGACATTAAGTGTCAAAAGTAGTTCAAACTTTTATTCTCATATTTTAAAATTAAAAATTTAAATTGTTACTTATTTTTTGAAAATTTCAAGAATATCATGTATAATAAAATATAGAAGGTTAAAATGGATATTAACGTTGTGATTATGAGAAAATCTTTGATACTACAAATTGAAAAAATGTAATTTTTTGAAAATTAATTTTATGACATACTTTAATTTTATATTTTATATTTATTTTATATTATTATGATAACGGTAATAATATGAAAGTGAAAGTAATTTTAATATCGTATGAGGTTTAAAGTTTTTCTTAATTAATAAGACAGTAAAAATAATAATAAATACTATTAGAAAGTTATATAATAATTTAATAAATTATTAAATTTTATTTTATAATTTAGTTACTTAATACTTAAAATAATCAACTCAAAAAATAATCGTGATATATTATCGGTGTAAAACTTTTTATGCTTCTAATTAATTAAAATTATTGTAAAAGTAAATTTTTGATATAATAAATTAATAATTTTTATTTGAATAAAAAATCATAATTAAATAGTTTCAATTAAATTTATAAAAAAAGGACACAATATTGTTGGAAATTAGTAGAAAAGATCGTAACATCTGGGAGGTAACGGGCAACCGGAGATGACAGTAACGCGGTATTGCAAGAGAGGAAGTGACGGTGGAAAAAGTAGAGCCGAGAATACCGGAGATCGCAGGTTAAAGTCCTCCTGAGTGTCGGCAGATTATAAAATATGGAAAACTAAATAGTCTTGTCACTTTATTGTATAAAAGCTGGACTTAATTGTATATTGTTTTCACCTATATATATGTATAAACTGTGTTCCTTAATCCTTATTAATTTTTCAAATTTAATTCTCATGATTTTTTATAGTTTAAATTAAGTTTTTTATCTCAAATTTAGTTTCAAAAATTAATAAAAACATAATTGAGAGATATAATATAATTAATTTGTAAGAAAACATATATAGTGATTAAATAAAAGTAAAAAAAATAAAAAACTATTTTTACATTTTATACCGTATTTATTTTTATTTTAAAAAAATCATTATTTTTTATAAAATTAAATTTATCACACATGTCACTTATATCTTTATTAATTATTAGAATTTAATTTTAAGTTAAGATAAATTAATTGGAATAATTTTAAAAATACAAGGACTATAAACGATCAAACTCGGGAATTTTACATTAACTTAGATAAGGACGTGATTTATTTTTTGGTAAATAAAGGACGTGAAATTAAATTTTAAAGTTTCAAAAACATATCTGTCGGCGAGTAAGTTTCTTGAAGTTAATTAATCAAAGTTTTTAAACCTTAACGTAGTATTTTTTAACGAAAGAAATTTCTTGAACTGGGTTTAATTAGTTTTTTTAATTACATGTATCGTTACCAAAAAATAAAATTACATGTATTATGAATTTTTTAGCTAAAACATGTTTTCATAAATTTAATTTAAGATTTTCTCATAGTTAATTTCAGAAATTATAGAACTTCGACAAATTGAGAAATATCCTTGATATCACTTTCTATACTTTTATTTTCTATTATTATTTTTTCTTCATTTATTTTCTATTATAAATTCATATTTTACAAATTTAAATTTACTTATAAACATTTAAAATTTAGTTATATATTTTCATTAGTTTTTCATCTAAATATTTACTTTTCATTTAAGTTTGCTAACCGCTACACTAACTAGAGTGAATTTCTAAAGAGATAAAAAAAAAACTAACAAGAGGGAATGAACGACAAAAATTTTGAATAATTTGAAAGAAGCAGGGAGCATCAATAGTAAATTTTTGGTGAAAAGCATTCATTGCAATAATAAATCTACTAAAATGATGACGGTAATGATAACATTGATGATGGTAACAGTGACATTAATGGTGGTGTTGGTGGCAGTGGTGATAGTGATGACAATGGTAACAATAGCAGTGGTGATGGCAACGGTGGAGGTGAAAGTAGTGGTGATAATGATGATGGTGGTGATGGTGGTGGTGGTGGTGGTCGCGAGGTGATGATGGTGGTAGTGGCAGAGTGACACACTGTCGTTGTCAAGTCAAATAAAAAGTTCAATTAATGTAGTATAAGGTAAGCAACCTTATTTGTTTCTGGAGGAACTTAGTCAAATTAGTTGCACTCAATCTTTTTTATAACAAGCGGGTTTGTAGTTGGATTTGGAATGGAAGACAAAATAACTATATGATAAGCAAAAAGTAAAACTTGGATGGATGATAAATCAGATTTAAAAACCACCAAC
This sequence comes from Clitoria ternatea, assembly GCA_037962975.1. Taxonomy (NCBI): domain Eukaryota; kingdom Viridiplantae; phylum Streptophyta; class Magnoliopsida; order Fabales; family Fabaceae; genus Clitoria; species Clitoria ternatea. The sequence goes on along the minus strand of CM075672.1, from coordinate 38,864,021 downwards.
CCAAGGAATTAATTAATCTTTAGTTAGTGATCTGTTATCAATACCAGCCTTCAATGAAAGAGATATCGACAAGGGGAAAAAGATGTGGGTCCAATAAGAAGCCCTGACTAGAGTTTAGAGAAAACTGGTATGCTTACTAATAGACCCCAGTTAAAAGCTTGCTAGTGAGTTAAAGTTTCAGAACCAAGTAGGCAACTTGTCTGCAAAAGAGTTCAAAGTCTGTCAAATGTCAAATCAAGAGTTGGACCTCCATTAAACTATAAATACCATCGTTCATTATGAGTTAAGTAAGCTATTTTATCACTTTTAATACTCTGTTTATCTTGGATCTTTACTGACTTAAGCATAGAAGAATCTTTGTAGGTCTAACCACTACCTGTTCCAACATCAACAGTCCGGGGTACCAAGATTCAGGAGCAAACGACACGGTACTCCCACAAAGTTCGTGTTATATAATACTAATTCCCACTAAACTGGTGTAAAAAGAAGAGTGACTGAGAGATTACAAACGGTTGCAAGTGTACCTATGAATACCCCGCATACCAGTCATTTCATTGGCACACCCGATGGGACCGATAAAATAAGTCCCGCAATTCAAAGCACATAGTTAATAGATGGAACCATCAAGACGATATGCAACTCTGGAGGCTCACTTCCAAGAAACGCGCATGGAGTCGCACATATTGGAGTACAATACTGAGATCATAGAAACCCCAGGGTCAAAGCCACCACAAGGTAGAACTATTATCCACTCAGACCCGAAGGATGAATTAATTCGCCAGCTCCACATGGAAATGAAATTTCTAAATGTTCCGGAGTTGGAGACGCAGTGTTCAGCCATAGTGGATACACTTTTGCTTATCTCTAAGTGTCCATATTAGTGCATAGTTATATATATATATATATATATATATATATATTGAAGATACAAGTAATTTCTATATGGTGCATGATATTTAAGTGGTGATTGGATGAAATCTGAGGTTACATGTGTTTTGATGCCTTGAAGTTAGATGATGATACTAGAGTATGTTGTTGACACTATAAAAAGTAGGATGGCAATATGAATGTGTGGACTGGTTTTCTTTTAACTGCTAAAAGTGATTGTGTTATGGTAGCTATGAGGTGTGTAGTGAAACATGATAAGGAGTGTAGAGGATTATGAGTTGATAAACTTTTGTTATTAAATTTACACTTGAGTATGCTATTAATTGCTCTTTTTTTTTTGGACAATTAATTACTCATTGTGTAAGGCAGAGATTGCATTCACCTGAAATGGACAGAATTGATGCTAGACTTACAATGTTGTTAATTTGGCAAGGACATACCACCAGCAAGCCATATCCTTTTCCTACATAAATTTCTTTCTTTTGTATATATTAAAGGCTATTGGACATGGCCCACGCCTATGAATTGCCATCCATTCCTTGTCCCGTTCTTCATGGTAATGGCGTGAAATAAAGGCTGTTTGCCAAATGATGTTCCATAAAACTAGGGATGGCAATATGGGCTAGGCCCGCAGGCTGGCCCGTTTGACCCGTCAAAATGGGACGGGTCGGGTCAATGTTTGAAGCTCGTTTTTTCAAATAGGCCCGGCCCGTTTTGACCCGTCAAAAAAGGGCCCTTGTGGGCCTGACCCGGCCCGTTGGGCCTTTAGTAAAAAATATTTTATTATACATATTATAATTTATAATACTTATTTACTAACTTTTAATATATATGTTTTTATTATTGTAGACTTTATTTGATATTATTTATTTTGGACTTTATATTATTAATGTGTGTGTTTAATTTTTGTTTTAAATATTGATTGATTATTTGATTTGAAATTAATTTTGATGACTATTTATTGTTTCTATTTAATGCAAATAAATTTAATTTAAACTTTTAATGAAATAAATTGGATTAATTATAAAAAACTTTGCTTAAAAAAGTGAAATCTATTTTTTATATCTAATTTTTTTAAAAAAAGACTTAAAAATAGTCCAAATAATAATAAAAATATAACATATATAATTTTTAAAAAAAAACAGCCGGCCCATTTTGGCCCGTGGGCCACATGGTATACGGGCCGGGCCAATGTTTTTGGCCCGTTTTCATATTTTAGCACGGCCCGTATTTTGACGGGCCCTCACGGGCCTTGGCCCGGTCCAGCCCTTTGGCCCGTTTTGCCACCCCTACATAAAACAATTCTAATAATAATAATAATAATAATAATAATAATAATAATAATAATAATAATAATATAAATAAGGTGATGTATGATATATATATATATATATATATAGGACCTAATTGGATCTGAGTTACATACATATATTGTGTATTCATCTTAGCTTAGGTTCTATCTATTCTACTGAATTCTCTAGGTTCAGTCAATTAATTATTTTATTTGGTTAATATGGTATTAAATTATGTATTCGTATTATCATTCTCATTTATATTTTTATTTTATTTTATCACTCTAGTGATACTTCTAACATTAATGAGTGTTATTATTATTCTACTATTATTATTATTGTTAATACTAGTATTAATAAAACTAAATAATACTAGTATTAATAGTACTATTGAATTTTAATGATGAGGAGTCTAATCTCATTTATCGCATTACATTTTAGTGATTTATTTTATTTTAAATTAGGTTAAAATACCTTTTTAGTCCTCCAAAAGTCTAGGATATAGGAAAAAACCCCTAAAAAATTTACCTTAGAATTTTGGCCCTTATAATATTTTAGGGTATGTGAAATCAAGGAATCATTGACGTTGACTGTTAACTGATGAGGTGGCAAGCCACCTCATCAGTGCCACGTAGCTGACATGTGGTATTTTTTTTAAAAATAAAAAATAAAAATTCCACATCATAATTTATAATAATTTTCTTTTAAAAAAATTTCCCTCTTCCCCCTTTCCTCTTCCTCATCATCTCCCCAACGTTGTCTCTTTGAATCTCTAACCTTTCAATCTTCCACTTTCAGTTTTTGGTTATTTTCCCCTTCTTTCACCAACAAATTTAACAACCAAAAACCAAACAAGACCTAGATACTAGACAACCTAAGAAACTTTAACGGCAAATAGATCTCAAGGAATCCCAAACATCACTGGATTTCAACAAAAAGACCGGTAGAAAAGAAAAAGAAAATAGAGTTGGGAATCAGACCAAGAACTTAAACTTTGCAACAGAGAAGGCTTCACAATTTCGTTTATGAACTCTTGGTCCTTAAGCTTAGCAACAACAAATTTTAGGACTTATTCCCTCTGGCCTTCTTAATCCCGAACAACATTAAATTTTATTTTAAATAGAAAATTTAATCACACAGCTTTGTTAGTTTGAAGTCAAAAAAACTTTTTTTAGCATTAAGAAAAACCATTTCAATCTGATTTGGCAATATTTATCAATAATATTCTTATTTCAGCTAGAAATTACACCATACATAAATATTAGTAATTATTTAAACTGGTTTAAATAGCCAAACACAGAAGCACGCATGTACACTACCTACCCAGGCCAAGGCACCTTGGTAGTTCCTACCCTTGACCACCGTAAAAAAATTGATGGTGGTGATGATATTGTTGGCATCAGTGTTGTGCCTCTTGATAAGTCATGTGGTCAGGCCCAGAAACAGCTCCCCCATGGCCACCGCAAAGGATTTCTTCTCCAGCGAAGAAGGCAAATTGGATGTGAAATAGAGGAAATGGGAATTGCAAGGAAGAAAAGAGGGATTAGGGTTGGGAATGAGATTGAGAGAAAGATGAGTATAGGAAGAGGACAGATAGGAGCCATGCCTTCTCATTCTGGTGTCCACATGTTTCCTTGATTTTGTAGAGGGCGATTTGGTTAGGGATCTGGTTAGGGATTTTTGAAAGAGAGTGAGGGAAATGATGAGGAAGAGGAAAGGGGGAATTTTTTTTAAAAGAAAATTATTTTAAATTATGACATGGAATTTTTATTTTTTATTTTTAAAAAATTGCCACATGTCAGCTACGTGGCACTAATGAGGTGGCACAGACGTTAGCCACCTCATCAGTTAACAGTCAACGTCAACGATTCCTTAATTTCACATACCCTAAAATATTATAAGGGCCAAAATTCTAGGGTAAATTTTTTAGGGGTTTTTTCCTATACCCTAGACTTTTGGAGGGCTAAAAAGGTATTTTAACCTTTAAATTATGAACCTGATTGTATTTAATTTATGTCTAAACGTCAATAATTATTATTCAGGAAGTGACTAAGTAAGTAAGTCGTGGCCAAGAGATTACTTATATAACTTAGTACATTCTGAAATTTTTAGTTATATATATATATATATATAACATATATATATATAATATTTTAAATTACAGGCTTTTAAAAAAAATCTTCTTCCTAAATAATTAATTAAGATAGCTGTGACGAATATTTAAATTGACATAGGACCTGAGAGAATCAATATTTATTTTTAATTTTTTAAAGTTTTTAATAATACTTATTAAATTATTAATATTTATTAAACACTATAAATTTTTTCTATCTAAAGGAGAAATTAATTTTTGTTAAGTATTACTTTTTTTTCATCCCTCATTTCCCGGAAACACAAATAAAGGAAACATTTTTTATCTTCTTTTATCTTCTAATTTCTTTCCTCCTAGTTAGTGTTACCAGGGCCCTCTTTCGCTACATCCCAAACTAAAGTTAAACCCGAGTATAAAATGGCAAATCTGTGCCTTTGTCTCTGTCTCTCTCTGCAAAGAAGAGAGTGAAGGAGAAAGTGTTGAGTGCATGATTTTGAGTTTAGTGAGTGAATGAGTATTGCTTCTTCTGAATCAATCACTCTCACACCCAAAACTATGGTGAACCCTCGATTTCCACGTTCCAGGATCTCAACCTTCACGCTCTTAGCTTCTGCTATATCCATCGTCACTATCTTTTCTTTCCTCACTACCCATTCGTATTCTTCCTCTCAACATCAAAACACGGTAAGCTTTGCTTATTAATTTCCACTCCCTCTTCAATTCTTTTATTCCCCCCATCCCAGGCTAAATATAAAGTTTTTCTTGTTTAATTTCTGGGTTTTTCTTTTTATATGTTTCTGGATTTGTTCAATTCTCAGAAAAAAAAAAATTGGTGGGGTGGGGTTAGTTTTGGATCTTATTGTGTTGGTCTAAATGGATCGGATCCGATTCTCTTTGGATCCAGTGAGGGTTTGATGGGCTCTAATTTTCTTGTGAATTATTAAACATGGCAATGTTACTAAAATTGAAAAAAAAAATCGTCTTTTTCTATTATGCCAAATTTGAAAGATTTGATTAAGCAAGATTGATTCGCTGTTGTGGTTTTGAAATAAGCTTGATGGGTGCTAATTTTCTTAGGGAACAACCTTAGTTTGTTTTAATTTGTATTTGTATTTGTATTTGTATTTGTATTTTTTGTCTGGGAAATCTTCAATGGAAATGTAACTATTAGGGGCTAAAGTTAGTTAGTTAGTCAGTTTCTTTAAATTGTTATTGGTTTTATTTGGGAAAGGAAAAAGATTTGATGAAGCTAGATTATTAATGTGTTGTGTTTTATGAACTAGGTTTCTGATGGAGGTGTTGTACATGGATTTGAATCAATGGGGAGATCCATTCTTGCTTTGAAAACGGATCCTCTCAAGCCTCGCTTGGACCAGATCCGTAAGCAAGCTGATGATCACCGCTCTTTGGCTCTTATGTATGCTTCTTATGCACGCAAGCTCAAGCTTGAGAGCTCAAAGCTTGTTAGGATTTTTGCAGAGTTATCGCGCAACTTCTCAGATCTAATGAACAAACCTCAGTATAGGACCCTATTCAGCAGTGACGCAACCTCTGTTGATGAATCAGTGCTTCGGCAATTGGAGAAGGATGTGAAGGAGCGCATCAAGAGCACGCGGCAGGTGATCAGCGAGGCCAAGGAGTCCTTTGATAACCAGTTGAAGATTCAGAAGTTGAAGGACACAATTTTCGCTGTGAATGAGCAGCTAACCAAGGCTAAGAAGCAGGGGGCTTTTTCGAGCCTCATTGCTGCCAAGTCGATTCCAAAGAGCTTGCATTGTCTCTCAATGAGGTTGATGGAAGAGCGGATCGCTCACCCTGATAAGTATGTGGATGAGGGGAAGCCAACTCCTCCTGAAGTTGAAGATCCTAGCCTGTACCACTACGCCTTGTTCTCAGATAACGTCCTTGCTGCATCTGTTGTGGTCAATTCGGCAACAAAGAATGCAAAGGAACCGTGGAAGCATGTGTTTCATGTTGTGACTGATAAGATGAATCTTGGAGCAATGCAGGTGATGTTTAAGTTAAAGGATTATAATGGTGCACACATTGAGGTTAAGGCTGTGGAGGATTACAAGTTCCTGAATTCTTCTTATGTGCCAGTCCTTCGACAATTGGAATCTGCTAACCTGCAGAGGTTTTACTTTGAAAACAAGCTTGAGAATGCTACCAAGGACACAACAAATATGAAATTTAGGAATCCCAAATATTTGTCAATTTTAAATCATTTGAGATTCTACTTGCCGGAAATGTACCCAAAGCTGCATAAAGTTTTGTTTCTGGATGATGACATAGTAGTTCAGAAGGACCTTACTGGGTTATGGAAGATCGATATGGATGGCAAGGTGAATGGAGCTGTAGAAACATGTTTTGGGTCATTCCATAGATATGCACAGTACATGAATTTCTCACATCCCTTGATTAAGGCAAGATTCAATCCAAAGGCTTGTGCATGGGCTTATGGAATGAATTTCTTTGATTTGGATGCTTGGAGAAGAGAAAAATGCACAGAAGAGTATCATTACTGGCAGAATCTGGTAAGACTGTATTTACATTCTTCTATTATTTTACCACAACTTTTTTGTAATTCATCTTTTGCATTCTCAAACAACTTGTACTATAACATACAACCATAGATCTTGGGATTTGGATTGTAACACTAATTAACACCATTTGACATTAATTGATACCTGTTGGTACGGTACTATTAAATTCCATAAGATGTTAATTATTGCATCACCAGCAGTGGGGCTAGAGGGCATATTCAGAAACTAGGATAGAATTATAGAAACAATAACCCATGTATATGCTATGGTCCCATTCTCATGAATTTTTTTCCATTTCCAATTTTTATGTTGAGTCTATATCATTTCATGTTTAACATGATATGTTCATGGTTCTGCAGAACGAGAACCGAACATTATGGAAATTGGGTACATTGCCACCGGGTCTAATCACATACTACTCAACAACAAAGCCACTTGATAAGTCATGGCATGTTCTGGGACTTGGCTATAACCCAAGCATTAGCATGGATGAGATTAGTAATGCAGCAGTGGTGCACTTCAATGGCAACATGAAGCCATGGCTTGATATTGCAATGTCTCAATTCAAGCCACTTTGGTCAAAATATGTTGACTATGAACTAGAGTTTGTTCAGGCCTGCAATTTTGGTATCTAAGTGGTTAGAGTTTCTTCTCACTTGGTGATGCTGTGTCAGGTGCCACAGCATGTATTTGCTTGTTTAGTTTTGATATATTATGCTTATATATACCTTTAACAAACAAGAGTTCCTAGCTGGTGCAAGAAAAAAATCTTGCTTCTCTCTAATTGTAAAATACTTTAGTATAGTAATTCTCTCATGTTTATTCATAACATTTACTCAATAATGTTACTTTTAAAATTGTGGTTGGTTCTGAACAATATTGCTGATTAAATTACCTTACAATTTGGCTACAGCTGTTTACATCGGCTTCATATATGCACCTGTTTACATGGAGTGTTTTATAATACAACTAGTGTGCTTGCACAACACAAATGGGGTTTTGATCCCCTAAAAACTGGAAATTTTTGTCAATTATTTTGTGATTAGTTGTTGTAGTTAAAAAGGAAGTTGGGTTTAAATAGGAAGTGTTACTCAAACGTGAGTTGAGTTTGAATTCTAACTACAATATTCTTGAATTCAAATCATGAAAATAAGGTAAAGTGTTTTCTATTTTTATTTTTTATTTTCAATTTTAATTATAATACCATTATTATGTTTTCTGTTTTTAAAAATTTATGTTGAAAAAAAATGAAAACAGGAAATAAAAAAATTATTTTCAGTGTTTATTATATAAAATATTTAAAAACAAGTTGTTTTTAGTATTTTTTATACAAAATCTTAAAAATAAGTAACAGAAAGATAATTTTATAATTAAAACTAAAAAATAAATCTAAACAGGTTGAAGAAGTACGAGAAAAAGAAGGAAGGTAAACAAGACAATTTTGACCCTAAGAAAGTTTTAAAAAGACAAAATTTTGAGGGCTGAAATGGAATTTCACGTTTAGCTTATCTGTTGGGAACTATAGGCGGAGCAGAGAATGCTCTGCCACAAAGCTTTGTGGTCGCCGACAATCCATACTGCACCGCCGTGAACATGCGCTATTCATAACTATGACTCCTTGTCTTTATTACTACACAGATAATAGAGTTCCCCTAAAATATTCATAATAAATTTAAGAGCTTCTCAGATATACTATCACATTCTTAATCAATAAAAATTATTTTAGACATGAAATTTTAGTGATATACAGAAATCGATAATCTTTACCTACATGATGATTGAATTTTACACTATCAATACATTCTAATTAATTCTAAATTCAATTTTGGCATATGGTAAATAATAATATTACATGGCCAATTATTTTAATTTATTTTAAATGTAATTTTTAGTGTTATTATAACGAGTTAATAATTTTTTATGAAATATAAACTAAACTAATTTGATTTATGGAATGACTTTTCTGATTTGTATAAATCTAATAAAATGTAATACTACTCGTTTGTTTGAAAATCAATTATTAGATTAATAAAAAAGATCAATGATTAGAATTTGAATAATTTTACGTATGTACATTATATTTTTATCACAATTAGAATCAATTATCATTTTTAAATACACTTTAATATTCAAGTCAATATGATATCAATATCAGAGTTTAAACGTTTGTGTCAGATTGAACAGCCTAACTATAGTAAATGTGAGGTATTTATAAAAATCAAATGAGAATTATATCATGATACTTGTGTTAGTATTTTTCTATAAAATATAAAAAAAGTTAATACGAACATAGATATTTCTAATATATATGTGAATATTAACTGATATGTCCTCAATATGACTCTCAATTTTTATCTAATATGAATTTATTAATGATATATCAAAAGTTCTATAAACAAATAATATTATGATGCTCATATTGTTACCATATGCATGATCTAACTATAAATATAGGCCTTATAAAACTAGTGTGGGTTTCAGACCAAGATAAGAATGTATTCACACCATTTATTTCTATTTCTAACTTTCAACAAGCATAATAAAAAATTTATTTTCTACTAATCTATTTCTTCTTTGACTTTATAAAATTTATTAGCATATATATTCTGTATTAACGCGTTTTTGGGGTGTGTACATTCTAAACAGGAGCCGGAGGTGTGCGGATGAAATTGTTTTTTAATCAGGGAAAGAAGCTTTTCAATATCTTCTTTTCAACCCTTTCTTGCCATTTATGTTATCACTTATCAGGTGCTGTATCTATCGTGTTTTTCATTAGCTATGTAGGTTTTACATCAACATTTGTCATTAATGATATAAATGGTATTGGGCTTTAGGAATTTGGATTTTATGTTGTTATTTAATGTACAATTAGGTGCATCCGTCACTTAGTAAATTAATTAGGTAAATACACGACGTTAAGAATACGTTTTTTTTACGTTAGAAGGATTTTAAATCGATTTACGACATGAACTGGCGGGAAAAAGATAATTTGCATCCTCTATGCCTCCACCTCCTTTCATCACATTGGGTGACCGTTAGATACATCCTAGGATTTGTTATTTTTATACCAAATTATTATACCGGATACTTTTATAACCGGTATTGGTTATTTTTATAATTGGTGTAAAACAATTATTATTAAAAAATTATACCGGATATTTTTATAATCAATATAAAGAATATTCTTTATACCAATTATTTTTATAATCGAGATAAAAATGTTTTTTATACCCGTTACTTTTATAATTAATATAAAAATATTTTCTATACAAGTTACTTTTATAATCAATATAAACAATATTTTTTATATTAAATTACTTTTATAACAGATTTAAAAAATATTTTTCATATGGATTATTTAAAATTTTTATAACAACTTATTATGATAAAGATGATCCATTAGATTAATATTAATTGTCAAGATTTTGTTGGAGAGTGCTAGACCAATATTTTCAAAATCGGATACCAAACCCGGATCTAGCTTAAGAATTGTAGGAGTCAAAAGAAGTGTCGTTTGAAAATATAATTAGTTATAAAAAAATATTTGCAGCCAAATCAAAGTTTTTTTTTGGTTCAAAAAGTTTTGAACATTTAAAATACCTTCTTAATAATACCATTCCTTTATAACCAAATTTATTCTATTAATCAGCATAAAAAAATAATTCTATTAATCACTGCGTGACAGATCCTTGTTATCAAAAAAGAAAAGAAACGAAACAATTTACAGATATTTATTCTAACTTAATATATTAACTTAGATTTAAATATAATAATACAGTTGTATTAAATTCTGATAAAACAAACTTTACGCCAATTACGATTCTGTTTAAAACGTATCTTAAAAATCAAAACTCTTACAATATATATTCAATCCGCGTGAGAATTGGCATAATTTTGGACTCTATTAACAAATAATTCACATAGTCAATGGGTTTGGTACTTTCCAAAAATTATTCAGACCATTTAGGCAGAAAAACACTTTTCTGAATGATGGATTATTATAGGTAGTGGTGTTTATTGGTCGGGTTCGGTCGGATTTGGTTACTTTTGAGTCCACCTGTTGTTATCCATGAAACACAAACAATAACCTATTTTTACCCAATACTACGGTCGGTTTGGTCGTGTTCGGTTAATTACGGTTCTCGGTTTTTTCGGTCAGGTTTTTTGGTTAAGTTTCTTAGGAAAATTTAATTTTTATTTTTTGTCAAACACCTATTACGTATAAAATAATTTTAACAAAAACTTGCATACAAAAAATGATGTATTTAATGTTTTAGAACCAACGCCTTATGGAATATGAAAGTGACATAACATTGAAGCAGTAGGAATTAATTCTATTAGATTATTTTTTTCTAATCATAGATTGTACTAATACCAGAAAAGAGCTTAAAAGTTATTAAGTGTTCAGATCAAACACATGCATTTTAAATATGATGATTTGATGATAAACTCATGTATGACTTCAGGTTAACCACACAAAGACCAATCTTAAAAAAAGTATCGTCAATATATCTAGAAATCAGTAAAGAGAAATAACTGCATGATATTCCTAGTAGCAGTCGGGCAGGTATGAGTATCTTCGGGTTTAATTTTTTTAACCCGAACACGTCCGTTTTTACTCACAATAAACCACTTAAATGATCCATTTTTACCCAAAAACCCATTACAAACCGACTCGTTTTTATCTTTAAAATCGGGTAGCTCGAGTTCGTACGGATAACGTCGAAATTGGACACCCCTAATTATAGGACAGAGCCTGTTTGGTGATTTGCAATACGCTTTAAGGTTTTAGGTAGAAAGCCATAAGGCACTGTTACCAAATCTCTATTTTATAATGGAAGGTGTGCTGAGAAATTAGATATCCACTTCTTTGAATATTACACGAGATTCTACACCAATTTATCATGGAAAGTGGAATAAACTTGAACTTTTGGTGTTTAAGTTTTATCCATTCAATTACATAATTAATTATGACTAAATAAATCAACCGCAAATCAATGTTTCTACCTGTTCAACCTTGAGTTATTATCAATTCCAATTTTATTTCATATTTTCATTCAACTTTGCATCAATATTTACTACTACAATTGCAATAAATTTGTGTTTTCCGATATTGTTAGTTACTAAATGACGCGTTTGTATGAAGTTAGTTTCACTTGTGTATTAAGATTTTTATCTTAATTTACATGTATAATTTAGAGTTAACATCGGCCAATAACATAACTCAATTAGTTGAATTGAGTATGTGGTATTTTGAGTTTTTAACATATCTTTGATTCTAACTAGAAAAAAAATAAGAGGATGGTAAAAATAATAAAGAATCATTAATAGATTACATAAAAATAATTAATCTTTAAATAACCATTTGAAAATATTAAATCAAGTCAAATCAATTTTTAGATAAGACATTTACAAAATTTAATCTTAAATTTTTTTAAAATATAACAAAATATCCACCCATCCTCCACATATTTCAAAAGAAATTTAAAACATTAAAGCATAGTATAATTCACTAGGTTTATATGACTAGTGCAAATACATCAAACTAACTTAACCTATAGTGAGTTGGTGAAACAAAACTTTCATGAACCAAGATCACTCCCGTGTAAGTTAGCGGTTTTCACTATTTTGTGTGAATAGGTCATGTGTGTGTCTGTTGATTCATGAGTGCACAGTAACAACCTCACTCCACACTCATAAGGGATATGAAAATCATTAAAAGTTTTAGCTTAACCCTCATTTAGTGTAGTCTCACACACTAAACCTCTAGGTGACTAACCAAACATCTTACCACTAGACCAACTATAGTTAGTGCCTGTTTGGTTATCTTCCCCAACCTCCGTTCATTCCACAAACCTCCATTCCCTCAACGTGCGTGCGTTTGGTTGGTGCGTCTCCTCCGTTCCGTCACTTCAACCTCCGTTGGCAGTTGCATTGGCGTGCGTAAAGCTCCGTTTCTGGGAGGCAGGGCTGTGGCTTCCTCGTAGAAACGCGGTTTGGTGAAAAGCCATATATGCCCTCGGAAGGCAAAGGGCGACGGTAACCTTTCTCCCTCCTCAATATTCTTCGTTTTCCTGTTGTGGCTGGGAAAACCAGATCATCTCCTTCTCCATTTCTGTGTTGTCTATTTTTCTGCTAGGGGTTGGTCCCTATTTTTATGGGTGAGGCTGGGTGTTTGGGTTAAAAACAAAGGCCAAGGGTGGGGTTTCACACGCTCGTGTGAAGGAGGAGGTTGGCATCGGTGGGATTTGTTCGGGCGTTGCACGGTTCAGGGAGGCTGGTGTCGTCAAGGGTGCGACAGATCGAGGAAGAGATCAGGCCTGGACCGGTCGGTCTCGTCATTGGGATTCAGGGTCAGACGTCAGGAGGAGAAGGTGACCGGCCTCCGGGGTGTTCTGCTCGGCGGCGACCGGCGATGGCTTCGGTGACACCAGTTTCTTCTTCCTTTTTGTTGTTATTGTGGTTTATTGTTGATGACTGTTGTTTGATGGTTTTTGATTATTGGGGTTTTCTGATTTGTAAGTTGGTGGAGATGATGAGGATGAAATGCATCTGTTCTTTTGATTTCTGTTGGTTGGTGTTTTTTTTTAATCTTTTATGGTTTTTGATGAAAAAGATACAGATGAGATGGTGAAGTTCTGTTTTTTTTTAGTTGATGAAGATGATGAAGAGGATTAGGATGAAAAAATGAAGTTTGATTTTGTTCTTTAATTTCTTTTGAATTTTTGATCTGTGCTTGGTGGAGTTGGAGGTTCTGGATGGGCAAGCCATTAAGGGAAACCAGAGAAGATGAGTTTTTTATTTTTTTTTAAAGTAAAAATGATTAATGGGAAATTTAAAAATTGGTGTTCACAATTATTACATAGATTATAGAACCATAATAGTCTATTTTTAAAAAAGGTCTTTGTTAAAAAATCATTCATTTGTTTAAAAATTAATCTAATTTGACATAATGTTATCTAACTTGTTAAAAAATAAATTTATTTGTTTAAAAATAATAGGCCATTTTATTAAAAAAAATTGATTTTCTAAAAAAATCCAATTATACATGATATTACATAATACTAATTTTGATATAATATCTATTTATATTATTAATATATACATATTCAATACATTTTTTACTAAATACCCTTTTTGGTAATTTTTATACAAACCACCATTTACCCAACCTAACTTTTTCTCCAACCAAACACAATCACTACTTCTCAACCCACTTTTACCCAACCTAACCTTATCAACAACCAAACGTAACTCAGTTTATAAAACCCCAATTTTCTCAACCCCGGTTTACAAAACCTTAGTTTTCTCAACCAGGTTACCCCAACGGGGTAACCAAACGGACCCTTAGTACAACAAAATATAAAATACCAAAATGACATCTTAAAATATGAGTCATTAACCATTTATCCATTTCAGAGAGACATTAATCTCATTCACAAACCACGATTAATCTAATTTTATAAAAATAGATTAATTATTATGTATGCTCGTAATACAAAATTAAATTTAAAAGTTGAAATAACTAATATAAAATTGATATTTTAGAGAGACATCAATCTCATTACCAAATCCCATTTATTGTAATTTTAAAAAATGAATTACTATGTATGCATATAATATAAAAGTAAAGCTACACTAATGCAGAAATGGCCTTTTATACCACTCTATTTTGGCCTTTTACACTGGTTGTACGATCGGTGTAGATCTAGCAAGTGAAAAAAATATAGATTTTTCACACCAGTTTTGGGACCGATGAGAAAAATGGCTTTTACACCGGGCTTTTGGATTACGACCGGTGTAAAATGTAATATTTACATCCATCCAGTTCGTTACAACCGGTGTAAATATTATATTTTAAATTAGTCTTGTTCATTTCAACTGGTGTAAATATTACATTTTACATTGGTCCTATATGTTATGACCGGCACAAAAAAGATACATTTAACACCAGTTGGTTACCACAACCGGTGTAAAAACTATTTAATTTTTTCCTTTTTTCTTTATTTTTTCTTCTTTCCCCTCTTTTTCCTTTGGTAACAATTCAATCCTATTCAATTTTAATCAAATTTTAATTATACATGTCAATCCAAGTTCAATTATATTTGTTAGACATAGTAACCATGTTTGAATTTAATCACCAAACACGATAAAATCAATATCTATATATCAATTAAACCATATAATATATCAATTAAAATTAATAAAGAGATCAACAAATACACCAAAATATATCCATACATGCATATAAATGAAGTGTTAATAGTCTAGGAAAAAAACATTGACAATTTAAGCAACAAATAAATTTAAACTAGATTGATTTTGGCAACACTTCAAACAAATATGCTGCCCATCGTTTTTGAATGTCTGTAATCTAATCCTTGGAAAATGGTTTTCGATCGAATCTCTGCAAATTTAAAACCATAATGCATTAGCAACAGCAACATAATAAACACACACGACTTGAACAAATTTACAAGATTATAAAATTAAGCATAAATCCCAATGTAACTAAAATAAGCATATATTCCATTAATTTCCCTACCTAATCAACAAATACACCCAATGAATAAACTTCTAAAGATGAAACCATTATTAAAAGCATGGTTAGAAAATTACCTTGTCCCATGAATTGAGAGTGTTTGTCAAGACAATATATGTGTTTCATTACATAAAATCCATAATGCATGCCACCAAATGGTTGTGTTGGGCATTATAAAAATAACACCAAGTAATCTTGACATGCGTAGGATAAAAATATCACAACCAAACAAATATAAATTATAGATATACAATTTACAATTAGAGTGATCCATCTAGGAAGTTTCAAACTTTTTGTGTGCCAACCTAACAACAACTGAGATGCTTGTATTGGTCTACAATAAAAAACAATTTGATACAAAAATACTTAACTTAATAAGCTTACAATAACATATATACATAGGATGATATCTTTCATTAGACATTTATAATTGAGATCACAATAACACTTACATTTAAAATGGAAAAGAAAACAAAAACTGATTTGTTATCTCCCTTCCATGTTTGGGAGGTGGGAACTGAGAAAACAGAATATCTCACAACACATACAACCAAATTACAAAGATTCCACGTAATGTACAAGCAGCAAGAAATGTATACTACAATAAAAAAATAAAAAGCTCAAAATTCATATCATATTATACCGCATATAATAGAACACAACAGAAAAGAAAAGGCATGTCAAGCTAAGGAAATGAGACCAAATCGGTTCATGGTTTGGTTCATAAGATACAACACTAGTGGAGCCAACATATGGGCATCCCTTGGTAAAGTAGGGGGTAAAGTAGGGTAGGTTAGAGCGCCAAGAATGAACCAATTGAAGCTCAAAAAAGCAACTACATCAGTTGTAGGTTTGTTCTTAATGGTGGAGAAAAATTGCACCACACTCTTCAATGACATGCCTACTACGGTAAAAAGAGCCACGACAAGAGGCATGCAAGGGTCCTCAACTTTCCACATAGTTTTGCCAACCACAAGTGACATAATGGCACTGAAAAGTGATTAGGAAATCCTCTAAAACGCAGCCCAATTAAAACAAGGTCCCTAACAAATGTTTTTGGTAATTAAATTTAGTCAAGGTTGGTCATGTTTAATGTCAACTAATGCGTAATCACATACGCAGATATAGTGGCAAAATATTTCATCCAAAGTGACAAAAGAAAATCAACCATCTCTTTCAGCTGCAATAAAGCATTTTGCTACTTAATTTTGATTTGGCCAGCCCATAAATTGAGCATTGGAATACTTTTTCTTATTAGGCTCATTCTCAAATCTATACATGCATGAGTAGTAATTTTACTCTTTTTTGTCTGGGGAGTGAGGTGGCAAAGGCTTGAACTCTGCTGCTTTAGGTGACCCCTAAATGCTCTTAACCACTTGAGCTAAAGGGGGTAAAAAGAAAAGAGTAGTAATTTTTATATGGATATTCTACCCTATGGCTGTTTATAAAAGAATTTAAAAATATTAAAGCTACAACTAAGCATATAGTAACCAAAACTAAATTATCAAATTGGCAAACCAAACTTTGGAATTTGAGTCCTAAATATACATCTACAGTAAGATTTGATAGATATTATAATTTTATCTCTCTTAAATTCAAATTGCAGCTTGTGTATTAGTTTGAAATTATCATAGACTTCCTAAATAATTATGTGTAATATTAGCATAAATTTGAATACTTGATGTGGATGTAAGTTTGAAATTCAATACAAAAAAATAGTTACTATATAAAGAAAGTCAACAACAACAAAACACAGTCAATGCATCTAGTTTCAGTGCTCACTGCTCCAAATTTAATATAGATTGCCTAAATTATTGTGTACGAGATCAACATAAATTTGAATACTTTGTAGAAAATCTCAAGGTTTTGGGAGAATTTGGTGGTGGTTCACGTGATTTTTGGTGGTGTCAAGAGGATGACTTAGTATAATTCACATCAATGACAATATGGCCTAGGATTCTTTATGGCAATGTCATATGAAAGCATGGAAATTGAGACAAGCATGGATTGAAACTTTGGCTAGATTTCCTTACGGCAATGGCAAGCTTCATGCGTGAATAAGAAAATTTTGGCTTAAGGGTTCTCATGGAATTAGCAATGCTTTTTACGCATGAGATGGATTTGCATGGCTTTTCTTTTATGGAAAAATTTGACAATTGGAACAAACTTTAGTGGAAATTTGGAACAAGGTGATAGCAGTTTTGGGCTTGAATTCTCGGAAATATGGCAATGCCCTCACGCACATGGAATGAAAGATTTACATGGCTTTTATAACAACTTCAGCCCTTCCATTTCTGGCCAAGTAACCAACATTAAGGGGTTAAGGTGTCATCCAATGAAGGAAGGTAACTTAATAGGATGAAGTGGCAATTTTTGGTGATGGTTAAGTGGCAATCTTTATTCCAAAATGGAAAGCATGATGATGGCTTCTCCACATGGTTTCTGTAGGGTATAATTATTAGTGGATGAAGTCCAAAATTGTGAAGGATAATGAGAGACAAGGTGGCTAGAACACGTGAAGAGAAGGCAAGGAAATCATGGCTCATGTGGCTATTTCTAGCCAGCTTCCGTGGGCCATTTTGATGGCAAATTAACTTTGTGTTTCATGTAAATTTGAGCAAATTATGAACATGAAATTTTAGCTCGCCTTCTCATCTTTCCAATGAGCCAAAGATCACTCAATTTTAATAATTGTAGATAAAGTTATGCCTAAAACATAAAAGGGTGTTCAAGTGGGATGCGAAATCTTGAAACAGTGACAATAAATAAAAATTGGAAATTATGAGTTTAGAATTGGACTTCAAGGAATTATAGGGAATTTGGTTACAATAATTTAAAGATAAAAATCACTAGATTCTGATATCGGTAGGTTAAGTTATGGTGAATTTAGTGAAACAGGTGTAAAATTTTAGTACTCGAGACAATGGATTGAATTGGAACTTAGCCAAATTAATTGTTATCGTTTTCCTAACATGTATTAAGTCTAAATATTAAGCCTAGAGTTTATCAATCACTAATTTAGTTCAAAATTCATACATGCATACTAATAAGTTCTTAAGATATCAAGTAGAGATAAGGTTTTAAGGTAGGGCCAGTTACCAAAATTTACAGGTTGTTACACTCAACATTCATAGGAAATATATGTTCAAAGAACTTGGAGTTTTTAGTCTCAATAATTGAATTGCGTTCAAGCACGTCATCTTTCAAAACAAGAAATTTATATGCAACAGTATGTTGAGCATATCCAATAAACATGCAAACAAAATGTCTTAGGACCTATCTTTTTCTTTTTAGGATCAAGCAAGATAACTTTGTCCAAACACCCCTTAAACTTTAAGATAATCCAAATTAAGCTTGTATCATTTCCATAGTGTTTTACGAAAATGCTTATAGTAAGGGATCCTATTTTATATATATGACATGCAAATAATAATGATTCATCCCAAAGATTATTAGGCATAGAAAAACTAACAAGTAAAGCATTCATTTATTTTAAGGTCTTAGTTTTTCTTTGAGCTATATTATTAGATTCAAGGGAATAAGGTGGAATTACCTCATGTATAATACCTTCTTTTTCACAAAAATCACTAAGAATATACTTCGTAACCAACCCGACTCTTATAATCTTTTTATCTAATTGGTTTTCTACTTTGGCTTTAAATATCAAATGATTCATCTTTCATATTAATCAAAGAAACTTTAGTGTATTTATAAAAATCATCAATAAAGGTCACATAATATTTTTTTTATCACCTATTGTTACAAGTTGTTTTAAATCACTCAAATCCAAATAAATTAAAGAAAGCAATTGAGATTCACATCCATGAAAAGACAAGATTTTTTCCTAATTTTTTATTCATAACATGCGCTGCACTTGTGCGACGTCCTTAGTCTATTTCACAATTATTTTTATTCCTTTAATTAATATTCACAATAATTTTTCACAATTAAATAAATAATTCGGTATTGGTGAAAATAGTTATTTTCTATAAAAAGTACCAAAATACAATTAATATGATGTTTGAAAACTCCAAAATGTTACTCATAATGGAAAATTCAAGTTTTGAGCTACGTGTGGGGCTTCAAGTGCTGCCCTAACGCTACGCGTCAGGCTAGCACCCAACGTTAGTGCATCAGTAATGCTGTCACATTTTTTAAGTCATCTCCAACTTCTAACCTACCCAATTGGCCTGTTTCAAGTCTGATTGCCACGAAACTTTATAAGCCTCTTATTTTCCCCATTCTGGAACTGTTGGCGCTGCCCATTTGTCAAAATTCCATCATAGATGAGAGTTATACATGAAATGCAGTTTAACTCAAATGTGTGCAAAACCCTTGCACCAAACCACCTAAATGGACTCTAAATGGTCCAAGGCCTATATGCATAGTTTTTAAATAACCTAGGAAACTCATTGGTCCCTTCTGAGGGTCCCAAAACCCGTCGTATCTCGAGATCACTCATTTAGTTCCTTAATTTCACATAAAACACCTATTTCAACTACATGCCACAATTCATCTAATTCACTCATCTATCCACTAATATTCAATCACATCATTCATAATTCACGAATAGACACAAGACCTACCCATAACAGTTATCATACACACAATTCATGGCTCCATGCTATTATGCATCAATTTCATGAAATTCAGCATAATTATCATTAAAATCTCAATCTAGCTACTTCATCACATGATTCTATAATTCATCATCATAACTAATTCATATCAACCATCACAATTCAATCACATGGTCATAATCACCTTAACCATGAAATACATAATCATTATCACCAAGCCAACAAAACCATAATACTAACATACTAACTATTCCAACAATCACACATAAGGCATAATACATTGTCACATACACCAAATCCATAACACAATCCATTCAATTTATAATTCCATCGCTTCTTGGCATCAACTCTCCGCTTAGCGCGCCTCCAGGGCATTGACGTCCTCCCTATCACTGGTCACTAAATTAAGTAAAACTATAACAAGGGTGAGTGTTTGGAATATTGCAATTAATCTAGAATGACAATTATAATGAACGGGAACTACTAATAACTTTATATCCTAATTACTACTAACTTACTAGTTTCATTATAATTATATAATTACCTCTTCTCCTTCATGATAATTCATCTTTGCATAAACCTCGGTTCCATTTTCAAACAACATAACGACACACACACACACACACACACACACACACACATATATATATATATATATATATATTGCATCCAACTTATATTGTTACTAATGTCATCTATTGCATACCACACTTTATATCACAATCATTATTTATCCATAAATTCATCAAACACATCATGGATATTAATTCACAATTCACCATAACATATACATCAATATCAAATCACATATGCACAGCTGACTCGCATATATCTTTGACTCCTAGTATCCGGATACTAAAGGATCGGTCATCAGCTGGGGGTCCTACTTGATACCCCGTGGACCCTACTTAGTCCACAGAGTCGTGCTTGACTCTCCACCTCAACCACAGGGTTATACTTGACCACTAACTGGGCATAAAAACCATAGGAGCCAGAAAACGAGGGCTACACATACCGTCGGTCGTCCCATACCACATAATCACATACATAAACATATCATACATGGATCAATCATCGTTAGATTCATTCATAATTGTCAGAAACTAATATTTCATAACTCCACAGGGCGGCCACACAGACCACGCCCTTGCACATCATGCCACACCTCATCAATGATCATTATTTCATCATTTTTGAATAAGTGATTCACGATTATAAGTCATATATAACAAGAAATATTACTAATGTTAACTTTAACCTGATATTCACCATCCACCACATATATTTATAATTACCAATATTTATTCAACCTATCACATATTAATTATTGAACCAATTCATCATGCATTTTCATAATATTCATATAAACATACCTAAACATATGCATACACATAGACATGCAATTAGATAATTAATACTTAACCAATCTATATACTTTCTAGTCAATCCTAATTAATTTACAACTTTCTGAATCTACCACATATATCAATCCTAATTAATTGCGACCCGAACACCCCATTTACCTCGATTCCAAGCTTCTGTTATTTGTTCTCGGTGTCGGTTGCATCCTCCGGTCACTTGATTCACAGCTCCGCCTCCGAATTCGGCGTCCACTTCGCCAATCGTCCTTCCGGTGCTCATTTCGGCACCTACGGTCACCGAAACACAAACCCCATTAGTACATTACCTTCCTTGCCCCTTGAAACTCCAAACCCAAGCTTCCAAGCCCATCAAAACTCAAAATCCAAGTCCTCACATCACATGCATAGTTCGGTTTTGAGAGAGGGGAAGAAGAGGAGAAGAAGAAACATGCAATTGGAGGTTCCCGCACACGTTACCTTAGCTCCCAAGGTCCAAAATGCAAGGAATCACAAGCTTGTACCAAATTCAGGCCACCATATATGCAAAGGGAAAGAAAAGGAACAAAGAAGGGTGTTTTCGTTCAGTTTTGCATGTGCCCCATTTAAAACTAATTGCAACACTGACGCTACACGTCAGAATGGCGCTACGTGTCAGGTCATTTAAGTTGCCCTGACACTACGCGCCACAGCCACGCTACGCGTCAGGTTCCTCATGCCATTTCCTTTAAAATTTATTTTTAAATTATATTCCCCCCTTAACATCATTTTAAATCATAGGTTCATATTAAAATCCCTTAATTCCAACCTAGTTAAATATTTAATTTATATTTCTCAATATTAAATTACCAGAGATGTTACAACTTGTTTCAATTTACATTTTTGAAACCAAAAAAATTAAACCATGTGATTTTTTCAAATAACCAAAAATAACATGTCCTAATCTAGCATGCCACAAATCATACAAGTCAACAATATAAGCAAAAGACAAAGAACTTTCGTTAATAATGGTAGAAACATTAAGTATAAACAATCCATGATCACAACACCCCTTACCAACAAAAATGTTATTTTTGGTCATAATTATTTTGTCATACTCAAAAGAAATATTAATCCCTAATTTTTCCAAAAAAGTAACTAAAATTAAATTTGCTCTAATGGTCGGTACACAAAACACATCATTGAGTTCCAACGTCTTTCTAGGAGTCACCAAGATACATAAACTCTTCTCCTTCACCCATAATTTTATAGGACCTTTTATAGAGAGGGAGAGAGAAAGGGAGAGAGAGAGAGAGAGAGAGAGAGAGAGAGAGAGAAAATTTGAATATCTCAACAAAATCTCATTTGCATGTAAGCCTACTACTTTTTTAACTTGTTTACCACTATAAAGCTTATATCTATATATAAAGCCTATTAAAAGGACTAAATTTTTTAAAAATATATTCAAGTTTTACAGAATTACTATCCATACAAAAATAATGTTTACAACAGACTAATTATAAACAAAAATATTATATTATATTTTCATAATTTACTGTTACCAAAAAAAATATCAAGAATTTATTAATATTCATTTAAAGAATACGGTATATTTTTAAAAAATGAATGAATAGAACAATTATTAACCTTAAATTTTTCATCAATGTCCATTGCAAATTCAACCTCCGAACCTACTTTGACGAAGGAGTGAAGGAAGGATAAAAAGCTCTTGCTTATCTTTACAAAAAAAAATATTATATTATTATTTAAGTTTATTATTTATATTATTTATATGTAAAAATCCATAAAAAAGAATACTATCAGTAGGTGTTCAAGATGATTCCATCCTCATTTGCACTTTTTTTTTGCATGTTGCTGATGTCATTAGGTATGGGAGTTGAAAGAGGTATTACTATTGAGTACTGATCTTAAGAGAAAGTTGAGGCTCCTAAAACTTCTTGTGGAAGGATAGGAAATTAGTGTTATTACTTCTCTTATTTCCTTATCGTGTAATTTTTTATTCAGATTCATTTGTTTATGTATGGCGTGTTTTAGTTATGATATTTTTAACAAATGAGATAACTTTCTTTTTACTTACACATGAATCGGGAAAGACTATCTCTCACAATCTAATGTTTGTACAAATAATAAAATTATTTTAAATATATTTGCTTCATGAAAGATCAGTGTGGGTGATAACATGGGTATATGTTAATTTGATTTTTAAAACTTATAGAATAATTAATTAATTTTAATATTCTAAATGGTCTTCTTTATTTTTCTTTATTATTAATGGAGTTCAACTCAATTGGTTGAAGACTAAAATAAATAGAAGAAATGCATAGATATATACTAATTTTTTTTTTATCTTTGTATATCTGGCTTAAGAGTATGTAATTTTAAGAGTAACATGTTTTTCAAATACTCATCAAGAATAATGAATTCTAATGAAATTTATTTACAATTCATTAATATATGATAGTAAAATGTATTTTATTTTCTCAAATTAAAATTCATATTAAACTAATTTATAAGACCACCTATTTTAAAATTAAAATTTTGAAATAATCATTTTATAATGGGACAAAACTTGATGCTCATCTTTTAATTTAATTTTTGAAAATTTATAAAATTTCAAATAAATTATTATTTATTGAAATGTATTTTTCATTTTTGTGGCATTTCAAATAGTAGCATATAGTTGTTAGATTTATTTTATTTTATAAATTAAAATATATATTCACCTTATTTTAAAATTAAAATGTTATAATGGAACAAATTTTGATACTTATCTTTCAATTTAATTTTTAAAAATTTATAAAATTTTAAATAACTCATTATTTTTAGTTGTATTTATTTTCTATGGAATTTCAAATTATAATATATATATATCTATTTTTTAATATAAAAAATATGTCTTTCACATCAAATGTAACATTAGAAATATGAGCAGTAATCATAATATATATATATATATATATATATATATATATATATATTTTGTTACATGATGTGGAGTTGTTCCCAACAATATAAAAAACTTTAAGATATTATAAACTTTAACAATTATTCTAATGACTTTTATCTAAACAATCTTAAAATATTTTTATTTAGCTATTAAAAAATCCCAGTTGATTAAGAATATTTTCCTTTATATTCCATGTGTTACGTAAATATAAACACTAATATTTACATAAAGAATAATCCTATATATTGTTAGTGATTGAGATGAACATAAAATGTTTTCCACATTTCTCCCTTCTTCCTTTTTATTGCTATTTCAAATGATAAAAAATAATAATAACCACACAAATTTTGGTCCTTTCAAAATCATGCTTGATGGTTCACCAAAAAAAAAAATCATGCTTGATGATGTGGTTGGGAACTTGGGTTTGAGGTTCATTGTTATCTCTTGGGAGCTTTTAAGCTTCTCCGTACCAAAAATTTTGGTCCTTCATTATGTACCTGAACTGACAACTAATTCTGTTATACATAAAACATTTAAACTATTTGTAGAATAGAGAATAAAATATTGATTATAAAAACTTTATTTTAAAATTATTTTAAACTTCTAAATTTGTACAACTAAATTACAGAATTTCGAACCAGCCGCGCCAAATTGAACTAGTTAATTTCAAATCATTAATTTTCCAAATCCAACCCTCTTTATCCTCTCTATTATATTTAACTCTTCCTTTCTGCGGTCAAATGTCAAAAAGACATCTTATTTTCAAGATATTGTTAGCCGCAATCCTTCAAACAGAAAACGATTCAACATAACCTTTTTTATGGATATATAGACATTTTAACTACACAAAAACAGAGTAAATATATTCATCCCTTATATATTTATCATTTTGAATTACTTAAACTCGATCCTTAGAATAAGTTTTTGGGTATCCGCTAGTCCTTAAGTTTTAACAAAACCCTTTTTCAATTACTTCCCAACATTTTTTATCATGTCCTCATGCCCATAATTAATTCGCGAGAAGCTGTAGCAGCGCAATTAAAATATCAAATTTAGCACTATCTCCAGAGTTCTACAAAATCAGTTCCGCAAATTCATGCTGATAGCAACCCCTCATGTCACAACTAACAAAATACTAGTCAATTTTCCAAAAATATTAAAAAATTGAGGTACCCCCAAATATATATATATATATATATATATATATATATATATATATATATATATATATATTCATAAAAACTGGGGAGCAAAAAAAACTACCGCCAGGACGTTATAATGAACATAAACTAAAAAGCTACCTTTACCAAAACCATCAATATCAAAAAAATGAAGAAAAAAATAAGACCTTATAAAACTTTATAACTCATCCAAAAAAGGTTGGCTCCTTAATTCTTCCAATTGCTTGAATTACTGCAAATTGAAACACTTTCAACCAGTTTGACTCCTTGATGGGTATAGTTCCTCAAGCAGAGGCAGGAACACGAACAGCTGTGGTTTTCGGAGCTGAACTAACAGCAGGACCACGATTCATCCGCCCCCCACCACTGTGATCACTTCTCTGATAACCATCACCACCACGGTTTGAAAACCCTCCCCGATTGCCATTCCTATATCCATACTCACCACCCCTGTTGCCATTGAAGTCCCCACCCCTGCTGCCATTGAAGTCACCGCCACGGCCATAGCTTCTACCATTTCCAAAGTTCCCACGTCCTCTTGCTCCTTCTCCCCTGTAGCCTGGTGCCCTTCCAGATGAAAACCTTCCTCTGCTATTACCTGACAACGGAATCAATGCAAACAGCTGACTTTCTCCATGCAACATAATCAACTCCATATATACCCACTTTTCAAATCAAAAGCTAAAGGCATGACAGGACCCCAAACAACTTATGTAAAAAATACTTTCAGGTGACTGGCCATAAAACCAATGAGGATCCACAAATGAAAATGAGTTATAAAATGAACAAAAACAATTGAACCATATACCCGCCTCAAGTAGGCAAATAACTATCCACAAATTGTATATGGGTGTATTTGCTTTAAATATATAACTTAATTTAGAACTTATGCAATAAGCTTTTTTCAAAATAAAAACTTATACTATAGTCAAATATGAGTTATAAGCTATTTTAGTTGTCAATAAGCTCTTCCAAACTCACCCTAAATATATGCTTCCAGCCTTCAAGCAAAGGAAATACAGCCACACAATGGAACACAAGGATGCTTGATACATTTTATTGAATTTATCATCTCATAAATTGCCCCCAAAGGTTACCCTAAAATTGTAACTTATGGTAGGACATAAATATCATCAAAATGCTTTGGTTTAATTGCATGCACATCAATTCAAAATGTGTATGAGCAACCTCATAACAAATCATTGCAGGAAAATACAGATAAGTTTATGCAAGACCATATAACATTCAGTGCTATCATGCAAACAAATTGACTACTTTATGTGAATTGGACCAAGATCCATTAATGAAAAGCACTTGCCTCGATTAGTTGATCTCTTTTCCTCAACAACAACACTGCGGCCATTTATCATAATTGGAGAAGCCTGAAATGCCAATTAAAAAGATTTAAAAAAATATCTATAATAAATAATCATAGAGATTGCATACAGAACACAACAGTGCATAAAACCAAAACATTAAGAAAATAAAATAAAATGACAATAACAAAAGGAGAATTCCACAACCTTCAGGTAAAATTTGGGGCACATCTAATTTCAGTGCAGAACTAGTCAGGAAAGCAACATATGCCTATGTACTTATGCAGAGGATTAATTGAATCATAAAATTAGTTATTATGCAGTCAGCACTTTGTATAAATATGTTGGAATGGATATTAAGAATCAACAAGATACTATGCAGTCAGCACTTCGTATAAATGTATGTTGCACTATGTGTTGTCAAAAAGCCACCAGATGGGCCCATCATGCCAAGGCAAAGTGGAACTTGAGCAAAACAACAATCCAACATCACACAACTCAGTTAGCCATGGCAGCTGCTTCTGTAGTTCTGTCCTGGTGCCATAGGCAGAAATAGCAGCTTACGTTAGATTATATCAAAAAAACATTTTTGTTCCACGGCTTATGGTCACATCCACATTTCCCCAACTCTCTCATCAGTGTGTTCTCTGATCTCAGTGACCCTATTATATTTCCCCTTCTTATTTAAGTTTTGGATTAGAAAGCTTCATGTACATGCAAGGTAAGGCTGCCTACATATACATTAGACCCACTTGGTGGGTCCAACCCTTCCCTGCACCCCGCACATAGCGGGAGCTCTTGTAGCACCAGATTGCCCCTTTATTAGAATAATTCACTCCAAATATTAGACGAGGATCAATTACGAAAATTAAGATGTCATAGATGGCCTACAGAATATTTAAGGTACATATGATAAATACCTCAAGGGCACCTTGCACAGCATTCGGCACTTCAAACTCCACAAAGCCAAAGGAAAATCCCTGTTCAACCCATTAATATACAAAAATATATTAGCCAGCAGCCAATATTGAAAGCATGGGATTAACAGAAATAATAAAATACCTTTTGGGTCCTAACTTGGATACCACCACTCTTAATAGGTCCAAACTTCTTGAACTCATTCTCCAGGAGGGCAGGTGTAGTATTTGATGATAAACCTTTCACATAAATAGAATATCCCTCGGCTGCCCAAAAGCAATTAACACATCAATGCATCTCACTACAATAAACACATTAAAACTTAAGCCATTAAGCGCTTGATAGGGAGCAACATACCTTCAGCTTCTTGATGATTTCCATTTTCATTAGCATTTATACTTGAATTATTTGTCTCTGACATGCTGGATAGTGGTGGTGCAGCACTACCCTGCTGTTCTTGGCTCTTAACAGCAGATTTCACAGGAGCAGCTGTCACTGTGGAAGTTGGTGCAGTGCCCTCTTTCATAACCTTAACCTAAAAAAGAGCCACCAATCAGAAAATAAAATACTAATAAGCAACAGGATCAATTATTATTCATTCAGATAAACAGAACATAAAAGTATCATTCCGACCAACCTTTATTATTTCACCCCATATTTTAAGAAACATATATAGAAGGGGCACTTCCAATGAAAAATTAGTATGAGCTGGAAATAAACAGAAAAGCAGAGGGTAATAATGGAGACTAACAATATAGGCATATGATCTCTTTGGCACTTCTTCAATTTGAGACGCCAATCCAGCCACCATCTGAGAATCATCTGGAATTTCATCAAGAACCTCGGGTACAGGAGCTTCCTCATCCTCAATTGATGCTCGCTCATTTTCTGGATTGTAGACTTCCTCCCCGTCATCATCTTCAGCTATCACAGGTATTTGCTCTGAAACTTGTGCCTCCAGAACAGGCAGATCTGCAACTGAAAGGTTGAGAAAAGGAGCATCTTAAAAAGGACAGCCGAAAGGAACCCAAAAAGAAAAAAGATAACCACAACTAATGCAACTACCATTGTCAGGGGGGACAGGAGATCCGATGTCATGAGCAGAGTCAGCAGACCCTTGGATTCCATTTTCATCAACATATCTGAAAACATCATTCAGAACAAAGTAGCCTTTCTCTTGAGGAGCAAGGAAGAAACATTGAGTAAATTTCTGTTTAATGCCATCCTTTCCTATCATAAACCCAGTGACCAATACAAGGACACCCCCACCGTAAGATTCTTGTGCATCCACAGATATGATCTCTGCACTGAGTTCACCATAACCCAGTGATAGTATCTTCTTGTTAATATCCTGCACCATAAAATAAAAAAGGCAAATTAAAATATGGAGACAAGCATTAACCTCACTGTCTATGAGCTTAACCTCTTTATATATTTAATTCATATTAGTATTAATATAAACAAAGTTAATAGTTGAAACCCAGAGAATCGGACAATGGAAATGGAGAAAAATAAAGCAAAGAATTAAAAGCATCAGCAATTAATCATGCACATCCATTGCTGATCTGATCTTCAAACGTGATTTCTAGACGCACGAAGTGCAGCGTTAGGTTTGAAGAAACAAGAAACTATAATCAGATACTAGCAGGGTGGAGTAAGACCTAGAACTAGGAGTGTTACACTAAAATAACAATAAAACTCTAGTACTGTATCTCACATGAATACAGATATACATGTGTGACCAACCAGGAAGAAGTTTGGGCACACACTACACATACACACCATAGGAGGACAACAAAAGAGGGGGAGAGAGAACTCACAAACATTGTGGTTGTAATACCCATTATGCCATCCTGCTCAGGACGACCAAGCTTACTGACATCTTGGTAAAACCTATGCACCAGCTCAGGGCTTTCATGCAACATATGGTAGTACTGATCCACAAAGGCATTACCAACCTACATTGTAGCAGATGCAGATTCATTCAAAACAAGTCAGTTGAGCGAACATCAAAACAAAGCAGGCATCACACACAATAAAATGTCCATTATATACATACAATATCAGCTGCAGGAGTTTTGGGTGGGGCTTGCTGCTCTGGAGTTGCCATACTAATTGTTTCCAAAAGCTAATTCCAACTGCCAATTAAATCAAATCACATTATCAACACACATGCTATAGGATCAAACATTAAGGGAAAAAAATAAACAATGATTACACCATACAATTAAGTTTTAAGCCTCAAGTAAACATCAACTTGAATAATCTACAACATAAAACTAAGAAAAACTGAGCCTCCAACTTTTTCAGCGGTAGCCATCAAAACCTAAGCTAAAACCTAGACTATGAAATTATTTCTTGAGAAAAACAAATCAAAAAATTAATGAAAAAGAAAAAGGTGAGACACAACAAATTTAATAGTGTCCCCCTCCCGTCCCTTTCACTTAAACAAATATTCGCACAAAATGTTTGCACCTTCCTCAAACTATTTGTCAGAACCACCAGAAAACACCGAAAATTTTACAGAAAGTAACAATAAAAAATTATAAAACAAGATTCTCAAATATATAGCCAATAACCGAAAAAGTTAATCATCTGCAGGAAAAAAAATCGGTATAAAAGAAAAAGTTAACTAGTACAGAAACCAACTTTGCGTAAGAATTATCACGTTCCATTCGAAAACGAAGTTAAAAAGATTAGGATTTTAAGCACGTAACTTGGATTTCTACAGAAAGATTGAGCGGAAAATAATCTTTGGAAATCTTGAAAGACAAAAAAAATAAATTAAAGGAAGGAAGAAACAACGAGAGAGGGGAAGTAGAAAAGAGGGTTACCTGGATGTGGTGCGTGTTCTTCTCAGGACCCTCTCTCTGCGGGTAGGGGTTTGCTAGGGTTTGGGTGTGTGCGGATCTTGCAGAGAGGAGTGAGAAAGAAACACTACACGATGATTTTATTTGATTTTATTTGATTTGGTGAGAGAATGGATCACCAAAAGACGCATCCTCTCTTACAATTCCACCCCTTTATAAATTGGGCTACAATTCTCTGTGGCGCAATTCTACCATTGAACTCTCTGGATTATTGGTACTATTTTTTTATTTTACTTTATTATATCATATTATATACTCCCCTAATCTTTACATCCAAACTATTACTCTATACGACTTCCTAATAATGGTAAAGTAAGTTATTATATTTTATTTTAGTTATTAGGTAAAATATAATAAACTTATTGTCATGTGATCTTCTTTCTTTTAATAAATAGATTTTATTATTATTATTACTACTACTTGAATATTTTATTTTTAAATTCTGTGTTAATGTACACCCAAGCAATAGATATAATAAGAATTTATCATATTTTTATCTTATTTGGCCTTTACTTTATCTTATTTTATTTATTCATCATATTTTATCATGTAGGGATGACAAAACAAGTTAGCCCATTGGGTTTTGACCCACCTTGTCAAAAAACAGGCTAGGTTGGCCTGCCCTGCCTGAATAAATGGGCTAAAAAATAGAGCCTATCCTGTCTAATAATGGGCCCACGCGAGCTGCGTAAAAATTATGTGCTTTTTTGAAAAAGATGATGGGTTGGAAGACTAGCCTGTCAGCCCTCTAATTCTTTTTAAAAAAATGTCAAATTAAGATAAAAATTCTAAAAATAATTTTTTGAAAAAAATTAAAGAAGATATTATTAAAAGAAATGTACAATGTCACTTTTTTAAAAATCTTAAAAATGAAAGCATATATTTTAATAAAATAAAATATAAATTATTTTATTATTAATATTTATATTTTTTCTTTAATAGGGGCTCATCGGACCTGCCCGCCAAGGTTTTGGTCAGACATATCAGGCTCCTTTTATAGCAGACTTGACAGGCCTAACCCGTTTCTACTTTTTTATATCCTTTGAAGAATGGTAAAAGAGAATGATAAAGATAATGAGAATTAGAGTTCAAACTACACTCCAACACTTTATAGAACTCTTAAGAAATCTAGTCAAATGCAATAAACTTATCAATTAATTTTTTTAACTTTTGAAATTATCTTTAATATGAATAAAAAATTAAGGTTGCGTTTAGTTACAGAAAATTATTCTAGTTTTTTGGGAAAAGTTTTCCGCTTGTTTTCTAAAATTTTCATTTCCTAGAATAGCTAGAAAAATTTTAAAAACCCGTTTAGATACTGTAACAGTTTTCCAATTTGAAAAATCAGAAAACTGAAAAAGTTGTTCAAGTATATGCAATTTTCTAAAAAAATTTCAAGCATTCTTTAATTTAAATTAATTGATATATATATGTATATATATTATTTATAACAGTATTGTATAGTATATGCATCACATAAAAATTATAACAAAAATTTAAAATAATATTAAAATAAGAGCAAATGAATTTGTCTTTAAATATATTTCAAAATAGTTGCAATGATTCAAATTTCTTGCCTTCGGTGACGAGTCGCATTGTAGTTATTCCATAAGCTATTAGCAATTGATTCCCGTAATTGAATCATTGCATTGTTATCAGTCATGTCTACAACAAAACCTTCTTGGATGGTAGTAGAAGTTTCATTTGAAAGTTCTACGTAGTCTTCACCATACATTGTAAATAAATTATCAACCCTATCTTCCATCCTAATATAGTTATGCAACGCACAACATGCATGTGGAATCAACATTTGACGCCGCAACGGATAATTTGGTATATCTTTTAGAATATGAAATCTAGCCTTAAGAACACCAAATGTGCGCTCTATAACATTACGAACTGATGAGTGTATGTAATTGAACAATTCTTCTTTTCCTCTCATTCCTCCACCACGTTGGAAATCACTACGATGGTATCGTTCACCGCGATAAGGGGCCAAAAACCCTTTTACATTAGGATAACCACTATCTACAACATAGAAATAATCTATAAAGAAAAAAGAAAGACAAGTTAGTTAATGAATTCATGTTACTATGTAATATATTTTTATATAATAATGAGTCTTGCCATTGGTAGGTAAAGGAAATTTGTTTGCAGTTCTATATACTGCGTCTGCAAATACGCGAAAATCATTAGTTGTTCCTTCCCAACCAGTATAGACAAAGGTGAACATCATATCATGTGAGCAAACACCCATGACATTTTGGGTGACAAGAACTGCTTTCCTTCCACGAAAAGACTTCTGTTTACGTGCTGGTGCCCATGCTGCCACATGAGTTCCATCGATGGCACCAATGCAATTCTAAAATAAAAAAAATTATATTTAAACTAATTTAGAATGAAATTAAAGAAGTTGAAAGTAGTAATCATATTATACCTTGAAGTACGGGTACCATTTAGGATTTCCTAGTATTTCTGGTTGAACTTCACCTCGATCAACAGGTCTAATTACTGTTGTACCAAATGCCTTTAATGCTCTTAACACCTTTTTAAACCACAAATGAATTGTTCCAGTTGAATGTTGAAATCGGTCACTGACTAGTCTTTGTCTTGTGCCATGGCATAAGATCCTTAATCCCATTGCCAAACCTTCCTTTACGCTAACATTTCTTGAATCATGTAATAAATTTAACATCTTCAACCTGTTGCATAAATTTAAAAACACATGTGGCTTCATGCGAAATGATTCATAGCATTGTGAAGGGTTTCCACACAATATTTCTCTTATATATTGTTTTCCACTAAGCATCGATGTCCTACAAGGAACTCTATCAACAAAGGTACGAGTATGTTCCTTCAAAAATAAAAAGAACATCATATCCATTTCTATATCCATATCAGATTCTTCATCTGAACTGTGACTATTATTTGATGAATCTGATATAACATGGACATCCATATCCAACTCTGCGAAACAACAAATTTCTATCTAATTAATGTTATAAACTAAGTAAATATAACCACATACATAATAATACTCAGTGTTTCAATATACTAATAAAATATTCATAAGTAGAAAATCCTAAAAATTATCATAAATAATTTAACTCACGTGCCAACATTCATAAGTCATGAAGAAAATTCTAAAAATTATTACAAATAACTTCTAATAATTAATATAACGTAAAAACATCAAACCAAACCATCCACCCAACCCTTTCTCCTATCTTTAGACATAAGTAGGAAAATCTTCCTCCAATTTGGGTCAACAAAATACCCAATAGCCTTGTTATAAGAGGCAGTGCCAACACCAGGTAACTCATCTAATGCAGTCATGCAATTTGTAATAGAAAATTCTTCAGTAGCTTCATTAGGTTGTGATTTGTAACGTTCAGCCTTGGCTATATCTCTTTCCTTTCTAGCAAGGATAGATTGGGACCATGCATCCATCAGCGCATCAATCTTATCCCTTTTAGAATTTTTTTTAATCCTTCTACTACAATCTAAAGACTCCAAATCAACATCATAATTACGTTTTCCTCTGCTACCACCCTCACCTCTACTACCAGCATCACCTGCACAACCCTCATTTATACCAATTCCACCCCCATATACGCCTAGATATTCTTCCTCAATTTTGTGCTCTTCTTCCAAACTTTGAGGTGCTGTAGTTGAAGCATTATGAAAAGCACCAGTTGCTGAGGAACTACTAAAGACAATATTCAATAATGAGTATAACTTGCAACCTTTTTTCTTGAAAGATTTGTATATTTTATCTCGCTGCAATTTATTAAATTAATTCATTAATATATTATGTCGTCAAAGGGTAAGAAAATTAACAATTTGAAGCAACATTCATACCTTAAAAAATTCATCCCAAACTCCATTTTCAGCAGACACAATATTGTTATTAGAGTCCCATGTAACACCAGTTTTACTTATTAGCTCACTGAATTTTGAATGCACACCTCGCATTCGGTGGTATTTTGCCTTCAACTTATCAGCACCATATCTTTTTGCAAATTTCATAAATATAATTTCATCCATTTCTTCCCAATCAGTTGTTTTAAAAGTTGGATGACCATTGGGATCCCTATTGACCCTATCTGCTAAGATCTCTAAGAAATATTTTTCACATTCTTCACTCCACTCCATAGCCTCCCCATGTTGAGCATGCCCACCCATCTATTTAACAACCCAAAAGTAAAAGATTAATTTTAATCTCTTAGATAAAAACTCATAAAACATTAATTATGAATTAAAAAAATTACAATAAAAAGACTTTCTACTAATGAACTAAACCAGAAATTAAAAGAAATTAAATCAGAATAGTTTGTGTATAATCGGTGCACATCTAATATATATTTGACTATTGTTGTCTATAAAAGCAAATTAGAAGGGGAACAAATGAAACTAAAAGCAGATGCTCCACTATAAGGTTTGTATAAAATAAAAGTAAAGTTTATGGCAAAGAGACAGAACTAAGGTAGAGAACAGAAAGAGGTTGAGACAAAAATTGTCCGTTCCTGTGCTATTGATGCTTTCAAGACCCACAAGCAATTATCTTTTTTGTATTCTCATTTTGCACAGGGTGGATTCCTAAGTAACCAAGTGATAACAAAAGGTAAATCCAGCAAAATAAACAGGACAAGGCAAATGGAAAAGCAACAAGAACCTTTATCTAGCTAATCATTATCTAATGATAAATTTATAGTGAAATAAAGGTCCTTTTTTTTTCTCTTGATAAAAGTACTAATGGATGTACTAACCTTCTACTGTTTGAATGCAAAGTAGCTTACCCACCTATGTGAAATAGTTTACTTATGATCTGCATAATTTTCTTTGCTTTCATATATAAAACATATTAAAGTGTAATAGTTTACAAAAAAAGGTGTTTTAACGGCAAGGAGTTAGAGAATTTTTGGTTGAAATTAAAACTTTGTCTAATGTCAAACATCCGAACCTTGTTGATCTAGTGTTTATTTGTGTATAAGAGGGATGTGAAGCAAGGGTGATGTAAATATGTACTCATTCATAAATTGCATGTAGTAGGGTATATGATGTAGAGTTGTTGTAGTTGCAGAATATATGAATGCAGAAACAAGTGGCATGGCTTTCGTGCTCTAGTACATCAAAGCATGCACTTGGCCACTTACGCATGACTTGTCTTAGAATCTTTCTATGTACGTGAAAGCAAGTGGACGAAGATCAATATTTACAATGGAAGCCCAAAATGCACGCTACAGAACATGTTCCAACACTTACCTCTACCTCACACCGTCAGGCTGTAGCTGTAGGATTAATGCTCCTATATCTCCTCTAATATATATCATCCCTTTAATTTACTAATATATATATATATATATAATTTTCAATAAAATCTTGTTGAACTGATTGGATTTTGCGTTCAAGGGCCTAGTCGTACATTAGTATGTGGAAAATGACAACCTTGATAGTGCAATACTTGGTACATGCTTGTTATATAGTATCAAGTCACAACTCACAAACATCAAACTAGACTGGAGAAAAAGATCTGCTATTTATATAGGTACTGCTAAGGGTCTTGCATATCTTCATGAAGAACTTGCACCTCATATTATGTACAGAGACATCAAAGCTAGTACTGTACTACTTGACAAAGACTTAATCCTAAAATAAGTGATTTTGGGTTGTGAAGAAATATCTGCAACAGGTTGGTACAAAGACTTGACACAGTAGCTGTAGGATTAATCCTAAAATATCTGCTATTTCCAGATGACATCACTCACATTAGCAAAAGTTGTAGTTACTGGATTACATATGTTCCAATTTTTGTTTAGAAAAAGGAATGTTCTAATTTGTACATTAATATTTTTGCTTTTTGAAAATTGAAATTTGGTCAAGTTATACTTGATTAAGGATCATGGAACTGATTAATGCTAAACCTTGCTTTATACAGTGGTTACTTAGCACCGAAATATGCATTACATGGGTAGTTAACTAAGAACGCTGATACATACAGCTTTGGGGTTCTTGTACTCAAAATAATTAGTGGCAAAAGTAGCTCCAGGACAAATAGGGAAGAATCACACAATATTGTATTATAAATTGATCTATAACTAGAAATTCAAGTAGCATGTATATTATATTTGTGAATTGACTTTACATGCAGTTTAGTCTAACAATATTATGAGACATGCATATAAAGGGGGACCCCAAGTTGTGAAGAAACCAACCTGTTGCAGTGAGGGTACTGTATGCCTTGTGAAGAAAAGACGCTCTTAAGATCGAGGAAGAAGACACACCTCTGCCTGAGGAAGAACACGTGTGAGAGGCTGGAGAACAAATGAATGAAGACAACGTGCGATGGGAAATTTTGGGAAATCTGGTGCATCAGTCCTTTGGAACAAATGAATGAAGAAAAGAGGCTTTTATAATCAAAGAAGAAGACACACAGGGCAGAGGAAGAAGACGCGCGGGAATGAAAGCAGAGGCGCGATACAATAGAATAAAATTTAGAAAAGAGACTGAAAGTAGAGGCGTGAGAGAATCGAATAAAATTTAGAAAACCGCCTTTTCTAAATTTTCTATTTTCTTAGAAAACACTTTAAAATAGTTTTTTGATTTTCTTAAAAAATTGAAAATTAGTTTTCTATTTTTCCAAAAAAAAATTAAAATATTTTATAAATAAACAACTTTTTTATTTTTCTAATTTTTCTAAGAATAATTTTCTATTTTTTTAAGAAAACTAATGAACTAAACGCAGCCTAAATTTCACATATTCTATTGATATAAAATGAGATTTTTGGTTTTTTTTCGGAAAATAAAAGGTCAAGACCCATATATTTATATATAAAGCTGAGAAGTTTGCAATTTTAAGCTTTTAGATTTATTTTGTATGTAATATTTTTAACCATTCAATTAAATTTAATTAAAACAATTTTTGTAATATATATTGATTTTATCACTTTCAATTTTAACATAAATGAATTAAGTGTTTTAATATTAATTAATTGTAACAACAATTATCATTTTAATTTTATTAAAATTGAAGAACTATTTCCATTATTATATGAGTGAATTAATTATATAATTGTCAAAAATTATTTTAATTTGGGTATTTTTCTTAATATATTCTATTATTATTCATCGATTATTATTCATTAATAAATATAAAATATATTATCCATAATATCTTTTGTTACCACAATTATAAATTATATTTTAAAAATAATAAATATATGTAAAATTAACTGCATTAATTAACTATTTTAATATTTTATTTTGTAATATTTAAAAATTTGAAATTAATTAAAAATAAAAAAATAAAATATATATTCAAACATTTAAAAAACTATTTTTTGTATTTTTGTCATATGTCAACTTCTGATAGAAGAAGATTAGTTTCTTGCTTTATGTTCATTTTGTCATTTATTTCTTAATACAATAATCATCAAGATAAAACCAAGGTTTAAACCCCACTTCAAATATTTCATGTCCACACCAAACATCAATTGCGTTAGTCTTTTAGAACCAATTATTTTAGTTTTAATATTATAAAATGTTCATTTTATATTTTAATATTATAAAATTTAAGTTTTTTAATCTTATTTAGTGTTATTGTTTTATATAAAAATTTAAAGTAAATGTTAAATTTAGTAGCCAAAATAGGAATTTACTATGTTTACAAATTGGTCATTTTGTACATTGACAAAAGATTTGTATATATTTGGCGCAAGATATTTTTAATTTCCCTTCTTCTTTTACTAAAAAGTAGGTCAATTTTAATTGTAAAAAAAGTTCATTCATATATTTTTTTAATGAGCGTTTAATAAAAGAAACTATTAGGATTGGCTTATAGTTTCTCATTTTTGCTAACTTTTGTTAACCCTTATTTTTTTTCTTTGCCACTTTCTTGTATTATTTTCAAATTTTTAATCACTAAAATACTTTTTGTTACCCTACCTCTATTAAAACACATTTTTTTGTTGCAAGGAAAGATAAAACAACACCATGGTCTAAAGAAAGGAGTAAATGAACTATCTGCATTCAAGGCAAGTGGTATCTCAATTGCTACTTGATCAAGTAATGCTAGATCTCAATTGTTGTGTCACTTGATGAAGGACGTGAATGAGCTTAGCATCCAAACTCTAGAAATTAAAGAAGGTTGCGGATCTTCGAAATGAAAGCATGATACAAAATGAAATTGAGAGGGTAATGTTAATAAAATTAAATAACTCAAGGCAATCAAAGTAGCAAATGATTTTCCTATAACCATGGCTCCATGTTATTTTTAAGCCATGAAAACTAACATGATGCGTAGCACTAGTATTATTAGTTAAACTAATATTACCATAGAACCAATGTTTTAAAAACTAGATAGGTGATCGAACCGATGAAGACACTGGTTCACGGTTTATTAGTTCAACCGTGGTCGAACCAGTAATAATAAAATATATATTTTAATATAATATGATATAATTATTGATATATTAATAATAAATTATATTCAAATGGCTTTTTATTTTATTTTAAAATATTTTTTAATGGATTTTTTAAGAAAATGGCTAAAAAACAAAAAAATAATTTTAAAACACTGGTCGATTTAACCGGTTTTTAGTTGGTTTTGGCCGGTTCTGAATCCGCCGATTTTTTCTTTGACTAGATTAGTACCCTGACCGGTTTCTGGTTGAACCGGTCGATCCAGTTTGATTTTTATAACCTTGCATAGAACCCATGCAACCAAGCACCATATGGAATTATGAATAAACCTCAAAATCTTGAAATTCTTGGATTTCCCAAAGGACTACCATC
The DNA here is from genome assembly GCA_037962975.1 of Clitoria ternatea. NCBI lineage: Eukaryota > Viridiplantae > Streptophyta > Magnoliopsida > Fabales > Fabaceae > Clitoria > Clitoria ternatea. The sequence continues at coordinate 38,824,701 of CM075672.1, read as the reverse complement.
CAAATCAGTAATTGCATTTACTAGAGGTTGAGGAAGCCGAGAATTCCAATATTCTTCTAAGTTATTATTGGCCTTAGGTGGAAGAAATAAGGACGTGAAGATTCATGTCAATGACCTAAAGCAAAATCTCAAGCATATGTAGTGGATAGTTGTGACCCTTCTATGACATGGTGATTACAACCTTGTTAGACCTATCAAAGCATAAGAAAAAACATAACATTTCTAATTGAAGCTCTTAGTCATAACCAATCCGCAATGTAGGACACCTACATGGAAAGAAGGTTGGAGAAGAAGCCAAATGCTACCCACAAATAAGGACAATTTTTAAAAGCAATGCAATAGGTTTCCATGTTATTACTGTAATAAATGCAAATGCTAGGGTTGGACAGGTTTGATGATGCTTTTATGTTGGAGTATGTGCTAATGGCATATATGTTTAAAACATATTGTATCATTATTATTATTCAATTAAATAAGGCATCATTATTATAATATTTTAATATACTTTCATTGACATCCTTAAGTAGTAAGTCAAACTTATAGACAATGATAATATACAAAGTACTATTCCTAGAATATCCCTAGTTGAGTATTACTACAGCGACACATTAATTCACCAAAACTAGTGTATAAATGAACTGCTAACTTGAGATCACAAATAATGGATATACATGATATCAATTCTTCATAAGGTATACATTAAGAGTAATGTACTAGAATGGCCCACTATGAAAACTTTGAAGGTATTCTTATATAAGTATCATAAACAATTCTTAATATGATAATGATATATATAGTCATTCAATTTAAAAAGACAAAAGAAAAGGATTCGTGAACCCTTAATTAACCATATCCACATCAATATATAAGTCATGAAGCTAATCATTATCTTTTGTTGGCCATGTTAGTCAACATTATCAATTGATGATAAGATTGGAATTGTCCTTTTGTCTTATTTTTTTCTAATGATTGATAATTGTCTTTTCTTTTCTAACAATTGACACATTAATTTGGGGGCAGGATGAAGTGTTAGGCGTATAGATTAAAGGCTCTGGTTATTGGTTTATTGCATGTCCACTCTTCTTCAAACCATGAAGTGGTGTCTGTTTAGGAAACAAAGGAAAAATGGAAAATTTTGTGCAAACTAATTGCAATTAATGTCACTTACAATAAATGGCTTTAACGTGGAAGCCTCATGCACATGAATAATTTTTAGCATGACTTTTCTTTGATCCTTAATATTATTTGTGTTTCCTATTAATTCCATTTTCTTTATCCCTTTTGATTTTCTATCAAAAATTTTCCCTTTTTGAATACTTTTCTTCCTTGTTATAATCAATTATTCATTACGGGTCAGCCTATCATTAACATTAATTAGTGAGATATTCTATTACAAAATAATGAATTAATGTTTGGTCAAAACTCCTTTGTTGTGACTAATCTATTGGCGCCTGAGTTGGAGAATTGCTAGATGAACCACCTTTATTGGTCTCACATTTAGACTCCTTAGGTAATAAAGAATAGTTCCTTGTCAATTACCTATAACATCCATGTTAGAATAACTAATACCTATGCCCTTGTAGCATTATTGTACCAATGTCCATTAAGACCACCTTTACCCACAATAAGAAATGTTAAATCCACTTTGAAACACATACTAGCAAACCTATCGCGATTTATATTGATTATGTTTATGTCCAGGCGAATAGGTTTTCCAATATATTAACAGGGCTAAAGTGAGAAACACATTTCCATTATTACACATCAAGTTTAAGCAAGAAAATGAATCCAAACAAGTTTTTTTTCAACCCTTGCATTTGGTCAAGCAAACCTTGGTTATTGTGTTTGAACTCACAAGTAGTGGTTAAAGAACATCCATGACCCACCCTCCATCCCCTTTATTCTATCCTCATCCAAATCAAACTTCACCATGAAATAATCGATGTTGAGATTTATGATCTAAAAACCGTCTACAAGTTTCCACACATTTTCAATCTTTCCCTTATCATACAATGCTTATTACTCTTCCATAAGAGTTTTACCACCAATGCATCTTTCCATTGTAAACTTGACTCCTTCATAGTACACTCTAAAAGTACTCACATAGGGTGCAACCGATTTCCCTTTACAAGTTTTACCTCTGCCAAGTTTTGAGACACATGGTCCAGTTTCTCCATATGAGAAGGAAGATAAGTCTTTCAATTCATCACTATGTCTCAAAATAAAATTGATTTGTGTCATGTAAATGACCAAAAATTGAATGGAGGAGTTCGCATCAAAGTCATGATCGACACAAATTCCTTCAAAGAAAACTTTGTATCAATTATCGTTATCAAAATTGAACCAGATTGACCAATCTGATTGGTTGAATTATGAACCAACTAGGTGACTGGTCTAGGTCAATTCTTTGATATTATCTGTTCAACCATAATTCAACCCTAGCTGGGTCACGGTTTATTTACCTTCATCGGTTCAATAACCAATTCGATTATGAAATTATTGGTGTCAATCATAATGATCAACGCAAACATTACAAGTAATTTATGTTGGCTCGTACTCTAACACATAGAATGACATTATATTTAACATTGCGTAAGCTAAGGTTAGCACTAAAGTGAATTCCATTAGAAAGATTTAGTTTAATATTTTTAAAGATTAAGTAAAATTAAGTTATTATTTATTTAGACTTATAAGAAATTTAATTATAAAAATCATTAATAAACTAAATATAAACATTTCTATAATACTAAATAATTAATAAACAAAATAAATACAAAATAATCTATGTCAAATATAAAATCAAGTATGTCCTACTTTCAATAACGACATTGTTGCTAAGAAGGTGTTCAATACTAGGTAGAGTGCTAGTTATCGTATGAAACCAAACGATCATCTATGGTTGTATCTGGATGTTGTATTATGATTTTGATAATGATGAACAATGGCTTTGTAAACATATGCAAATTGGCGATAAAAATTATAGAAATACACTTCAAGAATTTTAAACCAAGTCATTAAGTTTTTATATTATTGATATAGGCTTGGAAATTTTGTCTTAGAAATCAAAGAAAAGGTAAAATGAGTTCATGAGGTTCTAAATAAAAAATTTATTTCTTAAAAGGTTTTACAAAAATCAAGTTTATTAGAAAATGTCTTTATGAGATCCTTCTTCAAGAAATATTCATTAAAAACCTTTTAAACACAAACCATCGTTAAACAAATCTTTGAAAAGGTTTTAGATTACCCATAAAATAAAATTTTTATGTTTTAAAATTGTATAATCGGTTACACAAGTTCATTAATAAACTATATGTGCTTTCAATTTATCAAGAATGCTTATTAATTGTCACAACCAAGATCGCGGCGGCATGGCCGACCCTCGAAAAATAATAAAACGGGTTTCAAAATCCTTTTGAAAAACAGGGAGTCACTGACGTCGGCTGTCGTGGCCCCGTCAAATTAGTACATTAAAACTAATTAATGTAGTACTAGGGTGTCAACCTAGGTCGTTCTCTCACGGATCAACACTAAAATTTAGGAAAATCAAGTCTTAAACTAATTTTTAACAAACCAAAATAAAACAACTAAAATTTATTTTTACAGAAAAAAGTTCAACAAGCATACAATGGGGGGGTTTGTTTAAGTGTTACAGAAATTTAAAACAGAATATAAAATACAAAATAAGTGTAGAACAAGTAAATAACGAACGATTGATTTTCTTGGAGTATTGTAATTTATTTTATCCTTGGATTTGAAAAGGTTTCTATACACTTCCTTACTGTCAATCCCTTAGTTCAATTTGAATTAATCAACTAAGCGTCTTTTAATTCGTAATTCCTTTACTTTCATTTGATTAAAAATGAATATTTTAATCAAGCATCCTAATTAAGCAAAAGGAGTCAAGATTTTAATTTCTAGGAATTATTGAACATACATAGAACATCGCCTACATACATAATCTAACTTCAACGTTATGGAATTAAGCAAACCACAACTATCAAGATTGATTTTGAAACATTCATTAAGCATGTATATTTCTTAATCTATCTTAATATAATTTTTTCTTATTTAATTCTAACTGTCTAATTAAATTGATTAAGCATACAATTTAATTAAACCGAATAGACACTAAATAATCGAGCTAGAATTATGAAGAGTCTAACAACAAGGAAATGTATTGAAATTCAAAACCTCAAAAATAATATTACATTAATCTCCAAGAAAATCAATCTAAGGGTTTTAGCCCTCCATAATTAAAAAAAGATAAAAACCGAACCCGGAATGAAGTTCTCCCGAATTCTTCCTCCGTTCTCCTACTGCTGTCCACTGCTTCTCTGCTCCAGAAATTCCTCTGCTTCCCTCCCTGCTCTGAACTGCTGCTGTCCCATATTTATAGTAGTTTCAGCTGGTTTTTATTTTTATTTCCTTCCAATCTGTCCAGCTTATTTTTCCACTTTGTCTCTTGATTTTTCGTTGGCAAAAATGGGAGCCCATGACTTAGTATCATCCTTCACGTTAGCTTGTTGTCTTGCTGTCCCATTTTCTTTGTTGTTTTGTTGTTAAAATTCTCATTGCCAACCAGCCAGCATTATTCACGTGAATTGCCTTAGAATGATGCTAATTTATTTTGTTCAATTGCTGTCCAAGAGCAGCAGCAATCAACGTGAATTGCTGTCCACTTTTCCTCTGTTTCTGCAGCTTTTACGTTGGAAGCATTGAGTGATAGCTTAATTAATTAATTTCTTGGCTTGTAGGTCCAATTTTGCTTTTTGAAAATTCAACACTTTGCCTTTGAACCATTCAGCTTTGACGTTGGAATCATGGGGCTGCACTAGGACACATTCAGCTTTGTATATTTCACATAGCAAGTAGGAGAAGATTGCATTATTTTATTCATAAAACAAAGTGGACAAAGCTTTGCCAATTCCACATTCAGCCCATGCACTTCACGTTGGGAAGCTTGGAAAAGTCAAGAATTTTTGTCAAATGGGACCCTTGCTTTATTAGTGACATGAAAAGCTTGTCAAAATGCATTTGTTTGCTTTAAATAATTGGAACATGGATCCTTCTTGATGCTGTCCAGAATTCTGTTTGCATTTTTGTTGTTTTGCTGTTCTATTTTTACTGCTGTTGCTGTCAAAATTCCTTGCTGTTGCTGTCAAAATTCCTTGCTGTTGCTGTACGAAATTCTCTGCTGTTTTTGTCTATTTTATTGCTGTTTTGCAGCAGCTTTCATGTGGACCCATGGCTGAATGGAGTTTATTTTGTTCATTTTTTTTTAAGCATTGATAAAGCTAAAACAATTTCACATTAATATACTTGTCAAGAAAAAGTAATTAATGTGAATTTGTACTTGGAGGAGGGTAATTTATTTGCAAAATAATCATGAAGCTTCCAATAATTTGATAGCCTGTAAAATAAAATAAAATCAAATTAAACTTAGTTAATTCAATAGATTTTATTTTAGGATGAAAGCTTAATTTATTTCAAACATACTAATTAACACAAACTAAACAAAAACAGTAGAAATTGGAAACAACAATCACTAGTAAACAGTAAAAGAAAACAGAAACCATAAAATTCAACACTCAATAATAACAGTAAAAATAAGAAAACAGTGATTACTAATAAATAGTGAAAATAAAAATTACAAACGGAGATTACTGACAAATTACGCTAAAACACATTTATTAGGATTTAACAGTAAATAAAACAGACAAACAGAGTAAGTAATTAAGGGTAAAAATATTAGTCATCAGTCACCACCAATATTTTTAAGGGCAAAATATCGGAAAAACTTTTGTTAAAGCATTGGTCAATAAAGAATGAGATTTCAAGTTCGGGAGTCGAATTATAGGTGAGGAAGGTATTAACACTCCACAACTATCCGTTATAAAATGGTTACCTCAAATTGATAGCGCGTATTATAAGTAGCCCATAAATTATTTTAGCTTCTTTAGAAAAGGAACAGACAAAACAGATGAGGAAGTTTCGAAATAATATTAATAGGACGTCCCCAAATTAATCTTAAATCGAACAACTTGATTAAATAGTGATAATAAGAAACGACAAAACAGTGACAGTAAGAAATTTGACCGAATAGTGACAGTAAGAAAGAAGAAAATAGAGTAAAAGTAAAGATTAACAGGATATCCCATCCAAATTAACCTTAATTTGTAAACAAAAATTTAACGAGTAAAATAAAGTAAAATAGAATGAGGTAATGTAAAGTTGATTAACAAAACTAGAGATTAACAGGACGTCTTATGCAAATTAACCTCACTTTTTACAAGAAAAATGAAATACATTGAAGACACGAGAGGATCAACAAGACGTCTCATCTAAATTAATCCCATTTTAAAATATTATATTTAAAAATAACGACATGTTGAAAAAATTGAAAAGATTAACAAGATGTCTCGTCTAAATTAACCTTCTCATGATAAAACAATTTTAAAATTAAGCAATAATATAAATTTAATCGAGGTGAAACAAATATAAAAAGAAAGTGAAAGTGGGCCTGACAAAAATTGATTCCCGCTCCTACGTATTCTCGAGCTTTCAAGAAATCAGGGTCACGTAGTTCTTGGATTAAATGTTACAAGAATAAACTCTTAATAGAGTGAATATACAATTTTAAAAAACTCTCACAAAATCCTCACATAGAGGATTTGCAATCTTAAATACTCAAAACATTTTTTTTCTAATTAACTCTCAGAAAATACATAAAAAAAATTAAGGAAAGCTTGCCTAATGGAAGAACAAAGGAGGAAAAATGGAAACTTGAAGAGGAACTATTTCTCTTCGATGTGTGTGAATGAAGAACGAAGAAGAAATGGAAACAGAAGAGGAAATGCTTCTCTCTGCTTTGGTATCCCCCTGAATGCTTCACTTGCTCTTTATTTATAGCACTTTAAAAGGCAAGGCTTTCAATTTAAAATTCTCCACTGATCCATGATTTATGTAGTGCTTGTCTTCTTAGTGCTCCATGTTTCCTGGCTTACTTTCCGTAATTAATGTAAAAGATGTTTCTTCAAATTTCAAATTCAAAATTCAACTTTCAACTAAATGAATAGATTCATGAATAGATTCATTTAGTGTATTTTGACATTTAATTACATATGAATAGATTCAGGAAGTATATGAATAGATTCAAGCTTGATTTTCACATGATTTTGGCAAGTAACAAACGTATGAATGGATTCAGGACCAAAATGAATCAATTTATCCTTAATTTTTCATGATTTTGGGCCAAAATTCATGCATGAATCAATTCAGGTGGGCTCTAAATTAATTCAAGCCATTTGAAATTGAAATCTTGAAGCTGCTTTACGCATGAATCGATTCACACACATGTTGAATCGATTCATATGGCTGTTTGTTAATTTTTCATGCTTTGTTTCACCATTTTGAGATGTGATAGCTTATGGCTTGGTTCCTTTGGTCCTTTAGCACTTGGATGAACATTGTTCACTTGTTTTAATCCTTTGTAAGTGCTTTGACTTAAATCCTTGGTGTTCATCAAATTTCAAACATAATTAAATTGTGTTCTTTGAATTGTGTATGTTTGATCTTGAGTCTTCAATTGTTCTTTGTGGTGTCGTTCTTTATCAAGACAAACTGGCCGGACAAAAAGAGGTGTTCACATTAATCGATCAAAAATTGAAAAAGACTTTATATGAATGATTTGAACAGACATAATATACTACAATGGTGTGCATAATCGGTTATGATTGGAAGTAATTGATTACTTTGATGGCATAATTGATTACACTCATTGTTCCAACTAAACGTCTTTTAATTACATCAGAAAGGAGTTTGCCTACTCATTTATGAACCCAATGCTTTCCAACAACTATATTGCCTTATGACCTTTTAAATATGGATTTTTATGTTTGTTTCAAATATACTAAGCCTAAAAGAAAGATCTTTGATTATAAAATCATTTATATTTAAGTTCATATCTCCTATCTCTTGCTTTCTTATAGCTTACACTTCTATATTTTCTCTTTTTAAGAGTTGGTGTTGTGTTTTTATATTTTAGTAGGATTAAATATTGTTATGATAAGGTTAGGCTTTGAAGAAGTTGTAACATTTGTCTTTAAGAAGCTTAACCTTGTAAAAGGGAAAAAGTCACTTAATTGAGAGAATATCAGGTATCGGGTAAATGTGTATCCAAGTAATGTAATTTGTCTCTTGTAAATTGAGTTCTTGAAATAGTGAAAAATATCATGTGGTTTGCTTAGGGATTATGTGTACGTCTTAATGATTACGGATGAATCGAGATAAATTGGTCCACAAGTTTCCTTTCCTATCTCTTTATATTTTAGCACTATTTTATTTACTTATTACTTTATCATTTATGAATAATGTTTCTTTAAGAATTGTGGCTTGAATTTTTATGTTCCTTATTGCTTAATCATTCATAATCAAGTTTGACTTCATTCCATAATATTTGATTAAACTATGAAACATGTTTCAAAGGCGTTCTTGTGAAAAAAATTTAAAAATCAATTCACTACTCTTAAGTATTAAGGCCACTTGGAAATAATGTCATCATAATAATGTTTTCAGAATCGGACCGGTCATTGAACTGGTTAAGGCACTGGTTTAAGGGTCACTGGTGGAACTGGTGGTCGAACCGGTAGTAATAAATTATTATTATTATTTTATATATTAAATAATAATGGATTAGACCAAAATAATATACTTTTTATAAAATAAATTCAATAAATGCATTAGAATTAAAATTTACATAATAAGAAAGGTTCAAAATAGTACACATTCTACCATAACATGTTTAAAAGGTCTAAAGACACACTAGTCTAAACCAAGTAAAATAAAAAAGATGCCAAATTTGTTTGGTGTATAGGTTCTATTAGTGCGGTTTTACAAAAAAACCACACTAAAAATGTTTCTAAAATATATAAAAAATCATATTGCAAACTGATTTTTTGACCAGTACCAGTTTAATAAGTGGCCGATTTGGTGTTAGTTTCAAACTGGTGGAGGACCCGGTTCTTGATCCGGTCCGGTTCTGACAACCATGGTTATGACAACCACTAGATGAACTCTCTCGCAACTACTTCTTAATGGCTTCTAAGAAAGCTCACATATATTGTAACTCCTCCTTCAACAACTTGTTTTCTTCTCAAACTTCTGTTGCTATAAGATTCACCTTGTCCACCTTAGCCTCTAAAGCAGCATCCTTTGTAGCTTATGTTATATTGTCTCCATGAGCCGACCTAGGACTCATAGGTCAATGATAAGGAGCCCTTATACACATTATTGGCAAGTCACTAATGTCGTAGAAAGGACCATGGTTTTTCCCACCAGCCACCTCTCTTTGGACATCGATTGTAGTAGCCTAATCCACCTTACTTCCATATGGAGAGCTCAAAATTATGGTAGGCCTATTATTTTAAAATAAAAGTAACATTAGTAAACAAAGAAATTTATAAAAAAACAATAACAAAGTAATAACTTTACTTACGTAGGTTTTGACCCTATGTTACTTGACTCACTCACCCCTTTATATTTATAAGGAAGAAGATCTCATTAGGCCCTAACTTTCACCTCGTTTTCTTACCTATAAAATAAAAGAAGTAATAGTAATATTTGATTAAATTTTAACAAAAAAATATTCGAAAATAATTCAAATAAGTTTAAAAGTTAACATTTACTACCCATATAATAATCTCAACATGAGAGGTATGACCAGAAGTATGTAGTGTGCCACTCCTGGCAGACCGTCTATTGGTAGGGGTCTTCGCCTTGCCTTCTGGTACTCAACAGTGCTCTAGTGGTCATGTAGGCGCCTCCAAGTGTCCTCCTCAATCCATGAAGGATGAATATGGCATGGATCATTCCTCACCCTCCAAGCATGTCTGCAAGCTATTTTGAGCTTCGCTTATTAATTGCCTTCCACATTTGATTATGGTGGAAGGGTCAAAGGTCATACTTCCCATTAGAAAAACATTAATTAGTGTATATGTGTGTGTATCAAAATTAATAGGTGAAATTGATTAAACTTACTAAGAACTTCTCTACCATTCCATCTTCAAGTTTAGAGGCAAGACACATCATTTGGGTTATAGGTTATGGTACTATGACTAAATGACCTCTCCAAGAGTGACCGCCCTTAGGTCCTTAAGTGTCTAGATGTTAAATTACATAAATAAGCATAACTGGTAAAGAAAGGAAAATAAACAAAAATGTAATAACATGAAATTCTTGAAATCTGATAGGGAATCACGAGAGTAGGGTTAAGATTTATAATTTCAAACTTATGTTATCTAAATCCAGCTCGAAACTCGCCCCAACTAATGTTTCAAAACTTAATATACCAACTTGTCTCACAGGGTAGATCAATAACTGGTGGTTCAGTCGAGTGGATTGATAAATTGTTATTGTACCACTTTATCTAGCATATTCTCATATGAATTTTGGTGAGGAGGAAATACTTTATTAATGAAAAGGCCTAATAAAAAGTTGTTTTGTAAAAAATAGCTCAGGAGCCCAAATTTTGGAAAAGGGGACCAAAAAATCTTAAAAAAGGGTGATCTAAAATAGCAAAATCGTGAAACTGAGTATGACCCATGCTTGGGTAAACACGACTGTATACACATCTTAAAGAACTAATGCACTAAGTTAAACATAACCAATATTCATTTGAACATGGCCAGTGTTCATATGAACACCGTCTGTGCTCATGTGTGTTGATAGACTCAACCCATTATATTTTAGAAGGTTTTTACACTCCAAATTAACCCTGAAAGTATAGCTACCTCTCTTGAGGTTTGTTGTAATTATACTTAGCCCCAAAATTGGCTATATATTACATTCAGCCCTAAAAATCTCAATAAAGACAAAATATTCATATGGAATATTCTTCCTAACCAACCAACGTTAACTGTTGTTTAACAATAAAATATTAATGCAGCTAAGTCTTCTTATCCATCAATAAAGAGGACCAAGGACTCATTCGTATGAGCACTTAGGGGCTATAGGGCTAACATACGTTAGTCCTGCTATGCATGACTAGCTTATAGAATAGACATCGTTGCACATGGAAAGGTGAGAGGCATACGGAGAACGTCATTACTTAAGAACATTAGGTTTTTCTTGTGGCTCACAATGCATACTAAGTTGCCCAAGAAGAATGAATGTGTGGACAAGGCTGAGGTTGAATAACCACATCCTCATTTTATCAATATTTGGCTCTGAGTGGATTCTGGAGATGTATTTTAGTGAGCATGAGGTGTGTAGCTCGCTTGGAGATATATAATCAAGATGAAGAAATATTATTTCTTATTTCTATTTTTGATTATGATGTTCATTTAGTTGATTTTATTATGATCAATGTATTGTTTTGGTTATTGTTACATTGTGGGTTGATTAATTAAATTGAAACATTTGGTTTATGGTTTAGTAAGTGTGATTCGAGTTGATTCATTTTTTGTTCTTTGTAAATTAAATTATGAATGTATAATGCACGATGAAATGTCAAAAATTGACTTGAGGCTACACTTTAAGGTTTGTTAGGACCAATATTTGTGCAAATTTAATTCACATGACACATGAGCTACTATCATGGATAAACTTTTAAGTAGTCATTTCCTTTGGATAATACAGTATATATCTCAGTCAAATCTAATTCAACATAAAATACCATTTTATATTGAAACAAAATGTTATAAAAATAAAGAAAATAGGAAGTCTGAGGTGTGCATTGATATTATCCTAAAAGGATTTATTCGCTGAATCACAGAATCCCCCAAGATAAAACAAACTCATCCGCTAATAAAGTAGAAGCATAACTAACAAGAATTTGAAGATAACTTAGTGAAGAAGATAAGAAGAATAATTAATATGTTTTGGAAAACTGAATTGAATGCTTTAAATTAGAAATGGAAGGGCATGAATGACATTTGTTAAAAGACAAACCTAATTAGGAAAGCGTAACCATGGTTACTAAAATGGACATTTTTGAGGATTTTTTTTTGAAAATTAAGTGGGTTTTTATTTTAGAAAAGGTTTGAGATCATTTTTTATTTTCATAAACCCCATAGATGGTTTTGTCATTTATCCTAGTAGTTTTTCTTTATATTTGGTTTGATCTCTTTGTGACCTTTAATATTGATTCGGTCTCGATACCGGTATATAGACATGAGGGTAATTTCATCCGTTCTCATACTCAATACTGGTGTCACAGGTAAACCTCTGGATTGTCCTGTATTAGACGTCCTTCTATACTGGTATATCCAGGTCAGCGCCTAGCACACCGAAAAACTTCCATGTCACCCGACAAAAAGTACAAGTGATAAGTGTTTTAGAACACAATAAATAAGATCTAATTCATTTAGAATTTTAAATCATTTTGCACCGTATTTTCCCAATTTTCATGATTTATGCTTTCTTTCCACTGTATTCTGCTCGGATATTTTTATTTTGTAGGAATTGATACAAATGGCACTCTGAACATCTTCTTGATACAAATACATGTAAGGAAAAATGGATGCAAAAAATTTAGATTTTGGAAAATAGTTTCATGCAATTGAATTTTTACAAATTTGGAAGGTAAAAACATTAACATTTTCACATTAATTATCAAGAGTGAAAGGTGCATTTAATTTTTTCACCATGCAAGCCTTAAAAATCCCATTTGTGAAAATTCAATGTGCACATCTACACTAGCAAATGGAATCACGGTCATGCAAGGAGAAAAGGCCAAGGTTCTTGAATTTTTTATGCAAAAATGATTTCAAGGCAACATATTCTTCCAAATTGGCAAATGCACTCACGGTTTTGGCTTCTTAAAACATGGAATTTGCCTTCATTTATTTAATGCAAAGATGCCTAACATGGACCACTATGTTCTTCATGATTTCAACAAGGTGTCCCACCATTATTTGTATGACAACAAAGCTTCCAATATGGCAAATGGAACTCACGGCAATAAGGCACCATAAATGCAACAATTTTGGCTTAAAAAAAATTCAGCAATCATTCTCCAAATTGCAAGGCATGTTCACGGTTTTATAGTGTAGAATTCGGAGTCTATTTGTTGCATTTAAAGTGAAGAAATTCAGCCATAAAACCAGCCATGTTCCAACATGAAAGCCATGGAGAAAATGGGCCATTATGTTTTAATTTTGCATGATTAATTTAGCTTTAATAAGTGTAGAATTTTTTAATGCAAAATTACTTCTTCTAAACACTATAAATAGGCCTTAATTCTAAGTGTTTAGACACACCATTACACACTAGAAACCTCTTGGGGAAGCTCTTGAATTTAGAAGCACAAATCTGAATTTTCACGTTTAGAAAATAGTGGGAAACAACAGAAATTACAATGGGAAAAGTAGTGGTGGAATTACTTCCACGCTTTTTGGAGAAACCCATAGGTCTTTCTTTAACTGTATCATGTGTTGTATGCTTTGTTATTCTTTCACTATGTGTATGAATTTGAGTTACTTCATGAGTAACTAAATTTTTTATCTTGGGATGACGGGAGTGTGATAATATTTTGTGTTAATGTTGTTTTGACTTTTAAGTTAATAAATTTCTGTTTTCTAATTAATTCGAATTTTGCTCAATGCTCTTAGTAATTCCGACCAAGAATCTAAGTGATAAAACTTTATACTTGTGGGTATATTAGTAAGTTTAAGTAATTGGTAGGATTGACCGATTCACTAATTATTGGAAAGCTTTCGAATTAATCCTAAGATTTTGAAATACTTTTTGTGACCCCGGTAAAAATCTGAGAAAGTAATCAAAATTCTTTTAAGGAATTAAAAAGGGATTTTCACAAAACGATAATGAGCCTTTCTTAAGGATTGAACGTAATTCTCCGTACGTTAGGTACATTAATAGAGTTCTGACCGGAACATATTAATTAACTGAAAGAAAATCTGCCTTGGAAAGCTTAATTTGATTCTTGTTGATTAAAAGTTAAAACTATTAACATAAAATAACATCTTAAACCCCCAGAATCCTAAGATACTCTCAACTCTATTTTTTTACTCAAGGTTAATATTTTTTACTGTACGGTAAATAGTTTTTACTGTAAGGTAAAAAATAAATTTTTGCTGTATGGTAATTAATTTTTACTGTGAAATAAAAATTATTTATTGTGAGTTGAGGTAAATATTTTTTATTATAAGGTAAAAAAATATTTACTATGAGGTAAATTTTTTTACTATGAGATATATTTTTTTATTTTTTTACTGTTTATCCTGTTTTGTTTTAAATATAGTGTGTTTGAATACTTCAAAATTGTTTATCTAGATAATTAAATTTCAATATACTGGTACTTGGAAACAGTCCCTGTGGAGACGATAATCTTTTATATTACGCGACATAACTCGTGCGCTTGCGGGCCCTGTCAACAAGGTATAGGTAAGGGGGAATGTTCGCAAGAGACGTGGAGCCACCCGCATCGTGTGTCAGAATCGTACATTACATAGTGTACTATTGGTCCCCTAACCCTAAGGACTCTTCATTCTCCGCATGAACGTATACAAATACCAACATTCTCACTACTCTGGTAAGTTAGACTTATTCCCAAACTTATGCTTGAGAAACCTTGAATTCCATTTCTGGTTACTGACTTGAGCGTCGGAGAATCTTCGCACGTGACATCACCTTTCGCCCCTTATCAACGTGAAAGCTTGGTGTGAAGGATCTCCAGGATTACAAGACCTTTGTTCCCCCACTGAGATAAAGGGCACAATACCGGATACCCACTGTACCAGTGTACAAATCACTCTCAATAGTTGAGATTTGTGGCTGGTCCCACACCGGATTGTTGACCCTGGTTCAGACCAGTTCAAATATTTTTTATCATGTTTTAAAAATGCATCACATTTAGTTCTATATTTTTTCTTTTAAGGGAAACAATTTATTTACTATTAGTATAAAGTTTCTTATTTTGAAAATAATATTTTTATTTTTTGACATATCCAAATCAACTAGTCAAGCTAGTGACTTCAACCTATTGACTCGATGTCCTAGTCAGGTTGATCAATAGTCTAGTTTCATTAACACTGTCCACAACTTTTATGGTAAAGGGATAAGGAGAACAAAAGGCTACTGAAGTGGTTTCCATGCATAAAGGTCATTTTTTATATTTAACCATACATATTCTCCATTAATATTTGTTTAGGAAGAATCAAACATGTACAAAGGCTATATATGAAAGTAAACTTAAAAATTAAGATAAAAAATAAAAGGCAATATATATATATGTGTGTTTTGTCCTTTAAAGTTATATATATATATATATATATATTATGGTTTAGTCCTTTAAGTTTTTTTGGTTAATTTAGTCCTTTATGTTTTTATATTTTTTTGTTTTATCCTTTAAGTTTTATTTTTATCAATTTAGTCCTTTAAATTTTATATTTTTCTTGGTTTAGTCATTTAAGTTTATCTTTACCATCCACCACCTCAAAATTAGGAATTACTAAAACTGATAACCCAATAAATAAAATTGATTAATCTAAACTTGAAATAAAGAATAAAAAAAAGAACCCTTAAAGTAATATACGATGCACCTAAAGGAGGGAAACACTTTCTCACCTGAAAAAAGGAAAAAAAAAGGTTTGTGTGGTGGGTTTGTGCAACAGTGGTTTCAAAAGTTCCTGTATACCATAGCATCGTAGGACTAGAGAAAATGGGAACTAAATGATAAGTCGGATCCGCATTTCACGATTTTCATGCATAATTAAAAGAAAGATTTAAAAGGCCATGGCATGACATCCTTGCATTTTAAGTTTCAATGGATTCCTAGTTAATGTATTTTTGTTTAGAATGATGGTGATGTAATTATGTATAATCAAGAGATATTATGTGTGCACTAATCATTGTTAAATTGTTATTTATTTCTTGAATTGTACTCACTCTCTAAATATGTGAATTTTGTAGTTAATGTAGACGAGGATGAATTTTCCCACTAATTCGGATGTGGATAATGTAATGCAAAGCCATAGTGGATGCAATCGTAGTTATATATATGTATATAAATGTGTACTACATAGACTTAATGTTTTGATAACCTTGATGTGAATATGTGTGATTTGGTAGTATGGATTATGAACTTGCAATGCTTTTTATGGATGAATATTATAGCCTATAGTTTCAATGAATTGGCACGGAGCCATTTATGATATTGCATTGTGAATGACATTGGTAGGATATTATATATTGTTTTGAAGTTATGTAAAGGTGGAATTGATTATGTCATGGTTAGTTGTATGTGACATGGTGAAATATGTGATTGTTACATTTTAATTTGATGAATCCTTCGCACTGAGCCATGATGTGATATTACTACGTTATGGATTTTTGTGGGCAGGTTCTGTAATTGATGGGGTCCTTTTTGTATGGTTAATGAACTTGATAATGAGATTATGTGATGACGCCTCATGGTGAATTATGATTCATATGGAATAAACATAGGATCATGGATGTATATGTATACACTTTATTTGTTATGGAAGATAGCCTTAATTTATATGTACCTATGTCTGTGGTATGCATGTTATGGATAGGTCTATTGCATCATGATTTTGGTATGATAAATGGATGATTTACTAGGAGTAGTAGCATGATATTACATAACTATGAGATGTCTTGGTGGAACTTGATAGGCAAAATCTAGTTGTTGGAGGAATTGAACTCCCTAAGCTGCCCCTATAGGCCAGAACATACATAATGAGTTAGTGTGGAGGTCCAAATCATAGTTTGGAGTGCATTTAAGTAGTTTCATACCTTGAGTTATCCATAAAAAAACCATAATGCATTTTATCACGTATCTTGCTTATAGGACCAAATTTTGGTGAATGGACTTCGCCAACAGATCCAGAATGTCAAAAATATGTTACCTATGAAATTTGGTATAAATTGGCCTCAAAATGAGAGATTTAGGACCCTTGGTAGTTGGCCAATTATGCACAAGGACCATTTTGCAAATTTTGAAGTTTTAGCATTTGTTATGGGTGTATAAACGTTGGCCTAGGTGTTTACACGCCCAGACTTTGATCCATTTCCATATGTTAGGCGTCCTCACGCCCATGGTGGGCGTTCCACATGTTGGCAAGACCTGATACCACTTGACCCATCTGCATGCTTATGACCATTTCCCATGCGTCTGTATGCTAGTCTAAGCATATGGACACGGAGACACTGATTAATCCATGTGAAATCCCTCATATCAGGGCGTAACCATGCCCATGTTGGCTCTCCTTACGCCCATATCACTATATTCTTGTGCATGTGTATGTAATCTATGCCATACTTCTCTACCTCGCGCGCGTAAACGCTCGGTGGGCATCCATACGCCCAAGAGTTTCAACAACATGTTGTTTTATGATCCTGGGTAGGCGTCTGAATGCTTATGTCCACACGCTGGTTAGGCTCTTTGACTTGCCCTTCTTACTTGCACATGCACACACCCACAATAGCGTTTATACGCTGGTGTGTGGTTGTATGGGTGAATTCCTTTCCCCGTTGTGTGGGCGTTAATACGTCAATCCACATGCCCATGACAAAACGTTGGCACCTTTTTAGCAGTGAATGGGTATGTATATGCCAGGCCTGGGTGTCCACACGCCCAGGTTCTATTTTCATGGCTATGTTTTGCCTTTTCAAGTGACTTATGGTAGTGCCTATGTTCTTGACTGCTTACTGCCTTATACTTATGAAATCTTGAGTTATGCATTTAACGATTAAAATGAATGTGTTTGAGTCATGAAAAATTTATCTACAAAAACTACATAACAAGTAAACAACAAGTGAAATTTGATTCAGTTAGGAAAATTAATATTAAAATTAGGCCGGAGACTGACAGGAAGGGTCATCAGAACTCTCTTTATTGGTTGATCCTACTCTTCTATGGTTTTAGTTGTAGTATACCTCTGAGGCGGCCTTACGCAATCTTTTCCCTTCCGAAATCATGTCTAAAAGGTCCTTGGTCTCACTGTAGTTGTACCACCAGTAGACATGACAAAGAAAGCTACGAGAGTGGTCTTGTTTGGCACAGGCGACTAAGATGTCCATTGGTGACGATCCTAGCCTTTCTTCCACGTCTGTAGATTCCATTGGAGGGGTAGGATCTTCCTTTGAGTCCTCCTCATTATCTTTCTCCATAGTTGCTTCTTCCCCTATAGCTTCTGGCATATCCTTGCCTGTGGGGATATATACTCCATCGTGGGAGAACGTACTTCTAACATGGGCATGGGTGGCAGAGGATCTGGGTGGAAACCTAGCCCTCTAAATGGAGGATTATACTCAAGTAGGTACTTGTGGTCTTCCCATCTAAATACACGAGGCGGGTCTCCATATCACTGTATAAAACCCTTTACCACTTCATTGTCCTTATCGAAGGGAGGCGATTTAACTAACGGCTCACCGGGTAGTGCATCCACTCCTTGCAAGTCTGGGAGGAATCCAACAGGAACTTCTTACTTAATGGTAGGAAGTCTCTCTCTAGGTGATGCTGACGTATTACCTCTGATAGGGTCTCCTTGAATACTCTCTGATGACAACTTTTCCATTTGAATTCATAATATCATAAGGGGTTCATATAAACATAACAAAACCATAAAACAAGAAGGGTAAGTATATCTCACTCCAATCTTGTTGGAAGTACATGTAAGGGTGCCCCGTCACACATGATGGTTAACACAGTCAACTATCAATCAAGTCATATCTCTAGCATAACTTCCATTACCACACCTAACAGGTATCTTTACACATCCTACAGTTCATTACTAATATCATGCTAATAATTAGTCACTGCTAGACTCTCATCATTATCTAATATTTAGCTAAAATTTCATCATCGCTAGTATGGTACCATAACATGATCACAAGCATATATATCACATAGTTTAATAAGGCACATAACCTACAAATCTATTGCTGAACTAGCATATAATATATTCAACATTCAATCACAATCATACCATGTATACTTCAGTATTCAATTATAATACAAACCAACACAATATTTACTACACCATTTAATATCCATACACCACACATCATCATAGTCACAATGAGGTTAGTCACATAGTATGCTATGCATGAGTTAGGTGGCTTATGATTATCTTGTTATGCAGTATCTCATGATGCGAATGATGGCCTATAAAACATCAATCCCTGTTGCCATTATCTTGCCGCAGTACATCTACTGGGAATCACAAATCACATCACTAGAGTGACCAAAGCTCACCAAGTTCCCACCATATACCTCCGGGTACAGGATACATAGTCCAAAATATCACATGAAGTAATGACCATCACAACAATTCGTCATCACATTCATAACTAGAACTTAGTTCTCCACGGCCTTAGAAACACTCGCTTGGGTCGAAGTACAATAGGCTTGCCACGGGCTGCCTGACATCGGGTGCTACATCGAGCCACTTAGGTGACCGATCCATTCATACTACCAAACTCATGGATTGAGTGCCATTGTTTCTTCAATGCACCCATTATTATGACTCTAGTCTCAAATCACAAATCGCAGTCCTAGTGAAACACTGGACCATATGCACATGATGCATGTACAGTGCATAACTTATTCTCTTTAATCTTCATTAGTCCATATCATTGTCACCGGGTATAGTCCCTCCCCGAGAAGCTTTTTGCCCTTAATGCCAAGGGGAAAAACTCAAAGCAAAAGAATCCTTATTTCCTTAGGTGTTTGTGTTCAAGTATTTATTACTATGATTATCTATATTTGACTAACTCAATACTAGTAAATATTTTAAGAGGTCAATTATATACATATATACAAATGTATACCTTAGGTTGAACATAAGAAATCAGTTAAGAAAATCAAGACCTTTCAAGGATAAATTATTGTGTAGAGTGAAAATAATTTGTAATAAATTAATACTTTCTATATAGTCGAATCGTTGGACTACATAAGTGGTTGTGTACACACAAACACACTTCCTTAAAACCCATTAACTCCATCAAAATACATGTTCTTGAACCATCTAGAAGATAGGGGCTTGGGATTGAGAAGTATAAGAAATTTTGTCATTTGGATCCTTGGACTGATTTAGCGGATTCCGTCTCGTTGTATCTTTTGCTACAAAGCTTTGTCCTTTGGTCTTAAGACTATAATTTATTTTGATAAAATAATTAAAGTACATAAATGTTGAGAACAAGTTTGGTTAGAAAAAGAAATTGATAATATCTCTGGACCAGACCCCAAATTATGTTATTATAACCAGACCCTAGATTTGTTAATAACACACATCAATGTGTTTAAATTAAATGAAGTCTGCTTTTATGTGATCTAACCTGTCTATCTAAGTGTTTCAGGAATCATATACTAAGTGCACAGGTTACAAGAAAAAGAGGAGTCTATAAAATCAAAAGTATGATACATCAAAAGTTGAATTTTAGACTTTAACCAAAAAGTCTAGTTCAAGAATTTTTCAGTTATATAAATCAATAGAATCAAATCTCAGACTTACTAAGCATCAAAACTTACAATGTGAACGTTACTCCAAAGTATAAATCATAACATTCTAAAAACTTGTTGATGATGCATTGGAAGTCAAGCCCTTATCAAGAAAAATATGCTTATCATAAAAAAAAGATAAGAGATAAATCAGCAAAGCAGCCAATGCAGTTTTTTGAAAGCATCAATGTAACAGCTCTGCACACTCTAGAAAAGTTGAACCAAGTCATCTTATGTGTTAGATTAAATCAAAAGAATTATAACATTAGTTTCTGCATGATTACTAAAAGAAAAAAAGCCAACAATTAGCTTTATTCATTGAATATCTCAAGGAACACCTATTTATGCAAGTGCCAAAGTTCCTTGTTACCAGACTCTTTGACATATCTTCATAACATCAAAAGTCTGGTACTCGCGTTCAAAGCAAAATTCCTTCAAAAGGTTTCCAGTGTTCATATCTCATTTCCAGATCATCAACGGTCATTTCAAGTGACCTATATATATGCTTGAAGAGATACACCTTGCAGCAGTAGAAGCTTATCAAGAATACTCTTTCTCTGTGATAAAAAATTCTCTTAATCTCTTGCTTCAAAAAGGCAAAGGCCTTCTTTGTTGTTCTAATCCTAGCAAACCTCGGTCCTTTAGTCTTTCTCAACATAGTGTTTTTGCTTTTTCTTGTACAATCCTTCATACACTAAGTTTTGTGAAACACTCTTATACTTTACTCTTTCAAATCAGTTATTGTGTAAAAGTCTTGTGAGTTACCAATCTTTAATTTCATTGGGAAACAGTTATGGCTTGAAGAGACTTTTGAAAGAATACTTGGATTTAAGCCAGAAGTGGTTGAAGTCAAGAATACTTGTGGCACAAGTTTGATGCTGTTATTGTAAAGGGGATTTTACAATAATGGAAATTCTTTAAGTTAGAAAGGACTGGACATAGCTTCTATGTTGAAAGTGAACCAATATAAATTCTTGGTGTTTTCTCTTATCTTTTCTTTACTCTTTTCAAGTCCGTTTTATAAGTCTAATTACCTACACATTAAAGGTTCAAATTTCCACAAAAAAGTCTGAGACTTATTCAACCCACTCTTTTAAGTCTGACTCTAAACCATTAATAAATATTTCTTTAAATCATGTGACAATATCTACCTAAACCCTTTTCAAGTTGTTTAAACCAGTTATTTGTTGACTTTGTCAAAAACTTAAAAATTGTCATACTTTTACTAAAAATAATTTTATAATTCTGACCCTCAAAACAGTTTGCTCCAAATTTCTTATATTGTCTATTTTTACCGTTTATACACTTAATTCATCTTTATCGACGATTAATTTTCGATTTGTTCATCTTAATTCATAATTTATACACATTCTAGGTGACCCGGTCCTGACACCGACCTATAGACAATACAATAATTTGACCGCAATCCATCATTCAGGACCGATATCCTGCATAGTTTAATGTAACAACACCGGTACGTCAATATTCCATGAGGTCCCAAAACTGACTCTAGTATGAGTCATTCCCTTAATATTGAAAAATTAAAGTTGACCTATGTATCATTATCAGCGTGTTGGTCAAATAGCTTATAAAGTAACAGTTTGGTAGGCAAAGCCGTTTGGAAATGTCTATATAATGAATCAGTCTTTCTGTAAGGGATCTACGCAAATTGCAACATCATTAGAGGTGCTAGCCAAATGGTGTTTAAACATGTAAATTCCTAATAGCTCTTGTTCAATCACCATAAATGGCAACACCATGTTTCCAGCCAATATTTGTCGTGTTTCCTGGTGCATTTTTTGGCACTTTAGATGTAGAAGAAGTTGTCATTGAGGGAGGAGCCCTACCATTATTGCCACCATTGGAACCAACCCCACCACTCCTTTCACCAATGGGTGACATCTCAGAATAACACATAATAAAACCGAGAGTGAGACAGTAAACCAGAAGCTTCCCCACCAACTCCTAAAAATAGTGCAACCATTTTTGACAAAACGTAAGTGGTGCTCTTCAATTCCAACCTATCTCCAGCACATTTTTTTGCAAGTGGTGTTTAATTTATTTTGTTCATTAGCATTCTAAATTCTATAAATAGTCAGACATTGTAAGTTATTTTCATCAATCAATCAATACAAGTTTTATTTTATAGCTCATTTGAGTTTTCTCTCTTTGAGAGTTTCCCTTGACATTCTGAGCCACCTTGGTATCAGAGCAAGGTTCCCAAAAATTGCTGCGCCTTAGGTTGAGTTAGAGAAAGTGGAAACAGTGAGTGGGTTCCCTCACCGAAAAATTTTAGTCATAGCAAAACACCCATTTCTAGTCTGTTTTTGACAAAATCGCCACCACAGAAGTGTCTAGAAGGTCCCAAAACCTTCAGATACTAAGTTTCGTGTAAAACGGAACTCATTTGAGGTTAGAACGGCCTCATCGAAAAATCGGGCTTCACCGTAAAATTCAAAGGTTGAAGATGATACCTTTAACACTGGTTCAACAACCGATGTTAGAAGTCTAAACAACCGTTGTTAAAAGTTTAGGCTTTCTACAACAGTTTTTTTCAAGTTGCTATTAAAAGTATCAGATTCTGTACCATATTCTGACACGTGTCTCATTAAGTCAGGTTTGACCAGAAACTTTTCAAATCACAATTTATCCCTTGATACTTCCATATATTTCATTGTAGCCCCATATAGTTTCTAAATTATATATTAGCCCCTATAGTTTTTAAATTAGTTTTTTACCCCTAAACTTTCTAAAACTACAAATTTACCCTCATTATATTAAAATTACAATTTTACCCTTATCTATCTAAAATTACCATTTTACCCCTATCTCTCTAAAATTACCATTTTTTACCCAACTTTCAAAAATTACCCTTTTACCACTACCTTTAAAATGCCTCCTAGAAGACAATCTGAGAGAACTCTCCAAGACATCGAACTAGATGACTTGCGATAACAAATTCAAAGGTTGCAGGAAATAGTTGAAGCCCAACAAGCCCAACTCAACCAACAGAGAAATACCAATTCTGTTGAAAGTAACTTTGATGATAGTACTTCATCCTCCTCTAACAATTATAGAGTGAGAAGGTCACAACAATAAGACCATGATTTCAGAATGGATATACCAAAATTCGAAGGGACATTAGAACTTGACGAATTTTTGGATTGGATCCGCACTGTTGAGAGAATATTCAATCTAAAGGATATTCCAAAGGAGCAAAAGGTTAAAATCATCACCATCAAACTAAAGCGACATGCATCTATTTGATGAGAGACTCTACAAAAGAATTATGCAAGAGATAAGAAGAGTAAGATTAAGACTTGGGAGAAAATACGAAAGCAGCTTAGAGCTAGATTCTTACTTGCTAATTATCGTCAAGATAATTACTTGCGACTTATTAATCTTCAACAGAAGACAATGATAGTTGAGGAATATACCAGGGAATTTGAGTAACTAAAGATGAAATGTGAGTTGACTGAAGAAGAAAACATACTATAGCTCATTACCTTGGATGACTAAATACCGAGATTTCTCATCTAGTCCAGCTACAACAATATTTCACCCTAGATGATGTCATTTGACTTGCCATCAAGATAGAAAAACAACTCCCCAAGAGAAACCAGTTCCATCCTTCTTCTTCCAGATTACCTTTCCAACCTTCTACTTCTAGAAACCTTATTCCTTTCCCCGAAAAACATAAACCACCCAACCACTTACCACAAATAAGACTCAAGCCAAACCAAACAGAGATAACAACCCTAGACCTACCTCCCAATCCAAGTCCACTATAAAATACTTCAAATGTCAAGGTTTCGGCCATATAGCCTCTGATTGTCCAAACCGAAAGGTTGTCACAATCATTAAAGGAGAACTTTTTGAAGCTTCAGAAGAAGAGTTAGAAGTAGAACTGGGAGAGTCGGTGTATGATGATGAACTCACACTTGCTGATCATGGTGATTTATTAGTCATCAGGAGAAGTCTACACACAACATAAATGAAAGATAACTCTTGGTTAGGACATAATATCTTCCACACCCATTGCACCTCGTAAGGAAAGATTTGTAATATCATCATTAATAGTGGAAGTTGTGAGAATATAGTATTAAACTACATGGTGGAAAAGCTTAAGTTGCCAACACAAAGTCACCTGCATCCTTACAAATTACAGTGGCTCAATGAAGGCAATGAGGTAAAAGTTTCTAAAAGATGTCTTGTGTCTTTTTCAATTGGCAGGAAATATCAAGATGAAGTTTGGTGCGATGTTGTTCCTATGGATGGTTGCCATCTTCTTCTTGGAAACCCTTGGCAATATGATTGTCGTACCCACTATGACAGTTATACAAACACCTGCCCATTTGAGAAGGATAAAGTGAAAATTAGATTAGCTGCACTGTCGCCTGATGAATTCAACCAAGACAAAAAAAAGAAAAGTAATTAGTGTCCCTAATCACCAAGAATCAATTTAAGGTAGCTATAAATAAAGTTAATCATTTGGGCTTTTTACTGTTGATTGAGCAAAATTATGGAACCAGTATACCACCAGAAATTATGCCACTTTTATCAGAATTTCCAGGTATTCCTCCAGGACTACCATCTATGTGTGATATTCAACATGCTATAGACTTTGTTCCAGGAGCAGTCATCCCTAATAAACCTGTTTATTAAATAAATCCTCAAGAGCATGCTAAAGTACAAAGACAGGTTGAAGGATTGCTGAAGAAAGGGTTAATTCAGGAAAGTGTTAGTCCTTGTATTGTTCCTATTATATTAGTCTCTAAAAAAGATGACATATGTAACATCTCGCGTTTTACACAGAATTAACTAATTAAAGGAAATAAATAGGATAATTATAGGAAATAATTATTTGATGTCCCAATCATGTAGAGTAAATTAATTGGGAACCCCTTCGGTTAATACGACGAATACGGTAATTACTGTCATCATTTAATCGATGAAGGATATACCGATAGAGCATAAAGACAAACTAAACGGGTAGAGATACATTAGATAATTATTAAAAATGAATATTTATGCCCCAACAATGAAGCTAAATTAATTTGGGCATTTGTTGGTTTTATCGCGAATTATTCAGAATTTATCGATGTCCTTTAACGTCGGAAAATGACTGATTCGGGAAACGGGCCTTAATTGGGCCTTAAAACTCTCTAACTCAAAAATGAATATTGAGTATTAGAAAACACTAAAATAATTATGTTAAACACAAAAATAAACCCCAGAAAAATTTGTAGATAATTTATTAGATAAAAAGGGCCCCAGGTGGCCAAAACGCTTCATTTTCGAGCCAAAATATGACAAATCTCACCTAACCAAATGGGCTAGCCGTGCACATCATCATGGGTTGTTTCCCATCAGCTTTTAAAGCCCATCATCTTGGAGCCAAAATTTTTAAATGAAGGGAATGAGGTCTTTTTACATTGGAAGCCAAAACATCTCCTTCTCTTTTCTCTTTTTCCCAAAACCATCCAGCCTCTTCTTCTTCTTTATCAAGATTGAAAAATCCTCTTCTTCTCCCTTCTCCATTAATGTGAAATGGAAGCTTCTTCCATGATGGGTTTTTGAGTTTTCTTTGAAGAAAAGGCTAAGTATGGCATCTTGAACCTTTAAGCTTTATCTTTTCCCTCTCTTTTCCTTCCTCTATTCATGTTCTCCTTCTCTTCCTCCCATGCTCGAAACTGAAATTCACCATCTGATTTCTCCCATGAAATTTGAAAATTTTAGGTTCAAGGAGGATTCATTTGCATGTTGGAGAAGCTTGTTGGTGCATTGGAAGTTTGGGCTTCTCTTTTCTATTTTCATAGGCTCTCTAGAATTTTGGGTTTAAGGTTCACTTGGGGTAAGTTATGAACTTTTATTAAGCTTTGAATTAGTAGCTTAAAGTGTGGTAGAATTTGTGGTTATTGTTAGAAAAATTGATGATATGCATGTGAAACCCCAAAACCTTAGGTTAGGTGACCATTGGGAATTTGTTGTTGTTGTTATTGAATAATTGTTTTTGTGGCTTGAAGTTGATGTGAAATAGTTATTAGAATTGAATTAAGTGTTGTTAGAAGGAGTGAATTGGATTTGGGTAACATTAAAGGCAAAATTAGAAATTGAGGGCTTACTTTAAATTAAGGAAAGAATTTTGTTTTAGACTTGAAATGGCCTATGGATGATTTTAATGTTGTTATGAGACCTTAGGTAACACTCTAGAATTTATTTGGTGTTGGTAGAAAGTATAAGGTAGATGGTAGGCTTTAAAAATCTCTCTTGAAGTAGGAAAAGTGATAAGTGACAAGAATAGGTTCATAAATGTGTTGACCTCGTTAATGGGCTTGAAAAATCTTGTTAGATGTAGGTTATTAATTAGAATTAGTGTTGGGTAATTATTGGTTGACAAAGAGTAAAATGTGTAGTGAACTAAGTGAAGGGCATGTTATTAGATTAGATAGTCTAGTGAAGCATATTTGGACTTAAGAGAATAATTATGGAATTGAGAAAGTGTTAATAAGTGTGGCTTAAGAACTAGATTGGCGATTAAGAAAAAGATAGGAAAAAGTATAATGTTGATAGTGAATGGGATGAATAACATGGACCCTAAAGGTGGAATGAAGGGATTATTGGTCTAGAAAATATTATTGGATCACATTAGGCATGAAAAGGCTACTAGTTAAACTTAGAGAAGGTTGTTGTTGGTGATAAGTGACTTAGCCATGTAAGTGAATTGGAAAATTTAAGTCATGATTTAAAATTAGATATGATCATGGTTTTAGGAGTGTTACTAATGAATGAGAAATAAAATTATAGATGAGTTATAGTGATTGGTAATGATAGGAAGTCATTATGAATAAATGATGGTTCCAAAGACTTATAATAAGATGCCTTAATATTTAGAGACCATTAGTGACAATTAGTTGTCTTAAGGGAATAAAGAACAAAATTGACTAGAAATGCTAAGTGATGAAGAACTTGATGCCTTCTGATAGCCGTTCCATAAGTATACGATTTATCGAAGTAATAAAAATGATCGTTCCCACAAGGATTATGCCCAAGTACTGGTTTTAACAGTAATTCAATTATCTAGAAAATTTATTCAACAATGGAGAAAAACGCAGTAAACTAAATGCTAAAGCAAAATTGTGACAGAGAATAAAACTTTTTGGTTTAAATTGGATTGCACGGTGGTTAACTTCTTGGGATTTAGGTGTGTGAATGAATTACATATTGATTTACCTAAGACCTTTTGTTTATGAGTTAACATTCTAAGGCGAGATTTCCTAAATTCATCAACGCTTTCCTCTCAGAACAATGATAACATGCTTAATTAATGAAGAACACCGTTCGATTTATTTCTTGAACTTATTAAGAACAGTGAAATCCCATTTAACCTCGAAGTGTTATGCCCACTTTCATGATCCATAACCCTAAGTTCAAATTTAGGCGTTTCAAAAAACTGGTTAATCTTTCAATTATCTCGACATTCTAGGTTCAATTGGGTCTATCTCTAGATCATCAAAAGCTTTAAGCATGCATAGAATTTGAATAGTGTAACAACCCTGATTTTTGAGAATAGTAAACCTGACCCTCAGGACTCTGAGGATACTCTGTTGAGCTTATGGTAAGAAGCTCGAGGCTTTGGCCTATTCCCCGAACAGTTTAGAGTGAGAAAAATAGAGAGAAGCGGAGTTTAATTTAAAAGATAAGAATACTGAGAGAATGTGATGAGTTAGGGAAGCATAAATAAGAAAATAATAAATAACGTTCAACGATACTATTTAATTAAAAATAATACGTTAACAACAATTATTTTGAGTACTAATTATTTTATAATTTTATTAGTTGATAATTATTTCCTCTCAACAATACTTAATAGATAAATAATTATAATAATTTTGAAATTATATATTTTAGATTGTTTATTTATTTGATAATTATATTTAATAATAAAATATCACTCGGTTCCTCGGATTTGAACTGTGGGACCCAGCCTAAGGTCAGACTCCGACCGTTTGACCAGAGACTAGTGATCCAGTAGGGAAAGTAGTCCTGTTAGGATAATTTCCTAAAGGATTAAGGGTGTCTAACTTAGTCTTACCGGCCCAATCAGAACCCTTAATGTCTCATACGTTTGACCGTTCATATACCTCGG
The DNA here is from genome assembly GCA_037962975.1 of Clitoria ternatea. Classification (NCBI taxonomy): domain Eukaryota; kingdom Viridiplantae; phylum Streptophyta; class Magnoliopsida; order Fabales; family Fabaceae; genus Clitoria; species Clitoria ternatea. Next base: position 38,796,070 of record CM075672.1, on the reverse strand, counting down.
GATATTCAATAGTGGCACAGTCAGTCTCTCGGTGTTTCGTTTCAACGTTTTAGGAACATTTCCTGAAGAGGCCGAAACCTGGTTCAGACTTTATCACCCTCGTTTTTCCATAAATCATTTCTTCATAAATCGTTTTCAAACTTGACCCGAATACCTTTGGTGTTTTTTACCCAAATTTTACATACGATCTTGGAATCAAATGATTTTGGTCTCAATCTCTTCATTTTGAAAAGATATTTAATCTCCGTTTCTAGCCCCAAACTCTGATTCTTACTCTATCAACCCCAAAATTGAAGATTAAGTATGTTCACCTCAAAATTCCAATGTTTGGACGTTTTTCCCTGTGCATGGTTCAGAAAAAAATTCATAACTCTCTTATACCACCTTTGATTTACACAAACTTGGTGTCATAATCTTCGTAACAAAATTATCTACGTTCTTCATGAAGACATCGAAGGCCAAATCCTTCTACATCGCTGGCTGTCTTCATTAAAATTCATATATCTCCTTCGTATGGTGCTTGAATCACTCTGTTCTTTTTTCTATGGATCCATATCATAGACCTCTACAATTTTCATGAAGGGCACAAAACCAAATTCTCAAAGGAGAATTAATGGTGAATTTATTTCCAAAGACGTAGCTGATCCGAAAAGCTCCTGGAGCACCCTGTCGTAAATCGGGTATATCTCAGGCTACCAATCTTGGATCGTCCATAAATGATATATCAAATTAAATATAAAAAAAGATATATAAACTTCATGAAGAGCTTGAAAACCAATTCTTACTCCATAAATCCCAGAATTTAAAATACCATATTGATTCAGATTTTCCTAGTGGCAGCTTGCACTATGTTCAGTATTCTTCACGTTTATCCCTCGTATAACTCAATTCTATACAACTTTTATGAAGAACACAAAGCCCAAATCCTCACCCATTTTGCCTAAAAAATTAATCATTGCATGAAACAATAATCTCATCAAAGCCTTGCACTACTTTTTTATTGAGGACATACCTCCCTCATTTCTTAATGAAACGTTTTGTGCCATATACCAAATTAAATATAACAAAAAGATCTAGAACTTTTGTGTTTATCCCATTTTCAAATTCATCCCACAAAGACCCTTAAACCCATGCACAATGTGACGCCCCTAAATGTGCCACCTTAGTCTTCATGCAACAAGATCCAATCACATTGCACCATTCATGGGATACTTGTCTTATTCACCCTAACTCCTTCTCCCATGTATTACTTCAGCCTACTACTTGCTTTTCTAGGTGTCCATTCATGGTTAACCCCTTCTTCAACAAGAACCAACAACTTTTCTCACAAGGAGACACATATGCTATGTTACCACATCATGTCCTATGACCATGTCATGCTCTACCATATACCATGCCTTAACCATACCTTGCATCCACATTAATAATCATAATCTGCCCACCCCATTCACGTTACAAGACTTTCCAATACAAGGCAAAGCAATCTCATTTCCTACACATGCATATGCCCATAGATAACTATCATCTCATACTTCATTATCATAAATCAACTCCCACTATCTCTTCCTTCACCCTTGGCAGCACTAAAGACCATTCTTCTCTTCTCTAATTTTCATCATACAGCCACCTAAATTCCTTTAAATTCTAGACCTTCACCATATAAAAGCTTTCTCCTATTTCCCCCTCTAAGTCACAGCCACACTCCCCCTCCACCACCAATCTCTAAACTTCAATTTCCTTTATCTTCTCCTCCTTCAAATTCACGTTATCACCTAACCAAAATCAGCTCCAGTATCTTCATTTTCTTCATCCAACCTTCCAAGAATTTGTAGCTAATTCCTCTTGGCCACACCTTTATTTTTCCATGGCCTCTTTGGGTAAGGTAAGAAAAAGTTATAATCTTGATCCTTGGTTGAAAATTATTCTTCTTTTCTCTATCAAGAACAAAATTTTTAGCATGCATTTTAAAGTGATTTTCTCCTATTTTGGAAACCCAAAAACTGTGACACCATTGCCTACTTTGCTTACATGTGTTGATTTCTTAGGATCGAGAACTGTAAGCGACGACCGGCGATGAAACAACGAAAAACCCGAAGTCTACGATGAATTTTGGTAAATGATCCCTTTCTTTGAACCAAGTGCATGTCTGTTTTGTAACTCTCCGTTGCTGTCCATCACCTTTAATAGCTAAAAAATTTCATGCATGTTAGTTTTTAGCAACCCGGAAGTGATAGGTAAACGTTTCGGAGCGTTTGACGAATTTTAGGCGGGTTGCCATTCTTTTCTTTCTCCGGGCAGCAGCTGTCCGGCAAGGTAAGGGGGTCTCACCTCGTCTAATCTTGTTTTTATTCATTCCATAATATTCCTCGTATACTTGAGAACCTCTATTTTAAATTTCGTTGCGATCCAACGGTAAGATTTTAAGTTACGTAATTTTTCATTGGTGGTATTTAACTTTAACAAAATATGTCGTTAAAAAGTGTTTAACAAATTTTATTAAGTGTATCTCAATAATGGCGTGCTCGGGAGGAAGTTTTATCACGATTGGTATTAGAACAAAAATCATAGAAAAAAATTAGTGTTAGGCGGGCTTGGTTCCATTTGATGTGGTTGTATTATTATTTTAAGATTTATAGTTTAATATGTAATTTGTAATTTGTTTCCAGTAAGCCCCGCTATTAAGGAGTTAATATATTATCACGTATTGCCGGAAGTATTTTGACGACATTACGCTTTTTAAGAAAATTTACTGACCGGACGGTTCTAACGTTTCATCTTACTAAGTTTTAAAAAAGTGAATTATTTTTAATATTATAAAGTTTTATGAAAGAGGGTAAGATAAATTGATTTTGAGATGTGGAAAATTTTACATAAAAAGGGGTTTTATCGACAAATGACAAAGTTAGGCCCTATAAGTTTTGTAGACTAAGAATAAGCAAAATTTTTGGAAGGTAATAACGTTAGGACTTAGAAAATATTTGTGACAAATTTTAGTGACCAAATTTAGTGACCAACTGAGGTGAATTTTAAGGATGGGATTTTAATAAGTTTTATAAGCTAAGAAAATAAAAATAGATAAAATTTTGATGTGTAATAAAGAAATGGATATTCAAATTTAGAAAAATTAGTGACCGCTTTTGTGACCACTTGTAGTAGAATAAAAAGTGACTTTAGGAACTAGATTAAATGAAATGAATTTGGCAAACGAAATTTGAGTAGGAAATGAATATTTTGGGTTAAATATTTTAATAGCTTAAATAGGCTAAGAATAAAAAGAAATGGATAGCTAGAGTCTAAGGAAGCTTTGAAATCTCCATTTGTAAAAATTTAATATGTAAAATTAACATTTCAAGAGCATGGAATTTGGTTTCAATTAATTAATGCAAAGTTGTTTAACATGGTCCACTATGTTGTCCATAATTTTAAGAAGGTGTCCCACCATTATTTTCATGACAACAAGACTTCCAAAATGGCAAATGAACTCACGGCAATAAGCCTTCAATTTGGTACCAATTTTGGCTTAAAAATTTAGCACACTAGTGCAGAAAAGGGATTTATCTTGGTTAAAATAGGCTTTTAATCATGGTTCATGAACCGTGGTTGTTACAGTTATAATAATAGATGAGGGCTTTTAATCACGGTTGACAACCGTGCTGATAGATCCCATTTGATCACAGTTGTTTATAACCGTGATTAAATAAGACCCTATTTAATCATGGTTGCTTATAACTGTGATTAAATAAGACCCTATTTAATCATTGTTGTTTACAACTGTGATTAAATAAGACCCTATTTAATCACTATTGTTTACAACCGTGTTTTAATAAGACTATATTTAATCACGGTTGTCAACCATGATCGTGATTACACGTGGTCATAAACGTCCATTTGCATTACTATATATAATCCCAGTTATGGTAACAACCATGATTAAAGTGTATCTATCACCACGGTTATTGTAATAACCGTGATTAAATATGAGGTATTTTTTAATGCGGGCTCTGTTTTATTGATTTCCCAAATCTGCAATATGATACAACCAGCACAGTATATCCCTAGCATATGCAGCAACAAGAAATGAAAACAAATGGTATGTATATATATATTAATTTGCTATCAAGTCATAATAATGTAGAAAATGAAACTATATACAATTATATAACATTAATTTGCTATCATACCCTAAACCCTAAACTATATACAATTGACATGAATGTAAACTAATACACCCTAAACCCCTAACCCTACATTAGGTACAACTATAAAAGAATAAAAATCCTATATCTATCTAAGTCCTTGCGTCACTTCAATGAAGTATGCAGCCCATTGCTTTCTAACATTATCTACAAGTGTCCTAGGGAAGTATGACCGGTCCTGAAAGTACTACAAACCTTACACAAAGCCATTAGAACAAAAGCTATATTTATTACATGAATTTGATCAAATTAGTAGAAAACTAGGCAAATGAGACTTACCTTGTCCATCCATCTACTAAATGTTCTTGGAAGATGGTCAATATGATGTGCATGACGTAATAGCCACACTCATAGCTACCCTCCCACCTATAAGATTACAATGGACAAAATATAGAATAAGTAAATTCAAATTTTCAAAATATAATAAAGATTTGAATGAATTCGATTGACTTACTTTTGGGTGCACCCACACAGGTTTTCTTCTGGTGGACTTACTTCCATGCAGTCGAGTATATCACACCACTACCCTGCATCAAAATAAAACACAAGATAAGTTAGAATCGTAGAAGAACAAAAATGATGTAATCGAATTTATAGAAAGTTATTTTATTTTTTAGGGATTAACTTACGCATCTACTATTGTTTTGACGTCTTGTGGAATAGTCCCGTGCACAGAATCAAAGTATAAAGCTACACAAGCCCGGGGACAAATCACCACGAGCGTCCAATGAGCACTGCAGTTACCAGTGATAAGTGAGACTTCAAAATGCAAAAATTAATGGACAATAATTATGGAATAGAATCTTACCTTTTATGATACGGGGCCAGGTGTACTGTCCTCCTAGACTTATACATCCAATTCTGGATGTATGCCTGGGTGTCCTCCTTGGTGTTTCCTTTCCTCTGTATGAACGAGGGCTCTAAGAAACCATAAGTTCCATCGAAACCCAAGTCCACACAAATTTTATGCAGAAACCTAAACAAGTTTAGACAAGGTTAGCGACAAATAACCTGTATAATGAAATAATTGGACATAAAATGATATATTTACAGCTCCCACAGTTGAATGATGGATATGTTCAGCATTGTCGCCCCTATCATAATCTCGCATAAGTCACTCCGTGTAATGTAAATCGGTAGTGAACTTAGACGGCCGAACACCAGTGGCTGCCATGGTACCTCAAGAGTGTCCTCTCCTAGGCCAGCCCCGACCTTCTATAGTATCTAGATCAGATCGTCGACGGGGTCTAGCTTCTTCAATGACAGTCCTGTTTCCTGTTAAATAATTAAAATATTAGGGGTTTGTACCATAATTGATAATATAACAAAATTAGTTAGTGTTTCAGGTTTATACTTGTGGAGGAGCAACCAACAAGAGTCTGTTGGGCCACATAAGGAAGTGTCCTATTGCCTGACCAACGGTCTGCACCACTGGAGTTACCACTGGCATAGTAGTATCCTCCTCGATGATGAGTACAATAGAGACCCTAGACATACCATCAGGTAATGACTGATGGTGAACCAAAGGGCCTAAGTTGTACATCATGCCAGTGGCAACTGGCTCCTTCGACCCATCAATGAACAAGTCATATTGATGGGTATTCACAGCCTCGACCCCATCATCATCAGGGTCAGCTGCAATGCACGACCCCTTAGTGCTAACCCTCCGTACCTACATATTTACACATCAAGCAAAAGTTATTCAACAATGAAAGAAAAAAAATTACAAATAGAAGAACAGTTAAATACTATAAGGAATTCAACCTGTGGGTCGCAGCTGGTGCAGTAGTCTCTAGTGATGGCTAAGTGAGGCCTTCATCTCCTCCTTGAATCAGGCCATCTCTATGTGAAGTGCCATCATCTGCTCTTGGCACTCATCCTTCACAGTAGTGGTAATGGATTTTTATGGATCATACAAAGAAATGAAGTGTTCAAGGAAAGAGAATCAACTTTGTATAATAAGAACTCAATGTAATGTTTGTGCCAAGTTTAAACATAGTAATTATAGTATAGTATAGATGTCGTTCCACTGAGAAGGTGTTGGTTTGAAGATCTTAGTTCTTGAATTAATTTTGACAAAAAATTTGTTTTGATTTTGTTGTGCAAAAGATTGAATACAAAAGAAACAACAAATGTTGAGTGAAAATAATGACAGTAAAGTGTTTGGGTAAAAATCAGATTAGGAAAACTGGGATTGGTTTCATCGTATCTCACCTTTCATAAGCTGAATAAATTACATGTATGTAATTTGAAATGATAATTTCTACATCACAATCAAAGTCATTTGTATCGATCCCTCGACTATAAAATTCATAAGAATGATTTCAAACCGCTGATCCCTCAGTCACTTTGAAATTATTCCAGCATTAGCGATCGATTATTTTGACATTCATTGCGTTAGATGCCATCCCTGGTCAGCTACTCACAATGAGTATTTCATTCAGATCTGCTTCCAAAAGTTACTTCCCAGTATACTTAAGGAAACTTAAAACAAGAAAATAGTGATCAAGTACCTTCAGGCATTAATGGCAGAATAAAATACAGAAAGTATCAAATCTCATTAACATACATAAAAACTTACAGCAGCATTACTTCAGGTTTGAATTGATTACAACCAATCCTAATAAAGGAAAATTTAGCTACTCATGCTTTGCATTTTCACTCAAGAAAGTTGGAAATGAATACAGAAAAAATGAATGGTTAAGAAGGTAGGATGCTGGAGATGTGTTTGATGATATGAAGGAGATGATCCCAGATGCCCTGTTTTCTGCTTAATTTATAGGGGTTATGCTTTAGCTTTCTTTGCCCACTTGCATAATGCCCATGAAGGAATATTCAGACACATGCAGAAACACCTCAAAGTGGTTGAGTTGGCATCGCACCATTGGTTAATATTAAATTAAAAATCCCATACTGCATGAGTCACGCTTGAGCTTAATGGTTACACTCAATCATGGAAGGTCCTGATGCTCACTGTTTATTTTTCACTCAGGCCAAGCTTAACCACACTCAAGCGTCCTTCATGTCAAGCCATGCTTCGTCCTCGCTCAGGCCACGCTCAAGCGAGCTTGGGCTCACGCTTGAGTGTCTTCTTCTCTCGCTCAAGCGTAAGGAGGGACCTGATACTGATTCAAGCTTCTTCCAATCCACGCTCAAGCGTCTTCCAATCCACGCTCAAGCGTTGGGTCTTCTCACCCAAGCGCTCTCGGGTTCACACTCAAGCGTGAGGAGTCTTTGTTGTTCCTTGCTCAGCCTTGCTTCATTCATGCTTCCAGCGTGCTATCCTTGTATCACTCACGCTCAAGCGTGATTTTCTTGAGCTTGAGCATAACTGTCACGCTTAAACTACGCTTCAAGCGTGAGGGGAGGCCTGCTGGTATTTGTTTTCTTTTATCCCATGCTTAAGCATGAGATTTCTTTTTCAAGCATGTAGCTAATGATTTCACACATTCTTTATTGTTGATCCTTCCAAACCAAGACCAAGTGAGCTAAACTGATTGTTTCTTTAAACATCCTGTAAATCTTCAAGAGTATTGATGATGCATTCATTTGTAAAAGAATTATGCTCAATTTCTCATTAATTTAATTAAGTTCTTTACAAAATGAGTTTAGTTGAAGCATGAAATAAATGTATAATAAACACTTATCAAGTAGCCACCCTCGACTCAACCCTCTGCTTCACCAACTACTCGACAGAGGGCACCGAGTCGGGAGCACTGTAATAGCTCCGGAGGCCTGTGAAATATGAATGATTAAACCATAATTGTTTAATAAAAAACAAAATGAAAGGATACAGTCATTTACAACTTACTATGACCTTGACCAACAGCACGCACCTTTCCTGGGTGCTTTGGCCTGCCGATGGCGGTAGTCAAAATATCCTGCCTACCATGGGCTACGAAAGACCCTTGGGTTGATTGCTCAACCAAGGAATCCTGAAACCAAACAAGTTAGTGTTTAGTGCTTCATGTAAACCAAAAAACTAAAAACTTTATAAGGCAAATACTTACTATTCATGGGGCGTCCTCCTGAACTTGTGAGGAAGTGTATTCCCCACTCTTCCTGACCCTGGCCATCTTCCATTTCTCATAGCGTGTAGGTGGGAAGGGGGATCCATAACACTGGTGTCAAGTTGGCTACCTTGACACTGACTGGCCTTCTCCTGGGCCATGTGCTGCTCCAATAGTCGGTAACCCCCACGTGACAATCTCTAGGGGCAGTCATTCTTCTTCCTAATGCTTTGTGCTTTCTTCTTATCACCTGTAACAAAAAAGAAAATTATTTACAGTTACATTAAAATTATAAATGATTTAAGCATGTTAAATACCAACGTACCATCCACTGGTCGATCTGCCTAGATGCAACGGAAGCATCCTAAGTCTCTTGATCTATGAAGGTATATTTCTCTCCAGGGAACTGTCCTCGCTTCTCCCCGAATATATACCTACAATTCACAATTAAAATAAGGATTAGTATAAATTGGCAATACAGTTAGTAAACTGTTGATTAAGAATTTAAAGTCCTTATATACCTCCTGGTGAGAGTGGACTTGAATGACCTCCATCGGTCAGCAATAATATTGAGGATCTTCCTCCTCAGCGTGTCATGTACTAGTAACTCCCAAGAATCCTACAAGTGGGAATTAGTCCGTATAGGATAATTTATTATGAATTACATGAAATAATACACTTAAATAAAACTTAAATGATATTTAACTTACCAGAATATCTGACCAAATATGGTTCTTTACGACCTCCTCGACATTATCCCAATCGGGGATAATAATGGACATCTTCATGCGAGCCATAACTCCCAAGTAACTGCTAAACTTAGAGGCATGTGGTCCACCAAGTCTCCCAATATTGACATCAGTGTCAACATGCAACCTCTCTCCCCGATGACACCTGAGTGCAATATCCTGCATCCGGTAACACCTATACTCTTCCGTGTAGAGGAACCTATAGCCTGTGAGTCAGACCTAGAATGTGGATCCTGGTCAGCCATGAGTATTTGTCCAAACAAGGAAAAACTAAATGTCAATATATAGTACTTGTAACATGATTATTACAATGAATAATTAATATAACATTTAATATAATGATTCATTAACATAACATTCAATACAATCAATCATACCCTATGAAGATGGTATATTTTCCCACAAGCCTTCATGGTGATCATGATGACTGGCAACTACATCATCTATGTCATGTTCTACAACAGATGACGGAATACGTGTTGTGACGGATGAAATTTCCATAACATCAAGACTGGGGTCTCCAATGTTGTGTCTACCTTGGATAACAATTGACCACCGTTTGTCAGCTGGGTCAGTAACTGTTATAGTTTTTATTGATTCCCATGTAAAATAACTTGATGGACAGTTTTAATGAGATGTGTGGCAAGTGAATCACTGTCGGTGTAGTATATATTCAAAAGAATAGATGTCGTTCCCACAGAGGATCTTGTTAAAATAAATTCAAACTATTACGACAGATTTGAGAAGCTGTTTTCATGGTATTGATTTAAGAACATATTACAGAAAATGCATAAAAAGTAATGTAATTAAGATAAACGAAATAATAGATTGTAAAAACTGGGATTTGGATTCACCGTTCTCACCTTCCGATACACGGTATATATTCATACAAGCGACTTTTGAACCATGATTCAGTACGTCACCATCTAAATCATTCGTATCGATTCCTCGACTATGAAATTCATAAGCATGGTTTTGAAGATGCCAATCCTTTGATTGTTTCAAATCCATTCTTATGAATTTCGTAGTCAAGGAATTAATACGAATGATTTAGATTATGACGTAAAGAATCATGGTTCAAAAGTTGCTTGTATGAATATATACCGTGTATCAGAAGGTGAGAACAGTGAATCCAAATCCCAATTTTTACAATCTGTTATTCCATTTATCTTAATTACAATACTTTTTATGCATTTTCTGTAATATGTTCTTAAATCAATACCATGAAAACAGCTTCTTAAATCTTCCGTAATAGTTTGAATTCATTTTAACAAGATCCTCTATGGGAATGACATCTGTTCTTTTGAACATATACTACATCGACAGTGGTTCACTTGCCACACGTCTCATTAAAACTGTCCATCAAGTTATTTTGCATGGGAATCAATAAAAACTGTAACAAGGTTTTGGCGCCGTCCGCCGGGGATCGAACTTAAATTGATTTTGAACTATTTCGGTGTGTGAATATAGTAGTTATAAATAATATTGTGCTTTTATATATTTTTCTTTGTTAACTTCTTTGTTGTTAGCTTTGCTTAAGATATTAAAAAGTCAGGGATCCAAAGAACAGGTTGATATAGATCCTGAAATAGAGAAGACTTTGAAGAAAATCAAAGGAAAAGCAAAGGAACAGCAACAACAAGAGGAAGGACAATCTTCTTCGATATCTCTCATACCACAAACAACTCCAAAATCTGAAGAGGAAAATATGGATAGGCAACAGAGCAACCAACAACCACCACCACGAAGGTGTACGTTGGGTGATTATGCAAATCAACAAGGACCGTGATACTTCTCAAGTATTGTGATGCCACAAACAAGGGCCTTGGAAATGAAACCAGCATTCCTAAGCTTGATAAGTGCTCATTAATTTACAGGAATGTTAAATGAAGATCCTTATACTTATTTGGCAACCTTTTATGAATTGGTTGGTACTATAGGTTTTAGCCTGGAACTCGCTTGAGCGAAACGACTACTTCAACCTGAAGGAAGCTCCACATCCTGCTTCACCTGCATGCATATCTCGCTTAAGCGAGTAATTTCACTTGAGTGAAACTCCAAAGTAGTGATCCCCTGTTCAACACTCGCTTAAGCTAATCTTCTTCTGCTGTAGCAAATTCCTCATGTTTTGATTCTGGATAACTTTTGCTTGAGCGAAGGAGATTCGCTCAAGCGACTTCATCATTGGAACTCATTGGGTGTATGTCGCTGATGTTATTTTCTACTACGCTTGAGCGAAACCAAGGTGTTTGCTCTCTGGATCATTTTCGCTCGGGCGAAGTAGTCTCACTTGAGTGAAATATTCTTCAGCCTTCACTGGTCCACAATCACTTGAGCAAAATAATGACTCGTTCCAGCGAATGACATACCTGTTACTTTAATCCTTTAAATGCATTACTCGCTCAAGCGAGCCTTCAGTTGGTCACGGCGAACAAACTCGCTCAAGCGAATTGTTCTCTCGCTTGAGCGACTTGATTATCCTTTTCTTTTAACTTGAGAAATCTTAGTGAAGCTTTTTCTTTTCTTTTCCTTTCTTCTCCCTTCTCCATTTATGCCTGAAATTACATCAAAATTTGGGATTTAGCAGCACCTATTGATGCTTTTAAGTGTGTACTGTCTGATTCTTAATTCATGGAAAATTTACTTAGAAAATATTAACACACTACACCTTATGTCCAAAATATGCTTAATTTATACCATAAAACTCATGCAATTTGGACATTTATCAGTAACATAAAAAACTTGCTTCACTTGCGTTGCCATGATGAATGGTTCCTCTTTATGACCTATCTTGTTGACGTCTACCAATGTAAATCCAAAATCATCAGTTTTGACACCATTCTTATTGTCAACGCATTTGCATTTAAACATAGGAACGGTGAAAGGACCGTAATCGACTTCCTGTATATCTTCAATCACACCAAAGTAGCATGACTCAGCCATGACAGGGTTGTTATCCTTTGAAGTTGAGAAATGCATTGACTGAGCCACAACCATAACTCCACTATTTTGATTTGTACTTTTCTTATTCTGTGTCCTTGTATAAAATAAATATTTATTTATTTCATACCCACAAAAGGTGAAGACATCAAAGTTCAGGCCCTGTGCTAGTTGATGTAATGTCACAGAAGCAGATGTATCTTTCAGAACGGTCATTTGGAACCACTACATGAATGTTTTGTTGTGTTTATTCAACACCCACTTTTTAGTCATTCTAGGGTTGTTTCTCTTGACTAGCTCTTTGTGAGTGGTTAGATACGGTTGCACGTCATCCGTGTTGTTTAAAATATACAAGTGCGCTTGAAGGACATCATCAAGTGGCATGCTCTTTATTTTTTTACCAATTGTACCTTTCCCATCCAATTGCCCATCATGACGAGTCTTCGAAATACCAACGCTTTCATCATGTGACATATAATCAATGCAAAACTTAATAGCTTCCTCTGCAATATACCTTTCCACAATTGAAGCTTCAGGACGATGTTGATTCTTCATATACCCTTACAATATCTTCATATATCACTCAATGGGATACATCCACCACAAGAACACTAGACCACACAAACAGACCTCTCTCACCAAATGGATGATTAAGTGGACCATTATGTCAAAAAAATAAGGTGGGAAATGCATTTCAAGTTGACATAGTATAAGTGATGCTTCCTATTCCAGCACATCTAATTTTTCGGGGACGATTACTTTACAACATATAGCATTGAAAAACAAACACAATCTTGTTATGACATTTCTCACATTTTTAGGAAGAATGTCATGAATGGCGATAGGTAAAAACTATTGCATCAACATATGACAATCATGAGACTTTAACCCAACTAACTTCAAATCTTTCATGGAAACATAAGTGTTGATGTTTGAACCATAACCAGATGGAACTTTCACACTACGTAATGATTCACACAAACTTTACTTTTCTTTTCTGGATAACGTATGACATGCTGGGGGAAAATATATTCGTTTGCCCTTTGATTGTGGATGCAAATCTTGATGTATACCCATTAACTCCAAGTCCATATGCGATTTTAGGCCATCCTTCCTCTTCCCGGGTATGTTTAAGAGTGTTCCAACCAAACTGTCGTACATATTTTTCTCCATATGCATTACACCAATGCAGTGTCTTACATCAAGCTCCCTCCAATATGGTAGGACAAAAAATGTTAACTTTTTCTTTTAATTTTTATATGCGGTGGACTATTTTTCACACTTACCAAACACCACGTTGATGGCTTTCACCTTTTCATATATCTGGCGACTAGATAGTGATGGAGGAGGCATTTCAAAATCTTGCACACCATTGAACGACTTCTTTAACCTATGAAACAAATGACTAACTTTAAGAAACTTTTGATGTTGGAGATAAACATTTTTCCTACCATGGTGCAGCCGTACAGAACTAGTTCCCTCCTCACATACAGGACAAGCTTTATGACCCTTCACGCTGTACCTGGATAAGTGAGCATACGCTAGAAAGTCATTGATCGTGCAGAATAACATGACACGCAATTTGAATGATTGCCCTACAAACCCGTTGATCCGGTCTGGATACCGGCCTCCAGACTAAGAGCCTGTTTGGATTGTTACTTTGGTTGATTTGACCAACCCCAAAAATAAATCCTACGGTCAAACGGAGTTTTGACTATCTCGAACGGCGTGAAGGATCAATATCAACTCTTAAATTTCTCTATTTCCCCAACTCCGTTTCCCCAACTGGAAACCAAACGGACCTTAAGACATCATCTTGACTGTTCTGGAAGGTCAACCGGTATCAGGTCAACATCCGGACTGTAAAAACACTGTGCTAGGAGTTCTTCCTTCACCAGTTACCCGAGGTAGCACCTAAAACATCAGACACATGATCCGTTCTCATTTTTCAGTTACATATAACCATTTGCCTAATGCAATGATAGGATACGTGGTTTCACTACTTATCACGATTGATACCCTGCACAGCGGAAGATGTCTATGTCATCCATTGAAAGGCACAAAGTACAGGTACAGGAGTGGTATACAGAAAAGGTGGATCTTCCCCCATTCTTGTGTCAGAATCGTACACTAATCATTGACCTACCCTCGATCGTATATTGAGCATCGAACTACTCTGATTGATACGCTATACACGGCATCAGAGCCTCTGGGCCCACTTGCACCCAACGATTCATTTTCCACGTTCAACTATAAATAACATATTCTCATACACATGCAAGGTTACATTGTTCTTACTCTTATCATACTATTACATTGCTTAAGTATTCTTTGAGTTCTTATCCACTCTACTAACTTGAGCGTCGGAGAATCTTCACAGGTGACACCACCTTTCGCCCTTGTCAATGTGAAACTCTGATGTGAAGGATCTCCAGGACAACAAGGCCAGTCTCTCCCACTGTGAGGTCAGATTATAATACCGGATACCTACTGTACCGGTGTACAAATATTAAATTCACCAACTTTTGTGGTTGGTTCCCACACCGGATCATAGACCCCGGTTCAGACCAGTTCATTGGCATGCCCATTGGGACCCGATAGAGTTATTCCCACTTTTCGCAGAAGTTCAGTAGTTAGCCATGGAGGGAGATGGACGCGATTTTATCGATGGTCATGTGGAGGATGTGACCCATCAGCACGCTGATAAGAGACTCGTTTTTGAATCTCCTAGAACCCACTCAAGGAGAATGATACCAGTTGCAACCCCAGACCCTCAAGACAAAGTTATAAGGCAACTCAGGGAGGATTTGATGGAGTTGAGAAGAGAAAAAGAGGTGACGGGGGACAAAGTGATATCCTAGGATGAGGAGACTCATCACACATCTACGAGAAAGAAATCTACTACTCTCCAATATTCGAAGATTCCCACCTATGAGGAGCGGGAGCAAACTCAAGACTTTGGAGATAGAGTCAGTGGAAGAAGGAAGGAGCAGGCGGTGGTGACCTCTGGGACGTACAAACTCAACGTTCCTTTCTCAAGGAGGCTCATAAGTGTACTTATCCCCAAGCATTTACAAACAACCCAGCCACATTCAATTGGAAAGTATAATGGAGAGACAGATCCCACTAAGCATCTTGATGCTTACATGTATGAGGCCATGTATCTAGGAGCATACAAAGATGTAATATGCAGAATGTTCCCACGAATATTGACGGAAGAAGCTCTTAGCTGGTTCAAGAGTTTACCCTCAGGTTCGATAAACTCCTGGGAGGAAATGGCAGCTGCATTTGAAATCCATTTCGTTATTTCTAGAGATATTCCCAGGACTTCTCATACCTTGGCCCAGATCAGGCAAGGAGAGAACAAAACTCTTAAGGAGTGTTTGAAAAGGTTTTACAAGGAGGCGGCTATGGTGCCTAACCTCACAGAGGCCATTCAACTTCATATTGTTGTTGAGGCTCCGCAACCTGGATCAGCCTTTGCCCTGTCTTTGGCAAAGAGTCCTCCGACGACGTTTGAGGAGTTCCAGAGGAAAGCTTCAAAGTATATGGGCATAGAGATGCATTTGGAGGCCACAGCAGCTAGATTGAAGCCATCAGTGCCCCCACATCAACCATGGAGAGATAAGGATAGGGTGAGGCTAGAGCAGCACATCCAGAGAGACGATTTGATGAGCCCCCGACCTCAGCAGCGGGACGGGCGTGTAGCATCTTTCAACAACTATGCCCCGTTGAACTCCAGGCATTCTTAGATTTTGAGGGAGGTTGGGTGGCCCACGCTCAGTATGTACGGGATAAGGAAGCCTGCCCCAATGAAAAGGCCTGGTAATTCTCAAAAATTTTGTGCTTTCCACGAACAGGTCAGCCATACCATGGATGAATGTAAAGTGCTGAAAAACGCGGTGGAAACCCTCATCAGGGAGGGAAAGTTTAAACAATACCTTTTTAAGGAGAAATTCATAGATGAACCAGACCGGATTGAGAAGAGGGGAAGAGATCATGATGACGAGGATGACAACAGTCGTAATCTGGTTAGGAGATTCTTAGCTGCTGAGAAACAAAAAGGAGTTGTGATCAGTGAGGGAGCTCAGCAGGACGGTATGCCCCAGCAGCAAAGGCAAGGCCGGCGTGAGGTAATCGATATGATCACTGGAGGGTTCACTGGGGCAGGAGCATCAATCACAACTCGCAAAAATCATCACCGAATGATCCTGTCTGTACAAGGAAAGCCTAGAGATAACCGTTCTTTTAAGGACGGCGTGGCAGCACCGGTGGTGTCATTTACAGATGATGATTTCGGCCCAACCATCCCAGGAGGTGATGACGCAGTGGTCATTATCACTATGATAGCTAACAAGGATGTAAAGAGAATCCTCGTTGACCAGGGAAGTTCATGTGATGTTATTTTTTACAACTGCTTCAAAAGAATGGGTTTTAATGATGTAGATTTACAGCCTTATACACAGGAACTCACAGCCTTCAACGGAGCAAAGTAGCCCACCAAGGGGTATCTTGACACCCTTGTGTCTTTTGAAGGCGAACCTGGAGCAAGAACGGTAAAGTCTAGAATTTTGGTGATTGATGTGGAGTCGCCTTACAACGGTATTATAGGTCGTCCTACTCTGAACGCAATGGAAGCAATTGTGTCTACTCCACACCTCCTTATCAAGTTCATTGATAAGGACAATGGTGTATCTTCGCTTTGAAGTGACCAAGAAATGGCCAGGTACTGCTACAACCTGAGTTTGAATATGGTGAAGCTGGAGACTTTTAATAAGAAGAGAAAGTTGAGTGATGAAGGAACAACGGCTGGGTTTGTCAGTTTGATTGATCTTGATCCCATAGCGGAATTGAAGATTGACCCACTCAATCCATCAAATCCCACGCCGGATGGAGGTTCTAGGGACATCGTTTTAAGAGATTCCCCAGAGAAGTTCACTCACATCAATGATAATCTGGAGTCGATTATGGAGCAGCATCTGTTAGCACTCCTCCAGGAATTCAAAGACCTTTTTGCATGGACTACTGCAGATATGCCTGGGATGGATCCTAATTTTTGTTGTCACAAGTTATCCGTCTATCCAGAGATGAGGTCGGTTGCCCAGAAAAAGAGAAGATTGGGGCCAGAGAAGCAGAAGGCAGCTTGTGAGTAGACAGAGGAGCTGTTGAAGGCCAGATTTATCAGAGAAATCTGTTATTCTTCTTGGATTTCTAATGTGGTAATGGTTCAGAAAGCTAATGGCAAGTGGAGAATGTGTACTGATTACGTTGACCTCAATGCTGTTGCCCGAATGACCCATATCCTCTCCCAAATATTGATCGTATGGTGGATGATTCATCTGGTTATCAGTACCTAAGTTTCATGGACACATATTCGGGGTACAACCAGATTCCGATGTGGGAGGAGGATCAAGAGAAGACTGCTTTCATCAATGAGCATGGTGTCTTTTGGTACACCATCATGCCTTTCGGTTTAAAGAACGCTGAGACCACTTACCAGCGCATGATTAACAAGGTGTTTGAAGGCATGCACACCAAACTGGTGGAGGTGTACATTGACGATATCATTGCTAAGACCCCTGCTGGGGGTGATCACATTGAAGATTTACGCCAGGTGTTCACACGATTGAGACAGTACAACATGAGGCTAAACCCATTGAAATGTACTTTCGTTGTCCCAACTGGGAAATTTCTGGGTTTCATGTTAATTCAGCGGGGAATTGAGGCAAACCCTAGGAAATGCCAAGCAATACTAGGCATGCAGAGTCCGAAGAGCCTGAGGGAAGTATAATCTCTGAACAAAAAGGTGGTAGCATTGGCTCGATTCATGCCTAAGATGGCGCATAGATCCTTTCCCTTGTATAAGGTGCTAAAAAAGTCCAAGAAGTTTGAGTGGGGACAAGAGCAAGAGCAGGCATTCTAGGAACTCAAGGAGGTGTTGTCGAGTCCTCTGATCTTAGTAAAGACAGACCCCGGTGAGTCTCTCATTTTGTATTTAGCTATTTCGGATGAAGCGTTGGGAGTGGCATTGGTCAAGGAAACCTCAGAGGAGCAGAGGCCAGTGTATTTCACCAGCAAGACGTTGCAAGAAGCAGAGGGCCAATACTAGAAGATTGAGAAGGCCGCTCTCGTAGTTGTCTAGGCTTCACGACAGTTGAGGCCGTACTTCCACACGTACCCAATATTGGTGAGAACGGATTTGCCACTCCGTTCCGTTCTAAGCAAGCCGGACCTCGCTGGGAAGATGATTAAGTGGTCTATCGAACTTTCTGAATTCAAAGTTTCTTATGAACCATGAGGAGCCATTAAAGCCCAAGTCCTAGCAGATTTTTTCGTTGAGATGACAGGGGCAGATCCAGCCACACCTCGTGCTCATTGGACCATTTATGTAGATAGGTCATAAAATAGTAAAGGATGTGGAGCTGGTGTCATTGTGGAGAGTGATGACGGTGTGCATTTGGAAATCTCTCTTCAATTCAACTTTAAAACTTCCAATAACCAGGCTGAATATAAGGCGTGTCTTGCCAGACTCCGAGCAGCAATTGATATCGGAGCAACAGAAGTGACATTGTGCAGCGATTCACAGTTGGTGATATCGTAAATTCAAGGTGAGTATCAGGTCCGTGAGCCTCAACTTCAGCTATGTGTGAATGAATTGAAAGGGAGATTCTCTGTGTTAGAGTTTAAGCATATGCCAAGGGAAGAAAACACTAAGGTAGACATTCTCTCGAGGCTTGCGAGCACGAAGCAGCCTGGCAGTACAACTATAGTAGTGCAGAGCGCTTTATCATCACCCAGTATACCTTTGGCACCGTTGCTGAATGCAATATCGTATCGAGCCTTTGATGAGAATTCATGGGTAGTTCCCTGCATTCGATACTTCGTGGAGGAGCAACTGCCCACCGATGACCTAGAGAGGAAGAAGCTGAAAAAGGGGCTGCCTTATTTTACAATGGTGGATGGCATGCTTATATGGAGGGGATTTTCTATGCTATATCTCAGGTGTTTGAATGAGAACGAGGTACAAGGCGTACTGGAAAAAGTGCATGAGGGACAATGTGGACACCATGCCGGAGGAAGAAGTTTGATGAGGAAGGTTCTCCGGGCGGGCTTCTGGTGGCCCACGATGAAGAAAGACTCCATCGAGTTTATAAAGAAGTGTGATCTGTGTCAAAGATTTGCCAATCTTCATCACACACCGGCCCAAGAACTTTCTTCATCAACTGTTCCATGGCCATTTCATCAACTGGCTTCGATGATCGTCCTTCACCAGTCGAAGGAGACTCTGACCCTTCTGCAGTACCGTCATCGTGGGTTTCCAGAAACAGGGAACAAAGACAGGGGGAAGAGAAGGGGACGAAGAACGAAGAAGAGAAGAAAAGAGAGAACGAAGCAGTGGAGAAAGATGCATAACCACAGTGGCACAAGGCATATGTATATGCGTACGAATAGAATGAGAGTGGGGTGGGGAAGCGTGAATTACAGCCCCACTCACGCGACCCGCCAATCAGAAGCAGCCAAGCATTTAACAATTAAGCATGATTAATCTGCCATCATTCCTTAAGTTAGGCTAATTAAGTTAATTATGACTAACAAATAATTTCCTATTTTAAAATTATAATCCTAATGGTTTAATTTCATTCGGTATTTAATTTCAAAATTGGGATGTTACAATTCTCCCCCTCTTAAAAGAATTTCGTCCCCGAAATTCACTCGGTAACAAACCTTGATTAAACAACTCAGGGTACTGTTGCCTAATAGCGTCCTCGCGTTCCCAGGTGTATGAGGTATATCCATCTTGTCGCCACTACACTTCAACCAGTTGCACATTCTTGCTCCTCAAACGCTTTACCGATCGGTCCACGATTCTAGTTGGTACAGTTATAATGGTCAGATCTTCCTTGATTTCTACTCCATCATCAGGCATTGTGTGAGTAGAATCAGGTAGATACTTCTTTAGTTGAGACACATGAAATACATTATGCAATCGGGATAGGTGAGTCGGTAATGCTATTCGGTATGCCATGGAACCGACTCGTTCCAATATCTCATAAGGCCCAATGTATCGGGGGTTCAACTTTCCACTCTTTAAGGCTCGCCCGACTCCTTTGCTCGGTGAAATCTTTAGAAACACCCTATCTCCGACTGAAAATTCCAGTGGTTTGGTCTGTCTGTCATAGTAGCTCTTCTGTCTGTCCTGAGACACCTTCATCTTATCCGTAATTATCTGAATCTGTTCTGAGGTTTGCTTCACAATCTCCGGCCCCAATAGTAAACTCTCACCCGTTTCCGACCAACAGAGTGGGGTCCGGCATTTTCGGCCATACAGGGATTCATAGGGTGCCATGCCAATACTGCTGTGATGGCTATTGTTGTACGTAAATTCGATCAAGGGAAGGTACTGTTCCCAACATCCACCATGCTCCAACACACACGCTCTCAATAAGTCCTCTAGACTTTGTACCGTTCGCTCGGATTGTCCATCCAATTGGGGGTGGTAGGCGGAACTTAACCAAAGTTTCGTGCCCAACTCCTGGTGCAAGCTGGTCCAAAACCGAGACGTGAATCTAGGATCCCTGTCCGATACAATAGAAGCTGGCACTCCATGCAGTCGGACAATTTCGCGAATATAAATCTGAGCCAACTTATGTAACGGGTACCTCATGCTCACAGGCAGGAAGTGTACGCTTTTCGTCAATCGGTCAACAATGACCCAAATCGCATCATGACCCGCTCGGGTTTTTGGTAACCCCATGACAAAGTCCATGGCAATTGAGTCCCACTTCCACACGGGAATCTCCAGGGGTTGCAATGCACCATACGGCTTCTGGTATTCGATTTTCAATTTTTGACAGGTGATACACCGAGCCACATATTCCCCTATATTTCTCTTTAATCCGGGCCACCAGAATTGTAGTCTTAGATCATGGTACATCTTCGTGGCACCCGGATGGATGCTTAGCAGGCTCTTGTGGGCTTCATCAAGCACCATCCTTCTTAATTCTCCCCCACCCGGTACATATATTCTATTTTTCACTCGGAAAATCCCGTCTGATCCCTCGGTCAAGGACAAGTCCTTACCCTTGGCCTGAGTCTTCTTTAGATCAGCCAAGTAGGGATCTAACTTCTGCTGCTCGAATACCAACTTCAGGAACTCGTTGGCAATCTTCAGTGTACCAAGTGTTATTTTCTGAGCCGAAGAGACGTCAACATGCAAGTTCATATCTCGGAATTGCTCCAATAACTCTAACTCTCTCACCATCATCACAGCCACATGGAGGGATTTCCGACTCAACGCGTCGGCAACAACGTTCGCCTTACCCGGATGATACTTCAGCTCGAAGTCATAATCTTTTAAAAATTCCATCCATCTTCTCTGCCTCATGTTCAACTCCTTCTGGTCAAATAAATATTTGAGGCTTTTGTGGTCGCTGTATACTTCGAGCTTAGAACCGTACAAGTAATGCCTCCATATCTTCAACGCGAAAACCACAGTTGCCAATTCTAAGTCATGGGTCGGATAATGCTGTTCGTGAGGTCTCAATTGCCGAGAGGCGTAAGCTATCACTCGGTCCTTCTGCATTAATACACACCCCAGGCTGAGTCCTGACGCATCACAATAAACCACAAAGCTCTCTTGCAAGTTTGGCAATGCCAATACTGGAGCGGTCGTCAACTTATTCTTTAACTCTCGGAAACTACCCTCGCACTCGGAACTCCAGACGAAAGGGACGTTTTTCTGAGTCAGCTTGGTCAGTGGCAGAGCAAGCTTAGAAAAACCCTCAATAAACCTTCTATAATAGCCAGCTAGGCCCATAAAGCTTCTTATCTCCGAGACCGACTTGGGTCTCTCCCATGCCATTATAGCTGCCACCTTTGATGGGTCCACTGAGACACCTTCCATGGAAATTACATGACCGAGAAAGTGGATCTTATCCATCCAGAAATCGCACTTCAAAAGCTTTGCAAACAACTACTTCTCCTTCAATACTTGGAGTACCGCTCGGAGGTATTCTTCATGCTCCTCTGGGGTTTTAGAATAGATTAAGATATCGTCAATAAAAACAACTACGAATCGGTCTAGGTATGGGTGGAATATGCTGTTCATGTAATTCATGAATACAGCAGGGGCGTTTGTCACACCGAACGGCATCACTACATACTCGTAGTGGCCATACCGAGTCCTAAAGGCAGTCTTTGGAATATCCGAGTCCTTCACCCAGATTTGGTGGTATCCCGATCGTAAATCGATCTTTGAGAAGACTGAAGCACCACGCAGTTGGTCAATCAAATCATCGATTCTGGGCAACGGGTATCGGTTCTTAATCGTGAGTTTATTCAACTGTCAGTAATCTATGCATAATCTCATGCTGCCATCCTTCTTTTTGACAAGTAGCACAGGTGCGCCCCATGGTGATACACTCGGTCTAATGAATTGTTTTCCGAGTAACTCATCCACCTGCTTTTTCAACTCAGCCAATTCTGTTGGGGATATTCTATAAGGTGCATTGGAGACTGGCTCAGCTCCAGGAATCAAGTCTATAGAGAATTCAACTTCTCTATTCAGAGGGACACCCGGGACGTCCTCCGGAAACACTTCGGGGAATTCACAAACAGTCGGAATATCGCTCACCCGGGCTCTACCCTCTCCCTCAGTTAAACAAAGCATCATAAATAGCTGAGCTATACCTTGTACCATGTAATCTTCGTTGTTCTGCCTCAGAAAGATTACCCTTCGGTTTCGACAGTCCACTAATACCTTATTGGCTGAAAGCCAATCTATGCCAAGTACAATGTCGAGGCCCTTTAGAGGTACGCACACCAAATTGAAGGTGAAGCTCCGATCGCCCAATTCAAACATTATATCCTTACACATCGATGATGTCAACACCTTAGTGCCAGTCGGATTGGCTACTTCCAAAGTCCGATCCATATACACAGTCGGTAACTTTAAGCGTCTCACACACTCATCAGCTATAAAAGAATGGGTGGCTCCAGAATCAAATACTACATTAAGTGTATATCTACCGAGTAAGCATTTACTTTACACCAAGTCATTCGCTTGTCCAGCCTCCTCCGCGTTGATGGCGTATACCCTCCCGGCAGCTGGTTGGTCGGTATTTCTCTTTCGGTTGTTTGGAGCGAACATCATATTCCCTCTGGCTCTATTATCTCTGCCCTCCGATCGTTGGCCACCATTCCCACGGCCTCTCCCTCGGAGGCCTCCATGATGCACATGGGCGTCTGCTTGGCGTAATTGAGGACAGTCGGGGCGGATATGCCCCTTCTCATTGCAATGAAAACATATGACATTTCCTCCACCATCACAATTCTGAGCAAAGTGGTCACCACCACATTTAAAACACTTGCCAAATCTGGGACGTCCACTAGTCTATCCCCCTTGATTGTTCAGACCCTTATATCTAGCAGAGGGTCCACTTCTTCCAATGTTACCTGATCTCTTGAAGCGTGACTGTTGAGGCCTCAAGGAGGGTTCTGCCCTACTGCTCTGGTCCGAATGGGCCTTGTCATCTTCTTCGAAAATCCTACATTTATTCACCAGTACTGGGAAACTTCTAATTTCTTGGTATCTGCAAGCTCTTTTAATGTCCAATCGTAGTCCGTTCTCGAATTTGAGGCATTTAGAACTCTCAGTCCCAGGTTATTGGAAGGGCGGATAGAATAGACACAGCTCTTCAAATCTGGCTGTGTATTCTTCTACAGACATGAAACCCTGTTTCAGTTCCATAAATTCTAGTTCCTTCCGACTCCTCACTGTGTCAGGGAAATATTTTTCCAGGAAGCACGTTTTGAAATTTTCCCAGGTCAGCTGGATGTCGTCATCAACCAGTCAGTTTCTGGCAATCTTCCACCAGTTTTCTGCTTCGTCCCGCAGCATGTACACTGTGCACTCCACCTTCTGGGCCTCGATACAGTGAAGGCCCACAAAAATCCTCTCTAACTCTTGAGTCCACTTGTAAGCCGCCTCGGGGTTAAGTCCCCCTTGAAACTCACTCGGCTTCCTCTTTAGGAAGCGATCCAACACTTGGCCATCTTCAGCTCGAGGCTGGCCCTGCCTCTCAAACACGTCTGCAAAACGTTGGAATGCCGCGGCTATGGCTTCCATGCTTTGACGATTCGTCATTACTTATCCTGAAATTAACACCCCTTCAAGGATAAGTATACAAGTTACTCATTACCGATTGGATCTCATCCCAACATTCAATAACTATAGCACATTATACCATTCCTATATATCATATAATCAATCGGATCAGGAGGGAAATAATCTCCTATCCTCAATTTAATATTTCAACATCGTTCATGTTCAATAGGATATCACAATAATAATGACCACTCGGTCATAATGCACATAACCGCTTACACTCGGTAAGCATACCTTGGCCTTGGACCTTTTAGGTCTGCTCTGATACCAAAATGTAACACCCTAATTTAATAAATAATAAATACCAAAACAGGGAAAATTTTTCCACAAAAATAATTCAAATAGACCACAAACAACTGAGTAGAATATGGAATGGAAGGCAGGAAAAACGTAAAGCCATCCATACGTATGGCAAGAACCGGCAAAAGGAGAGAAGAGGAAAGAAGGCAACGGAAGCAAGAGCCATGCACAGCGGAAGGCATAAGCGCCTAAGCGAACCCAACAGCACCACACTCACTCGCTCAAGCGAGACCCAGCGTCGCTTGAGCGAGACAGCCCACTCGCTCGGGCGTGCACACACTCGTCTAAGCGAACCAACCAAAAGCCTTCCCAACCATTCACATTCACTGGAGTGAGAATTCACTCGCTAAAGTGAGAACTCGATCATTCGGTAACAAGACATCCATTCACTCGGAGTCAGGGGTTTCAATTGCTCGGGAACAACCCCAACACACATACTTCCCATAACTTAGCTCCTTACATCCTTCCACCCAGTTTATACACACAATCTACTCGGGTAAGGATGGTTATCCCACACGGAGTCCTTAACTATCTCACTCGAAATATTTCCCAATCGAACACCACTCGATGTATTCCAACTTCAACACAATCGGGTCACTTTACACATTCACTACTCGGTATACGTTCACCTTAGATCACCAGGACACATTACTCCTTCACTCAGATTTCAGAATCTATGTTCACTCGGGGAAGGCCTTTACTCGTGACACATTCGGATTAACCCCTAGCCGCTGATTCTGACCAATCGGGAGACGATTCTCATAGCCATTTCATTCGGACTTCACACGTACATTTCACTCGGAGTATTCCTCACGGTCTTTTATCACTCGGGTCTTTTACTCATTTTCCACTCGGCACACATAATCCTTCTTACTCAAGTTTTCTTACTAAACCAAGCCTCTCCTAGAATCTTCTAGTTTCCAATAAGTTTACTACTCTGGGTTCCACTCGGGATTCTTATAAATCACTCATCAGTCGGAACATCTAACCTTTCCTCAGTCGGGGTAAGTCACTATCTCGCTTCCCATAGCATTAACTTAGTTCCATGTTAACCTAAGATCGTACGACCTCCCACGCTCGGAAGCACCTATGTACATCACTCGGAGTTCACGCACAGCATAGATGAGCATACGACATATATATATATACAGGAATATATACAGTTAATTTACAAGCACATTGTCATACCCTCAACCCAAGGGAATTCAAATTCTGGTTTAATAGACTAATATCAAAACACGAGCCGACCAAGGCTTAACCTAAACATTATACACAATTTCTACATATATACATATGGTTCCATCGTGCATAATCATTCCATTCGACTTGCAACTCCACCTTCACTCATTGTTCCAAGAGACATTCACTGAAAATATTGCCACAGTAGGGGTGAGCTTTTACATTTAAAATGACAGTTAATGACTCGGCATCAGCATCAATACTTACACTCACGTTCACTCGGGTTGCATTCAATTTGGATTTCAGCCATGCAGAATATAATACTTTCAAAGACATACACTTACATACATATTACGTGAGTTCATTTTCAATCAAACAAAAGCATGCATCAACTCATTCAGAATTCACTCGTATCACACCGAGCCATCCCACTCACCCTATCCTAACCAACATTTCATCTACATGCATGCCTACGGATCCGACTTAAGCAATGATTTTCAATTACAGGTTCCCTTACTGGCCTCTCGTCCATTAGCCCTTCCCGCGTGGTACCGGCCTCCCATTGACGTCTCGAGACTTAACTCTAGCTCCTACGGCTACCACGGGCTCTCATAGGATCTAGCCAAGGGTCTGTAGCTGGAGATCATTTTGTTGGGGCTCCTGACCTTCCACGGGTTACCCCATTCCTGTACATGCAGCCTATATGCTTAAACAACGAGTATCCTCAATTATTCGACTCACTCCTTGTAACCATTAGCGTCACATCCGATCCAACATATTTCTTACATTCAATCATCCCTCGTACCAGCATACACAGTACTCAAACGGTTCATGTTTACAATATCTCAAATGAACTCAGTCAACAATCACACATACGTATCCTCTCGGTATTAACAATAATAAGAACATGCATCACATGCGTTTATATATAACCAACTATCAGAATTCAACACAACGACCCCAAATACATGCATGCAATTGTATAACCATAATCAAGACTCTGCAATCACACATATGGCATTCAAGGATTCACAATCATGCATTGCACACAGTCATCACAGACACATTCATACACACGCAAGGTAATACGTTCATCTGGTACCGTCCATCACCCATGCATTTGACATGCAAGCGCCCCCTACCTTCTAGAGGGACTCGAGAAGCTCTTCTGTTTTCCGACGATTGGTCTGATGCTCTGTCTGCCTCGCTTAGTCCCCTTCGCGCAGTCGTACTCTGCAATCGGCTCGGGAATAGGAGGTTGTTCCTCCTCTGCTTTGATGATCGTCCTTCACCAATCGAAGGAGACTCTGACCCTTCTGCAGTACCGTCGTCGTGGGTTTCCAGAAACAGGGAACAAGGACAGGGGGGAAGAGAAGGGGACGAAGAACGAAGAAGAGAAGAAAAGAGAGAACGAAGCAGTGGAGAAAGATGCATAACCACAGTGGCACAAGGCATATGTATATGCGTACAAAGAGAATGAGAGTGGGGTGGGGAAGCGTGAATTGCAGCCCCACTCACGTGACCCGCCAATCAGAAGCAGCCAAGTATTTAATAATTAAGCATGATTAATCTGCCATCATTCCTTAAGTTAGGCTAATTAAGTTAATTATGACTAACAAATAATTTCCTATTTTAAAATTATAATCCTAATGGTTTAATTTCATTCGGTATTTAATTTCAAAATTGGGATGTTACAGTCGGCATCGGAGTTGGACGTTCTTTAGGAACTTCGAGAAGAAGCTTTTGTTAGGGATCAGGCGTTTAAAGCAAAGGCCGCTCTCTGATACCACAAGCGCGTTCAACACAGAGCATTCAACACAGGAGAGCTTGTTTTGAGGAAGGCAAGTGTGGGAAATAAGTTTACGCACCAAGGAAAGTTAGCGCCGATGTGGGAAGGCCCATATATAGTATCCGAGGTGACTGGAAAAGGATCATACCGCTTATAAGAGCTCGATGGCACACAGATCCGCAACAAGTGGAACACTCAAAATTTGCGTATTTATTACAGCTAGTTGGTAAGACGGCATGTACTCTTTTTCCTTACTTGAGCTTTTTCCCAATGGGTTTTTCTCAAGAAGGTTTTAACGAGGCATGACCCCAACTACGCTCTTTTTGTAATCCTTGTTAAATTTAATGAGAATGCAATTCATGAACTTGCTGTCTTCACTCTCTTTCTATGTTATGATTTATAGCTTTACGCCTCTGTATATGAAGATCCTCAGGACGGATGATCCCAATCACCTATTGTAACATCCCTGGTTTTTCTGAATAGGAACCAAAGCTCTCAGAACCCCTGAGAGTATCATGCTAAGTATTTTGAGAGAATGAGGCTTAGGCTTGATCATTAGATCATCGTGAGAATGTAGGAAAATAAGAATTGAGAGGATGTGAGCAACAGATAGTCAGTTAAACGGAGACGAGTGAGTAAGGGAGGCTGTGTGCAATAGTAACCCCTAGAGAGACTTGCTCAATTACTGATGATTTATATGGAGATAATTGTGTTTGATTTAGTAATTAAATTATTAATGAAGTATTGTATTCGTGAATGTATTCTGTTATTAATGCTAGAATTGATGAATTATGATATATATTTAATTTTGGTAGATTATAAATGATGGTGAATTACCTGATTAAGAACATATTTAGAATAATTAAATTTATTTAAGTATCTAGTTAGATTTAGAGGATAGATGATTATTAGAGCCCAAGATTTCATAAAACTTAATTAAGCCTCTTTAATAAAATGATCACAGAATAATACGTTATTTGGATATCAACAGATAAATAGACGTTGTTATTGAAGAGATCAGTAATTAATATAAAATGAAATAAATGGATAATCCTTATTTTAGTGTTTAACATTATCTGTGATAATATTAAGATATGAAAATATATATGTATATATTTATAATATATTTTAGTTAAAGAGATTATTTAATTACTGTATTTTAATGATAAACGACGTTCAGTTCCTCAAGAATTAAACTGTAGGGCCCCGCCTAAGGTCAGGCTCTGACCACTTGCATCGAGACTAATGATCCACTAAGGAAACAAGTCCTCTTAGGATCACTTCCTGAAGAATCAAGGGTAATTGACTTAGTCTGACCGGCCAAATCAAAATCCTCAACGTTTCCTACATTTGACTGTTTATATACCTCGGGGTGTCCAATGGTGACATGGTCAGTCCGTAATAACCCATTTCGACATTTTAAGAATGTTTCATGAAGAGCTTGAAGTTCGATTTGGTCTCTGCCAACCTCATCCACGAATCATTTCATTTCTTCGGAAGCCCAATGTGCGTACTCTTGACGTTTTTTACGTAGTTTCCTCAAACGATGTTAGATTGAGGTAATTCCAGTTTTGTTCACTTCGTTTCAAAAATATCTTCAAACTCTATTTCTGGCCTCAATCTCAAATTCCTACTCTGTCATACTCAAATTCAAGAGTTTATTAAAATCATCATAGAACCATGATTATTCACGTTTTATCTTGCGCATGGTTCGTTTGAAAATTCATAACTCTCTCGTACGACCTCCGTTTCTTGCAAACTTGGTGTAAAAATCACCGTAACAAAATTATCTACATTTTTCATGAAGACTTAGAAAGCTAGATCCACACAGATTGGTACAGTTTTTAGAATCTTTGCTAGAATATGAGTTTCACGTCACTATGCTGACAGGCCCTAGAAAAATTGCTATATCACCCTCTTCCAGGACTCAAATCGCTTCGCTCTTTTAGCATAGATCCGTATCAAAAATATCTACAATTATTATGAAGATCACGAAGGCCAATTCTCAAAGGAGAATTAATTACAAATTTATTTCTACAGCTCCACCTGATTCAAAAGCGATTAGAGCATCCTGTCGTATTTTGATCATATCTCGGGCTACAGGTATCGGATCGCTGCAAATGATATATCGATTTAAGGAGAAAACAAAGACCTACAACTTTGGTGCTGGGAGTTTCCTCTGATTCGTACTCCACGAATTATCACAGGATTGTTTTTAACGTGATTAATTTCTGGTTCATGAAAATCCTGCACGCTGAAAATTATCGGGTGACAATTTAATTTTCCAGTCCTTCTTTTTTAACTCACCACCACACCAGCCATTGGACAAGTGTCACCTCCCTGTCCATGCCCTCTACTCACGGTTTCCCACTGCCCAGCAGCTGCAGCATCCACTCAACCATAACTGATTATTATATTATTAGGCATGCCAAGACATTCTTCTAGTATGAAGTGCAAATTACATCACCCATTCCCTTGCCTTTCATGCTGCAGTCACGCCTATGTACTGTCCAGAACCACTCATCCATGCACATTCCCTCTTAAACGTTTTCCTAAGCAGCCCCATTTTAATATTACAGCATGCCATTCCATTCCATTCCCTCTTGCCTCACGTTACAACCCTCCCACAAGAGCCATCCCTCTCATTTTCTCAATTTCAGAATTTTAAACACTACACTCTTCTCTCCCTCCAGCCACAAACGTCCAGCTCCCACAATCCCCTTCCATTTAGAAACTCCAAGGTTCAACCCTCCTTCTCTTCCTCTAATCACCTCATGTCACCATCCAACCTACACCACCTTCCTTCAACCATTTAAATCATCATCATCTCCTTTCTACTTGTCCTCAAAACCGTGCCAATCTTCACTGTCCAGCCCCTCAAGTGGCAAAGCTCAACGCATGCATGGCTGTTAGAAATCCATTTCATTCCCTTGCATGAAGAAGTCTTAAAACCATGAGCATCGCCTAACAAGTTAAGGTGAGGTTTTGATTTTCTTACTCTTAAAACCTTTGTTCTCTTTTCTTTAGATTTCTACACCTCCATGCATGCATTTTGAGCCTTCTTCCTTGCTGTTTTGGGGACCCAAAACCATGACCATGTTGCTAAATCTTGTACATGTCACTTTCTCTTTAGGATTACGCGAATGATCGACAACGAACGGCGGGAGATTTCTAACAAACGGTGAACCTTTGGTAACAAACTCTTTCAACTTCAATTAAATCCATGGCTGTCCTACTAATTGCCTTGCTAAACCGTGGCTGTTTTCCTCTTTCTTATCCATGCATGTTCATTTTCCTAAAGATCTGGGAGCCTAGACGACGATCGGAGTACGCTAGGAACGATCGGTGGAATTTTTGGTGAACCCTCTAATTTCTCTCTCCGGGAAGCAGCTATAAACGAGGTAAAGGGGGTCTTTTCCTTGCTTGATTACGTTTTTGGTTGTACCATAATATTCCTTGAGTAATCGGGGACCTCCGTTTTGAATTTCATCACGATCCAACGGTCGGATCTTAAACCGTAAAATTTTTCGTAACCGACGACTTAAAGTTTACATTTTTGGATTTTCCGGTATTTTAAAAATTTTAATTGGCATAACTCCACGTTCATAAACTCAAAAGGATTTATCGCGATCGGATCAACGAAAAGAGTTTTAGAAAAATTCGCAATTAGGCAGGCTCGGTTTCATTCGATATGGGTGTATTAATTATTTTTAATTTTGGATGTTATTATGTAATTTGTAAAATATTATCCGGTAAGCCCCGCTATTAAATAATTTAAATGATCGTTAAACGTCGTTGAGTTATTTTGGAAATAATGCGCACGTTAAAACGAATTCTCAATCGGATGTTAAAAATAATTTAATTTTTCTAAGTTACAAAAGTAAATTATTTGGAGAAAGTTTAAATAAAGAAATTAAATTTTTGAAAACCACTCCAAATAATATTATTGAAAAGTTTTCTTAACTTAAAATAACGTTTTATAAGTAGGAATATATATATATATATATAATATATATATATATATATCAAACGTTTAGAATCTAACTAGAATAAGAAATTTTGTGACCACTTTTAGTGACCACTTGGAAGAAAGAAATGGTAGCCTTAGAAATTTAAGAAAAGAGATAGATTTAATAACTAGAGACTTGATTAGAAAGAATGGACTTTGGGATTAATTATTTCAGTAGAATAAAGATACTTAGAGCAAAGAAATAATGAACTAGAATTTTAAAAGTTAACTAAGGTTCTAAAAAGAATCCAAATAAATTAATAGGATTATATACTTAAAACAAATTAAGCCCAAAAATCTAGAATTTTTAAAGGGAAATGGTACTATGTTAGAAAATTTTAAAGAGCCATTAAAGGAAATTGTATGTCTAGGATAAGTTAGTTAGCAACTAATAGACAGACTTTTGAGTATAATCGCCGCTAAACTAAAAAAAAGTAGTACTTACCAATTAACTAGTGACTTTCGGAAACTAAGCAATATCACCCTAAGTTGTGACCTTGAGTGATAACTTTAGAGATTAAGAAAAAAGGATAGAAGCCTTTAAAGAGAACCGGATTAATAAGAATAAATCTAGAACTAATTATTTTTGAGACTTAGAAGTAAAGATAAACAAGTTACAACTTAACATATTAGCCAAGACCCTAAGGAAAAGTTTAAATAGATTGATGAGTTCCTTCTTTAAATAGGAGAGAGTAGGAACCAACGTTCTTTTACTTCTTCGGGCAATGAATTAATAAGTGAATAATTTAGCCATTATGATTAAAGAAAGAAACCAAAGGGGAAGATAGTCTAAATTAAAATGGTTAACGACAAAGGCATGAAAGTTAGCTACATAAAATTTTGGAGTATGGTAAAAGAGAAAGTAATTAGGCTAAATATTAACTTCCCTAAATGACTAGGATACCTTGAATTAAAGGAGTCCAACGCTCGTGTAGGTAAAGTAAATTATCCCAAGAGAAAAAGGATTGAATATAGTTAGAGATAGTGGATTGACTAATTAAGTTATTAGGGAAGAGTTATTTAATCTAGTGGAGAACTAAGTTAAAGAAAATATTGTGATTATGTGTAAGGAACTAAGATAAGATATAGTTACCGAAGGTAATCAAAAACCAACTAAGAATTTAACAAGGAATATTGAATGGTAAAAATTCCAATGGACTAGTTTTACTCAATAAGATCATGGAGAATTATAAATGGTTTTTAATTACACTTAAAAGTCTACCGAGTTGATAAGAATTCGATTCACGTACTACTAGGTGACCCAAGAAAATGAGACCTCGTGAATACGTACGTGTTTGATATGTGACGTGCTAAGGGATTGTGTGATGACTTCTTAAGAACAATGGATGTATGTGTGTACTAGTTGTGCAAGGTACATATGTGATGAGATGTGTGATGTTTGTGACAATGTATGTGATTTGACGTGATGAATAACACTCGTATGATGCATGGATAACTAGATGAGGAATTTGTAAATAAAAGATTTGGAAAATTGTATCCGTAGAGGTCCCTGAATAATTAAATATGAAATTATGTGAGACTCGGATCCGAGATGAAATGTGGGCGTTGAAGCGCCAATGTACCCAAATTGTTGAGAAAGTGTAAAACCTCACTTCATTCCTAAGTGTCGAGCATGTTACTATAATAAAGAAAATAAGAAGACTTGGTTACACTGAGTAAAGAAAAGGACTCGACATTAGGAATGAAGGGGAGTCATTTGGGGGACCCTACCGAGGACCATTGAACAAAAATGAATTATTGAATTGTGCATCATGAATTGGAGTTAAGGAGGGATGTTGGAATGATCCCCTAAAGCATACAGTGATGGGTACACTGAAGAATCTGCCGCGCCTCGATTCCCGATGGCACTCTAGGGAGTATCACCGGAGGCGGGAATTCCAAGTGGCATCGGATTCACGCCTGTCACCGGATAGCCCGTAGCAAACTCTGGTGTACTTCGACAAGAGGTGGGATTTTCTATGACCGTGGAGTGCCCATTCTGTGGTGATGTGTGATATGTATGATTGGTCATTTTGATGTTAGGACTGAGAGTCTTTACCCATTTATGAAAACCAGAACGAGGAGAGCTCCAGTCGCTCTAGTTGGGGAGGGGAGATAAGGGTGGCGTTGTTGTGCACATGGATATGGTATATGAGATTGTTGAGGAGGAGATGGGCCCACATGCATCATGATGACTAACAAGAGAATAGAAATAATGAAATGAATTCATGCATTGCATCGTTGTGTTGAAATTGTGATTGTTCATGATTTGAGTATGATTGTATGAATTTTTGTATCCTTGAGAGTTGAATGAGGAATTGGGAATGGTCAGTGAGAACAAGAGTGGTGAGATAACTTAGAGTGTATTTTAGGAATCCCAAAGAGAGTGGACGGGGCTCGATCTTGGATTATTTGTGTTGTATGTGGGTAGGTGTTGATGAGACACCTTCCCGATTATTATGGAGGTGAAGACTCACCTTTACAATTATTTTTCCAGACTTCCAGGTTGGACCATACACTGCAGAGGATCATACAGACTGCGTATCGAAGATCACGCGAGCTCTCATTGGATCGAAGATGGGAAGATTAGGATAGATTATTTTATTTTCATTTATGAGAGCCTGTGTGCTCCTTCACTTACAGTATGTATAGTTACTATTACGACCATGTATTATATATGATATGTTGTATATAAGGAGTATCTGTTCCACCAAGTTTCCTTGTACAAAAAAAAACTTCCACATTTTTCTAAAACTCGTAACCTCTCAGTTGACTAGGATAATCTAGTGGAAGGGGATGTCCTAGTTAACCGAGGGTGTTCTATTCTGTGATTGGCAATGTAACTCTTCGAGTGGAGAAATGAGTTGTAGGATCAAACATTTTTCAAGGTTGTACTGAACCCCACTTGAAGGCTCAGATTGTAGGATTGAACCAAACTCCGAGTACAGTTATTAGGTTTGGCCAAACATCATTGAAGACTTGAGTTGTAGGATTAAACCGAACCTCAAGAAATGGGTTGTAGGATCAAACCTTTTTCAAGGTTGTACCAAACCCCATTCAAAGGCTTGGATTGTAGGAATAAACTAAACTCCAAGTACGATAAGTAGGTTTGGCCGAATGTTGGTGAAGACTCAATTATTATCCTTATGATTGAGGTAATTTCCCCAGGACGAATGATCTCAATCACCTATTCTGTGAATTGATGATGTAACTCCTGCCGTGGACAATTCCAATCATCACTCTTGTGATTGAGGGCCCAATCATCATCCTTATGATTGAGGCAGCTTCTTGCAGTTCGATATTTCTATTTGAAACGATATCACTCTACGGATAATTCAATAGCTTCATCTACTATCAGAGTGGACTAAATCCTTCATCCCTAAAGAGTTAAGGGTAGCATCCTACCACGAATACTCATCTCCCAACACACTCATACTTGGGGACAGTATTTACACGTTTTATTCTCCGTTCTATCATTTGTTTATTGCAATTCGACCTCAAGCTAATTATACAGAACGGTCTAGCGAATGCTGTGAAGGCAAAAGCATAACATATATGCCCAAATTATGTTATAACAGTACATGTCTTGTAAATATCAAAGATAGAGGATTGAAGGAAATTTCATTCATTCATAAGAAAATTTTATACAAGTAGTAATAAAGCTAGAGCTGATCCCAGTACACAGCAGTAAAAGAAAAATGCAAAGCTAAAGGGCAGGCGTCTGATGCTCCGCTGTAGGTACTTCCCCTTCTCCCCCCTCATTCCTCTGCTCTTGGACTCCTTCACCTCCGGGCTCCCCATCACTTGGAACGTTTTCTTAAGTAGTACTTTCAGGGCCCAGAGTGACTGGTGAAGGCTCCATGCTCTGACCTTCAGGGAGAGGAGGCAATTCATAAAGGGAACTGAGAGGATCCTCGTGCGAACCATCACTCTTGACCGCAACTAGTTTCCCTCCATGAAACTCGTAAAACGAATGGAGCCCATATAAATCGAATTTCACATTGGGGTTGCGATAAAAGACCTGGCAAAGAGCTAGGCCAAAAGACTCAAAGGCTATTTTTTTACATATTTCTAGAGCCTTGGTCGCCTTAGCCTTGGAAGCAGCCAACTTTTTCCAAAGCTTGGCGTTTTCCTCTTCCATCGAGCCAGCAGACGCACTCTCCTTCTTTAGTTCTTCGATTTGGGCCAGCAACTCCTTCTCTCTGGCCTCCCACTCTCCCACGCTTTTGTGCTGGCCGACCTCTACTGCTTTAAGGTCTTTACTCAGCTTGATAGACTTCTTTTTCTCAAGCTGAAGTTCTTCTTGCAGGAGGGGAATTGATTTGTTTTGCTATTGAAGTTCAGAAACTTGTCGCTCCAGGGACTTATTCACTAAGTGAAGGCGACTTATTTTAGTAACTTGTTTCTCCCCTAACTCCTTTGCTTTTTGTAATTCTGTCATGACTCCCCTTGCAGTTTTCGCTTGTTTAGCTTCCCAGGCCTCCATCACTACGATGTCGGCCTCAAGTTTTTTAACTTGTTCCATGTAATCTGCCGTATCACCCAGGGAATGCAGTAATCCTGAGAGCTCATCCAACTGCCAACGGCCGGCCTTGCAAGCCTCTTTCACATCAGCAGCCTCAAGAGATGGACGGAGGCAGTACCTCGGCTTGGGAAGTGTCGCTGGCATGGAGTCTTGATACCAGAGGAAGGGAGTGAGGAAAAACCCCTTCAGGGGAGAATGGGTAAAGAGGATTTCATCTTCCCACTACGCCCCTGAGTCAGTGTGGAAAGGAAGAGTGAGAGGAGACTCAACTGGTTTCTTCCCCTTGTCTTGGTTTTTGACACCAGTCTCCTCCAAGGTCCTCTGGCACTTTTTGGGAGATCCTTCAACGGAAGGTTTCTTCCTGTCTGCAGCCTTGACCAAGACTCTCCTCCTCTTCTTCTCAGGGGCGGGTTGCTCTTGATCTTGCCCTTGCTCCTAAGCCTGCTCCTCACCGCCCTTCTCCTCGTGGAGGGGCACTTCATCTCCCACAGTGGAGGTCAATGGAATTATTGGAGATTCAGCCTTGAAGGAGTTCCTCTTGGCTTGGATATTATTCTCATCGAAAGAAGATTTGTCATCCACCAATATAGACTTCAGGGAAAGCATATCGGCGGAAACTTCTTCGATTTATTCTACAAAAAGAAGAAAAACAAACATAAATATGGAGGTTGAAATGGGAAATATAATATAAAATGGACATAAAGATAAGAGAATGGATATTTACTAAGATATTCATGCCTGACAGTGGCACTCCCAAGGAGGTGCTTACAGGAAAATCCCTTAAGGGCCACTGAGCACGACCGCATGGTGCTCAACACCTCCACGGAGTGTGGGGAAAGTTCGCCCTCTTCAGTATAATAAGCACGGCTTATTAGTAGGAAATGCTCGTGCGTCCAACTGGTGGGGAACTTCAAAATCCCCTCTTTATTAAGCCAAAAGACCGGCTTATTACTCTGTACCCGAATCTGCGTGTAGTACTACTTGAACGAAGGACCATCAATCTTCGTGGATTTGGTAAAGGACTTGAAGTTTATTATCCTCGAGTCACATCGGAGCGTAATGAACCTGAGGCCGCCCTTCTTATTCGCACAGCGGGCCACTTGACAATAGTAAAAGAGTTTTGCCATAGTGGGTTTAAAGTTGAAGTGCTCCCCAAGAACTTCCAGAGCACGCACCAGACCCCAACCATTTAGATGTAGCTGCGTGGGGGCACAATCCAGGAAGCGGAGGAAGGCCATCTGGAACTCCGTTAAAGGGAAACGCATCTCCAGATTCTGAAAGACAAAGTCGTACATATACACCGACCTCTCGTCTGGGACCAGATGGCATACTCTTTTCATCGACCGGGGTGTGAGAATGAGGAAACGCCCCTTGTATTTTTCCTTGGAGTAGACTTGGAAGCGCGGCTTGATAAATCAATTTTAATACACTTCTTATAGTTTTACACTTGGGGTTTATTATATAATTACTATGTTTAATAATATTATTTTAATTAAGTTTTATGTTGTTTAGTTAAATTGAAGTATTATGTATATATGTTTCAATTTTCGTTTTTTGTATGTATCTTGAGTATCTTACCTTATTTTGGCTATAACTTGGGCTTTTAGGATCCAAATGGGCTAATCTTGGAGCCCATGGAAAGCTAAGACAGAGGGCTACATCATGATGATCAAATTTGGTTATTTTGCATCTGGAAAAAATAAAGAAATGGAGCTTGAATCAATCAGCCCTCATGTGTCCCACCAGCATTGACATAGTTCACCAAAATACACAAGAAATACATAAGAAATACATGCTTTAGTTTTCATTACAATTCTATATCTTTGCTTTAGCTTCTTAAGTTTTAGTTCTTTCTTTTTCTTTATCTCCTTGTTCTATATTCCATCCTTCAAGTTATGGTTTTCATTTCCCTTCCTCAATATCAAGTAAGTTAATTTTATTATTTGTTATTTACTTTTATAATCAAAGTTTTAGTAAATTTAATATTAGCTTTCATTGTTAAAAATTATCATGGAAGCTTAATCTTTTAAAATCAACTCAAGGAATTTAATTTTTCTTTATGTTAACTTTGAGTTCTTGCTCTTAATATTTTGATTGAAGATAATTACTTTTCTTTGTTTCTCAAGCACTTATGATGGTAGATTATTTAAGTGTATAACCGATTGGTATATAATTAAACAATCTATAATCTAAACTGATGTTGGTTGGTTAATCAATAATCAATTTGAGAACAAAGATTAAGTTACTAAATAAGAGATTTCTATTTAGTTTCTTAACTCAATCAAATTATGGTTTTAAAATTATTTTAGTAATTAATAAGAATATATCGATTGATTATTCTTATTAGTTCATTAATTCAATTCTAGAAGATTTTCTAGAATATAATCATTTAGGGATTCCAAATGATTCAAGATTGAGAAATTAATTATATTTAATCATATTTGTGATCAATGATTAGTTAACTAAAGATTTATTAATTCCTTGGGTTGGTTGTTTCTAAATTTGATTATTCTTACTCATAAATTTACTTTTTGCACTATCATATAATCACTTAATTTTCCTTTCAAGCTCAACACAAACCCCCCTTTATTATAACTAAATTGAGTGTAACTAATTGAACTAAGGTCCTCGAGAGACGACTAAGGTTGTTCACCTTATACTATATTAATTTAACTTTTTATTTAACCCGACAACGACAGCATGTCAAATTTGGCACCGTTGCCGGGGACCTTTGGTCCTAATTATTTACATTCAATTATCTAATATATTTTACATTCTTTTGTAGGTGTATTGAAGATATTCAGGTTTGGTTGAATGTGAGCATATAAAAAAAATAAATGAAAAAATTTCCACTTTATTATATTCTTATTCATTTTCTAGTAATCTCATTTTCAACAATTGAAAAAAATATAAATATAAAAAAAATCTTTAAAAATTTTTAAATATATGTTCTAAGCATTTCATAATTAAAATGATAACTTTTTCCTTTTATTACATAATTGTAGTATTTTGTTACAATATATGTAGATGTATTGTGCATGACTAGATCTAATCCCGAGCCACTATATTCTTTTGATCCTGAAATAGATAGAACATTTCATCAATTAGTTAGATCATCTAAGAAACTATTAGACAATAATAATAATAATAATAATAATAATAATAATAATAATAATAATAATAATAATAATAATAATAATAATATTCTAGCTAATAGCATAAATAGTGAAACTAAACCTTCAACTTCTGAGTATTTGCATAACATGGCTGAAAAGACATTAAAAGAACTAGCTACACCAGATGTCACTAATCAAACATCATGCATCTTATATCCTGAGGAAGATGTTCCTTTTGTGCTTAAAACTGGTTTAGTTC
Organism: Clitoria ternatea; assembly: GCA_037962975.1. Classification (NCBI taxonomy): domain Eukaryota; kingdom Viridiplantae; phylum Streptophyta; class Magnoliopsida; order Fabales; family Fabaceae; genus Clitoria; species Clitoria ternatea. The sequence continues at coordinate 38,756,832 of CM075672.1, read as the reverse complement.
ATTTGTTACCAAAGTTTCATGGTCGTGCAGGTGAAGATCCTCATAAACACTTAAAAGCATTTCATATCCTTTGCTCTACCATGAAACCTGAAGGGGTTTCAGAAGAACATGTAAAACTTAAAGCTTTTCCTTTCTCCCTAGCAGATATCACTGAGGATTGGTTATTTTACCTTCCTCCAGGCTCTATTACAAGTTGGGATGACCTAAAGAAAATGTTTCTTGAAAAAATTTTCCCCGCTTCAAGAACTTCCTCAATTAGAAAAGAAATATGTGGCATCCGGCAACATGACCGGGAAAATCTTTATGAATACTGGGAAAGATATAAAAGATTGTGTGCTAGTTGTCCCCATCACCAAATTACGGACCAACTTCTCATACAATATTTCTATGAAGGTCTTAATCCAATGGATAGAACTTTGGTTGATGCAGCTAGTGGTGGTGCTTTGCAAAATAAAACTACAAATGCAGCAAAAACTTTAATTGAGAACATGGCTGCTAATGCTCAACAACATGCCACTAGAAATAATTCTGTAGTAATCAAAGGAGTCCATGAAATTGAAACTACTAATGATGGAGATAAAAAATGGGAAAGTAAATTTGCTGAACTAGCAACACTTATGAAAAATATTATTGTGTCTCAAAAACAACAACCTGTAACCCCTGCTAAGGTATGTTCTATCTGTACTTCATCAGATCATTATACTGATTGCTGTCCTTCATTGCAGGAAGCTAAAATTCCCGATGAAAATCCTCAAGTGTGTGCTGCCAACTTATACAATAACAGACTGCCACAACAACAACATAATAATTATGATCTTTCTTCTAACAGATATAATCCTGGTTGGAGGAATCACCCTAATTTAAGATGGGGTAATTCTTCACAACAACCTCATGCGCCTTTTCAGGCAAATACTGGACCAAGCAGACCTTATCAACCTCCTCATGTACAATAACAAGTTACACAAATAGCTGCACCTTCTACTGAGAAATCAAATTTAGAGGAATTGATTAAGCAAATGTCAATAGAAAATCTGAACTTCCAAAAGAGAACTGAGGCTACAATTCAGACTCTTGAAAATCAGATTAGTCAATTGGCTACATCTTTAAGCCATTTGCAGTCTCAAGGTTTAGATAAGTTAACCGCTCAGACAATTGTCAATCCTAAAAATGTAAGTGCAATTACTTTAAGATCTGGTAAAGCTATCCATGGACCAGAAAAACAACAACAAACTGAAAATACTATTGTCACAAAAAAACATGCAGAAGAAGTTTTAGATAGTTCAAGTAATAATAGTAATGATATATCTCTCACAAATCCTCCTTCTGCAGCTGGTCCTGATAAGCAACATATCCCTCTTCCATTTCCACAAAGACAAAAATCTATACAAAATAAGAAAATGGATGAGGAGATCTTGGAAACATTTAGAAAAGTAGAGGTAAATATACCTTTATTAGAAGCCATCAAGTAAATCCCAAGATATGTCAAATTCCTTAAAGAACTATGCACTAATAAAAGAAGACTAAAAGGCAATGAAAGGATTAATATAAGTAGAAATGTGTCTGCATTAATTGAGAAACATTTGTCACATATACCAGAAAAATGTAAAGACCCTGGGACGTTTACCATTCCATGCATAATAGGCAATAACAAATTTGAAAATGCCATGCTAGACTTAGGTGCATCTATTAATGTTATGCCTATGACTGTATTTACTTCACTTTCCCTTGGACCTATGCAAACTACAGGTGTGGTTATACAATTAGCAAATCGAAGCTCTGCACATCCTGCAGGAATTATTGAAGATGTCCTTGTTAAAGTTAATGATTTAATTTTTCCTGCAGATTTTTATGTTCTAGATATGGAAAGTGAGAATTTCACCAATAAAGCTCCAATAATTTTAGGTAGACCATTCTTAAAAACAGCTAGAACAAAGATAGATGTGCATGCAGGAACACTTTCTATGGAATTTGGAGATAGTGTGGTTAGATTCAACATTTTAGATGCTATGAAGCATCCTACTGAGGATCATTCTATTTTTCAAATTGACTTAATAACTGATTTAGTTGAGGATAATATTATTAAGTTGTTTGATGATGTTGATTTTCCTGTATTGTCTGATTTTTATGATTCATTTGTTTGTGATTCATGCATGGATTCTCATCAATGCAATGTGTGTGCTGAAATTGAGAAATATCTGCTTAATGATAATAATGATCCATACTCCCTTAAAACAGAAAATATAGTTCTAGATGTTGTTTCAAAAGAATCAGAGTGTGATAATTTGATTAAAGTAGTTACAAATACATCTGATTATGTTCAAGTATAAGTTGCTGAGACAAATTCAACCAAGTTGATTCCTTCAATAATGCAGCCTCCTATGTTAGAGTAAAACCTCTTCCTGAACATTTAAAGTATGCATATTTAGAGGAAGATAAGAATCTTCCAGTGATTATTTCTAACAAATTAAATGTTGATCAAGAAACAAGGTTGTTGCAGATTATTAAGAAGCATAAGAAAGCAATTGGTTGGACTTTGGCAGATATCCCAGGTATTAGCCCTTCCATGTGTATGCATAGAATTCTATTAGAGGAAGAAGTTAAACCAGTAAGGCAACCACAAAGAAGACTTAATCCCCAAATCCTTGATGTAGTTAAAAAAGAGGTAACAAAATTATTACAAGCTGGCATTATTTACCCTATATCAGATAGCACTTGGGTCAGCCCTGTACAAGTGGTTCCCAAAAAGTCTGGAATCACAGTGGTTAAAAATGAAAATGATGAACTAGTTCCTACCAGAATCCAAAATAGTTGGCGAGTATGCATTGATTACAGGAAACTTAATAAAGCAACCCGAAAGGATCACTTTCCTTTACCTTTCATTGATCAAATGTTGGAACGACTGGCAGGTAAGTCACATTATTGCTTTCTAGATGGATTTTCAGGTTACTTCCAAATTTATATTGCACCAGAAGATCAAGAAAAAACAACATTTACATGTCCTTTTGGCACTTTTGCTTATAGGAGGATGCCTTTTGGCTTATGCAATGCCCCTGGTACCTTTCAACGATGCATGATTAGTATCTTTGCTGATTTTCTTGAAAATTGCATGGAAGTATTTATGGATGATTTCACAGTATATGGTTCATCATTTGATGCTTGCTTAAATAGTCTAGATAAAGTATTACATAGATGCATTGAAACTAACCTTGTTCTTAATTATGAGAAATGTCACTTCATGGTAGAAGAAGGAATAGTTTTAGGCCATGTGATATCTAAAAAAGGCATAGAAGTAGATCCTGCAAAAATTACTGTAATTTCTCAATTACCTTATCCTTCTTGTATGCGAGATATTCGTTCTTTTCTTGGTCATGCAGGTTTTTATAGAAGGTTTATAAAAAACTTCAGTAAGATAGCCCTTCCGTTGTCTAACTTACTACAAAAAAATATAACATTTGACTTTAATGACAAATGTAAAGAGGCTTTTGATTGCTTAAAGAAAGCTTTAACTACCACTCCTATCATCCAGGCACCAGATTGGTCACTTCCATTTGAACTTATGTGCGATGCATCAAATTATGCATTAGGAGTTGTTCTTGCTCAAAGAGTAGGTAAAGTACAAAATGTTATTTACTATGCCTTACGAACTTTGGATACTGCACAAATAAACTATACTACCACAGAAAAAGAACTACTTGCTATTGTATTTGCACTTGATAAATTTAGATCTTATTTGCTCAGTTCAAAAGTAGTTGTATTTTCAGATCATGCAGCATTAAAGTTCCTTTTAAAGAAACCAGATGCAAAACCAAGATTGATCAGGTGGATGTTGCTACTCCAAGAATTTGACATTGAAATTAGGGATAAAATTGGAGCAGAAAATTTGGTGGCTGATCACTTAAGCAGAATTGAAAAAGAACTTGACCCAATTTCCATTAGAGATAATTTCCCTGATGAACAACTTATGGGAATACATGATTCCACTCCATGGTTTGCTGATTTGGTAAACTACTTAGTTGCTTCTGTTACTCCCATACATGCATCTAAACAACAAATAATAAAACTAAAAAGTGATTCTAAATACTATGTTTGGGATGATCCTTACTTATGGAAACTTTGTAGTGATCAAGTCATTAGAAGGTGTGTACCTGAAAATGAATTTCACTCCATTCTTACATTTTGTCATACATATGCATGTGGTGGACATTTTGGACCTCAACATACAGCAAGGAAAGTATTAGAATCTGGTTTATATTGGCCAACAATTTTTCGTGATGCATATACATTTTGTAAATCTTGCGAACGATGTCAAAGAATGGGAAACATATCTCATAGAAATGAGATGCCTCAACAACCCATGTTATTTTGTGAAATTTTTGATGTTTGGGGCATAGATTTCATGGGACGTTTTCCTGTATCTTTTGGTTTTGTTTATATACTACTTGCGGTCGATTATGTGTCTAAATGGGTTGAAGCTAAAGCTACTCGAACTGATGATTCTAAAGTTGTTGCAGATTTTGTTAAATCACACATATTTTATAGGTTTGGTGTTCCTAAAGCCATCATTAGTGATCAAGGATCACATTTTTGCAACCGTAAAATGGATTCCCTTCTTAAAAAATATGGAGTTATGCATAAGGTTTCAACACCTTATCACCCCCAAACAAATGGGCAAGCTGAAGTGTCCAATCGGGAATTAAAAATGATCCTTCAAAAAACAGTACAACCAAATAGGAAAGATTGGAGCAAAAGGTTAGAAGATGCTCTTTGGGCTTATAGAACAGCTTATAAAACACCTATTGGAATGTCACCCTATAGGATTGTTTTTGGAAAATCATGCCACTTACCTGTAGAAATTGAGCACAAAGCTTATTGGGCAGTAAAACAATGTAACCTGGACTTAAATGAGGCCGGTAAAGAAAGGAAACTCCAACTACAGGAACTAGAAGAAATTCGTTTGGAAGCTTATGAAAGTTCTAAAACCTATAAAGAAAAAGCCAAATCCTTTCATGACAAACAGGTCTTGAGAAAAAACTTTTTCATTGGACAAAAAGTTTTATTGTACAATTCACGTCTAAAGCTCATATCTGGTAAGCTTCGCTCTAAATGGGCAGGCCCATTTGAAATAACTAATATCTTTCCTTATGGTGTGATTGAAATTTCAGATAAAGCGACAAACAAGGTTTTCAAGGTAAATGGGCATCGACTTAAACCTTTCTTTCAAGGGTTCCAAGAGTACATAGATACGGAGGTGTATTTGTGTGATGCCAAATATTTTGACTAATTTTTCCTAATAACAATATTTATAAAAAAAATAAAAATAAATAAATAAATAAAAAATAAAAAAATAGATATCAGTTAATTACATCATCATTCTTTTCGGTGCTAACACTTGTCTTAATCATTATTACTATTATTGTTTTGGCATTATTTTCATTTTCTTGCAGTAGTTAAAAGGTCATCGTCAGGCTCGTGACGTTAAACAAGCGCTTGATAGAAGGCAACCTATCACCTTTTCACCTTCTTCATCTCTACTATTCTCTATAACCTCGTTTTCTATTCTCTCTTTTCTAAACAGCCACAACTTCAAAGTAATCTGACAATGGAACAAACCCTTGCAAAACTTAAGGAAATATTCCCTACACTTCCACGCGATGTGATTGTAAAAATTTACAAAGCTCGAGTTCAAAGGTTAAAACTACTCACATATTTTGGCATTTCAGAGGATGTTCGTTGGCTTATTGAAGCAAAGGTACGTCTCTCTGGTGAATTACATAAGTCCTATATAAAACATTTGCTAGGTATGGGACGTAGTTCTTATTCTAAAAAATGAAGAGCTAAAAGGATGAGAGTTTTCCATAAGTGTGCAAGATGGAATTGTGATACACGTTGTAGGAACCCTGGAATGGTATCTATAAATCGGGAGGACAAAATTAAATTTATAAAGGATGGACTGAGTAAAGAGAACTTGGATAACTTAATCCAAACTCTTGAGACGCATCCATGTGGAACGGTTCAAGGAGTCCTTCTGAAATTATATGATCTATTCATTCAACAAAAAGAAAACTATAGCCTTGGGAATTTGGTGTTAAACGACCCTGTTTGCCAGTTTATAAGAAAACTGGATGGGTAGCAAAAACCTCGACTCATAGAAGGTGTTTAAGCCGTTACTGGACGTAAAACCAGAGGAAGATGTGAGCCATAATCACAACTACTGTACATATTTACTGTTGTTTTCAATGTTTTACTTTTCTGAATTCACTTTGACTTTTAAAATTACCTATTTTTATTTTCTTCAATCATGTCTTTTCAAATTTCTTCATTACCGTCAGTTATTTTTATATAATAATAATTATGTAAACTTTTTATCTTTCATCAATTATTTCATCTCAGTTTTTATCTATATAAGGGCGCATAACTCCATATGGAAAACATAAAAAAAAGATGAAAAAAATCAAATCTATTTGTGTGTTTGGTGGATCCAACAATGGTAATTGTAAGGAGTACCTAATAGCAGCTACTAAGTTGGGAAAACTATTGGCTGCGAAAGAAATAAAGGTCTTGTATAGAGGAGGAGTACAGGGTTTGAGAGGCTCCATGGCACTATCTGCACTAGTTGAAGGAAGCAACGTCTCTAGTATCATTCTACATCATGTTGGTATTACACCAGCTATTGCTGTAGGAACTGAGGTAAAAGTTACAAGCCTCTATCAACGAATGGCTCGTATGGTTATAGGTGCTGAAGCCTTTATCGCACTTCCTGGAGGTTTTGGTACTTTTGAGGAAGCATTTTGCATTTTATCATGGTGTAGCATGAACCTTCATAAAAAGCCATTAGGATTATTAAATATTAATGGTTTTTATGACAGTTTGTTAATGTTTTTAGATAAAGCTGTGGAACAGGGCCTTATAACTCAAGATGATCGATCATTCATTCATGCTTCATCAGATGCAGATGAATTGATTGATATTTTGCAGAGCTTTTTACCCCAACCTCAACCCCTCTTGAAGCAAGATAAGGATCACACACACAAGCGAAAGAATCCAGAACCAGACACCACCCTTCGGTTATAACTTCTTTCTCACCTTTATCTATATTTAAAAAAAATCATTAAAAAAAAGAAAAAAAAATAGACTGTGGAAATCATATAAGACACTGAGGACAATGTCTTGAATAAGTGTAGGGGGGTCTGAGTTACATATATATATTTTATTTTATTTTTATTTTTTTTTTGTTGTGTGAGGGATAGACAGAGTAAAGATTAATTTGGGAAAGTTGTATCTAAAGTCATAAAGATGCATCTTTGAGAACCAAAGTCTTGAGACGTATCCTTCACTATATAGTGTCAGTATCACTTTTGTTTAATTTTTTTTAAAAATAAAAAAAATAATTTATTTTTTTCTTTTCTTTCATGAGTACTTTTGTTGGGATGGGCTGAGTAAAGAGTCCAAACTCTTGAGATGCATCCTCATAACAAATCTCACTCGGATAACCACAATCGTTTCACCTTCCTTATCAAAACCATTTTTCATAAAAAATAAAAAAAAAACACACACACACACACATACACATAGCCACTATATTTACTTTAGTGCCGCGTCTTTGCCTTTACCTTCACCCGAATCATTTCTATTTGACATCAACCATTCTGCAACCATAAACATCATCTTCATCATTCTCTAGCCGCCACACTTTGCCTTCATCATTTTATTTCAGATCGGAGCCACACCTCACCACTAATCAATCATCAGGTTCTTTATTTTCTCTTAATGGATGATATAGTAGAGTCTTTCTATAGGCATACGAATGAATTAATATGTATGTTATTGCTCTTGATGCTACTCATGGTTGTGTTGATGATATTTTTCTTATGGGTTCTAACACAAGGCCTATGAAATTGGGTTGTATGACACAATCAAATTGTTCAGTTATACTAATCATTTCACATGCAATTGAACTGACCAATTTGTTGTAGGTATCTTCGTTACTAAGCGCCTTTAAAAAAAAGTACAGAGCAAGAAGCATAAGGAACCGGATCTTGACGCCAATATTTGGTTATGATTTTCTTTTCCTTTTTTGTTTCTTGTTCATAAAAATAAAAAAATAAAAAATCATCATTTCCAGTTTTTTTATTTTAAATTCTACGTGCTTTTCACTAAATTTGTTTTTTTTTAAATTGGTCTAAGTAATGAGTAATTGCATCACCCTTGTCCAATATTTCATGACATGTTGTGAATAATTTCCTTGCATATTAATTTAATAAGTTGTTTGTGAAGATCAAATTGTATATGAATTGTGATAGATTGGCCACCCTCGGTGAGATTTTGAGCTTAATTGGACGGATCATATTATGCCATCTTTCCTTTTTCTTGATTAACCCTTATTTATTAGTACTCTAGAACTTGACTTGTTTCTTTTTGACGTATTATGTTCCATGTGCATGCTTTGATGTGATTAAGGCCATTTTTGTTTTAACTAGCCACTAGCCATATGCCTTACCTTACATACTTTCCAATATTACCCACGTTGAGCCTATATCCATTTCTTGATTCAGCCACATAATTTGCCAATAGCCCAAAAAAAAAACACGATCACCTTTGCTTAGGAATTGATTAGGAGTTTTGGAATTACTATGAATAAAGATTCTTGATGATTGTGGAAATGTACCCAAGATATATATGTTGTTGTTTCATTGTTCAAAAAGAAAGTAAAAAAAATAAAGAAAAAGAAGAAGTGGTGAATATATGTATGAAAATAATCAGGAGGATTTATTCTCATGTTTTATCCTCCATCATGTTTCATTTTGCTAAGTATTGAGTTTCAAAATGTACTTCCACAATCACTAAATCACTTACTCCATTGCTCTTTTTCAACCCTAAGTTTAACCATACTATTTCATTTTATCCACCCTATATCACCTTGGCCCCATTACAACCTTAATAAAGTCCTTTTGATCTCTGCATGCATATGTGTTCAAATATGGAAATTAGAAATTTGTCAAGCCTATGGTAGTGCTAATTTATTTGGGTGATTTCTGAGAGTATACACAAACCCAAACAATTGAGATATAGAGAGCATAAAGAGAACATCTATCACATTTTCATCCACTCTTTGATTTGATCACTCAATTTGTGAAACTAGTATGTAATGCTTCTTATTCACACTTATCATGACCTCTTGATATAAGGGATGATGTGTATTACTTAGTATTTTAGACTTCAAAAAAAATCAATTTGAAAAAAAAAACCTTTTTCTGTTGTTTCTCATTTTAGTTTTTGGTTTGGTTTTGCCCTGGAGTGCAAAAGCTTAAGTGTGGGGGAATTTGGTAAATCAATTTTAATACACTTCTTATAGTTTTACACTTGGGGTTTATTATATAATTACTATGTTTAATAATAGTATTTTAATTAAGTTTTATGTTGTTTAGTTAAATTGAAGTATTATGTATATATGTTTCAATTTTCATTTTTTGTATGTATCTTGAGTATCTTACCTTATTTTGGCCATAACTTGGGCTTTTGTGATCCAAATGGGCTAATCTTGGAGCCCATGGAAAGCTAAGACAGAGGGCTACATCATGATGATCAAATTTGGTTATTTTGCATCTGGAAAAAATAAAGAAATGGAGCTTGAATCAATCAGCCCTCATGTGTCCCACCAGCATTGACATAGTTCACCAAAATACACAAGAAATACATAAGAAATACATGCTTTAGTTTTCATTACAATTCTATATCTTTGCTTTAGCTTCTTAAGTTTTAGTTCTTTCTTTTTCTTTATCTCCTTGTTCTATATTCCATCCTTCAAGTTATGGTTTTCATTTCCCTTCCTCAATATCAAGTAAGTTAATTTTATTATTTGTTATTTACTTTTATAATCAAAGTTTTAGTAAATTTAATATTAGCTTTCATTGTTAAAAATTATCATGGAAGCTTAATCTTTTAAAATCAACTCAAGGAATTTAATTTTTCTTTATGTTAACTTTGAGTTCTTGCTCTTAATATTTTGATTGAAGATAATTACTTTTCTTTGTTTCTCAAGCACTTATGATGGTAGATTATTTAAGTGTATAACCGATTGGTATATAATTAAACAATCTATAATCTAAACTGATGTTGGTTGGTTAATCAATAATCAATTTGAGAACAAAGATTAAGTTACTAAATAAGAGATTTCTATTTAGTTTCTTAACTCAATCAAATTATGGTTTTAAAATTATTTTAGTAATTAATAAGAATATATCGATTGATTATTCTTATTAGTTCATTAATTCAATTCTAGAAAATTTTCTAGAATATAATCATTTAGGGATTCCAAATGATTCAAGATTGAGAAATTAATTATATTTAATCATATTTGTGATCAATGATTAGTTAACTAAAGATTTATTAATTCCTTGGGTTGGTTGTTTCTAAATTTGATTATTCTTACTCATAAATTTACTTTTTACACTATCATATAATCACTTAATTTTTCCTTTCAAGCTCAACACAAACCCCCCTTTATTATAACTAAATTGAGTGTAACTAATTGAACTAAGGTCCTCGAGAGACGACTAAGGTTGTTCACCTTATACTATATTAATTTAACTTTTTATTTGACCCGACAACGACAGCGTGTCACGGCTTCACTGGGCCCCCATCTTCCTTGGCGTGACGCGAGGCCATTTCTTTAAATTCCTCTTTGACCCATCAATATAGGTTCTCCCTATTCAGCCTCTCCCAGTTCAGCCAGTGTGCAACAACGTTGACACACCCTTCAGTAGTGCGGAGGATCAACGTTTTTTCAGACCCCGAAATCTCCATTTTGCCTGATGCATGTTGAAATGCTTCGGTACTGTGATAAAAGGCAACATCGTCAGAGAGTTACCCTTCTACACTTGATCTACTGTCAGAGCGACTAGTAGCCCTCGAGCTGAAGGAATCCTTAAGGCAGTACCGAACCACTGGCAACCGCGAAGAGGAAGTTCCAACCCTCTCTGAGCGATGAGACCCAGCCACAAGAAGATTCGCAGGAATCCTCCCACCACGGTGGCCTGAGGGGGCACGAGAACTTTGTTTCCCCCTGTTCGAGGTACCAGCGCTGTTTTGCCAAAGGCGCATGGTTGTGGTTTAAAGAAACTTAAAGAAATGTGAGTTTAGGGATGAAGCAGGTTACCTAAAAAAGGAGTTAAAGAAGATGAGGACTTTACAAAAATGATAGCAACAGGTTCTTCAGAATTTCTGTAGAGTTTCACTAAGCTTGAAGACAACAGTGAATTCTAAAACTCACTAAGTCACCCTTTTATAGGTAACGAAAGAGTGCAATAATCAACCAGGGATCGTGTCGCATGCCCCAAAATATAGCTTTTCGAATTTAAATGACCCCATCATTTCATAGTCAAAGGCGCGAAATGGCGACGCTTCACAAAAAGTTTCGAGTGAAATGGGCCCCAATATCCAAAGTCTAGGCCCAAGATAGCCCTAGCGACGGTTATATATTTGGAGCAATGATGACTCACGTGTTAAAAAGAATTTATTGTCTAATCATTCAGAAGCATTAATGTACTCCAGCAGTCACTCGAATACCAAGAGTTACGAGTTCCAAAAACTCTTGGGATTCCCCTCATTACAAATCTTTGTCCAAATCCGCTGTGAGGACATTAGGAGAGCAGTTCCTTCACTCACAGAATGGCCATATAGGCAGAGTATCAGCACGAAACTAACACGTGTCTTAACGAGTATTTTTAGCGTGTTCTACCGGCATCCAGACTTCTTGTAGACAGCATAGCTTATATGGGAAACTTAATAGTCCCTCACACAAGCTAGGGGACAGATGATCCGGTCTGGATACCGGCCTCCAGACTAAGACGTCATCTTGACTGTTTTGAAAGGTCAACCGGTATCACAGGTCAACATCCGTACTGTAAAAACACTATGCTAGGAGTTCTTCCTTCACCAGTTATCTGAGGTAGCACCTAAAACATCAGACACATGATCCATTCTCATTCTTCTGTTACATATAGCTGTTTGCCTAACGCAACGATAGGATAAGTGGTTTCACTACTTATCATGATTGATACCCTACACAATGGAAGATGTCTATGTCATCCATCGAAAGACGCAAAGTACAGCTATAGGAGTGGTATACGGAAAATGTGGATCTTCCCCCATTCCCGTGTCAGAATCGTACACTAATCATTGACCTACCCTCGATCGTACACTGAGCATCGAACTACTCTGATTGATACGCTATACACGGCATCAAAGCCTCTGGGCCCACTTGCACCCAACGATTCATTTTCCACGTTCAACTATAAATAGCATATTCTCATACACATGCAAGGTTACGTTGTTCTTACTCTTATCATACTATTACATTGCTTAAGTATTCTTTGAGTTCTTATCCACTCTACTAACTTGAGCGTCGGAGAATCTTTGTAGGTGACACCACCTTTCGCCCCTGTCAACATGAAACTCTAGTGTGAAGGATCTCCAGGACAACAAGACCGGTCTCTCCCACTGAGAGGTCGGATTATAATACCGGATACCCACTGTACCAGTGTATAAATATTCAAATCACTGACTTATGTGGCTGGTTCCCACACCGGATCATAGACCCCGGTTCAGACCAGTTCACCTGTCAAACACATCAACCCCGTCTTCCCATAACATTTTGAGGTCTTCAACTAATGGAGTTAAATATACATCAATGTCATTCCCTGATTGTCGTGGACCAGAAATCATCATTAATAACATAACATATTTCTGCTTCATGTATGTTAACCCGGTGACGGTGCCTCAACGGTCCGTGTCCACCACCGGGTTTTGTTAATTGGCAAGTGCACCAATCGTTTGTAGTTTTCAAAATTTAGATATCGTTCCACTGGGATTGAAAGTCCAATAACAACAGTAATTTTCTACTTACTATGGTAAATGTGAAGGAAATTATAAACAAAAGAATGATTTATATACAGTTTATACAATATTCACAAGATAACATGGTTGAGTAATTCATAAGATAAAAGAAAATAAAAATCTACCTAAAAAGTCGAGTTGCAATCTAGAATAGGTAAGATACTTGAGATAAACACAGATAAACAAATTATGTTGGAAATTGGATCCCTAATCTAGAATAACAATGAGGAACTCAAGACATGCATATTTAATCATCAAGTTTCATGTCATTGCAGCTTAAAATCATTATAACCGATCCCTCGTGATATAAATTCTAAGAATTCACCGTAAAGTCCGATCCCTCGTGAGCTTTCTCAGTAAAAACTTGCATTAAGACCTGGCCTTATGGCAACAATGGTTAACAACCCCTATAGAATTGAGATACCAAGGGTATTCCAACTTTTTACTTTCGTCAAAACTAGTTTCAATACGGCATAAATAATCATTCTCCCGTTTGACATTTACACTAATAAAACCGGTTTCGATACACATGAAAATCATTCTCCCGTTTGACGTTCATATTAATAAAAGGTTGAGATACTAACATGGACTTTAATCATAAACATGCAGAGGTCGAATTCACAACATTATACTCAATAGATTAGTTCACCAATTCCAACATAAACAAATTAGTTACACATGGTAAAAGTAAAAACAACACTTACAGAGTTTGACATTACGAAGACGATGGAAACTTCATGATACAACGATCACAATACACCGAAACACACTCAAGTATCTAGAAAACTATTCTAGAACTATAACTCACAAAAGAAGTACTCAAAGTCGAGCACAAGAGAGAAGAGAAGAGAATGCTGTGTATGGAATGGGATATGTTGAATGGTATTGGATGGCCCTATTTATAAGGCTGAGCAAGGGTGCTGACGCTACGCGTCAGTGTGACGCTACGCGTCAGACCCCTGACTCAGCTTCCATTAAACAGCTGATAATGGCCACTTCAAATTATAAAAATCAATCATGCTTGGCCACTTGGACGTGTCTCCACTGTGTTTTGGCCATTTGTGATGAGTGGGGTGGCCCTTGTGCTGAGTGGAGTGCCCATTATTGGGTCCAAGTGGAGTGGTTGGCCAAAGTGGGAGTGGAGACTACGCAGCACTGACGCTACGCGTGGATTTGATGCGTAGCGTCAGCATCAAAAATAGCTCTTGATGCTACGCGTGGGGTGAGGCTACGCGTCAGCTCCTTCAGTGTAATTTTCTCTTGATTTCTTACTTTTTCACTGCAAAACTAGAGAAAATTGATCAAGGGCAAATTATTTCCAACAACATCCATTTATTGAATTTAAATCCTAATTTTCTAACAAATTAAACTAATTTTTATAATTTTTATGAAATTTTTATTTAAGCTTTTATTGAAAATTTGAGGACTAACAAATACCCCCAACTTGAGACATTGCTCGTCCTCGAGCAAGAGAGAAAAATAAGAAAAATAAAAATTTGAAATCAAATTTTTAAGTTAGTCCGAAAATTTACCACAAAAAATAATTACACAATTTTAACTATTTTGTAATAATCAAAAACTGATATCAAATATAACAAAGGTTTAATGATAAAATTATTTACAATATTCTATTAACAATCAAGCAGAATTTCAGGCTTACCTCACACGTGTTTATCTCTATGCAAATGGTAACCTGTTTCACTCAATCAATCATAAAATCAAACGAATTTAACTTTGTTTGTCATCTAATCAATGGTTATTTATACAGAGTTAATTCGAAAATCACAAGGTCTTTTCACGGGTTGTAATGAGGCTTGGTTTACAAGAATCAATGGTTTTTCTTGGAATTCAAAAACCTGAAATCATAAAAGAGCATTTAGGCTTTTCTCTTGATCCAATCTCTCATTTATTTTTTTATTGATGAAAAATAAATACCCCCAACTTGATTCTTTTCACTATTTTTGACTTTTCTTTTCCATATTCTATTTTTTTGAAAAGAATCAAGTTGCTCATTTTCACTCCCCATTTTTGTAAGAACACTCAAAATATTTTTCATTTATTTCAACTGCTCTTTTAATCAATCAAGTATAGGGAATGGTTAAAACAAATTTAGGTTTTTAAGGGTACCAAAGAATTTTTTTTTTTTTTAGGCTCAAATTGGCTTGCAAGGGATAAAAGATTTTTTTACCAAGGTAAGCTGTTTGGCCCAAGGTTTCATTTCACCAATAAATGTGCCTTGATCATTTTCCCGAATTCTCTGTACAACAACACAAATCAGAGATTAAAGCAAAATCAATTCGAATTGAAAATATGTCGATTAAACCCTCAAGTGTTTAAAAATATCTCTCAACTCACCGGGTTATTGAAATTTGCTTGATGGTTAATAAACTTATTGTAATTAAATTTATCAAAATTCCTAAGTTATAAAGAAATTGATAATTGATTTTACAAAATTGGTTTTATTGTGTAAAAACTCTAAGTGTATAAACTAACTTACTAACAAAAATTTGATTTTTTTTTTCGAATAAATATGCAAAAACAAATAATTACGAAAACACACACCACATAAATAATAAAATACCATAATATAAAATGTAAATGTGAATGTAAATGTAAATATCAACTAAAACAAATGTACTCAAAATAAGATGACATCCTCAATCCTCCATCTGATCATCATCCTCCTCCTCCTCATCATCACCATCGCCATCAGAGTCAACCTGTGCGCCAGAAGATCCCCCAGTCTCAGGGTAGGTGGGTAAATCTCCGGGCCAAGCTACATGTGCTGCAAACTCGGCCGGGGTAACATAAGGTGCTCCCTCTCCCTGTAACCTGTACTGATAAAATTCATCGTGAAGATGAATATAAGCTCTATGAGTGGCAGCCATCATCTGCATTATATGCTGATGCTCAAGTGATATCCGGGCAAAGCCCTGTGTGACAGCATCAGTAGATGGAGGCTGCACTGGTGGTCTCCTCCTCCTAGGTCGGGGCTGATCCTCCTGCTCTAATGGTGGAAGCTCGCACTGCTGCACAAAATAATCTCTGTTCACTAGAACTTTAGGGACTCTCCCTGAAGAACTAGTAAACTCTGGTGAAGGCACCATGACTCCCTGCCTCCTCAGTAAGGCAGATATGATGAGAGGAAAGGGTATGGGGCAATTCACTTTATACCCAAGGGCATAATAGAGAATCTGCTTGGATATAAGCTCAGCAATGTTAATGGTATGGTCCTGGAGGATAGAATAGAGAAGGCAACAACGATCAACTGGAAGGGAAGAAAGGTGGGTGACAGGAGTGATATTATGGAGCATGAGGTGGGACCACGCCTGGGCTATGGGGGTCAACTGGGTCTTTAGGAGGTTAGATGGACTCCTTCCAACCCTACTCAGGTTGAAAAAGATTCCATCCTTGCTCAAGAAATGAGCAACCTCCTCGAGGGAGTATCCCAACTCTCCCTCAGCAGCAATCTTGTTTCTGTTTTCTTTCCAGAAACAAGTGTCATCCTCGGGAGTAGGCTCCCAAGGGTTACCCAATAGTGTGCTGATAGTGTCCCGGTCATATGAGATATGCCGGCCTCTCACCCAACTCGTCCGCTGCTGCCCTATGTTCGGTGCGTCCTGGCGGGTCCTGAAAGCATTAACATAAAACTCCATTACTAAGATGGGGTCCCCCTCAGTAGGTAGAGAGAATAGAGGTCCCCATCTCCTCTGCTGTACTCTATCCTGAAGCTCAGGATAGTCTCCTGCACTCAAATCAAGGACCCTCTCCCAGATCAGTCTCTGGCCCTTGATCTGATGAAATCTTGCCCACTTCGCATCAGTGCGAAATCTGGTGGGATCCCTCGGTCCTAACACCTCCTGTCCCTGAAGATCAGGATCCTCAGAGGTGGTATCGGTATCCGTGGTCTTCCTCTGTCTTTTAGAGGGACCAGTAGTGGGAATGGATTTCCTAGGTGCCATCTGCAAAAAATTTAAAATTAAACACACCTTAAATAAATCACACATTAACAATCAATCCATAAAAAATTTAAAACAAAAATTATTTTTGGTTTTTCTAAAATTGAAATTCAAATACATATTTTTGTATTTTTATAATTTGTAAAGAAAGTAACACACATTTATTCAAACAAAATGAAATTTATTCAAAATTTATACAAATTTATTTTTATGCAAGAAAGTATAACAAATACTAAATATAAAAATTTATTAATTAAAAAGAAAACAACAAACAACAAACAAACAGCAAGAATTAAAAAAAAAATAAAAACATAGGCTGACGCTACGCGTGGATGGGACGCTACGCATCAGCCTGTTCTGCCCACGCTACGCGTCTGTGGGACGCTACGCGTGGGCTTACAGTTCATTCTCACGCTACGCGTCAGTGTGACGCTACGCGTGAGCTGCGCAGAACAGGAAAAAAAATAGGGGTTGCATAGCAGCAACCCCTTTCCAAACCACATTATATCCATTCAATTCCTAATTCCTAACAGCAATCAATCCCAATGGTCTTCTAATCCTAATCCTAACCACATTTATTTCTAAAAATTGAAAATTTAAAAACAAAATTATAGAGAAAGGATTAGAATACTTACTTGTGGTTCCTTGAGCAATGAGATTGAGAAGGCTTGGAAGAGAGAAAAGGAAGTTTCTAAAATTTGGTTTTTGAAAACTAAGTGAGGCAGAGAGGAGATTTTAGGTTTTAAAACCTAAGATGGGCCTCTCTGGTTCAGTTTTAAAAACTGAACGTGGGCTCTGACGCTACGCGTAGATGGGACGCTACGTATCAGACCCAAAATTCAGAGTCCACGCTACGCGTCACATTAGCGCTACGCGTGGGCTTCTGTTTTTGATTTTTCAAAATTTGTGATTTTCAAAACCTTTTCTTTTCAGTTTAAAACCCCTTTTAAACAAGTTTTAAAATTTTTGTTTTGTTTCGTTTTGTTTTTTTTTTATTGGAAAAATAAAGAGAAAAGAATGGGTTGCTTCCCATTGAGCGCTAGGTTTAATGTCTCCAGCCAGACGTTACCTTTGATTAATCAGGTGGTCTCCCAATATTTGTTGAGGAATCACCTGTCTTTTTCTTCCTTCTTCTTCTTTTCCGATGCTTAATTACCTGTTTTTCATCTTTCAAAGCATCGGTTAATTTAAAACAATTTAATTGATTGGGAAGAGATATACCTGGTTCAGTTGAAAGGTAAACTTTTGCCTCATTACTTATCCTGAGGTGTTCATGAGCACTGAAACTTACCTCTTCTTCATAAACTTTGACTGCAACCGTACTTAGATCAACATCTACTCTGATCCTTGCAGTCTTCATGAAAGGTCTTCCTAGGATCAGGGGGATCTCAGTATCCTCCTTCATATCCAGCACCACAAAGTCAACCTTGAAGTGGTACTTGTTAACCTTTACCAACACATCTTCCATAATCCCAAAAGGCTTTTTGACAGAGCGATCTGCAAACTGTAATTCTGTCTTTGCTTCCTTTAGCTCATATTCACCAATGCGTTTTATTAAATCTAAGGGCATCAAGTTAATGTTAGCCCCTAAATCTAATAACGCATTCCTGATGTTGATATTTTCGATTGTCACAGGAATGGTGAAACTCCCCGGATCTTTACATTTTTTTGGGGTTATACAGTTTGTTTCTTGCTCTTGCACATTTTTTTCTTTTTCATTTTTCTCATTTTTTTCTATTTTTTTACTTTCTTTCTCTTCTTCTTCTTTCTTTTTCTCACTCTTTTCTTTACAATCAATTTTTACAACATCAGAAGAAACAGCATTACATTGTTCTCTTGGGTTTTGAGTGTTTGTAGAAAACCCAGAACTTTTTAATTCGGCTATTTCTTTTGCAAGCTGACCCATTTGTATGTCTGATGCTTTTCGGGCAGCTTCATTTGTCTCCACAAACTGCAATAACTGTTGAATAGATTCCTCTATTCTTGTCAATCTTGCATTGTCAGTTTGTTGTTGCTTGAATTGATTGTTAGGAGGTCGGTTGGAAGGTCCAGTGTCCTGTCTCCAGCCAATATTCTGATTTTGCCAACCCTGCAGGTAATTGTTAGGGAAAGAATTTCCATGATTAAAAGGAAAATTACCTAAGGGTGCTCTTTGATGGTTCATGAAATTGGCTTGCTCTTGCTCATTTCCACAGTAACCACATGGTTGTTCTCCCATGCAGTGCATACATGTTTTAAGTTGAGCAGGGAGTGGTGATGCTACTTGAGCAATTTGAAGTTTTTCCAATTGCTTGCTCATAACTTCAATTTGTTGGGTCAGTAATTTTTGCTGAGCTAACACTGCATCATTTACTCCTAATTCGAGCATTCCTGGCTTCCTCTGTATATTACCTCTTTCATGCTTTGCTTGTCGGTCACTAATAGCCATTGATTCCAATATTTCTATGGCTTCTTCCACAGTCTTGTTCATTAAAGAACCACCTGCACAAGCATCTAACATCATCTTGAACTGAGGCAATAAACCATGGTAAACGATTCTTACCTTTTCGGCATCATTTAGGTTGTGGTTTGGGCATTTTCTCAAGAGTGCCTTGAATCGTTCCCATGTCTCTCCTAATGATTCATCATTATTTTGAGAAAAAGAGTGTATGGCTGTCATTGCTTCAAAATATTTTGAAGGAGAATAAAATCTTTCCAAAAATTTTCTTTCAACATCGGACCAGTTTGCAAAACTACCCGGTGGACAAGATTTAAACCATTCTTTTGCTTTCCCAATCAATGAAAAAGGAAAGAGTCTCATGTAAACAGACTCTTCTTGATTGGGTTCAAAACTAATTGTGCTGCATAACTCATAAAAAATAGTTAAATGTTCATATGGTTCTTCATGATTTAAACCAGCAAATTGGTTATTTTGAATTATGTTTAAAGTGGCAGGTTTAATTTCCACTGGTAAAACTGGTCCTTGAAACATTCCCGAAACTCAGGGTGGACCATTTATAGCAGCAAACTGTCCCAATGTTCTCCTTTCAGCAGCCATATTTGAATTTTCAAAAATTTTCGAAGTAAAAGAAGAATTAGTTTGTGTTTTAGATTTTAAAGACTTGATTTTCTTTACAAACTTTTCTATCTCAGGATCAAAATAAATTTTACCTGTGGTAGATCGAATTTGCATACACAAACTAGACAAAGAAAGTTAGTGTAACAATGATAAAAAATAAAAAAAAATATCTAAGGTAAAAAAAATATTTACCACGGTAATTAAAATTTTACTGTTTTACTGAAACAATTCAATCCCCGGCAACGGCGCTAGAAAACTTGTTAACCCGGCGACGGTGCCTCAACGGTCCGTGTCCACCACCGGGTTTTGTTAATTGGCAAGCGCACCAATCGTTTGTAGTTTTCAAAATTTAGATATCGTTCCACTGGGATTGAAAGTCCAATAACAACAGTAATTTTCTACTTACTATGGTAAATGTGAAGGAAATTATAAACAAAAGAATGATTTATATACAGTTTATACAATATTCACAAGATAACATGGTTGAGTAATTCATAAGATAAAAGAAAATAAAAATCTACCTAAAAAGTCGAGTTGCAATCTAGAATAGGTAAGATACTTGAGATAAACACAGATAAACAAATTATGTTGGAAATTGGATCCCTAATCTAGAATAACAATGAGGAACTCAAGACATGCATATTTAATCATCAAGTTTCATGTCATTGCAGCTTAAAATCATTATAACCGATCCCTCGTGATATAAATTCTAAGAATTCACCGTAAAGTCCGATCCCTCGTGAGCTTTCTCAGTAAAAACTTGCATTAAGACCTGGCCTTATGGCAACAATGGTTAACAACCCCTATAGAATTGAGATACCAAGGGTATTCCAACTTTTTACTTTCGTCAAAACTAGTTTCAATACGGCATAAATAATCATTCTCCCGTTTGACATTTACACTAATAAAACCGGTTTCGATACACATGAAAATCATTCTCCCGTTTGACGTTCATATTAATAAAAGGTTGAGATACTAACATGGACTTTAATCATAAACATGCAGAGGTCGAATTCACAACATTATACTCAATAGATTAGTTCACCAATTCCAACATAAACAAATTAGTTACACATGGTAAAAGTAAAAACAACACTTATAGAGTTTGACCTTACGAAGACGATGGAAACTTCACGATACAACGATCACAATACACCGAAACACACTCAAGTATCTAGAAAACTATTCTAGAACTACAACTCACAAAAGAAGTACTCAAAGTCGAGCACAAGAGAGAAGAGAAGAGAATGCTGTGTATGGAATGGGATATGTTGAATGGTGTTGGATGGCCCTATTTATAGGGCTGAGCAAGGGTGCTGACGCTACGCGTCAGTGTGACGCTACGCGTCAGACCCCTGACTCAGCTTCCATTAAACAACTGATAATGGCCACTTCAAATTATAAAAATCAATCATGCTTGGCCACTTGGACGTGTCTCCACTGTGTTTTGGCCATTTGTGATGAGTGGGGTGGCCCTTGTGCTGAGTGGAGTGCCCATTATTGGGTCCAAGTGGAGTGGTTGGCCAAAGTGGGAGTGGAGACTACGCAGCACTGACGCTACGCATGGATTTGATGCGTAGCGTCAGCATCAAAAATAGCTCTTGATGCTACGCGTGGGGTGAGGCTACGCGTCAGCTCCTTCAGTGTAATTTTCTCTTGATTTCTTACTTTTTCACTGCAAAACTAGAGAAAATTGATCAAGGGCAGATTATTTCCAACAACATCCATTTATTGAATTTAATCCTAATTTTCTAACAAATTAAACTAATTTTTATGAAATTTTTATTTAAGCTTTTATTGAAAATTTGAGGACTAACAATGTACAGCCATGATGGCAAGTTATAAACAAACAACAAAATAGGTCACGAACTATGGTTTGTGCTCAGGTTCCCATACGGGTTCATGCCGTCTGTGGCTAGTGCAAGCCTAATATTTCTTGGTTCATGGGCAAAATCCAGAAAAATAGTACCATTTTCTTCCACTGCAATCCACCTGCTGGATGCCTAAGTAGTCCGTCAACAACCCTTTCATCAGTATGCCATCTCATAAGTTTTGCATCATCTGCATTGGCAAAGAGACGCTTTAGTCTTGGAACTATGGGCAGATACCACAACACCTTTGCAGGAGACACTTTAGTACAGACTTCATTAAAATCGGTCTCTTTCTGCTTATACCGTAACACCCTACACCTAGGACATCGATGCAGCATTTCATACACACCCTAGAATAATACACAATCATTTGGGCATGCATGTATCTTCGTATACTCTAAACCCATAGCACACAACACCTTTTTGGCCTCATAGTTACGATTCGGCAAGGTGTTTCTAGTTGGGAGTATTTCTTTCAACAACTTAAGTAAGCCAGTGAAACTTTTATCTGTCCACCCGTTCATGGCTTTCAAATTAAACAATCGCAAAACTGTAGATAACCTCATGAAATTGATGTAGTTTGGATACAATGGCTTCTCAGAATCCTCACACAGAGTCGTATATACATGAGCTCTCTTAAAACCTTCTACCCCCACATCATGGATCATATCCTTAAGTCGGTCATCCATGTCGACATTAGTGTCATGCATCTGGCTTCGGTTTTCAGTTTGAGAGCTGGTACTTGGCACCACCACATCTTCACCGTGCCATATCCAACAAGCATAACTACGAAGAAAACCATCACACAGTAAATGTTCTCACACCTCTTCCAAGTCTAGCTGACGTAGGTTCAAGCATTCAACACAAGGGCAAAAATACCTTCCATTCACCTCCTTGGCATTCCTCACTACGAAATCTATAAATGATTCAATTCCACTCTTGTACTCTAGACTTATGCGTGATGCAGTTATCCAACTTCGATCCATACTAACTGTTTACAAGGTGTTATGATCAATCTCACTTTTTTTACAAAGGTGGTGGTCCTACCCATTCAGGATGACAATTGTTTTTATACGTCATTGATATATACAGGTTAGGAGTTATTTTAAAATTTGATCAAATTTCAACAACATTTCACATTGGTCTCTAAGTACACAAAATGAGAACGGCCAAATCAAATTCAACCACAACCAAATATGCACCCAGAGAACAACACAAAATGCAAGTTACCGAAACTTTATCAAATTTTAAAATAACTCATAACTTGTACATACCAACGCCGTATGAAAACAATTGATCATCCTAAATTGACCAAACAGACAATTCAAGATTCAACACAAACAATGAAATCAATTAATTTAATGACTATTTGTGTCGAATCTTAAACGGGGAACTACGATTCATTCATGCAAAGCAACTTTCATACTAGTTAACTAGTATAAGCCTACGAGTTCGCAATATTGACAACCACACACATAGAACAGCAACAGAAATAATATTATATACTGTACAGTGAAATGTAAATTTTGATTAAAAATAATACTTTAAAATGGACAATAATACTTTAAAAATAATTTGTGTTATTTTGAAGTAGAAGTATGGTGTTGGATTGGATTATGGATTATGGTGTTGGATTGTAACACTTTTAAAGTTTGGACTTTTATTTAGTAATTAGTATGATGTTTTTAATTTGTGTTATTTTTAAGTACAACTATGGTGTTGGATGATGAATTATGAATTATGAGACTTTTGAAGTTTGAACTTTATTTTATGGATTATGGCTTATGGATATGGTCTTGGATGTTGGATGTTGGATTATGGATTATGGATTACGGATTTGGAGAAGGAACTAGATTAATTACACCTAAACAAGATTATGGATTATGGATATTTAAATTTTTTTTTGGAAATTTGCACAAAAAATTTTTTGATCCTTATTATTTTGTTTTGGTCTTTTGATAATGTAATGAGTAAAACTATATTGGAAGCAATTTTATGTTGAACTTGTAATATTGTGAACTTACTTATCAATGTGGGATGCATTACATTTATATGGTTCCTAGTTCTTTTGTGTGATTTATGCACTGTAATTTGTAGAAAACTTGAAATTGTTTCTACTTGCATTTTTATGAAATTTAAATGAATTATACTATAGTAGTAGCAGGTTATTGTTGACGCCAATTGCCATTGTCATGAAGAAGATTGAATAGTTAAATTTATTATTGAAAGATAAATTTATTATTGAAAGATTGCTGTTAATTTAATATAGATTATTTATTTATTTGATTATTTATTTATTTTACTATATTGTAACAATTCATAAATTTGGGTCCATTTTGTAAGGAGGGGATAAAAGACATTCAAAAAGTTTGGCTAATTATATGATAAAAGTTGTCGATTTGTAATTTCTAATTGAAGGGTACTTTTTAAATACTCTAATTAGCAAGTACTTTTTAAATAATATAATTAGTCAAGACTTGTTAAATTTTATTGAGGGATACTTGATTTTAATTACCATATTTATATTTTTAGATATTTGTCAAAATTTACATATATAAATTGAAAAATATGAAAAAAACAAATAAAGTCAATAATCTAACAATTATTATATACTAAAGAAATATAAGACAGAAAAAAAAGAAACATTATAAAACATAGATATCTATCTATCTATGTATATAGAAATGAAGCATTGAAACTTTTATAGTGATAAATAAGCACCTGGTAATCACATTAAGCATATACAAGTTGACAAGTAGTAAAATCTAACAGAACAGTCAACACAAATTGGCATCTTTGATGGAAATCACTTCAACCCCATCAAACCCTTTACATATAGTCCTATCCACAAATTGACAACACCTTTGCATTCATAATATGTAACTTTTTCTCACTTCTCAGGAATCTCATAGCACACAGACAATGACAATGGAGGTTCAGGGAATAGAGACACGCAGTATACGACAATAGGGTTCAGGGAATAGAGGCATGTAGTATACGATAATGAGGGTTCAGGGAACGGAGGCAATCTACCTGAATGGAGAAACAACGAAGATGGGCATGACGGTGAACAGAGAAGGGCACGACGCTGTGCTCTGCATAACTAAGAGAATGTCACATTACACAATGCAGCATAGGGAAAAACAAAAGAGGAAGAAAACACTTACCTGAACAGAAAAGGGAACAAGATGAAGCACTCAACCAATGCGTAGACGACGAAGATGAGCGTGCAAGGAAGAAGAAGAAGTCAGGGAAGTGGGGAAATGACCTAAACCTTTAAAACTCTGACTTAAATTAAACACATATATCCACGGATCCCATTACAGCCGTGATAATATTACCCATATAGTCACAGTTAAACCAATACCCCTAGTTAAATACCAACTTTATATCCATGGTTAACATCACAACTGTGATTGTACCCATCAATATATAATCACGGTTGTGACGACAACCGTGGATATATAGTACCTGAACTATATATCCATGGTTGGAACTACAACCGTGATGATATCCATCAATATATAATCAAGGTTAGAAATATAACCGTGATTATATCCATCAATATATAATCATGGTTGTGGAGTCAACCGTGGATATATAGTTCAGGTACTATATATCCACGATTGACTTTACAACCGTGATTATATATTGATGGGTACGATCACGGCTCTGATGTTATCCGTGATTATATAGTTTCCCTTGATTATATCCTTTACCTTATAATTTTAAAAATGCCACCGCGCATGTTTTTATCACTGATCCACTTTAACCCGTGATTATATCCCGTGATTATAACCACTTTTTGCACTAGTGGCAATTGTATCCTACATGGACAAGCACTTCTAAGGTCACATGGGGCTGTTTTTGCACTCAATTTTCTTGCATTTAAGTAAGCAAAATCAACCATGAAATCAGCCCCCCTTGCCAACTTGAATTGCACCAAAATAATGGTCCATTATGCTTTAATTATGCATCTTTGTTGGCTTCCAATTGCATAATTTTTTAGTGCATAAATTCCTCTTATACATAACTATAAATAGGCTTAGTTTCAAGAGTTTAGACACACCATTTCACACCAAGAGACCTCTTGGGAAGTTCTTGAGTTTAGAGGCACAAATCTGAATTTTTACATTCAGAAAACAGTGGAAAACAACACAAATTACGATGGGAAAAGCAGTGGTGGAATTACTTCCGGGATTTTTGGAGAAACCCGTAGGTCTTTCTTTTACTGTATCATGTGTTGTATGCTTTGTTTTTTTTTCACTATGTGTATGAATTTGAGTTACTTCATGGGTAACTAAATTTTTTTATCTTGGGGTGACGGGGGTGTGATAATATTTTGTGTTAATGTTGTTTTGACTTTTAAGTTAATAAATTTCTATTTTCCAATTAATTCAAATTTTACTCAATTCTCTTAGTAATTCCGACCAAGAATCTAAGTGATAAAACTTTATACTTGCGGGTATATTAGTAAGTTTAAGTAATTGGTAGGATTGACCGATTCACTAATTACTGGAAAACTTTCGAATTAATCCTAAGATTTTGAAATACTTTTTGTGACCCCGGTAAAAATTCAAGAAAGTAATCAAAATTCTTTTGAGGAATTAAAAAGGGATTTTTCATAAAACGATAATGGGCCTTTCTTAAGGATTAAACGCAGTTCTCCGTACGTTAGGTACATTAATAGAGTTCTGACTGGAACATATTAATTAACTGAAGGAAAATCTTCCTTGGAAAACTTAATTTGATTCTTGTTAATTAAAAGTTAAAACTGTTAACATAAAATAATATCTTAAACTCTTGGAATCCTAAGATACTCTCAACTCTATTTTTTTACCCAAGGTTAATATTTTTATTGTATAGTAAGTAATTTTTTACTGTAAGGTAAAAAATAAATTTATACTGCAAGGTAATTAATTTTTACTACGAGGTAAATAAGTTTTACTACGGGGTAAAAATTATTTACTATAAGTTTAGGTAAAAAAAATTTACTGTGAGGTAAAAAAATTCATTTTTTTACTGTCTATCTTGTTTTGTTTTAAATACAGTGTGTTTGAAAATTTCAAAATTGTTTATCTGGTTAATTAAATTTCAATATACTGGTACTTGGAAACAGTCCCTATGGAGACGATAATATTTTATATTACGCGACATAACCCATGCGCTTGCGAGCTGTGTCACCTTGTCTAAAGCTTAAATGTGTGTGTGATGACATCTTAACATGAATTAGTGGAATTCTAGTAAGAATTAAGATTACCTATATGCATCTTTTGCATCTCATGGCATGCATAACATATTCCATCATATGATACTTGGATCTTGCGGGATCTTGAGAAAGGAACCTTGCGTGGGTTGATTATGTAAGTGACTATGCGTGGTTGTGGTGTTTAGTTTGTGACAAAATTGATGATCTTGCGGGATCTTAAGAAAGAAACCTTGCATGGGTTGAATGTTAGAACAACTATGTGTGGTTGTATTTGTAAATGTGTTGCGTGCACATGAAAAGAAATTGAATTATGGAAAATCGGATCCATTGCATATGCATGGTTTGTTTGGATAGTATATGCATCAATTTTAAGGTCATGATATTAGAATTGAGGAACTGAAATGTTTGTGAGTTATGTGTGTCTTGAATTGAGATATGATGTTGGAGTTATCTTAGTATGTGTACTACTAAGTTCATGTGATTGGTTGATTATTGGAAAATAAGTATGGTTGCCTTTTTATTGTGTATGTTATCATGTTAATTCGAATTGTTCATCATTGAGGAAATATACTTATTCTCCACGTTGTCCATTTTAGCCTTGTGATGTAGGTTAGAATGGAGGAGTAATATTCTTTTTGAAGAGGCGACTTGGTGTGAAGAGGGTATGACAGTTTATCTTGGCCGACAATTTTTGAAATTGATGACTTAAATTCTTTTATAGAATTTCATGTATTTGAGAATTATTTTGTATAGCTTGACTATTTGTGTAAAGGCCTAAGTTTTGGTTTAATGGATAGAGGTTGTTAAATTTCTTGTTGTTATACATGAGATATTGATATTGACTCATGACTTGTTAGTGTAATGGAAGATAGTGATTTGGAAATTGTGTTGGTACTTGGACTTAGATAAAGGGAATCTTTGTGATGGTGATTATTATGAATGAATGTCAAGATTATTCTATGATATTGTGTATGTTATATAGGTGTGGTTATGGAATGGATTTAACCTTAGATGTGACTTCATAAAGAGGGCTAGGAAGTGAGAATCAAAGATTGATGATTATCTAGTATGTGTGAATGGTTTTGTCATATATGTGGACCCTTGTAAATATCTTGTTGAATTTACTTATGAATATGGACTAATAGAATTTAAGTGGGGTTGGTGGGAATGTACCCTTGAGATTGAATGATTAAGGTTCAATATGAGTAGTAGAAGACTTTGCATGACAATCTTATATGTTAATGAAAATTAATTAGGCTCTTGCTTAAACATTCACCTTCTCACATCTTCATATATGCGATGACCTTTAGTTAGATCTAGGGTAGTTGTTATAATTCTTAATTTATGGTGTGCCTTATCTAAGGATCGATTTAATCGTGAAAAATTTACCTTACTTTTTATTAACTAGACGTCATTAGCCATATTACCAAATAGTGGATTTAGGGCATCATAACACATAGAGGATGTGCATGGATAGTATAGTTGTGAATAAGATCACCATCAAATATCGATTCCCGATACCACGACTTGATGACTTGTTGGACTAATTACATAGTGTTACTATCTTTTCCAAGATTGATATTTGTAGTGGATACAATCAGATCAGAATCAGGCCAGGAGATGAGTGGAAGACCTCTTTTAAAATACAAGATGGTTTGTATGAATGGAAAGTCATGCCATTTGGATTATCCAACGCCCCTAGCACATTCATGCATCTCATGAATCAGGTATTACGCCCTTTCAATGGACAATTTGTGGTTGTTTACTTTGACGATATCCTTATTAACATCAAAAGCAAGAGGAGCATTTAAAACATATAAGACAGGTGTTAGAAGTTCTTCAAGAACAGAAACTCTATGCCAACATGGAGAAATATTCTTTCATGACCAAAGAAGTGACATTTCTTGGGTATATAGTTGGCGCTAAAGGCATTCGTGTAGACCCTAGCAAGTTCGAGGCAATCAACAACTGGCCTATTCCTCAGTCAATCCATGACATCAAAAGTTTCCATGGGCTAGCCTCTTTTTATCGCAAGTTTATCAAGAATTTCAATACCATTACAGCTCCGCTCACTAATTGCATCAAAGGAGATAAATTTCAATGGTCAGAACAAGCACAGAAAAGTTTTGATGAATTGAAGGAGCACTTGACAAAATCCCTTATACTAGCACTACCTAACTTTGACCAAGTGTTTGAGGTAAGTTGTGATGCTTCTAACATTGGTATTGGTGCAGTACTCAGTCAGGAAGGCCGACCAATAGCTTTCTTTAATAAAAAGCTAAATGACGCTAAGTTGAGGTACTCCACTTATGATAAGGAATTTCATGCCATCATACTAGCTTTGCAACATTGGAGTCATTATCTGCTTCCAAAAGAATTCATTCTCTATTCAGATCATAAAGCTCTTAAATACTTGAATTCCCAACAGAAAACCAGTCATAGGCATGCTTAATGGATCGAGTTTCTACAGGCTTATCCATTCTTAATCAAACATAAGTCTGGGAAACAAAATTCTATTGTAGATGCTCTCAGACGACGTCATGTTTTACTATCAACGTTGCAAACAAAAGTTATTGGCTTGGAGATTCTCAAAGAATTGTATCAAGATAACCCTGACTTCAGCAGTATTTGGCAGTCAACTAAGAATCAACCTTTTCAAAGTTACCATCGTCAACAAGGCTTTCTATTCAAGAGTTAAGTTTTATGCATTCCTCATTGTTCTTTGAGAGAAGCCATTATCTGGGAAGCACATGATGGAGGATTAGTTAGTCACTTTAGCAGAGACAAAATAGTTTCACTAATCAAGGAGAACTTCTACTGGCCTAAGCTTGAAAGGGATGTCCTTCGGCATATCCAACGATGTCGTATCTGTCACCTTGCCGAATCCAAGAGTCAAAATAATGGATTGTATCTACCATTGCCAGTACCCATAGCACCATGGGAAGATGTTAGTATGGATTTTGTTCTTGGGCTACCACGAACACAACAGAACGACTCTATAATGGTAGTCGTAGATAGGTTTTAAAAAATGGCGCATTTCATACATTGTCAAAAGACTAATGATGCTATCTACACAGCTAACTTATATTTCAAGGAGATTGTACGACTCCATGGAATTTCCAAAACTATCACATCAGACAGAGATGTCAAATTTATAAGTCATTTTTGGAGAACTCTATGGAAAAAGATGGGTACAAAGCTACAGTTTAGCAGTGCTAGTCATCCTCAAACAGATGGCCAAACAGAAGCAATCAACCAATTGTTAGGAAACCTATTACAAAGTTTTGTTGGTAAAAATCTTTGTCAATGGGATCAAGTCATAGCCCAGATGGAGTTCGCTTACAACAATTCCACAAATCAGGTTACTGGAATATGTCCTTTCGAAGTAGTGTACGATGTACGACCTCTCAGTCCATTAGACATGGCTCCTTTGTTCTATAAAGAATCAATTCAGTGCTGATGCTGACCAAGGAGCCAAAGAAATCAAGAAGCTTCACGAACAAGTTCGAGCTAGAATCGAGAAGCAAAGTTCAAAATACAAAGCTCAACGAGACAAGCATCGAAAACTACAAGTGTTTAAAGAAGGAGACTTGGTATGGATTCATCTTCGAAAGGAGAGATTTTCAAAGCAACCCAATGTCAAGTTACCCCTAGAGTCGATGGACTCTTTCGGGTAGTTCAAAAGATCAATGATAATGCTTACAAGATTGAGCTACCAGGTTCCTATGGTGTATCAGTTACCTTTAACGTTGCTGATCTCTCACCGTACTTTGAAGAAGAAGATGCTTAAACTCGAGTACGAGTCTTTTTCCAACCCGGAGAGAATGAACCAGAAGCTTCCTACCAACTCCTAAAAACGGTGCAGCTATTTTTGACAAAACACAAGTGGTGCTTTTTAATTCCAACCTATCTCCAACTCATTTCTTTGTAAGTGGTGTTTAATTTATTTTGTTTACTATCATTCTGAATTCTATAAATAACCAGACATTATAAGTTATTTTCATTAATTAATCAATACAAATTTAATTTTATAGCTCATTTATTTTACAGCGAGTGGGAGGAGATAGCTCGAGAGCGAGGGAAATAGCTCAAGTGAGAAACAGAACCTCGTCTAAGGAGAAAAAGAACAATAGATCGAAGGAGAAGAGAAAGAGAGCTCGACCGAAGGAGAAGAAGTGAACGACAAGTCAAGAACTCCTTCACATGCTGAAATCAGGGATTTTTGTTTTTTATTTCAAGCGAGGCGGAGACAGAGCCGTCTCCATGTTTCCACGGCTTGAGGCACATCACGGAAACAGAACCTCCTCTCGAGGAGAAGCCGTTTTTTGATCGGAACGTGAGACGCCGGATGGTGGACAAGCCCTAGACTCATCCGTCTCTACGAGTTGAGATGCAAGCCTATCAACATTGCTTACTAGTGCTATGTAGTTATTGTTCTGCAATTGTATTAGAATAACCAAAAACTCTCGTTGTGGCATCTGTTGACTGCAACTTTCTCATCAATTATAGTAAAAAACATGGTGAGTTTTCAAATAAGGGCCACTAACTTTTTAGTTCTCTATAGAAGCAACATTTCAGTTTTCTATAGAAGCAACATAAGACTTAAGAGTTATGCTTGTTCAATTTCTTTTTCTAAAATGTAACTATAAGCAGATAATTGCTGCTTGGAATATATTTGTAATTTGTAATAGGAAAAAGTAACAAGTTAAGAGCAAAATAAAAGGATGGTTGATTAGCCCTATGTCCTATCTTCTGCACTTATTTGTTTAATTAATTTGATTTCTTGGTTGCTTCTAAATTGAAAACGTTCCTATCGTTGAACATTTTATGTTTTTAGCTGCTGTTCTCATTGTTGAATTAAATTAACTTAAGTTGACTTAATATGGGTGTTGTTTGGAGATCTCCAGGGTCCAGACTACTAGTACTAACTTCATCTGACCCTGAATGTAGTAGTATTAGCATTAGTATTGGTATATGCCTAATAAACTATTCTTAACAAGTATCGTCTGATAGCTATCTTCTTTCTTCATTTTAAGGAAGAGTATGGCAGAATATGATCCATGCTTGGTAGCTCCAACATGCTAGAATCTCGCATCAAAGCAGAAGATAGCTCAGTGCAGGCCCGACTTCTTGTGTTTTACATTAAAAAATTATGTAAGCTGTTAGTTAGTTTATAAATTTGTCTTATTTTGCTTCACATTGACTCTTGATCTTAAACGTGAACTATTTGTTTTCAGAGTTGTCTCTTGCTATTATATTTCCTAGTTGTGCTGAAAGCATGGTGAATTTGTATGCAGATGCTGATGAGAAATATAGGTATATGAAATCAAGGACATACTTGAAATGGAAATAAAGATCTTAGAAGCTCTTAATTATTACCTGGTTGTATACCACCCATACCGTTCACTGTCTCCGTAAGTCTGATAAAAAAATGGTTGATCATTTTTTACACACAGGTCTTGTAATTATGGAAAAGCATTTTATTTCAAAATACTATTCGGGGTTCATAAAGCTTACAATTTTAAGGATGTTGGCCAGTGGCCACACAGCTTTAACCAATCTAATTCCATTAGAAAAGGAATTAAAGACAATGAAAACTGAATCACCTAGCTTTGAAAACAATTTTTCTTATTTTTCTTTCTAAATGACAGAAAATATGTAGCATTCAGAGTTTCTTTTCTTTTTTCTTCCAGTCTTCACGTTTCCCAATCATTAGCAAGTCAAACAAATACAAATGATGAACATTTTAGCTAATTAGGTCCTGTCTAATTTAAATGCTGATGATGGTAGAAGTGGTCCTACAGTCTTGTAAGATTATATTAATTTATAATTTCTCACTGTCATTATGATGATAATTCTCCAGATTTCTTCAGGATGCAGGTCCGAATGATCTAAACATGACTCAATTAACTTGGTAAGAGTCCTTCCTATTGAATGGACAAGAATAGTTTCTATCTCGGTATTCTTTTCTTCTTATATTACCATTCCCTTTTATCTCTTTGCTCAACCCACCTAATTATATGCTTTCTTAAGCTGTTGCTCTGCATTTACTATTTGACCATACATAATTTTAAATAATGAAAATGCCTAGGACCCTAGCATCAGAATTTGTCCTTATTAGAAGGAAATAAAAATAAAAGTTTTTAGATGGAGGATCAGGAACTGACATTGACATCTATGCATTTATTTTATTTCTTAATGAATTAATTTTCTTTTAAGATAAAAAGGAAATAAAGCACAGTATAGATCATCATTCATACTTAGCAATATCCTTGTCACTTACTAGCTAAGTGCTTGATGTTGAATGTTGATTGTATAGATCATCATACTATAAATCATGACATTTTTTGAAATTAGGCTGCAAAACTTTTGGCCACTATCATATCTTTTTGCTAAGAATTTCTTTATATTTTTTATGAAATTTAACTGGAGCAGCATATCTATGTATGTTTAAATATTAAAGCATAGAAGGAGTGCAGGTCTATAAGGAAGTGACAGTTGTTGTAACCCATGCCTCTCCCAGTCAACTCCCACCAAAGAAAAAAGAAAGAAAGAGAATGGTAGCGGGAGCTGCTTCAAAGCTTAGATTAATTTCTCGTCTCTTGTTTAATGCTGCATATGGTCGTTGGTCACTATAAGTTTATAACAATGATAATAGATAATGATTCATTGTTTATGACTCTGACATGTCTATTTATGGAATACAACTGTTTCATTCTAAGGAGCTTAAATGTGTTTGTCATAAACATTTGTGTGAACTCAACATCACTGTTGTTTCTGTGAGTGTCTTCTTTCCTTTCCTTTTACATGTGAAGTAAACCCTTCAAGAAAGTTGCTTCAGTGCTGTAGTTAGCTGATTCTGTTTATCCTGAAACATAATTTTTTTGCATTGCTATTAAGCGAAGATTTTCTGTTGAGCTGGCTGCCTCGCTAATGCGGATGAAATTTCAAATTCTATTAATTTATTATTAATTTTGTTGAACTCGATTTGCAAAAATTAAAACATGAAAGCTGATTCTGGCAAGGGACTTGTAAATGACACGTACAAGATGGACCTAATTCTTGTACATCCTCCGCATCTGATTGCTTTAGCTTGCATATAATTGCTAGTGTACTCGGAGAAAGATACCACTGTCTAGTTTGAAGAATTTTCATGTTGATATGAACGTGGTGAGTATTCCATTGTATTTTTAAAGTGTCTTAATCTAAGCACTTGAATATGAATTCCACTCTCAAATCCACATTTGAAATAACCCCACAATGCCTCCCCTCATGATATCCTATCATTGTGGAATCTCACGATAAATTAGAGTAGCAGAGATGCACTTATACTCAGGAAAGCAGTACTCAAATATTTTACTACATGGCACACATCTCTCTGCCCAAGTATCTAGTTTAATACATCTCTCACTCTCTAAAGACCTAGACTAGATAAGATCTAATGCAAAGGATGATGCCCTGGGGCATTTTGGGAAGGTACATGAATGACCTTTATGGTTACCGGCTTTTCACAAATAATTTGTGAAAAGCTAGATATTTGTGAAAAGCTAGATAATCCCATATTATTTGACCTTTACAATGGTGAAGAAATGAACTACTATGGTAGTGCATGGTCCAATTTATTTTCAACTTTTCTTTTTAAAAGTTGTTGTTCAGTCAAACAAATTTTCAAAAAAACTTTTAAAGAAATGTAGCTGTTGACCAAAAAAAAAGTAGCTTCTAGAAAATTCAAAAAGTAGTTTTTAATGAGAAGCTATTGAGCTTCTCCTTTTTTTCAATATTCTCTTCAACTCATTCACTTATTTAATAAAATATCAAAATCTTGAAATCAAGATTGTTAAAAAATTTGAATAAAGCAACCAACTTTAGTTTTATTTAAAAATGCTCTTATTTTAGCTTTAACTTAGCTTTTAAGCTAAAAAAAGCTGGACTAAACGATCCTAATACTTGGCCCTCCATATAGCTAATAAATTAGCTAATAACCATCAGATGATGGCCACAGGTACTTTCAACTCAAGAGCTTAGACTGTGTATTCCACAATAACAAAGAAAAACACATTCTAACTCTGGCATTTCTGCTTGAAACCGCATATGTTCATCTCCATAAAATTATGAGCTTACAATGTATTGTACTGTGTGAACTCTCCACATCATGGATATCAACTATAGGCCAAGTAAGAGTTGAAAACCATTTTGGCGTTTGTGAACCATGTGAGCTTTGGCCCAAGAGTTGGACTGTTTGTTATTTGTCATCTAAATACTTCCATGTAATTATTGTATATATATTAGTATTGTTGGAAAACAACAGGATTTAGTGACATGGTCAAGATGAATTTGGGTGAGTCAATGATATTCTTCCTTTTCTAGGGCTTGTGGCTTATTGAGGGTAGGTTGGGTATTGGGTTATTAGTCGATGAGTTTTCGTTTGCTGATAGTTGAATGGCAGAATATATTGTATGGGGTGGCTTGCTTTCTCATATAAACTATCCTACTCCACTTTGATGTGAAAATTTGTAGTGATTGGGAGGTTCTCTTGAAACTCTTCTCTGCGTACATGACCTGTGATTGGAACTGAGCAGCAGCAAATTAATTCGTACTACTCTGTATGCTATACTAAACAATATTTTAATAATACTCTACTAAAATGCAGTTGTATGATAGGGGTGTTCAAACTACATTACTGATTTGTAGTTGTGGTTTCCCACCACTTTATTGCAAATGACCTGAATATGAGCCACTACTAATTTGAGTGATAAAGAAAATTATATCTCCTAAAGTAGTTGATTATGTTCTTTTTACAGGTTAAAAACATATCAACGGAGATACTTGATTTTTATGAAGGCAATAGGAGATGAGAGCTATACTCTCCATCACCACAAAAATACACAACATACCTGAGTTGTCAAACACAACTTCAAGACCAAACAAGTTTTGTTTTGTTTGAATTCGATCAAATAATAACCTCAATCCAAATCCTACCACTTTGAGGGAGACAATATTAGTCCAAAAAAACCATGCACAAATGAATTATACCATAGTATAGGAGCTTGATGCACAAGATCATAAGTTGACTTTAGCGAGTAACAACTTAAAAGATCACCAAACCATAGTCAAAAGTCTTGAACATCCTCGCACACACCAAGAAAGCCTTGAATTGACTGATATAATCATGACAATCAGTCTTGTTCCCAGACAAATAACTCTTTGCGCTATTTTAAATCTCAAACCCACACACCCCGCACACATGCACACATCTCACCCAAAGTTGCATTCTGTTGTGTTGAACTTGAAAATAACATTTGAAATTTGGATTTTAAAACACGTTCCTATACTCAAAAATCCAATCAAAACCTTATATGAGATCCATTTCTGACTACCTCTTTAAAATATCCCTAAATCAACCAACCTCATTTGATCTTTATGAAAACATCCCCTAACCCTAAACTCGATATTAAGGTTATTTGATATCAAATAATGTTCAAGTTTTAAGAAACTTTGAAAACTTCATCTACACAAAAAAGAATTTGAGTTCTTATGATAGGATTAATGAAATTCAATATTTATAAAAAAAATATTGTGTAATTAGTTGCTTTTAAAGAAAGTTGGTCCCTCCTATATAAAATAAAATAAAATCAAGCAATAAAACAAAGAATAAAGGACACAATGAAAATTTTAACATTTATTAGCCGGGAGATTGAAAATGCCAAAAATATTTTATATTTTCCTTTTAATTTGATTAGTGAAGCTCCTTATATGACTGAATGTGTATTTACTACTATCCTAAAGGTTTTACTTTTTAGCAGATATATATAGTAAAAGAAAAAAAAGGTTATTAGCAGATATATATATATATATATATATATATATATATAATTTTAAACATATTACAGTTAGATGATATATATGAGTCCCATCTATTTAAATTATTCATGTGTCACTAGGTTCAACTATTACATAACATGTACCTTAACATACACCCCCACACTTCTCTTCCTTGTCTCTCTTTTATAGAAACTGTAGGTATGTTTTAGGAACTCACCAGACTCTACAAATCCTTTACTTAAAAATTTAAATCCATATTTTCTTAGACATTAGTCTAATTAATCATTAATTAGTTTGATTAACTTCCTTCGAGGTCTTCTATTTATTTTTCTCCAAAAGGATTTGAGTCATACATTGATCTGAAAATTAGATGAAGTGAAAAAAATATACATCCTATATAGCTCAAATCCTTTATATTGTGTGTACGGTTTAACTTGTGTTATTTCTTAACTTGACTTGGGATGATGAATGAAAATGATTAGCACATTAAAATAGAATAAATTTAATAAGCCATTGTTAAGATTTTATTTTATTTTATTTTAAATAATACTTGAAACACAAAAAAAAGTAAAAATTATTACAATTACCCTTTATTTACTTATTTTATTGTTTTTCATTAATCTAAAGTTGAACCAAATAAGCTTATACTTTGTCCCCTAAGGTCAACATACATAGTTGCTGGTATAAACATAACTTTCAGAGTTTGAATTTGAATCATGTTTTCCCACTATTCTGAGAAATAAACAATTTTTTTTATTATTGAAAACCTTACTTTAAATAAATAAATAAATATTAAAAGGTATTAACTCAGCTGGTTAAACAAATAAATAAGTTGTTGTGAGGATTATAAAACTTTATTGATAGGTAACATTTTTCATTATCACATCCATCAATACAAATTATAAAGATATAGTAACTAGAATCATGATTAAATTATGTGTATTTAGTTTTTCCACAAAAGAATTGATTTCAGATTATGGTATTTCAGTTAATTTGATTTGATAAAGCCTTGAGGCGAAATTACAAGAAGTAATATTTTAAGTAAAATTGTTTTTTTAAAGGAAAATCAATTGTAACAAAACTTCCATGATAAGTGATAGAAAACAAAACTATCCTTTGGCCTAAGAAATTAAGTATAAAATTGGAATGGAATCTCAAAATTATAATATTATGATATTTGGAAGGAAATTTAGAATTCTAAATTTTAATGTTGAATTTCATAGAATTATAAGAGTCCCTTATTCGTTTTTTATAAGTTATATAATTTTGAAGTTTTTTTAAATTCTTTTTATAAGCTATATTATAATTTTTATGAAGCATTGATTGATTAATGTTTTCTTATTTATCATTGTTAACTGTAATAAGTAATAAATTGTTTGAGAAGATGAACACATAAACTAAGTTAACCAACCAATCAAAAGAGAAAAATATTTATATATTCACCATTATTAAATATATTAATCAAGCTCATGGGATAACCTTGTAATATCCTATTATTTACCTTATAAAAAGAAGGACAGAGTAACTTTTTTTTGGCGTTAACCAAAGAGGCCATTTTATTTGGGTTTTATTCATATTTAATTCTTTTTACTTCTTCAATACTTGTATTTAATGACATTGAACTTAAGACTTTTTCAACAATCTTAACTTGCGTTGCTAATCAAATAACGATCAACTGGTAGCATTGCAATATAACTCAAACTTGCCCTTGTGTTCTGATGATATAAAAATAATAGTATTTTTTATGGTTAATTTGATGGATAATATTATCCTAATTTTAAAAAAATTTTAAAATAAATTATCATTTTAAAGTACTTATATTTAATATATTTTAAATATAATTTTATGTATAATTAATATTAATATAGAAAATTAAAAACATACTCATATGATATACTATTATTTACTTAATTATCAATTTGAACTTATTTATAGATGATGAACATATACGAGAGTGAAAAATTCAATATAATTTTCATTAATACTGAAGCTATTTTTTCACCGATTCCTATGATTTTTTCCAAACAATTTTCTTTAAATTTCCCATATATTGCTTTTAAAATAAAACAAAGACAAACAAAATAAATATAAAAGCTATCAATAAAACTAGTTTCCTTTTTTCACAATTTTTCCATACACCAAACAATATGTACTTAATGGCGAACTCACATGCGCGATAATGAAAACGACGTGTGTTGCTGGAGAGAGCCTGCCAAATTTTGTTTTGAATTGAGAATGAAAGGCTTAAAATAAAACGTAACCTTAAAATTCCTCCTTACCTATGGTGGGTGTTTCTCTTTAGGAAATCAATTACGAATAATAAAGTTGTGGAAATAAAAATATTTAATGGTTAATATTTATCTTATATGTAGATTGAAATAATTAAATTTTCATTGAGTTAACGGATTTTTTTTTTCGTTGGCTCAACTTCAATTTGGTTAACCTAGACTTATATACATTTTTTAATATTAAGTGTCTATTTGATTTAGACTTGTAAAAATAACCTAACATATCTTTATAAAATTAGATACTCGAGTCATTATATTTATCTGAATCAGACATACCTTATGGTTCGATATATCTGTCACCAACAAAATCTTCAAATCAATGATATTTAAAAGTGACCTTATATACATAAATTATATTCTTGACCAACTAGACTAATTTTTATTGACCATAATAGAAGTGTATCATAAACATAAATGCATAATTATAATTTATCGTCGCATAAATTTTAATATTATTAAATGAAAGTATAATTTTTCATTTTCTTAAAGAGTTCTTTTAACTTAGGTTTTAAAGGTAAATTTAAATAACTAAAAATGATATTTTTTTAAAAGGTATATAATAATTATATTACAAAAATAATTAAATCTATTCGTTTCAAAGAAAACTTGGTGATTTGACTAGTGTAGAGGTACCAAGCCTGAGTCCAATCCAATGTCCTTCCAAGATGATGAGTGAAATATGGTGTCACTTGTAATGACACTATGATGATTAAGTCAATAATCAATATATTGAAGTTTAAGCTTGAGAAGGGGAAGAATGAACATACATTGACTTACAAATACATTGATATTTATGGTTGAAAGGTGCACATATTGCAGTGATGCCTCTGTTAGCATATTTTATGTAAAATATGGGGAAAATTAACACAAACGTAGTAATTCATGACATATTTACAAACACTTTATAATAAAATGCCCTCGTTATGGACTATTAACATCTAGATAATACCAGTTTATTCTTTATAACGGTTATCATGGGTTATGGTAATCTATTGGCTAAATGTCAATATGTGCCTTATGATACTAGTACCTGGCCCCTAATATTACATATAATAATGAAATGTTATTATATATATATATTATATTTGTTAAAATACTTAAACTTATTATCTTGTATAGAAGATTATTTCTATTAATACATATGTTTGTAGATTTATTTAATATATATTATTTCAAACAAACTTTTAATTATGTTTTTAGGTTAAATCAAACTCTAAATAAGATAG
The DNA here is from genome assembly GCA_037962975.1 of Clitoria ternatea. Lineage (NCBI taxonomy): Eukaryota > Viridiplantae > Streptophyta > Magnoliopsida > Fabales > Fabaceae > Clitoria > Clitoria ternatea. The sequence goes on along the minus strand of CM075672.1, from coordinate 38,716,505 downwards.
ATTAAGCTCCATAATTAGGCCCATATCAATATGACTACAATATTAAGAAGCATGTCAAACTAGATTCGTAAAACCTAATTCGATTTAGTCTATTTTTATTCCTAATCGAAAAAAGTATCATTTTTTTTAAGGATTTGAAGCTTTTCTCATACAAAATGATTGAAATTAGATAAAATGTTTTTTATATGTAAGGGTTGGGATGATCCAACCATTTAATTAAGAGATGATTAAAAAAATCACTGTACTAACCTAAAAACTTCATAATTCAATCCGTTTAAGTGAAGTGATAACCGATTTTAATAATGATGATATTAACCTACGTAAGGTTGATTCCCTTAGCAGCCAAACAGTTACGTTACCAACCATCCACACCAAACTCAACTCACCAACCCCTTCTCATTATTTTTATTTTTATTTTTTCTTAACCTCTCATTTATTTATTTATTATTTATTTTCATTACCCGCTATTATTTCTTGGTTGGTTTCTCTTCCCTCTACGCATGCCATCTCCATCTCCATCTCCATCTTCTGACACCGATCTCTGCCACCCATTTGCATCCCCATCTTGGTCGCTTGTTATTTCGTTCTTGATTTCAACAGCCCTTGTTGTTTTTCATTGAGATCTCGCTTCTTGTTCTCTCATACCCACAAATTGTTTTGGGGTGTTTGCCACCCTGCTGAACATTTTTCAAAAAATTATCAACTGGGTTGTTTGAGGATTTGAATTTGGTGTAGAAAACTTTGCACTTTTGCGTAATTTGGTGGGTTTTTTTGGGTGGTGGTTAATTGGTTTTGGTGGGGCATCTTCAATGGGCTGTTTGGATGATGGGCGTTTCGGTGCTGAGTTAGAAAATGGAGTGAGGATTGGTTGTGCTGAAGTGGGTTTGGAGGAAGAAGGGAATAATGGTGCCATTGAAGATGCTGTCAAGGTTTTGTTGCAGGGTCTTGGGGAAGATATAAACAGGGAAGGTCTTAGAAAGACTCCACTTCGTGTATCCAAGGCCCTTCGTGAAGGAACCAGAGGTGATTTAGTATATACCCTTTATTTCTTTCCTCTAATAAAAAAAGTGCCCCTTTCCCCTTTTATGTGTATATTTTTCTCATGGAGACTTTTTATGGTAGTTTTGTACTTTTGTCCCTAACAAAACGTAGGTTCTGTTTCTTAAGGTGTTTGTGAAATTGTTTCTCTATCGAAATTAGAGTTTGGTAACTTCAAAATTCAATTGGAGAATAATATGATAACTACCTAAGCTACTACTGTACTTAATCTTTTTTCTAGCTGGTGATCGTAGTTGTAAGATATGTGGTGTTGAACGATGGTTACCAACTTATGCTCTGATTTTTGTTTTTTTTATTTTTCATTTTTTCTTAAATTGCTTATTAATTTTCAAATGATGTTGAGTATTTCACTTTATAGAAATGTTGAAGAGCCTTAATTACAACCAAGTTCTTAACAGAATTATCTTCAGTTGTTCAAGTTGTAAGGATGATAATTAACAAAAAAAGGGTGTTGAGTATTGTGACTTTCCTCCTTTGATCTGCAGTGTTTTGTTTTTTTTTTTCTTATATATATTTTGGTCTGGCCCTTTATCAAAATTTGGATGATTGGATCCGAGGTCATTTAGCTAGATATATGAATTTACTTGACTGTCTTTTTCCTAGGAAAGAGGTTACAATTACGGATACTCATTTGTCTTTTACTGTTACACTACTATTTTTTTCATATATCAAAAGGTTTTCTCCATTCTCTCTTACTTTATAGTACACTTATTGTAAGGCTGCCGCCTGCTGAGTGGAGAAAAATGAAATTGGGTAGTGAGGGCTGAATATTAATTCATCTTGTCAGCTTCCAGCTTAGTATTTCCTTTTGTGGCAATAGAAGATCTTAGTGTATTTAGAACTTTAATTTTCTTCTTTTGGCCTGTTGTTACAGGCAACTGCATCACTTAGTTTCAGACAGCCAAGAATTTTGGGTTGCTTTAGATCTTGTTTAGAAAAGCTTAAGTGCCTAACTGTTAATATTTTCCAGCACGACACATGGAAAGGCCATCCAACACAGCATTTGGAGTGTGGCAATATATAGTTTATCTGAAAATGTTGATGTGTTAAGCCTGACCAGCTGGTCTCTTAACTGCAAGATTGTATTTAACTTGTTCTCTGCAAAGCTTTTGAATTACTTGAATTCCTTTTTTTTTTATAAAATTCTTCTTTGTTATATTTCAGCTCAATTGGATACCCTTTCTTAGTGTACTTGCTTATTTAACGTCACAGCGTTTTTTTAATCTCCACTATTAACACAAAAAAATGATGTGTTAAACCTGGTCAACTGTTAGGTCTTAAACTGCAAGATTGTATTCAACTTACTGGTTTGCAAAGTCTACTTGCTTATTTAAATGTTGCCTTCGTTTAATCTCCACTATTATGTAAACATCATCATTTTTCATGCTGCTTTGAGGTAGATTATTTTTGTTCACTCTTATTTTCCTTATGGTAGAATTGCCAAAGATACAGTCATTTATGTCATCCATGAATCATGAGGTTGCACCAGATACTGGTCTAAGTGTGTTTTTTCATGGAAACAATTCATTTGTTCTTCTGTTTGGAGAGACTAATATCTGGTAAAAATGGTGTCTTTAATCCCATGGAGGCAGTTGCTAGATGCATTTTCTGTTTCTCTCTTTTGCTCACCTTTTGCATTTTTTTGTGTGCTGCTATTGGCTTTTATTATCAACTGTCATTTGCATATTACAGTTGCCTAAGTATGGATGCATGTTTATAAGAAAGTTTCCAGGTTTCGGCATCTTGTTCCAGCTTTTTATTTTCTGCATACATAATCACCCAAGATTAGAATAATGATCTTTTCCATAATGAAGTTCTGTAACTTCAATGAACTTAAAGAGAACTGCATTTCTTCCTCCTTTTTTGGTTTGTTACTTTATATGCTTTACCTTTCTTCATACATTTCCAGCATGAGTTTGTCCCTTCAGCATAGCATTAAGCTGAAATTGTCGTATTTTATGGAATAATATATATAATAATTAATAGGAGATCTATTTTTTCTAGGTTACAAACAAAAGGTGAAGGACATTGTTCAAGGTGCTTTATTCCCTGAAGCTGGTCTAGATAATAGAGTTGGTCATGCAGGTGGAGCAGGTGGACTTGTGATTGTTCGTGATCTTGACTTATTTTCCTATTGTGAGTCCTGTTTGCTTCCATTCCAGGTCAAGTGTCATGTGGGTTATGTCTCTTCTGGTGAACGAGTTGTCGGTTTAAGCAAGCTCTCTCGTGTTGCTGATGTATTTGCTAAACGACTGCAAGAGCCTCAGCATCTGGCTGATGAGGTGTGCTCTGCATTGCATCAGGGAATAAAGCCAGCAGGTGTTGCTGTTGTACTTCAGTGTACCCATATCCACTTTCCAAACATTGAATCAATCTTTCTTGAGTCAAACCACCAAGCATGGGTGAAGATACTTGTTTCCTCAGGTTCTGGTGTTTTTGAGAACAAAAATGCAGATGCATGGGCCGATTTCTTTAGTCTTCTTAAATTTAGAGGCATCAATAGGGATAAGATTCATTTTAGAGGATCATCTGAACCATGCTGGTGTCCTTCTCAGTCTTCTCTTTCTGCCAAAGTTTCCTCCAAAATTGAACCAGCCAATCCTGTAATGGTTACTGCAGTAGCTTCAATTATCAAATCTTTGGGGGAAGATCCCTTGAGGAAGGAGCTCATAGGGACTCCTAGTAGATTTGTGAAATGGTTGATGAACTTTGAAAACAGTAACATTGATATGAAGCTTAATGGTTTTCTTTGTGGTGGGAAAGATTCTTTGAATGCCAATGAGGAGGATAACCTGAACAACAAAAAAATATGTTCTGAGCTGAACATACCTTTTTGGTCACAATGTGAGCATCATTTGCTTCCATTTCATGGCGTTGTTCACATAGGATACCTCATATTTGATGGGTTTAATCCTATTGGAAAATCTCTTTTACAATCTATAGTACATTTTTATGGTTTCAAGCTCCAAGTTCAGGAAAGGCTTACCAGGCAGATAGCGGAAACAATTTCTCCACTGTTAGGTGGACATGTGATTGTAGTTGTAGAGGCAAGCCACACATGTATGATTTCTAGGGGAATTGAGAAGTTTGGAAGTAGTACAGCTACCATTGCGGTGTTGGGACGATTTTCAACTGACCTTGCTGCAAGGGCTTCATTCTTGCAGAGTATTCCAAGTCCTACATCTTCCGGAGAGCAATGATTCAGGCATGAGCTCACTTGAAATAATTTAGCAGTAGTTCCAATCATTCTTTTCTTTTTGAAATTTTTCTGTCAGCAGGTCAGCAGCCTGGGCATGGATACATTCAAAGAAGATATCTTTTCATGGATAATCTTAAGGTTTTAAGTTACTCAAATTTTGTTTCAGTGTCACATTTACTGTCAGAAATTGTTTAAAGATAGACAGTTAGATCTTGTTTTGTCTGTCGTCTTGAGTATTTTACAGATCATTAATCCCTTAAGAAAAATTGAGGGGATTCCACCAGATTTACATACTGGCAGACTGCTCATAGAATGTTATTGATGTTAGTCCTCCCTGAAAGTTATTTGTGATGATAAAATTAGAATAATTGTTTAGATCCTTATTACTTTATTTTAAGGTTCACAAAATGGAAGATTTAAACTTGTTTTGCATGCTAATGCCTTAGTGCTGGGGGAATTATAATGGGGCAATGAAGGTCACAAGTAAGTTTAATAGATGTGCTGAATTGATCATGGTTATGTCAATGATGTCAATTAGTTAGTGCATGATTTGAAACAAATCAAGAGGCAAGCATGGGTACAAAATGTGGAAGTTAGTTTAAGTAGCATTAATATCAACGTCATTTACAGCTACCACATGGGTCAAATTTTATGCCACTCAATTTGGATTCCTTCTCCTTAACTTTGTGTTTTGGATGTGTGGCATGAACTTCTCTACCATGAGCATGCTGTTGAGGGGCATGATAAGGCTAGTGTATGAACTTATTCCGTGTGAAGGCAATAGCAACTGCTACTCCTAGAATCAGCAATATCATTCATAGTGATAGAGATATTATAAGAACCTTCAAGAACCATCAGTTAGCAAACTTAATAGAGGTTCTTTTGGCACTGGCAGACAGCAAAATCTCAACATCAAAATAAGAGAATGCTACTGTATACACAAACCATTCCACGAAACGCATAAGCATTTAATAAATACTACAAACCCAAAAAATAAAATTTATTTTAATACTGGTAGAATAGTGTAAAAGTAGTAACTTTGTATATATAGGAATGATTATGCTTGATCTTGTATTATGTAAGTAGCTTAAGTAGGGTATTAAATATCGTGTATTTATTTTTATACTATTATTAATTTATCACTCTGTTGTGAATTGGGACACAGACAAATACATTCAAATGTCTCTTGTCTTTTTCTCCATCAACAAATGCATTCTTGTTTAAGTCTGTGGTATCACCAATAAAAGCATTTTATGTAGCAAAACCGCAATTGAAAAATTAAAGACTAAAAGGAGCCACGAATCATTATAAATCAATAACAGCACGCAGGTAGGATTTATACGGTATAATGAAATGGCATCATATATACAGAGGGCATTATCGAATTATATCAACTAAAAGAACTGTAGATACAATCTGAAAACATGGCAAGATTATGAAAACCAGATTAACAAAGGAAGGTAAAAGTTCGTCGTTTTATTATGAACCTGTAGCTATAAATTTCAGGAAATAACACATACCTTATCCAAAGCCATGCTTTTCTGAGGAAAATTTTGGTCAGCATTACCAAGACAGTATCGTAATAGTCCCATTGGAAGATTCAGTCACTGGACAATCACAATCCGCAGAATAGATAAGAAATTGCTAAGTTTATTTAAATATAACTACGAAGAATTTTCAAGGAAAGGAAATGTATCAATGTAATAACACTAGAAAGGTTACCTTGGATATCAAAGTAGTAAGTTTCTCAAATGTGGGTGAAAGGAGATCCTGAGTGAAATGAAGAGTAGGCTTGTCAAAGTGAACATAAAAGGTAAATGGGTATGTAGGAGTTTATAATTGGACTCATGTCTACATTTCTGTTTAAGTGTACGGACCTAATCTTTAATTTATGCAGATGCTTGACCTTTTTAAATTTTTTTTAAACTTGGTTCCTGTTTTCCTCCACTTAACGGAACCTAACGGAAATATTGAAAGGGACCCTTACAATATATGAGCTATTAAATAGTTTAAAGACGTAATTACAAGTTTGCAAGTATATAAATCTACTTCAAAATTCCCCATTGGTTTAGGGACTTGGCATACTTTAACCAAATGTAGTTCATAATTTACAAAATACATTATGCAATAGCTACTACATTAAAGAACTTAAAAAAACCCAAAATGTATTGTGTGGATTTGGCTACAATGGTCATAAATCCAATTGACGGTCATTGTATCTAGTTATTGACTCGTCCATTCATTTTGAAATTAAAATATAAAAAGTGTCCCTTAATTGAAAAAATAATTTGTACTCCTATTTTAAATTAATGAACCATTATTTCTCTTTTTTGTTGAATCGTGATTTGAGACTAAGTGAAGATGTTTTTTTTTCAATTAAGGGACATTATAATATACTTTAATTTCAAAATAAACAGACGAGATCATTAACTGAATACACTAACCATCAATGGTCACAAATGTGACCATTGTAGTCAAATCCATGTATTGTGCAGACAAAGACAATCTTTCAAAATGCACACATAATGTAATGCAAAACTTCTAAAATGTAATTACTAACTAGTGTACAACAAGGGACTCTTGATAATCTATTGATAGTGCTAATTAAAATTGCACTATCAATGGTAAGAAACAAAAAGATGTTAAGACTTCTAAAATCTAGACCAATATATGTTCAATTTTAAAATTTGAACGTCAGATCTACTAACTTAGATTAATTTTGATCTCTCAGATGAAGAATGTTTAAGTTGTGAGTCAAGACACTGATCTCTTAGACCATGCAGGCCTAGAAAACCAACATGAGAAATAAAGATCTATCAGATCTCACAAATGTTGCCTCTAATCTCTCAAGTCACACTAATACATGCCAAATTTTCTTAATTCCAATTAATGACCATAATGTCTCTATGTCTAATTAAATTGTTATACGGAGTTAGGATCTGAAGATCCACACTACGAACATGAATCAAGAATTTTGATCGAATTTCAGAATCGAAACACAAATCAATTGTAGAACACATCTATAGTAAAGATCCTCTATGAATTCAACCTTAACCTAATTTAAAAATCTAAGTTAACATGATATTTTATGGAAACAAAATGGAGAATTCAATGATTGGAAGTAGAACTAGAGAATTCTCATTTGAGTTTGGAGTTAGAGAAAGAGAGAGAGAGAGAGAGAGAGAGAGAGAGAGAGAGAAAGAATTGCATAAATAATGAATTATGGTTTGATATGATAATATAGAAAGTTATAAATTTTTAATAAAAAATAGTGCTAAAAGGGCAAGCTAACTAAAAGGGCGCTATCCCACATAAAATTAGTTAAAACAACAATTAAATAAGTGAATCCATGCTAACTTGCATGACCTGGTAATGGAATGGAGCCAAGAGCGTGACTGGACGTGCTTAACACGCTGAAAATCATGAATCAGAATGAATGCTGAGCAAACTTGAGAGGAAATTCTTAACTTTAGGTGTTGTAGAGTGACCTAGCACAACTCCTTGATTTTCTTTACTATTCCCCTCTTCTAGCCACCTAAGCGCGCTCTAACGTCACTGGTGCTCTAGATTTTCCTTTGTTCCATTGTTTGTCCTTAGGCAATTAATTGATAAAGTCAATCATTTTGTAATTTTTTTTACTTAAGCCTTTCCTTTAACTCTTTTAAGCCATTCATTCCCATATTTGAGAAACTATGTTTAGCTTATTTCTTCCCCATAGGGTAGTGTTTATCTTCATTCAATGTTTAGGCTAATTATAATCACTTATACTCAACCAGAGCAACCATATAGACTTGAAATCCTTCTCAACGATTAACCCTTCATGCCTACCATTCACATAATTCAAATAAGCAATAACATAAAACAACATCCCTAAACTTAGTCATGCCTAACTCATCCAAATTATCAGTTGGGACCAAGCAATCATGAATCAATTTTAATTTGTTGAAACCAAGTTTGGTTTGAAAAAGAAATTAGTAATAACCATTGACCAGACCCCAAGTTGTATTAATATAACTAGACCCCAAAATTTGTTAATAACACACATCAAGACATTTAATTTAAATGAAGTCTGCCAATGTGTGATCTAACCTGTTAAAATTAAGTATTTCAGGAAACAAATACTAAAGTACACAAGTTACAAAAGAAAGAGGGAGTTCATCAGAACAAAAGTCTAGTTCATAGAAAAGTCTGATTCTAGACTTTTTCTAAAAGAGTCTAATTCAAAAATTTTCAGACATATGGACTAACAATCAGACCTCAAACTTTTGTTGCAACTAGATCATGCAACATGAACATTACTTCAAGTATTGATCATACAACGTTCTTAATCCTTTTTTCATGATACTCTAAAGTCAAGCTCTTATCAAGAGAACTATGCTTATCATCAAAGAAGAAAAGGAACAAAATAGTGGATTAACCAAGGCACTCTTAGTAGAAATCAATGAAGCTACTCTGCATATTTCAGAAAAGATGAATTAAGTCAGCTCATATGTCAGGAAGTTTCAGAAGTACAACAATAATTTACTATGTGCGATAGTTAGCAGTAAAAAGCCAACAAATAGCTTTATACTCTGAAGATCTCAAGGAACTCCTTTTTTCATGAAAGTTTCAAAGTTCCTCGATACTAGACCTTTTGACATCTCATCAGTTTATCAAGGTCTGGTGCTTACAAACAAATAAAACTCCTTCATAGGATTTCCAACGGTTATATCTCCTCACTAACTTGTTAAACGGTCATCTTGAGTGACCTATATATATTTGGAGAGATTCAGTTTCGAAAAAGATATAAGCACAACAAGAAGAATCAATCTTTGTGATAAAAGATCTCTTAATTTCTTCTTAGCTTCTCCCAAACAAAGGCCTTCTTTGTTGTTTTTACTTAGTGTATCTGTTCAGCTCTGTATATCTTTTATACACTAAGTTCTCAGAAACATATTACACACTCTTTTCATACAAACCTGTTGTGTGAAAAGTTTGGTGTGTTACCAGCCTTTAGTTTCATTGGGAAACAGTTATGGCCTGAAAAGGCTTTTGAAAGAATATTTGGGTTTGAGCTAGGAGTGGCTTGTTGAAAGAATACTTGGGTTTAATCCAGGAGTGGTCAGAGTCAAGAATACTTATGGCACAAGTCTGGTGCTGTTATTATAAAGGAGATTTTACAATAGTGGAAATCCTTCAAGTTGGAAGGGACTAGATATAGCTTCTGAATTGGAAGTGAACCAATATAAATCTCTTGTATTCATTCTTTTCTTTCCTTGATCTTTAAAAGTCTGCTCTTACAAGTCTGATTACTTGTGTTATAAAAAGGTTCAAATTCTGCAAAGAGAGTCTAAGACTTATTCAACCTCCCTTCTAAGTATGACTTTGAACCATCATAATTTAATTGCATGCAGGTCACACACCTTATTAATACATGCAATTCATTAAACATTTCGCTTAAATTGTCAAATAATGGCTCAACCATGCTCAAGATGACCAAATAGGGATTAACATGCCTAATTCAACAAATGATGTTACATATAAATTATGTAATAAATAACAACTGAAAAAATCATCTAGTAATTTAGCCATACTAACAAAATCACACGCAATAATCACAATATATGTCTTATCCTTTTAGAAAATGGAAGGTTCCTAAATGACTTACTTAATTTGTAATAAATTCAAATAAGCAAATTGTTATAAATGAGCTTAATTTGGAGAAGGCAAAACCAAGATTTGAAAATAATTGTTGGACTTCCACCAAACTTTATCGTTTGGAATCTCAGTACATTGGACTGTATCATTTCTCCCATTATACAGATAAACTTCCAAGTCATCATTATTTACTAGTAGAGCATCATTATTTTTTGATATGCATAATATAAACATTGGACAAGATGGGGAAATTTGACACCCAAGATAATGATAAGTAACCTTCACTAATTGAGACCAGGAACTTTGAACTCCAAATTCTCTTATTTGCCAAGTAACAAATAAGTTCCTTGGTGATCATGAAAAAGACATAAACAATCCCTTAAAATCGTAAGACATGGCTTAAATTTAGGGACTTCATCAAGACCATTAGGCAACAACAAATATGTATGTCTCTTTTTTTGTAGATGAAAAGAAAAAACTACTAGCTCACTCATACTAGTAGTTTCCCATTGGTAATGAGAACCCGACTTGTTAATAACTAGCTAATTAACAGTTCCACTCACAAAAGGCCTATGTTGCTCTATAAAAAAAACACTAATGTGTTTGCATGACAGGTTTTGATAATGACAAGAAAAATCCTCCAAGAAATCAAGTTCAAAATCAAAAGCAATAGAGTTATTGATCAAACAAACATATGCTTAGTTATACTTTCTTAGAATTACATGTATATGATCCATAACCAAAAAGAATCAAAATGTATAGAGATCGTTATCATGTAAAAGTGCTCAAAAACTATAGTTAGTCATGCGTTAATCGATTAGCAAATAAAGTGATGGTTCAGAGAACAGACTTAGAATGGAGGGGGGTTGAATAAGTCTGTTCACTTTTTCAAACCAAACAGTGATATTTAAACGTTATTGCATTACGCACAATGGACCAGACTTACGACAGATGGAAAGCGTGATACTTTGATCGAGCAAGCATATTTTTGTCAGACTTTTACTATCGAATTTAACAATAATAATGCATCAGACTTTTGATAGTAAAGAGTAAGAGAGAAAGAGATAATACACAAGCGATTTATACTGGTTCACCTCTAACTTGGAGACTACATCCAGTACCTTCAAATCTGAAGGATTTCCACTATGTAAAAACATTTTACATAAATAGCTCAAACTGAGCTTACGAGTATTACTGACTCCAGCCACTCCTGGCTTAAGCACACCCAATGCTTCTGAGTATTCTTGAATCCAGCGACTCCTAGCTTAAGTATATCCCGTGCTTCCGAGTATTCTTTTGCAAGCACCCACTCCTAGGGCAGACCCAAGTATTCTTTCATGAGCTACTCCAGGCTTGAACCCAAGTATTCTTTCCAAAGCCTCTTCAGCCTAAAATGTTTCCCAATAGCTCACTCAGACTGGTGTTTTCTAAAAATTAAAAATATTGATACATAAACATTGGGGCATGTGTGTGTTCTTTAGATTTTGTGAGACCTTCCCATCTTTCTCTTTTGATTCAGTCTCATAAGAGCTCTTTTTTTTCTTCTTCTATATTTTTCTTCATGTCTTTCTATTCTTCTTTTTGTAATCTCTTTTCTTTTCATGAGACATCTATATCTATTACAGACATATATAGCCTTATGATCACTCTTATTCTTGCATTGTATGTATTCTCTCTTATTTTTACCTGGAGGTTATGCAACATATAAATACTTATTTCATGGAGATAGATCAGTTAGATGACCGTTTGAAATTTCTTCTATCTCATGAGAAAGTAATTTTTTTTCTAATTGGTCAGAGAGACATTCTTCATATTTTGTATGGGATGGAGAGCTTTTATGATGAAGAAAAATAGGGATTGTACATTTTTCACCAAACAAGATATTCCTTGATTAAAGGAATTCTGACATCTTAGAAAGTTGGTGAAAGATGAATGCTTTGAGATCAGCTCAAGATTTGTCTTGTTTGGGTACTTTCCTTGTTTTGATAGATCTTTTCGCTAAGAAGGAAAGGTACTTTGTTGAGTCATCATATATAGGTCCAGACTTAATTCGTTCAAGGGTAACATCTAAAGCTAGATTGAGGTCTGGTGAATCGTAAAGTGTTAATGATGAGACTCAAATCTTTAAGAGATATTCCAGTTCTTCTTTTGTAATTTCAAAGAGGATCTGAAACAGCTTTTATCTTGACAGATTGTGAGGATAGAGTCTGATTAAAGTAGGTCGCTTTGAGGAGATGACTCTTCTATGTTCCTGATCCTTGCTGTATCTCTTGACGAGTCTGAGTCTGATATAAGTTCAGTGTAGGTCTGGTATAAGTTTAGTATGAATTTTTTTCTTTTAAGAGACGTTCCCAGACTTTAAGTGTTTCCTTAAAGCATAGTCTTCATAGTTTTATTTTACCAGACTTATTGAATGCAAGCTCCCCATTTGTTTTATAACCTATGCTTTATATCCTGAAACACTCTAATGATCTTTATCAAATGCTTAATAACTTATAACTTGATTAATTAAGATGCTTGATGTTGGTCATCAACAAATCTAAGAGTGCTTCAAATTTATTCTTGGTTCTAACAATCTCCCCCTATTTATTGATAGCAAACATTGAGCCTTCTTAATTTATTGAACCTTTTTCTTGCATGGAACAGGGTCGACGTAGAGCATTAATAGTAAGAAAGCATTTATAAATATTTTAATTGAAAAGATAGGATTTTGGAACATAAACAAAGACATATAGTTCTTAAAAAAATTACATTATCATAAAAATAAACAGACAACTAAACTTCTTAAATCTTTTTAACTTCCCAATCCCTTCTCCCTCTATTGATATCAACAAATCAACAGATCAACAGAGTAAACAGGGACAAAAGATTAGTTCTGCTTGGAGCTCTTAGAACAAGAACCAGCCCCTCCCATCATCTTGAGAATATGATTTCACAGTCTTCTGGCATCATCTTTAGTGTTGTTGGAGGGGGATAACAAACTGGCAACTTCTTCATCAGGAAGTCTTCTTGGTCTGGGCTCATCCCATGGCAGAACAGGAGGATTATTAGATGTAAATTTTGGTTCCTTTCCTTTTCTAGAGCAGTGAGGTTTGGGAGCAGAGGCAAGCTTATCAAGAGCAATCAAAATTTTGATGGAAGGCAGAATGAGGGTAGATTTTTCTTTGCCATATTGAATGTCTTCTAAAGACTTTCCTTGCTAAAGATCCCTTAGGATGGCTCTCTATTCTTTCTTTAGTTTGCAAAAGATGGCAACATCCGATGTAATACCGAGTTTCTCGTTGCGGATGACATTCAAGAAAGGTAGGGGAGGAATAAATGAGGGTATGGGTGCAGTAAGATTTCCTTTACGAAGAATGGATGTGCAAGAAAATAAAGATAAATAAGACTGTTGACTAAACTTTTGTGCGGTGAGGTTAGAGGCAGGAGAAGGGTAAGAGATTTCAAGTTGATCAATGTTGATGAAAGAAGAGTCTGGAGGAGAGGAATCCTGACGAGCTTTCTTTGAATAAGAGTTTGGAGGAGAGAGAGAGAGATCGAAATCTTTTTGAGTTAGAAGGAGAGAGTTTAGAGTAAATAGATACGGGAATGTCCTCTAGCTCAGGGGACGATGGTAGAGAAAAGATGGAGTTTGATGAAGTGGGAGATAGGGCAGTGGAAGTTTCCAAAAAAATTGAAGGCGTGTTTTCAGAGTCGGAATCTATAATGAAAGAATTGCCAGTCGAGGATCCTACCTGGTTTGGCGATCAAGAAGCCATTTGAATGAAAAGATTTTGAAATAGAAAGAGAGTTTGAGAAAACAGAAGAAGAAATTTGATAAGTAAACCCAGATTGTTAAAACTCCTTTTTATAAGAAGGTGAAACGGTGAAATATTGAGAGTTTCTGATATAAACAGACATCATTAAAACATTTAATCATTGAAAGATATATTGTTTTGAAAGATTGCAATTTTCAAAATACAGACGCCATTCCTTAATGATAAGGAATAGTTATCAAGATATTTTAATAAATGCTAAAGTAATCATATAATAAATAAATTTAAGGAGTCATCGAAGAGTTATGTATAGTTACCCAATCATTAAGTGGAGATTCTGCTATGGTTCAGACATGCTTTCTCATTTGTTAGAGTTGAGAATGATGTATCTATTTGAGTTTTTCTTTAACCTTCGTGCTTGAGTTAGATCCTGAGAGCTTGATTCTGCACTTCCTTTCTTGTGATGTCTTGTGAGCACTTGATCAACTTTAGACTTTTGAATTCTTCAATTATTGAGCAACTTCTTCTTCTTGATTTTTCCCTAGTCTTTATCAGAGTGAATTTCTTCATGGATCATTCTTCCTCTACACTCGTTAGAGTGTTCAACCCCAGAGGCCATGCTCTGATACCAATTGATGGTTCGGAGAACAGACTTAGAAAGGGGGGTTAAATAAGTCTGTTCACTTGTTCAAACCAAAAAATGATATTTAAACGTTATTGCATTATGAACAGAGGACTAGACTTTTGAGAGATGGAGAGCGTGATACTTTGATCGAGCAAGCGTATTTTTGTCAGACTTTTACTATCGAGTTTAACAATAATAATGCATCAGACTTTTGATAGTAAAGAGTAAGAGAGAAAGAGATAATACACAAGCGATTTATACTGGTTCACCTCCAACTCGGAGACTACATCCAGTACCTTCAAATCTGAAGGATTTCCACTATGTAAAAACATTTTACATAAATAGCTCAAACTGAGCTTACGAGTATTATTGACTCCATCCACTCTTGGCTTAAGCACATCGAGTGCTTCTGAGTATTCTTGAATCTAGCCACTCCTGGATTAAGCACACCCCGTGCTTCCAAGTATTATTTTGCAAGCACCTACTCATGGGGCAGACCCAAGTATTCTTTCATGAGCCACTCCTGGATCGAACCCAAGTATTCTTTCCAAAGCCTCTTAAGGCCAAAGTGTTTCCCAATAGCTCACTTAAACTAGTGTTTTCTAAAGATTGAAAATATTGATACATAAACATTCGGGCATGTGTGTGTTCTTTTGATTTTGTGAGACCTGCCCATCTTTCTCTTTTGATTCAGTCTCACAAGCTCTCTCTCTTTTTCTTTTCTTCTTCTATATTTCTCTTCATGTCTCTCTATTCTTCTTTTGTAATCTTTTTTCTTTTCATAAGAGACATCTATGTCTATTACACATACATATAGCCTTATGTATCACTCTCATTCTTGCATTGTATGTATTATCTCTTATTTTTACCTGGAGGTTGTGAGCATATAAATATTTGTTTCATAGAGATAGATCCGTTGGATGACTGTTTGAAATTTATTCTATCTCATGAGAAAGTAATTTTTCTTCTGATTGGTCAGAGAGACATTCTACACATTTTGTATGGAATGGAGAGCTTTCATGATGAAGAAAAATAGGGATTGTACATTTTTCACCAAATAAGATATTCCTTGATTAAAGGAATTATGACATCTTAGAAAGTTGGTGAAAGATGGTGCTCTGAGATCAGCTCGAGATTTGTCTTGTTTGGGTACTTTCCTTGTTGTGATAGATCTTTTCGTTGAGAAGGAAAGGTACTTTGTTGAGTCATCATATATAAGTTCAGACTTAATTTGTTCAAGGATAACATCTAAAGCTAGATTGAGGTCTGGTGAATCGTAAAGTGTTAATGATGAGACTCAAATCTTCAAGAGATATTCTAGTTATTATTTTGCAATTTTGAAGAGGGTCTGAAGCAGCTTTTATCTTGACAGATTGTGAGGATAGAGTCTGATTAAAGTAGGTCGCTTTGAGGAGATAATTCTTCTATATTCCTGATGCTTGCTGTATATCTTGATGAGTCTAAGTTTGATATAAGTTCAGTCTAGGTCTGGTATAAGTTCAGTATGAAAACTTTTTCTTTTAAGACATTCCCAGACTTTAAGTGTTTCCTTGAAGTATAGTCTTTAGAGTTTTGTTTTACCAGACTTATTGAATGGCTTTATATCCTAAAACACTCGAATGATCTTTATCAAACGCTTAATAACTCAACTTGATTAATTAAGATGCTTGATGTTGGTTATCAACAAATCTAAGAGTGCTTCAAATTTATTCTTGGTTCTAATATAAAGCATAATCGATTAAATAATGTAGGAATTGAAGAACTCATCAGTGTAATCAATTAGCAAATGAAGCATAATCGATTAGATGATGTAAGAACTGAAGAAATAGGCTGACTCATCAGTGTAATCGATTAGCAAATTAAGCATAATCGATTAAATGATAAAAGATTTGAAGAAAAAGGCTGACTCATTAGTGTAATTGATTAGCAAAGGTATGATAATCGATTAGCTCAAGATTAATCAATTAGCATGTTAGTCTAATCAATTAATGTGCTTAAAAATCATAGATATCAACTTAAAAACAGAAACAAATCCTTTGTTCCTAAAATAGAGCACAAAACCTAATCTTCTCCACTTGCCCATTCAAACTCCAAAACCCTATAAATAGGGATCACATCACAAGGAGACAAGACACAAGACACAAGAGCGAATTAGTATTTGCATATTACTAAGTTTCTAGCTTTAAGTTTTCTATTTCTTGTGAGACTATTTTTGTGAGCTTCAATTTGTTTCATTTACTATATTGAGAGTTTATAGTTGCTGTACACCCTTATAAGTGATTCCTAAAGGTTGGCTTTTTGAACCTAAGTGTAATATTGAGAGATTGTGAGATTGAGTATGTAATATCCTGGATCTTTCGAGAAAGGTTTTGAGATGATGAACCTATAAGGGCTTGGTGTGTGATGATGACTGTAGCATCCCAAGTATTAAATTTAATTATCGGTGATTGGCAAAAATTAACAAATAAAGTATTTGGAATTAATTTTGATTCTTCAAAAATCATTATTAGTTATTATGAACTAATTTACAAATAATTAAGGTGATGACATTAAGTAAATTCACTTGATTGGTTGGTTACTAAATTTAAAATAAATTTAATAGGTGGTGGTAAATTTTGATTTACCAAAAGGTTAAAAGTAAAAGCTTTAATTAAAGTTATAAAAGAAAATGGAAAAGAAATTAGCAAATGACGATACCGCCCTTAATGAAATAAAAAATCAAAAGCTTTCTCCTTTCTTCTTCACGAGCTTGCGTAGGTGTAAGGCAGAGAGAGATCATTTTGCTTTTCCTCCATGGCCGTGGCTTCAAGCTTCAAACTGGAGGCCCATTTCGCGTCGAAACCTTAAATTGATCATGTTTTTGGAACCGGTGGGGTGAGGTAAGCATATATGTGACTTCAATTTTAAGTTTTGTCTCTCCCATTGTTTCTCTAGCCGAATGGGTGCTTGCATGAGGGGTGTTTTGCATTTTCGCTTTCATGATGGTTCAGAGCTTGAAAAAGGATTTTATGACTTCTATAATGATGGGTGATTCCAAATTCGCATCTTCCCCTTTTCCCCTTCTTGGCTAAATATGATCTTGCATTGGGGAGGTGTCATTTTTAAACTTTGTTAGCGACTCATAGCTTGACAATGACTTTTGAGGCAATAAGTATAGCGAAAAATTGATGGGTGTCGTGTTTCAACAATGGGAGGTATCAAAACGGGCTTCAGAAGGTCGGTGAGCATTGTGGGTGCTAAAATTGGAAGTAAAGTGGTGAATAATTAGGTCGTTGGGTGATCGATATAAAGAGAATTTAACATAAGCTTGGAATCGAGGTAAGGGGGTGTTCGATGTTATAATTAACTAGAATGAGGTATCGACCCTAATCAGGTTTGAAAAGGAAGTAGTGTAGTCGAGAATGTTTGAAATTAAATTGTATTATGCTGTAGGTCATAATATGAAACATTATGTGAGGAGTAATAAAAAGAATGAATGATGGTATGATGTTAATTGATGAATAAAAGAATTGGTGATTTTTAGATATATACAAATTTTGTTAATTAGTTGGTGACGTATGATAAATTAATTTGCATGAGTTACGTGTAAATTGTTTTAGTGTATTTGCAATTTAAATTGTATGACGATTGAATGGTGGATTCATGAATTATAAAATGAAATGTAGTTATTGAGTATGATGATTAACGTTTATGATGATTATTGGTAATGTGATGTTTAGTGATGGCGTGATTTTGTACTTGGGGTATGGTTTGTGTGGTCGCCCTTTCCTGTGGTTGAAAATTGATACTTGATGATGATTTAATAATATAAGGTGTTGTTTTATGCGGGACTAGGTCTGTGTGGCCACCCTAGTGGAGATTTGAAGGTCGAGTCTGTGTGGTCGCCTGAATAATTAAAATGTGAGGATTTTATACCATTTAATTAAAGATAAAGAAAGTTTAAAATAAATCTATATGATTATATGGTTGAGGACGACTGAAAGTATGTTTCGCCCCTCACTTTTGGCTTTCTATGGTCATGCAATACCTAATTGAGCTACCCAGTAGTTAAGTAGGACCTAGTGGTTGAAGTGAAGAGCCAAGTCAGGCTTGGTGGACCAAGTCGGGTTCATAGGGTGTCAAGTAAGACCCCCAGCTAAAGATCAATCATTTTAGGATTTGGATACTAGTGTGTCATTAAAATTGTTTGAGAGTCAGTTGTGTTTTACATGATTTGACCCATGGTAATTTTTGTATTGCGTTTATTTGATTGTCTGAAATATTGAAATAAAGGGAGATTTATATCAATGTATGTTACCTTGATTTCTTGATTGATGATGTATTGGCTATTATTTGAAAGGAAATGGAATGGATTCATATTGGCGTGCATGATTTTTTTGCTAGCCTAGTGGGCTTGTTATGGAGATGGAAAAATGGTGATTTTGATGATTATTGGTTTGAATAACGTATTTGAAAGTATAAGGGTTAGCTTGGTGTGTGTGGTGCCTTATATGGCTCGATAGGCTTATGATAATTGTTCATATAGTAAGGCGTTCTTAATGAAGAAGAATGAATGTATAGGTAAGGTATATGAATTGGTTTTTACATATACCATTCTATATTAATTATGATTTCTAAACACCCACCCTTGCTTTTTTTTAGTAATTGTTCACAACAAGAATGATAATAAGGATTACCCAAAAACCCTAGAGAATTCCCCTAGGGATTAGGTTTATTATTTCTCTATAATGTATCACTTGAATTATAATGTGAGTCTATAGGCCTATTTATACAATAGTGAAATAAAAGGGAAAAGAGGAATCCAGACCCAAGCCCAGTAAAGGAGATAACTACTTTTGGTGGGGTAACAGAGAATCATTATCTACTAAAATAAATGGATGAGGGGTATCGTGGGCCCCCCTCTAACCTGGGAGGGCACAAGAGCCCTCCAGTCATGAGCTCTAGGTGTAGAGTCAAGCGGAGTGACGAAGTGCTAGGGTGAGACCTCCATGTTGGATGCCGAGTGAAGATTCGTTTTGAGTGTGTATAACTGATATCGAGTGACCAAGTCCGAGTGGATCGGGGAATCAATTTTGAGTGGTTGTATACCAAACGATTTCTAGTCTCAAACTTTTTCTGTTTCTTTGTAAGATGAGCCGAGTCGTACTTATCTTATTTGTTATCGTGGTGGGCCTCGCAAAAAATATCTCAGGGGAAAACCCAGTGGGAAAAAACCCCTCGAGTAGGAAAAAGAGCACCCCTGCTGCATTTAGTTAAATGATATTCTTAAAGTCGGTATGTTCATTTACTAACGACTTTTCTCACCCGGTGTGGGTCTTCCTACTTGACTGTTAGCTTTAAATCTCTTTTTCGAAAGTGTCGTGGTCCAAGTGGTGTTTCTTCCTCGTCGTATGATGTTCTTCTAAGGAAGGGCTCTCCTAGTTTTTTCACAAGCATTATTATATCTGCTTTGTAGCTGGAATGACATGGTGCCTTGTATTTGACACCTGGAAATTTATTGCTCTGGGACTTGTCGTAATTGGGCTTTTGTCGTTACTGATGAATTTGTCGAGTGATAGGTTGTCGTTACTCTTGAGTCGCTTACCCGGAGTTTTAAGGCCTTATTTGCCATTATTCCGAAAGAGATAATTTTAAGAGCGTACTTCACTAGGACTCTCTTCTCGTAATTGTCGTTTCCTCTGGAGCGAGCGTATCTTACTCGGACTCTTTTCTCATAATTAACATATTTTTAAGTGTTTGAGAATCATCTCAGAGTGAGCGTGTATCACTCAGGTTTTTCATACTTAGCGTATTTTTAAGTGTTGAGAATCGTACTGGAGTGAACGTGTATCACTTGGGTTTTTCGTACTTAACGTATTTTTAAGTGTTTGAGAATCGTCTCAGAGTGAGCGTGTATCACTCGGGGTTTCTTCGTACTTAACGTATTTTTAAGCGTTGAGAGATGTGCACCGAGTAAGCGTATACTACTCAGATCTCTCGTTCACTTAAGTTTTGGAAATATACTGCTAAGGGCTCGGGCTTTTCGTATGTTGCCGAGGGCTCGTACTCGAGCTTTTTGCATGTTGCCGAGGGCTTGTGCTCGGGCTTTTCGTGTGTTGCCGAGGGCTCGTGCTCGGGCTTTTCGTGTGTTGCCGAGGGCTCGTGCTCAAGCTTTTCGTATGTTGTCGAGGGCTCATGCTTAGGCTTTTCGTGTGTTGTTGAGGGCTCGTGCTTGGGCTTTTCGTGTGTTGCTGAGGGCTCGGGCTTTTCCTATGTTGCCGAGGGCTCGTGCTTGGGTTTTTCGTATGTTGTTGAGGGCTCGTGCTCAAGCTTTTCTTTGCATAGTTTCTGTTTCCTCCGTCAAGTGAGTTTCCTACTTTTTCTTTATAACCAGACTCTTTACCGCGCAATCTTGGAAATTCGAAGCACATGTCTCAGGTTAAAACAACATGTATTTCCTTGTCTATTAATCGGTTTGAAATATCTCAGGCACAAGCATGCAAAGGATTGGCGTGTAGCTTTTTCTTGATTCCTAATAAGGAAGCTGTTACACTGGGCAGGATTCTCCGTCATGATTCTTCAAACATTCGAGATGCGGTGTCAACTTTTCGATCCTAACAATGAGGTTGATGATGGAGTAAAGGAGTCAGTAGAAGAGAAACATTGAGAAGCGCGTTGTGCTGGCTCTTCGTAGTGGATTTTTAGTATTTTCAACATATGTCAATGAAAAGGAAGAGGCAAAACAACGTATCAAAAACATTTTTCACATATGAGGATTTGTTGATTTTTTACAACAAAATATGTAATATGATTTGAACGAGCAGAACTTTAAACCAATTGAATAATAGCTAAACAGTTGTGAAAGTATGAAACTTCACATATTCTTTACAAAGGCATAGAAGAGAATGATATTACTGCTTTGAAGGCCCATTTTCCAAGACAATGATCCAGGGAGTATACCTGTGACAAAAGCACAACAATAATGACTATACCTGCGATCCAAACAGGTGACTTGTTGATTTCTTATTTTAACCAAACCACCAAGTGATATCTTGAATCCAAACAACTTAAGGGGTGGGAGTGAAAGTGAATGAATAGTAGAGGCATCGTCAGCGCCGATCCTTAACATTGGAGGGGAAATTGTTGACATAGGTGTGCACAAAGACATGTTTTTGCTTTATATTTAAAGAAATGACGGTGCGGTAGTCGTGAGCTTTGGAAAAGTCTTCAACTTGACCTCAGATTTCAGGCTTGAATTCAGGTTTATGTTTCCATTGACATCAAATACGACAAAGGGCACCGAACCCGTTATCAATCTGATATCCTCACTTTCACCCAAGTAAGGCATTTCATCGAACACTTGTTGCTCGTTTGGGTCTTGATGGCTATTTTCTGTCCAAACAGGTTCTTTAAGTCATCCCTTCTTCTTGGGATGCTCCTGTACTTGCAAGGTTCATTGAACAATTCGGGACACATATTTGTATAGAGCTTATTAGTAGTGGCGCGATGAGATCAGAGCGGCGAGGAGAGAGAGGGGAGAGGGACCTCGATAAGGGAAAAAAGGGGAGGGGGTTCGAGCAAGGCGACTCGGCTGTGGATGTGTGGTACGAGGAGGAGCTTCGAACAGAGGCACAGAGGAACAGATGGAGAGATGTGAAGACACTGCGGAGAGAGGTGGCTAATCTTCAATCACCGTTAACAGCTCTTGACCTCCTTCTCCTCCGATGTGTCATCGTCGAACTAATCGGCAGCGAAGGCTTGAGAATTGACACTGGAAGTGTCAAGAAAATCATGGCAAAAGTGGCAGGAACCATTTCTCTTTGGTTAATTCTGGTTGTATTTGTTTTCATTGTTTTATTCACTTGCCGGATGTTCCTGTGGTTGGTGCCCTAAAACTTAGAAAGGATTCTCATTTTTAGCATTCAAAGATCTTTGGCCTATTGCCAAACTATCCCTTTCATCCAGAGTCATGTTATGTCTTGAGTTATGGTATAACATAGTATTGGTTCTTTTAACAGGCGGCACGCCAAATGTAGAGGTTGAAATTGATGCAGTATCTATATATCTCAACATCCATGGATGGGTAAATGATGATATCGATTGGTTTCGTGAATGTAGTGAGTATTCGTGTGGCAAATGAACTTGGAAGAGGAAGTTCCAAAATTGCGAAGTTCTCTGTAGCTATTATCATGCTTACATCCTTTGCCACTGGGTTCTTTTTGTTTCTTTTTTTGTTATTTTTTAGGGAAAGACTTGCTTGTATATTTACCTCAAATAAAGACGTGGCCATTACTGTTGGGGATCTATCACCTTTATTGGCAGTTTCTATGTTTCTGAATAGTGTTCAACCTGTACTCTCAGGAGTAGCTGTTGGAGCAGGGTGGCAGATCATTATGGCATATGTGAACTTAGGGTGTTACTACCTCATGGGCATCCCTGTCGGTGTTGTACCTGGTAAGGTGTTCCATTGGGTGGACACTTTCTATCTTCAGCTGAAACAACAACAGAGAAAAATGAAATTAGCGAATTAAAAATGAAAAAAAGGGATCATCGTTAATGTTACTTCTATTCCTGAGACTCGTGGGGATGGTGGAAACAATGTTATTTAGTGCACTTGTACAGTTAAGTGCTGATTCTTATTATTTGCAATCCAAAAAGTGATTTCTTGATAAGAGTAATGATATTGTTTTGATCAGTCATCTTGGTGGAACCTGAGAAGCTTCAGTATGATCTCTGGTTCTTTCTCATTTCTACCACCCTTGTCCTGCAACCATTACAAAATCGTGGGTCTATTAGTGAATAAGGCTATCCGGCCCCTCCATCATTATGTTTCTGCTCCTGTGGTATCTTTTGTCATGACAGAAAATTGATGGTGGAGTGAACCAACAGGAACCTTGAATAATGCGGACAATCACAGGAAATATGCAAATGTTATAATAGAGTATTGGAATGATAGGATAATATATTAGATACGACAGAAGGAAAGCAAGTCTACTTAATATAATACGGGGCACCGCTTTGAATAAAATATGAATATTTTGAAAGGAATTCCGCGTGTAACATATTGAAATATCAGAGCCATTAAAATTCATTTTTTCTTTGCAATCTAATCAAACATGCATATATTATTTTATGTATCTCATACATGTGTGTACAAAGATTCATTAATTTCTAGAAGTAAAGTATAGAAATCGAACAGGTATAATTGTTGAACCATATAACATTTGTGAAATTTATGTTAGCATCTGTGAAATTTATATTGGCGTTTGGATTTATTGGCCACATATTGCAGTTCAATCACGGGCCCTGGTAGCGAAGGTCAGTGTCCTTTGAACGTTATCATGTACGTTCAATTAATTGTTGAAAGGTTAGAATTTTGTGGCAAAGCCCATCGCATTCTTATTGTTAAAATCTTGGCAGGGTGGCTTTAAAAAAGTAGGGTTTGTATTTTCACCTAGCCGCCGTTGAAAACAATTACCATTAATAGTTGTGCGGTTAGGAGGCAATTCCTATATGGGTGAATTATGGATAATGAAAGAATATTAAGCGGAGTCATTCCAAAGTAATTAAAAGATTAGTGACAATTAGAAACACTAAGGTACTTATCTGGAAAGGGTGTAAATCGTAGAGTTTCAAATCACGATTCTTCAAACGTTTCCTATGTTGGTTCAGCTGATGAGGTTGATGATGAAGTAGATGATGACGGGAATAGTGTGGGCAGAATCGATTAGTTTTTTTGGCTCTAGGATTTATGTGTGGGAACTGTTTTACCGGGTCCCATGGTGGGCGCCAAAATGTTCACAACGAGAATGATAATAAGAATTACCCAAAAACCCTAGAGAATTCCCCTAGGGATTAGGTTTATTATTTCTTTATAATATGTCACTTGAATTACAATGTGAGCCTATAGGCCGTATTTATACAATATTGAAATAAAAGGGAAAAGGGGAATCTAGGCTCAAGCCCAGTAAGGAAGATAACTGCTTCTGGTGGGGTAACGGAGAATCATTATTGATCCGGTCTCAATACCGGTATCCGATCTGCTATACATATCTCAACGTCTTTGATAAGACATCTACGTGTAACCGGTGTCATCGGTATACATCCGAACTGTAATTCCGTATCAGGCGTTCTCCCTATACCGGTTGTTCAGGATAACACCATGACATCGGATAATACACACGTCACTATGCAAAAGACAAGGATTGTTGCTACAGGGATCGATCAATAATTCCCTGCACTACGAGCCAAATTCTGCTCACGGGAATGGTCAACTTGTTCCCTAATCCTAGTCTACATTCTCTATGCTCAATATAAAATAGCCACTTGACCCAATCATGCAGGTAAGTGCGCAATATAATAATGCTAATGGGAGTTGGTGGTTCCCCACCAACGAGTCCTCGTTAATCGAGCCAATCAGGTATATGAACTAACTTCATGATTGAAGTTAGGGATCTGGATCTTCTTCCTCAGCTCTTTTACGACTGATTCCTCTCTGAATACATTCCTTACTTGGAATATAATCACTGACTTGAGCGTCGGAGAATCTTTGCAGGTGACACCACCATTCGCCCACTTCAACGCGTTAGGTCGGTGTGAAGGATCTCCAGAACGCCCAATCCGCTCTCCTCATTCAAGGACAACGGATACATACATCGGATACACATACATCCGGTCTACCAGACGGTATTGACATACTATTCGTGACTGGCTTGAGATCGGATCTCTTGACCCCGGTCCAGGACAGATCATTGGCACGCCCAGTGGGACCCGATAAAGTTATTCCCATATCCTTTGACAGAGCAGGTAATCCTCCATGGAAGGCGAAGCCCAAGACTTCGTGGAGAATCAAGCTGAAGGCAGAGCCAATCCTAACGCCTTCAGAAAACTCAACTTTGATTCTCATGGGGGCAACTCAAAGAAGATAGTAACAGTGTCTGATCCTGATCCTCGTGATGAGTTGATCAAACAACTTCAGAGGGAACTCGCTGAATTGCGAAGAGAAAAAAGGCAAAGCGAGGATAAAGAGTCATCTCGCACGCGAAACACTCCCCACACAACTGATGGTGAAAAGTCCACCACTCTTCAGTACTCGAAGATCCCAACGTTTGAGGAGGGAGAACAAACTCGCGATTCTGAGGATGCAGCTTCCCGAAGGAAGAGAGATTCAACAACAGCACCCCCATTGTCTTACAATTTGAAGGTTCCTTTTTCAAGGAGACTTATGGGCATCAGCATCCCCAAGCACCTTCAAACCACTCAACCACTTTCCATCGGAAAGTATAATGGTGAAACTGATCCAACTAAGCACCTTGATGCTTATGTGTTTGAAGCCATGTACTTGGGGGCTGATGAAGACGTGATGTGCCGAATGTTCCCTCGAACATTGTCTGAGGAAGCCCTCGGGTGGTTTAAAGGCCTGCCCTCTGGATCCATAGATTCTTGGACGGAAATGGCAGCTGCCTTTGAAACCCACTTTGTCATCTCCAGAGACGTACCCAAGACGTCTCATACCTTGGCTCAGATTAAGCAAGGTGAAACTGAGGGCTTAAAAGATTTTTTGAAGAGGTTTTATAAGGAAGCAGCCTTGGTTCCTAACCTCACAGAATCTATCAAGCTGCATATCGTAATTGAGGCATTGCAGCCAGGATCAGCTTTCGCTTTGTCATTAGCAAAGAGCCCCCCAGCAACTTTTGAGGAGTTCAGGAAAAAAGCCTCAAAGTATGTGAGCATAGAGATGCACTTGGAGGCAATGGCTGCAAAGAAAAAGCCACCAACACCATCTCCCCAAACCCAGAAGGGTAAGGAAAAGACGAGGTCAGAACGCATGGAGAGGCCATTCACCAATCCTAAGGTGGATAACCACCCCCCTCGACCTCGAGAAAGGCATGTCAATTCCTTCAGCCATTATGCACAGTTATCTGCCAGACCATCTCAGATTTTGAGAGAGGTCGGATGGCCAGTTTTCAGCACATATGGCATCAGGAGACCAGCCCCTATGAAAAGACCAGGAAATTCACGAAAGTACTGTGATTTTCATGAACAAAATGGTCATTCAACTGATGAGTGCCAAGCTCTAAAGAACGCAGTTGAGACGCTAATTAGAGAAGGCAAATTGAAGCAATACCTGTTCAAAGAAAAATCCTTTGACAGGGCAGAACGGAATGAGAAAAGAGAAAGAGATCCCGACGATGGGGATGACAATAACCCCAGTCCGGTTCGAAAGTTCTCTGCTGAAGAGAAGCAAAAAGGTGTAATGACCGATAATGCAGCACAGAAAGACAGCATGCCCCAGCAACAACGTCAGG
The DNA here is from genome assembly GCA_037962975.1 of Clitoria ternatea. Classification (NCBI taxonomy): domain Eukaryota; kingdom Viridiplantae; phylum Streptophyta; class Magnoliopsida; order Fabales; family Fabaceae; genus Clitoria; species Clitoria ternatea. Next base: position 38,689,943 of record CM075672.1, on the reverse strand, counting down.
GCCGACGTGAAGTCATTGACATGATTGCTGGAGGGTTCGCTGGAGGAGGAGCTTCAATTACAGCCCGTAAGAATCATCACAGAATGATTCTATCTGTGCAAGGAAAAGTCAAAGACAATCGCCCTTACAGAGGAGGGAATGAGGCTCCCATAATCTCTTTCTCTGACGAGGATTTTGGTCCAACCGTTCCTGGTGGTGACGATGCTGTAGTCATCACTGCTGTGATCGCCAACAAGGACGTCCGAAGAATCCTTGTTGACCAGGGAAGTTCCTGCGATGTTATTTTTTATAATTGCTTTGAAAGAATGGGTTTTAAAGACTCAGACTTACAGCCTTACACGCAGGAACTAACAGCTTTCAATGGCGCAAAGCAACTAACTAGAGGGTATCTTGATACCCTTATCTCGTTTGAAGGTGAGCCAGGAGCCAGGACGGTTAGATCTCGGGTGCTAGTGATTGATGTCAAATCACCATTTAATGGCATCATAGGCCGTCCTACTCTGAATGCAATGGAGGCAGTTGTATCAACCCCACATCTCCTTATCAAGTTCATTGACAAGGATAATGCTGTGTCATCTATCCGGGGTGATCAAGAGATGGCTAGGTATTGCTACAACCTTAGCCTCAACATGACAAAGCTGGACGCCTCCAATAAAAAGAGGAAACTTAATGATGCTGGAACATCGGCTGGATCTGTAAGTCTTGTCGACCTGGATCCTAGAGCGGATTTGAACATTGATCTGTTCAACCCATCAAAGCCCACACCGGATGGAAGTTCCAGGGACATTGTCTTGGGAGATTCTCCAGAAAAGATCACCCATATCAATGACAAGCTAGATGCTGAAATAGAGCAGCGACTGCTGGCTCTCTTACAAGAGTTTAAAGACCTCTTTGCATGGACTGCAGCCGATATGCCAGGCATAGACCCTGAATTCTGCTGTCATAAACTTTCTGTCTATCCAGAGACGAAACCTGTGGCCCAAAAGAAAAGACGATTAGGCCCAGAGAAACAGAAGGCAGCTTGCCAGCAAACTGAGGAATTGCTGAAGGCCGGATTCATCAGGGAAATTCGATATTCCTCTTGGCTTTCAAATGTGGTGATGGTCCCTAAATCCAATGATAAATGGAGAATGTGCATTGACTACGTGGACCTCAACCGCTGCTGTCCAAAAGATCCTTATCCTCTTCCTAATATAGATCGGATGGTGGACGATTCCTCTGGTTATCAATACCTGAGCTTCATGGACGCTTATTCTGGTTACAACCAAATTCCGATGTGCGAAGAGGATCAAGAGAAGACAGCTTTCATAAATGATCGTGGTGTCTTTTGCTATACAGTCATGCCCTTTGGCCTGAAAAACGCTGGGGCGACATATCAGCGCATGATCAACAAGGTTTTCGAAGGTATGCACACCAAACTTGTTGAAGTATACATTGACGACATAATAGCAAAGACACCGGTTGGTGGCGATCATATTGAAGACCTGCGCCAAGTATTCACCCGTTTGAGACAATTTAACATGAGGCTGAACCCAATGAAGTGCACATTTGCTGTCCCTGCTGGGAAATTTTTGGGTTTCATGTTAACTCAACGTGGTATAGAAGCCAATCCAGGGAAGTGCCAAACGATTCTAGACATGCAAAGTCCTAAGAATCTCAAAGAAGTCCAATCCCTGAATGGCAAGGTAGCAGCTTTGGCACGATTCATGCCGAAGATGGCTCACAGGTCGCTCCCCCTGTACAAAATACTGAAAAAGTCCAAGAAATTCGAGTGGGGACAGGAACAAGAAAAAGCTTTCCAAGAGCTTAAGGAGGTGTTGTCCAAACCTCCCATTCTCACAAAGCCTGACCCCGAAGACACACTCATTCTGTACTTGGCTATTTCAGATGAAGCTTTGGGCGTTGCCTTGATAAAAGAAACTTCTGATGGACAAAGACCGGTCTATTTCACTAGCAAGACCTTGCAAGGTGCTGAGATCCGGTATCAGAAAATTGAAAAGGCCGCCCTCGCTGTTGTTTGGGCCTCACGACGGTTGCGTCCGTACTTTCACGCCCATCCAATCATAGTGAGAACGGATTTGCCACTCCGTTCTGTCTTAATCAAGCCCGATCTTGCTGGGAGGATGATCAAATGGTCTATTGAACTCTCTGAGTTTGATATATCCTACGAACCCCGCAGCGCTATTAAAGCTCAAGTCCTGGCTGACTTTATTGTGGAAATGACAGGGACTGATCCGGATTACCCTCGAGTCCACTGGACCATTTACGTTGATGGTTCATCAAACCAAAGAGGCTCTGGAGCAGGTGTAGTTCTCGAAAGTGATGACGGAGTACACCTGGAGATCTCCCTTCGTTTCAATTTCAAAACATCCAACAACCAGGCTGAGTACGAAGCTTGCTTGGCCGGGCTAAGAGCTGCAATTGACATCGGAGCTTCTGAGGCGACACTTTGTAGCGATTCACAGCTGGTGATTTCGCAGATCTTAGGAGATTATCAAGCTCGCGAACCTCAACTCCAATTATACTTGAACTGTGTCAAGGAGTTGACTGAGAAATTCTCAAAGGTGGAGTTCAAGCATGTTCCACGTGAAGAGAATACGAGAGCGGATATACTCTCCAGGTTAGCAAGCACTAAACGACCGGGTAGCACCACTACTCTGGTTCAAAGCACGCTAACGTCGCCCAGCATCCCTCTTTTCCCTTCTCTAAACGCCATAATGACTGACTCCCTTTACGGAGATACATGGATGGCTCCTTACATCCGTTATTTGGCTGATGGACAGCTACCCACAGATGAGAAGGAAAAGACGAGGTTAAGGAGAGAATTACCGTATTTCACTATGATTGATGGTAATCTCTACAGAAGGGCACTCTCTGTGCCCTATTTAGTTTGTCTCAAAGAGGATGAGGTGCAAGGTGTAATGGAGGAAGTGCATGGAGGACAAAGTGGACACCACGCCGGAGGAAGAAGCTTAATGCGAAGAATCCTCAGAGCTGGATACTGGTGGCCCACAATGAAGCAAGACTCCATTGACTTCGTCAAAAAATGCGACGCTTGCCAAAAATTCTCTAACCTACACCACACACCGGCGGAAGAACTCTTCACATCCGCTGTTCCATGGCCTTTCTACCAATAGGGATTAGATATTCTGGGCCCCTTTCCAACTGCTCCTGGGGGTATCAAATATCTCATTGTAGGGGTCGATTATTTCACTAAGTGGATAGAAGCAGAGCCGGTGGTGCATATTACTTCAGCCCGAACTCGCCGTTTCATGTATGAAAACATCATAACACGGTTCGGGGTCCCAGCACGGATTGTCACAGACAATGGCACCCAGTTCACGGATAGAAAATTCACAGATTTGCTTGAAGGGTTAGGAATAACCCAAATATTCTCATCCGTCGAACATCCCCAAACTAATGGTCAAGCTGAAGTGGCCAACAGGGAGGTGCTGAAGGGACTAAAGAAGCGCCTTGGTGAAGCCAAGGGCGGATGGACAGACCAGCTGTGTCATGTCCTATGGGCATATCGGACAACGCCTCATTCGTCCACCAATGAATCCCCATATCGCCTAACATACGGGGTCGAGGCAATGATACCTGTGGAACTGCAAATTGCTTCCACAAGAGTTAAGTACTTCTCTGAAGAAACCAACAACGCTAACTTGGCATCTGAAATGGATGTCATACAAGAACTCAGAGAAGACGCTTTCATCAGGGATCAAGCCATCAAAGCCAAAGTTGCTCTCCGATATAACAAACGAGTCCAATCAAGGACTTTCAACGTTGGAGATTTGGTTTTGAGGAAAGCAAGTATAGGGAACAAATTCGCCCATCAAGGCAAATTAGCCCCAAACTGGGAAGGCCCATACAGGGTATCCGAGGTCACTGGCAAAGGCTCTTATCGCCTTGAAAACCTTGATGGCACTCCAATCCGAAACAAATGGAACACCCAAAACTTGCGCATCTACTATAGCTAGCTGTTTCTACACTCTCCTATCCTTGTCATGGATTGAATACTGGAGAATTTATTTCCACAGCTACGCTCTCCTTGTAATTCTTATTTTTGATTTAATAAGAATCTCTCATAACAATTTAACTCTTTCGAGTTTTTCTTATGCTGTGATTTTCAGTTTATCCGGTGTACAAAAGCATATTCAGGACGGATGATCTCAGCTACTTATTCTGTAGTTGACGATGTAACTCTTCGAATATGCGCAACGCACAAGAACATACTCAGGACGGATGATCTCAATTACCCATTCTGTAATTGACGATGTAACTCCTCGAGTGTGTATGCATTGAAGGCCCAGATTGTAGGATTAAACCGAACTCTGGGTACGGTTAGTAAGTTTGGCTGAACACCGGTGAAGGCTCAGATTGTAGGATTAAACCGAACTCTGAGTACGACTAGTAGGATTAACCGAACGTCGGTGAAGACCTGAGTTGTAGGATTAAACCGAACCTCAGGATATGGGTTGTAGGGCTGGCACTTTTTTAAGGCCACAAACCGAACCCCATTCAGAGATTACATGGGTTGTAGGGCTGGTCCTTCTTTAAGGCCACAAACCGAACCCCATTCGAAGACTACATGGGTTGTAGGGCTGGTCCTCTTTCGAGGCCACAAACCGAACCCCATGCGAAGGCTTGGGCGTAGTAAGCTGGTTCTTCTTCAAGACCACGCTGAACCCCAAGTGACGGGCGCAGTAGGTTCAGGATTAACCCTGATCTGAACCCCGTATCGAAGGCTCGGATTGTAGGATTAAACCGAACTCTGAGTACGACTAGTAGGATTAACCGAACGTCGGTGAAGAATCGTCATTGGGTAAAACCAAAGACCAATTGAAGAACGGCTAGTAGGATTCAACCGAACACCAAATATGACGTGGACAGTAGGATCAAACCGAACTCCAAACACAACAAGTAAGTTATACTGAACTCCAAATTAATACTCTCGTGAAGTTCTTTATTTGGGAGTTTTATAGCTTATAATTCTGAGTCATCAATTCTTCAATTAAGATCTGACTCATAAACTCCGACACAAACAATTCACTCGGGTACGCCACAATCTAAGGCATTTTCACCCGAAATTCCTCAGTCGGAAATATTTGAAGAGGAATTTCTATTTTAAATCCTCATTCTCAAGATATCTCACGTGAAAATTTCACTCAGAGTTTATTCAAAGTGATAATCACCAAATGATACTGGGGGACAACATCAACGGTTTAACGAATAATTTGAGGAATGAACTCTCGTCTAAACGATCTCACAATCATTCCCCTTAAGCCGTTCTTGAGGCACTGATGTGTTCCCTCACAAGCGGTGGTTTTATTATGAAATTCATTTCGCATGTATATGTCCGGTATGGAGATTTTGTTTTACAATCCGATCTTCATTACTTAAATCCGGAATAATACAATACACATGCAGTCCCTCTGTTAAAGTTGTTTTTCACTAAACAAGAATGGAGGTAAAAAACTCTTTTATTGATTCAATAAGAATTACAATTCGTGTAATAATCCGGAGCTGATCCCGGAACACAGCGAATTCAAATCAATAAAACGAAAAAGAAAACAAGAAAGGCGCTACTCTTTCTGGCTTGAGTCTCCCTCCTTCCCTTTGCCTTTGTCTCCGGTCTTGCCTCCTTCAGTGCGAGAGCTCGATCCTGTACTTATGGGTTTCAGGAGGGAAGGTCTCATTGATTGACCTTTAGGTAAAGGAGCAAACTTATAAGGAGTTCTAGGCGGACTCTCTTGACGATTGTCAACGATGGCCACCAGTTTCCCTTGGTGAAACTCATAGAACGGATCAATACCGTTCAAATTAAGTGACACCTTGGGATTCCGGTATAACACCTGACGAATTGCCAACCCGAAAGCCTCCTTGACTGCTTGATCACACATGTTTACAGCATCGTCCAAGTCTGCTTTCAGGGTCTTGACTTCGCCATTCAGATCCTCCAGCTTTAATAGCAGCTCCTTTTCCTTACGTGACCAATCATCCGCTCCTTGGGAGTAGACGACCTTAGCCTCCTTCAACCGCTCATCTAGTTTCGAAGAGCGTTCCTTCTCCACACAAAAATTGGCATGGAGGTCAGCGTTGATTTTCTTCTGATCAAGGACCTGACCCTCCAGCTCCTTGGCAAGCTTCTTCAACTTGGCAATTTCTTCATCCTTCTTCTGAGTTTCCTCTTCGGAAGTTTTTAATTTTTCTTCTAATTGGAGGATGATTGCCTTATCCTTGCCAACCATCGAGGTGAGCCTCTCGTTTTCTTCTGTGAGCTCGCGAACCGACTTGAGGAGCTTGGATAAATCAGCCAAGTGCTTCTGTCCGTCGTCGCAAGCTCTCACCATCTCTTCACTCTTTAACGAGGGCTTCACCTTGGGTGAGGATTCAGGAACGCCCTCAGGAACAGAGCCCTCGTACACCGGATGTTGAACAAGACCGGAATTACCTTCAAGAGAGCAGGGGGCTTTGGGCGCGAAATAAGTCGTTATTGGCTTCGCCCCGCAAGTGATTACACTGCCGGGGGCATCCGGAGTGGGTTCTTCCGCTCTCTTCTCTTTAGAGGGCACAAGCTCAGCAGCCCCTCTTGAAGTTTTTGGTTTTTTGGGCGAGGATTGACGGTCTGAGGCTTTCGAAGGATCACGCTTAGTCCTCTTCTTTTTCTCGACCACCTTCTCAGATCCGCCCTCGATCAGAGGAATATCGTCACCAGCAGACGAAGTTAATATTATCGTCTCAGCAGTAGCCTTCTTCGAGTTCCGCTTTGCCTGAATGTCATTTTCAGCCGCAACGGAAGTCTCTCCGGCCTTGAGACCTTTTAGTCTATTCATCTCTGGTGATCCGCTCTGAATTTCACCTGCACAATTAAAAGACACAATCAGAGACGAAAAAGTTTCAAGACATGACATAATAACGCATGAAGAATGGCAGGGAAATTACGTAAATACTCCTCGCGAGTAGACTTTGGTCCTAACAAACGCCTGCAGGAGAAAAATTGGTGTGAGGCTGTGTAGGACTGCAGAGCCGAAAGAACTGAGATCGAAGTTGGGCTCAGTTCGTCCTCCTCGGTATAGTACGCTTGGGAGGTCAACAAAAAATGTTCGTGCGTCCAAGTCACTGGGAATTTTGGAATCCCTTCTTCAGTCAACCAAAAAATTGATTCATTCGGATGGACGCTAATCTTCGTGAAATAGGACTTGAATGAACGCCCATCAACTTTGGCGGAGTCAGTGTACGCCTCGAAGTTGATAATCTTGGAGATAGTCCGGAGGGATATCAAGCTCACTCCTCCTTTCTCCTTATTCGCACGACGGACCACTTGAGTGAAGTAGAAAAGCATGGCCACCGTCGGTTTAAAGTTGAAGTGCTCCCCAAGCACTTCAAGAGATCGGACCAATCCCCATCCATTAGGGTGAAGTTGCGAGGGGGCGCAGTCCAAGAATCTCAGGACTCCCATCTCAAACTTCGTCAAGGGGAAACGCACACCCAAGTTCAGAAATAGAAAATCATACATGAATAAGGACCTCTCGTCCGGTGTGTGGCATATCCGTACTGATGGAAGGGGAGCGAATACTTTAAAACACCATTTGTATTTGTCCTTCTTCCATACGGTAAACCGCGGCTCCAGCTCCCCTTCATCCTCCCGAGCGTGGACGGACGGTGTCTCACGAAATTCCTCAGCCACCCAGCTGAATGGGCGTTTCTGTTGGAATTTCACCCAGTCTATCCGGTGTGCAACCACATTGCAGAGGCCGGATTGGGTCTTCAAGATATACTTCTCGGAAGGGGATTCCCCTTCAGACGACTTCCTCCCAGTTGCTTTCTTTGTCACCATCGTGAAAGCCTTGATGCTGCGATAAAATTTCACATCATCAGAGAGATACAAATCCCCACTTTCGACACTCTCACTGGAGGAGGAAGACTCTGAAGAGGGTATAATCACCCTTCGCCTTTGATATTGCGATTCCTCCCCCCCTGTATACTGTGGCCTCGATTGGAAGATCACTGGGATCCTCCCACCACGAACATTAGGGTTTTGAGCCAAAGCCCTTCCTCCTCTTCCTCTAGGGCTAACGTCACTGAAGCTAACACCCTTCCTAGCCATTCTCAAATATTGAAAAGAGATGCAAAAAACGAAGGGAAAGTGGTTACCTAAGGATAGTGAATTGAAATTCACAGAGGTGGACACGAAGAACTTCTTGGAACTTTTGCAGAGGATCGTCAAAGAAGCAAGAGGAAATGGTAACTGAGATTGCCAAATATGCCTGTATCAGGGCACAAAAATTTTTCAAATACCCACTAAACACAATCTGTCGTTTACCCCCAAACGACTCCCCGTTTAGTGGACCAAAATTGTCGTTTAGTACCTTATGGCGCGAAAATGCCATCATTTTGTCACAGAGCCATCGAAATGGGCCTATTAAAACTAAATCCTAGGCCCAACAAGACTATGTGTGACAGTTACTAAGACATGCGCATTTAACGCAATAATGGCTCGCCCACGTGAATTAAGGCATTAAATGTCCAATCATTAGAAACGTGGCCACCATTACCCGAATACCAAGGGTTGCGAAATTCGATAAACTTCTAATATTCCCATTGTCGAATCCGCCCTTAAAATTTCACCACTACGGAACATGGTTCCCAGAACGGATATTTACACTTCGGTGCAAATCTGAAATCCAGACGTACTATGATCAATATAGCTCATATGAGCAAGTCAACTGCTTCCTCACATCAGCTAGGGGGCTAGTAGAGGTAAGACTCGGATTTCGGATGGAGCGAAAATTGGAAATGGAATCCGCACTCCCTTGATTGGAAAGATTCACTAGGACGGACGATCTCAATCACTTATTCAGTGATTCGATGATGTAACTCCTGGTACGAAGGACTCCAATAATCACTCCAGGACGGATGATCTCAATCACATATTTTGTGATTCGATGATGTAACTCCTGGTATGAATCATTCCAGGACGGATGATCCCAATCACCTATAAAGTGATTCGACGATGTAACTCCTGGTATGAGCAATTCTCATCATCATTCTTACGATGAAAGTATTCACTCAATCCGTACTCCTACGGTTGAAAAATGTCTCCAGGATGGATTATCTAAATCACTTAATTTGTGATCTGACGATGTAACTCTTGACGATGTGTACTTTTCCAGAACGGATAACCTCAGTCACCCATTATGTGATATGACGATGTAACTCCTAACGCGGTGTACCTGCCCAGGACGGATGATCTCAATCACCCATGCTGTGATCTGACGATGTAACTCCTGGCGCCATACACACCCAAAGGACGGATGATCTCAATCACCTAATATGCGACCTGATGATGTAGTTCCTGGTATCGTACACATCCCCAAGACGGATGATCTCAATCACTTATGAAGTGATTTAATGATAAAACACCTGGCATGATCAATACTCATAACCATCTTTATGATGGAAAATTCCGAAAGTCAATCCGCACTTTCGCTTTCTAGTGGTATTCTCCCAGGACGGATACTCTTTATCACCTATTCTGTGATACAACGACGTAACTCCTGGCGTAGAAAAAACTCCCATCATCATCCTTATGATAAAGGACTCAAACACCACTTCCTTGCAGTTCCCTAAACTTGGAACAATATTATCATCTCCTGTAAGAATATTACGGATTAGAAGCAGTCATCCGTCCTGTTACACTACTTTGCTAAACAGCGGATCGACCCATCTTTCCCCAAAAGAATTAAGGATCATGCCCCAGAGACAGGCACCTTCTTCTTAATACGCACTTGGGGACATGTATATATTTATCCGTTCTAAATTTTATTTGTTATTTAATCTTCCGAGGCTATTATTTCAATCCGGCCTTAAGATTAATTACACTGAACGGATTAGTAACGATTTATATATACATGAAACAATGAAGACAAATTTCTTCAACCAAAATTCATTCATTGAAATGAAATTACATACAATAGTTCAAAATCCGGAGTTGATCCCGGTACACAACTATACATGTAAATGACAACAAAATTACGGAAGAGGAATCTGTTCTTCAGTTTTTTGCGCCTCCTCAGCACCAGGCTCTTGTCCCCCTTCCTTTGGAACCTCCGCAGGAGTCTCACCTCCAGGAGCCTCAGCCCTTTCTTCAGAAGAGGGAACCTCGGACACAGGAAAGACATAATCCGGTCCCATGGTTTGACCCTCAGGAAGAGGAGGCAAACCATACAGGGACGTCGGTGGATCTTCGTGACGACCATCCACCACTGCGAGTAACTTTCCCCCATGGAATTCATAGAACGGATCCATTCCATAAAGGTTAAGTTTCACAGTGGGGTTGCGGTAGAAAACTTGGCGTATAGCTAGGCCGAAGGATTCTTCGACAGCCCGGCTGCATATGTCAACAGCTTCTTCTCTCTCAGCTTTCGCTGTAGCCAATTCTCCCCGCAACTTGGACAGCTCCTCACTAGACACCTCGAACTCCGCATTCCTAGCCTTCAGTCCCTCTATCTCAAGAAGGAGCTTCTTCTCCCTTTGAGACCACTCCTCAGCATCAGCTTTATGTTTATCCTGGCTGCTACGGAGTTCTTCCTCCTTCTCTGCCACCTTGCCTTCCAAGTTTTTAAGATCGACTTTGAGCTTGAGATTCTCTTTAGTTACGAGATCCCCAAACTCCTTAGACTTGTTAAGACGATCTTCCATTAACTTCATGGCGGCTTTGTCCTTGTCTGAGGAAAGGTTGAGCTCTTCTAATTTTTCACTTAGCTCCTCAACCTTGTCGACGTTCTTAGCCAACTCGCTGACGGAAGATAGCAATCCAGCAAGTTCGGCTAGCTGCCACCTTCCGGCCTCACACGCTTCTTCAATTTCTTTAACACTAAGCGTAGGCCGGAGTTTGTACATCGGAGGAGGAAGAGTGGCTGGAGTAGAACCTTCATAGGAGAGGAAGGGGGTGAGAAACGAGGTCGTTGGGAAGGAGGTCGGATTTGACCCAGAAGCCCCAACAGCAGTTTCTTTATTAAGACTAGAGGGAGCACCAGCTGCTTCCGAGGTTTCAACAAGCTTACCCTCCGAAGTTTTGCGCTTTTTGGACGGGCCTCCCACTGAGTCATTCTTGATTTTTCTTCTCCTCTCAGAAACTGGAGGATGACCCGTGGATTCATCAGCGGCAGAAGCAGCGCCCTCAACCAACGGAACGTCTCCTTCAGCATCCGAGGTCAGTATTATTAACTCAGGACGATCCTTGGTTGAGGGCCTGGGCTTCACTTCATTCTCACGGGAAACGGATTTACCAGCCGCCTTGAATCTCTTTAATTTGTCCATCTCCGGAGTCTCTTGTTCTATTTCACCTACATGAACAAACACAAGATGTCAGCAACTACAAATATTCTATATATATTTGGTAAAGGAGAAAGATGAAATAAAACGAGAAGTACGCAAATATTCCTCCCGGACTCCGCTTGAGCTACTTAGCAAACGTCTACACGAGAAGACGTGACGACCTGTAGTGTGCGATTCAAGCGCGAACAACACTCTCGACGTCTCACGAGACAGATCGGATTGATCAGTGTAGTACGCGTGTGAGCTCAAGAGGAAATGTTTGTGTGTCCAGCTCAGGGGAAATTTGTCAACATCCTCTTCGTCCTTCCAGAATTTCGGTTTGCCCTTCTTAATGGAGATGCGAGTGAAGTAGGTCTTAAACGACTTCCCATCAACCTTGGCCGAATCAGTATAAGACTCAAAGTTCACAAAAGAACAGAGAGTCCGGAGTGTCACCAAACCAACTCCGCCCTGCTTATTCGCCCTTCGAACTACCTGAGTGTAGTAGAACAGCATCGCTACAGTTGGCGTGAAATTGAAATGCTCCCCAAGCACTTCGAGAGCTCGGATGAGGCCCCAACCGTTGGGATGAAGTTGGGAGGGTGCACAGTTCAGAAACCTCAAAACACCCATCTGGAGTTCGGTTAATGGGAAGCGGACACCCAAATAATGAAAGATGAAGTCGTACATGTACACTGAACGATCGTTGGGGACGACATGACATATCCGCTCTGTCGGAAGTGGTGCGTAAACCCTATACCACTTTTTTGTCTCTTCATCCGTACTCAGCGTGAACCTCGGTTGAATCCGAGATCCCTCCTCATCCGCATGACGAGAGGCCAAGTCCTTAAATTCGCTGGACACCCAACAGAAAGGCCATTTAGCCTGAACCTTCTCCCAATTCAGCCTCGAAGCAACTACGCTGAAGAGACCTTCAGCTGTCTTCGAAATGGCACTATCTCCAGAAGATCCTTCTCCAGTTGCCATTGGAAATATCTAGACCGAACTCCTTAATCTATGATAAGAAATAAAATGTCGTCAGAAAGTTGCAATCATTACTCACTGCATTTTAAAAGCAATTACAATCAGAGGGCGACTCTGAGAAGGGAAAGGTCACTTCCCGCAGTGAGTAAGATCCCCTTTCTGAGCGACGCGGTTCAGTCTTAGGAAGAATCACAAGGATTCTTCCCCACAACTATTAGGGTTGAGGGAAACTGATTTCCCCCCTTTTTTGATGAAGCCTACTTTCTATAACTACGAGTAACAAGTCAAAGCGAAACTAAAGCGACAAGGAAAAGATAGTTACCTCAGATGACAGTGATGAATTTGAGGAACGAAGAAACCCTCGCAATGTAGGTGATAAACTTCCTTGCAAAATTTCTGCAGAGTTCCGTTGAGAAAGCAAAAGCAAGTGGAACCCAGAATCCACTAAGTATTCCTTTTATAGGAAACAAAGAGGACCGGTTACCTCCTCTTGAAGTTGTGTCGTTCTTGATAAAACGCACCTGTTCATAAGCGAAACGACACAACCGTTCCAAATTCTTGGGCGCCAAAACGATAACAACTCAGCAAAGGACTATCCACTGGGCCCAAAAGTTTTGAAAACTTCAGGCCCATTAAGCCCAAAACAGCGGTTAATGAGATTTTCATCTCAGACGCAATAATTGCCTGCCCACGTGATTAAAAGCATTAATGTCTAATCATGCAACGCAATTTACGCTTTACAGCCGTTACACGAACTTCAAGAGCTTTCAATTCCAATAAACTCTTGAAATTCTCACACAACGAATCTTTGTCTGAATCCGTTGTGACAATACCGAAAGGTCTTTTCTGTTAAATTCAGAGCGGTTCTTTACGAATGACAACAGATGCTAAGGAACTGTTACACACGTAAGCTTACCGATATTAAGACCTCTCGCAGGTTGAATAGCTTATGTGAACAACTATTCAGTCCCTCACACAAGCTAGGGGACATATGATCCGGTCTCAATACCGGTATCCGATCTGCTATACATATCTCAACGTCTTTGATAAGACATCTACGTGTAACCGGTGTCATCGGTATACATCCGAACTGTAATTCCGTATCAGGCGTTCTCCCTATACCGGTTGTTCAGGATAACACCATGACATCGGATAATACACACGTCACTATGCAAAAGACAAGGATTGTTGCTACAGGGATCGATCAATAATTCCCTGCACTACGAGCCAAATTCTGCTCACGGGAATGGTCAACTTGTTCCCTAATCCTAGTCTACATTCTCTATGCTCAATATAAAATAGCCACTTGACCCAATCATGCAGGTAAGTGCGCAATATAATAATGCTAATGGGAGTTGGTGGTTCCCCACCAACGAGTCCTCGTTAATCGAGCCAATCAGGTATATGAACTAACTTTATGATTGAAGTTAGGGATCTGGATCTTCTTCCTCAGCTCTTTTACGACTGATTCCTCTCTGAATACATTCCTTACTTGGAATATAATCACTGACTTGAGCGTCGGAGAATCTTTGCAGGTGACACCACCATTCGCCCACTTCAACGCGTTAGGTCGGTGTGAAGGATCTCCAGAACGCCCAATCCGCTCTCCTCATTCAAGGACAACGGATACATACATCGGATACACATACATCCGGTCTACCAGACGGTATTGACATACTATTCGTGACTGGCTTGAGATCGGATCTCTTGACCCCGGTCCAGGACAGATCAATTATCTGCTAAAATAAAAGGATGAGGTGTATCGTGGGGTCCCCCTCTAACCCGGGAGGAAACAGTAACCAATGATAGGGAGGTCACGGATGCCCCGGAGTGAAGCGCCAAGTCAGGAGCAAATGCCAAGGAAGGGATGGACTTGATGAATATGTGATGATGATAAAAAATGTATTTAGTTATATATATATATATATGTATGTGTTGTATGATGTTTTAACTTGGGTGTTGTGTTTAAATTTTGGACTTAGATTATGGTGTGATAACTAATGTTTTATCGATTATGGGTGAAAGAATGATAATGGTGCTTGATGATTTGAGAATGTGAAATTATAGTATGTATGATGTTTATGATTATGTGATTGGCACAGAGCGATTTATGAAACTTGATGAATCAACTATGGGCAGGTGAATTGTGCTTAATGGTGTGTATTGATATAAAGGTGTGATTATGTCAAACATAACATAGGGATTGATTATCTGATAAAGATTGATGAGTAAATGATTGATGAAAGGATGTTATGCATATTAGGTTAAAATAAGCTAAATTAGGAACCGGGGAGGTGGAATAGAGATCTAGTGGGAATTTAAACCCTCAAAGGGTACCAACAGGTTCCCTAGGTCATTTAAGACTTATGTGCATAGGCATTGCTTGATTTGGAATCCATTTGATTGGTTTTATGCATTGCTTTGGGTTATGTTTGGTCAAACTACATTTTTGCTCATATCTTGCGCATATATAGGGATTTTGGTGAACGGATTGCTTCCGGAATGGGGAAAACATAGTGCTCATGAAGTTATGTAGCAATCGGAGTTGAAATGGGTAAATCAGGTAAGTTGGAAGTTGGCCAACATGTAAAATTCTGCATAATCCTAGGTGGTTCATTTGTTACTAATGACGATGTGTTTAATAATTGTAGAATTAATCTATGGAGGAAGGATCCAATTCTCATGGAGGGGATGATTTCTTCTCTTAGTTCTCTCAAATGATGAGGAGAGCTGAATCTGGTCTGATTCTTGACAAGTTTTTAACTAGAGCTCCACCCATTTTATAAAGGTGGTGATGGTTCAGAGTCAGACTTAGAAGGGGGTTGAATAAGTCTCAAACTCTTTTTATAGAAATATGAACATTTAATACATAGATAATCAAACTTATAAAAATAGACTCAAATAGAGCAAAGAAATGAGAAGAGAGAACACCAAGAATTTATACTAGTTCACCTTTCAACAGAGAAGCTACGTTTAGTCCTTTCTAACTTGAAGGATTTCAATTATAATAGCCTTGGTTTTTGAGAGTAAGAACCTAGACCCTCAAGACTCCTGAGGATACTCTATCGAGCTTTCAGTAGAAAGCTTGAGGCTTCGGCCTGTTCCCCGAATGGTTTTAGTATAAGAAAATCGTGAGAAGAGAAGCCTGTTGAGATATTAAATGTAAGATACATGAATATCAAGAGAATATAAATAATGAGAAAAAGCCAGCTTAGAGAGATGCAGAAATTAGAAGAACAATCGATGTGCATAATGATGAGTGAGAAAGGTCAAGATAAAAGAATAATAATAATAATAATAATAATAATAATAATAATAATAATAATAATAATAATAATAATAATAATAATAATAATAATAATAATAATTGAACTGGTCTGGACCGGGGTCTAGGATCCGGTATGGGACCAGCCACAAGGATGCAGGTGTTTTTAGGGTTTACACCCCGGAACTGTGTATGTCCGATGTACTAATCCGGTCTCTCAGTGGGAGAGGCCGGTCTTGTTGTCCTGGAGATCCTTCACACCAACGATTCGCGTTGTAGGAGGGCGAAAGGTGGTGCCACCTGCGAAGATTCTCCGACGCTCAAGTCAGATGAGTGTATGAACTGAATGAATACTCAAGCG
Organism: Clitoria ternatea; assembly: GCA_037962975.1. Classification (NCBI taxonomy): domain Eukaryota; kingdom Viridiplantae; phylum Streptophyta; class Magnoliopsida; order Fabales; family Fabaceae; genus Clitoria; species Clitoria ternatea. The sequence continues at coordinate 38,674,011 of CM075672.1, read as the reverse complement.
TGATAACAGTAAAATGTGAGATAGAATAACGATACCATGCATGTGTGTTGATATGGCTTCTTATAGTTGAACGTAAGAGAAAAAATGATACGTTGGATGCAAGTGGGTCCCTTATCTCTGATTGCGTGTATATTGTGTCAATCAAGGTGGCTCGACTTTCAGAATGTGTCAGGAGGGTAGGTCAATTATCAGAGTACAATCCTCTAGAGAGAGGAGAGGATAATCACATTTTCCGCATAATCTGCTGACACGCCCCCTTACTTTCTGAAGCCATTGATGTGACGTATTTTGCTACAAACAGTGTCTTCGTTGATAAGTTATCAAAAGGCTCTTCTCTTGCTATGAGGGAAAAGCTAACAATTATATAAATATCCTGTATTAATGAACACAGAACCGTTACAGCGAAAATGAATGATGCTTGTCATGGAATGAGGGCGGATGACCAGACAACGGATATCCGGTGTGGTAACGTTGAACCTGGACACCGGTTTTCCTTATATGAGATCAATCTGTCGTCACAAGTATGGGGGCCGGTATCTAGACCGGATCATCTGTCCCCTAGCTTGTATGAGGGACTGTTCAGTTGCTCATATGAGCTACACAATTCTCGAGAGAAGTCTAGATGCCGGTAGTACATTCTTGTAAGTCTCTAGGAACTCGGTGGCGTCCGTTCTACTAAACAAGTAACCGCCCTCTTCGCGTTGTGTACAACGGATTCAGACAGCATAAAAATAAGCAGCGGAAATCCCAAGAGTTTTTGAAAATTGAAACTCTTGGTATTCGAAAAGTGGTTGGTAGGCATTAAATGCGCATGGCATGATTGGACATTAAATGCATTTTTTACGCACGAGACATCATTACCCAAGAGTGTAACCGTCGATTGGGCTTATTGGGCCTGGATTCAAACTGAAAGGGGGGCCCATTTTGCCAAAACGTTTACTGAAACGTTACCATTTTCGTGCTTATTCGTGACGAAACGACGGAGTCGTTTTGATTTGAAAGGTTGCGTTTTGAGGCAAGCATTGTGACCTTCGACGGAACACCATGCCTCTTCGTTACCTATAAAAGGGACTCTTAGCAGATTTTGGAATCCACTTGAACTCTCAAACTTAGTGAAACTCTGCTCAAATTTCCTTGGAATTTCCTTGTCGTCTTCAACATCTCAAAGATCCTCTTCCTTTAGGTAACCTTCCTTCCCTTCAACTCCTTGCAATTTTAATCATTCTATTTCCATCATGCGCCCTAGAGCTGGACACGCTGGTCCTTCAAATAGAGGGAGGTTTGGCTCTCGTGCCCCCCTTAGCCACCGTGGTGGGAGGATTCTAGCGAATCCTCCTGTGGCTGGGCGCCATCGCTCAGAGAGAGCCGAAGCTTCTTCCTCACGAGCGTCTTCTTCATCTCGTCGCTCTGAGGTTCCCCTTGGTTCGAGGGCTACCAGCCGCTCTGATGAGGGGTCAAGTGCTGAGGGTTATCTCTCTGACGATGTTGCTTTTTATCACAGCACCTACGCATTCCACCGCGCCTGCACAACCATGGATCTTCCAGGACGTGGAAAAACGCCGTTTCTCTGCTCTGCTGAAGGGTGTGTCAACGTTGTGGCACACCGGCTTGATTGGGAGAAACTCAACAGGGAAAAACCTTATTGCTGGGTGGAAGAGGAGTTCTTAGAGATCCCTTCGCACCATGCAAGTGAGGAGGAGCGCACGGTTTCTTTCCGCTGCAAGATATATTCGGATAAGAAGTACAAAGCGCGATACGCTGTGATGGCACCGCATCCCTCTGAAAGAATATGCCACAGCGTCCCTGATGCGAGGTCGGTCTACATGTACGACTACGTTTTCTTAAAGCTGGGGGTGCGCTTTCCACTGACGGATTTCCAGATGGCCGTCCTGCGTTTCTTGGACTGTGCCCCCTCACAATTACATCCCAACGGTTGGAGTCTTGTTCGGGCTCTGGAAGTCTTGGGGGAGCATTTTGGCTTCTCCGCCACTGTGGCCAAGCTATTTTACTATTGCCAAGTGGTCCGCCGAGCTAATAAGAAAGGCGGCCTTGGGTTCATTACACTCCGTAGTGACTCAAGGGTTGTAAATTTCAAGTCTTATACGGAGTCCGCAAAGGTAGATGGGCGTTCCTTCAAGCACTACTACACGCGGGTCCGGATTCAACCAAATAAGCCGGTCTTCTGGCGAAATAAAGAGGGGTTTACCAAGTTTCCCCTTAGCTGGACGCACGAGCATTTTCTTCTTATGAGCCGTGCTTACTATACAGATGAGAGTGAACTTTCCCCTCATTCTGTCGAGGTCTTGAGCGCCCTGCAGACGGCCTCAAAGACCCTCAAAGGGTTTTCCAGCCGCCTTCTCTTGGCCGAGGAAGACATCAAAAACACCTACCTCTGTAATATTCGCTCTTATTCTCCTTGTATTGTATGGTTATACCGTTCTAGTTATTTTCCTTTTTGTATGCTTATTCAACTCTTTTTGTTTTGCAGAACAAATTGAAAAGGCCTGCCCAGAAATGTTGTCGCTAAGGTCTATGATGGCTGACGATGACTCCTCTTCTGAAGAAAATGAAATCCAGGCGAAGAGGAACGCCACCAAAACTCCCCTCATTCCTCTGACTTCTGCAGTAGGAGATGAGGTTCCTCTCTTCGATGAGGAGGAAGCTGAAGAAGCAACTGAGGCCGCTGGAGCGGGTGGCGAGGAGGCCGTCCCAGAGAAAAAGAAAAAGAAGAGGCATCTTGTAAAGAAGGCCGATCAAGAGAAGCCCTCCTCTGATGACCCTGTAAAGAAGCATCAGAGGACGGCCGAAGAAGCCGAATTAAAGAAGAACAAGGGAAAGGAACCCGCTCCTGAGTTCTCTGCACCTTCTTCTCAAAATGCTTCAGAGCCGGATTCTGGGAACGGTCCTCCTCCGACGTTTGATCCTCCGCGTGACTCCTTCCTTTCTCATTATTTGTGGTTTCAAGGATCTATGCCTCCTACTCTCCCAAAGGCACGATATTGCCTCCGCCCTTCCCTCGACGCTGCTGGGGTCCGAGGTGCTTGCAAGGCTGGGCGTTGGCAACTTGATGAACTGTCTGGCCTGCTTGAGTCCCTGAGCGAGAAAGCTGATTATATGGATCAGGTTGAAAAACTTGAGACCGAACTCGCAGTGAAGGAGAAATGGGCAGCCAAACAAGCTGAAGCTCGCAGGGGTGTGGAATCGGAATTGGAAAAAACTAAAGAAACGCTCCAGAGGAAAACGGAAGAGGCGAGCAAAGTTCATTTTGCGAATAAGGCCCTAGAACGGGAAGTTGCCGACCTCCAAAATAAGAACAAATCCATACCCCTCCTTGAAGAAGAATTACAACTGGAGAAGAAGAGATCGGCTAAGCTTGCTGACGATCTCAAAGTTATGGAGGATGGTCGCAACAAGGACCTTGGGGAGTGGGAGTCTATTCGGAAGGAGATGCAAGCCCAAATTGATGAACTCAGAAAGGGTAGTGCGAGTGCTGGGCCCTCAGAAGAGGATTACGCCAAGGTTCAAAGAAGGCTAGCTGCTGCCAAGGCCAAGGCTGCCAAAGCCTTGGATATATGCAAAAATGTGGCGTATGAATCTTTCGGCCTGGCCCTTCGTCAAGTCTACTATCGGAACCCTGGGATAAAGCTGAATTTGTACGGATTAGATCCGTTCTTTGAGTTCCATGGGGGAAGACTTGTAGAAGTTCACAAGGACGGATCGCACCATGAACCCAAAGAATCTCTATACGAACTGCCTCCCCTCCCAGAAGGTCAAAGTATGGAGCCTACATCGTCCACCGCTGCCTCTGGAGCTGAAGCACAAGAAGGTGCCCAAACTGGAATGGAGGACAAAGCGGAGAAGGGAGGAGTGCCCACTGTGGAGGATTAAACGCCAGCCTCTTAAATTTATGCTTTATTCATAGCTGTGTTCTGGGATCAGCTCCAGTTTTAACTACCTTGTAACCTGAATAATTTCTTTATTCTTGGAAATAAAATTCACTGTTGCTTTTCTTCAACTGCTTGCGTCGAATGTATGATTGTTGGATAACTTAGTGTTGTACCAAACACTTTATTGTTTTTAATGCTTTACGAATCCGTTCTGTGTGGTTACCTAGCTGCTTAACGCGTACTTATCACACCGGATTAAGACAACAAATAGTAATGAATAAATAACAATTAAGTTAAAGCACGCCCTGTCCCCAAGTGTAAGTTCATTGGGAAGGGAAAGTTTATCTCAAAGATTTACCTTTTAAATTCTCACAAGATAGAAATGCTTATCTGTTCTCGAGGATGTAGAGCGGGTACATTAGCTTTCAACCGCTCTGGGATGGATATTCCACAATTGAGGACGGATATTGCCTTTGAATTTTGTATAGCTTTGGCAAGGGTAAGCTTTATGCCTTTCTCTTGAGATTCGGTTTGGTCCTACACCTCAAGTCTTCACACAGTGTTCGGTTCGATCCTACTAACCGTACTTGGAGTTCGGTGCAATCCTACAATCCAAGCCTTCAACACGGGGTTCGGATCAGGGCTAATCCTGAACCTACTGCGCCCGTTACTCGGGGTTCAGCGCGGTTTTCTCTGTGAACCGGCCTACTGCGCCCAAGCCTTCGCATGGGGTTCGGTTTGTGGCCTTGAAAAAGGACCAGCCCTACAACCCATGTAGTCTTCGAATGGGGTTCGGTTTGTGGCCTTGAGAAAGGACCAGCCCTACAACCCATGTTGTCTTCGAATGGGGTTCGGTTTGTGGCCTTGAGAAAGGACCAGCCCTACAACCCATGTTGTCTTCGAATGGGGTTCGGTTTGTGGCCTTGAGAAAGGACCAGCCCTACAACCCATGTTGTCTTCGAATGGGGTTCGGTTTGTGGCCTTGAGAAAGGACCAGCCCTACAACCCATGTTGTCTTCGAATGGGGTTCGGTTTGTGGCCTTGAGAAAGGACCAGCCCTACAACCCATGTAGTCTTCGAATGGGGTTCGGTTTGTGGCCTTGAGAAAGGACCAGCCCTACAACCCATTCCACCTCAAGGAATTACATCGTCTGACTTGGGGGGTCTCCCTCCGTCCTTCGAGGAATTATCAAATCAACTACAAAATAGGTAGTTGCGTTCATCCGTCCTGAGGTGTATGCGTATTAAATCACGGCTTTAAATCACAACACATAAGAAACGTTAGAATGATAGGGCGGTTAAAATGTATTCTCATTAAAATTGAAAGTACATTACATGAAAAGCGTAGTTGGGGTCATGCCTCGTTAAAACCTTCTTGAGAAAACCCAATGGGAAAAAACTCAAGTAAGGAAAAAGAGTACACGCCGTCTTACCAACTAGCTGTAATACACTCGTAAATTCTGAGTGTTCCATTTGTTGCGGATTGGGGTTCCATCAAGTTCTTCCAATCGGTATGATCCCTTTCCAGTCACCTCCGAAACTCTATAAGGTCCTTCCCACGTTGGTGCTAGCTTTCCTTGGTGAGCGAACTTATTCCCCACACTGGCCTTTCTTAGAACAAGGTCTCCGGTGTTAAAAGCTCTGTACTGGACACGTTTATTGTACCGGAGTGCAGCCTTTGCTTTTATTGCCTGATCTCTGACGAAAGCCTTTTCCCTCAACTCTTGGAGGACGTCCAGCTCTGATGCTAAGTTGGCGTTGTTATCTTCTGCTGAAAAATATTCAACACGAGCCGATCTTGTTTGTAACTCAACTGGGATCATCGCCTCAACCCCGTACACCAACCGGTATGGGGATTCGTTAGTTGAAGAATGAGGCGTAGTGCGGTATGCCCATAGAACATGACATAACTGGTCAGTCCATCCTCCCTTCGCTTCTCCCAGACGCTTCTTTAACCCCTTTAGCACTTCTCGATTAGCTACCTCTGCTTGCCCATTGGTCTGGGGGTGTTCAACGGATGAGAATATCTGGATTATCCCCAGTCCTTCAAGTAAATCCGTGAACTTTTTGTCTGTAAACTGGGTGCCGTTGTCAGTCACAATCCGCCCTGGCACCCCGAACCGAGCAATGATATTTTCGTACATGAAACGTCTTGTACGTGCAGAATTGATATGCACTACTGGTTCTGCCTCGATCCATTTGGTGAAGTAATCTACCCCCACAATCAAGTATTTGATACCTCCTGGCGCAGTGGGAAACGGACCCAGAATATCAAGGCCCCATTGGTAGAACGGCCAAGGCACAGCAGATGAAGATAACTCTTGGGCCGGTGTATGATGGAGATTGGAGAATTTTTGGCAAGCGTCACATTTCCTCACGAAGTCTGCGGAATCCTGCTTCACAGTGGGCCACCAGTATCCAGCCCTGAGGACTTTTCTCATTAGGCTTCGGCCTCCAGCGTGGTGCCCACATTGCCCCTCGTGTACCTCAGTCAAGACCGCTTGAACTTCGTCTTCTCTTAAACATGAAAGATATGGGACAGAGAATCCCCTTCTGTAGAGAACACCATCGACCATAGTAAAATATGGCAACTCCCTCTTTACTCGTCTCCTTTCCTTCTCGTCAGTGGGAAGTTGACCATCAGCCAGATAACGAATATAGGGGATGACCCAAGAATCCTCGTATGGATAACTCACCATGACGGCATTCAGGGAAGGATACATAGGTATACTGGGTGATGTCAAAGTGCTCTGAACCACCGTTGTTGTGCTACCAGGTTGCTTTGTACTTGCCAATCTTGACAAGATATCTGCTCTGGTATTTTCTTCCCTGGGCACATGCTTGAACTCTAAAACTTCAAATCTTCCCTTCAGCTCATTAACACAATTCAAGTACAATTGAAGTTGTGGTTCCTTCGCCTGGTACTCTCCCTGGATTTGCGAAATCACCAGCTGAGAATCACTGCAGAGGGTAACTGCTGATGCTCCGATATCAATTGCCGCACGGAGACCGGCCAAGCATGCTTCGTATTCAGCTTGATTGTTAGAGGTCTTGAAATTGAATCGGAGGGAAATTTCTAAGTGTACGCCGTCATCACTTTCTACCACCACACCTGCTCCACAACCTTTGCTGTTCGACGAACCGTCAACGTAGATGGTCCAATGCGTTCGAGGGGTAGCCGGGTCTGCCCCAGTCATTTCCACTACAAAATCGGCCAACACTTGTGCCTTGATGGCTCCTCGAGGCTCATATGAAATCTCAAATTCAGATAGCTCAATGGACCATTTTATCATCCTTCCAGCGAGGTCTGGTTTGCTGAGCACTGAACGGAGTGGCAAATCCGTTCTCACCAATACTGGGTGCGCATGAAAATAAGGCCTCAGCCGTCGTGACGCCCACACAACTGCCAGGGCGGCTTTCTCAATCTTCTGATACCTTCCTTCAGCCCCCTGAAACGTTTTACTAGTAAAGTACACCGGTCTCTGCCCTTCAGGGGTTTCTTTCACCAGGGCTACACCTAGAGCTTCATCAGATATTGCCAAGTATAAGATTAACGTTTCGCCTGGATCAGGCTTAACAAGAATTGGTGGGCTCGAGAGAACGGCTTTGAGCTGCTGGAAGGCTTGCTCTTGTTCCTCTCCCCATTCAAAACTCTTGTGTTTCTTCAACGCCTTATACAAGGGGAGGGACCTGTGTGCCATCTTAGGCATGAAACGGGCTAAAGCGGCCACTTTCCCATTCAATGACTGGACCTCCCTCAAACATTTAGGACTCTGCATGTCCAGGATTGCTTGACATTTCCCGGGGTTAGCTTCAATGCCTCGTTGAGTCAACATAAATCCCAAGAATTTTCCTGCTGGAACGGCGAAAGTGCACTTTAAAGGATTTAACCTCATGTTGTACTGCCGAAGCCTAGTGAAAACTTGGCGTAGATCTTCAATGTGGTCTCCTCCAGCGGGCGTTTTGGCTATGATATCATCGATATAAACTTCGACCAGCTTGGTATGCATCCCTTCAAAGACTTTGTTAATCATGCGCTGATAGGTAGCGCCGGCGTTCTTTAGTCCAAAAGGCATGACGGTGTAGCAGAAAACACCGCGGTCGTTGATAAATGCAGTCTTCTCCTGGTCTCCCTCCCACATCGGAATCTGGTTGTACCCCGAATAAGCATCCATGAAACTGAGATATTGGTAACCAGATGAATCATCCACCATGCGATCGATGTTGGGCAGGGGATATGGATCTTTAGGGCAGCAACGGTTAAGATCCACATAATCAGTACACATCCTCCATTTGCCGTTAGCCTTCTGCACCATGACCACATTAGAAAGCCAAGATGAATAGCGTATCTCCCTTATAAAACCTGCCTTCAACAACTCCTCTGTTTGCTCACAAGCCGCCCTCTGCTTCTCCGGTCCCAACCTCCTCTTCTTCTGAGCCACCGGTCTGGTTTCAGGATACACTGCAATTTTGTGACAACAGAAATCAGGATCCATCCCCGGCATGTCTGCTGCTGTCCATGCGAAAAGGTCTTTGAATTCTTGCAAAAGGGCTAATAAACGTTGCTCCATAGCAGACTCCAGCTTATCATTGATGTGCGTGACCTTCTCTGGGGAATCTCCCAATATGACATCCCTGGAGCCACCATCTGGTGTGGGCTTAGATGGATTGAGTGGATCAATCTTCAATTCCGCTCTGGGGTCTAGGTCAATAAAACTGACAGATCCTGCCGCTGTTCCTCCGTCGTTCAACTTCCTCTTCTTGTTAAATGCATCCAACTTAACCATGTTGAGGCTCAGATTATAACAATATCGAGCCATCTCCTGATCTCCGCGGAGTGAGGACACACCATTGTCCTTGTCGATAAATTTGATCAGGAGATGAGGGGTGGATACAATTGCTTCCATAGCGTTCAATGTTGGACGGCCTATGATACCGTTGTACGGGGATTCCACATCAATCACCAGAATTCTTGACTTGACTGTTCTTGCACCGGGCTCCCCTTCAAAAGAAATCAAAGTGTCGAGGTATCCCTTAGTAGGTTGCTTGGCTCCGTTAAACGCTGTGAGTTCTTGTGTGTATGGTTGTAAATCTGCATCACTGAAACCCATTCGTTTGAAACAATTATAAAATATAACATCACAAGAACTTCCCTGATCGACGAGGATCCTCTTGACGTCCTTATTGGCTATGACGGCCACAATCACTACTGCATCATCACCTCCTAGAATTGTTGGGCCAAAGTCATCATCTGTAAACGACACCGTCGGGGCTGTCACCCCGTCCCTGAAAGGGCGGTTATTCCTTGGTTTACCCTGGACTGACAGAATCATCCTATGGTGGTTCTTTCGTGCTGTGATTGATGTTCCTCCTCCCGCGAATCCTCCAGCTATCATCTCAATCACCTCTCGTCTGCCCTGTCTCTGCTACTGGGGCATATTACTTTGTTGGGCACCTTCAGCAATCACTACCCCTTTCTGCTTCTCAGCCGCAGTGAACTTCCTTGCTGGGTTGCGCGTATTATCATCTTCATCATCAGGATCTCTATTCCTTTTCTCCATCCTATGAGGCTCATCCATAGATCTCTCCTTAAACAAATACTGCTTCAACTTTCCTTCCCGAATGAGAGTTTCCACCGTATTCTTTAATGCCTTACACTCATCAGTGTTGTGCCCTGTCTGCTCATGGAAAGTGCAGTATTTACGCGGGTTACCACCCCTCTTGGCTGGGGCTGGCTTCCTTATACCAAAGACGTTCAGAGTTGGCCAACCAACCTCCCTCATGATTTGTGAGTGCCTGGTGTTCAACGGAGCATAGTGATCGAAAGATGATACGCGCCTATCTCGCGGATGCTGACGAGCATTCACAAAGTCTTCTCTAAAGGCATGCTTCTCAGGCCTCGCTCTCTCCTTTTCTCTCCGTGGCTGCTGAGCGGGTACAGAAGGCTTTACTCTTGCTGCAGTTGCCTCTAGATGCATCTCTATGCCCACATATTTGGAAGCTTTCCTTCGAAACTCCTCGAAGGTTGTAGGTGGGCTCTTTGCCAAAGATAGGGCAAAGGCTGAACTTGGCTGAAGAGCTTCCACTACAATATGGAGTTGTATGGCCTCCGTGAGGTTAGGGACCAACGCAGCCTCCTTGTAAAACCTTTTCAGGAACTCCTTGAGAGTCTCAGTTTCTCCCTGTCTTATCTGGGCCAGGGTGTGAGAAGTTCTTGGGATATCCCTGGAGATGACGAAATGGCTTTCGAATGCAGCAGCCATTTCCTCCCAAGAGTCTATAGATCCTGAAGGCAAACTTTTAAACCAACTGAGAGCTTCCTCCGTCAACGTCCTTGGAAACATTCTGCACATGACATCTTCGTCTGCTCCCAGATACATAGCTTCATAAACATAAGCATCCAAATGCTTAGTGGGGTCGGTCTCTCCATTATACTTCCCAATCGACAATGGCTGAGTTGTTTGCAAATGTTTTGGAATGACAATATTCATCAACCTCCTTGAGAAAGGGACACTAAGCTTGTATGTCCCTGAAGTTACCACCGCCTGCTCCCTTCTCCTGATACTAACTCTATCACCAGAGTCCTGCGTCTGCTCCCTCTCTTCATATGTGGGGATCTTCGAATACTGGAGGGTGGTAGATCTATCCCTCGCTGATGCATGGTGAGCATCCTCTGCATGGGATACTACTCTGTCCCCAGCTCCTCCTCTCTCTCGCCTCAGCTCCATTAGCTCCTCCTTCAGTTGCCTGATAACCTCATCGCGAGGGTCAGGTGTCTGCACTTGCACCATCCTCCGGGTTTGAGTTGCAGGAGATTCGAAGACGAGTCTCCTCCCAGCCTGTTGATGGGTCACATCCTCAACGTGACCTTCCACGAAATCTCTCCCGTTACCTTCCATTGTGCCAACCTAACTTCTGCGAAAATGGGAATAACTCTATCGAGTCCCACTGGGCGTGCCAATGAACTGGTCTGGACCGGGGTCTAGGATCCGGTATGGGACCAGCCACAAGGATGCAGGTGTTTTTAGGGTTTACACCCCGGAACTGTGTATGTCCGATGTACTAATCCGGTCTCTCAGTGGGAGAGGCCGGTCTTGTTGTCCTGGAGATCCTTCACACCAACGATTCGCGTTGTAGGAGGGCGAAAGGTGGTGCCACCTGCGAAGATTCTCCGACGCTCAAGTCAGATGAGTGTATGAACTGAATGAATACTCAAGCGTGATAACAGTAAAATGTGAGATAGAATAACGATACCATGCATGTGTGTTGATATGGCTTCTTATAGTTGAACGTAAGAGAAAAAATGATACGTTGGATGCAGGTGGGTCCCTTATCTCTGATTGCGTGTATATTGTGTCAATCAAGGTGGCTCGACTTTCAGAATGTGTCAGGAGGGTAGGTCAATTATCAGAGTACAATCCTCTAGAGAGAGGAGAGGATAATCACCTTTTCCGCATAATCTGCTGACACGCCCCCTTACTTTCTGAAGCCATTGATGTGACGTATTTTGCTACAAACAGTGTCTTCGTTGATAAGTTATCAAAAGGCTCTTCTCTTGCTATGAGGGAAAAGCTAACAATTATATAAATATCCTGTATTAATGAACACAGAACCGTTACAGCGAAAATGAATGATGCTTGTCATGGAATGAGGGCGGATGACCAGACAACGGATATCCGGTGTGGTAACGTTGAACCTGGACACCGGTTTTCCTTATATGAGATCAATCTGTCGTCACAAGTATGGGGGCCGGTATCTAGACCGGATCAATAATAATAATAATAATAATAATGTGTAATAACACTGTTTGATTAGAGACAATATATTAATTATGATTATTTTGTTTAATTAAGTATCAATTAGTTGATGATTATCCCCTACTAATATTTAATTTAACATATAATAATTAATTTAGTACTTAATAATTAATATTCAAATTTAATATTAATATTATATATTTAATTAATTATTTCAATAATATATAAATATTATAATAATTTTTTATTTTTTGTTACTTAATTGTTAATTTTAAAATTATATATTTTAAATTATTTATTTAATTAATAATTATGTTTAAGAATAAAATATTATCGGGTTCCCAGATTTTAATTGTGGGACTCAGTGGATGATTCAGTTTCGGCATTCCAACTTGAGACTAGTGATCTAATAAGGAAACTAGTCCTGTTAGGACCCTCCCATAGTAAATCAAGGATGACAGGCTCTGTAACGCCCCGATCCCGAAATCGGAAATAGGGGTAAATTTTTCGCAATTTAAAATAATTAAAAGTAGAAGGAATTCAATATATAAAATACTGAGTGATTACCCCGTATCATTGAAGAACTGATCTCATATATGAAGATATGAGAACGGTATCAGAGTGCACCTCGGACGACCGGACTTGAGGCCGTCACAAGGGAAAAAATGGAAGATAAAATAATTTTCAAGAGTGATTAAAACATTTACCAAGAGAGGATGAAAGATACTTCATCGGTTTGTTTAACAACAGAATATATTTTCATAAATAATAATAATGTCATTCATACATTTTCAAGGTCATTAATGAAAATTAGCCTTACACATCCAGTCTAATTTTCCTTCATGACCTTCCCAAAATTAACCGTTATCAAATTGATTTCAAAATAAAGATACATGTACTAGGTGCTATACAAAATGGGTACGTATGTCGGCCAAGGCTCAACTATATTCCTTTCATATTTACCTTCTCCAATGCTCGACCTCCAAGAAGAGTAGGATTTTACCTCACACCTACATCAAGCTTAAAAATAGCAATAGGGAGGTGAGTAACATAATCCAAATGAATTAAAGTCATACATTATGATGAGATTTATACATGTGTGCATTATATTCAAATTCAGGGTAACACCACACACATGGCACATCATTCCTCCTCAGTACAATACATGTCCGAATACACATATTCACAAGCTAACATCATACATACATATCCTTATATTTTCAATAGTTATTACACATTAAATGTTAGCACCTCGGCTTACTTTCTCTCTATTCCACCATCATCCATCGCCATTTCGGCTATCAACTAGGCATATCTTGGCTATACGCAAATGCTCTTAAAGCTAATACATATGCACAACGGAATTATTATCGAGTGCGGATCCGACTGTGGGAAAATATTAACATATCAAATGTGGGACAAGTATAACACCCTCTGATACACCTTAATAAATTCTAGAAAAATTCGTAATTTTTTTTTTACTAAAGATATGATTGTTAAAAAGAAACTATCGAAATAAATTATATACATTATTTTTGAAATATCTCATAAATATTATTAAAAATTTATAAAGTAATTTTACATTCATCCAACGAAAATAAATATTAAACATTATAAGAAAGAGAGGAAACTCCATGGCCCAGAAGCAGTTACTTATTAACATTATTTATTCATTGGACCACGGTATTCATACCGAGCTCCCTTTCTAGAACGTGCTATATTTACTGCCGATATTCTTCGATCCTTCCCTCTGAACCATCAATTTAAAACATGTGAAACAAAAACACGAAGAAAGGAGTGAGAAACAGAATATAATATTTCCGAATAAGACATAAGCAACAAAGGGTTTTCACAACCAATACATAATAATATCAATCACAATCACATACACAATCAATTATGAATGCATGAATGTTATGCAATATCTTCATCATAACTTACCTATATATGTGGGCCCTTAAATTTTAATTTGCACTGGGCCAACCAGGAGTTTACACTGTTCCATAAGTCCGGATAATAATAATATGAATAGCTCAACTGGCATGGAAACACTTAGAGACTAGTCAGATTGAGAAAGTTTTTATTGTGAAAGTACCCGACACTAGGGAGCTACCCCAGGTCCCCTGAAGCACCCTTTCACACCCTCTCATCCCAAGGCTCGTAATTAAGCCTCCTCTAATGTATCCTCGGTTTCTATAATCCGTCCCCAGACAATATTATTTCATTTCACTTTAATGATTCATGATGCATGAACTACTCGCGTATTGAGTTGGTTAAGGCTTTTAGAAACTCAATTATTAAATCCCTTAAAGGTTTACAACATCATTTCAATAAACTGTACATTTTCTCTGAATTTCTGTCCCACAGAAATAAATTTGGTACAGTTTTCGAATCTCACTGAAATTGAGTTTCTAAGCCTTAAATATCTAAAAACTTTATCATATAAAACTTTACATAATCTTTCTCAAATTAAATTTTAACAAAATCAAATTTAGGAATCTCAATTATTTCCAAATACATTTAGTTATTAAGTTGGAAAAAATAAAATAATTTTCTTTCAAAAAATTTTGTTTTATTAAAAGAGAATAATTATTAACCAAAAATACTTAAAATTACAAAATTTTTCTTTAACTCAAGATTTAATTAAATAAATTCTCATAAAATATTTTCTTTCTAAAATAAATACTAATTTTTTTTATTCTAAATATTGAAAATAAAGTTAATAAAAATAATTTCTAAGAAGAAATAAAAGATAATAAAATTTAAAGAGTAAGGTAAGAAATTCTTACTGAATTTTAGCTTTTCGTCATGCTCGCTATATGCTCAAACTCCACATTACAATATCATCAATCAAAATCAAACAATATCAATCATAACTAAATATCATCAATCAATCATAATCAAATCATAATCAAATCAATTAAATATCATTAATACATATCATAATACAAAATTTAATGATTATTAATATAGTCAATTTTAGTCCTTTTGGTCAATTCCTCGCATAGGTATATGTAAGTCCATATAATCCAGTCCTTGCATAGGTATAGTTCAGTCCATATGGGTCATAATGGTCCAAGTCCTTGCATAGGTATAGTCCAGTCCATATAGGTCATAATGGTCCAAGTCTTTGCATAGGTATGTTAGAGTTAGTTAAACCGGATATTTAATTTAAAATTTATTATAAATTTTAAGTTAAAAAGTTAATATTTTAAAATAATAATATTATCAGATTTAAAAGGAGTAGGGGACTCCTCCCACTATTCTTATGTCTTTTCATATTATACTCTTATCTCACTCCCCCTTACCTTGAATTGTTACCCAAAATGGATTTGCTTTGCGCCTCCGATTTCTAAAAATATTAATACCAATCTTATTTCAGTATAAGCATAAGACGAAGATTAAGATTACTACTTAAAACAGAAATGGTAAATTTTGAATAGTGAATAGTGAATAGTGAATAGTAAATCGTGAATAGTAACAGTAAATAGTAAAACGTGAATAGTAAAAGTAAATAGTAAAACGTGAATAGTAACGGTAAATAGTAAATCGTGAATAGTAATAGTAAATAGTAACAGTAAATAGTAATTTACTATTTGAATAGTAATTTACTATTGAAATAGTAATTTACTATTGAAATAGTGTTTACTATACAGAATAGTAACTTAAAATAATATTATTTCTAGTATAATAATAGATTTCTAAAACCGATATGAAAATAACCCAAAAAAATATAAAAGAGAAGTATTCTTACCTTAGGATTTTGGCAGAACCTTCTCTCCAAAAACTTTTCTTCTCTCTCTCACTTCCACCACTATCTCACTAGCACTACTATATTAAGAAAACTTAATCTGAAATTGTGAATTCTAAAGAAGAAATCCTTCGGTATTTATAGGAAAAAAATTTACTATGCATTCCATTATTTTAATATAAAAATACTATGTATTTTTGAATTTTTTATTCTAGGTTACTGTGCATCTTTTGAAAATTTCATACATGCACAGTGATTTGCATAGTAATTGTCGGCAAAATTATTAAGTCAAATAGTAACCCTTCACTCGGTATATTTTAAATATTTAAAATGAGTCCTTTTTGAAATTTAGCGATATTATATCAGTCCTCACTAATTTTATAATAAGTAATATAAAGTTGAAATTTTAAAAATCTAAAATTTTCTGTTAATAAAAATTTATTGATACGTTTCAAATTTTTTAACGATTGGAAAAAATCAAGATTTTTCTCAAACCGATAATTTTTAGATAAGTCTACTTGAAACGGATTTTAGAAAATTTTCTTATAATTTAAATTCACTTTCTTATAAATATTTTTAATTTAAGTCACTTATATGAATTTAAAATTATTTAAAAAATATTATTTTTATTAAAAAAATTCCAAAATTCCAAAAAATTCCAAAAAATCATAAATAATACGTAGATTAAAAAGTTCTAAAGAACCATAATTTAATTCCTTCAAAATTTTAATATAAAAATAAAAATAGGGGTGTTACAACTCTACTCCCCTTAGAAAATTTCATCCTCGAAATTTACATTAATCAGTAAAACAAATGAGGATGAGACTCTTTCATCTCAGTTTCTAGTTCCCATGTAGCATCTTCTCCTCTCGTTTCACTCCAAATAACCTTTACAAGCGGAATTGTCTTGTCTCTTAATTGTTTTATTCTTCTGTCACCTATTCTAATAGGTGGTGCATCATATGTAAGATTATCTTTAACTTGTATGACATCAGGTTCAATAACATGTGTAGGATCAGATATATACTTTCGCAAGTTTGACACATGAAAAACATTATGGATATTAGAAAGAAAAGGTGGTAATGCTATTTGGTAGGCAAGGGGACTAACTTTATGAATTATTTGGTATGGACCGATAAATCTAGGAGTTAGTTTTTGAGATTTCATTGCCCGACCGACCCCAGTCATAGGTGTGACTTTCAAGAATACATGATCGCCTTCTTGAAATTCGAGCGGCTTTCTTCTTTTGTCATAGTAACTTTTCTGCCTGCTCTGTGTTGCCTTCATCTTTTCCTGAACTATTTTGATTTTATCCGTGGTTTGTTGTACCAACTCTGGTCCTAGCATCAAGTTTTCACCAGTCTCAAACCAACATAGCGGGGTCCTACATTTTCTTCCATATAATGCTTCAAAAGGTGACATGCCAATGCTAGCATGGAAACTGTTGTTGTAGGTAAACTCCACATATGGTAAGAATTGATTCCAACTTCCTTTATGCTCTAACACACAAGCTCGTAACAAGTCCTCAAGAGATTGGATTGTTCTTTCTGATTGTCCATCCGTCTGAGGATGATATGCTGAACTTAGACGCAGTCTTGTTCCCAAAGCCTTGTGCAAGCTCTTCCAGAATTGTGATGTAAAACGAGGGTCCCGATCAGAAATGATACTTGAAGGAATTCCATGCAATCTCATAATCTCCTCGATGTATAATTTTGCCAGCTTCTCCATAGAGTAACGAATGTTGATGGGAATAAAGTGGGCAGACTTTGTTAGTCTATCAACTATTACCCATATCGAATCATGTCCTAATGGAGTTTTGGGTAGAGAAGTCACAAAATCCATGGTAATGCCATCCCATTTCCATTCCGGTATTTCCATTGATTGTAGCATTCCAGGGGGTTTTTGGTGTTCTACTTTAACCTTCTGGCAAATTAGACATGCAGCCACGTACTCTGCCACTGCTTTCTTCATTCCAGGCCACCAAAATAACTTCTTCAAATCTTGATACATTTTAGTAGCTCCGGGATGAATGCTCATATAACTTTTATGGCCTTCTTCCAGAATTGCTTTCCTCAACTCCTCTTGATTAGGGATACACACTCGATCCTTATACCTTAGCAATTGGTCACTTCTTACATTGAACTCGACTTCTTTTCCTTGTTTCAAGAGTTCTTTCTTCTCTTGCAGGAATTCATCCTCTCTTTGAGCCTCTAAAACTTGTCTCAGGAATTCACTTGTCACTTGCAACGCTCCTAATCTGTAGCTGTTAGCATTAACCTTTACTGCTAGGTTAAGATCTCTGAAGTTCTCTATTAATTCCAACTCTTTAATCATCATTGTGGATGCATGTAGAGACTTTCGACTTAAAGCATCAGCTACTACGTTCGCTTTTCCAGGATGGTATTGCAACTCAAAGTCGTAGTCCTTTAAGAACTCCATCCATCTCCGTTGCCTCATGTTTAACTCCTTTTGGTCGAATAAATACTTGAGACTCTTATGATCGCTAAACACATCGAATGTTGCACCGTATAGATAATGCCTCCAAATCTTTAAGGCAAAAACTACAGCGGCTAACTCTAAGTCATGGGTAGGGTAGTTAATCTCATGTTGCCTTAATTGACGCGACGCATAGGCTACAACCTTCTTGTCTTGCATGAGTACACTTCCTAGTCCTTGTTTAGACGCATCACAGTAAACTTCAAAACTTCGATGTGGATCGGGGAGTACTAACACTGGCGCAGAAGTAAGTCGATCTTTTAGCTCTTGGAAATTATTCTCGCATTGTGTCGTCCACACAAAAGGTTGTCCTTTCCGTGTTAACTTGGTCAATGGGTATCCTAGCTTTGAAAATCCTTCAATGAATCTTCTATAGTATCCAGCCAAGCCCAAGAAACTTCTAATCTTAGTGATCGTGGTTGGTCTCTCCCATTTTAAAACTGCCTCTACCTTGGAAGGGTCTACAACTATTCCTCCTTGACTAATTACATGTCCTAAAAAGTTTACTTCTTCCAACCAGAATTCACACTTCGACAACTTTGCATACAGTTATTTCTTTTTCAGGATTTCCAACACAACCTTCAAGTGTTCAACATGTTCTTCTCTGCTTTTAGAGTACACTAATATATCATCAATGAACACCACTACAAATTTATCTAGATATGGATGAAAAATCCTATTCATGTAATCCATGAATATGGCTGGTGCATTAGTTACACCAAAAGGCATTACTAGATATTCGTAATGGCCATAGCGTGTTCTAAAAGCAGTTTTTGATACATCTTCTTTCTTCACCCTTATTTGATGGTATCCAGACCTCAAATCAATTTTGGAGAACACCGTGGCACCACGCAGCTGATCCATCAAGTCGTCAATCCTTGGTAGAGGATATCTGTTCTTGATTGTCACCTTGTTCAGTTGTCGATAATCTACACACAACCTCATGCTACCATCCTTCTTCTTAACCAACAACACTGGTGCACCCCAGGGGGATACACTGGGTCGTATAAACCGCTTCTCTATCATCTCTTCAAGTTGTTTCTTCAACTCTGCTAATTCTAGAGGTGACATTCGGTATGGTGCAATTGAAATGGGTCCAACTCCAGGTACTAGATCAATGGCAAATTCCACATCTCTTTCTGGGGGTAAACCAGGGATATCTTCAGGAAAAACGTCAGGAAATTCACACACAACCGGCAGATTTTTGATTTTTGATTCTTGCTCTCCTTTCGTTGAAAGCAATAGCATGAATCCTTGAGCCCCTCCTTTTAAAGAGGCACTCACTTGGTTGGCGGTTAGAAATCTCGAATCCTTAGGATTCAAATTCACTGGTTCTTTAAACATTATGGTTTTATTATGACAATCTATTAGAACATGATTATCAGACAACCAATCTAGCCCAATAATAACTTCTAAGCCAGAAAGGGGTAAACAGAAAAGATTAGCTTTAAAGTCCCTACCATTTATGACAATAGGGCATTTCCAACAGGCTTTAGAAGTGACAATGGGATTGTTTCCAGGAGTATGTACAGATAAGTCAAATGGCAGTTCTATCACAGGTAATTTTAGTTTTTCTACACAGTCATTGGCAATAAAGGAATGTGATGCACCTGAGTCATACATAACAGTTAAAGAAATCTTATTAATGATACACTTACCTTCTACCATGGAATCAGCATGAGATGCTTCTTCTCCAGTGATTGCAAAAACCTTTCCTTTTGCTTTCGGCCTTCCGACTGCACTGTGTGCGCCTCCTTGAGTATTTATGCTTGTACTTGCACCTTCAGGGTTTTCTCTCTTCATCTCTGGGCAATCCTTGATGTGATGACCTGGTTTGTTACACTTAAAGCAAACATAAGTGTTTTTAGGACAATCCCTTTTCAAATGGGGTCCTCCACAGATAAAACATTTAAAATTTGGTGCAGATGTTGGGTAATAGCTTCCAGTTGAAGCTTGGGGTCTGTTAGGAACAGATACTGCTCCAAACCGGCGAAATGGTGCTTGGTAAGGCTTATTCCTTCTGAAATCTCTTCTTTGGTGATGGTGAGGTCCTCCACTTCTTATTTCTCCTGCCTTGTGAATGGGCTCACGACTTTTGGTCATTCTATCCTTATGGTCTTCTTCAAAGATCCTGCAGCGATTTACCAATACAGAAAATTCACGGATTTCCTGCATTCGTATAGCTTCCTTAATTTCTGGCCGCAGTCCATTTACAAACTTTGCACACTGATCTCTTTCATTAGTAGCATCATTATAATGAGAATGAAAACGAGATAGCTCTTCAAACCTGGATGCGTACTCTCCAACGGTCATATTTCCTTGGGTCAGCGACAGGAATTCGAATTGTCTTTTCTCTTTAACATCAGCTGGAAAGTATTTCTCCAGAAACATATCCTTGAAATAATCCCAAGTGATCTCCACGTCGTTGACTTCGAATTGTCTACGCGTGCTATCCCACCAATGTTCGGCATCCTCAGATAAGGCATAAGTAGCGAAGACTACCTTATCAGCTTCATTACATTGTAATGCTCGAAAGATCTTCTCTATCTCTCGAATCCAGATTTGTGCTCCATCAGGGTTATATCCTCCCTTGAAACGAGGTGGATTGCGCTTTTCGAATAGGTCCAGTCTTCTCAAGGCATCGTTACCTTGACCTTCACGTGCTCCCATTGCATTGATTAAGCGTTCTACAACTCCAGCAAGATCGTTTCCAGCCATTAGTTTCCTGTTTCACAGTAACTGAGATTTGTCACATCAATCACAGTTACTACCAAGTCAGATATTCTATTTTCTATTACCTATACAGAGTTTACAAACAAAGCAAGATAGACCTTTTCCCCAGGCCTATTGGATTAACTCCTCTGATACCACTTTATAACACCCTCTGATACACCTTAATAAATTCTAGAAAAATTCGTAAATTTTTTTTTTACTAAAGATATGATTGTTAAAAAGAAACTATCGAAATAAATTATATACATTATTTCTGAAATACCTCATAAATATTATTAAAACTTTATAAAGTAATTTTACATTCATCCAACGGAAATAAATATTAAACATTATAAGAAAGAGAGGAAACTCCATGGCCCAGAAGCAGTTACTTATTAACATTATTTATTCATTGGACCACGGTATTCATACCGAGCTCCCTTTCTAGAACGTGCTATATTTACTGCCGATATTCTTCGATCCTTCCCTCTGAACCATCAATTTAAAACATGTGAAACAAAAACACGAAGAAAGGAGTGAGAAACAGAATATAATATTTCCGAATAAGACATAAGCAACAAAGGGTTTTCACAACCAATACATAATAATATCAATCACAATCACATACACAATCAATTATGAATGCATGAATGTTATGCAATATCTTCATCATAACTTACCTATATATATGGGCCCTTAAATTTTAATTTGCACTGGGCCAACCAGGAGTTTACACTGTTCCATAAGTCCGGATAATAATAATATGAACAGCTCAACTGGCATGGAAACACTTAGAGACTAGTCAGATTGAGAAAGTTTTTATTGTGAAAGTACCCGACACTAGGGAGCTACCCCAGGTCCCCTGAAGCACCCTTTCACACCCTCTCATCCCAAGGCTCGTAATTAAGCCTCCTCTAATGTATCCTCGGTTTCTATAATCCGTCCCCAGACAATATTATTTCATTTCACTTTAATGATTCATGATGCATGAACTACTCGTGTATTGAGTTAGTTAAGGCTTTTAGAAACTCAATTATTAAATCCCTTAAAGGTTTACAACATCATTTCAATAAACTGTACATTTTCTCTGAATTTCTGTCCCACAGAAATAAATTTGGTACAGTTTTCGAATCTCACTGAAATTGAGTTTCTAAGCCTTAAATATCTAAAAACTTTATCATATAAAACTTTACATAATCTTTCTCAAATTAAATTTTAACAAAATCAAATTTAGGAATCTCAATTATTTCCAAATACATTTAGTTATTAAGTTGGAAAAAATAAAATAATTTTCTTTCAAAAAATTTTGTTTTATTAAAAGAGAATAATTATTAACCAAAAATACTTAAAATTACAAAATTTTTCTTTAACTCAAGATTTAATTAAATAAATTCTCATAAAATATTTTCTTTCTAAAATAAATACTAATTTTTTTTTATTCTAAATATTGAAAATAAAGTTAATAAAAATAATTTCTAAGAAGAAATAAAAGATAATAAAATTTAAAGAGTAAGGTAAGAAATTCTTACTGAATTTTAGCTTTTCGTCATGCTCGCTATATGCTCAAACTCCACATTACAATATCATCAATCAAAATCAAACAATATCAATCATAACTAAATATCATCAATCAATCATAATCAAATCATAATCAAATCAATTAAATATCATTAATACATATCATAATACAAAATTTAATGATTATTAATATAGTCAATTTTAGTCCTTTTGGTCAATTCCTCACATAGGTATATGTAAGTCCATATAATCCAGTCCTTGCATAGGTATAGTTCAGTCCATATGGGTCATAATGGTCCAAGTCCTTGCATAGGTATAGTCCAGTCCATATAGGTCATAATGGTCCAAGTCTTTGCATAGGTATGTTAGAGTTAGTTAAACCGGATATTTAATTTAAAATTTATTATAAATTTTAAGTTAAAAAGTTAATATTTTAAAATAATAATATTATCAGATTTAAAAGGAGTAGGGGACTCCTCCCATTATTCTTATGTCTTTTCATATTATACTCTTATCTCACTCCCCCTTACCTTGAATTGTTACCCAAAATGGATTTGCTTTGCGTTAATACCAATCTTATTTCAGTATAAGCATAAGACGAAGATTAAGATTACTACTTAAAACAGAAATGGTAAATTTTGAATAGTGAATAGTGAATAGTGAATAGTAAATCATGAATAGTAACAGTAAATAGTAAAACGTGAATAGTAACAGTAAATAGTAAAACGTGAATAGTAACGGTAAATAGTAAATCGTGAATAGTAACAGTAAATAGTAACAGTAAATAGTAATTTACTATTTGAATAGTAATTTACTATTGAAATAGTAATTTACTATTGAAATAGTGTTTACTATGCAGAATAGTAACTTAAAATAATATTATTTCTAGTATAATAATAGATTTCTAAAAACGATATGAAAATAACCCAAAAAAATATAAAAGAGAAGTATTCTTACCTTAGGATTTTGGCAGAACCTTCTCTCCAAAAACTTTTCTTCTCTCTCTCACTTCCACCACTATCTCACTAGCACTACTATATTAAAAAAACTTAATCTGAAATTGTGAATTCTAAAGAAGAAATCCTTCGGTATTTATAGGAAAAAAATTTACTATGCATTCCATTATTTTAATATAAAAGTACTATATATTTTTGAATTTTTTATTCCAGGTTACTGTGCATCTTTTGAAAATTTCATACATGCACAGTGATTTGCATAGTAATTATCGGCAAAATTATTAAGTCAAATAGTAACCCTTCACTCGGTATATTTTAAATATTTAAAATGAGTCCTTTTTGAAATTTAGCGATATTATATCAGTCCTCACTAATTTTATAATAAGTAATATAAAGTTGAAATTTTAAAAATCTAAAATTTTCTGTTAATAAAAATTTATTGATACATTTCAAATTTTTTAACGATTGGAAAAAATCAAGATTTTTCTCAAACCGATAATTTTTAGATAAGTCTACTTGAAACGGATTTTAGAAAATTTTCTTATAATTTAAATTCACTTTCTTATAAATATTTTTAATTTAAGTCACTTATATGAATTTAAAATTATTTAAAAAATATTATTTTTATTAAAAAATTCCAAAATTCCAAAAAATTCCAAAAAATCATAAATAATACGTAGATTAAAAAGTTCTAAAGAACCATAATTTAATTCCTTCAAAATTTTAATATAAAAATAAAAATAGGGGTGTTACAACAGGCATAGGTATGCTACTATGTCCCTACTGCAGTAGTAAAATGTGTACACTTATATCCAATTGCATGCATGTTCAACCTCATATTTTACTGGTACCAAACCGCTCTCTCCCATCTGTAGCACTAGTCACCGCGTGACTGCGGATCATCATCATGGCCTTACTTGCCACAAGTACTACGGGCCCCTCCCGAATACACATCGAGAGAGCTGTGCCCCGTCAGACACCGAGGTAACTCGCTCACCATAGAGCCGCCTGCCCACTGGGCCCGCCATATAGGGTGCCTCGTCACCGATCTATGGACAGCTTCGTGATTCCCAGAATCACTAGGGAAATACAATAATGTACCCGTACACTGGGTGGCCCTCCCACTGGGCTCGCCTAGTGGATCCCCTAACATTCCACATAGACAGCGAATGATATGCCATGGATGCAAATGCCAATCAATGCATTCTCACACTGTGCATCCTAAATGCCACTCAATCAATTGTCCATTCACAACCATCACTTAGTGGATTTCAGTATTCTTAATCTTTACCAATTTTCATTGGAACTCACACACATCGGCAATTAGTGGCAATCTCAGTTGTCAATTCACATATACATCATTGAGATATTTCCCATTATTGATTTCGATTCAAACATAGTATCAAGCATCATAACATATTTCATCATCATATTCAATGTGATATCTGATCTGGCCTCTATACCGGTACCAGAGTACAAATATCACTTCATTCGTTCTGTATGCAATACAGACTCAGCAAGTAAAACATTAGTTATTAAAATCGGTCTCCTCTCACTGGGATACCGGATAATCATACCGGATACGTACAACATCGGTCTAAAACCTCAGCCATCTACTAACTCTAGTGGCTGATCCCATACAGGATCATTGACTCCGGCTCAGTTCAGTACAATAACACATTCATCATTCAAATGCATGCTACATAACATCAATCATTCTAAATGCACTTAAATCATGAAATCATCGCATCGCCCATATAGGAAATCAAGAAACAAAATCATATACACATACTTTCACATAAAGAATGGATGAAATCATGCATTTAGAATAGTTACCCCCTCCTACCTCAAGAGAAGTAGTAATCGCCGCGGTCGGATGGTCCCGCCTCGGAACTGGGGTTGTTTCCTACATTATAATACATCACACAATCAATTTCCCATTCAACCACCTTGGCCTAACGTTCATATTTATTTATTTGGTGATATTCAGCGTCTTAACTCTCAGTTCAATTTATTTCACTCGTTCAGCCACAACCACCTCGGTTTAGGCGTCAGCATTTATCTTTACGCACATTCAGTACCAAACCCATTACCGGGTTCCCACATTAATGGCTCCCAACAACCATTAAGCTTCATTAATGGCCATTCACCATTAATAACAACATCTCACCTCACCAAAAGCAGTTATTTAACATAATAAATGCCTCTCCATTTAGATCTCACATTTCCCATAAATCTTTGAGTTGAGGTCTTCGTAAAAACCCAACAACATTAATTAAATCACTCTCCCAACATAAAAACCTAACAACCCATAGTTCATACTCTTGAGAAATAGTAAGATCTTACCTCAAGAGAAAAATGAGAGAGAGTTTTTTGAAAAAGGGAAAACCACATGAGAATGAGGAGAAGGAAGGGTGAGACTTCAAGTTCCAAGCGCCTCTAAGCTTTCTTCAAACATGAAAATGGGAGAGGGAAAAAGCCACCACTTTTTGCTTAGGGTTTTGAAGAGAAGTAAGAGAGGAAATGAAGGAGAAAAATGTAGAAGAAGTAGACGCAAGTACATGTATGGGAAATCCAAAAAGGGGCTGACGGGATTAAGAAGGGAAAAGTAGGCCATTTGGCTTTATTTTTAATTCCCCGATAAATATTCATCGTTTTATGATAAACAGGGTCATCGTTTGGGCTTAGTACCATATCCAAAAATTATTCCGAATCTACCATCCCAATACTATTCTTAATAGCCCTGACCAATATCATCCCATTCGGAGATACTTGGTCCGAAACCCATATTTCAACCAGGCTCATTTTCAGCTTAACCGGTTCCAATAAATCATAGACAATTCCCAAAAATCCTAATTCATTTACTCCTAATATTTTAGAATATTAATTAACCCAAATATAATTATTTAATATTTATCCCTTAATTAATCCTTCACTTTAAAATTTAGGGTGTTATAGGCTCGGTCTGGCGGACCCGACAGGTACCTCAAACGTTCTTCATGTTTGATCGTGCATATACTTCAGGGTGTTCGATTGTAGCACGATTGGTTCTTGGCAAACTGTTTTGATGTTTTAGGAACTTTTTCTGAAGGGAGTGAATCCTAATTTGGGCCATATCAACCCTGTTTCCCAAAGAAACGATTAATTCAATTTAATCCCCCGAATCCTGCCTGAGCACCCAAGTATTTGTACTCTAAAAACCAGTTATTTAATCCCTTTAATCTATGCATGGTTCATTTAAAAAATCATAACTTTTTCATATGGCTGATTCGCGTAAACCTGGTCCCATAATTTCCATAACAAAATTCTCTATGACTTTTATGTAGGCCTTGAAGGCTAGATCTACCCCAGTTGGTACAGTTTTTGTGATCCTCCCAGACCTGTTTGAATTTCACGACTACTCTGCGCCGTTTTAGATAAAATTACATATCTCCCTCATACGGTACTGGAATCACTTCGTTCTTTTTCCTATGGTTCTGTATCAAAAAATTATAAAACTTTGATGAAGGGCCCAAAACAAAATTCCTAAATCCTTGATCCTTATAAATCCCGTATTCCAGTTATTTCTAATTCGAGAGCTCCAGGAGCACTTTACTTTGGTTTGAGCATAACTCGAGCTACTGTTATCGGATTTTCACAAATGATATATCAAATCAAAGAGAAAAATGAGATCTACAGCTTTTATGTTGATCATTTTATTCAATTTGAACTAAAATGTGTCCAAAAATTCACATTAAAAGGGAAACTAAAATCTTTCCAGCTAAAACAACTCCATATATCATGCTTGTAGCCTTGCCACCTTGATTTAGCTACCATAAGCTGTCTAGAATGTAGCCATGCAATGCCTAACATGGAAACACATAAAGGACTCCTTGTTTCCTAAGTTTAACTCCTTGCTCTACAAGGACTTAACAACTTGGTTAACAAGTTGTCACGAATCCATGTAATTAGTGCATGTGCCTCCATTAATTCACGTCACTTCCTTGTTTTAAATAAAAATCATCTCTTTAATTTTTGATTTAGCAAATCACCATCATGGGTGCATGTACCTATTTCTCTACTTCTTTTACAAGGGAACACATGCTATGCCTTGATATGACCACGCCATGCCATTGCCATTTATATACATGTAAGTGTGGTCATGCTGTCCCACCACTTCAGAATATCTCACACCCACCTCTCCTTCTTCATGTCACGTTAATTACTACACTAAAAGCCATCCATCTAAATATTACATTGCCACATTACCATTGTATTCCTACTTCCTACATGTGTTGGTTCATGATTTCAATTGTGCACTATTTCAATTTCTTCACCAACAAACAAATTTAATCTCTTTATTTCACTTATCTATCCACCAAACAGCTGCTATAACATCTTCCTTCAGCCACCACCAAGTCTCCAATAAGCCACCATAACACCACCGTGCCTTCCCTGAGCCATCATGACGTCGTTTTACGTTTGGTGTTCTTCAATTTTTCTTTGATTTTCCCTTAAACTCGCGGTTGCCACCACCTAAAACAGCCCCTAAATCTTCTTTTTCAGCCACCATAAGTGGCATCCCTAAGCTGTCCTCGCCTCTGCAAAAATCGTTACGCTTTTCCGTTCTTCGATCTGCGGCCACCGCCTTTCGATCGGTAAGCGATCGATGATCTTTCTTCATTTTGAATTCCATTCCACTTTATTTTTCTCTTTTAATTTCAGTGTTTCATGGATATTCCTTGCTAGTCCGTGACTTGCTCTCTTCCCCTTGGCGTTGCATGTGCGTTTTCTAAGGTTCGGGGAGCAATCGAGAGTGATCGGTGTGAGGTACTTGACAATCGGTGGATTTCGATACTCGATCCCCTTTGATCTCTTCAAAACCGTTACATTTTTCATTTCTTTGGTTGCATGTTAGTTTTTAGGTACTGGAGGACGGTCAACGATGATTGGTGAACAATTCCAAGTGTTTGGTGAAATTTTCGACAACCATTTTCCTTTTTTCTTGTAAGGCCGTGAGCTGTCCCTGAGGTTCTCGCTTCGTTCTTATTTGTTATAAATTGCCTGATATCGTTCCTTTAGTACCTGGGGATAACCCCTTTAAGTTTTGTGACAATCCGATGACTAGATTATAAGTTTTGAAATTTTTCGTTATCGTTAGGAATTTAAATAATATTTTAAGCTAATATGCACTTCAATGAGTTTCGTAAAACAAGTTGCAGTATTTGTACATTTCATTAAATTTTATTAAAATTTAAAGTTCATCGTGAGAAATAGTGGATTTTAGGATTATTGCCGGCTCGGTCGTCAATTTGATGTGGTTGTACTTAATTAAAGATTTTTGAATATATTGATGTAATTTATTATAAATTTTTTTTAGATGAATTAACCGGTTAGAAGTCCCATAAGCGAGTTCGGCAAAATCGGGCGTTTCAAAAAGTTTCACCAAATTAACTCTGATTACGTTCCGTGTTAAATTTTACAGCATCAATGATTTTTTTAAAGAAAAGTACTGTGCGAGTTTTTAGAAATTAAAAAGGAATTTTTTGATAAGAAAACAAATAGCAAGAAATAGATTAAAAATACTGAGTTTTAAACAATATATTAGGAATTGAAGAAGTAGAACTTAAAATATTTTTTTTACAAGAAAAAATGTATTATTATTTTAAACGGTTGAGTAGAATATGGAAATAGCAATTACATGCTAAAAGAGTAAGGAGGAAATTTATAAAGAAATAGTAGTAAGGTTTAATAAGTCTCGATACAATTGTTCAGGAATAATGGTTTTTAATAACTTGTAAAAAGAAACGGTTCACACATTAGGTTATTTCTAAGATAGGAATTAAGATGCTGAGCATATTCCAGGAGTATTAGGACTAAAAATAAAAAAATTAGGATAGATAAAAAAAGAAGGAGTAGTAAATGACATCTAGCATTAAATAATAAGAGGGCGTAATTTATAGTGGTTAGCTAAAAGCACTAAGAAAAACGAGTTAAATATCACTAGTATGAAAATAAAAATAGGAGGTGTTTACACTACCTAGTGAAGTTAACTAATCAAAAACTCTGACTTAAGTAAGTCGTAATAAGTAAATATTGAGAAAAATATCATGGTTATTTCAATAAGTAAAAGTATCTCTTTTCAAGAAGAATAGACTATTAATTATTAAGTAAAGTTTAGAAAATAGTAATTGTATACTAGGAAAATAAAAATAAAACTGGTAAAGAAATAATAATGAGATTTAGTAAGCTTTAGAGAAATCATGATTTGTAAGGAAAGATTCGTGATATAAATATGTTGGGCTATTAAATGAATTTTGTAAGGAAGTAACTAAGGTAATTATGGGTCAAAGAGAATTGAATACATATATTAGAAATATTGGAATTCAATGAGAAGTAGGAGTTGATACCATAGGAAATAATAATTAAAATAAGTATAATAAAGTTTAATAAGTTTAAGAAGAAAGTTATTGTGAACACCTCTTTTGGTCCGGTCCAAGTGGAATGAATATTTTTTATACTGAATTCCAATTCAGAGTGGTCAAATTCGAGTAGAATGGCTCCAGAATAATCAGAACCGAGCGAAATAACTCAGAATGAAGCTTTTCCAAGTGGAATATTGCCCTGTTGGATGCAAATTTGAATAGAATAACTCAAAAATGGTCAGATCCGAACAAAATGACTATGAGGGAAGCATTTCCGAGTGGAATATAGACCTGTTGGAGGCAAATCCGAGTGAAATGACTCAAAAAGGATCAAATCTGAGTAGAAAATGCCCCTGTTGAAGAAAAATCCGAGTAAGATGACTCAGAAATGGTCAAAACCGAGTGGAACTACTCAGAATGGAGCAAATCCGAATAAAACTACTCAGAAATGATCAAAACCGAGTGAAAATGAAGCATTTCCGAGTAGAATAGGATCCTGTTGGGGAATCCGAGTGGGATGACTCAGAATAAAACAAAATCCGAGTGGATTATGCCATGTTGAAGAGAATCCGAGTGAAATGACTCAGGATGAGTCAATTCCGAGTAAAATCCTTCCTTATCGAAGGTGAATCCGAGTGGAAGGCTCTTTGTCAAGCCATTCCGAGTGCAATTGGCCAAAAATCCAATTTCCGAGTGCAAAGGATCCGAGTAAATCCTTCAACTGAATTCCGAGTGAATAATCCCGGCTGAAGGAATTCCGAGTGTTGTTCTTCAGTCAGAACCAATTGAAGCATTTTCAGTCAACACCGAGTGAGTACTCCCACTCAAACCCGAGCCAATTTCCAATCGGTTTCCGAGTGAGACTTCAGTCAGTCAGCCACCTTTCCCGAGTCCTTTTGGCCAATTAATTCTTCTCATCCCGAGTCCATTTCCACCAATTTCCGAGCCATGATTAAATCTTTTCCGAGCCATTTCAATCGGTTCTGAGTCCTCTTTTACACTCAACCTCCGAGTCCTCCTTCAAACCTTTCCCGAACCTATTTCCATCAATTTCCAGTCGGAACCGACTGGCAATTCAGTCAGTTTGCTTCTTCAAACCTTTCCCAAGCCCATTTCCATCAACTTCCAGTCGGAATCCACTGGCAATTCAGTCAGTTTGCTTCTTCAAACAAGATCCGAGTCAATTTCAAGTCGTTCTCCTCAATTTTCAATCGGCTCCGAGGCTTTTTCACTCGTTTCCGATTGAATGTCTCACAGCAACCACAAACCAAGTAAAATCACTCGGAAAGGAGTATTCTCACTCGGCCTTCTATGGGGAATGCCTCATTCCACTCGGAATTGACTCCCAGTGTAGATGAATACTGATTGGGAGGTTGATCCGAGCCGTTATCACTCGGATTTCACCATTCTAACTCGGATTTCAATATCCTCACTCGGAATTCCACTATCCTCACTCGGAATTCCACAATTTTCACTCGGATTTCCCATAATTCTCACTCGGAATTCTTACATTCTCACTCGGATTCCCACCAGGTCCCCCTGTTAGACCGTGCTGACTTGGATTCCACCACCCAAGTGGATCCAGGAATCCTGGGGGTGGCAGACAAGTGGCAAACAGAGGTGGAAGTGGGGGGAATTAAAAATTCCCACCCAGCCGTTGTCCCCCACTTCACTCTGAGTGGAGGCCTGAGCTGGCATTCCACTCGGAAGTGGAAGCCTGAGCTGGCCTTCCACTCAAACCAGCCTATAAATAGGCAAGGGGGAGGGCATTCAAAGGGGGCGATTCAGAAGGGAAAACTCTGCCCAAACAAGCCTCTGTTCTCTCTTTCTCTCACGCCAAGTCTTCTCTCCCTCTCACTTCACTCACCCCTCACTTTTCAAACTCTCTTTACCCCAACATCCTCTACACTCTCACTCAACAGCACTCCTTCCAGCTCCCTTTTCCCTCTCGGACTTGTAATTCTTGTCCCAATCGTTCTTCTCTGCTCAAATTTCACCCGGTAAGCCTCTTTCCACTCGGATTCTCACTGTTTCACTCGGTTTTCCCTGTTTTCACTCGGATTTTTCATAGTTTCACTCGGTTTTCCCTTATTTTCACTCAGCTTTTCACTACTTCCACTCATATTTTCACTATTTCACTCATATCTTCACTGTTTTACTCAGATTTTCACTGTCTCACTCAGATTTTCACTGTTTCACTCAGATTTTCACTGTTTCACTCATATTGTCACTGTTTCGCTCGGTTTTCTCTGTTTTCACTCGATTTTCATAGTTTCACTCGGTTTTCTTATTTTTCACTCGGTTTTCTTATTTTTCACTCGGTTTTCTTATTCTTCACTCGGTTTTCTTCATTTTTTGCACTCGTTTTCCTCTCCCACTCAGTTTTTTTTATTTTTTATATATTCATTTTTCTTAATCAGTATCGTACGGAAAATACTTCCGTCTACACAGCCTTTATAGGATCCGTGCACGTGCGAAGCACTTCGCCTTGTATGGATTCTTCGCTAGAATGATGCCCATCAATATCTTCCTAATCTATTCCTAAAAAAAAACATTTTAAAGAACTACGTGACCCTGATTTCTCGAAAGCTCGAGAATACGTAGGAGCGGGAAACAGTTCCTGTCGGGCCCACCTTTCTTTATTTAATTTTTAGAGTTTCCTTTTTGTCTTGCTATCAAAAGGAGGAGCGAGATTAATTTGGACGAGACGTCCTGTTAATCTCATATTTTTAATATCTCTTTAAAAAGGAGGAGCGAGGTTAATTTGGACGAGACGTCCTGTTAATCTCATTTTTTTTAATATCTCTTTAAAAAGGAGGAGCGAGGTTAATTTGGACGAGACGTCCTGTTAATCTCATTTTTTTTAATATCTCTTTAAAAAGGCGGAGCGAGATTAATTTGGACGAGACGTCCTGTTAATTTCATGTAAATATTTTGTGTTGATCTTTGTTTATTTTTTTTGTTTATTTTGTCGTTCCGTACATTTTTCTTTTTATGAAGAAGTTAAAATAATTATTGGGTTAATTATAATGCGCGCTATCAAATTGAGGTAACCGTTTTTAACGGACAGTTGTGAGGTGCTAATACCTTCCTCACCTGTAATCAGACTCCCGAATCATGGAATTTCATTTTTATAACCAGTGCTTTAACAAAAGGTTTTTCCAGTATTTTATCCTAAAAAATATTGGTGGCGACTCCCTGTTTCATTTCACCCTTTTTCTCTCTCTCTCGCCGCGCCATCGCGATTTAGGTTGCGACAGTTATAAAGAACAAGGAATTAAAAGAAACAGAGAAATATTTATGTTGGAATTAATGAGTGAAATCTATTAAAAATGATGCCAACCTAGTTAGTATACAAATAAAATAATTTAACTCAGTAGTAGTAGATTAGTAACGATGGCAGGAGCCATTGGTACCCTCAATAAATTTAAGGTATACTTTTAGAATGAGTATGATTATATAACAGTATTTGATAGATAAATGGCTAAATAGTTCACCTGGATGGTATATTTGATAATTAGATAAGAATAATTAGTAATTCAAAAAATAATTCTGAATATGAAAACGTATATTAGGGGTACACATTTGCTATCAATAGGGACATATAGCTAAGGAGATAAATAAGCCGGTATGTGTGTTTGTAAATTAAGTATTTATACTTAGTCACTTGCAAACTCCTATTTGTGAATGTGCTTGTATTAGAATGCATGACTCCTTTACTAGGATAACATGTACAATGATTGTTATGTGATGCTCATATTATGAATGTTGTGTGTGGCGACCACTATGCGATTGGGTATGTGGATGAAAATGTGTGAATTATATGTTTGATATATGTGATGAAATACATGATGGGTATTGTATATGAAATGTGTAGAATGTGATATGGTAAAAATTCTTAAGGAATATCATGACTTAATGAAACAAGTAATATGATAAATAAATGGGACTTGCATGATGTATTAAATTTGTTATATTGAGATGGATAAGTCAAAATAAAAGCAAGAAAAGAAAAATAGGGATATGTCTCGGTAGGGATCCTGAGGTGACTGATTTATGGAAATAATGTGATAATTGAGATTAGATCTGATGTGATGATAGACGCTGTGGTGCCAGTATTATCCCAAGGTTTTATAAATGTTCAGAACCCATTCCATTCCTAATTGTCGGGTAAGTTGTGTTGTGATTTGAGGAAATGCAAAGAGAGCAATGAATAAAGAAAAATGTTTAATCAAGAACTTTACGAAACGAACCTGATGTTAGGAATGAAATGAAGTCATTGAAAGGACCCTACCGGTGACTAGCGAAAATGAAATTATGTGTTGTATGCATCATATATGAAGTTTAAGGGTGGATGGTTGAGTGATCCTCTAGAGCATACAATGATTGGGTACACTAGGGAACAATAATGTTCCAACCCTGCGGGAGGTCTCGAGAGTATACCGG
This sequence comes from Clitoria ternatea, assembly GCA_037962975.1. Lineage (NCBI taxonomy): Eukaryota > Viridiplantae > Streptophyta > Magnoliopsida > Fabales > Fabaceae > Clitoria > Clitoria ternatea. The sequence goes on along the minus strand of CM075672.1, from coordinate 38,640,084 downwards.
AGTGGACATCCAACGGTTTGGATTTGCTCCCGAGACCGAATGGCCCGTGGCAACTCTGGTATACTTCGACTCAGAGCGAGTGTTACTCAGACCGTGGAGTGTCTATTCTGATGAGTTGTGATTAGATCCATTATGATGATAGGGCTGCACGTCCTTACCCTTTTATGAAAACCAGAATGAGGTGAGCTTCGATTGCTCTAGTGGGCTGGGGGATAAGGTGGGATTGATGTGCAAAGTTGATATTGATCGAGTGAGATTGATGAGGAGAAGATAGTCCCACATGTATCATGAGGACTGAAAGAAAGATTGAATTTAATGAAATGAAATTCATGCATGAATTATCTTATCTGTGTGAGTTTGTAATTGTTTGTGATTGAATAATAACTGTATGTATGATCGTTAGTGGTGAGGGGAGAGAAGAAGGATATATATTCATAGATGACAAGATAAGATTGAGTAAGAATAGATAACTTAGAACAAACTAATTAGGGACCCCAATGAGGAGAGAGTATTGTATGAGAACCTATTTGGATTGTGTGGGAGGGATGTCAGTGATGACAACTCTTCAATTGTTGTGGAAGTAAAGACTCACCCTTACGTTATTTTTCCAAACCTTCGATTAGACCGTACACTCGACACCATGGAGATCAGCACTAACTTTGCATCGAGGGTCAACTAGACTCACCTTGGACCAAGGATAATTAGAATAGATAATTTTCTTTCCTATTATTGGAGCCTGCGTGCCCCTTTACTTTCAGTATGTATAGTTTACTATTTATAATCGTGTGTTGTATATAACTAAGTTGTATATGATATGTATCCGTTCTATTAAGTTTTTATGTACAAAAAAAACTTCCATATTTTTCTAAAACTCGTAACCTCCTAGTTAACCGGGATAATCTAGTGGAAGGGATTTTCCTAGTTAACCAAGGGTGTTACATCCACTATTGTAAAATCTCTTTTATAATAACAACACCAGACCAGTGCCACAAGTATTCTTGACTCCAACCCACTCTTGGATTAAACCCAAGAATTCTTTCAACAAGCCACTCCTAGCTCAACAACCCAAGTATTCTTTCTAAATCCTTTTTAGGCCACAACTATTTCCTACTGAAACTAAGGCTGGTAACTCACCAGACTTTTACACTATAACTGATTTAAATAAAGTTGTGCAAGGTTTCTCATAGAACCTAGTGTATAAAGGATATACAATGAAGAATGAATACACTAAGTTAAAAAAGACAAGAAACCAAGGTCTTCTAGAAGCAGAACAACAAAGAAGGTCTTTTGATAAGTATCCAAAATTTATAGATTTTGTAATGTACCTTGTGCATATAATAGACATAAGAGTACCATGTTTGTTAATTTTGTAAGCTAAAATGAACAAATTTAGAATCAAGCATTGTACATTATCGAATGGTTAACAAGAACTACTTAAGCCCATATTTTGGTATGATTTCAGGCACAAATGAAGAAGGAAAAGAAAAGAAGTCAAAAATACAGAAGCTTCATTAAGAGAAGTCTTATTTCCAGCATTTTTTGAGAATCTCGCTCAAGCGAAATGATAATTCGCTTGAGCAAATAAGTTCACTGAAGTCATAGAAGAGATTCGCCTGAGTGAGATGAAGAAAGAAGAATCAAGGCATCAGGTTGAAGACTCGCTTGAGCGAACCATTAATTCGCTCAAGCGGAATAGAGCCAGAAAGGAAAATGAAGCACTAAGCTTAAGCGAACCTTATTCGCTTAAGCTAAAATGTTACAGAGAGCAAAGAACAAGTAATCACTTGAGCGAAGCACTTGTCACTCAAGCGGAATTCGTCCAGAGCCTAAATTCAAAGGATTCGCTGAAGTGGATGAAGGAATGGCTTAAGCGAAAAGGAATAAGGGATCAGTATATGGAGATTCGCTTAAAAGAACTGATACCGCTTGAGCGACTAAGCATGCAGATGAAGCAGGACTCAAAGCTTTCTTCACGTTGAAGTAGTCTATTCACTTGAGCAAAACTTAAACTCGCTTGAGCGAGTATTTCTTTATATAAGCATACAAGAGGGTCACTTCATAGGACGGCTGGGTAGTTCTAGGAAACATTTTGTACTCTCTTTTCTTCATCTTTCTAAGTTTGTAATGGCTATAATAAGTAGCTAAACTTCTCATTGGGATTGGATGTAACCATTTGATCCGGTCCTAACACTGGCCCCCAAGAGCATGGCTTTAATGCTTTGCCAGATCAGCATTTTGTACAAGAGAAGTACGCTTCAAGTACATTATAATTACTTCTATACGGAGTGCACACCGCCAGGGCAAGTAACTCCGCCAGGACATGTTACTCCGCCAAGAAACGTAACTCCGCCAAGGCATGCTATTCCGCCAAGGAACGTAACTCCGCCAAAATTTGTTACTCCGCCAAGGTGGAAAATATTGAATATCTTATACACATGCATGAAATGTTCCCAATGCATATTACTCCGCCAAGCCATAGGCTCAATACTGGCGGAATATTGAATTTCCCATACTGCGTAGCGAGCCCATACTCACAACCCCGGCACGAGATTGACTCTGTCTTGAGAGGTTAATAATGGGAATCACGCTGTCATGCATAAAGGGGAATAACAATAAAATAATAAAGCATTGACGCTTTCCAGACAAGTGGAGATACCTACTACAATAATGGTGCTTGTAAACGGCGCAGGGACCCACCACCTTTTCAGCATTATGCCTGAAAACAAGGAACAGGTCCTACCAATAATGGATCACCAGTAACAGGTATATAAACCTCTATCAAAAAGGTATAAGGGGCCCCCAATTCTGAACCTTACACTCTCTTACTTGCATAATTCTCTCAGATTTGCTTTCTAAGTCTTTAAGTATTCTGAAATACTGACTTGAGCGTCGGAGAACGATTGCCGGTACCACCCCCAATCGGGTCAAGGCAAAGAAGATCCCGTCAGGCGGACTGCACACCGCCTTCGCATATTGCACTCCGCCTCAACATACAAAGACACTACGTATCTATACATTTACGCACATTGCTTTGTATCAGATTGACATTTTATGTACGTTTTGAATTGTTCAACGAACATACTTCTACACCCCCTGTAAAGAACAGTTCATTGGCACGCCCAGTGGGACCTGTAAATTTGGTATTCCCACAATCTTTGATCAATCTCCATTACATTCATCGTTAATGGAAAGACCAGGACCAGAAGTGCAGACTGAGGATTCTCCTCCACGCAATCCTAGACGTCTCAATTTTGATAACGATGCTCACAAAAAACAACGCAGGCTGATTCTCCAGATCCGAGAGACGACATGATTAGGATACTGAGAGAAGAAATTGCTGAGCTTCGACGTGAAAAGGCAAATCATACTCACGAGAGAGTAGGTCCTGCAAGACAGCCGCATCATGAGGCGCATGCACAAGAGGAATCAAGCACTCCCAGCTACTCTCGCATCCCTACTTACATGAAAGAGCAACGAAGCCTTCCACTGGCAAATGCACAACATCAAGAGGGGAGGAGAGCAGGTTCAATTGCATCCCCCTCAGGATACAAGATGAGTATCCCATTTTCTAAAAGGCTCATGAATGCGCATGTCCCTAGACATTTGCAGACCATGCAACCTATTTCCATAGGAAAATATACTGGGGAAACAGATCCTTCTAAGCATCTAGATGCTTACATCTATGAGGCTATGTTCCTAGGTGCAGAAGAAGATATCATGTGCAGGATGTTCCCCAGAACCCTTACAGGTGAAGCTCTTAGTTGGTTCAAGAGTTTACCTTCAGGTTCCATTGATTCATGGGAGGATCTGGCTACAGCTTTTGGCAGCCACTTCGTGATCTCTAGGGATGCACCTAGAACCTCTCATACTTTGGCTCAGATCAAGCAAGGTGACAAAGAATCTCTGAAGGATTTCCTTAAGAGATTCTATAAGGAGGCAACCATGGTTCCTGATTTGACGAAAGCGATACAGTTGCATATCCTCATCGAGGCTATGCAGCCAAAATCACCTTTTGCTCTATCGTTGGCAAAGGGACCTCCATCCACAATGGAGGAATTTCGCAGGAAGGCGTCCAAGTACGTTGGTATTGAGATGCACCTGGAAGCCACTGCATCACGCAGTAAACCACCCACCGCAACTCCACACCATGACAAAGGTAAAGAAAAATCATCCAGGAATGATAATTACCTCAGAAAGACAAAGCAGGGAACCAGCCCTTCAAACAGCAAGATAGACGTGTGTTCAATTTCGCTCATTATGCACCCCTGAACACGTCTTATGAGCAAATCTTGCGTGAAATAGGATGGACTACCCTTAATATTTACGGGATTCAACGTCCACCTCCAACGTGAAATAGGATGGAACATTTTAAATTTACGCATATACTACAGCTAGTTGGGTAATATGGTATGATATTTTCTTCCTAACTCAAGGATCTTCCTATGTATGCTTTCCTTGAAAGGGTTTCGAAAAGATATATCCCAACTCAGCCCTTTATGTAGTTCCATTATTAATGAAATGCCTTCCTGCATTCAATCTTCACTCTAACTTTGAATTGATTATCCATGGCAAAATTTATTCCCATGCAGATAAGACAACGGCTCCAAAAATTGAAGCACAGATGCATAACTCTTTATTCCATAAAGATCAACCAACATGCAACAACGCTTCACAAACGGAGTCAACAAAAACTCCTTGGGGGGAAAGGATTGGTGTCTCAGCTATATGCTGCACCATACCGACCCTAAGGTCCAAAAAACTCCTTGGGGGGAAAGGATTGGTGTCTCAGCTATATGCTGCACCATACCGACCCTAAGGTCCAGAAAACTCCTTGGGGGGAAAGGATTGGTGTCTCAGCTATATGCTGCACCATACCGACCCTAAGGTACAGAAAACTCCTTGGGGGGAAAGGATTGGTGTCACAGCTGTATGCTGCACCATACCGACTCTAAGGTCTTGCAGGCCGCCTATGGAAAGAACTAGTGTCACAGCTATATGCTGCACTAATTCGTCCCCAAGGTCCTGCAGGCTTCTTGTGGAAAGAGCTGGTGTCACAGCTATATGCTGCACCACGCTAATCCCAAAATCCAACAAATTTCTTGCAGGATGAATTGGTGTCACAGCTATATGCTGCACCATACTGCCTCAAAGGTTCAACCAATTTCTTGCAGGAACAATTGGTGTCACAGCTATATGCTGCACCATACTATCTCAAGGGTAAGAACCAACAAAATTCTCACAGGAAGAATTGGTGTCACAAGCTATATGCTGCACCATAGCCATCCTGGATTCAACAATTCTCATTTGGTCAGGAGTTACACTCCGGTCCAAGTTCAAATGGATGAACACTCCATCCAAAGCTTGACTCCGCCTAACTACCAATGTTTTACGGAGTACATGAGCAACAAACTTAAGCACTACCCAACAAGTTCAAGTAAGGTCAACACTTGTAAAATTGTGCTTCATTAAATTCCTAAGAGGCTACTCCGCCTCCTTACGGAATCCTATTTCATTAAATTCCTAAGAGGCTACTCCGCCTCCTTACGGAATCCAACTCCGTTGAAATTCCTAAGAGGCTATTCCGCCTCCTTACGGAATCCAATTTCATTAAATTCCTAAGAGGCTACTCCGCCTCCTTACGGAATCCAACTCCATTGAAATTCCTAAGAGGCTATTCCGTCTCCTTACGGAATCCAGTTTCATTGAAATTCCTAAGAGGCCATTCCGCCTCCTTACGGAATCCAATTTCATTGAAATTCCTAAGAGGCTATTCCGCCTCCTTACGGAATCCAATCTCATTAAAATTCCTAAGAGGCTATTCTGCCTCCTTACGGAATCCAGTTTCATTGAAATTCCTAAGAGGCCACTCCGCCTCCTTACGGAATCCTATTTCATTAAATTCCTAAGAGGCTACTCCGCCTCCTTACGGAATCCTATTTCATTAAATTCCTAAGAGGCTACTCCGCCTCCTTACGGAATCCAACTCCGTTGAAATTCCTAAGAGGCTATTCCGCCTCCTTACGGAATCCAATTTCATTAAATTCCTAAGAGGCTACTCCGCCTCCTTACGGAATCCAACTCCGTTGAAATTCCTAAGAGGCTATTCCGCCTCCTTACGGAATCCAGTTTCATTGAAATTCCTAAGAGGCCATTCCGCCTCCTTACGGAATCCAATTTCATTGAAATTCCTAAGAGGCTATTCCGCCTCCTTACGGAATCCAATCTCATTAAAATTCCTAAGAGGCTATTCCGCCTCCTTACGAAATCCAGTTTCATTGAAATTCCTAAGAGGCTATTCCGCCTCCTTACGGAATCCAACTTCATTAAATTCCTAAGAGGCTACTCCGCCTCCTTACGGAATCCAACTCCGATGAAATTCCTAAGAGGCTATTCCGCCTCCTTACGGAATCCAGTTTCATTGAAATTCCTAAGAGGCCATTCCGCCTCCTTACGGAATCCAATTTCATTGAAATTCCTAAGAGGCTATTCCGCCTCCTTACGGAATCCAATCTCATTAAAATTCCTAAGAGGCTATTCCGCCTCCTTACGAAATCCAGTTTCATTGAAATTCCTAAGAGGCTATTCCGCCTTCTTACGGAATCCAACTTCATTAAAATTCCTAAGAGGCTACTCCGCCTTCTTACGGAATCCAACTTTATTGAAATTCCTAAGAGGCTACTCCGCCTCCTTACGGAATCCAACTTCATTAAATTCCTAAGAGGCTACTCCGCCTTCTTACGGAATCCAACTCTGTTGAAATTCCTAAGAGGCTACTCCACCTCCTTACGGAATCCAACTTCATTGAAATTCCTAAGAGGCTACTCCGCCTCCTTACGGAATCCAACTTCATTGAAATTCCTAGGAGGCTATTACGCCTCATTATTGAAATCACCTCAATGAAGTTCTCAAGAAGCCACTCTGCCTCATTGAAGAACATTCTTCGTTGAAACTCTCAAAAGGCTATTCCGCCCCATTACTGAATTTGTTTCATTGAAATTCCTAAGAGGCTACTTCGCCTCCCTGCTGAATTTTACTTCACCAGAATTTCAAAAAGGCTATTCCGCCTCGTTATACTTAGTCATATTTCATTAAGTCCTCAAATGAACACTTCGCCTTCTTAATATCATTTTACAAGGCATAAATACGGCGGACTTAAACATTGCTTATATGAACAAGTATATATTTGCAGAAAATATGCTTCATTAATATTGTCAAGGATTGATAAAAGTCCAGAGCCTATCCTGGAACAAGGCAATATTAACAAAATGCAAAAAACAAAAACTTGCAAAATGACTGAGGAGCTGGTCTTTAAGGGTCGGATGGCATCCCTTCTTACTGGGCAGGGCAGAGCTGACTTCCAACAGATTTGAACAAACTTTGGGAAGGAGGCAAGTCCGCCAGGACATATTCAACGCTGGGCGCAGGCATGTGACCCCCTTGAACAGGCACCATCAATTCTCCATTAATGAATTCGTAGTAAGGATGAATGCCTGTGGTGGAGAGAGCAACACCTGGATTGCGATAACGGAGTTGGCGAACAGCCATGCTGAAAGCATCATCAATCGCCGCCTCAGCTGCATCCAAGGCAGATTGTAACTCCTTGTCAAGCCTCTCACTGGTGGCATCTGAAGTGGCTTTTTCAGCTTGCAGCTCTTGAACCTGTTTTTCAAGGTTATTGTATGTAGTGGCTGCTTGGTCCGACTCCGCCGCCCAGGCATCTTCAGCAACGGTCTTATTTATTTCAAAGGAAACCAACCTCTGCTGAAGAATGCTCACACCTTCACCCAATTCTTTGTTCACCTGGGATAGTCCGCCCACCTCCTCGCCCAATTTTACATTCTGCTCCTTCAAGTCAGAAACTTGCTTTTCCAGCAAGACTTTATCAGCTCTCACCTGAGCCAACTCCTCCTGCAGCTTCTTGATGTTGAGGTCGGCGGTGTCAAGGTGTTTGTCCTTGGCCTTAATCACCTCCAACAGCTGTTCATTATCATGTTCCAAGCCACGAATCTTTTCAGCAGACTCATGAAAAGACGCTTGAAACATGTTGGCCTCAGTAGCAACATCAGCTATACGGGGTACAGAGGCCAGGAAACCATCTATTTCTGCAAGGTGCCACCTCGCAGCTGCAGCGGCGTCCGGAATCTCCTCGAAGTCGATGTCGGGGCGGAGGATGAACTCTGGATCACGCCTCTCCGACTGGCGGGATCCCATATTTACAAAGTACAAAAAAGGATTCATACGAGACCCCGCCAAAGGCAAAGAGACAGATCGCCTAGATGATTCCCCTAGAACATCAATGAGAAAAACTGGTGTCCTTTGAGTAGCTAAGTCCAGGGTGGGATTCTCAGCTGGGCGGACTGGGGAAGCTTGAGCTCCCTCCACCTCGTCCCCCACAACTTGGTTTGGAGAGGCTTCAATTCCCTCCGTTTCCTCCGCCACAACGTCTTCCTCGAGGGCACCTTCAACACCGCCCGTATCAGCAGAAGTACCCACAACAGGTACCTCCTGAGTTTCCTCCAAGTCAATGGCAGCATCAATCGATGCTCCTTCCTCAACCCTCTTCTTACCCTTGGTCTTCCTTCTTTGCAAGGGTTGGAGATCTACTTCCTCTTCTTCCTCCTCAACAGCTTCTGGTTCTTGGCGTTTTTTAGAACGCCTTTCAACAGCAGCTGCTGAGGATCCTACACCACCTTCCAAATTTATTATATTAGTGGATACAGGAAAAGGAAGAGTCTTAGTCAATGCAGCAGCCAAACTCCTCCTGGGCTGCACATTGTTCTCTGCATCAATCTCCCTGCGGCTCATGCGAATTTGCTTGATGCATTCCATCCCAGGGAATTCAGCAATCTCTCCTGCAAAATAACATATATGAGTACAGTTAGAAGAGGCAGGGAAGAATAGAAACAATATTCACTCAACATTGGAATTGTTAATAATGAAATATTACTCAAGTATCCCTGGGCATCCCGCCCAAGCAGCCTTCGACACAGAATCAGCTTGTGGACGGAGTTGTACTCCTTCAACGCCCGGAGTACTTCCACATATGCAGCTGATAGAGCACTCTCCTCGACTTCATACGCTCGCTTAGTCAAGAGGAAGTGCTCATGAGTCCAAGCTACTGGGAACTTGTCAACTCCCTCCTTACTCTGCAGAAGACGGGCTTGTCCTTCCTAACAGACACCTTCACAAAACTCATCCTGAAGTGAAGTCCGCCTTCCTTGGCAGAGTCAGCGAACGCCTTGAAGTTTAAAATCTTAGGCTCCGCCCGAAGGGTTACAAAGCCCATGCCGCCAGTTTTAACGTTCACTCTCCTCATGATGCGGCAGAAAGAAAAGAACAACGCCACAGTGGGCGTAAACTCCAGATGCTCAGCCATCACCTCAAAGCTACGAACTATCCCCCAACCATTAGGGTGCAGCTGAGAAGGGGCGCAGTTCAAGAACCTAAGTACGCCCATCTGAAATTTGTTCAATGGGAAACGTACCCCCAGTTGAGTAAACAGAATATCATACATATATACGGTGCGTTCATTCTGAGGACGATGGCATATCCGTTCGAAGGTCTTAGGAGAACGGATGATGAACCTCCTTTCATACCGTTCATCTTTCCAGATGGGCACAGGCAACTCCATCACCCCTCTACTAGTTGTTGCATGACGTGAGGAAGCATCTTTAACATCTTCCTCAACCCAACAGTAGGGGTTAATCTCAAGTGTCTTTTTCCAATCCAATCCATGCAAAACAACATTCTGACACTCTGCCATCGTCAGCACTTGTGTATGGGAAACACCTCCTGATACAAACGAATGTACAGCATTACTAAAATACTCCACGCTGCTGTAAAACGTTGAATCCCTCCCAGTATAGAAAGCCTCATCTTCACTCTCAATGTCAGAAAACATGGGACGAACAGAAACCCTAGAGCATGACATTGACCTTTTTCCCCTCATCCTCGCTTCAACAAACACACATATAAACAAAAAACAGAACCAACCCAATCAAAATAAAGCAGAGGAAAAAGCAAGTTACCTTAAGTTTCTGAGAAAACTGAAGAACTTCAACAACCAACAAACTTGTGAGAAAATAGCAAAAGCAGTTTCAGCACACGAATGCAAAGTAGAAGATGAAGCAAAACATTTCCCTCCCTAAGAGTTTACCTATTTATAGGCATGGCTTGGGGGGAAATAAGCGAATCCTCAAAAACTTCATAGATGTGTTTGCAGCCATTGGATTAATCTCATTAACGGTTCTAAGTTTTAAACACATGTCTACAGTCGTTGGATGAATCTCACTGACGTTTCTTCTTGATGATGAAACCAACAAATGAATCTAACGGCAGGTATTTCCTGGGCCGCATTTTTAAATCCAAGGCCCATGGTAATAACCTCGAAAACGTATCTCAACTGCCATCCCACGCATTTATGTCCCATCATTGGAATGGCAATTGTTACGAGGGCATATGTGGCAATGAGAGATTGAAACGACAAAACGTGGTTTCGAGGCGCTTTAATGACAGGCGTGACAGGTAATGACAAGCAATAAATGCATGTAAACACTTGTCCGTAAATCCTGAACTAGTAAACGCCGCCTAAACCCATGCCTATAAAAGCTAAACTTAAGTGTTATAGCTCATTACAGTGACTCCGCCAGTCACTATAACAAGCTAGGGGGCATATGATCCGGTCCTAACACCGGCCCCCAAGAGCATGGCTTTAATGCTTTGCCAGATCAGCATTTTGTACAAGAGAAGTACGCTTCAAGTACATTATAATTACTTCTATACGGAGTGCATACCGCCAGGGCAAGTAACTCCGCCAGGACATGTTACTCCGCCAAGAAACGTAACTCCGCCAAGGCATGCTATTCCGCCAAGGAACGTAACTCCGCCAAAATTTGTTACTCCGCCAAGGTGGAAAATATTGAATATCTTATACACATGCATGAAATGTTCCCAATGCATATTACTCCGCCAAGCCATAGGCTCAATACTGGCGGAATATTGAATTTCCCATACTGCGTAGCGAGCCCATACTCACAACCCCGGCACGAGATTGACTCTGTCTTGAGAGGTTAATAATGGGAATCACGCTGTCACACATAAAGGGGAATAACAATAAAATAATAAAGCATTGACGCTTTCCAGACAAGTGGAGATACCTACTACAATAATGGTGCTTGTAAACGGCGCAGGGACCCACCACCTTTTCAGCATTATGCCTGAAAACAAGGAACGGGTCCTACCAATAATGGATCACCAGTAACAGGTATATAAACCTCTATCAAAAAGGTATAAGGGGCCCCCAATTCTGAACCTTACACTCTCTTACTTGCATAATTCTCTCAGATTTGCTTTCTAAGTCTTTAAGTATTCTGAAATACTGACTTGAGCGTCGGAGAACGATTACAGGTACCACCCCCAATCGGGTCAAGGCAAAGAAGATCCCGTCAGGCGGACTGCACACCGCCTTCGCATATTGCACTCCGCCTCAACATACAAAGACACTACGTATCTATACATTTACGCACATTGCTTTGTATCAGATTGACATTTTATGTACGTTTTGAATTGTTCAACGAACATACTTCTACACCCCCTGTAAAGAACAGTTCACCATTCATACTTGAAGATCACGTATGATATATTCATGGATCGGGTAACTTTGTTCTACGAATCTTTGTATTCCATTTTATGTTCATTGCCTGAATCTACTTGATCACTAGTTTCTTGATTCAAGTTTACGGTTGTTGTTGGAAAATGACTTTCGAAAACGGATCTAAATGGAACACCCATTGTGAGTAGATAACCAAGGATGGTATCTAACGCAATGGACGTCCAAACAATCATTCTTAAGGCTGGAATAGATTTGAAACGATCAAGGGATTGACGTTATTAAACCTATTCTTATGAATTTCATAGTCAAGGAATTGATATGAATGACTATGATTGTGATGTAAAGACTCATAGCTCAAAACCTACTTTCATGAATATACATCGTGCATCGGAAGGTAAGATTGGTGAATCCAAATCCCAGTTTTATCACTTGATATTTCCTATTTGTTCATTTGAGTAACTATTCACATATTTCATTTTCATCTATGGAACCACAAATCATGAAAACATTCAAACAAATCTGCCGTAATATTTTGATTTTAAATTACTAACGATCTCCTGTGGGAACGACATTTGTTCTTCGGAACATATACTACAACCGACAAAGTGGTGCACTTTCCACGAGTCAATTTAAAACTGACCATCTGAATGTTTTGGGAATATATCATACCCAAACAACCAGCAAGTTTTTGGCGCCATCCACCGGGGATCGAAGTAAATTGAATTAATTTATTACGGTGTGTGAATATTGTAATTCTGTATTCTAGTTTGGTTTTGTATCTTTTTCTTTGTTAACCTCTCCGTTTCTAGCTTTGCTTATGATACTAAGAAGTCAGGGATTCAAAGAACAGGCTGAAATAGATCCTGAAATTGAGAAGACGTTGAAGAAAATTAAAGCCAAAGCTAAAGCACAACAAGAGGAGGGACAATCTTCTTCTCCAACTTCACCACCATTATCAACTCCAAAACTTGAAAACATGGAAAGACAACACCAACAACCAAGGCGTACTTTGGGAGATTATGTAAATCAACAAGGACCACGATACTTTTCGAGTATTGTAATGCCACAAACAAGAGCCTTGGAGATGAAACCAACTTTTCTCAGTTTGATTAGTGCTCATCAATTTACTGGAATGTCCAATGAGGATCCTTACACTCATTTGGCAACTTTCTATGAATTGGTTGGTACTATGGGTTTTGGCCAGGAGGATATGGAGACTGCATATCTCCGGTTATTTCCATTTTCATTGGCTGGAAGAGCTAAGGAGTGGTTGCAATCACATCCTAATCAAAGCTTAACTAGTTGGTCTGATGTAGAAGAAAAATTTCTGCACCGTTTCTTTCCTCCATCAAGATTCATAAAAGCTAAATCTGATATTTCAACATTCCGTCAAGGGGTTGAAGAACCATTTTGTGAAGCATGGGACCGTTTCAAATCATTACTTCGCAAGTGTCCTAATCATGGTTTTGAAGACATTGCTCAATTGAACATCTTTTACAATGGACTTCGACCAGATACAAAGATGATTTTGGATGCTGCAGCTGGAGGTACAATGATGATAGTTGACGCTGATCAAGCTACAACAATTATAGAAGCTTTATCCTCAATGGATTATCAAGCTCAGCATGATCGTCAACAAATTCAGAGGAAAGGAGTTCTAGATTTGAATACTTCAGATGCTATTTTGGCCCAAAATAAGATCTTAACTCAACAGATTGAAGCCTTGACTCAACAAATGGCCAAACTCCCACAGCAATTGCATTCAGTGAAATCTTCACAACCAATGCAACAACAAAGTGCAAGATATGATTTCTATGGAGGTGAACATCCAAATGGTTATTGTGGAGTACAAGAGGAGACAATTCATTACATGAATAATCCAAGTAGACCAAATAATTTCAATTCTAATTTCTCTAATCAACCATTTCAGGGATGGAGGAACAATCCAAATCAAGGATAAGGTTGGAAGCAAGAGGCCAGCATATTTAATAGACCACAAGCTTACCAACAAGGACCTTCTCTGATGGAGAAAACATCCAGATTGGAGGACACATTGGAGAAATTTATGCAGGTTTCTCTAACACACCATAAGAATACTGAGGCATCTATAAAGAATTTAGAGACTCAAGTAGGACAATTGGCTCGACAAATTGCTGAAAATCAACGACCTCAGTATGGAGCAAACACCGAGCCAAATCCAAAGGAGCATTGCAAAGCGGTGACAACAGTAAATGAGGAGACAACTGAGATGGAGGAAAAGTATAATGATATCATCCAAAAAGCAGTACATCATGACACCACAGATCCAGGGAGTTTTTCTATCCCTATAACCATTGGAAATATTTTAGAAAGAAAAGCTTTATTAGATCTTGGTGCCAGTGTTAATTTGATGCCATTATCTATACTTAAAAAGATAGGGGATTCAGAAATAAGGCCAACAAAAATGATTTTACAATTGGCAGATCAATCAACAAGAATTCCCTATGGTGTTGTTGAAAATGTTGTGGTAAAAATTGATAAATTCGAATTTCAGGTGAATTTTGCTATCATAGACATAGAAGAAGATTCAAAAGTACCTATAATATTGGGGAGACCATTTTTGAAAGCAGCCAGAGTCATCATAGATATGGGTGACAGAAAAGTAAAAGTCTGAGTGCAAGAAGAAGAAGTCAATATTGATGTTTGTTTCAAAACAAATGAGGAAGACAAAGTCACCCAGCAGAAATCCAAAAAGGATCAAAGCTTAAACATTTTTGAAAGGATTTCAAATTTGAATGAAGGAAGGTCAAAGCTATATCTGGGAAAGGAGGTGGAAAAGCTTAACACTCTTATCCACCACTTACATGATCCAGACTGAACAATCAATCAGGCGTCGAGCTAACGACGTTAAACAAGCGCTGACTGGGAATCAACCCAGTGTGTTTGTTTGTTGTTGTTGTTTTGTTTTATTATAACTTTTAGTTGTTTGAATTATTTTGTATAATGTGTTTTATAAGTGAGTTAGAAGAGAAAAGAAACTGAAGGATGGAATGATGAGATGAGTTTTTGAAGAAAATACAAGTGGAAGATTAAAATTTTCAAGTATGAGGAAATTCGCTCAAGCGAACCCAACTTCGCTCAAGCGAATCAGCCATATAATTACTTTCGCTCAAAAGCCATTGCAGGTCGCTCAAGCGAAAGACTACAATTTTGATACTGGCCAATATTCGCTTAAGCGAATTTTATCCCGCTCAAGCGAATTATGCAGAATTTTCACAACTTTGAAAAATTTTCAATTTCTGTAACTTTCGCTAAGGCGAATTAAGAACCGCTCAAGCGAGCTCCCTTTATTTAAACACTGGAACAAAATCACCCAAGCGATTTCCACGCGCTCAAGCGAGTGTTGTCCAGAAAAGAAACTCTAAGGACTCGCTCAAGCGCCATTCATTTCGCCCCAGCGAATTGTCTCCAGTATCTAAATCCCTATTTTTTGCCTAAGTGGAATTTAAATATTTGAGCGAAACAAATTTCAAAGCATCAGGTGTGTTTCCCACTCGATTTCGCTGAAGCGAAGGTAGGTCGCTTAAGCGACATAGGAAACTTTATTTTCAAAGATTAACTTCACTGGAGCGACTGAGCTCGCTTGAGCGAATTTAAGCGGTGAAGGTTTTTAAAAGTTTTTTTTAGTCTCATTTTCAGTTACAAAATCATTCTCTCTTAAAACTCCTTCACCCACGACAATCATCTCCACTCTCATTCTCGGGTTCGACGGTATTAGCACCATTTTCTCTCGTCTCTCATCTCTCATTTTCAACTTTTAAGTTTTCCTCTTTCTTGGATGGCTAGAACTAAAGTCACAAGTGCTGATGCCCCAAGGCATAGTGAGAGAGAAAAAGGCAAAAGAAAGATGGGTGAAGGAAGCTCTTCACAACAACAACCAAAATTCAAGAGTAAAGAGCATAGGCAACGCCATGAAAACATCGACCATTGGACTTTTATTCCTGAAAGGAAGGTTGATTTAAGAGAAGGAGTGTGATGAGTTTTTGGAACTACTGAGAAGCAGGAAATGGTTAAGAGTTGCGAATCCAAGACACAAGTTCGACCCAGAGGTTGTCAAAGAATTCTATGCTAATGCATGGAATAAAGAGGGCACTCTAGAAAGGAAGACTTGGGTTCGGGGTACCTGGAGTTCGTATGATCGGGACACCATCAACTAACATTTAGGAGATATGCTTCAGTTACCTGATGGGGATTTGTGTACCTATGGGACCTTAAAGAAAGACTGACATATCTACTCGACACAAGAGCTTGAAGATAAACTCCGTTTACCAGGGCATCACATGTACAGAGGAGCTAGCCAGCATCCTTCCAGTCTTCTGAGGAAGGATATGACAATGCTAACCAGGGTGTGGACAACATTTCTCTTAGCAAATGTTATCCCAAATGCCCATGTATCTGATCTGCCACTTCCAAGATGTGAGCTTCTCTTCTTCATCCTCTCTCCAGATATGTCTGTAGACCTAGCTCAGATTATTTCAGATGAAATCTTTAGGTTTGCATAGCAAAACCCGAAGACCACATTAGCTGATGCAAAACCGAAAGGCAGCCTTGGTTTCCCTGTATTCATCACAGGACTTTGTGCAGTCCATGGGATCGATGTTCACCCCATCACTCCGATTCGACCATCCATTGATCGGAAATTTATAGATTTGAATTGCAGGATACCTACACCATCACCACAGCTACAAACGTCTTCACAACCACCCGTAGTCTCATCACCACTAGTTCCACCACTTATTCAACCACCACCACCACCACCACCACTTACCACTGATCCTATCCTTCTAGCTCATCTTATTCATATTCAGCGACAACAGGCTGCTCTTCACAGAGGTATGCTGTACCATTACAGAGCCAGTTATTGGAGTCATCCTTTAGGTCCTTTTATGCATCCAGACCAGTTTGTGGAACATGTCGCTTGGCCTGGGGACAGTCCCATTTTGCCAGAGGAGGAGAGGCCAGCAGCTGAAGCTGAGCCAGTGGCACCAGTACCACCACCCCCATCATCAGGACCAGCCGATGTACCTGTCGCAGCATCTTCTTCAGCACCAGAGTCACAGGCAGCTGATACACAGACTCAGGAGCAGCAGGATGCTGAGGACTGGGAGTTTGAGGAGCAACTGGATCTAGTGGTCACTGACATTTTAATGTCGCATGACTGAGCATGCTCCTGTGGTTCATTTTATTTTCACTAGTGGAAAAAAGGGATATAATCACGGTTAAAAAAGGCCTTTATTCACGGTTAAAGAACCGTGGTTGTTGAAGCCGTGGTAGTAGATGATGGTCTTTAACCACGGTTAACAACCGTGGTAATAAATCACATCTAACCACGGTTAAGAACAACTGTGAATATAACTTACTATTTATATTCACGGTTATCGAGAATAACCGTGGATATAGATACATTTTATCCACGGTTGTCCATCAAAACCGTGAATATAAGTAGTTTGTAACTGAAACTAAACCATACTTATATTCACGGTTATGATGGACAACCGTGGATATAGATACATTTTATCCACGGTTGTCCATCACAACCGTGAATATAAGTATGGTTTAGTTTCAGTTACAAACTACTTATATTCACGGTTGTGATGGACAACCGTGGATAAAATGTATCTATATCCACGGTTATGGTAGTAACCGTGGAAAAATCTTGTCTTTATTCACGGTTGTTGCCATAACCGTGAATAAATACTGAGGTTTTTTTTTCATATGCATTCTGTTTTATCGTTTCCCAACCCTGCATTCAGACAAACCAGTACAGTATACAGTATGCCACAGCAACACTATGCCGAAAGAATCGTATGTATATATATAACAATTTATTTTCTATATCAATTCATAACAACCTAAAAATTGAAAGTATATACAATTAAGTTGAATGTAATCTAATAAAAGTAAACCCTAAATCCTACTACATACATATATAAAAGAATAAAGATCCTATATCTAGCTTTGCCTAAGTTCAATGAAGTGTGAGGCCCATTGCCTTCTAACATCATCCACAAGTTCCTTTGGGAAATATGACCGGTCATTAAAGTACTGCAAACAATGCACAAAACAATTAGAACAAAAGCTTTATTTATTACATGAAATTGATGAAATTGGAGAAATTGACACGGTGAAGAGAATTACCTCTGTCCATCCATCTACTAAATGATGTTGGACAATGGTCAGCATAGTGTGCATGACGAAATAGCCACACTCAAAGGAACCCTTCTGCCTGTAAGACTACAATGGACATATAGTATAGAATAAGTGAATTCGGAACTTAAAAAACATGTACTGAAGATTTGAATGAATACGATTGACTTACTTTTAGGTACACCCATACAACTGTTTTTCCTTTGGGCATGTTTCCAATCAGTACATTGTATCCAACCACCGCCCTACGTCAAACAAAACACAAGATAAGTTAGAATTGTATAGTTCTAAAAATGATGTAATCGAATTTGTGGTTATTGTTTAGGGATGAACTTACTGGTCTACTATATCTTTCAGGTCTTGTGGAGCTGTTTTGTGCAAACTATCAAAGTACAGAGCAAGATAGTCCTTCGGACAGATCACCAGAAGCGTCCAGTGAACCCTGCAGTTACGAGTGATAAGTGAGACTTCAAAATGCAAAATATCATGACAATAATTATGGAATAGAGTATTACCCTTTATGATAGGGGCCTATGTATATAGACTTCCCAGACTCAAACATCCAATTCTGGATGTATGTCTGGGTAATCTGCGAGGTGTTTCCTTGCCTCTGTATGAGAGAGGGCTCTAAGAAACCGTAAGTTCCTTGGAAACCCAAGTCCACTGAGAGTTTTGCCAGAAACCTAAACAAGTTAAGACATGGTTAGCGACAAATAACTTGTATAATGAAAAAATTGGACAAAACAAGGATATACTTACAGCTCCCACAACTGAAAGATGGAGCCGTTCAGCATCGACGTCCCCGTAATAATGTCACAAATGTCAGAATTTGTAACGTAAACTGGAAGAGCACTGGGATGGCCGAACACTAGTGGCTGCCATGGGACCTGAACAGTGTCGTTAGCTTGCTCATACCCGATGCGCCATAGCATCCGGACGGGATCCTTGGCCGGGTCTGGCTTCTTCAATGGCTGTTCCTGTTGAACAATTGACAACCATCACATTTTGTACCATAATTGACAAGGAAATAAAGCTAGTTAGTGTTTAGGGTTTTTACCTGTCCAGGGGCAATCACCAGAAGTCTGTTGGGCCACATCAGAAAGTGGCCCACCGCCTGACCGACGGTCTTCACCTCCTGAGTTGCCACTGGCACAGCAGCATCCTCCTCAAGGACGAGCACAACCGAGACCCTGGACATACCATCAGGTAATGTCTGATGGTGAACCACAGGGCCTAAGTTGTGCACCATACCAGTGGCAACTCGCTCCTCCGACCCGTCAATGAACAGGTCACATTGACGGGTGTCTGGTGGCTCGACCCCGTCATCCTCAGGGTCAGCCGCAGCGCACGACCCCTTAGTGCTAACCTTCCGTACCTACATATTTACACATCAAGCAGAAGTTATTCAACAATGAAAGTGATTACAAACAATAAAATTGAGGAAAATAAATAAAGAATCTAACCTGTGGGTCGCTGGCTGGTGTAGTAGTCTCCTGGTGGTGGCTGAGTGAGGCCTTCATCTCCTCCCTGAATCGGGCCATCTCCTGGTGGAGCCTAGATATCTCCTCCTGGTACTCAGCCTTCACAACAGCCACCTTTTACTCCACTATTTGCTCAAGGGATGGGGCAGGGTCGGGAGCACCGTAATAGGCGCGGAGGCCTGTAAAATGTGAATGATTAGCCCATAATTGTTTAACAGATAACAAAATGAAGGCATAGAGTTAGTTAGCACTTACCTACACCTCGACCAATAGCACGCACTCTTCCTGGGTGCTCTGGCCTGCCAATGACGGTAGTCAATATATCCTCCCGTCCATGGGCTACGAAAGACCCTTGGGTTGATTGCTCAACCAAGGAATCTTGAAACCAAACAAGTTAGTATTCACTTCCTTCACGTAAACTGAAAAACAGACACTGATATAAAGGGGAATACTTACTATCCGTGAGGCAACCTCCTGAGCCTGTGAGGAAGTGTATTCCCCACTCTTCTTGATCCTAGCCCGCTTCCATTTGTCGTGGCGTGCAGGTGGGGAAGGGGGATCCACAATACCAGTGTCAGTCTGACACTGACTCAGCCTCTCCTGTGCCAGCCGCTCCTCCAACCTACGGTAACCCCCACGTGACAGTGTGTGTGGGCAGTCATTTAGCTTCCTAGTCTCCTTGGATTTCTTTCTGGTCTCCTACAACAAGAAAAAAAATATTCACAGTTATCCGTATAAATTATACATATTATTTAATCATCTAAAAACCAATGTACCTGAAACTCGGCAGAATGTCTAGATGCAACAAAAGCATCCCAGGTCTCCTGATCGATGAATGGATACTTCTCTCCAGGGAACTTTCCTTGGTCGTCCCCGAATACATACCTACAATGAAAGGTACATTTAAACTAAGGATTGGTACAATTTGGTGAAGCGTTGATTAAGAATTTAAAGTTCAATATACCTCGTGGTAAGTATGGATTTGAACGACCTCCATCGCTCAGCCATGATACCGAGGACCTTCCTCCTCGCTATGTCGGAAGATGGTATCTCAAAAGAATCCTACATGAAAGGAGTTAGTCCATAAAGGAGTCCTTATTAAGAGTTACATGAAATAATACACTAAAATAAAACTTAAATAATACATAAGTTACCAGAACATCACTCCATAGCTGGTTCTTCACCACCTCCTCGACACTATCCCAGTCGGGGATAATGATGGACACCTTCGACCGTACCACAACCCCCAGATAACTGCTAAGCTTCGTGGCATGCGGTCCACTGAATCTACCGGTGTTGACATCCATGTCAACAACTGGCCTCTCTCCCCGGTGACGCCTACGTGCGACGTCTGGCATCCGGGTAACACCTCTACTCTTCCGAGCAGAGGAACCACTGGCCTGTGAGTCGGACCTGGATCGTCCATCCTAGTCAGCCATGAGTATCTGTCCAAACAAGGAAAAAAACTGTCAAATATTTAATATAACATTTAAAACAACGAATAACTAATATAACATGTAATGAAATGAATCACCAACAAGATTAATACCCTATTAAGATGAAATATTTTCCCATAAGCCCTCATGGTGGTCATGATGACTGGCAACTACATCATCTATGTCATGTTCCACGATAGATGTTGGAATACGTGTTGTAGTTGATGGAATGTCCACAATATCAAGATTGGGGTCTCCAATGTGTCTACCTTGGATAACAATTGACCACCGTTTGTCAGCTGGGTCAGCCACATAAAAAACTTGCTTCACCTGCGTTGCCATTATGAATGGTTCTTCCTTATGCCCGATCTTGTTGAGGTCCACCAACGTAACTCCTAAATCATCAGTTGTGACACCGTTCTTATTGTCAACCCATTTGCATTTAAACACAGGAACGGTGAAGGGACCGTAATCAACTTCCCATATATCTTCAATCACACCAAAGTAGCATGACTCCGCCATCACAGGGTTGTTGTCCTTTGCAGTTGAGAAATGCATTGACTGAGCCACAACCATCACTCCACTGTTTTGATTTGTACTCTTTTCATCCTGTGTCCTTGTATAAAACGAATAGTTGTTTATGTCATACCCACAAAAGGTGAGGACATCAAAGTTCGGGCCCTGTGCTAGTCGATGTAATGTCGAGGATGCAGATGCATCTTTCAGGACGGTCTTTTGGAACCACTGCATGAAACTCTTGTTGTGTTCATTCAACAACCACTTTTCAGTCATTTTAGGGTTGGTTTTCTTGACTAGATCCTTGTGTGTGGCTAGATACGGTTGCACGTCGTCCGTGTTGTTTAAAATATACAAGTGTGCCTGAAGGACATCAGCACGTGGCATGCTCTTCACTTTTTTTCCAATCGTTCCTTTCCCATCCAATCTCCTTTCATGACGGGTCGTTGGAATACCAATGCTTGCAGCATGTGACATGTATTCAGTGCAAAACTCAATTGCTTCCTCTGTAATATCTTTCCACAATTGAAGCTTCGGGACGACGTTGGTTCTTCATATACCCTTTCAATATCTTCATATATCGCTCAATGGGATACATCCAATGGAGGAACACTGGACCACAACAACGGACCTCTCTCACCAAATGGATGATTAAGTGGACCATTATGTCAAAAAAAGAGGGCGGGAAATACATTTCAAGCTGACATAATATAAGTGATGCTTCCTGTTCCAACACATCCAATTCGCCGGGCACGATTACCTTGTAACATATGGAATTGAAAAACATACACAACCTTGTTATGACATTTCTCACATTTTTAGGAAGAATGTCACGAATGGCGATAGGCAGAAACTGCTGCATCAACATGTGACAATCGTGTGACTTCAACCCAATTAACTTTAAATCTTTCATGGAAACACAAGACTTGATGTTGGAGCCATAACCAGACGAAACTTTCACACTTCGTAACGATTCACACAGACTTTGCTTTTCTTTTCTGGATAACGTATGACATGCTGGAGGCAAATATGTTCTTTTGCCCTTTGATTGTGGATGCAAATCCTGACGTATACCCATCAACTCTAAGTCCATACGCGAGTTTAGACCATCCTTAGTCTTCCCGGGTATGTTTAAGAGTGTACCAACTAAACTGTCGCACACATTCTTCTCCACATGCATTACATCAATGCAGTGTCTTACATCAAGCTCCCTCCAATATGGCAGGTCAAAAAACACTGACCTTTTCTTCCAGTTTTTTTGTGTCGGGTGCTGTTTTTCACACTTACCAAATTGCACGTTGACGTCCTTCACCTTTTCATATGCCTGGCGACCAGATAGTGGTGGAGGAGCCATTTCAAAATCTTGGGCACCGTTAAATGACTTTTTCAACCTTCGAAACGGATGATTCGCTTTAAGAAACCTTCGATGTCGAAGATAAACATTTTTCCTGCCATGATGCAACCGTACAGAACTAGTCCCCTCCTCACATACTGGACAAGCTTTATGACCCTTCACACTGTACCCAGATAAGTTACCATACGCTGGAAAGTCATTGATTGTGCAAAATAACATGGCACGCAATTTGAATAATCGCCCGGTAAACCCATCAAACACTTCAACCCCGTCTTCCCACAACCTTTTGAGGTCTTCAACCAATGGAGTTAAATATACATCAATGTCGTTCCCCGGTTGTCGTGGACCAGAAATCATCATTGATAACATCACATATTTTCGCTTCATGCACAACCATGGCGGCAAGTTGTAAACAAACAACAAAACAGGCCACGAACTATGGTTTGTGCTCAGGTTCCCAAACGGGTTCATGCCGTCTGTGGCTAGTGCAAGCCTAACATTTCTTGGTTCATTGGCAAATTCTGGAAAAATCCTATCCATTTTCTTCCATTACGACCCATCGGCCGGATGCCTAAGTAGTCCATCAACAACCCTCTCATCAGCATGCCATCTCATAAGTTTTGCATCATCTGCATTGGCAAATAGACGCTTTAGTCTTGGAACTATAGGTAGATACCACAACACCTTTGCAGGAGACCCTTTAGTGCATACCTCATCAGAATCCGCCTCTTTCTTCTTATACCGTGACACCCACATCTAGGACATCGATGCAGCATTTCTAACTCACCCCGGAATAATACACAATCATTTGGGCATGCATGTATTTTCTCATACTCCAAACCCATAGGACACAACACCTTTTTGGCCTCATAGTTACTTTTCGGCAAGGTGTTTCCAGCTGGGAGCATTTCTTTCAACAACTTCAGTAAGTCAGTGAAACTTTTATCCGTCCACCCGTTTATGGCCTTCAAATTAAACAACCGCAAAACAGCTGATAACCTCGTGAAATTGACGCAGTTTGGATACAACGGCTGCTCAGAGTCCTGACACAGAGTTGTATATACATGAGCTTTCTTAAAACCTTCTACCCCTACATCACGGATCATATCCTCGAGTCGGTCATCCATGTCGACATCGTTGTCATGCATCGAGCTTCGATTTTTAGTCTGAGAGCTGTTACTTGGCACCACCACATCTTCACCATGCCATATCCAACGCGTATAACTACGTAGAAAACTGTCACACAGTAGATGTTCTCGCACCTCTTCCAAGTCTACCCGACGCAGGTTGAAGCATTTAACACAAGGGCAAAAATACTTTCCATTCACCCCCACTGCATTCCTCGCTACGAATTCTATAAATGATTCAACTCCCCCCTCGTACTCCAGACTTAGGCGTGACGCAGAAATCCAACTCCGATCCATACCAACTGTTTACAAGGTGCTATGATCAACCTCACTTTTTATACAAAGGTGGTGGTCCTATACCCATTCAGCATGACAATTATTTTTATACGTCATTCATATATACAGGTTAGGACTTATTTTAAAATTCGACGAAATTTCGGCAGCATTTCACATTGGTCTCTAAGTACACAAAATGAGAGTGGTCAAATCAAATTCAACCACAACCAAATATGCACCCAGAGAACAACACAAAATACAAGTTACCGAAATTTTATCAAATTTTAAAATAACTCCTAACTTGTACATACTAACAATGACGTATAAAAAATAATTGTTCATCCCAAACTGTCCAAACGGACAATTCAAGATTCAACACAAACGATGACATTAATTGATTTAATGACCATTTGTGTCGAATCTCAAACGGGGAACTACGGTTCACTCATATGCACAACAACTTTCATACTAGTTAACTAGTATATGAGCCTATGAGTTCATGAGATTATCAACCATACACATACAACAAGAGAAATAACATCATATAACGCATACGCATCAGATTTAACTCATTGCGAGTATCAACACAAAACAGTTTTAACTCATATAACGCATATAACGTATATAACGCATCAAAGAAAACGGATTGAACTCAAACAGGGACCATCAGATTTAACGCATCAGAAACAGGGAACATCAGAAATAGTGACGACTTACAGGACAATGCAGCAACACTGGGACAACGAGTGTAACAGGACAAGCAACGAGCAAGAACCAGGCAAAAATAGCAACGACCACACTGGGACAGATGGAGAGGATGAGAAACCACTCGAAAAGATGAGCGCGAGAGGAGAAGTAGAAAGTGAAAGAAGAAGAGAAAGTGGAAAAAGGCTGAAAGGCGCGGCTTTTGAAGTTTCAGAAAGGATGTATATCCACGGTTCCCCTTGAAACCGTGAATATATGTGTAATATATTCACGGTTGAGCAAACAACCGTGGATAAATGGTAACACTATATCCATGGTTAAGACAACAACCGTGGATAAATATTAAATCTATAATCACAGTTATAGAAACAACCGTGGACATATAGTCCCCAGTGATTATGCCCTAAAACCTGAACTATATATCCACGGTTGGAAATACAACCGTGGATATAGACATCAATATATATCCACGGTTAACATCATAACCCTGATCATAACCATGAATATATATTCACGGTTGTACACATAACCGTGGATATATATTTAAGGTACTATATATCCACGGTTTACTCCTCAACCGTGGATATATATTTACGTCTATATCCACGGTTATGATTTTAACCGTGGATATATAGTTTTCTCTGATTATAACATTCACCTTATAATTTCAAAAATGCCACCGCGCATGTTTTTATCACTGATCCTCTTCTACCCGTTGTGAACACCTCTTTTTGTCCGGCCAATTGGTACAGTTCCATCCTTTTATGCGCATGGTTCATTTGAAAATTCATAACTCCTTCATACGATCTTTGATTTGCGCAAACCCGGTCTCTAAATTTTCGTAACAAAATTGTCTACGACTTTTGTGAAGACCTTGAAGGCTGAATCCTTACCAATTGGTACAGTTTTAATAATCTTCCTGGACTTGCTCCAGTTTCATGACTGCTCTGCACATCTTTAAGAAAAAATTCATATCTCCCTCATATGATACTGAAATGACCCCATTCTTTTTTCTATGGCTCCATATCAAAGAGATCTACAAACTTCATGAAGGCCACAAAAGCTAATTCTCCACCCATTTTGCCCAGTGAGTTTATTTTGCTTGCAAATGTATTTCCGTCACACTCTGGAGCAGTTTTCATAGATGGGCCATATCTCCCTCGTTTCTTGATGAAAATTTTTGTGCCATATATCAAATTAAAGCTAAGAGAAAGATCTACAAACTTCATGAAGGGCACAAAAGCTAATTCTCTACCCATTTTGCCCAGTGAATTTATTTTACATGCAAAGGTATTTTCGTCACACTCTGGAGCAGTTTTCATAGATGGGCCATATCTCCCTCGTTTCTTGATGAAAATTTTTGTGCCATATATCAAATTAAAGCTAAGAGAAAGATCTACAACGTTCATGTTGGACTCTTTTTCAAATTTGGCACGCATCAGCCTTCAAATGCACGAGCAAGTTTGTGATGGTGGGCAAGGCACTAAAGATCATAATGGAGCACTAAGGATCATAATGGAGCACTAAAGCATCATAATGGGGCACTAAAGATCATAATGGAGCACTTAAGTTGATAATGGAGCACCATGGACTTGTTAATTGGAGAGTGCACCTTCCATTACAAATTTTTTATGGCAATGGCTGCTTTTGCTTTCCTATAAATAGGCACCATGAGCATTCATTCAAGGGGGATTCTTCATTGAAGGCAATCAAGTCTTGGGAAGCCATTCGTTTCTCCTCTTGTTCTTCTCTGTTGCATTTGTTCTTCCAGCAAGCTTTTTTTCTTTTCCAGCAAGTTTCTTTTCATTTCCAAGTTTTTCCATTTCCGGGTTAGTTTCTTTTCCAAATTATTATGTTCTTTTCTTTTCTTTACTTTTCTTTGTAGTTGTTATTATGTAGTTTCATTTCTTCTTCCAGCAAATTTCTTTTCATTCCCAAGTTTTTTTTATTTCCAGGTTATTTTTAATAAAGTATGCTATTATTAATAAAATAATAAAAAAAATAAAAAAAATAAAATAATAATAAAAAAAATAATAAGTAATAAGTTTTGCATATGTTTTATTTTCTGGCCTAAAAATTTCCATTTTTTAACCGTGTCGTATGGGAACACTTCCGTCTACACAATCTCCTTAGGATCCGTACACGTGCGAAGAACTTCGTCTTGTATGAGTTCCCCATCTCAATGACTTCCATCATCATGTTCCGAGTCAAAATTTTTCCTCAGAACTACGTAACCCTGATTTCTTGATAATTCAAGAATACGTAGGAGCAGGACTTTAACTCCTGTCGGGCCCATCTTTCTTATTTCCTTTTACTGATTTATTTCCTTGCTTTTTGCGTTTCTTTCGTGATGTTACTTTTTGTCGTTTCCGTGAAAATCAATTTAGACGTGACGTCTTGTTGATTTCCCCCTAGTTTTTGTTCAAACCTTGCTACAATTCATAGGGAAGGGATACTTAGGACAAGACATCCCACTTATCTCTTTCCTATCCCTATCCTTTTTACCCAAGGATGTTTAATTTAGACGTGACGTCTTATTGGCATTCTCTCACCCTCTCTGTCTCATATCGAAGTCGAGCTTAATTCGGACGAAACGTCCCATTGACCTCGCTTCAACATTCTATGTCTGTACAGTTCTCTACTCTATTCTATCATTTTCAAAATAAAAGGGAAGAAACCATGTTTTATTTAAGGCTATTTATATTGTGCTTTCAATCTTGGTACTGTCTTTGACAGGTGATGTAGGATGCTAATACCTTCCCTACTCGTAATCGACTCCCGAACTTGGATTTCAATTTTTTAACCAGTGCTTTACTGAACTTAGTTTTTTCCCAATGTTTTTCCTATGGATAAAAACGTTGGTGGCGACTCCCTGTTTCATTCCACCCCTTCTTTCCTTCTCGCCGCGCCGCCGCGATCCAGGTTGCGACAGATGGCAACTCCACTGGGGACACTTAAGAGAGTCAGGCCAGTTTGATTGAAAGCGCATGTTCTTTTATATAGCCTTTGTTAGCTTGGATTTCTTCCCCCTTGTTTTATTTTCTGTTAATTGTTGTGGAAGTTTGTTCTTGTTTTAATTGTATCTTGTTATTTGTTACATTATCTATGTTTGCATGCTTGTTGAACCCTAGGGTAGAGGACCATGTTACTTTCCTGTAATTATTGAACCCTAGGGTAGACGACTTTGTATATTTGTTCTGTGTTTGTTCTTTGTGCAGAATAAAGTAAGGTAAAAAGTATTGAATGCCCTTTCACACACTACACTCACAAATTACTCGCACACACTTATGAGTGGCGCCCTATACCCGGGCCCCAAATGAAGCTTAAGTTAGGAGAGGTTGGTAACAGAATCGTATGGGATGTACTTCCTATCTGGTGTTCGTGATAACCTCAACCAGAGTTCGAGCTCTCATGATATACGCACCTAGTGGTTCCCCACTGTTGCGTCCCTGTCATGGGTAGGATCTTGGCTCTGGTGACCTTCTAGAAGTCTAGAATGAGCCACCTGGTGTGAAGAGCCACTTTTAGACAAACCATAGGGCCTAGAGAAAACTTTCAACAAAACCCAACCTAGGCCACAAAAGGGCAAACTTTACTTTACCTTATGTTATTTTTGCTTTCCCCTTTTATCCAAGAAAATGAATTATCTACCACCCGCAGATTTACTGAGTTATTGAAATAATGACTCGTTTTGAAACACACAGTATTCTTCTGGTGAATAGATAGTCCTCCTTTGGTCATGTACCCTTTGAGTATCTATGGAAAGTGACATGGGATTGAACTTAAGAAATAAGGGCTGTAATTGCCCGAAGAAGATGTCTAAGCTAGAGGCTCCCGCCGCAGGATAAAAGATTTCTTCTGTCTTCACAAATATCCCATATTAATTTCTATGATTACCATACCTAGTACTTTTGAATGATAAGTTCTAAGGAATGGTCAAAGGATACTCGCCAAAGTCTGTGATTGTTTCCCACAACATTTTCCTTCTTTTTATTTCTGCCTAACATTTATTTCTTCTTTTTTTTTTAAAAAAAAAAAAGACACCAACGTCACGGGTAGGCATCCTTACCAGACCCGGCTCCAAAAGAAACTCATGGCTGAGGCAGAAGCTGTTGAAGGAAACTTTAGAACCGAGTTCGATCAGCTGAAAGAGCGAGTCGCGGAGTTAACTAAACTCTTAGAAAAGAAACTTACCAAAGGAGGCTCCTCTGCAGGTGTTGAGGATGCCCAACAGCAGCCTGCCACCGCGCCACCTCCCCTTGATTCTGACCCAGCAAGAACCCAACTCCCTAACACAACGACACCCCCTCTCACCATTCATGTCGGGAGACCTAACCCTGCCATTGAGACCCAGCCACCTTACGGCCAGTCTTACGCATAACATACATTTGTCGGTCTAGACGGCAACCCAGTACCTTTTCCACTTTATGGCCTACCCCCGGGGTACTATCCCCCGCTCGCTAACCAACAAGACGCCCACAACCAGCAAGCGGTAAATCCTCATGCTTCATACCCCACACAACCAAATATGCCACCACTCCACCAAACCCAAAACACGCAGGCCCATGACCCACAAACCTACCAAACCCAAAAGACGCAAGCCCATGACTAAACCCAAAACACACAAGCCCCGATGGCCCAGCCAACCTACAACGCCCAAGCCCAAAATACACAAGCCCAGATAACCCAGCCGACTTATGCTATGGCCCATCCTCAAGGTTTCTCACCAAATACAGGCCTAGTAAACCAGTCCCATGTGTTGCCTCCGTACAACCAGTCATTCGGCTATCCGTATGGATACGGAACCCCCTATGGGACCAACCTCCAAGATACAACCCGCGCGGTCGCGGCTCCTCAGAGGGAAAGGATAGAGATCTTAGAAGAGCGTTTAAGAATGATGGAAGGCGCCGGAGGTTTTGGAGTAATAGATGCTTCGGAGCTATGTTTAGTCACAGATGTTATCCTCCCGCCTAAATTCAAGATGCCAGACTTTGACAAGTATCGGGGAATGACTTGTCCTAAGAATCATCTCACAATGTATTGTCGAAAGATGGTATCTTACTCTTCTAATGACCAACTGTTGATCCACTGCTTCCAAGATAGTCTAGCAGGAGCTGCTCTTATATGGTATGCTCACCTTGATCGGAACCGTATCCGTTGTTGGAAAGACCTGGCAGATGCCTTCCTTAGACAATACAAGTATAACATGGATATGGCACCCAACAGGGTTCATTTACAAAATATGGTGAAGAGGGACAGTGAAATGTTCAAGGAGTATGCCCAACGATGGAGAGAAACAGCGGCGCAAGTGGATCCCCCATTGTTGGAAAAAGAAATAGTCGCAATGTTTATCGACACACTCCCATCACCTTTCTACGGCAAGATGATTGGTAGTGTTTCAGCCAACTTCTCCGACATCGTGACTATTGGGGAAAGAGTGGAGAGTGGAATACGAACGGGTAAGATCACTCAGGGCTCATCTGGGGTAAACATGACGAGGAAGCCGGCACCTGGGAGAAGGGACGGAGAAACTAATTCCATCTCTTCTAATCAAAAGACGGCTCCGCCGAGACCATTCACTCCTACCATGATTCCAGCTCCCAATCCTTATGTGGCCGCAGCCACTTATGGCCCGACAGCCACTTATGGCCGCAGCCACTTATACTCCTCACTTCCGCCCACCCATGGTAAGAGCTCCAATGCCACAACCCATGCCATACCATCACCCGCAGCAAGTAGCTCAACCACCCAACCATAATCAGAACCCAAGGAATCCCAACAATGAGCGCACCCCGGTGCAGTTCGATCCAATTCCCATAACATATTCCAAACTTTTTCCAATCCTCGTTCAGGAAGGTCTGTTGGTTTCATGCCCCATGAAGCCATTGCAACCTCCTTATCCAAGGGGATATGACCCAGACGCTCATTGTGATTACCACGCTGGGGCACCGGGGCATTCCACAGAAAATTGCATGGCTCTGAAATATAAAGTGAGAGATTTGATCAAAGCTGAATGGATCGATTTTAAAGAAGGAAGCCCTAACGTGGTCAAGAATCCCCTGCCTAATCATGGAAGCTCAGAAGTTAATGCTGTGGTGGTTGATAGTTTTGATAACAATGTTGATTTGGTGACCGCTTGCCTGCCGGGCCGAGAGCTCAGTAACTGGGAAGCTGTCGAACTCCCTACGATTTTAAATGATTCACCAAAGTAATTTGTCATTGCCTTAAAAGTCTTGTTTATCCCTCTGCTATGCCTAAGGCTTTGGGACTTTCCATGTAATAAAGGCGAAAAAACTTGTTTTACCAGTCAATCAATAAATGCGTATCGAAATTCTAAAAAAAATTTTCATCCCTTTATCCTTGCATTGATTCATTTTCTTTACTTGCTTGTTCCTCTTTTTCTTTTCTTTTTATTTTTTGCCATAACGCACTAAATTACAGACCCAAAAATGATCCTCTTGAGACTAATGAAATCACAATCCTATTTTACGACCTCAACTACCCGGTCGATTGTGCTGACAAAGAAGGTAGGAAAGCTTGTGAGTCACCACACAAGTTAACCAGATTGTTAGAACAAGAGGTTAAGGAATACCCCTGAGTCAAGAATGACTGAAGGAATCACGGGGCAATATATCAGAAGACATTAGTAATATTGTTTCAGGGCGTGGAAATAATCTATGTGAATGATAACATTGCCAAGTCCCAAATTGGACAAGTGGTAGGCCAGTCAACTAAGAAAACCACAACAGTTACCAGCATAAATAGGGGAAAATTGCTAATGCCTTAAATGCAGATACAGTCAAGGGAGACTTGGCCAAAAATTCAAAAAAAAATGAAAAATGAAAAAATGAAAAGTAGAAGTCAAGCTTGAAGTCCAATGCACATACCAAGCAGGGAAAGCTGGTTACGTCCAGATCCGCGAGTAAGCTGTCATTTTCTGTATAAGGGGAACAAATGTCGTCAGGCCAAGAACTCGTATTCTTGTCATCATCAACACCTCAACCCTAAGGAGTGCGCCATTCCTCATACCTATGTAGCCAAGGAAATAGTCTGTCAGATTGAGTCGTTGCGTCATTAAGGGGATTAAAAAAAAACAAAGAAAAAAAACACAAAAGCAAAAAAAAGAGGGCAAACAAAAGAAATAGAAAATGAAAAAAAAAAAAAAAAAGAAAAAACAAAAGGCCAGAATGATGATTCAAGAGTAATTCCCTCTCATTGGTGCCAAAAGACTCACCAATATTTCCTTGGGTACATGGCATAGGAGTGGAGTCTCCTATTTGAAGTGACATCAGTTTCCCAAAGGATCAAACTAAATTTGGAAAAGAATAGGCAGACTCAACTGGAGTGTGATCAGTTTCAACTTTTTACTGTAAAGGATGCAGCCTAAAAATGAACAAGAACACATTATAAAGAAAGAAAAGAGCTCGCTAGGCTGAAAACCTGAAAGGGCAGCCTAGGCAAAAGTTAGAGCAACCCGGTGAGTTGAAAACTTGAAAAGGTAGCTCAGGTAAAAATTAGGGTTAAGATTTCGGCAGAGTAACTAAGGTTTCCAATGCAAAACGTGCAAACTGAGGCATGTGGACCATGGTTAAACTACCCTCTCAAAGGCAGAGTTGAACGATGTACTTGAGGTCATGACGTGAGATTAAGGTTCTCACTAGTCTCAGGAACTCACTGGAGGATCCTCGAACCTTCCCTGTTTCTCCTGGCCTTGACCTGTCCTATGTAACTTCATTCCATCCCATCTATTTTCCCCATTGTCCATTCTCTGTATTCTGTTTGTCATACATGAATAAAATTTATCCTTTTTCGATACGTGTTATGAATTGCATTAATCTGATAAAACATTGTGTTTTTATAAAAAATAAAATAAAAGAATGGTGAACATTTAAAGTCGTAAGGGGCAAGACGCTCCCACTACTTGACCTTGACAATCATCACAAAGACTCAGCCAGGCATGCGCTTCAAAGCTATGATCGCCTCTTGCATTCTCCTCTGTCCATGAGTTATCCTAAGGGTCGCGGTTTCACAGGACCTACCCAGTTTTTGAACTTATCTTTGCACTACTTACCATTTTTTATGCAGGTTATCTCACAGACAGTCATGCCAGGCATTAACACCTCAATCAAGTCCTTCAAGTCCCCTCCTCGAATCGCCTCAGAACTCCTTCCCTAAATCGCCAAAGTTGGCACCTTTTAGTGTTTTCTTCTTCCATCGCCTAAGCAGATATCTTTAAAATCTCTCACTCAACTCCAAAGTCAGCATCTCTCAAATTCTCATCCCCCTAGTGGAACCTTCCTCGCCAAAGTTGGCACTTCTCGGAACTCCATCCTTAGGTCGCCAAAGTTGGCACTTCTCAAAGTCTCCTCTTCAATCTCCAAAGCAAACACCGTTCTAAGCCTCTTCCGCCAAAGTTGGCAATCTTCAAAGTCTCCCACTCAACTCCAAAATCAGCACCTCTCAAATTCTCATCCCCAGTGAAATCAATCGCCAAAGCTGGCACTTATCAAGATCTCTTCCCCAATGAATCCCAAACTTTCCATTCTCAATCAAGGACCAGTTCCCTGAATCATCCAAGACAGCTTGAACTGGATCATCCCAGATTTCTTTCCTTTAGTAAGCCCACCATACATCCCCAGTGGACCCCAGATTTTTCCTTCCAGTCAAGAAGCAGTTCCCTGAGATCCTTTCAATCTTCCTAACTGGGGCATCTCCCCCAGATTTCTTCTATTTTAGTCAAGGGGCAATTCCCCAAGATTCCTTCAAATCATCTCCAACTGGGGTACCCCAGGTTCACCCTCTTTCAGTCAAAGAGTAATTCCCCAAGAACCTTCAGTCATGTCAAACTGGGGCATCACCCCGAGCCTTTAGGTCCAGTGAGTTAATTTGGACGAGACGTCCTGTTAGCTCCCCCCAACCTTTACATTTCTTGCCAACAGTGAGTTAATTTGGACGAGACGTCCTGTTAACTCCCCCAACCTTCACATTTCCTACCAACAGTGAGTTAATTTGGACGAGACGTCCTGTTAGCTCCCCCAATCTCTGTATTTTCTGTCGACCGAGGGTCAACCCCACCCTTTACCTTCTTGTCGCCGATCAAATGGCACCTTTTACCTTTCCAGCTGCCTATCAAGGCATCCTTTACTTTCCAGCCGCCTATCAAGGCATCCTTTATTTTCCAGCCGCCTATCAAGGCATCCTTTACTTCCCAGCCGCCTATCAAGGCATCCTTTACTTTCCAGCCGCCTATCAAGGCATCCTTTATTTTCCAGCCGCCTATCAAGGCATCCTTTACTTTCCAGCTGCCTATCAAGGCATCCTTTACTTTCCAGCCGCCTATCAAGGCATCCTTTACTTTCCAGCCGCCTATCAAGGCATCCTTTATTTTCCAGCCGCCTATCAAGGCATCCTTTATTTTCCAGCCGCCTATCAAGGTATCCTTTATTTTCCAGCCGCCTATCAAGGCATCCTTTATTTTCCAGCCGCCTATCAAGGCATTCTTTATTTTCCAGCCGCCTATCAAGGCATCCTTTATTTTCCAGCCGCCTATCAAGGCATCCTTTATTTTCCAGCCGCCTATCAAGGCATCCTTTATTTTCCAGCCACCTATCAAGGCATCCTTTATTTTCCAGCTGCCTATCAAGGCGTCTTTTTCCAGCCGCCTATCAAGGCATCCTTTACTTTCCAGCCGCCTATCAAGGCATCCTTTATTTTCCAGCCGCCTATCAAGGCATCCTTTATTTTCCAGCCGCCTATCAAGGCATCCTTTATTTTCCAGCCGCCTATCAAGGCATCCTTTTCCAGCCGCCTATCAAGGCATCCTTTATTTTCCAGCCGCCTATCAAGGCATCCTTTATTTTCCAGCCGCCTATCAAGGCATCCTTTTCCAGCCGCCTATCAAGGCATCCTTTACTTTCCAGCCGCCTATCAAGGCATCCTTTATTTTCCAGTCGCCTATCAAGGCGTCCTTTACTTTCCGTTCACCTATGCAGGCACCCTTTACCTTCTAGTCTACCAGGGGTCAATCCCGATCTTCTCACTGAAAGAATTTTTCCCGGTCAATCCAGAGTTCAAAAAAAAAAACAAAAAAAAACAAAGAAAAAAGAGAGGAGAAAAGAAGAGAAACAGAAGTAGAGAATGCTCGTTTTTTTAAGAAAAAGGTCACACTAACTCGCGATTGCCCACACCATCAGTTGCCATACCGATCAAGAGGTCCCACTTGGCCCCCTACATCGGTGTTCATATC
This sequence comes from Clitoria ternatea, assembly GCA_037962975.1. Classification (NCBI taxonomy): domain Eukaryota; kingdom Viridiplantae; phylum Streptophyta; class Magnoliopsida; order Fabales; family Fabaceae; genus Clitoria; species Clitoria ternatea. The sequence goes on along the minus strand of CM075672.1, from coordinate 38,605,146 downwards.
TTTACTTCCTTTTCACTTCAAAAACACAGAAGCTTCGTGTCTCTTTTGTGAAAAAGAAGTAAAAAGGGGCATCTGTGAACACCTCTTTTTGTCCGGCCAATTGGTACAGTTCCATCCTTTTATGCGCATGGTTCATTTGAAAATTCATAACTCCTTTATACGATCTTTGATTTGCGCAAACCCGGTCTCTAAATTTTCGTAACAAAATTGTCTACGACTTTTGTGAAGACCTTGAAGGCTGAATCCTTACCAATTGGTACAGTTTTAATAATCTTCCTGGACTTGCTCCAGTTTCATGACTGCTCTGCACATCTTTAAGAAAAAATTCATATCTCCCTCATATGATACTGAAATGACCCCATTCTTTTTTCTATGGCTCCATATCAAAGAGATCTACAAACTTCATGAAGGCCACAAAAGCTAATTCTCCACCCATTTTGCCCAGTGAATTTATTTTGCTTGCAAATGTATTTCCGTCACACTCTGGAGCAGTTTTCATAGATGGGCCATATCTCCCTCGTTTCTTGATGAAAATTTTTGTGCCATATATCAAATTAAAGCTAAGAGAAAGATCTACAAACTTCATGAAGGGCACAAAAGCTAATTCTCTACCCATTTTGCCCAGTGAATTTATTTTACATGCAAAGGTATTTTCGTCACACTCTGGAGCAGTTTTCATAGATGGGCCATATCTCCCTCGTTTCTTGATGAAAGTTTTTGTGCCATATATCAAATTAAAGCTAAGAGAAAGATCTACAACTTTCATGTTGGACTCTTTTTCAAATTTGGCACGCATCAGCCCTCAAATACACGAGCAAGTTTGTGATGGTGGGTAAGGCACTAAAGATCATAATGGAGCACTAAGGATCATAATGGAGCACTAAAGCATCATAATGGGGCACTAAAGATCATAATGGAGCACTTAAGTTGATAATGGAGCACCATGGACTTGTTAATTGGAGAGTGCACCTTCCATTACAAATTTTTTATGGCAATGGCTGCTTTTGCATTCCTATAAATAGGCACCATGAGCATTCATTCAAGGGGGATTCTTCATTGAAGGCAATCAAGTCTTGGGAAGCCATTCGTTTCTCCTCTTCTTCTTCTCTGTTGCATTTGTTCTTCCAGCAAGCTTTTTTTCATTTCCGGCAAGTTTCTTTTCATTTCCAAGTTTTTCCATTTCCGGGTTAGTTTCTTTTCCAGATTATTATGTTCTTTTCTTTTCTTTACTTTTCTTTGTAGTTGTTATTATGTAGTTTCATTTCTTCTTCCAGCAAATTTCTTTTCATTCCCAAGTTTTTTTTATTTCCAGGTTATTTTTAATAAAGTATGCTATTATTAATAAAATAATAAAAAAATAAAAAAAATAAAATAATAATAAAAAAAAAAATAAGTAATAAGTTTTGCATATGTTTTATTTTCTAGCCTAAAAATTTCCATTTTTTAACCGTGTCGTACGGGAACACTTCCGTCTACACAATCTCCTTAGGATCCGTACACGTGCGAAGAACTTCGTCTTGTATGAGTTCCCCATCTCAATGACTTCCATCATCATGTTCCGAGTCAAAATTTTTCCTCAGAACTACGTAACCCTGATTTCTTGATAATTCAAGAATACGTAGGAGCAGGACTTTAACTCCTGTCAGGCCCATCTTTCTTATTTCCTTTTACTGATTTATTTCCTTGCTTTTTGCGTTTCTTTCGTGATGTCACTTTTTGTCGTTTCTGTGAAAATCAATTTAGACGTGACGTCTTGTTGATTTCCCCCTAGTTTTTGTTCAAACCTTGCTACAATTCATAGGGAAGGGATACTTAGGACAAGACGTCCCGCTTATCTCTTTCCTATCCCTATCCTTTTTACCCAAGGATGTTTAATTTAGACGTGATGTCTTATTGGCATTCTCTCACCCTCTCTGTCTCATATCGAAGTCGAGCTTAATTCGGACGAAACGTCCCATTGACCTCGCTTCAACATTCTATGTCTGTACAGTTCTCTACTCCATTCTATCATTTTCAAAATAAAAGGGAAGAAACCATGTTTTATTTAAGGCTATTTATATTGTGCTTTCAATCTTGGTACTGTCTTTGACAGGCGATGTAGGATGCTAATACCTTCCCTACTCGTAATCGACTCCCGAACTTGGATTTCAATTTTTTAACCAGTGCTTTACTGAACTTAGTTTTTTCCCAATGTTTTTCCTATGGATAAAAATGTTGGTGGCGACTCCCTGTTTCATTCCACCCCTTCTTTCTTTCTCGCCGCGCCATCGCGATCCAGGTTGCGACACCCGTGAATATATCCCCGTTGTTATATCCATTTTTTCCACTAGTGTTTTTTTTACTGTTTTAAAAATCTTGTTGGTTTACATTATTACTTTGCAGTTTACCTTATTTATAGTTGAATTATATTTTGGATAACTTATTCTTGTTTTGCATACGTTAGTAATATGAATAGATGCAAAGTTTGTTAATGTATGCATTATTTTTGAAAGTGAAGAAAGATGTGCATTAATCTGAAATTGCAAGAAGTGAAAAATAACTGTTTTTGAAATATGATAGTTCTGGTGAATGCTAAATGCAATCTTTTTAAATCTGAATTCAGGAATTAGCTCACCTTGTTTGAACCTTCTAATATGAAATTCAAGAAATCAAGACAATCAACCAAGTGAGTGAGTGTATCCTTAAACACTGAGAGTTCATTGGTTCTTGTGTAATCTTTTATTGCATGAATTTCTAGCAAGGATTATTGCTTAGCCAAACATGGACAGGATAGAGGCAAAAATTTTGTGTAGAATAGACAAACTAGAGCCCAAGAAAGCCATCCCAGGATGAAATTTAACCCATTTTTTCAGAACCTCTTTGAGCTAAAAATTTCTTCTCTGACCCTGTAACATGTTGATAGTAAAGGTCTACCTTAATGCATGCTAAGGATTAAAGAAAATTGTTAGTAGGTTATGTTGGGTAGAAATTGGTTCTACAAGAAAAAAAAAGAGAAAAAAAAGAAAGAAAAGAGCAACTGTGTAAGAAAGATAAGTCTTCAGAAGGAAAAATATGTAACAGAGAAAAATTTTCTGAAGACCAACAATTCAAAATGCTCAAAGAAGAGAAAAGAACTATGTAATAAAGACAGCTAAGAAAAGTAAGACTGACTCAATTAGTTATCCTTAGTATGCCCTTTGAATTCCAAGAAAAACCATAAGTTCTTGATAGCCAGGCCAAGTTACAACCTATGAAGACCTCTTGATCCATGCTTGTATAAGTAGTTGTCTAATGCAATGAAATGAAGTGCAATGATTGAATAACACTTGGTCAGTGAAGGAATGAGTAAACACTCACCCGTGAGATATGAATAGAGAGGATTTCTTGTTTTCATAGTAAAGTGATTCATTTCAATTGTGTAGTAAATTTCAATTTTGGATTTAGTCTGATGAATTGAGGCAGGATTCAGAAGCTGTTGTTTGTGAAAAGTTTGAGTTATTTTTCTTCTTTTGTGTAGTTGTGATTAAGTAAGATCTTTAGTTCACTTTAACTTTTTCTGACCATTTTCTTGAGGACAAGCAAAGTTTTAAGTCAGGGGGAGTTGATAAGTATCCAAAATATATAGATTTTGTAATGTACCTTGTGCATATAATAGACATAAGAGTACCATGTTTGTTACTTTTGTAAGCTAAAATGAACAAATTTAGAATCAAGCATTGTACATTATCGAATGGTTAACAAGAACTACTTAAGCCCAGATTTTGGTATGATTTCAGGCACAAATGAAGAAGGAAAAGAAAAGAAGTCAAAAATACAGAAGCTTCATTAAGAGAAGTCTTATTTCCAGCATTTTTGGAGAATCTCGCTCAAGCGAAATGATAATTCGCTTGAGCAAATAAGTTCACTGAAGTCATAGAAGAGATTCGCCTGAGCGAGATGAAGAAAGAAGAATCAAGGCATCAGGTTGAAGACTCGCTTGAGCGAACCATTAATTCGCTCAAGCGGAATAGAGCCAGAAAGGAAAATGAAGCACTAAGCTTAAACGAACCTTATTCGCTTAAGCTAAAATATTACAGAGAGCAAAGAACAAGCAATCGCTTGAGCGAAGCACTTGTCGCTCAAGCGGAATTCGTCCAGAGCCTAAATTCAAATGATTCGCTAAAGTGGATGAAGGAATGGCTTAAGCGAAAAGGAATAAGGGATCAGTATATGGAGATTCGCTTAAGCGATTTGATACCGCTTGAGCGACTAAGCATGCAGATGAAGCAGGACTCAAAGCTTTCTTCATGTTGAAGTAGTCTATTCGCTTGAGCGAAACTTAAACTCGCTTGAGCGAGTATTTCTTTATATAAGCATACAATAGGGTCACTTCATAGAACGGCTGGGTAGTTCTAGGAAACATTTTGTACTCTCTTTTCTTTATCTTTCTAAGTTTGTAATGGATATAATAAGTAGCTAAACTTCTCATTGGGATTGGATGTAACCATTCATACTTGAAGATCACGTATGATATATTCATGGATCGGGTAACTTTGTTCTACGAATCTTTGTATTCCATTTTATATTCATTGCCTGAATCTACTTGATCACTAGTTTCTTGATTCAAGTTTACGGTTGTTGTTGGAAAACGACTTTCGAAAACGGATCTAAATGGAACACCCATTGTGAGTAGATAACCAGGGATGGTATCTAACGCAATGGACGTCCAAACAATCGTTCTTAAGGCTGGAATAGATTTGAAACGATCAAGGGATTGACGTTATTAAACCTATTCTTATGAATTTCATAGTCAAGGAATTGATATGAATGACTGTGATTGTGATGTAAAGACTCATAGCTCAAAACCTACTTTCATGAATATACATCGTGCATCGGAAGGTAAGATTGGTGAATCCAAATCCCAGTTTTATCACTTGATATTTCCTATTTGTTCATTTGAGTAACTATTCACATATTTCATTTTCATCTATGGAACCACAAATCATGAAAACATTCAAACAAATCTGCCGTAATATTTTGATTTTAAATTACTAACGATCTCCTGTGGGAACGACATTTGTTCTTCGGAACATATACTACAACCGACAAAGTGGTGCACTTGCCACGAGTCAATTTAAAACTGACCATCTGAATGTTTTGGGAATATATCATACCCAAACAACCAACAAGTCTTTGTCTTTAAAAACTAAGAAGAGATTAAAGTGGGTTTGATCATAAAACTGAGTATACTTGATAGGCTTCACTTCTATGTGTTCGAAAATAAACTTCTCTAAGAATATATAGGTGACATGAGATGACTGTTGTTGATCTTGGAAGGAGATATGAACATTGGAAATCTTTTGAAGGAATTTACTATGTGTGCAGGTACCATACTTTTGATGATCTGAAGGGACGTCTAAGAGTTTGATAGTTAAGAACTTTAATACTTGTATGAATAAGGCATTCCTTGATATCTTCAGAGAATAAAGCTAATTCTTGGCTGTATTTCTTCTAGTAATTATGTAGAGATCAATGCTGTAATTTTTTTCTGATTGTATCTGACACATAAGCTGACTTGGTTCAGCTTTTCTGACTTGTGCAGAGTTATTACCTTGAGGTCTTTAGAAAACTGTATTGGCTACTCTACTGATTTATCTTTTATCCTTTTTGATGATAAGCATATTCTTCCTGATAAGAGGTTGACTTCAAATGCATCATCAAATAGTTTTTAGAACATCGTGATTTGTACTTTGAAGTTACGTTCTTATTGATGATTCTGGATGCCCAAAAGTCTAAGGTCTGATTCTATTGATTCATAAGACTTAGAATTCTTGAACTAGATTTTTTTGGTTAAAGTCTAAATTTTGAATTTTGAAGGATCATACTTTTGGTTTTATGGACTCCCCCTATCACTTGTAGCTTGTGCACTTAGTATATAATTCCTGAAACATTTAAATAAACAAGTTACATCACACACAAGCAAACTTCATTTAGTTTAAGTATCTTGATGTATGTTATTAACAAATCCTGGGGTCTGGTCCAGTAATGTAATTGACTTTTTTTCAACCAGACTTATTCTCAACAGGCGGTCATGCTTATGACGATGCACATGTGTGGATTCGAGACACTAAGCAAACTTTTGAATATTTTGAATGCACAGAAAGTATAATTTGCTACTTATCAGCTGGAAGATAAAGTGAGAGTATGATGGTCTAGGACCAAGGTTTAGATGAATGCTGCTAGTGAGCCTTTGATCTGGGCTAATTTTTTAAGGAGATTTCTTGTTGAATATTTTCCTGATAATTATACAATCTAAAAAGAGATTAAGTTCTTGAAATTAGAGCAAGGGAAAATGTCTGGTCTTGAATACACTGCCAAATTTGATGAGTTGTGTGACTTTTATCACCCTTTTTCTTTAGAGGAGACTGAAGGAAACAAATGTCCTAAGTATGAGGTGGAACTATAGATTGAACTCCATAGTATGATTGTGCCATTAGAGATCTGTGATTACCTTACCCTGGTGAATAAAGCTAGGTTGATTGAGGAAGTACAACTATAGAGGGTATCTCATAAAAAGGATAAGAAGCCCTTGAAGGCTAAGGGGTACAGTATCAAGAAAATGGGGTAGTATTTCTATAGTGGCAAGTCTTTAGGCTTATTATCCTTTTTTTTGGTCATGGTTCTAGTGGCCGTTTGGGAAGTAGGTCTTGTTATAATTATGGCCTTAATAAGGGCATTTAAGGCATGATTGTTTGCAAAGGTGACAACCGAGTTTGTAAATTAACAGGGCTAGTACTCCTGTGGCCCGTGGCAGCAATGTCCAATGTGGAGGCCGAAATGATGGTGGCCACGGAGTTTAGCACCAAAGGAGGAATGGTGCATAATCTAGTGGAGTGCAAAATGTTATGGTAGGGCATGTATTCTCTTTTGATGCTTCTGATGTGGTGAGAAATGAGGATCTTATTCAGGTTAAGTGTGTTGCCTATGGTTAAAAATGTAAATGTGATTTATGATTCTAGAGCCATAAATTCTTTCATTTTAGAGAGTTATGTTTAGCGTCTTGGGTTACCAGTGATGTCAATGGAGAATGCTTTCACTGTTTCTACTTCTACGGGTTCTACATTTAAAGTGACCACTATATGTTAAAGGCTAGCATTGATTATTGAAAACTAACCTTTTATGGTGAATCTGGTATGTATGCCTTTGAAAAATCTTAATGTTATTTTAGGCATGGATTGGTTAAGCCAATCATGTGACGATGAACTACTATCATAAGGCAATAATCTTTTTGAAGGATCATGATTCTAAACTCGTGGTGAGTGATGTCTCTGAGCTCTATGCTATTTTGTTTGTTGTTAAGGGGAGGTATAATCTTATTCCTAGTGATATTCCTATGGTATGTGAATTCCATGATGTGTTTCCAGAAGTTATTTCAGAGTTGCCTCTAAGTAGGGAGATTGATTTTGCAATTGATCTGATTCTTGGATTTGAGCTTGTGTCCCAGCGTGTTATAGGATGTCTTCTATGGAGTTGGAAGAAATTAAAAATCAGGTGACTAAATTTATCAAAAAAGGGTTTATTTGGGCGAGTGCCTCACCATGGGGCGCTTTAGTGTTATTGGTGAAAAAGAAGAATGGTAGTTTATGAATATGTATTGACTATCGGTAGTTGGACAAGTTAACTATTAAGAATAAATATCCGTTTCCTAGAATTAATGATTTGTTGGATCAGCTGCGAGGTGCTTATCTGTTTTCCAAGATTGACTTAAGGTCCGGATATCACTAAATTAGGGTGAGACCAGAAGATATCCCGAAGACTGCATTTCAAATTCGTTATGGTCATTTTAAGTATGTTGTGATGCCGTTTGGAGTGACCAACGCTCCAGCCGTGTTTATGGACTACATGAATTAGATTTTCCATCAGTATTTGGATTAGTTTGTGGTGGTGTTCATTGATGATATATTGGTGTATTCCAAATCTCTTGATGAACATGTTCAACACTTTCATGTTATGTTGTAGGTGTTACGAGAAAAGCAATTATATGCTAAGTTGTCAAAATATGAGTTCTGGATGGAAGGTATACAATTGTTGGGCATATGATTTCCTGAGATGGCGTATCTGTTGATCTGTCTAAGATTGAGGCGATTATGGCTTGGGATTGACCTAAGTCAGTGACGGAGATCCGGAGTTTCTTAACCAATTATTACTGTCGTTTCATTGAGTGGTTTTTACACATTGCACTTCCCTTGACTAGACTAACTAAGAAGAATTGTTCGTTTATGTGGATGGAAGCTTTTGAGCTAAGTTTTCAAAATCTGAAGAGGTGTTTGACCACTACACTGGTTTTTACTCTATCAGATGTAACAAAGGAGTTTGTAGTCTATTATAATGCATCAAACTTTGGCCTCGGTTGTATTCTGATGCAAGATGATAGAGCGGTTGCCTATGTTTCTAGGCAGTTGAGACTGCATGAACAAAACTACCCAACCTATGATCTTGAGCTTGTAGTGGTTGTTTTTGCGTTAAAGATATGACGTCATTATTTGTATGGTTTACGTTTTGTAGTTTTCAGTGACCATTTGATCAAAATGAGTTAAACATGAGATAGAGAAAGTGGATATTGTATCTGAAGGATTATGACTTTGATTTGAGATATCATCCTGGAAAGGCAAATGTGATTGCTAATGCCTTAAGTAGAAAAATTTTACATGTGGTTTCATTGATGGCCAAGGAACAAGAGTTATTGGAGGAATTTCATGATATAAACACAGGGGTTGTGGTTAGAGCTTCAAATCAGATGGTTGTGGGTATGTTGAAGATCTCTAATAAGTTCTTGAGTTCTTTGGCTATGGCCCAAGAGTATGATGAGTAGTTGTTAAAGTTGTTAGATGCCCAAGTTAAGGGAAAATAAATGAATTTGATTAAAGGACGTACATATGGCGATTTGAGGACTGTATTGTGATACCTATTAAGGGCGATTTCAAGTAGTTGATATTGTCATAAGTGCATTAGAGTTCTTTGAGTATTCATCTTGTAATCAAGAAAATGTATCATGATTTGAAAAGGGAATGCTGGTGGCCAGGCATAAAGAGGGCGATTATAGAATATGTAGCTTCTTGTGTGATATGCTAGAAGAGTAAGGTTGAGCATCAGAATCCTCCTGGTTTGCTACAACCACCTGAGATCCCTATATGGATGTAGGAAAGCATAGCGATGAATTTTGTATTCGGGTTCCCTCGAACCCAATCTGGTTGTAATGCTATATAGGTTATTGATGACATGTTGACAAAAAGTGCATATTTTCTGGCCTTGAACATGAAATGATCATTGAAGAAGTTGGTGAGATTATACATTAGGGAGATTGTAAGACTTCATAGTGTGTCTTCAAGCATTAGTTCAGACCTTGATCCTCGTTTTACTTCTAGATTCTAGAGAAGTTTACATTAGGAGTTAAGATTGGAGTTGAGGCTAAGTTCAGCCTATCATCCATAGAACGATGGTCAATATAGTGCATTATCCAAAGTTTGGAAGATATGCTTCATGCCTGTGAGCTAAAGTAGGGTGTCTCTTGGGAGCATTATTTGCCATTGATTGAATTTGCATATGACAACATCTACTATAGTAGCATTGGTATGGAAACTTATAAGGCTTTGTATGGTAGGAGATGTCGTACACCTCTATGTTGAAATGAGAATGATGATGCTTTGCATTTAAGGCATGAGATGATTCAACAGTTGAATGATTAAGTGGCTATGATTAGAGAAAAGATGAAGATAGCACATGACAGGTAGAAAAGTTACTATGATAATCGGCACAGGTCGTTTGAATTTCAAGTGGGTGATTTGGTGTTCTTAAGGGTTTCACCCACTAAGGGTGTGGGTCATGTGCTGAAGGGTTAGAAGCTTGATCCTAGATATATACGACCTTACAGAATCTTGGAGCAAATTGGAGTTATGACTCTTTAGCCGATATTCATGATGTGTTCCATGTCTCTCAACTTAGAGCATATATTCCATGTGATACCAGATTCCATTGAGTTGAAGGAGGACTTAACTGTGGAGGCGATTCCCATGTGTGTTAAGGAATATCAGACCAAGCGTCTAAGAAGTAAAGAGGTACCGTTGGTAAAAGTGAGGTGGTAGAGTTTCAATGGAACATCATAGACTTAGGAGTTGGAGTTTGAGATGAGGCGGTTGTATCCCAATTTTTTTATGAGGTACGCTGATTTCAGGGACGGAATCCCTTTTTAAGGGAAAGGGGTGTGTAACATCCTGAATATTAAATTTAATTGTTGGTGATTAGCGGAAACTAACAAATAAGGTATTTGGAATTAATTTTGATTTTTCAAAAATCATTATTAATTATTATGAATTAATTTACAAATAATTAACGTGACAACATTAAATAAATTCACTTGATTAGTTGGCTGTTGAATTTAAAATAAAATTTAATAGGTGATGGTAAATTTGATTTACCAAAGCAATAAAAGTAAAAGCCTTAATTAAAGTTATAAAAGAAAATGGAAAATAAATTAGCAAATAACAATACCGCCCTTAATGAAATAAAAAATCAAAAGCTTTCTCCTTTCTTCACAAGCTCGCATGGGTGTGAGGCAGAGAGAGATCATTTTGCTTTTCCTCAATGACCGTTGCTTCAAGCTTCAAATTGGAGGCCCATTTCGCATCGAAATCTTAAATTAATCACATTTTTGGAACCGGTGGGGTGTGATAAGTCTTGAAAAGACTTATTTATTTGACCATAATTTATGGATTATGTAGGTGATTAAGTTATAAAATATTAATTCTTGAGTTATTTATGTAACAATTGTGCAATTTTTAGAATTCAAGATGTACATGAATAATGTATGGATATTTGATTATTTTAAGACTTATTATGCAAAAATTACAGAGGATGAAATCATGAGCAAAGATAGACCAAGATGAATATAGTATGTATTTGGAATAGTTCAACGTGCTAACATTAATCTCCAACGTGCCTACGCTAGGTTTGGGTGTTTCATGTTTCAGGTTCCAGGTCCAAAGGTACTCACACGTTCATGGAAAGAGTCCACCAGTGTATCTATGCTTCTTACCCATGTTGGCTCACACAATAAAAGGACAGCAAGACCAGAGAGCTAGCGTGTTTATGAGAAACTCACGTCTATAGTCACGTTGGAATGGAAAAGCCACGTGTACTTATAATACCCAGCGTAAGTCTATGCATGCACAAATGAAGAATCAGACCCTAAGTCAGAGAGCCAGCGTAAGAGGGAATCAAGGCTCACATATGCTTACGCCCTATAGTGTCAGACTACGTTGACTAGTTGTGGGGAATCAGGTGAAAGGATCAAGGAGTCAGCATAGTCATGTTGACCATACACCCAAGGATAATGCTGGAACTAAGAAGCACTCAAGGACCTACGCGTGCCTGTGCTCCCTAGTGTAATGCGACGCTGGGATAGATCCAATAGGAGACACCAACTCTAGAGGCTAGGCGTGCTTATGCCCAACCCATGCTATACTTACGTGTATTTGTACCATGATCACAGACCGAGACCAGGGAGCCAACGCTTCTACAGTTATGACATGCTCCCTCATACGCTCGGCATCAGTCCAGGTTCAGCAGGCCAAAGTCCTTACGCTAGCCATCATCGTACTCATGTCTGCCTTGTGGAACCTATGCACACATGGCCAATTATTCTAGCGTCCACCTACACCCACTGGCATCACCACATGCGTATACGAGGGAAATGCATTAGAATTCAATTATTTCAAGCTAATTTGTTGTACTTTGGTTAGTTTAAGTTTTCTTATTTATTTGTATGTCCTTAGAGGACATTTTTGTATTTTATTAATTAGGTAGTTGTTAGTTAAATTTAGTTAGTATTTATAGCTAACTTGCAGTGTAATTGAAAACATAACTCATCATAATTGAAATTTCATTATCTTTCTTCAGATTTCATCTCTCTAAATTCTCTCTACCTACTCTCTACTTATAACCATGTCTTCTTTATCTATGTTCATCTTCTCCTTTACCATCCTTTATAGTTAAGATCTGCTGAAGCTACAATAGAGGTTAATCTTTATTGATTGAAGCTGGATTTCTGTTAATTCATGTTAGAGCAAAGCCATTTGTGAGCATCATCTTCTGGGTTGGAAAATTCAAAACTTATCTAGAGGTTTTCTTTAGAGAGAAATCATGATTGAAGCCTCAGGTATACAAATTGCCTCCTAATGAGGTTTATTGTCACACCTCAATTCTCTAGACACGAATCCCGATGTAATCAAGATAATTAAATAATAAAAATGTGAGTAAATTTTTTGCGTTCGAAATAATTTTAAAAACACCACTATGACTACATCAAGACTTGAACCACAGAAAACCAAAGGGTGAGATTTGATAATCTATAACTGGATCATTAAATAGTTTTCTCATAACGGTATACAAAATAACAGAGTTTACAGCGGAAGAAGAATGTGTATACCGGGAACACGCCTAGTCCCATATATGAGGATATGAGAAAAGGCTCGGCAAGGCATGTAACGGCATATCATAAGCCTAATAGACAACCATCATCTTTTCACATAATTTCATGAACATACAATGCCTAAGATATATGTATATACATATCTATATGGTCATGCATCATACATCTCCAATATTCATAATCTATAATTGACCATATCATTTCAACCCTCGATTTATTTATTTTTAATACTTGTAATACTTAGAGGATTAATAAATCAACATCTTTATATTCATCAAATGGGTATGAATTCCAAGACCCCAATTATTAATATATTAACCACTTATAATATCATTCACAATACATCCATCGATATCAAGAATTATCACTATTGCAGTACACATCTTGTAACACCCCGGTTTTCAAGACTCGAATTTTGATGTGACCGATATAAATAATTAATAAAAATACGGGTAATTTTTTTCACGTTTCAAAGTAAGTCCGATGTCCCACCAAAACCCGAACCACAGAAAACCAAACTTGCCCACAATGGTATACAAAAATAGAGTTTACAGCGGAAGAAGAATATGTATACCGGGCATACGCCTAGTCCCATATATGACGATATGAGAAAAGGCTCGGTAAAGCATGCGATACATATCATAAATCTATTAAATCAGTACCAATCCTTCACTTACAATATACACATGCATTGCCTAAAGTATAATTATATATACATATATATCCGGGGTCATGCCACTACTATCACTATTGTCCATATTTCATAATTGGCCCATTTATTCACCTATTGGCATTAATACAAACATCTCAATCATCATTATACAATATTCAAATTTTCAATTCCTTTAGTACTCATCGGGTCATCACTTACATACTAAACATATATTCACCATTCGCAAATTCAAAGGATTATCTTATACATATCCAAAATTCATTAAGTCATCAATATCATTATATACAATTTACCCAATACATTATAATTCACAAATGATGCCGGCCAAGGCACTTCCACTACCACTATTACCTTCGCCAAAAGCTTTAAATCAAAATCAAAATCTCATCTCGGCCCATGATAACCCTGCATCACAACGCTAAAAGGAGACCACATGGGAGAGTAAGTTATACATTCAAAATGATGAATATAATATACTGTGATTAAGTATACATGCATTCATTCTTCATGTGTACTTTGCTGTAAAATTATTAAATCATCATTAATTCATAATCACATTCTCATAAATAGGCATACATGCTTCATAAATCAAAAATTATATCATAAGCAAGCACAAGCACATACACAATCACATTGCCACTTATCATCAAGGGCATTCACAATCATCATCATCATCTTATTAAATCTTTATTCCATTCCTCCTCGGAAGGGGTCTTTCATCTCTCGTGGTTATCCTATCTCAAATGCCATGCACCTATGGCTAATGCATATGTCGACTCTTTAATAATGCATATACACGGATCCGATTTCATTTCATCAGGTGATCGCAACCATCATATCATTCATTCACATGGGTTTCCCACCTCACAAGGGGTACTACCGCCTCGTGATTGCAACCATGGGTATCATAGGAACTCGCAAGCCCTTTTTCATTTCAACAACCAGGTGATCGTAACCACCGGCTCAATATCATATCATCATCAAGTTCGTTTCCCACCTCGCAAGGGGTACTCCCTTCATGGAATCCCGCAGGATCTTTCATTATTGTGATCGCAACCACATATTCAATGTTATGCCATGCCATGAATGCAAAATGCAATAATGCATATGCCAATCAACTTCACAAGGATATCTCACCCTCTCAATTAGGGGTATATTATATTTTTGGTTTTTTATTATCGTTGGTATACAATCAACCACAAGGCCCCTCAAGGCTCAACTTTTACATTTTCATAAATCCACACATGGCAATCATAGTATATCAATCATCATAACATTTATCCACGTATAGAAGCCAACAAGACATTTTAAAACGTACATTCAACAATCATCATTGCATCTCATACGTATAAGTCAATACTTGCATTAATCATATTAGCACCACACTCATCCAAAATAGCAACCACTGCTTATTCAAGGGCATGTTCAACAACAACGTCCCTTTCCATTCAACCATATTATTTATCATTCAATATATGTGGTATCCTCAACTTTTAATCATCATCGACACTATTTCAATCCATTGATTTATACCCTCATTGCCATTTAATTGTCCTCTTATTAATTTCGTCATCACACAAAGTGTGTCATGTAACCATATCACTTACTTCCCATCATGCTTCATAATATATCCATAGTTGTGAAGCATACATGTATTCATAACCTAACATAGGCATGCACATATCTTGTCAAGGCCTTAAGCCATTCCTCAATCACCACCAAGACACACCACACATGTACCCCTAATGAAATCACTCGTTTTTACATACTAAAAGGGGTTTTGGGTAATAATAAGCCCATGATAAATTTCAACATGAAGACATGAAAAGAAGCTTAATTTTAGTCTTAAAACTAGTGGGACAAGTCACAAATATCACCTATTAGTCCTAAATTAACAACCATAAAAAGTTGGGTTCAAAACCCTCTAGAACTTGAATTTTTCAATGCAACATGTTTGGTATTTTTCACCTAATGAGAGTTAGAAAACTCCAATTAAAGTGAGACCAATTCTCACACCTCTGTAACATAATTATCTACAACTTCCATGAAGAACTCGGAGGCCAAAAATGTCATTAAGATGCCCAAACAGGCCAAAAACAGCAAAGAAAATAGAGCAGCATGACAGTGGCCACAACAGGGCCATGAATCGATTCCCATATATGGTGAATCGATTCATGTGTCAAAAGGTCCAAAATTGGCTTACAGAGAGGTAGGAATCGACTCCTATATCCCATGAATCGATTCATGCGTTCAAATGCCCAAAAATAGTGAAACAGAGGGGTATGAATTGATTCATCCCCCTAGTGTGAATCGATTCACACGTCCCTGCCCAATTGAACAGTAATTCCAGCAAGCTTTGAATCGATTCGAGCCTTTCTTGAATGGATTCAAGCTTGGCAAATCAGACCCCTGCTGCATTTTATGCAGAAAATTACCCAAATTCCAACTTCTAATCACTCTAACTTTTTCATACAAATTCCAATGCTCACCAAATTTTAACACGAACTTATATATATTATTTGTGACGTGTGGCCACCGGCCATACACAAAAATTCCCAAAAATAAGGGACTTATGCGCATAAATATGTTTTACCCATTTTAAGGCACTTTTGTGCAACTCAAGGGCCTATTCTCATTGGAATTGGCCCGTTCCAATTTCTACAAGTCATAAACTACCAATATGGGCTATTGGAACTACCGCATGCCATCAAAACCACATAAAACTCTATTTGGCCCTATGAGTTCCCCAATTATGCATAAAACTCAAACTTATCACCAATATCATCACAATGGCTATCATATTAATGCCAAACATCCATATAAATTCTTAATTCACAAAACATATACTTCATCCCCTCAAGGATGGTTCATTAACATGTACATATTTCAACCCTTCATGGGTTATTCATCAACATATATACATATATATTATCATCAATAGCCAATAATTTTCCATTCACATCATTTCACTATAAACATGGTAAGGTAAGCATGAGTATCATGACATACAATAATCATCAATTATATAACTCATGCAATTTGAATGTAAACTCCTCTCCTACCTCGAGAGAAGAACCACAACTTGAATGCTTCGATCATTCCACTCCATCATCCAGAAGACAATCTACACAACATACATATATGTATTCATTCAATCATAAGCCATCACAAGGCTTTCATCATAATTCTTAAACAATCACAAACATCCCTTAAGGCTTGGTAACAAGTTCTAAATGTGTCAAAACACCTATTCACATACTTGTGTTAGGCTTCAGGAATTCCTTTCCCAAAACCAAGATTTTCTAAATCTCAAAAGGGCTAACCAACCCAACAACAACAATGTCACATCCTTACCAATATTACTCCCAATCACATATAAGTCATCATAGATCCTTTTAGCTTCTTTTAAGACCCTCATCAATCAACCACATATTATGGCCTAAGGCCTTATCAAATCACAATCTTATTCCATTTGTTTACCCTATCACAACCATCATGGTTTTGGTGTTCAAACTTACCATTATTCATTTAAAGGACATACTTATCTATAGGTTCCCATACTAATGACTTTCAACCATCACCATTAACCACTTACCTCCATTAATGGCATCCCTCATCATCAATAAGTATCCTCCCAACATCATCAACAATACCAATATTTTAAATATCATATATTTCCATCTAAAATCAATCCTTAAACCAATATTACATATTTTCCCCAAATTCTTAAGGCTAGGGTTTCATCAAAACCCAACCACCATTATTAATATTCATCAACCATCATCAATGGCTATATTTCCTTATTAATATCATTCCCTCACATCATTAAACATACATTCTACTCACATTTTACATTTCCCCCAATTCCTAGGGTTAGGGTTTCATTAAAAATCCAACAACCACCATAAATAATCATCATCTTCCACCACCAAACACCATATTTTCATGTACCCCTTTACATCAACACAAAAACACATATTTATAACACCTCACCTTTAGGTTTTGCCTAAAAATGGTTCCTAATCCATAACCCTTACATATTTTACACTCCCCCAACAAATAAACTCATAACCAATGGCATAAGCTCAATAAAAATGGTAAGGAACTTACCCCAAGCCAACAAACAAGCGAGCTTCCAAAAGAGGGAAAAGCCACACGAAAATAGGAAGAAGAGAGGAGAAGGAACTTCAAACTCCAAGCTTCCTTCAAGCTTCCTTGAGAACGAAAATGGAAGGGGAACGAGTGTAACATCCCGAATTTTATAAAAATGAATAAATATGTGGAATAAATATTGAATAAATATAAATGGACTAATGAGTGTCCCAAAAATATTGGAATTATTAAGTTGGGGTTTATTAGGAATATTTATGATTTACTGAGACTTAAGGAGTTAAAATTATACCCGGTTAAAATATAAGTGTCGGACCAAGTATCTCCGATTGAGATACCGTTGGTCAGGGCTATTAAGGATATTAATGGGAGTCTGAATATATATTCGGAATAATTTTTAGATAATGTATCGAGCCCGAACTGAGAGCCTGTTTATTATAAAACGATGAACTTTTAATGGAGATTTAAAAATTAAAACCAAAAAGCCTATTCTTCTCTCCTTACTTTCGTTGGTTTCTTGCTTCCATTGGTAATCACATTTCTTCTTCTTCTCCTCTTATTTCCCTTCTCCATTTCTTCTTCTTCTTCTCTTCAAAACCCTAAGCTCATGGTGGCCCTCTTTTCCTACACCATTTTTGTCTCTTTGGAGCTTGAAGGAGAAGCTTGTAGCTGGAACTCTCCCTCTCTTCTCCTCTATTTTCATGTGACTTTCTCTCTCCCTTGGAAGCTCATGACTAACTCTTGGTTGAGGTAAGTTCCTCATCATTTTCATGAGCTTTATGCCCTAGATTTTGGGTTCTTGGTATTTAGGGGAGTATTTATTGCATAAGGGTTGTTGGGAGAGCATTAAACATGGAAACCCTAAGGTGGGGTGGTTTTAAATGCAAGTTTTATGAGCCTTTAATGGGGTACACGAAATTAATACTTGGATGGGTGGAAAAATTGATGAGTATTTATGATGGTGATGAGTTTTTAGTGAAACCCTAACTCTAATGAATTGGGGGAAGTGTAAAATATGAATGGAATGTATGTTAAATGATGTTAGAGAATGATGTTAAGGATGAGACATAGCCATTAATGATGGTTGGTGAATATTGATGATGGTTGTTGGGTTCTTATGAAACCCTAGCCCTAAGAATTTAGGGAAAATAAATATATTATAATTTGAGAGGTTAGTTGAATGTGGATAGGTGATATTTAAGGTTGAAGGTTACTTGAAATGGTAGAGGACCATTTATGGTGAAATCTATAGATAAGTGTTGTTATGAATGTAGAATGTGAGGGATTGGTATGATAAGATTGTGACTTGATGAGGTTCTAGATCATTTGTGGTGTGCCATTTAAATTTGATTAATTAATTATGGTTATTGAAGGATATGAGAGCTAAGTTGAATATTAAGTGATAATGATGATGTTTGAAGGATTGAGGTGATTTGAGATTACACTATGTAATGGATGAGATGATGATGTTGTTGGGTTTAGTTGGTCTTTAAGATCTAGAGGATCTTGGCCTTGGGAAAGGAATTCCCGAAGCCTAACACAATTGCATAAGTCGATGTTTAACAAGTTTAGGACTTGATGTTGAGCTTTATGATAAGCTAGCAAATGTTTAGAATTATGATGGTTATTGATTACGTGAATGCACATGTGTGTGGTATGTAGATTGCATTACGGATTATGTGGCGGAGCTTTCAGAGCGTGCATTCGGATTTTGACTCTTCCCTCAGAGTAGGAGAGGAGTTTACATTCAAATTGCATGAGTAGAACGGTAGTGATTATTGTATGTGATGAATACTCATGCTTGCCTTGCCATGTAGATATTGAAATAATCTGAATGATTATTTGATGATATTTGAGAAATGGTGTATGAGAATGTGTATTAAGTGTTAAGAATATATATATATATATATATATATATGTGTGTGATGAAGATGAGTTAATTTTGATATGGTTAATGAATTGGAATGGAAATTATTGAGTATGAATGATTGAGGCAAGTTCTAAATACCTAATAAGAGGTGAATAATGTGTTGGAATTGTCCAAATTGAATTGGTATGAGTTTTGGTATGTAAAGTTATTAATTCCTCACGTTTCTGCACTTGAACTGATATTCTCGCTCAAGCGAGATGGATTCTCGCCCAAGCGAGAATCCCCTGTACCCTTATTATGGCCTCTGGCCTAATCTAGCTTAGGCGAGTGAGCTATTCGCTCAAGCGAGACGAGTGTGAAGTGAGCAGAAGAGACACTGGACGAATCTCGCTCAAGCGGGCGTGGCGGTGCTTGAGCGAGCAAGAGAGGAAATTGATTCTGGATGTTTTTCGCTCAAGCAAGCGTGAGACGCTTGAGCGAGTGTGGGGGTTTGATGCTGGAGCAATTCTCGCTCAAGCGAGTGGCCAACACTGGTGTGCCTCGCTCAAGAGAGAAATGTATGGAATGGAGGGATGGCCTCTGGCCGAATCTCGCCTAAGCGAGCGAGTGCCTCACTCAAGCGATTGTTGGTGGAATTTGATACTGGACAATTCTCGCTCGAGCGAGTAACCGAGTGTAAGGGTGTTTCGCCCGAGCGAGCGAGCGTGGAAAGGACACTGGCGTGTTTACGCCCGAGCGAGCCGAGGCGCTCAAGCGAGATGGAATTGTCTCGCTCAAGCGAGTGGGGGTCTCGCTTGAGCGAGTGACCCCTGATGGAAATTTTATTTCCTTTTCTTAATTTGATGGTGTTGAGCCCTTCCCTTTGTATTGTAAGATGATTGAGGGGAGGTATAGGGGTATATATAACTATGACATAATATGGTGGTGTTGGATAATGATTAAAATATTGGGATAACTTGTCAATGCCCATAACATATAATAAGAAACATAATTATCGACTACTAAGATGGAGTACAAAAGAATGACAAATAGGGTTTGATGATGGGGTTATGAGATATACCCTGGGATGATTATGAGATTGAAGAGAGAATGATTAAATAACATAGTACTAGTTCTAAACCGATGAATCGGAGTCGATATTGGCATCGTGTGGTAATAAATGATGTTATGACCATTTCTCAAATAAAAAGGAAAAATGTTATTGATGATGAAGTGGTGAATTGCCACTGTAGTGTATACAAGTATGATCTTGTACGTATGGTCTAAAATTGTAATAGTGGATTGTTGTATTGCCATACTAGATATGTGGCAACAGTGATGAATAATAAGTTGAGAACCACTAAATGAATGCGTGGTAATATTGATAAATAATACCTGATGTATAAAACCATGGTGGTTGAATACAAGTATTGACTAGCCATATGATCTGAAATATATATATATATATATATATATGTGATGTGTTGAGATGTAAAGTCAAGTACATGATTGTGATGGGCATAAGTGTAAGTGCCATATATGGAATGATGAATATGCCTCGAATAATTCTAAGTGTGGATTAATATGATGATGCTTGTTGTGCCTTCTGCTTGTTATGAAATGATGTTTGTGGCCATTGAAGTCCCAATTATATGAATGATATGCCTTGAGGGGCTTTGTAAATGATTATATGATTATTGAAAAGGCTAAATCAAATTATATCCCTAATTGAGAGGGTGAGATATCCTTGCGAGGTTATTGGGCACTTGCATTATTGCATTGCTGCATTCATGGCATAGCATGGCATTGATATAAATCGTTATTGAATATATCACCTTGCGGGGTGCCACGAAGGGTATATCCCGGAGTGACGACGATGTTATCGTGTTTATGAATATATCACCTTGCGGGGTGCCACGAAGGGTATATCCCGGAGTGAAGACGATGTTATCGTGTTTATGAATATATCACCTTGCGGGGTGCCACGAAGGGTATATCCCGGAGTGAAGACGATGTTATCGTGTTTATGAATATATCACCTTGCGGGGTGCCACGAAGGGTATATCCCGGAGTGAAGATGATGTTATCGTGTTTATGAATATATCACCTTGCGGGGTGCCACGAAGGGTATATCCCGGAGTGAAGATGATGTTATCGTGTTTATGAATATATCACCTTGCGGGGTGCCACGAAGGGTATATCCCACAGTGAAGACGATGTTGTCGTGTTTATGAATATATCACCTTGCGGGGTACCACGAAGGGTATATCCCGGAGTGAAGACGATGTTATCGTGTTTATGAGTATATCACCTTGCGGGGTGCCATGAAGGGTATATCCCGGAGTGATGATGATAATTTAAGTGATTGTGATCATTATTGGATTAAAAATCGGATCCGTTGCATATGCATTAAACAGTTGACATGTGCATTAGCCATAGATGCATGGCATTTGAGGTGGGATGACCACGAGAGAAGAGAAACCCCTTGCAAAGAGGAAGTGAATAAAGATTTAATAAAATGATGATGATGATGGTGAATGCCCTTGATGATAAGTGGCAATGTGATTGTGTATATGCTTGTGCTTGCTTATGTTGTGAATTGAGATGTATGATGTTTGTATGCCTATTATAATATTGTGATGATGACTGAATGATAATCTAATGGCCTTATAGCAAAGCACACATGATGATTATATGCATATACACATGATCATAATATATTTATATTCGTCATTTTGAATGTATAACTCACTCTCCCATGTGGTCTCCTTTTTAGCATTGTGATACAGGTTGCCATGGGATGAGTTTGGATTTTAAATCAAAGCTTTAGTGAAGGTAAACAGTGGTAGAGGAAGTGGCTTGTCCAGCATCATTTGTGAACTATCATGTATTGAATTTATGAAATGAATAAGTTGCTTATGATGATATAAAGGATTTAGTGATTTTGGATGTGTATAAGATAATCCTTTGAATTTGTGAATGGTGAATATAAATGTAGTACGTAAGAGATGATTTAATGTGTACTAGAGGGATTGAAATTGAATGATGAACATTGATGATTGTGGAAGTTGGGAGAAGATCCCGGTATGTATATGTATATGTTTATAATTGTGTCTTAGGCAAGCATGTGTATGTTGTGAGTGAATTAGACGAGCTTTGTTTCAGTAGGTATATGTCAGGTATTTCCATGCTTTGCCGAGCCTTTTCTCATATCGTCATATATGGGACTAGGCGTTTGCCCGGTATACATATTCTTCTTCCGCTGTAAACTCTACTATTTTTGTATACCGTTATGGGCATTTTAGCTATCGATCCAGTCTTAGTTTATTAAATCGTACGCTTCAGTTTTCTGTGATTCGGGTCTTGATGTAATCGTTGAGGATTTTCAAACGTGAAAAATTTACCCGCATTTTTATTAATTATTATCTTGGTTACATTGGGATCCGAGCCCAGAAAACCGGGGTGTTATAAAGAGCATAAAGCCTCCTCTAGGTTTTTGAGAAGAAGAAGAAGAAAAAGAAGAAGAAGAAGAGAGTAATGAGAGAAAAGCAAAGTGTGTTTGCCCTTGGAGAAGAAGTGCCGTGAGATAGAGAGTGAAAATTAGGTTTTTCATTTAAATTCTTAACTTACCACTTAAACTTCTCCGTTTTATTATGAACAGGATCCCTGTTCGGACTCAATACTAAATCTAAAAATTATTCCGAAGGCATATTCAGATTCCCAATAATATTCTTAACAGCCCTGACCAACAGAATCTCAATCGGAGATACTTGGTCCGACACCCATATCTTCACCGGGTATAATTTAACTCTTAAAGCCCCAATAAATTATAAATATTCCTCATAAATCTCAATTTAACTATTTCAATATTTTTGGGACACTTATTAACCCATTTATAATTATTTAATATTTATTCCTCCTATTTAATCATTTTTATAAAATTCGGGATGTTACACATCTCATCCATAATACAATAATTTACAATTGCTGCCGGCCAAGGCATTCCATTACCACTATTTTACCTTTACAAAAGCTTTTCTTTAAAATATCCTCATCCCATGACATTCCTGCATTAATACTAAAAATGGACCACATAGGAGAGTGAGTTATACATTTCAAATGACGATATGAATACAATTGAAATTATGTGCATATGCATATCAACATCATGTATGCTTTACTAAACACATCAACAATCATCATAATCTATTCATTTCAATAATATACATATCATGTATTCATCCATCGATTCATAGCAAAGCAATCATATATACACATCTCTTATCTATGCCACTATAGGCCAACATCATCATCATCATCAACCATTCATATATTGTCTCAAAGCCACAGAGGGCCAACAATTATCATCATCAATCATACATAAACATGCCCTTCATCACGTTGGGCCATCACACATATATCATCACATTCAATACCACTTCGTGTATTCATATCATTTATTAATTTTATGTGGTCTTTTAGGTACTCAATTACCCATCTCATCAACATCATACCATAATCTCAATCATCATCAATCATCATCATCTTCTGGCATATCTTCATGCTATATGCAAATGCTCTTATGGCTAATGCATATGCACAATGGAATAGACAACAAATATGGATCCGACTGTGGGAATAAACACCAACTATGGGTCAAGCATGATCACATACCATGCCCCTACTGCAGTAGTATAATGTGTACACATATATCATAATGCATGCATAATCACCATACTTTTACTGGTACCAAACCGCATCGCCCATTTGCAACACCAGTCATTTTCACCATGACCGCGGTAAACAACATAATCAATATATGGTCCAACCATGATTCATACCATGGCAGCTGTGATCCATAGGACCACTGGGGAAACCTGCTCCTCAAGAGCCACCCCCACAAGGGTCAACCACATGCAGCTCCGTGTAGCTCAGCATGGGCAGCTTCATGACTTATACACCGAGTCACAGGGGAAACAACAAGAATGCTCGTGCACTGGGCCGCCCTCCCACTGGGCCAACCGGGGGAATCCCCTAATATTCCAGCACCGGCAGCGTATGATATGCGATGGATGCAATGCAATGCAAATCAAATGTATTTCTTACACTATTCATCCTAAATGCCACTTATCAAACATCATCATCATAATCACCAACACCACCATACACACCTTAGTGGATTTTATCATTGTTGGCTTTAGCCATTGTTTTCAAGTTTTATATATGGCATTTTTATCTCAATATATCATTTATTATACATGCAAGTCAACACTTGCAATCAACCACAATGGCATCACAAACATCACAAAAATCTTTCATCAATACCACCACATAATCAATTAGTATATTTTTATATCATTATTCATTACCATTGTTTCATAATTAGTGTGGCAATGCAACAAATCATCAATACAATTTTAAACCACTCATACAAGATCACACTTGTATAAAATACAACGGCATTTAACAAATTGTCAATAATAACATTCATCCTTTTATTCAAGGAATGATCACAACATCATTTATTATCACACAATACCAATGTAATCTCCGATTCATCGGTTTATAACAAACACCTCGTCATTTAATCATTCTCTCATTGGTTTCATAATCACTCCAGGGTGTATCTCATAACCCCATCATCAAATTCTCATTACCATTCTTTCATATCCTATTCTTGGTGGTCAACTTTTATGTTTTTCATAACATATCATGGGCATAAACGAATTATCCTAATGTTTTAATCAATATCAAACACCTCCATATTATATCATGATTATATACCCCTTTATACATTCCCTCAAATATCTCAGAATACAAAGGAAGGGGTCTATCATAAGCCCCAAACAAAGAAAATGAAATAAAATTCCATTCTAGGCAACTCGCTTGAGCGAGACCCTCACTCGCTTGAGCGAGATTAACATAGCTCGCTTGGGCGAGCTACATCGTGCGTAAGCGAAAAGCTTCCAGTAGCGTATCCATGCTCGCTCACTTGAGCGAGGCTCCTCTCACCTGATTACTCGCTTGAGCGAAAACCATCCAGTATCCAATTCCATACTCGCTCGCTTGAGCAAGACTCAACATGCCTCATCACTCGCTTAAGGGAGATCCACCCAGAACTATTTCCATCTCGCTCGCTCAAGCACAGCCATAATATAAAGCAAGTAAATATGAAGGTAAATATGAAGGTAAATATAAGGAAGGAAATGCCTGGCTGAGCTTAATATCAACCACAATATAAAGCAGTGAGCAGTTCAAGCTCCACTAATGCTTAACTATAACCATAACTATCAACATTAAGTGACAATCACTCTTTAACAATATTTTAACTGATATAATTCATCAATGAGCAATCAATGCTCTGATACCAGGCTATAACACCCTGGCCCGAAAATAGGGGTGAATTTTTCACGATCGACATTAATTATAAGTAAAAGGAATTCAATACATATAATGCCAAGTAATTACGTCGAATTATTTAATAACCTATCTCATATATGAAGATATGAGAAGGTATCAGAGTGCTCCTTGGACGACCAGACTCGAGGCCATCCCAAGGGAAAAACAGAAGATGTAATTAAATTTAAGAGTTATTAATATATATATATATATATATATATATATATGAAAAAGAGGATGAAAGATGCCTGATTGATTTGTTAAACAATAGAAATATAATTTCATAATAGTAATATCATTCATACATTATGAAGGTCATTAATGAAAATTAGCCATACACATACGGTCTAATTTTCCTACATGACCTCCAAGATCAACTATCATCAAATTAATTTCAAAATAAGCATATACACACCATGTGCTATACAAAATGAATATATATATATATATGTCGGCCAAGGCTCACCTATATTCCTTCCGCATTTACCTTCATCATTCCTCGACCTCCAAAAGAGTAGGATTTTACATCATACCTACATCAAACTTAAAAATGGCAACTAAGAGGTGAGTAACATAATCCAAATATATCAAAGTCATACATTATGATGATATTTATACATACTTATGTATGATACATTTCTTAACAACATCATACCTTTATTCACATAACATATCATTTCATTGTAACATAATACATATTCAAAGGAATACATCCATAACACACATATTCATTTCATTATCATTAATAATATCATCATCATACACATAGTGTTAGTATCACATTTCTCTCCTCTTTATTTCTCAATCATCCATCGCCACCTCGGGCTTCCAACTAGGCATATCTCCTGCTATATGCAAATGCTCTTAAAGCTAATGCATATGCACAAAGGAATTATCATCAAATACGGATCCAACTGTGGGAAAACAACAACATAACGAATGTGGGACAAGCATAGGTGTGCTACTATGCCCCTATTGCAGTAGTAAAATGTGTACACATATATCTCAATTCATGCATGCTTACAACATCGTACTTTTACTGGTACCAAACCGCTCTCGGCCATCTGTAGCACTAGTCACCCGTGACTTGTGGACCAACATTATGGCCTTACTTGCCAGAGTGCTACGGGCCTCCCCCGAACACACATTAAGGGAGCCGTGCCCCGTTGGACACCAAGATAAACTACTCATCACAGAGCTGCCCTCCCACAGGGCCTGCCACATAGGATGCCTCGTCACCGAACTAAGGGCAGCTTCGTGATTCCCCGAATCACTAGGGAACAATAACAGTATACCCGTGCACTGGGTCGCCCACCCACTGGGCCCGTCTATTGGAACCCCTAACATTCCATATAAGAAGCGAATGATTTGCCATGGATGCAAATGCCAATCAATGCACTCTTACATTATGCATCCTAAACGCCACTCAATCAATCGCCCATTTACTACTACCACTTAGTGGATTTCATTATTCTCAATCTTTACCAATTCTCATTGGAACTCATACACATCAGTAGTTAGCGGCAATCACATTTATCAATTCACATATACATAATTGAGATATTTCACATCATTGATTTCAATTCAAAACATGGTCTCAGACCATCATGACATATTTCATCAATATATTCAACATAATATCAGATTCGGTCTCGATACCGGTACTAAAGTATGAATATCACTTCATCTGTTCTGTGCACGATACTGACTCAGCGGTAAAACATCAGACTAATAAGACCGTATAGGTGATCTCCCTATGTCGGTATGTCCGTGTTAACACCTCACATATCGGATGGAATCCGTTCTACATATCAGAGACATAAGGGATAATCGTAAGTGGCTTAGGTAATAACACTCATTCCCATTACTGGTATTGGGGACATTTCCCCGAAAGATAAATTTTACACCCCTTAAGGCACACTTGTCTCCCACGTCAACGTGTAAGGTCGGTATGAAGGATCTTCAGAACATCTAGATTAGTCTTCTCTCACCGGGATACCGGATAATCATACTAGATACATACAACACCAGTATAAAACCTCAGTCATCCATTGACTCTCGTGGCTAGTCCCACATCGGATCATTGACTCCGACTCTGACCAGTTCAATATCATATTCATCATCTCAAACACATGCCACATAACATCAATCATTCTAAATGCACTCAAATCATGAAATCATTACATCGTCCACCCAAGCAATTATTAAACACAATCACATATACATATTTTCACATCATCGATGGATGAAATCATGCATTTAGAATAGTTACCCCTCCTACCTCAAGAGAAGTAGTAATCAACGCGGTCTGATGATTCCACCTTATCAATGGGGTTATTTCCTACATTACAATATGTCAAACAATCAATTTTCTATTCAGACCACTAAGATTTAAATGTATATTCATTTACTTGGTGTCTATATCGCTTTAAATTCTCAAACCTCATTTATTTCATTAATACTACCATAACCACCACGGTTTAGGTGCCTACATTTATTATTATGTACTTTTAATGTCAAACCCATTAATGGGTTCCCACATTGATGGTTCCTAATAACCATCATCAATTATTAAGCTTCATTAATGGCCATTCACCATTAATAACATCATTTCACCTCACCAATAATAATTATCTAACACAATAAGTGCTTCTCCACCCATATTTTTCATTTCCCCTAAATCATAGGGTTAAGGTTTCTCTAAAACCTAACAACACTCATTAAATCACTTTTCTAACATCAAAACCCCAAAACCCATAGTTCATACTCTTGAGAAATAGCAAGAGTTTACCTTAAGAGAAGAAGGGAGTGGGTTTTCTAAAGGGAAATAGAGCCATCCAAAAATGAGGAGAAAGAAGGGTGAGACTTCAAACTCCAAACTCTTCCAAGCTCCTCCAAGAATGGAAATGGGAGAGGAGAAGAGAGCGACCACCCTTTTTGCTTAGGGTTTTTGAAAAGAAGTAGAAGAAGAAATGAAGGAGAAGAATAGAGAAGAAGAAGAGGCAAGGTGTTTGTCAAGAGGGACCAAGAAGCTGAAGGGAATAAGAAGAGAAAAATGGGCCATTTGGCTTTATTTTTAATCCCTCTTTTAAAGATTCATCGTTTTATGATAAACAGGATCTTTGTTCAGGCTTAATACTTTATCCAAAAATTATTCCGAATACATCTTCGGATTCCCAATAATATCGTTAACAGCCCTGACCAATATCATCCCAATTGGAGATACTTGGTCTGACACCCATACTTCAACCGGGCTCATTTTTAGCTTATCTGGTTCTAGTACTTTATAAACAATTCCCAAAAATCTTAATTTATTCATTCCCAATATTTTGGAACATTAAATAACCCAAATATAATTATTTAACATTTATCTTGTTAATTAATCCTTTATTTTAAAATCTTAGGGTGTTACAATATACCCCTTTATACATTCCCTCAAATGTCTCATAATACAAAGGAAGGAGGGTCTTTTATAAGCCCAAAACAAAGAAAATGAAATAAAATTCCATTCTGGGTAACTCGCTTGAGCGAGATTAATATAGTTCACTTGGGCGAGCTCCATCGTGCGTAATCGAAAAGCTTCCAGTAGCGTATCCACGCTCGCTCGCTTGAGCGAGGCTCCTCTCACCTGATTACTTGCTTGAGCAAAAACCATCTAGTATCCAATTCCATACTCACTTGAGCGAGACTCAACATGCCTCATCACTCGCTTAAGCGAGATCTACCCAGAACCATTTCCATCTCGCTCGCTCAAGCGCGGCCACACCCGCTTGAGCGAGATTCGTCCAGTAGCTTACCCTTCTATGTTGTACACGTCTTGCTGAGCGAGATTCATGTTCACCTGAGTGAAATTGGGCCAGAGGCCACTCTCCTGATACAGGGGACTCTCGCTTAAGCGAGATCAACATCATACCCTCAAAATCAGGTTTTTCATACCCCTCACATATGCTATTATCCTTATAAGGTAAAATTGGCCTAAGTTAACAATTTTCATACATTGTATCATGCATGTGAGGCCTACTCCAACAAGTTATACTTCTCAATTTAGATTTAATTCATCAATTACCTATGGGAGGATCTACAACACTTTTCATCACTACCTCACCTATCTTTTTGCATAGTCATCATAAACATATTTTCACACTTTAGGTAATTCACCCATCTATGGGTCTATATCATCAATTTACTTATCTCCAACAAAAGGGACAACTAATCACTCATCATCATTATACATATACATATATGCAATTTCTTAACATTCAATAAAGACCAAGCCATCATTCATCACATCATCAATTCAATATTTAACACATTTATGGCAAGGCAATGCATGAGTTCATACATATTCATAATTCAACAATTATTCACTCATGCAATTTGAAATGCAAACTCCTCTCCTACCTCGAGAGAAGAACTGCAATCCAAATGCTCCGATTGCTCTGCATCGTCATCTGGAACACAATTTTCTTATCAATAAACACACATACACACATATATAATGCCATTAATAAGCCATCATAAGGCATCATCTCTTAAGACTCATTATCTAGTCCTAGACTTGTCTAAACCCCAATTCATACGCTTATGTTAGGCTTTGGGAATTCCTTTCCCAAAACCAAGGCTTTCTAAGTTTCAAAGAGGGTTAAACAATTCCATCAACAATAATATCATGGCCCTTATCCATAAGGCTTCCAATATCTCATAAATCATATAATTGCCATCATAAATCCTTTTAGTTTCTTTTAAGACCACCATAAATCAACCATCT
This sequence comes from Clitoria ternatea, assembly GCA_037962975.1. NCBI lineage: Eukaryota > Viridiplantae > Streptophyta > Magnoliopsida > Fabales > Fabaceae > Clitoria > Clitoria ternatea. Next base: position 38,574,902 of record CM075672.1, on the reverse strand, counting down.
CAAGTGGCACACATTATGGTCTAAGGCCTTATTAAATCACAATCTTATTTCATTTATCCATCACCAGCGGTTATCCTCCATTATTATCTTTATCACTAATAACAACACTCAACATTGATCATCATTTATCTATTCTCAAGATCAATTCCTCAAATCATTCGACTTACCTACATGCATATATCACCATACACAACCTTATGAACTTAGTTCAAAATTTTACCAATCTCATTAATCAATCTCAATGCTTCTAAAATTCATTCCCCTCATATACATCATTCTAAGGCATTCATAATCATCAAAATCATCAACTTGGCTAAAACCCCCAAATCATCAACACTTAGGGTTTTCACTTAAATCACCCAACAACAACTTCAACCCATTTCTAAAATCCATATGAAAACCATAACCCTTATCCATTTCTAGAACCACACCATAATCAAGAATCACATTTTCAAGCCATTCAACCTAGGGTTTACATTATTTTCTTTAACACTCATAACTTCTAATATAACCACTTCAAACCCAACATCATAAAACCACAATTAAGATAAGGTGGAGATAAGAAATCTTTACCTTAAGTCCAAGCCCCATCCAAACGAAAATCAAGAAGGAGGAAAGGGAAGATGGTTTATGCAAGCTTCCATGCTCCACAATTGCTTCACATTTCCAAGTTTAGTTTTTATTTTTGGCAAAAGAAAGAAGAAGCATGGAGGTGGACGATTGGTGGAGGAGAATGGAAGAAGAAAAAGAAAAAGAATGGAGAATGGTGAGAGGGAAAGATGCCACCGAAAATGAGGGAGAAAGAAGTGAGAAATGTATAAAATTTGGACATTGTCCATTGGATAAAATCATGCATTTTTCTTTTTGTCCATTGTGTCATAGAACCCCATATCCATTGGGTAATAGCATGAAAAGCAATATGGGAGAGAGAGAGGAAGTGAACGGCTGGGTGGGGAGAAGAAAAGGGAGTTTTCATTTTCTTTTTAATTCCATTTGGTTCATATTTTTGCCGTTTAATGTCGTATGTCGAGTCCAATTAATTATTTCTTTAATACTAAAAATTATTTCAGCTATATCACCTTAACCACAATAATTTTCTAAACATTCAAGGCCCATCAAATATTTAATTTGATGAAATGGGTCCCACATCATTTGTTAAATCACCCGGTTTTGGAAGTTTCCAATTTACCGATAATTTCGCCTCTAATGTCTAATAAAATCTCCCATAATTATTGGAATATAATTAATCAAACATCATTATCTAACGATTTTATTCTCTTTAAAATCAGGATGTTACATTTATGCTTTGTTCTTGTGATTTTAATTGACATTGTATGCTGAAGCTAATTCCAACCTACTTCCATTACTTTCAACTACATCAATTTCTATTGCATTTTTTTGTTTGTTGTTGTGTGTCCACTAAAATTCCATAAAAATTAGAATATAGCAAAAAGAAAAAATAATGTGTTGCATGCATTTTTGTTTGGTTCAGATAGTATCAGCCTTAGGTTGAGATAATTGACTCAATCCCCGTGGGAATGATACAAATATACTCAGTTTAACGATCGGTGCGCTTGCCAATGAAATTTAATTCCAATGAATTTGCTCAAGTTAACGGTGCCGTTGCTGGGGATTGGTGATTAATATCATCAATCCTTGGGCTAGTACTAGACTCAACCTTTTTAATTTCATTGATAGTTTGTAGTTATTTTGCTTATAGTTTCTTTTTAAGTAGTATATTTGAAGTTGTTCTGTTTCAATTTGCTATTTCACACTAATGGTAGAATTAGAATTTTACTTGTAGTTAGTTTTGTTGAGCTTTCTATGTAGGTAAAAAATAGAGAAGGAAAAAAACCATTACTTTTTGATCCAGATATAGATCAGTTGGAAAGAAAATTAAGAAAAGAATTTAAATTGAAAGAGCAAGCTGAAATGACAAATGTCAGACCCTGATTTCCCAGACTCAAATCCTGATGTAATCAAGGTAAATAGTTAATAAAAATGTGAGTAAATTTTTCGTGATTAGACTATTTCCAAAACACCTTAAGATTACATCTAGACTCAAACCACATAAAACCGAAGAGTGAGATTTAAAAATTCACAAACTAGATCGATAGATAAATCGCCTATGTAGGTATACAAAGTAATTGAGTTTACAGCGGAAAAAGAATGTGTATACCGGGCACATGCCTAGTCCCATACATGAAGATATGAGAAAAGGCTCAAGCAATCATGCAATTACATAGTATAAGCATATTTGGTCACAACCAAGCAAGCATCCAAATATCATTCATTGCCTATCATGAAGTTCAATCTCAGCTTCTATATTATCAATACTTTTACATATACAAAAAGGCTACATGTCAAACATCATTTCATCCATCAAAATGGGTATAAGTCTCAATACAACAAATATGAATACATCATTCATATACGTTGTCATCTATATAATATCATCAAATCGATGGTTATTGACTATCATCTTATACAATTCATTCATCACAACATAATTAATAGTCGTTGCCAGCCAAGACGTTCCATTACCACTATTTACCTTGTGGCACCCTAAATCCAATAAATACTAATAGTGATATTGATATCTAAATACTAGAAAATAGCATAAATTTTTCATATTTACATCAATCATTGGATAAGGCACACCACAAACTAAAATTAACTACCATTACCTAGATCTAATCAATGATCCCTCCTATATATGAAGATATGAGAAGGTGTAGGACTTATTTTATTGCCTATCTACTTCTAACAACATTTAGAAGTACCATTTAAGCTTTGTGGAGTGATTTAAGATTGCCTAACTATAACATCATGCAAGAAGTCCTATACCACTCACTTGAGCTTTGATTATCCAATTTCAAGAATACATTTCCAATAACCTTACTTATAGACTAATAACTCCACAAGTATAAGAAACCTTAATAAAATCATTCAAACTACCAATTGTGAGTCTAGACCATTCATGTGTACAAAGTAGTCCTTATTTACTACTACTCATTATCTAGTCCCCTTTATGTACTCCTAACGAAGGGTAAAACATCACATCATCTTATCCTACATGCCATACACTAATTTTAGAGTAAAAATTCAGCATCATACTCATATAAACAAATCCTCATCAATCCATTGCCTTGACACAATTATAATCATAATATTTCAAAATTCACTATCCTTCATCCAACTAAGAATCATATAACAATTTCACTATCCCAATGCTTCCACAAAATTTAAATGACTATAATCCATCAATCCTAAACCATGGCATTTACACAAATAGTCAAGCTATACAAAATTAATGCCATATACACAACAATTCACAAAAAAGGTAACATAATTCATCATCCCAAAAATCGCCAGCCAAGGCAACCACCATACGATCTTCACATTTGCCGCCATCCCAAAAAGATTAAGCTCCATGCATTGACCTACATCGCAAGGCTAAAATGTACAACATGGTGAGTGAGTATATCTTCTCAACGATGAACAATCATAATCAATTGGATAATATACACACATGACAAGGTAATTTTGCACATTTTCCATTAAGCACCTAAACTTATAAATGTGTCATGCAAACCATTATTTCATCACTCGATTTCACAAGTCAAGTTTATCAAAGGCTAATTCAACACATGAACTTCAAGAATCAATCTCAATTCACCAAAAATACACCATTATCACACGTGTACATAATGGGGACAACTTCAACCTTATTTCTCAATTTCAATCACTCACAAGGCATCCACTTTAGAAATCTCAATTCATATGTCATGCCCTCATAACTAATGCATATGCCACTTATCATAATGCATATACAATGTGTCCATCTCCAATTGTCAAATACTCTTACATGTGCATCATTATTTCAAGAGTACAACCACACATAGTTGCTCATTTAATAAACCCACGCAAGGTTTCATTTCCAAGATCCCGCAAGACCCTTAGTTATGTCACATGTCAAGGATTGCAACCACGCATAGTTGCTCATTCAATAAACCCGCGTAAGGTTTCATTTTCAAGATCCCGCAAGATCTATTATCTCATGATGAAGGATGCTATGTATGCCATGCAATGCAAATAATGCATATGCTCATTTTAATTCCCACAAGAATACCACTTCATCATTCCATAATACATCAAAGAGGCATATCAATAGCATAGCACCATCACACTTATCTATTCACCAAAAAATGTCATACCACACATATCCATTTCACATAAGTAACAATAACAACCAAGGCCAACATGCAAGCATACACCCACACATGCATACATTATCAATAACATTGATCATACATTTAGAAAATAAACTCCTTCCTTACCTCAAGAGAAGTATTCTGATGGGTTTGATGGTCCCGCTTCGCAAGTGTTTTCAAAGCCTACATAATTAAGCATAAAACTATATCAAGCACCATTCTACAATTAAGTTGGTGTAAATCCCCATATTTTTTTTCATGAGCTTATATTTAGGCATGTACAAAGCTACATTAAGTTCAAGTCACTTTCTCTTTGAAGTTTAGAATTAGAGTCATCAATTCTACACTTTCCAAGGTCTTAAAGATCCATAATCATAGTTATAATTAGTCCAAGGTCCAATGTTTATTTATTAAGCTTCACAAAGCTTCTACTTAACTTTCTAGTCACCTTAATTATTTATGGTGTTCCAAGTCCCTAAAAAGTGACAATTCTATCATTACTAACAATTTATCTAATTGATTCTTTTACTTCTTAAATTGCCTAATTGTATTAGTAATGGTTTCTATGGTAAAACAAACCACCTTGAGTAGATTTTTCACCTATCATTCACCTAAGACCTACGCCATGTCCATTATCACCTATATGTCAAGCTTCTTCCTACAAACTAGTCACTTTTTCCCAACTAGTCTACCATTAGATTTCATGCATATAGTTTCATTACAAGTCTAATCCCTACATTTGTCCTAATTGTCCATAATCTACCACTTCCATGCTTCCTTCTCCTATTAAAGATCAAACTCACATTCTTTCAATCCTATTTGTTTCCAACCACTAATAAATTCCACAACACCTCCACTAACTCACTTTTAGTCATATTTAGTATTTCTAAGGCCATAATCACTTTTATGTCCTAACTATGACCTAAGCTCTTTTTAATTCACCATTATGCCAAGATTTCTAATCATACACATCCATACTTTTTAATTCCATTTAGCATCCTTTTTATGCCTAATGCACTCCAATGAAACTCCATAAACTACAATCCATCAATCTCACTTTAGTGACCGAGTTCCTAATTTAATTTCTCTTCAATACTACACTTTTTCCTACTTAAATCATCTAACATCAATTTTAATTCTTAACCTATTTTTCATATTGTTCCATAGTACTCAAACAAGCCAAAACACTTAAATTCACATACAAGCCCTATGACATTTCCATTTTATCCATAATGGCTCATAATTTAACCAATTTTCCTATTCTTCAATCCAACATCTGCAATTCATTTCAATGCACTAATTTAGACTTCATAATCATTATGGAACCATCCAAAATAATTTAGGTCTCCTAATTGCAACCTTGTCCATAATTAAAGTATGCATTAAATTTTTAATCTTGCATATAACCTACTCAAAGCATCCATTAAGCATAATCCCTACATTAAACTCAATTCCAACAATTAATCACATTCTAAATCAAGTGCCGAATCATGTTTCTAACAACACACAAAATTCCCAATGGTCTCCTAACCTAGGTTTTGGGTTCCACATGCAAGTCCTCATATTTTTCCAATACTAATCATCACAATCTACATACTTTAAGCTACCAAATGAAAGTATAATGAAGGTTCACAACTTACCCAATTAGAATTTTAAACTCAAAATTCAAGAGAGGGGATGGAAATGGAAGTGGAGAAGCCAACCACCCAATGTTGGAATAAGCTCCTCCAAAATGCTAAAAAAGCTTCTTAGAACCTAGGATTTTTGTCAAAACCATGGAGGAATCCAAACATAAATTTTGGTTTTTGATAGAAGAAAAAGATGAACTTGAATGGAAATGGAGAAAAGATAAGGAAGAAAGGTGAGCCAAGGGTTCCATGTTCTTACCTTTGCCTTTTCTACTAAAGAAAGTTTCAAAAGCCAACCATTGGAGGCCAAACTTGTTCACGCAAATGGAGATGAAAGGGAGAGGAAAATTTTATGCTCACACTGCAGAAGGGGGGCTGTTCTGCTGAAAAAATTGAGGACAAAGGGAGAGGAAGAGTCATGGTCATAAGTCAATTTACCTCCTTGCCCTTCACTTGAAATTTTTGGCTCCAAGGCCTAAATTTTTGGCAAACACATCACCATGGGCTTAAAAATCTGATGGGAACAGCCCAATATATTACTCATGTTCAGCTCATTTAATCGGGTGGAATTCATCGCGTTTTGGGTCAAAAACAAAGCGTTTAGGTCGCCTAGGGCCCCCTGAACGTCTAATTAATTATCTATAAATTTTTCCGGATTTATTTTTTTGGTTTAAAATATTTATTTGAGTGTTTTCTAATACTCAATAATTATTTTTAAGTTAGTGAATTTTTGAGGCCCAATTAAGGCCCGTTGCTCGAATCGATCATTTTCCGACGTTAAATGACGCTGATAAATCCTGAATAATTCATAATAAATTCCAGGAACGCTTAAATTAATTTTAGCTCATCTTTGGAACATAAATATTCATTCCCAATATTTATCTAATGTTTCCCGGCCCGTTAGACCCGTCTCAGTAGTCTGCTCGTACGTCGTTCATCGATTAAATGATGACAGTAGTCGCTGTATTTGCCGTATTAACTCGAGGGGTCCGTAATTAATTTCTCTACATGTATAGGACATCAAATAATTATTTCCTATAATTGTTCTATTTATTTACTCTAATTAATTAATTTTACCTAAATTTATAGGATGTTACATACCTTCTTCATGAGCTTTAACTCAAACACTCAAACCCATCCTATGGAAAACCTGCACCACAATGCTAAAAAGGAGACAACATGGGAGAGTAAGTTATACATTCAAATAACGAGTATAAATACATTGTGATTATGTGTACATGCATACAAGCAACATGTGTGCTTTGCTAGAGAGTCATCAATTCATCATAAACCATCACCTGGATATTATCTTAGGCACGCAAGCCTCATTATTCACAATTCATGTCAAGCACAAGCACAAGCACATACATATTAACATACACATTCATATTGCTCTACATCATTATGGGCATTCACAATTATCAACATTAAGTCATTAAATCTTTAATCAATTAACACTCTCTCAAGAGGTTCTCATCTCTTTTTTTGGTCATATCCATCTCAAATGCCATGTACCTATGGCTAATGTATATATCAACTGTTTAATACATATGCAATGGATCCATTTCAATCACCCATGTGCACATGGTATCTCAAGTGATCACAACCACTTATAATTCATCAAACATATGTCCCTACACAAGGGTTCATCTTCATAGAATCCCGCAGGATCTTTCATTGTGATGACAACCATGTTTTAATCATTCTCATATTGGTTTCCCACCACGCATGAGATACTACCCTCATATAGTCCCGCAAGACTTTCAATTCAATATTCTTGTGATCACAACCACGTTTATTCATTTCAGTATATCATGTAATCGCAACTACAGACTCATTCCTCCACGCATAGGGTACTCAATCTCACAGAATCCCACAGGATCTTTATTATTTCAGTATATTCATGATCACAACCACGTTCATTATTCTCAATATACTAGTGATAACAACCACCTTTATTCATTCACATATTGGTTTCCCTCCACGCATGGGGTATTACCCTCATACAGTCCTGCAAAACCTTTCAGTACGATCGCAACCACATATTCAATGGTATGTTATGCATGCCATGAATGCAATAATGCAATAATGCATATGCCAAACCTTAACCTCGCAAGGATTTCTCACCCTTTCACTTTGGGGTATATTCTATATTTAGTTTTACAATCAATGGCATGCAACCAATTACAAAGCCCCTAGAGGCATACCATTCATATAGTTTACATAACAATGGCTAATCATTCATATCATCATCATTCCATGCATGGAAATCAAAAGCATAATAATCATCATAGCGTAAATCCACACATGGAGATCAACAAGGCATGTTAATAAATACACTTCAATTTCATAGCATCATATGCTTGCCAAAACAATTCAATTTACATACACAAGATTACCCTTGTATCAAACACAATGGCATTGTAATCATCAATAATAAAAATCACCATTTAATCAAGGGTATGTTCAACAACAATATCCCTTTTCATTCAACATCATTAATCATCATTTAATATGGGTGGCATCATCCACTTTCAATCATCATCAACATTATCCCTAATTTGTTGATTTATAACAACTCATTGCCATACAATTGTCCCTTATTGGTTTCACCATCATTCAAGGTGTGTTATATAGCCACATCATTTACTTGGCATTATCAATCATCATGTCATATCATTAGTGGTGGAACATTCATGTTTTCACAACATGATTTAGGCATATACACATTTTTCCAATCTCTTAAATCAATCTCAAACACCACTAAGACACACCACAATCACATATTCTTAATACAATCACATGTTTTGCATGATGAAACAAAGTTTTGATAATAACAAGTTCATGTCAAATTTCAACATCAAGGTGTATAAGGAAAGTTCATTTTTAGTCTTAAAAATAGTGGGCCATGTCACAAATATTGCCTATTAGTCCCAATTTGACAATCATAAAAAGTTGGGTTCAAAACCCTCTTAAATCTGAATTTTTCAATGCGTTAGGTCCAGTGTTTTATGCCTAATAAGAGTTAAAAAACTCCAATTAAGGTAAGACTAATTTCCACACCTCCATAACATTATTATCTACAACTTTCATGCGGAAGTCGAAGGCCAACAATGTCATTAAGATACCCAAACGGGCCAAAAATAGCAAAGAAAAAATAACAGTTAGAAATTTCTAATAGTGGCAAATTCCATTGGCCGTGGAAAATTCCACTAGCCGTGGAAGCCACTATTTGGACCATCTAAAATAGTCATTTTTCCACGTTTTAAGGCAGAACAATCCACTGGCCATGGGAATTCCTACTGGCCGTGGATCTCACTACTATAGGCACCATTCTATAGCTTTTTGACCCTTAAGTTTTTGCCAACTTTGGGACCCCTTTTCACTAGGATATTCAAATCTAATTTGCATGAAATTTTATACATAACTTGCCTACCCTAATATCAATTATATGGAAAAGTTTCAGGTCCAAATTCCATCTCAATCAAAATCTAAGCTATAGGGTAGTTTTATGTATATTTTGGGCATTTTACATGACATACTAAAATGCAATTGGCTAAGTTTTGGTATAAACTTTCTATTGGCCTATATTCATGTATAGAAATGTGACTTGCTCCAACAAGTCTCATCCCATGATTCATTTCCCAGATTAAGGTATGTCCCAATGGGATTTCAAGCCCTTTTCGGCTAAATTAAGCATGTCATTCATCACATAACCAAATATTACATCATTTCAATATAATCATGGCAAGGCAAGCATGAGTATAATCATATGCATCAACCATCAATCATTTAACTCATGCAATTGAAATGTAAACTCCTCTCCTACTTCGAGGGAATAACAACGATTTAAATGCTCCGATCGTTCCGTCGCATCATCCGGAACACAATCTACACCAATACGCATACACATATGCATTCAATCCATAAGTTCAATGGCGCACAACATGGTCTAAGACCTCACCAAATCACAATCTTATTTCATTTGTTTACCCCATTGTAACATCATGGCTTAGTGCTCACATGCCTCATTTCATATTCATATTAACACCTATTTATAGGTTTCACCATCAATGGTCCTCCACCATTTTCACTATCATTTATCATCATACAAATCATCACCTAACATTGAGTACCTCATATCTATTTCTCGAAACCAATTCTTCTAGTCACAATATACATATCCCTAAATCTTAAGATTAGGATTTCCTTAAAATTTCAATAACCATCATTCTCATTGTTCAAGCCTTTCCTAACAATATCTTAACTTTTAACACACTAAACAACTTGGAGTCATTACTTTATTTTCTTGATTTCATAATTCCTCAACATCAATAATCAATATTACTCCTTTAAAAACTTATTCTCATATATAAAACCACTCCAATATCAATAACTCACAATTTTCACAAGAATCTCCCAAAGCCCCAAAATCCCAATTTCTAGGGTTTTTATCAAAACTCAACAACCATTATCATTAATACCCAAACATAATTTATCATGGGTTTACACTTAAAATTATTTCTCATTTCATCATCACTCATTTCCCCTAATTCCTAGAGTTAGGGTTCCATCAAAACCCAACAATCACCATTACCACTCATCATCGTCCACCATCAATCATGCCATTTTTGTGTAGCCTTACACACCCTCACAAAATCATACATTTATCATACCATACATTTATCATACCCTAGCTTAGGGCATTGCATAAAAGTGATTCCCAATCCATAACCCACACATATGACACTCTCAAAAATCATAATAATCTGTAACCTAGGGCATAAACTCAACATAAATGGTGAGGAGCTTACCTCAAGCCAACAAGCAAATGAGTCTCCAAGGGAGAGAGTAGAGGTGATGAAAATTTGAGGAAGGAGCTTTAATCAACAACATCTCCTCTAAGCTTTCATGGAGAAAAACAAAATAGAGGAAAGAGAAGGGAGCACCATCATTTTGCTAAGTTTTAGAGGGAAAGAATATGAAGAGAATGAGAGAAGAAAAGAGAAAAAGTGGTTTGTCTTTGGAGTGGGAGAAGCAACGTGAAAATGAGAAGGAGGAGAAGATAGTTTATGTTTTATTTTTAACGCTTATTAATAATTTCTCAATTTTATAATAAACAGGTTCTCTGTTCAGGCTCAATATTTTATATAAAAATTATTCTAAGTATATATTCGGATTCCTCATAATAGTCTTAACAACCCTGACCAATGGCATCTCAATAAAAAATACCTGGTCTGATACCCATATGTTAATCGGGTATAATTTTATCTCATTAAGTCTCAATAAATTATGAATACCCATTATAAATCCCAATCTAATCATTTCTAAATTTTAGGGACATAGATCAACTCATATACAATTATTTATTATTTATCCCTCTCAATTAATCATTTTTTATAAATTTCAGGATGTTACAACAAACAATGAAAGAAAAGTGTTTTTGGGTGATTATTCAAGGCCAATAGATGGAGGGATGCAATCTAGCATTCTCAGACCTCCAATAGTTGTGAATAACTTTAAGTGTAAGCCAGCTTAGTTATAACTTGTTAGGAATTAGAAATTTGGAGGTAGTGATTGTGAAGATCCTAAGTTACATCTAGCAAGTTTCTTGCAGATTTATGACACTGTAAAAATGAATGGTGTGCCTGACGAAGCAATTAGACTTCACCGCTTCCCATTCTCCCTAAGAGATAGAGCCAAGGCATGGTTACAAAGTCAGCCAGGGGGAGTATCTCTACATGGGATGACCTGGTGCAGAAGTTTTTGATAAAGTATTTTCATCCTTCAAAGTATTCGAAGTTAAGGAATGAGATCATTTGCTTTCAGCAAAGAGAGGGTGAGTCTTTATTAGAGGCATGTGACCGTTATAAAGAGAGTTTAAGGAAATGTCCTTATCACCAAATCCCTGATACGTAACAAGTTAATATCTTCTACAATAGAGTCAGACCAGCTACATGAGTCTCAATTAAAGCCTTAGTTGAAGGTTCTTTAACTACTAAGACCGTGGAGGAAGCTATAAAATTGATAGACGTGATGACGTCTAATGAAAGTCTGATCAGGGAAAGGAGTAGTGTGTCAAAGAGAGGTATTATGGAGCTTGACGTTATGCCTATCTAAGACAAAGCAAGCTTATGACTCAGGCACTAGAGAAGCTAAGTGTGCAAATTTCAGAGATGCAGTAACTAAGCCAAATGTGTATGTTGAGTTGTGATTTCTGTGGAGGTGATCATGAAAATGGCTTGTGTGACTCCAATGGCCAAACTAAGCAAGTAAGTTACATGGGCTAACAAATTTAGAGAAGTTATCCTTCAAACTCCTTTAATCCTAATTACAGGAGTCATCCAAATTTTTCTTAGCAAAGAGGCTCCCATCAGAACCAAGATGCAACCCAAAGTCAGCCTCAGCCACAAGTGAATCATCCCCAAACACAAGCACCAAAAGAGAAATTTGAGTTAGAGAATGTGTTTGCATAATTCATCTAAGCTACCCAAGCTATAACATCCCTGGTAATTTAATATTGGGAAAGATAAATTTAATATTTAATTAAGTTGAAATTAAAGAAAATGGAATTTTAAGTGGATATATGATTTAAAATGGCATTTTAAAAAGGTTAAGGTAAATTAAAATGAATTTCTAAAAGAAATGGTATCAGGACCCTGACGTGTGGTATGGCATTGACGCGTAGCGTCAGAGTGCAATTAGTGAGATCTAAATTAAAACCTTGGGATAGAACAGAGCCGTGGCATGTAAACACTCTTCTTCTCTTTCCTCTTTCACTTATGAACCCTAAGAGCTCAATCCATGGGGGATTGTTGGTGGATCTTTAAATTAATCACGTTTATGGCATCGGGGAAGAAAGGTATGTCAATGGGAGCCCTTGGTTTGTATATTTTCTCTCTCCCCTCTTCTCTTTTCTCCTTAGCCCCGGATTGCATATTGATGAAGAACTATGATTATACAATTTGGGCTTTATGGAGCTTGGGTATGGCTCCTAGAATTTTGGGTGCAAGCAAAAGCCAATGGATTTTGGTATTCGGGGATTATAGGTTTTGAACTAAAGGTTAAAAGATTATTCGATGCAATGGAACTTGAAAACAAAGGTCGGAAATGGAAATGATAAGCTCTGATGACCTTGGATGGAGATTAGGAATTATTTTGAGGTTGTGAGTTATGGTTTGGTGACAATAATATTAATTGGAGTTTCTTTAAATTTAATCTTAGAGTATTTTGATGGACTTCGGCAATTGATTTAAAGATTTGGAAAGGTCAGAGTCGAGGTAAGGGGGTGTGCTGAGTTAAGGTTCATGTAGAAATTTATTTACGCCATTGGCAGATAGGAAAAAAGGGTACATCATAGACACTAGCTATTGTTTTAATTAAATTTAAAAATTTAACGATAAAAGATTAGACAGTGAGGGAAAAAGAATGCATTATAAACATCGGTAATGATAAATAAGGAATGAGCGGATGAATGAGTGAAATAGATAATCAAATACGTTGAGGTGTGATGATTATAAAATTATGGAATAGCCTATATGGAATATGAAATTGGTAAAGTAAACGGAGATAGGGTAAAAGTAGGTATGTAATAGTTTATAAAATTGAAGATAAACATAAGTGGAATTAGGCATCTATAACTATATATTTGTATACGAGGTTGGAGAGTATGAACCCATGATGACAAAAAGGATGAGTTGTAATCGCTAATATATATATATATGTCATTAGTGTGATAGTGCAGTTATGTGAAAAAAATGAGGAATCATAAATTAATAAATAGCCTTGATAAGAAATTAACGTAAAAAAGGATTCTAATCAAATAGGGCAGTTGTAAATTATGAATGAATGTCACGAGCCAATGTAAATTCCAACATGATAAAGGATTTCAAGTAATAAGCAAGGATAAAGTATAGGATATGTTGCTAACAATGATAGTAGGGGTATATATATATGTACTTATAGAGGGATATCATGTGTATGCTTGATTACTGATGTTTCTGTTAGAAGGTGTTTGTGAGTTAAGCATGATGGTGACCTACGTTGATGATTGATGAATGAGTGATGGTATAGAGTTAGTGAAAATGTCGATATGTACATGTGTAGGGTGATTACATATATAGATATATATGTATGTATATGTATATGGATATCATGAGTATGGTTTTGACTGATGATCCTCGTTAGAATATGTGGGTGAGTTAAAGATGATAATGATGTATGTTGATAGCTGAAGTTGAATTGACGATTGCAATGACATGGTATGTTGATCATGCGATATATGTAGGTAATGATATGATTTTGATTCCAAATGTACAATTGGTATATTGTGAAATTTTGTAGCAAGTGGCATTGTCTACATTGTTATACCTGAAGATTAAGGTTTATGATTGTGATTGATTATTGATGAGATGATTATATATCAATTTTTGACATTTATTTGTGAGATTGATGATGTTATGCCATGTTGGATATGATTTGATATATGATTATATGGTGTGGGACAATTGATGATATATGTTACCTTGTTTTTGGCTTCCTTGATCAAGTTGGACCCAGTTGAGCTACCTAGAGGTCTATGACCTAGTGGTTGAGGGGTAGCCAAGTCGGGCTCGGTGAACCAAGTCAGGTTGACGAGGGTGTCAAGTCGAACCCCTAATTGAAAGTTGATCCTTTTAGTATCCGGAAACTAGAGTGTCATATAATTTGAGAGTCAGTCGTGTTTATATGCTTTGATATGTATTTAAGTAATAATGTGATACCGTGGACACTGTTGAGGGTGGGAAGTGATCGCCGGTGCATTGGCAGGGTCAAGGAGCGGCTCCTGATAGGCTTCCAGTGGAGGAAATACATGACAATGTTTATATTTATAGACCTGATGTGTTATGTAAAATGAAATGAATGATTAGTATTAGTTGAGTTAGTGATTTTGATACAGTTAATGTGATTCAGCTTGATGGTGATGAATTAATAATGGTAATTTAAAAGGTAACGGTGAATACTACCACTAAAATAGAAATGTAGCTAGATTACACCTTTCCTAGTTTGATGTTTGTTTCTGTATTATTACTTAATTCCAGTCACTCACCCCTTGTATTGTAGTTTTAGTGACTGTTGGCAAGATATGGATGCATACCACGGAGGCGAGAGCTAAATGAGACCAGGGCGATATGGAAACTAGAAGGAGAGATATATAATTTTGTGTTTATTTATATATGAAGATGTTAGATTATATTACTTTGTTGATGTGGTGTGCGTGATTCTAATTAGTATTTACCGATGTGATGGTATCAAGTAGCATAGAGCTACTTAAGTGTTTGATGGATTGTGTATGTGTGGTCCTGATGTTTATGCATGAGTAGATGTAAGGCATGGAGCCAATGTGTGCTTGCATGAAATTGGCAGGGACTGTAATGTGTATTGCATGATCATGTGATTTGCGTGACATGCATTTTTGTCAATTTGACATGATGATTGATGATTTATGATTTAGCATGTCAATTGAATGATGATATGAATATATGTTTATGGATGAATGGATTTAAGAATGATTAGGTTGTAAATGATGGAATGTGTAAATCTTGTCACGAATCCAAGTTTAGAATTGATGATTGAGGTTGGCAGGCCTTGTGTAGGCTTATGATGATAAGATAATGTGATTGTGGAATTGAATGATGAATTGATAATTTGGATAAGTTATGCATATGTTGGAAATAAGCATTTATATGAAATTAAGAAACTAAGTAGGTGGTTTTATGATTCGGTGCGTTTTGGGACCCCCGAAAGGGATCAGTAGGTAAAAGCTGTACATATAGGCCTTAGACCATTTAGAATCCATTGAGGTAGTTTGGTGCAAGGGTTTTGGACATAATTGAGTAAAAGTGTATTTTGTGCATAAGTTGAGCATATGATGGAATTTTTACAAACGGACAGTGTCAATAGTTCCAGAATAGGGAAAATGTGTGGCATGTGAAGTTTCATGGTATCAGACCTGAAACGGGCCAATGGGGTAGGTTGGAAGTTGGCCGATTGGCCTTTTGGTGTAACAGTAATAGGTGTTGTTACTGTCATGCTGACGCTGGGCACCATCTTGACACGTAGCATCAGGGCTGTGTTCCTGGCCTCACGTGTAGCGTGGGCCAGGCCCCTGTTTTTAGATTTTTTGTTTTTCTTATTCCAAATGGCTTTTTTTGGGTTTCTAGGGGTTGTATATTGTATATTTTGGAGCTTTTCTTGAATTAACTATTTTTCTAAATATTGGATAATTAAATTAATTAATTTGTGAAAATTTTATTGTAAATTTTAATTAAACAAATAATAATAATAATTGTAAAATTGACCTAGCATGTCACATGTAGCCTTAAAAATTAAGAAGCTTCCATCTGTAACTTGGAGAATCAGGTTGGGTAATTATCTTAGTAATTGGCTAAGAGGCAAAGTAGTAATTTTCTAGGTGATACTAAAGTCAACCCAAAGGAACAATGTCACGCCATTATGACAAGGAGTGGTAAGACATGGGCTGATCCTGTTAGAGTAGTTAGTATGAAAAAAAAAGTGAAAAAGAAAATAAGAGTGAAAAAGTAAATGAAGAAAAAAAAAGAAACTAAAGAAAAGAGTGAAAAGCAAGAAGAAAGATTGAGTGAAGAAAAAGAATCTGAAAAATAAAAAGAGAGTAAAGAAAAGAAAAAGAAAAAGAAAAAGATTGATATAGTTTTGGAAGAAGCTTTAAAGATTACACCTAAAAATTTGAAGCAGGATCCATTTCCACAAAGGTTCAAGAAGCAAATAAAGGAACAGAAGTTTGCTAAGTTCTTGGATGTATTCAAGAAGCTCCATATCAATATTCCTTTTGCTGAAGCTTTGCAAGAGATGCCATCTTATGCAAAGTTTATGAAGGAGTTGTTGTCTAGAAAAGGGAGGCTGAAGGGAGATGAAACTATTGAACTAACACAAGAGTGTAGTGTAATAATCCAGAAGAAGTTCCCTTAGAAGCTTGAAGATCCTAGATTCTTCACCATTCCTTGTGCCATAGGAGATGTTCATGTTGAAAATGCCTTATGCGATTTAGGGCTAACATCAATTTGATGCCTCTATCTTTGATGAGGAAACTTAGTATAAGTGATGTCCAACCAATGAGGATGTCTTTGTAGTTAGCAGAATGATCCATTAAGTATCCTCATGGCATGCTGGAAGACTTGTTGGTGAAAGTAGAGAAATTCATATTTCCAACAGATTTTGTGGTGTTAGACATGGAAGCTGATAAGGAGATACCCCGAATCATAGGGAGGTCCTTCCTAGCTATAGAGAGAGAGCTTTGATTTATGTGGAAAAGGGGGAGTTGATGCTAAGAGTACAAGAGGAGCAGGTAACATTCAATGTATTCAATGTTATAAAGCATCCGACTGAGAGAGGGGATTGCTTTATGATTGAAGATGTTTGAGTATAGAGCTCCTATGCTGTTGAAGGTTGAAGAGGAAGCATTAAAAGCTTTCCTTGAAGAGGATTTTGATGAAGAGGATGAAGAATTCAATGAGGAAGAGTGAGGGATCTTAAACTTGCTTGAAAAAGAAAAGTTAAATGATTCTGAAGTAAAAATAAAAGAAATTCTGAATGAGAAGTTGAAGGAAGTGGTAGGGAGATCTAGAAACGATTGGTCAGTCAAGTTGGAAGATGCTTTGTCGGCAAATCACACAACATTTAAAACTCCAATTGGAATGTCACTTTACCAACTTGTATATGGTAAGGCTTGTCATATCCCCCTAGAATTAGAACATAAAGCATGTGGGCCATAAAGCAGCTGAACATGGATTTTTCTCTTGCTCAAGAGGAGAGGATTTTGAAATAACATGAGCTAGAGGAGTTCAGGCTCATGGCATATCAGAATACCTCTATTTATAAAGAGAAAACAAAGAAGTGGCAAGATCAAAGGATAATCAAGAAGGAATAATAAAGTTTTATTGTTCAATACTAGGCTGGGGCTATTTCCAGGAAAACTTAAGTCCAAATGGTCTAGTCCCCTTGTGGTTGAAGAAGTTTATCCATATGGAGTTGTGTTATTGAGGGAACTAGACTCAAATAGAACATTCAAGGTCAATGGACAGAGGCTGAAATTGTATCTTGGAGGGGAGGTTGATAGACAAAAGACTTCCATGGCTCTTCAAGCACCTGTTTAGGTGCTATATACGTCAAGCTAGTGGCGTTAAATAAGTGCTACTAGGAGGTAACCCAGATGAAATTCATTTTCTATAAATTTTAATAAAAGAAAGAGAAGAAAAAACATATACATTGAAAAAAAGAAGACAATAAGGAATATATATATATATATATATATATGTAAAGCTAAAAAAAGAGAAAGGAAGTAGTGGATGAAAAAGAAAAGTATTACAACTTGAATATATATATATATATATATATATATTTGCTATGAATAATTTTGTCATGATAATAAGAATTTGGCATTGGTTGATGTTTAATTTTACGGGAGAGTGAATAAGGTAAGTAGATGCCAAGGGTTAGACTCATCCATCACGCGTTCCCATGCTAGGGAGCGTGTGGCTACGGTGAGAACTAACCAACAAGTGTTGGGGCAACCGTACCTATGCCCAGTGTAGTCAAGGAACCATGACCATTGTTTTTACACTGACCGTACCTATGTTGGATAGGCGTGCCTTACGCTGGGAGTGTTACAAGGACAACAACTCATGACAGTGGGTTAGCATGCTAGCTCTAACCATGCCCGTGTTTACGATGGTAACATGGCAAGAAAATGTCTCTGAAGCTACAATGCACGCGTAATCATGCTCAGGAGCGTCACATACGCTAAAAAAGAAACATTGTGTCAGGTGTTACTCAATAGCTCAGTGTGTTCATGCTATAGCTGGAGTATTAACTCGTGAAGATAAGCATCTTTTCAGAGTGTGGTCAAGAACCTCCACGTGCCTACATGGGAATAAAGGCATACTCACGTTGGACACTATGTTTCCGAGGGAACTCCACGCGTGTTTAGCTATGACCGTACCAATGCTACATTTTGGAATTTTGAAACTACAAAGTCAAAGCCTCAGCTCTTTAACGCTCATGGAGCAACGTGTTTACACTAGAAAATTAAACAAGCCACATGCAAGAACAGTGATTGAGCGTGCTTACGCTCACTATATGGCATGCTCACACTAGTCTAATGCCTATATATAACTGTCTCAGCGTACCATATGACACCTCGATTAACTAGGATAATTCCCACACCAGAATGTCTTACTTAATTAAGGAGTCACTAGTTATTTATAAAAGCATAAGTTTTTTTTTCTTCAGAGATCATCAACACATGGTTCAAAGTAAACATAGTAACAGCATAGATCAATTCTTCACAACAGTAGTGGACTCAAAAGATATGGGGCTTGTAGGCTCCCAATATAATAGCCATATTACAACATAACATAAACCTAAGACTAAGCATCAGGGCCTACAATAGTCTCGATGTCAAAAGGGAAGTACTGATAATCTACGTCCACCCCTCGAGGTCCACTACTGTAGATAATCCAGGTCCTTCCCACGTTCGCCTTGTCCTTTAACTAATGATCACAAGGAAAGGAAAACAACAACATAAAACAAGGGGGTGAGTAAAAGCTCTCAACCCACAAGATTTCCATGCAAGGGTAGCCATAAATATTAAACATACGTATTTCAAACAAACAAAGGAAATATTTCATACAACACTTACCGGCATAACAATACAATTCATATAGTTAGTCACATAACTATGGTATGCTATGCATGTGTTAGATTCATTATAATTTATCTTGATTACATATCAATATGCGATGAGGTTTTGGTTTTTCTCATCAATCTCACATATATCAATATCCACTGTACATATCAATCCTACCTTATCCCCCTACCTAACTAGAGTGACCGGAGCTCGCCTTGTTCTGGTTTTCATCAATTGGTAAGGACACACAGCCCTATCATCAACACTGGATCCAAATCACAACTCATCAGAAGGGGAACTCCACGGTCACGCTAACACTCGCTCTGAGTCAAAGTATATCAATGTTTCCATAGACTATCTGGTCTCGGGCGCGACTCTGAACCATTGGATGTCTACTCCGGTATACTCTTGAGACCTCATGTAGGGTCAGAACGCCATTGTTCCCCAATGTACCTATCACTATATGCTATAAGGGATCACTCTATCATCCCTCCACATGCTCCATATGCAATATGTGATCTACGCATTTTATCATAAGAGTGCCCGAGTGTTATACAGAACCTTCTATTTGATATCCTTGTCCTCAAAGCAACTCAATCCAATTGTGGAAATCTTTTAACAAATAAGCTTTATATGCCAAGACCACGAATGGTATAATTAAACTTTCTTAGGTCACTGAGGTTTAGCCTTAAAATAAATCTCTTATAAGAAAATACTTCCAAAAGGTTTCGACATCAAAATATTCCTAAGTTTTTCTTAAAGAAATATTGTAAAAGTGTTTATTTAATTAGTTTTAAAAAATGAATCTTTAACTTCAATCTTTTTAATTATACATTTTAAAAATTAGTTTTGAATTGAAAATCTTAAACTTCCTTTAAAGAAAGTGTATGTAAACATATCTAGTGTCCTTTACGACATCTCGGGCCAGTTAACAGTATAATCCCGTCGTATTGACTTATGATGAAACTTATTTGACCAGCCTTTAATTTCAAGTTACTAAAACCTCTAGTTAAAAATGTCTTGTTATAGCTATATAAAATTCCTTCTAAGCTTTATTAAAGAAAATAATTTTCCTCAAGCCAATAAAAGCCATAAAATTTCTATTTCTTTTTTGTTTGGTCAAAAACTTCGTTTTTGTCGTATTTCTTTTAGAAAACTCCAAATTGAGTGACTCCAAAGCCAAAAATGTTTAACTTTTTAAATAATAATTAAATAAAATGAAATTATACCCAAATTCTGCCCATAAAATAGACTTGCATTAAAATGCTCAAGTCGCCTTATTTTGTCATTTTTTTTGTGAGATTTGCGTTTAAGGACAAGTATTGCGCAGGAATGTCTCTAACCAACTTCATTCACTTTGGATAATTCCAATACTCATAAAATTTACATTATTCGTCACAAAATTCACACCAAATCAGATTGCTCATTTTTTTTCTTTTTCACCCACGTAAATATATTTTAATCCTTTCTGCTTATTGTTTGCACCTACACTCGGGACTCCTTTTTATTTCTTTTCAAAACAGCACCTCAGACACATTTTTTACAATCAATTTTATATTCATAACATACACTAAACGGCAGCTGTACCATGTCACTCAAGAGCCATAATTGTCGCATATTTAAAAGCCATTTTCACTTACGTACACATACTATTTCACATTATAAAATGGCATCATTTACTTTAATTTCTAAAATTCCAGAATTTATAATCATACCCAAAAATTTATATTATCATCAAAAACTAATTTAACCATGCATGCCACTTATAGTTACCAAGTTACTAAGAATCAAGTTTTTCACATAATAAATTAAAATTCAAGTCATTACTATAAAAAATCATTTTTGCAACAAAAACCATACTCATTAAATTACATACCCAAAAATTAGATTTTAAGCATATTATTCCACCTAAATTTTAAGAAAATGGAGGCGCATTACACGACTATAAATTCAAGGAGGAAAAATCCAATTTTTATCTTATCTAACAACATGCATGAAAATTTTTAGTAAATTCTTAAATCTGTCCAGCTTAGGAATTAATTTTAGTTCATGAAAAGGATTATGTTTTAATGCCTAAATCTTGCTTAAAAACAAAGAGGACATGTCACATTAATTTGGCCATGAAGAGGGTAAAAGTTTGTCAAGTAATTGGTGACAAGATCTACATGCATGCATCCTCCATAGAGTTCAGCACTAAAAACGTTAAGAGAGCATCATTGATGCAACTTAGTATCTAACAAAAATCAAGAAAAACACAAGAACATAGAGCAGCCATGGTGATTCCCAAAAGTGAAGATTATTTTTAACAAGTTATTTAGTGATTTACAAGTTGAAAAGTCATACTTGGGAATGACACCAAGGTATGAATCTTTGGCTGATTCATACTACACCAAGCATGTAAAAAAATCAAGGAGTAAAAGAGAGAGCACCCCCTACCTCCATGGCAGTCAGGACAAAGAGAGAAGGAAATGCAAGAAATTTGGCTTCTTGATCTCCACGGGTACAGCACCATGGAACAAGGAAAATGAAGTTTTTTTAGTGGTGTATGATCATGATATGAAGAGGAGAAAGTAAGGTATTAATTCTATTTTTTGGAAACTAGAAGAAGGAATGATGAAATTTTGAGAAGAGGAAATTTTTTTGCAAGAGAACTTAGGAGGCAAACTTAGTGTTTCATGGTTAGCATTAGGAGGAAGTGAATGGTAAATGGCGTGATGTGAAGGAAGAGAGGTGAAGGGCTGATCTTGTTTTAGTAACTTAGGAAAAATGTTAAAGTGTTTGAGAGAAGAAATGTTTTTGCATGTGAAGAATAGGAAACCACTGAGTGTATCATAGCTAGGCTAGGAAAAAAAGGGAGTATTAGGCAAGGAGCTTATTTAGCAAGTATTTCTTAAGCAAGGAGGATTGTAGAGCAAGGGCTATCTTAGAGCTAACATGTGTCTTTTAGTGGAGAAAGCTGATTGGGCTTATTTGCATGTAGGGGCTGTTATGGTATACTTCTGGGGACGTCAACTTGTCCCAAATTTTCAAAGGTGTTACAATGGTTATTTGGAAAAACGCAAGACATAAAAGTTGTAAATCTATGTCTCTTCTTTAAAATGAGGTATTGTATGAAAAAAAGTCAACATTGGACGAGGGAGATATGATCCAAATACGAAAACTGTTTCAGGCTGGAACATTTTATAGATTATTTAACAAAATAAAAATCCTGGGACAAATTGGTAGGGAATTAGCTTTTATTCCTTTTATCAAAGTTGTAAGAAAATGAGTCTAGAAAATTTTAGTAAAAGAATCATTCAATTTCATGGTCATACGATTGAGAAAAGTGGAAATTACTAGAAATAGTTCAAGCTATCACAGGGAAAACGCAAGGCAGCATAGTATTTTCAAATCTGGGACCAAATGGGCAAGAATGAGATTTCGTGGTGAACATAAAAGTTGTAGAAAATTTTAATATAAAATTTTTGAGATAAGAACGATTCAATTTCATTAACCGAAGAGAACGTTATGCTAAAATACAAATAGGTGCGTAGAAGGACTTTTGACAATTAACTCAATTTATAAAAATAAATTCTTAGGAGGTCAAGTGACTGGAAATGGACCTCGGGCCCTTCATAAAAATAACATGGTGCAATAATATAAATACTCTAGGACAAGAATGACTCATCTCAGATACTCTGGGTATTTGCTTGGCCATAATCGATGAAATATACATAGAGTCAATAATTAAAATAATATAATTGATATATTATTATTTAATTACTAAGTTTTCTTTAATTAATTATTGATTCTTTTTACTCAATTAAATTAAAAATAATTATTGTAGTCCTTTAAATCTTTCTAAAATTATCAACATAAGCGTACAGATCAAGTCGACTATAGCCCAAATATCATTTTAAAGAAATAAGCACAGAAAGCAACACATCTTGGTCCAGGGACCAATTACACAAAATGAGGGATGTTACATACCAAACCCTAAGTTCACTTCTCTTACGCCCTTTTGTGCCTCTTTGGACTTCAAAAGACATGATGCTTTGATTCCCTACTAATAGGGATCAGTGGCTTGCCTCGATTAGATTCACTGTGCCCCCAATGGAACCCACTCAACCTGTTCATAGCCCTACTGCTCAAGATGAACCTATGATGGAAGCTGAGGAAGAAGCAAAAGAGGGAAATAAAGCTAATTAGAAGTTTAATTTCATTCTGTTGCTTTTTAAATTTCTTTGTAATTTTTTTCACTATATTTATCTTTGAATTTTGTAGTTTCATTTAGTATCTTCAAGACCTTTGTTGTTAAATTCTGAAGTTTCTATTTTCTGTAATGAAACAAAATATGTCTTATGTGTTTGTGTTTTTTATTCCATTGTACATCCATTGTGTTTCATTTCATTTATTACATTTTATTTCTTTCATTGTAAATCGTGTAATACTTTGCTATACTTGAAAGCATTGCTGAAGCAGGTGAGTGTTCTTATCCGTTTACCTTACTCATGTTGCTATCAAGAAAACAAAAATCTAAAAATTGGGAAAAACAAAAGAAAAGGTAGATACAAATTAGGGTTAATGGAATAAGTTAGAGTCTATGCATCCTAATAACATAGATGCTTGTTTCAGATTTTACTAAATGATTAAAGTTGTTCATTGTTCTGATTGAATGAGGCTATTAATTTTGAGTGTTATTATTGAATTACTAGTATATACATGCTTGATCTAGGCTAGCAATCTAAGATTCATGCCTTTGCTCTAAGTTTAGGGATGTGGTTGGTTGACTATATGCATTGGTGAGTTTTGAGCCTTTCTTCTTGATTAGTGTACTTGCTTTGTTATACTTATACATGTCACCATATAGAAATGGTGAGGGCCATCTTTGTATGATCAGCCAGGGCTAAAATTAAGCTATCCCGTAATTAAAATTATCCTTTGACCCATTAATTTATGCCTAAGCCATTTTATTATGTAATTATATGAACCCGCATTACAAGCCTTGAATTATATGAGAAAAACCATGAACTTTACCCTAATGTATGCAATAGGCTTGTCTTGTTTTGGTTAGTTGCTAAGGACCAATAACTCTTAAGATTGGGGTAGGAAGTGTGCCCCAAACAAGAAAAGGCACACTTTAGTATGTTTGGCATATATGTTTTGAAAAATTTGAAAAATGTGACTTTAAGTTTTTTTGTAATCAAAGAGAAAGAGATAGATCCAAATGAAAGTAGGTGCAAAAGAAGAAAAATAGAAAATATAGTCCAAAGGACTAAAAAAATGAAAAGAAAGAGCAAAGCTTAGAAAAATCATATAAGCACCAAAAGTAAAAAAAAAGGTCCTTTCTTCTCTCTAAAAAAGTTGAGTCTTTCTAAAAGCTTGGCGGTAAGAATAAGGAAATCATTGGGAGCCAAAGCAAGACAATCTTATTAACACATACGAAACCTTGGTAATGACTAGAAAACAATAATTGAGCCATGAGCCTAGCTCCATTACAAGCCTAAAAAGACCCTATTGATCCATATATGTGCTTGTATTTGTGTAATGATTAGAATAGTTGCAAGCTTATGTTGATCTATCATATTATAAGTATTGAGTACATGACCATGAATCATATACACTGAGTATGAGTGAAACACCTACTATGATAGGTTTTGTCATCACTACATGTCCTAAGCAAAAGATGAAGTGTACTCAGCATTGTGTGGTAGCATTAAAAGATTTGGTATGTTTATGTTGTAACTAAATGGTACATGATTAGTTAGTTAGTTGATTGTTCTTGGATCAATGCATAGCTTTAATTTTTAGACATTGCTTGAGGACATGCAAATTTTAAGTTTGGGGATGTGATAAGTCTTGAAAAGACTTATTTCTTTGACCATAATTTGTGCATTATATAGGTGAGTTAAGTTATAAAATATTAATTCATGAATTATTTATGTAACAATTATGCAATTTTTAGAATTCAAGATGTACATAAATAATGTATGGATATTTGATTATTTTAAGACTTATTATGTAAAAATTAAAGAGGATGAAATCATGAGCAAAGATAGACCAAGATGAATATAGTATGTATTGGAATAGTTCAATATACTAACATTAATCTCCAACATGCCTACACCTGGTTCAGGCGTTTCATGTTTCAGGTTCCAAATCCAATGGTACTCACATGTTCATGGCAAGAATCCACAGTATATCTACGCTGCTTACCCATGCTGGGTCACACAATAAAAGGAAAGCAAGACCTGAGAGCCGGCGTGTTCACGTGGAACTGACGCCTATAGTCACACTAGAATGGAAAAGCCATGCGTACTTACGCTACCTAGCATAAGGCTACACATGCACAAGTGAAGAATCAGACCCCCAAGTCAAAGAGCCAACGTCCTTACACTAGTCACACACTCGGGTCTCATGCTCATGCATCAGAGGGAATCAAGGGTCATGCGTGCTTACGCCCCACAACGTGAGACTACGCTGACTAGTTGGGGGAATTAGATGTAAGGATCAGGGAGTCAGTGTAGTCATACTGACCATACGCCCAAAGATAAAGCTAGAACTAAGAAGTACTCAAGGACCCACACATGCCTACGATCCCGAGCGTAAGGCCACGCTGGGATAGAGCCAACAAGAGACGCCAACTCCAAAGGCTGGGCATGCTTACGCTAAGCCCATGCTACACTATGCGTATTTGTACCATTATCCCAGACCTAGACTAGGGAGCTAGCGTTTTCACGCTTAAGACATGCTTCCTCATACGCTCACCATCAGGCCAAGTTCAGCATGCCAGCATCCTCTTGCTTGCCATCATCGTACTCACGCCTACCTTCTGGAACTTATGCACATATGGCCAATTATTCTAGCGTCGACCTATGCCCATTGGCATCACCACATGTGTATATGAGGGAATTACATCAGAATTCGATTATTTCAAGTTGATTTGTTGTAATTTGGTTAATTTAAGTTTTCTTATTTATTTGTAAGTCCTTAAAGGACATTTTTGCATAATTGTTTGTTAAATTTAGTTAGTATTTATAGCTAACTTGCAGTGCAATTAAAAACACAACTCTTCATAATTCAGATTTTATTATCTCTTTATAAATTTCATCTCTCTAAATGCTCTCAACCTTCTCTCTACTCATAACCATGTCTTCTTCATCTGTGTTCATCTTCTCCTCCACCATGGTTAACTAAACCTCTATGGTTGGGATCTGTTGAAGCTATAATGGAGGTTAATCTTTATTGATTGAAGCTGAATCTTTGTTATTTCATGTCAAAGCAAGGTAATTTGTGAGTATCATCTTCTGAATTAGAAAATTTAAAGCCTATCTAGAGGTTTTCTTTAGAAATAAATCATGATTGAAGCCTCAGGTATACAAATTGCCTCCTAATTAATTTAGGCCTAAGAAATTAGATGAATAATTAGGGCTCACTCTTATTTTTACAATTGATTTCAGTGCGTGTAAACATCTAAGGAATTATGGTTTATAGGTAGTGGAATAGTGATAATCACCTAAGGAATTAGGGACTATCCATCTGTGAGAAGTTTTGCATGAGTTAACTGAGGTTTATGCTTTCTTCTTATGATTTTAATTGACATTATTTGCTGAGGCTGATTCCAACCTACTTCTATTACTGTCGACTACATCAATTTCTATTGCATTTTTCTGTTGGTTATTGTGTTTCAACTAAAATTTCGTAAAAATCAAAATATAGCAAAAAGTAAAAATATAATGTGTTGCATGAATTTGTTTAGTCCAGATAGTATTAGCCCTAGGTTGAGGTAATTAACTCAATCCCCAAGGGAATGATACAAATATACTCAAATTAATGATTAGTGTGCTTGCCAATGAAATTCAATTCCAATAAATTTGCTTCAGGGTGAGGTAAGCATATATGTGACTTCAATTTTAACTTTCCTCTCTCCCTCTTTGTTTCTCTCTCTATCTGAATAGGTGCTTACATAAGGGTGTTTCGCATTTTCATTTTCATGATGGGTCAGAGCTTTAAAAGGTCTTTTATGACTTCTATGATGATGGGTAATTCTAAATTCACATCTTCCTTTTCCCCCTTCTTGGCCAAATACAATCTTGCATGGGGGAGGTGTCGTTTTTACGTTTCCATGGCAAATCGGAGCTTGAAAATGACTTTCAAGGCAATGGGTATGGTGAACAATTAATGGGTGTCGTGTTTCGGGTATGGTAGGTATTAGAATGGGGCTTCAGAGGTTGTTGAGCGTTGTGGGTACTAAAACCGGAAGCAGAGTGTGTGACACCCTCGATTAACTAAGACTAATTCCTGCACTGGAACATCCTACTTAATTAAGGAGTCACAAATTATTTTGAAAAATAGGAGTATTGTCGATCATCAACACATAGTTCAAATAAACATTATAACATAGATCAATTCTCCATAACAACATTGTACCCAAATGGTATGAGGCTCGTAGGCCCCCAATAATAACTATTATAATAATAACATAACATAACTAAACATCGGGACTTACAATAGTCTTAACACAAGCAGCGAATATAAAGAGTCTACGTTCACAACTCAATATCCTCTCCTGTAGGTAGTCCAGGTCCTGCTCGCGCTCACCCTGACCTTCGGTTGATGATCACAAAAGAGATAGTAGACACACAACATAAAAGGGGTGAGTATAAGCTCTCACCCATATGTTTTACATGCAAGGGTATCCATATATATGAAATTAAACATATACACAAAACTTTAGACAATATATAATAGTACACTTACCAATGTTCAGAGCATACACGGAGGTAACATACACTAACAAAGTTTGTTACATAATTGTAGATGCTATGCATGCATTCAATTTGTTAGGATTTATCTTGATTAAATTCCAGTGTGTAATGGGGCCCAACTCCTGCTCATCAACTTCACATATCAATATCCATATACACAACAATCCCACTTTATCCTTCTACCTAGCTAGAGCGACCAAAGCTCGCCTTGTCCTGTTCCCACAAAAGGGTAAGGAACACACATCTCGTTAGAATGGGCACTACACGGCCATAGAAATCCTTGTCCAAAGTCGAAGTATATCAGAGTTGCCATGGGTTGCCCGATCTCAGGTGTGAATCTGATCCATTAGAGGTCCGCCCCCGATATACTCCCAAGACCATCCTTAGAGGGTCAAGACGTCGTTGTTTCTTCAGTGTACCCATCACTGTATGCACTAGGGGATCACTCTATCACCCCTCGTATACTCTATATGCAACATGTAATTTACTCATCTTATCACAAGAGTTCCTGAGTACTAGACGGAACCTTACTCACTCGACGTACTTGTCCTTAAAACGTGTAAACTATTCCTTATAAATTCACTTAATGTGGAGAATATTATGAGCTAAGGCCTAGGCGCTACCTAATAATCCTTCTTAGGAGCACTGGGGTTTGGCCTCGAAGTAAATATAAATATAAGGAACTTCTAAGATTTTAACGCCTAACAAATTTTAGATCCTTGTTTTAAAGAAATATTGTAAAATTTTCATTTTGTAAATCTATAAAATAAAATTTCTAACTTCCTTTGCTTTTACTTCTAAAAATGTGAATTTATATTGAAGTATTTAGCTTTTAGAAAGAAAGTAATTATAGGGTACATTAGCATTTTTGGGCCTTTTATCGATATCGTACTGTCGTAGTGATTTACAACGAAATTGACTAGATTGTCCTTAAATCTTAAAATTACTCGAACCTCGATAAAAAGTACCAGAATATAATTACTAAAAATCCTTTCTAGGCTTATATATAAAAATGAAATTTTCTTTGAGCAAGTAAGAGCTATGAAATCGCTATTTCTTACCGTTTGTTGAAAACTTTGTTTTTGTCATATTTTGTCTAGAAAATTCCAAATTGAGTCATTCTAAAGCCAAAAGTGTTTAACTTTTAAAATACTAATTAAATATAATAAAATTGAATATCAATTCTGCCCAGAAACAAGTCCTACATGAAAATGCACTAGGTGCCAAAATTTGTCGTTTTAGCTTTCGTAAAAACGCATTTAAGGACAAGTAACGCTTCGGAATGTCTCCAAACCAATTTTCATCATTTGGGTAATTTTTCAACACTCAAAATTCACATCATATGCCATCCAATACATGCCCAAAACAGTTTGGACATTTCCTCTCGTTTGCTCATGCAAAGATGTTTTTAACCGTTTCTAACTCATCATTCGCGCCCATACTCAGGTCCCTTTTGAATTTTTTTTTAATACAACATTTTATACATATCTTTATCATCATTTTCATAATTATAATCATACCAAACAGCCACCACAACATGCCACTCAAAACTTAAAAATTTATCCATGTACTCATAAGTTAAATCCATTAATTTAACATATAAAACAATTATCATAAACATGAGCTTTTAATTTCTTAATTCACAAGAGTTTCAAAATTGAATTAGATCATAACTAGCTTACTTTTCTTCATCAAAAATCAAAATTTTAACCAGGCATGTTCCTCACAATTATCAAGTTGCTAAAAATTAAATTTTATGCAAAGATCTCTAAGTTTTAAGCCATTAGTTTAAGGTGACTTTTTCCCAACAGCAACATGCCCTTTTGGGTTACAATTCCTAAGGTTATTTTCAAGCATTTTTAGCCCATTTAAATGCTAAGATTTTAAGGTACAATATGCAGCCATTAAAATAAAGGAAAAACTCATTCTTTCAACATTTTTAACACCAAACAAGCGATTTCTCAACAATTATCAAAACTGTCCAGTTTTCAAAGAGTGATTATCTTGTTTCAAAATTTATATTTCAAGCATCTAAATTTTGTCTCAACCATGGGGAAATGTCACGTTAGTTTAAGCCTCAAAGGACCATGATTTTTGTGGCTTATCACTTAGTGAAATGAAAATGCATGCGTTAGAAAAAACATCTGCCATAACACAACCATTAAAATTTAGCAACTCACAATTTAAATTTCACAAAATTTAGAGATCTAACAAGATCATGGTGCAGCCAAGGTACCACCTAAAAGAACACAAAATTTTTTGCAATTAATTTTTCATGATCTAACCCACAAAATAGAGATCTTTAAGGGAGGTACCAAGGTGTAAATTTTAGGGACATCCATACCTCACCATGCATGTGAAAATAAAGAGTTAAAGTGAGTAAATACTCCCTCCTACCTTAGGGAATTTCGGCTAAGGGAGAAAGAGACAATAAGAGCTTAAAATCTTGCCTTTTGGACCAACAGAAGTTGTAGCACCAAGAGCAAGGAGAAGATGAAGGCTTGGTGAGTGAGGAAGTGACGTGGTGATGATGAGAAACAGTGAAGAAGACCATTTTTTTAGGAAGATTTTACAAGGTGGTGAAGTGTTTAGGAATTTATTATCTCATACATGAAGGTTAAGGAGAATGGAGAGTGTTTAGGTCTCATGTAGGTCAGATGGTGATTAACGTGAGAAGAGAAGAAGAAGAGCAAGAAGGGCTGCTAGATTTTTATGACATAGGAAAAGAAGAAATGTTGAGAATAGTGGAGTGTTTGTTTTGGAAAAGAAGGAATTTTGCATGCATTCCCTTGGTGGCTAAGGGGTTTTGGTTGGGAGGGGAGAAGGAAAGAGAGGTGTCAAGCCTCAAACATGAACTCCCATGTGTCATGCTGAGCTTGCTAGAGTGTAGAGGAAGGAGTCATCAAAGGAGAGGCAAGTGTCCTAGGGCTGTTGCAATGTGATTTGTTCACTTCCATGCATGGCTAAGGTGTCACCACCAGAGGCAATAAATTGTTCCAATTTTTAGAGGATGTTGCAGGGTTAATTAGGAACAGTGAAAAACACAAAATTTGTATATCTATCTCTTCTCTTTAAAATGATATATGGAACACAAAAATACAATATTGGACGAGGGAGATATAGCCTTTTTACGAAAACTATCCCAGGTTGTTACGGGATTTAAGTTGGTTGCAAAGAATAATTTTCTGGGACAAATGTGTAGGGAATTAGACTTCGTGCCCTTCACCAAAGTTATAGAAAAATGAGTTTAGAAAATTTTGGTGAAATAATTGTTTGATTTCATGGTCATATGAATGAGAAATATGGAAAATACTAAGCATAGTGCAGGCTGTCACCAGAAAACGTAAATCAGTATGGTATTTTAAGCTTTGAGATTTATTGAGCAAGAATGGCCTTTTGTGGTCAACATCAAAGTTGTAGATAATTTTGATACAGAAATTTTAGGACATGAATGACTCGATTCTAATAACGGGGGAAGAAATTATGCTCAAAATACGTACAGGTGCACAGATTGGCTCATACAATTAGCTTGAAAATAATTCCCCAGAGGGTTAAGTGACAGGGAACGGGCCTTGAACCCCTCACAAAAATCATCAGACATGGTATGTAGGACATAGTGAGATAGGAATGATATGACCCAGATCTAAGTTTTCTTAATTGATCATTAATTCTTTTCATCTAATTAAATCACACATAATTATTCTGGCTCCTCAGATTCTTCTAAAATTATTAACTTAGTCATATGATCAAGTCAGCCTCATCCCCAAATATCGTTGCATACAAAATTTAACACAAAATAATGTACTTGGTCTCACAGACCCATGACACAAAATGAGGGCTGTTATAGAGCGGCGAATAATTAGGTCTTTGGGAGAGACCGACATAAACAACAATTAATGGAAACTTGGAATCGAGGTAAGGAGTGTTCACTGTTATAATTAATTAGAATGGTGTATCTGTAACACCCCTTATTTATTTATGATTGGTCTAAGGACCAGAGAATGAATATCTGTATATATGACTTCTATGATGTGTATTTGGGCCTCGGCCAAACTTGTTTTGTGTGATATTTATATATGTGTGTGTGTGTGTATGTGTGTGTGCGTGACTTGGAAGCTTATCTGATGAAATAAATTAAATTGAAGAGAAAATATTATAGTATTTTGGAACCGGTGCGGTAAATCGTATTGCCAACCGAGGTATGCTCTTAATAATTCAGTACAAGATCCAAAAGTTACCTTTTTAAAATCCTAAGTGAGTGATGGAATGGGGAATGATGGTGGACTTAGTGAGGTTTTGTGTAGGTAAGTTGTATCTGTTGAGAACATGAAAACAAGTTCAATTCCTGCCAATGACCTTGTGTATGCTTCGCTATTTCTGGCCAAGAAAATGCCACGAGCATCCGATTTGAGTCATTCTAGTCTCAAAGTAACCATATCAAAACATACAACATTTCCCGTGAAGGACCCAAGGTTTTATTCTAACTGCTCAGGCACCTGAATTAAAATTTTAAGAGTCTAAGCCCGATAATTCACATTGCCTTTGTGCACCCTTCAAAATTTCTAAAATATCTCTCTACAGTTATCAAAATCGAGTGATTCTTTTCCCTAACTTTTCGTATTAAATTTCTCTACAACTCTTATGTTGATCACAAAACCCAGTTCTCACTTCTTTGATCCTAGATTTCAAAACAATGCACTGATTCATAAATTCGTTGATTCAGCCTGACCCTCTTTCAGTATTTTAGACATAACTCATTTGTTCGATGTTGGGATCGAATGATTTTTTTTTTGTTATTTTCTTAACAAAAATATCTACAACTTTAATGAAGACCTTAAAAGTTGAATCTTAACCAAAATGTCCCAGTTTTATTTTCAAATACTGACTTATAAATTCATCACCACTCTAAATAGCTTTTAGTGTTTGGGGCATATCTCCCGCTCCCGATATCACATTTCAACACACTATTGCTTGTTTTAAAGAGGAAAAAGAGATCTAAAACTTTCATGTTGGATATTTCCTTAAATTTCAACCGTAATATTTTGAAACCCAATATGACATTTCAACATACTATAGCTTGTTTTAAAGAGGAAAAAAAGATTTAAAACTTTCATGTTGGATATTTCCCTAAATTTCCATCGTAATATTTTGAAACTTACAAAGCATGAAACTGCCTCTTGGCTTGACACATCAGAAATCCATGACTAATGAGATTTTGCCACTTGTACAATGTGTTCTACTCCTATTGGTTGAAATAGTATTCATTTGTACCAAGCAATTCAATTTGTTTCTCTTTTTCTTTCCTTGGGTGAAACAACATTCCCTTCATCTCTTAGTTTCTTTTGTATTTTATCAAAATACCGTGACCATTTTTGCTCTCTATCTCTTCATGGCACCATGACCCATCTTCCTTATCTTGTGTTCATAACTCTAACACCATATAGCCTCAATTCTATCCTCTTTGAAGTGTTGAATAGTAGAGAAGAGGACAAAAGCTTGAGGCACTATTTTTCCTTCCTTGGCTGAGAGACACGTCTAAGGTAAAGGGAGTTTCTCTTAATCGTTTACCTTATATATTACATGAAAAAGGCAAGTAAGAACCTCCCTAGGGTTCTTACTAAGATGGAGTATCAAAAACAAGTTTCCCCTTTATGTTTGATGGCTGAAAATGATTATAAAATGTTGCTAAGAAAAGATGTTGGTAATGGTAGGGGATGTGTTTTTATGTATCATCTTGGTCACAGCCTTATGTATATTTTCCCTTGAGATTTAATTGTGATTCAGACATAGCCATTACCCAGGAGGAAGCCACAGATCCCTCACATACCCTAGAGGTTGCCTTGGACAGTTTTAGGGGTCCTTTGACTAGGTCAAGGGCCAAGAAAGCTATAGAGGACCTCCAAAATCATTTTCCTTCTTTCATGGATTCCACAGTTGGGCCCAAGCCTAAGGAGGATCTCTTGAAGACCCTTACCCTTTTCTCTTGCTCTAAAGTAGGGTAATGGGCCAACTTTCATGGTTTGGGCCTCTTTTGGGCCTCTTTTTTAGGAATGGATATTTTTGTAAATATTTTTCATTTTATTAATTTTAGGAGTATGTTAGGATATAAAATTAGATTTTAGTTTGGGCTTTGCATAGCCATTGAGTTTGGACCACTTTTGGGCCTTGTAGTTAGTGTTTTGGTATTTGGGTTTGTATTAGGCCAATTTTGTGTAGGTTTTAGGATTGGGCCTTAGGAATTAATCCAAGGCCCATAATTAGCTAGCCTTGGCCGAAATAATGAGAGGACTATATAAGCTCTTCTCCTTTGTAATTCTCTCATAATTTGAATGTTAGTGAAATTTAGAGTGAGAAACTCCTCATTCTCTCTAAAAAGTAAAAGCTCTAGCTCTTTTCTAAGTCTTATCCTTTGGCTTCCTCGTAAAGGTGGTGACCTCATTTCCTTTCTCTCTCATGCTAGAGAGTGGCGGATTCCACACTCTTCTCCATGCCTCTCCATTTCTTCTTCACCTTCTTAACATTCTTAAGCCTAGATCTAGGATCCTATCACTTCAAATCCTCTACTTCCACTCCATATTTAATTTGGCCAGCACTATTGCTCTACCAAAACCATGTGCTTCCATCTCTTCTTGGCAAGCTTGCTTGGATATATGATGAGCTAGAGAAGAAGATCCACCTCATAACCTTATAAATTAAAGAATTTTCTACAACATTTGGTATCATGAGTCTCACCTTCTCTTATCATTTGCTTAGATCTGATTTTGTGCAGTTTGAATTCTGTATTTTCAATCCTAAATTTGAATTCCTCACCTCCTCTACATAAATTTTCATATATCATATGCTAAAAAACTCTAAAAATTGAAGAAGTTATGCTTACTTTAATTTTTAGATCTACATCGTTTGGCTTGGATTTTTGAAAAGTGTCTTCACAAGTCTTGTTACTGTAGTGATCTATGACATAATCTCAAAATTTGAACAAAAATTGAGCAAAAAATTTTTTAGGTCAAAGTTGTTAACCTTTAGGTGCCTTACACTTCAAGTAATCTTCATTTCCTTGTATTTTCTTGCCTTTTCTTTGCATATTGTGTTTGTTTGGTGTCATTTACTTAATTTTTATTATAATTTCAGTTCTGGACTTGTTCATAAACGTGTGATATAAGCTTGCTCATTAGGTGTTTGATTAATTGCTTATGTGCTTTTAGTTTCCTTAGAAAGTGTCTTAGGTCTTGAAGCTTGTTTCTCTTGTTTTCCTAGGTGTTTCTTTTTGGCTTTGCTTTTGTGTTGCGTTGCTAGACTCTTAGGCATTTCAAAAACATTATTTGAAGTGCTAAGCTCCTTTGAGTCTTGTGTTCATCTCATTTTAAGGTGAACATGTGTCTTGCTTTTTGTTGGTTGTTAGTTTCTCCTTTAGGTGTGTGATTCTAGTTTAATTTTCATGTTTCCAGCAGCTGTAATTCAATCTTTTCATACTGTATTTTTGGTTATTTGATGTCATTTGATGCATTTTGCCTTGCCTTCCATTGCCTTAATGTCTTGGAAGTTGATGCTTACATGTGCCTTTCAATAGTTTCTTTGTTGTACCTCTTTTGTGCACTTGTTTAGAGCATTTCTCAATTCTATTTTTGCTGCAGTTTTTAGTAAAAAAAGGAAAAAGCATAAAAATAAATGAAAAAAAGTGTGAAAAGCAAAAGAGTTTGATAGGTCCTTGTTCCTATAATTGTTTGAGCCATTTTCTTGGAAAAAAGTGTAAAAAAGTGCTTGAAAAATCATTACAAATCAAAAAAAATTCTAGCAGCTATATTTTGTTTAAAACAATACCTTAAGTGCTTTTTTCGTGTATGCTTATGCACTTGTTTTGAGGGAAAATTATTTTGGAAACTATATAAAAATGTTTTGAAGTTGTAAGCATTCTAGAGTTTCTAGTTTGCTTTTTTGTGTGCTTGCTTTTCTTCTTGCATATTTTTTTTAGTTTGTCTCCTTGGCATTCTTGGTTTGTCACATCATTTTCCACTCTTGTGTGCCTTCTTTCATTTACCATTTGTTGCTTATTAAGTTCTTGTTTATCACATAACTTTCCTATTAGTTTAGCTTCCTAATTTTTCCTTTTCTTGCTTGTCTTTTTCTCTCTAGTTTTTTTATTTGAGTATTTCTCTTTTTGGAATTCTTGAGACTAAGGATTGTTGTTCAAGTGGCCTCAATACTCAAGAGGGGGGGTGAATTGAGTTTTAAAACTTTTGGTTGGAATGCCTTTGAAATTGATTTTTATAACCAAGTTAATGAGAATATGCAAGTGAAATTAAGAAGAGGATAATATGCAAAGCACAATAATGAGAAGTATTGCTGAAGCAATTTCCCAAACACCTGGTGGGCAGTATTTGAAGAGTAACAAATTAAGCAAGTTCAAGTGTGCTCTTCACAAACAATCAACAACAATCAATTAGCAAGCAGTATATGAAAGTAAGGAGTAAGGAAGAGAAGCTTGCAAACCGATATAACGAGTTCTACCCAATCCGGTGTACGTCTCGCCTCTAAGCAACCCACTTAGAGGATTTCACTATTGAAGATTTGAGATACAAGCTTTGAGCAATTGCAGCTTCCTAGTGTCCCACACTCAAGAACTCAATCCTCACAAGCAAAGGGCAACCCACCCAATCTCACAATCTCTCAATACCCAAAGGTTGAACCCCAACCTTTGTGACCACTCAACCTAGAGTGAACAACCACTCAACCTAGAGTGAATCCCTTGTGTTTGGTGTTGTGTTTACAATCAATACACTCTCTTAATAGAGTAGATACATAAATGAAAGCTCTAACCAATTCTAACTCTCAAGATGAGAGGATATACAAATGTATTTCAAGATACAAGAAATAGGGCTTACAAAGCACAAAATAGAGTAAAGGATTTGTAGCTTCTTGTTGTTTTTTTGTGCTTGTGTTCCTCTTCAATTTATAGAGCCAAAATAGCTGTTGAGGTGTGCCCTTCGTTCTTCATAGCCGTTGCACTCAGTGGAAATTTGAAGAATGGTGGAGACATGAGCTGGTTTCCCACTTAAATGTGTTTTTCCACTAGCGTAATCGATTACACCCTCGCGTTGTAATCAATTAGCTTCAAGTCAGAGAGTCACTAATCGATTATTTCAATTCCTGTAATTGATTAGCATCTATACCTGATGCATTTAATTTGATTTCGCAGCTTCCTAATCTATTAGCATGTCTTGTAATCGATTACCTTAATTCCAGTGGCTTCCTAATCGATTGTATAGCTTTCTTAATCGATTAGACATTATACCTGATACATTTAATCCCATTTTTGATAATTGTAATCGATTAGCTTCAAATGTATAATCGATTATTTTAATTCCAGTGAGTTCATAATTGATTATTACAAGTGTGTAATCGATTATCTTAATTCCAGTGACTTCATAATCGATTATCTTCATTCCCATAATCGATTAGCTTCAATCCTGATGCAGTTTCTTCCAAAACAGAAAGCGCCTAATCGATTAGCATAAGTGACATAATCGATTATCTTCGCTGTTACTTAGCACCTGATTCCATATCTTTGTTTTTGCATAGGTTTCTTCAAGAGTGTTTTGTCATTATCAAAATCTTTGAACATCCTTGAACCTGTATACATATTCAAACACATTCTCCCCCTTTTTGATGATGACAACTATGTTCATCTCTTGAGGATTGTTAGTTTAAACAATTTAAACTTATCTCTAATTTTTGCAAAAACATCTCTGCTGCATTATCAGTTTTTCAAAATATATTATCTATTTACCAAGTTCAAAAGTCAGAATCATTATCACATTCAGCAGCAAATATCTTATCTCTTTTTATCTCTTATCTGTTATCTCTTGCTAAATCTCCCCCTATCAAAAGGAATTTATTAATCCTATCTTTTTCAGATTTTAAACAAGATGAACAGATATTCTTTATTCTTCTCCCCCTTTGTAATCAT
The DNA here is from genome assembly GCA_037962975.1 of Clitoria ternatea. NCBI lineage: Eukaryota > Viridiplantae > Streptophyta > Magnoliopsida > Fabales > Fabaceae > Clitoria > Clitoria ternatea. The sequence continues at coordinate 38,536,644 of CM075672.1, read as the reverse complement.
CAAAAATAATTCGTGCAATTAAAGAGATATAATATGAACTGAAACGAGATAATTTTATTGAATTGAAAATGGATGGGAATTGCATTAAGTAAACCAAGAGACAATATTCAGAATTAAAAAGACAATAACATAAGCACCCTAAACAAAAGCATGACTAAGGATCTAATTATCCAGATTGAAAAAGCGAATTTCAGCGATTTGGTGAGACAGCTCTTCATAGCGTTGTTGCATCATCTCGAAGTGTTGCTGCTCGGTCATTGAAAACTCTTGAATGGAGTTTTCAAGGCGATCGAAGTGGCGGTCAAGATGGGCGTAAAGAGATGTAAATGGGTCAGCTTGGGGTGCAGATGAAGAGGCTGATGGTGCAGCTTGTGGTTGAGGAGGAGGTGGAGGAGGAGCAGCAGGTTCAGCAAATGGATTGGCACCATGTTCTCGGTCACTCCTGAGAATCCACATTCCAGCGATGCAAATCATGCCCATTTTGTTGAGGTGGGGAATGCCAATGCATGCTCTTGGGGGCACTTTCTCAGAGAGTTCTCCTGCCAAATCAACTCCACAGTATTTAAAAATTTTTGTGAGAAGGATGCCATAGGGAAGCTTTTGCTGGTCCTTCGCATGGCGCATGTGAAATTTGACCAACTGAATCCAGTTGATCTCCTTAGAGGTCAGCATTGCCCACATCAAGAGGACGTCATCCTCTTCAACCAAAGCATAGTTCCCAGCACGGGGAACAATCATCTTGACCAAGAAAAAATGAAGCAGGCGGTTGTTCATGGTCAAGTGGCCTACCAGCTTGTGGTTGCTCATAGGAGGATCCGCTTTCCACAAGGAGCGACGGGCAGTGATAGGATTAAAACCCCATTCGTCCTCGGGTTCTCCTCCGTCAAAGTCAGCATCATTAAGGGGCAGCTTAGAAATTTCCGCGAATTGGGCGTTGGAAAGCTTGATGGTTGTATTCTTTACTTTGGACTCAACCATGCCATTCACAAGGCGAAGATTGCAGTAAAATACCCTTATTAGTTCAGGGTAGTACTCTTCTTCTTTGAGGGAGAGGAAGGGAAAGAGGTTGTAATGGTGAAGGCTTTGGGTGAAAGTTAGGCTGGGGTTGTCGAAAGTGTCCGCAATGGTGTAGTGGGGGGTCATTATCTCCTTTTCAGAGAAGTTTTTCATGAAATTTTGGAGGTCTCTAGGAGAAGAAAAGAACCTTGAAAAATCAAGGGGGTTATGGGCTTGAGCTACAGAGGACCTTGCTCTCTTGACATTTCTAGATGTAGACATGGTGGAGAAGACAAAGAAGATGATGAAGAGAGAGGAGTGCTTGAGAGTTTTGGAGAGGTTTGAGAGGAAGGAGGTAGTGTGAGATGAGAAGGTGAAGGGAGGGATATTTATAGGTGAGAATTAGGTTTAGGAAGGAGGAAAGTGGGTTTAGAAAGGAGTGAAGGGAGTTAAGAGAGGGAGTACTTCGAGTATACCTTGGAAGTTACAATTTTGACTCTTCAGAACCGAGGCTAATCGATTACGAGGCAGGGGTAATCGATTAGATAGCTGTTTCTGGGAATCCCAAACGTTTCGTGCAGAGCGTAATCGATTATCGCCTTTGACTAATCGATTGTGGGTCAAGGGCAATCGATTAGCTTAGAAACAGAATCAGTGTAATCGATTAGGGGATGGGACTAATCGATTATGAAGGAAACAGAAGCATAGTAATCGATTGTGAGGAGGAATGTAATCGATTATTGATTCAAAAACTTCAAGTTTTTCATACAGCAAAGTTCCAAACATGAAATGTAACATATACCATTCATCATGCCATACAACATAGTTCTTATCAAAATATTCCATCATTCAAACACAATTTGACATATCAAGAATGCCTAATTCTCTTCTAATGTGAATGAATTGTTCTCTAGCCAAGGGTTTTGTGAAGATATCAGCTAGTTGTCTAGAAGTTTCAACATGTTCAAGTACACAATCCCCTTTTAACACATGATCTCTAATAAAGTGATGCCTAATCTCAATGTGCTTGGTTCTAGAGTGCATTACTGGATTCTTTGAGATGTTAATGGCACTAGTATTATCAAATTTGATGGGTACTTTGTTTAAAACAATGCCAAAATCAAGAAGTTGTTGTCTCATCCAAAAAATTTGAGCACAACAACTACCGGCGGCTACATATTCTGCCTCAGCCGTCGATAATGCAACACTTGCTTGCTTCTTGCTATGCCAAGAAACAAGGGAGCTACCAAGTAAATGACATGTGCCACTAGTGCTTTTTCTATCAAGTTTACAGCCAGCAAAGTCAGAGTCGGAATATCCTAAAAGATTACATTTAACACCTTTGGGATACCACAAACCAACATTTTGAGTACCCACAAGATATTTCAAAATTCTTTTTACGGCAGTTAAATGTGATTCTTTAGGACATGCTTGATATCTAGCACACATGCATACCGCAAACATAATATTGGGTCTACTAGCAGTTAAATACAATAAGGATCCAATCATACCTCGATATTTGGTGATTTCAATGTCCTTACCCTTTTCATCTTTGTCTAGATAGCAGGATGTGCTCATGGGTGTAGCTATCTCGTTTGCCTTGTCCATTCCAAACCTTTTAAGTAGTTCCTTACAGTACTTAGTTTGGCTAATGAATGTTCCATCATTTGCTTGTTTTATTTGCAATCCAAGGAAGAAGGTGAGTTCTCCCATCAAGGACATTTCAAACTCATTCTGCATAATCTTGGCAAACTCTTGACAAAGATTTTCATTAGTAGCACCAAATATTATGTCATCCACATAAATTTGTACCAAGAGAATGTCATTATTTTTGCGTTTTATAAACAGTGTAGTATCAACCTTTCCTCTTTCAAAATTGTGTTCTAAAAGGAATTTGCTTAGTCTTTCATACCAAGCTCTTGGGGCTTGTTTCAAACCATATAAAGCTTTTCTCAATTTAAAGACATGGTTTGGAAATTTATGATTTTCAAAACCGGGAGGTTGATCTACATAAACTTCTTCTTGAATGAAGCCGTTTAAAAACGCACTTTTGACATCCATTTGATAAAGTTTGAAATCCATACAACATGCAAAAGCTAGCAATAACCTAATGGCTTCTAACCTAGCTACGGGAGCATACGTTTCTTCATAATCTATTCCCTCTTCTTGATTGTATCCCTTTACAACTAGTCTAGCTTTGTTTCTTGTTATTATGCCATTTTCATCTAACCTATTTCTAAAAACCCATTTGGTGCCTATTATTAGATGGTCATTGGGTCTTGGCACAAGTTCCCAAACTTCGTTTCTTTCAAATTGGTTTAACTCTTCTTGCATGGCCAACATCCAATGCTCATCAATAATGGCTTCATCAATATTTTTGGGTTCAATTTGGGATACAAAAGCCAAGTGATTGCATGCATTTCTAATGGCGTTTCGAGTACTTACCCCTTTGGTTATTTCTCCAATGATTTTGTCCAAGGGATGATCCTTCAAGGTTACCCAATCTTGTTGTCTCTCAATTTGTGTTGCACCTCCATCATTTTTGACTTCTTCTTTGTCTTCCAAGTTCATTTCTTGGAAAGTACCTACAAGATCATCAACATCTTCCTTTCTCGGAGGGTTATGGCTATTTTCATCAAACTTAACATGAATAGATTCTTCAATGGTATTTGTTTGTTTGTTGAAAATTCTATAAGATTTACTTGATTGTGAATATCCTAGGAATATTGCCTCATCAGATTTTGCATCAAACTTTCCTAGATTATCCTTTCCATTGTTGAGCACAAAACACTTACATCCAAAAATATGAAAGTATGCAATGTTGGATTTTCTACCCTTGTAAAGCTCATAGGGGGTTTTCTTTAAAATAGGCCTTATCAAACATCTGTTCATTACATAACACGCGGTGTTTACCGCATCGGCCCAAAAATGTTTTGCAATATTGTTTTCATTTAGCATGGTTCTAGCAAGCTCCACTAAAGATCTATTTTTCCTTTCAACCACTCCATTTTGTTGTGGAGTTCTAGGAGCTGAAAAATTGTGATTGATACCATGTTTTTCGCAAAACTTTTTGAAAGATTGATTTTCAAACTCTCCCCTATGATCGGTTCTAATGGATGCAATTTTTGAGTTTTGCTCATTTTGGATAATCTTTGCAAGTTTCTTAAATGCATGATATGCTTCATTTTTATGAGCAAGAAACAATGTCCATGTATATCTAGAATAGTCATCTACTATAACTAGACCATAGTAATTTCCTCCAAAGCTTTTGATTTTGGATGGTCCAAATAAATCCATGTGCAAAAGTTGTAAAGGCCTTTGAGTAGAAACAATGTTTTTGGATTGAAAAGATGCCTTTACTTGTTTTCCCTTTTGACATGTATCACAAAATCTATTTTCAAATTTAAGCTTTGGTAGACCAATTACTAAATCTTTAGAAACAAGTTTATTCAAGTGGTCTACATGTATATGAGCTATTCTTCTATGCCATAGCCAAGTTTCATCCTCTTTAGAAATGAAGCATTGTTCATCATTTGTAGACAAACTATCCACATCAATCATGTAAATGTTATCAATTCTTTTTCCAACAAATTTGACCTCTTTGTTTAGCTTATTCTCAATTATACAACAATTGGATTCAAATAAAACTCTATATCCTTTGTCACATAATTGACTTATGCTAAGTAGATTATGTTTGAGGCCTTCAACATACAATACGTCACTTATGGAGGTGGAAGAATTCTTACCAATATTTCCAATGCCTAGGATTCTTCCTTTAGTGTTGTCTCCGTAGGTGACACTTCCTTTCCTTTTGGGAGTGAATGATGTAAATTTACTTATGTCTCCCGTCATATGCTTTGAACACCCGCTATCCAAGTACCAATGGGTGTTGCTTGCCTTGAAGCATACCTACAAAACAAAATCAGTTTAGAGAACTAGGTACCCATTTTATGTTGGGTCCTTTTAGGTTAGCTTGTGGGGATGTTCCTTTGGGAACCCACACCTTTCTTAAGACCTTTGGTCCTAGTTTCCTAACACTACACTTATAAGCACTATGTCCTTTGGAACCACAATGATTGCATTTCATAAAAGGTGAGGAGGATTTGCTTGGTGGTGCAAAGAAATTTTTATAGTGTTTCTCCATTTTATGATTACTATGTTCTTGGTCATATCCTAAACCGGTTTTACTAAACATGCATTTTTGTTGCCCAAGTAGGATATTCAAATTATCTCTTCCATTAATGAACTTCTCTAGTGTCCTATTTAGGTCTTCAACCTTGGTTTCTAACACAATGCACCTCTTTGCAAAATCACATGGTTTACTTTTGGAACATGTTTGAGCGTTTTTCAATTCTTCTTTTAAGCATTCATTCTCTTTGCAAATCTCCATAAGGTGCATCTCTAGAGTGTCACTAGTTTTTCTAGATACCTTAAGTCTATTGGAGACTTTTGTAAATTTATCATACAATTCCTCTAGAGCATCAAGTAATTCATCCTTATCTAAGTCATGAAATTTTACCTCATCATCTTCTTCTTGGTGATTGGCCATGAGGCAAAGGTTTGCTTCTTCATTTTCTGAGTCATCCGAGCTGCTTATCTCATTTTCATCCCATGCTATATATGCTCTCCTTCTTCCTCTTTTCTCTTTTCCCTTCTTCTTAAGATTTGGGCAATCCGCTTTGAAGTGCCCTTCCTTGCCACATTCAAAACAATTGGGTGAGGAAGAATTTTCTTTAGTGATAGGTTTCTTACTTGGGTTTTTGAAGCTTCTTTGAAGGCGTTTGCCTTTCATGAATTTCCCGAAGCGTTTCACAAATAGTCCAAATTCTTCTTCTTCATCAAGTTTGCTTCCGGATTCTTCTCCTTCATTTATGGAAGTAGCCTTGAGAGCAAGACCGTTTTTCTTGGAAGATTTTTCTTCCTCTTCCGCCATCTTTAATTCTTTCAGCTCTTGTTCCTGTTCCTGCAACTTACCAAATAGAGTGGCAAGAGACATTCCGTTTATGCTAGGAGATTGTTTGATGGCGGTAACTAGCGGTTGCCATTCTCTGTTAAGACTTTTCAACACTTTATGAATGAGCTCTTTGTTAGTGTAAGTCTTTCCAAGTGTAATGAGTTGATTAATGATGAGAGTGAATCTTTTTTGCATATCAACAATTGATTCATGAGAGTTTAATCTAAAGCACTCATATTGACTAGTAAGAGTACTAATCTTAGAGTCCTTTACATCGTTAGTGCCTTCGTGAGTTACTCGTAGAGTATCCCACATCTCTTTAGCAGTTTGGCAAGTCATTATTCTAAAAAATTCATCTTGACCTAAAGCCATAGTAATAAGATTTTTGGCCTTGTAGCCACATTGAACTTTCTTTTCTTCCTCGCTTGTCCATTCATCTATGGGTTTTTCAATATTTTTACTGTCTACAATATGCATTGGTATAAAAGGGCCATTTTCAATGGCATTCCAAATTCTCAAGTCAATTGATTGAATGAAGATTTTCATTCTCTCTTTCCAAAAGGTATACCCTTCCCCATTGAAAACGGGAGGTCTGTTTATCGCACCACCCTTGGGAAAAACATTTTGAGAACTTGAGGCCATCTAGTCTCTTGAAGCTGTTAAGCTCGATCTACCAAGAGTCAAGCTCTGATACCACTTGTTGTTCAAGTGGCCTCAATACTCAAGAGGGGGGGTGAATTGAGTTTTAAAACTTTTGGTTGGAATGCCTTTGAAATTGATTTTTATAACCAAGTTAATGAGAATATGCAAGTGAAATTAAGAAGAGGATAATATGCAAAGCACAATAATGAGAAGTATTGCTGAAGCAATTTCCCAAACACCTGGTGGGCAGTATTTGAAGAGTAACAAATTAAGCAAGTTCAAGTGTGCTCTTCACAAACAATCAACAACAATCAATTAGCAAGCAGTATATGAAAGTAAGGAGTAAGGAAGAGAAGCTTGCAAACCGATATAACGAGTTCCACCCAATCCGGTGTACGTCTCGCCTCTAAGCAACCCACTTAGAGGATTTCACTATTGAAGATTTGAGATACAAGCTTTGAGCAATTGCAGCTTCCTAGTGTCCCACACTCAAGAACTCAATCCTCACAAGCAAAGGGCAACCCACCCAATCTCACAATCTCTCAATACCCAAAGGTTGAACCCCAACCTTTGTGACCACTCAACCTAGAGTGAACAACCACTCAACCTAGAGTGAATCCCTTGTGTTTGGTGTTGTGTTTACAATCAATACACTCTCTTAATAGAGTAGATACACAAATGAAAGCTCTAACCAATTCTAACTCTCAAGATGAGAGGATATACAAATGTATTTCAAGATACAAGAAATAGGGCTTACAAAGCACAAAATAGAGTAAAGGATTTGTAGCTTCTTGTTGTTTTTTTGTGCTTGTGTTCCTCTTCAATTTATAGAGCCAAAATAGCTGTTGAGGTGTGCCCTTCGTTCTTCATAGCCGTTGCACTCAGTGGAAATTTGAAGAATGGTGGAGACATGAGCTGGTTTCCCACTTAAATGTGTTTTTCCACTAGCGTAATCGATTACACCCTCGCGTTGTAATCGATTAGCTTCAAGTCAGAGAGTCACTAATCGATTATTTCAATTCCTTAATCGATTAGCATCTATACCTGATGCATTTAATTTGATTTCGCAGCTTCCTAATCGATTAGCATGTCTTGTAATCGATTACCTTAATTCCAGTGGCTTCCTAATCGATTGTATAGCTTTCTTAATCAATTAGACATTATACCTGATACATTTAATCCCATTTTTGATAATTGTAATCGATTAGCTTCAAATGTATAATCGATTATTTTAATTCCAGTGAGTTCATAATCGATTATTACAAGTGTGTAATCGATTATCTTAATTCCAGTGACTTCATAATCGATTATCTTCATTCCCATAATCGATTAGCTTCAATCCTGATGCAGTTTCTTCCAAAACAGAAAGCGCCTAATCGATTAGCATAAGTGACATAATTGATTATCTTCGCTGTTACTTAGCACCTGATTCCATATCTTTGTTTTTGCATAGGTTTCTTCAAGAGTGTTTTGTCATTATCAAAATCTTTGAACATCCTTGAACCTGTATACATATTCAAACACAAGGATTAGTAAGATCATCATCACTTGGGTATCATATTGGAAGTATAGATATTTGACTTCAAAGATTTGACCTAGGGCAATCTATTAGTAAAGAGAGATATGGACATTTGAGTGCATACACTTGTGAGCTAGGAGTGCAAACACCATTTCATTTTCTTTTTCTTATTTTTGTGCTAACCATTACTTTAAGTTTCCAAGTGTTTTTCTTGTAGCTTGGTAGACCTTTTTGTTGGACTTGAAGAAGCTTGGAAGCCATTTGTATTGGAGAGGAAATTTTGTAATAATTTAGATTTAATTTTTATGATTTATATTTCCTTTTCCTTGTATTTTAGGAATTTATTTTAAATACTTTGATTAAGTCCTTGTATTTGGACATTAGAGACATTGGACATTGCACTTTAATTTTTTTAATTAGTTGATTAGGAGTAATTGCGCTTAGGACTTAGGTTATTTTTGTTGCACCCAACTAGTGTAAGTGAGATTTTGTATGCTAGGTCTAGTTTACATTCTTGCACAAACTGACTAGTTTGTTATACTTGCTTTCTAGTTAGTACTAGTGCACTTTTGTATGCTAGGTTAGTTTAATTTTTGCACCCTGACTAGTCTTGTTTACTTGCTTTCTTTTTATATTTTTTGTTGCCTTGTGTGTTATTTTCTTTTTCTAGAGTTTAAATTAACTTGAGTCATCCGACTAGTATCTCATCACTAGCATCTTGCAGTATAACATGTCTTCATCTAGTGAGAAAGGTAGAAAGTCCACCCCCTCACATGAGATTAATTTTAGAGAAGCTTAATAACATGTCAACTAGGTTAGATAACCTAGAAAATGAAGAGGGTAGAGATAGAACCACTAGACATCATAGGCATTATAGGCATCATAGATAAAGACATAATGATGAAACTAGTAAGGTCGAGAATAGGCACCATAGGAGACACCATAGGTCTCATAAGGAGGGTGGCTTGAGAGAGGTCAAGCTAGAGGTCCCACCCTTCCATGGAAAAAGTGATGTAGAAGCCTATCTCGATTGGGACATGAAAGTTGAGCAACTTTTCACTTCCCATGAAACTAAAAATAAAAAGAAAGTTAGGATTGCTACCCTTAGTTTCAAAAATTATGCATTAGTTTGGCGGACCCAAATCCTAAAAGAAAGAAAGAAAAACCATTTCCCACCTATTGATGAATGGGATGACCTTAAAGCCTTACTTAGGAAAAGGTATATTCCCTCCTACTATAAGGGTGAGTTGTTGGCAAAGCTCATTAGACTCACCCAAGGCTTTCGAAATAGCTATGATTAGGGCCAATGCTGAGGAGGATGAAGAAATCCTCATGCATAGATTTTTACATAGCCTTAATCATAATATTAAAAATAGAGTAGAACTTTTACCCCGTGTGGACATTGAGGAGCTTCTCCATCAATGCACATAAGTAGAAGCTTAACTCATGGATAGAGTTTCCTATTATAGAGGGGATTCTAAACCATATAAGCCTAGGTGGAAGGGTAAGGAAGATTTTATCCCAAAAGAAGGTAGTGTTAGAAAGGGTAAGAAGCATGAAGTGGGTACTTCATCTCCTAGGATTAGAAGTGAGGTTGATGGGGATCATCCCCCTACACAACCTTCTAAACATACTCTTTCTAGAAATGCCAACTCTTTTTCCCAACCTAATTCTTCAAGGACAAGTTCAATAAAATGTTTTGAGTGTTTAGTAAGGGGTCACATTGCCTCTCAATGCCCAACAAAGAAAACAATGATTTTAAGAGGCATTGATCACTATTCAAGCTATGAGGAAGTTTCCTCTTCACACTCTAGTGATAGCTGAAATAATGATTCCGGTGAAAGTGAACATGTTCTTGGAGATGAGAGTGAATTAATTAAATGTTCATAGTAATAAATGCAGACGCCTAAATTATGGTGGTTGTGGTGGAATGAGTGAAATAAATGGGGCTTGAGAGTTAAGATGTTGGAAGACATCGAGTAGTTGAATATAAACGTTAAACCGAGGTGGTTGAATAGAAAATTAATTGTGTAATGTATTGTGATGTAGGAAATAACCCCAGTTATGAGGCAGAACCATTTGACCGCGATGAATACTACTTCTCTTGAGGTAGGAGGGGGTAACTATTCTAAATGCATGATTTCATCCATTGATGATATGAAAATATATGTATATGATTATGCTCAATGATTGCTTACGTGGACGATGTAGTGATTTCATGATTTGAATGCATTTAGAATGATTGATGTTATGTGGCATGTATTTGGAATGATGAATGTGTTATTAAACTGGTCTGGGCCAGAGTTAACTATTCAGTGTAGGACCAGCTACAGGAGTCAATAGATGACTCAGGTTTTACTGGTGTTGTATGTATCCGGTATGATTATCCGATATCCTAATGAGAGGAGACCGATCTTGATGCCTGATGTTTTATCTGTTGAGTCTGTATTGCATACAAAACGAATGAAGTGATATCTGTACTTTGGTACCGGTATTGGGACCGGATCTGATATTATGTTAAATATGATGATGAAATATGTTATGATGGCTTGAGACCATGTTGGGAGTTGAAATTAGTGATTTGAAGTATCCCAAATTGATAATTGTGATTGCTACAAATTGCCGATGTGTGTGAGTCCAACGAGAATTTATAAAGGTTGAAAGTACTGAAATTCACTAAGTGGTAGTTATAAATGGACGATTGACTGAGTAGCATTTAGGATGCACAGTGTGAAAATGCATTGATTGGCATTTGCATCCATGACATGTCATTCGCTGCCGATATGAAGTGTTAGGGGTTCCAATAGGCAGGCCCAGTGGGAGGGCGGCCTAGTGCACGGGTATACTGTTATTGCTCCCTAGTGATTCAGGGAATTGCGAAGCGTCCCTTAGTTTGGTGACGAGGCACCCTATGTGGCAGGCCCTGTGGGAGGGTGGCTCTGTGATGAGCAGTTGACCTCGGTGTCCGACGGGGCACGGCTCCCCTGATATGTGTTCGGGGGAGGCCCGTAGCACTTTGGCAAGTACGACCATAATGTTGATCCGCAGTCACGGGGTGACTAGTGCTACAGATAGGCGAGAGCGATTTGGTACCAGTAAAATATGTTGTTGAGCATGCGTGAAATTGGATATAAGTGTACACATTTTACTACTACAGTAGGGGCATAGTAGCACACCTATACTTGTCCCATATTTGATATATTGATGTTTTCCCACAGTCGGATCTGCACTTGAAAATAATTCCGTTGTGCATATCCATTAGCTTTAAGAGCATTTACATATGGCAAGAGATATGCCTAGTTGATAGCCCGTGATGGCGATGGATGATTATTAAATAGAGAGAAAGTAAGCCGAGGTACTAACATTGAAAGTGTGGTGATTGTTGAGAATGTTAAAGATATGTTATATATGATATTGCCTTGTGAATATACTTATTTGGATATGTAATGTGCTGAGAGGGAATGATGTATCATGTATGTGAAACTTGTGATGTTTTCTTGAAAAATGAATGTAATGCACACATGTATAAATCTCATCATAATGTATGACTTTGGTACATTTAGATTATGTTACTCACCTCCCTATTGTCATTTTTAAGTTTGATGTAGGTATGAAGTAAAACCCTACTCTTTTTGGAGGTCGAGTACTGGAGAAGGTAAATATGAAAGGAATGGGGGTGAGCCTTGGCCGGCGTGTATCTTCATTTTGTATAGCATATAGTGTGTGTATATGATTATTTTGAAACTAATTTGATAACAACTGATTTTGGAGGTCATGTAGGAAAATTAGACCGGATGTGTATGGCTAATTTTCATTAATGACCTTGATAATGTACGAATGATATTATTATTATTAAATTATATTTCTATTGCTTAACAAATTAATGAGGCATCTTTCATCCTCTTTTTGGTATAAAATTTAATAACTCTTGAATTTAATCTCATCTTCCACTTTTCCCTTGTGACGGCCTCAAGTCCGGCCATCCGAGGTGCATTCTGATACCTTTCTCATATCTTTATATATGAGATCGGTTATTAATGATCCAGGGTAATTACTCGGCATTATATATATATTTATAGAATTTCTTCTACTTATAATTATTTTAAATCGCTAATTTACCCCTATTTTCACAAACCGAGGTGTTACAATTATCAGTTGGTTAGAGATAGAGAGAAGAAAATTCCTAAGCCACCAAACAGATATGGGTATGCAAACCTTATCTATTATGCCTTAAATATGGTAGAAGAAATTAAGAGTGTTAAACCAAGATCTTTTAAGTAAGCTATGGAAAGCTCTGAGGCACATAATGGGAGGAAGACCTTACATGAAAAATTAGACTCTCTAAAGAAGAACCAAACCTGGAAACTTATGGATTTTCCTAAGGAGCAAAGAGTTATTAGAAGCAAGTGGATCTTCAAGAGAAAGGATGGCATACCAGGAATGGAAGAACCAAGATTTAAAGCCAGACTTGTTACAAAGGGTTTTACCTAGGTTTATGGTGTTGATTACAATGAAATCTTTTCACATGTAGTCAAATACTATTCTATCAGAATTTTTCTAAGTCTGGTGAACTAGTTTGACTTGGAGCTAGAACAAATGGATGTAAAAATAACATTTCTTCATTGTGATTTGTAGAAAACTATCTTCATGCAGCAACCTTTGCTTAAGAAGTTTCTTTCTAATTTGAAGCAAAGTCCAAGGATGTGATATGAAAGATTTGATGATTTTTTTACTAAAGTCTGGGTTCTGCAGGTGCAACCATGACAGCTGCGTGTACACTCTCAGAAGGGACAACATTTGTGTGTTATACTTACTCCTTTGTATGGATGATATTCTACGAGCAAGATCAAGCATAAAGGACATAGAGTTTTTCAAAGAGACTCTAAAATCAGAGTTTGAAATGAAGGATCTAGGACCAGCCAGGAAGATATTGGGAATAGACATCATTAGAAACAGAAAGAAAGGGGAACGTTTCTTATCTAAACAAGGGTATTTGAAGAAAATGGTTGAAAGACTTAAAATGCATTAGTCTAAGTTTGTTGAAACTCCTCTAGGCTCTCTGTCAAAGCTTTCAGCTTCTCAGTCATCAGTAACTGAGAAAGAAATAATCAAGATAAACTTCATCCCATATACAAATAGTGTTGGTAGCATATGTATTGTATGATCTGCACCAGACCTGATTTGGCCTATGTTGTAAGTCTATGGCTCATCCTGGTCATGCTCATTAGAATGCTCTAAGTAGGTTCTGAGATATTTAAATGGCATAATAGATTTTGGCTCAATGTACAAGAGTAGTGGCTTAAGACAATGACCCTATCACTAGTTATGTGGAAGCAAACTTTGCAGGCTACATGACACAAGGAAATCTCTCACTGGTTATGCTTTCAGTCTGTTTGGTACTGTAGTGTCTTGGAAAACAAATTTGCAATTTGTGGTGTCTCTGTCAACAACAGAGTCTGAGTACATTGATAATGAAGTTCTCCATTAGTGAATTGTCCACTGGCACGTCCATAGTAAAGCTGTTGTCCTTCGATTTCTTCTATCAAAACTGCTCCCCAGTGATGATCACTTGCATCTATTTGCAATATTCTCTGGCCTTCTCCAGGAATCTTCAAGGGTGGAGGATTTTTGGCTACTTTTTTCAAGAACTTTACAGCTTTAGTTTGTTCCTTTTACCATGATGGTGCATTTTTTCTAAGCATCTTTGAAAGCTTAGAAGTATAATGAGAAATATGAGGAATAAAATCTCTAACATAATTCAAAATTACTAAGAACTACTAAATTTGCTTTGTGGACATATTTTTATCAGGAAAGTTTGGCAGATCTTTTGCAAGATGAGGCTGAGGAAGATATTTTTCTTGAGAAAATCGCATTCCTAAAAAATCAACCTCTTTAGTTCCAATTTCAGATTTTCTTGCAGAGAGCATGACTCCATAATTGTTGCAAATAAAATAGAATTATTGAAGAAGCAGGTTGTGGCTAGCTTCATCAGGGGAGAAAAGTAGGATGCCGTCAATGTAGACGAGAGCACTGTGTAGAATGGGTTCAAATACCCAAACCATGGCCTTTTGAAATAGTGATGGGGCGACTTTTAATCCAAAAGGCAAGACAGTCCACTGATAATGTCTATTTAGGATACAAAATGCCGTTTTTGGGTGATCTTCTGGATTTAGGCCCAATTGCCAAAAACCCAATTTTAAATCGAATTTTGAGAAGATGAAGGCATTTTTGATGTAGGTGTATAGTGAGCTGATTTTTGGTATGGGAAATTTGTCATCTTTGAGAAACAGGTTTAGTGGTCTGTAATCAATGACAAGTCTCTTTTTTCCTCTGACTTGTTTTGATCTCTTATTGACATAGAATGTCGTATAAGCCCACTCAGATTTTACAGGTTCAATTAATCCTTGCTTCATCAGTTCTTGGCATTCTGCTTGTGCCATCTTGAGTTCTGAGGGAGACATTCCTGGATGTGTAGCTTTAGTGGGATTGATGTCTTCATTCATCTTGAAAAGAAGATTTACATAGAACTCTTCTCTTTTCCATAATGGTTTAGGATGTTGGAATAGATCATGGCCTTCAGCACATAGCTTTATTAACTGATCTCAAATTCATGCAAATTCAGGAGGAACTTCTGCCAAAGAAAAGAATCTTGGAATTTGGCAAAAAGGCTTAAAGTTCCTTTTGTGCTTTACTTCATTTGCTTGAATCTGTAGTTTTGATTTTTGATCAAAATATCTCTTCCGATCAGTATGTATTTCTCCAGCAAGTCTGATCTAATAACTTTTGTCTAAATTGTACAATCTGGAAATATTTTAATTCCAATTTTGGACTTAGTTATCAGATTCGTTTCAAATGATTCTCCATTAGCAGCTTTGAAACTTTGTTTGTGACTCTTCCAGGCATGGGAAGGTAAAATGGCCGGATTCATGAATGTTCTTTGAGCTCCTGTGTCAATAAAGGCAATCACCTTTATAGGAACATCATATTTTTATGGGAGGATGTATACCTCAAGATTTGGTAAAGGAGGAAGTTCAGCTGAAGCAATTGTTGGATCTTTTTTAACTTCTCGGATCCTTAGAACTGGGAAATGTTCTGGTTCGGCTGAACTTTCAGAGTCTGCTGAACTTGACGTTTCTTCTTTAGATTCTTCAAGGGCAAAAGCAGTTTTGTTATTTGGAGAACTCTGTTCTTCATAGAGGCATTCAACATCATCATCCTCTTCTATTGCTAGTGTATACAATAGTTTTACTGCTTTGTCTTTATTCTGTGTACAATCTTTGGAGAAATGTCTTTTCTTTTTACAGATGAAACATCTCTGGCCCTTGCTCTTTCCTCTGAAAGGTTTTTTCTTGAAGAATCGGAATTTCTTTTTCTTCTTGTACAAGGCTTTGTTTTTCTTTTCTTTTTTGTAGAATGAAGCTTTGAATTTTTGCAAATACAATTTTCCTTGTCATACTTTATCTTCAAATACTTCTTCTTACAAATGCCTTTGTACTTCTTCTGATTGTTCAGCATCTTTCATAGTTCAAAGGCATCTTGAAAGCCATATAAGGGATGATGACACTACACAACAAGAGAACATCTTTTACATAAGATGTTATATTAAAGATAAACTTTGTTCTCTCATTGTGGATAGTGGAAGTTGTGTAAATGTGGCTAGCCAAAGGCTAGTCCATAAACATGGTTGTGCTCTAATAGATCACCCTAGACCTTATAAATTACAATGGCTTAATGAAAGGGTAACATGTTAGTGAACAAACAAGTTCTTCTTTCTCTCTCCATAGGCACATACCATGATCAAGTTTGGTGTGATGTTGTGCCTATAGAAGCAACTTATGTCTTGTTGGGTAAACCTTGGCAGTATGATAAGAAGGTTATCCATGAGGGTTTCACCAACACCCTCATGTTTGTATATAATAATAAAAAATTTATCCTACATCCCTTGTCTCCCAAAAAAGTTTTGAAAGACTAACTTTAAATGAAGTTGAAGAGGGAAAGGGAGGTTGGGCCTTCTACCTCCCCTCCTAAAATTCAAAAACAAAAAAATAAAAAAAAAGTATTTACTTCTCAAGACAAGGGTAAAGGGATCCTCACACTTAAATATCCCAAGAGGCATTCTTATTTCTTTGCCTTTAAGCATGATGTGAAGCAAGCCTTGCTTCTTCACAAAACTTTCTACATGTTTTACCCTTCTTCCTCCTTTAGTAAGGCTTCTTTTAGTTCTTCTAGCTTTCTTAGCCCTTCTAGTTTTCCTACTCATTGTATCTCTCTCTTTAATAGGCTCTTCCTCTACCATGACCAAGGGAGTGCAAAAGATTTTTCTAGAGTTTGAGGATGTTTTTCCTAAAGACCTTCCTCAAGGGCTTCCACCTGTTAGGGGCATAGAACACCAAATAGATCTTATACCTGGGGCTAGCTTGCCAAATAGACCTGTATATAGGTGTAACCCTAAGGAGAGTCTAGAAATTAAGAAACAAATTAGAGATCTACTTTACAAAGGTTAAATTAGGGAGAGTCCTAGTCCATGTGCTGTATCCATTCTTTTAGTGCCTAAGAAAGATTGATCATGGAGATTATGCACTGATTGTAGAGCAATCAACAACATAACCATCAAGTATAGGCATCCTGTACCTAGACTTGATGATATGTTGGATGAACTTTGTGGTTCTACTATATTTTCTAAGATTGACCTTAAAAGTGGCTATCATCAAATAAGAATTAAGGAATGTGATGAATGGGAAGCTGCTTTTAAGACCAAGCTTATACTATATAAGTGGTTGGTTATGCCTTTTGGCTTGACCAATGCACCAAGTACTTTCATGCACCTCATGAACCATGTGTTGAGGGACTTCATGGGGTATTTTGTTGTTGTCTACTTTGATGATATACTCATTTACTCAAAAAACTTGGACTCTTACCTTATTCACCTTAGACATGTCTTACTTGCCTTAGGAGCAAATAAACTTTTTGCTAACATTGATAAATGCTGTTTTAGCCTGGATCACATTTCCTTTCTTGGTTTTGTAGTTAGCTCCAAGGGGGTCCAAGTTGACCAAGAAAAGGTTAAAGCAATTAGTGTTTGGCCTACCCCCAAGAGTATGCATGATATTAAAAGTTTCTATGGTTTGTCTAGCTTTATAGAAGGTTTGTAAAAGACTTTTCTACTTTGGCATCTCCCCTTAATGACTTGCTTATGAAAAATATTCCTTTTCTTTGGGGGCCTAAGCAAGAAAAGGCTTTTAAAGACCTTAAGCATAGACTCACACATGCTCTCATTCTTGCTCTTCCAAACTTTTCCAAAACTTTTGAGCTTGAATGTGATGCTTCTAATGTTGGCATAGGTGCAGTTTTGCTTCAAGAGGGGCATACCATTGCTTTCTTTAGTGAAAAACTTAATGAGACATACCTTAATTACCCCACCTATGACAAAGATTTCTTTGCTTTGATTAGGGCCCTACAAACTTGGGAACACTACTTAATTCCCAAAGAGTTTGTCATCCATAGTGATTATGAGTCACTTAAATATATCAAAGGCTAACATAAGCTCAACAAGAGGCATGCTAAATGGGTCAAGTATTTGGAATAATTTCCTTATGTTATCAAGCACCAAAGTGGTAAAGCTAATATGGTAGCTGATGCCTTATCTAGAAGACACACCCTTCTTTCTTCTTTGGGCGCCACTCTCTATAGTCTTGATGGAATAAAGGAATTGTACCCAAATGACCTTGACGTCTTTCTTGCCTACCACTCTTATGGTTCTTCTCTTGCTTCTAATGGATTCCATAAGTTAGATGGCTTCCTCTTTAGAGCCAATAAGCTTTGTATTCCTAGGGGATCCATTAGAGACCTTTTACTTCTTGAGAGTCATGAGAGAGGACTCATGGGGCATTTTGGGAGGGATAAGACCTTATCCACCTTTAGTGAGTATTTTTATTAGCCCCATATGAAGCGTGATGTACAAAGGCTTTGCTCTAGGTGATTTGCATGTAAAAAGGCTAAGTCTATGGTTTCTCCTTATGGCCTTTATACTCCCTTACCTACTCCCACTTTCTCCTTGGGTAGACATTAGTATGGATTTTGTACTTGGGTTACCTAGGACCCAAAAAGGGATGGATTCTATTTTTGTAGTGGTAGATAGATTTAGCAATATGGCTCAATTCATCCTTTATCATAAGGTAGATGATGCAAGTCATATTGCTAAACTATTCTTTAGAGAGATTATTCGATTACATGGGATCCCTAGAACTATTGTCAGTGATAGGGATACTCAATTCCTTAGCCACTTCTGAAGGACCCTATGGGCCAGGCTAGGGACAAAACTTCTCTTTTTCACTATTTTTCATCCATAAACATATGTCCAAACTGAGATTGTTAACAAGACTCTTTCTCATCTTCTGCGAGTCCTTGTTAAAAAGAATCTAAGTCTTTGGATGAGTGTCTACCACATGTAGAGTTAGATTATAATAGGGTAGTTCACTCCACCATCAAGCATTGTCCTTTTGAGATTGTGTATGGTTTTATAACCCCCTCATTCCACTAGACCTTTTGCCTTTAGAAATTTCTGATGATATCATCCATATGGATGGTGAGGCAAAGGCTTCTTTTGTTAGAAATCTTCATGAGAAGGTTAAACATCATATACAAAAGGAAAATGAGCACTATGCTAGATGTGTGAATAAGAAAAGAAAAGAGGTTGTTTTGGATGTTAAGGATTGGGTTTGGCTCCACCTAAGGAAGGAATGCTTTCCTAACCTTAGGAAGTCTAAACTTAACCCTAGAGGTGATGCTCCTTTTCAGATTCTTAAGAGGCTTAATAATAATGCTGATGTACTTGACCTCCCTAGTGAGTATGGAGTCAGTGCTACCTTTAATATATCTGATCTTATATGACCCCCTGGTTCTCCGGTCCCGAATCCTGATGTAATCAAGATAATTAATTAATAAAGATGTGAATAAATTTTTTGCGTTTGAAATATTTCCAAAACACCTCAACGATTACATCAAAACTCGAACCACAGAAAACGGAAGAGTGAGATTTGATAATTTATAACTGGACCGTAAAATAAATCACCCATAAGTGTATACAAAATAATAGAGTTTACAACGGAAGAAGAATATGTATACAGGGCACACGCCTAGTCCTATATATGAAGATATGAGAAAAGGCTCGGTAAAGCATGCAAGCATACAACACAGGCCTATTGGACCACAATCCATCTTACACATAAGTAATACACATGCATTGCCTAAAATTTATATATTTATATGGTCATGCAACATACATCTCCAATATCCATATTCCATACTTGACCATATTCAATTCAACCTTAAAATCATGTATCATCAACACTTATACATTCCCAAAATGATTACATAACCAACATCATTATATTCATCAAATGGGTATGAATTCCAATACCCCAAATATCAATACCTCATCCATTTATATTATCATTTACAATACACCATCGATATCAATGATTATCAAGGATATAATGTATATTTTATTCACAATATAGTAATTACAACAGCTACCGGCCAAGGCATTCCATTACCACTATTTTACCTTCACAAAAGCTTTACTTTAAAAATATCCTCATCCCATGATATTCCTGCATCAATACTAAAATGGACAACATGGGAGAGTGAGTTATACATTTCAAATGACGAATATGAATACAATTGAGATTATGTGCATATGCGTATTAACATCATGTATGCTTTGCTAAAATCATCCATAATCATCATAATTCATTTATTCCAACAATATACATATATCATATTAATCAATTAATTCATAGCAAAGCAACTACATATACACACTGTTTCTCAATGCCATAATGGGCCAATATCATTGTCAACAACCATAGGCAAACAAGCCCTTCATCACATTGGGCCATCACATACAACATCATCACATTCAATATCTTTTCGTTGTATTCATATTTTATATGTTGTCTTTTAGGTATTCATTTACCTATCTCATCATCATCATATCTTAATCCTAACCATCATCAATCATCATCACCTTTTGGCATATCTCTATGCTATATGCAAATGCTCTTGGGCTAATGCATATGCACAATGGAATAAACATCAACAAATGCGGATCCAACTATAAGAATGAACACCAAATGCGGGTCTACTATGCCCCTACTGCAGTAGTATAATGTGTACACATATCTCATAATGCATGCATAATCACCAATTTTACTGGTACTAAACCGTTATCGCCCATATGTAGCACTAGTCACCCTGTGACTTGCGGATCAACAACATGGCCTCACTTGCTAGAAGTGCTACGAGCCCCTCCCGAACACACATCGCGAGAGTCGTACCTCGTCGAACACCGAGGTAACTTGCTCATCACAGAGCCGCCCGCCTACTGGGCCCGCCATATAGGGTGCCTCATCACCAAACTATGGATAGCTTTGTGATTCCTAGAATCACTAGGGAACAACAACAACAATTTACCCGTGCACTGGGTCGCCCTCCCACTAGGCACGCGTATTGGAACCCCTAACATTCCACATAGACAACATATGATATGCCATGGATGCAATGCAATGCAAATCAAATGTATTCTCACCCTATGCATCCTATCATGCCACTTATCAATCATCACCATCAACACCAACACCACCATACAATCTTTAGTGGATTTTATCATTGTTGGTTTTAACCATTGTTTCAAGTTTCATGTATGGCATTTCATTTAAATATACATATATCATTCATGCAAGTCAATACTTACAACATTCACAACGGCATCACAAACGTCACATAATATTCATCAATCTTTCATCAATATCACCACATAATCACTAGTGGATTTTTATCTCATTATTCATCACCATTGTTTCCTATATACCAGTGTGGTATTCATAACAATTCATTAAGATAATTCAAGCCATATATACGAGATCACACTTGTATCACACACCATGGCACTCAATAATTCATCAATAATAACAATCATCCTCTATACGAGGAAATGATCAACAATATCATCTATCATTATTCATTATCGATGCTATCTCCGATTCATCGATTTATAACATATACTACATCTTTTAATCAATCCCTCATTGGTTTCACAATCACACAAGGGTGTATCTTACAACTCCATTATTACGCTTTCATATGATTCATCACATCATATTATTAGTGGTGAACCCTTGGGTCTTCATAACATATCATAAGAATGTACATATTTCCCAAAGTCTCAATTCATATCAAAAACCACCAAGAAAACACAAGGTGATTGCCAATACATAATCAAAACATGTACGATCAGTCATACAAATATTCCATGAAGTAAGAAAGCACAAACCATAACCCAAAAATGTATAAAAGTACGTAAAATCCAACTTTGGAGAAATCCACTAGCAGTGGGAAAAACCCACTGGCCATGGGAAAAACCCACCAGCCGTGGAGTCTATTGCCAAATTCCCAGAATTTTAATTTTTCCAAAACAAAAAAACCCACTGGCAGTGGGAAAAACCCACTGTGAACACCTATTTCGGTCCAGTCAATTTTCACCAAGAATAGGGAATTTTCGTCACTTGGAATCCCTTCTTTCTATTTATGCTCATCTTCAGGACTGTCTTAGGCTCCGATTGATATCCACAAGTGAAAAGAATTAAAAAAAAGAAGAAAAAAAGAAAAAGAAAAAGAAAAAAGAATTTAAAAAAAGAAAAAAAGAAAAAATTAAAAAAAGAAAAAAAGAAAAAGAAAAAGAAATAAGAAATAAAAAAAAAAGAAGAAAAAAGAAGAAAAAAAGAAAAAAGAAAAAGAATTTAAAAAAAAAGAATTCTTACTCGGAAATGATCATTTCCGAGTAAGATGACTCGGAATGATCATTTCCGAGTAGGGAGTCTCCGAGTGAGACATGGCCGAGTGGTATGTTGGCATTTTCGAGTGGGCTTCAGGTGTGGGAGTTACTTCCAAACAAGAAAAGGCTCTGACTTTGAGTAAAAACATCTCGGGTAAAGTCTCTTTTAATTTTCATGTGTCCTAATGATGATTTCCGAGTGGGTTATTTTGAGGGAAAGACATTCCGAGTGAAATGAGACTGGTTATGAGTGAGTATCCCTCAATTGGAGATAAATCCGAGTGGAAGGTCCTCGGTTGCAACCACTCTGAGTGAAAAAGGGATTGACTATGAACAAAACTGTCTCGAAGACTATTGTCCGAGCAGAGGAAGCCCTGAATGGACACTTGTTGAATAAAGAACAGGTCACTGAGTGGTGTGATTCAGAGATGGGATTTCGAGCAAAGAACAAGTTTTTCCGAGTGGTGTGTTTCGGAGATGTCCTTTCAAGCAAGGAAAGGTCCGACCGGTAATGAACCTCTTTTAGCCTAGATTCTCAAGTGTCATTCTGAGTGAACATGACTGAATGGTTTGATTGGTGATTGAAACCTTTCCGAGTCCGACTCCTGAGTGAACACGACTGAATGGTTTGATTGACGATTAAAACCTTTCCGAGTCCGACTCCTGAATGAAATCATCCGAATGATTTGATTAACGATTGAAACCATTCCGAGCCTGACTCCTGAATGAACACATATGAATGATTTGATTAACGATTGAAACCATTCTGAGTCCGACTCCTAAATGAACACATCCGAGTGGGCTGATTGTCGATTAAAAAAACCATTCTGAGTGGGAAGTAAGGCCGGCTCCCGAGTGAATGCACCCGAAGGATTGTTGAAGCTGAGTTCCAAATTCTGAGTGGAAAGTAAGGCCGGCTCCCGAGTGAATGCACCTGAGGGATTGGTTGACGAGTGAAACCATTCTGATTGGAAAGTGAGGCCGGCTACCGAGTGAATATATCCGAGTGGTCAGATTTTCTCAAGTTCCATTCTGATTGAAATGTAAGGTCGGCCCCCGAATGAATATATCCGAGTGGTCAGATTTTCTCAAGTTTTATTCTGATTGAAATGTAAAGCCGGCTACTGAGTGAATATATCCGAGTGGTCAGATTTTCTCAAGTTCCATTCTGATTAAAAAATAAGGACGATTCCCGATTGTACATCCGAGTGGCTTGATGCACAATTGAAACAATTCTGGGTGAAAGACCAAGCTTGATGAATGTGTCCGATTGAATTATTCCCGAGCAATGTATCCGACCAAGGTTTCTCCGAGTGATTTAATTCCAGTGATGTGTTTCTGAGTGAAACTTACTTCACGATTGAATCAATTATAAATCAAAGAAAGAATGGTTCTGACTTGTCGGCCAGGGATATAGCCGAGTAAAATATTTCTGAGATGCCGATTGAATCAAGCAGAGGGGCCGAATGAATGCTTCAAGCAGAAGCGCTGCCGAGCAAAGCCCCTCCAATTGAAGCAACTCCGATTGAGTGCTTCAAATAATGATACATCCGGGCAAAGCAACACCGAGTGAAGCAACAGAGGTCCTGATGAAAGCTTCTCAGAAAACAATTTCCGAGTCAATAATGTGCGAATTCAATCCCACACCGAGTGTTAGGGGTCGGATCAAACCTGTGGATTCAAGCTTTCACTCGGTCTTTTATATGAGAGCATTTCTTCCTCTCAGATTGATTCCCACTCGGTCTTTTATATGAGAGCATTTATTGATTCCCACTATCCAAGTGGATCCTTGAATTATGGAGGGCGGCCCACAACAAGACAAAGGAAGAAAATAATAAAGAATACCCACTAGCTGCCATTCTCCCTGATCGTCAATGTCCAGGCTGTTTCCTCAAAGCACCATTCAAGTTGATTTGCTAATTTTGTGGGGCGGCTAATAACAAACAAAAATCAAAATAATAAGTTATTCATCAGCTGCTGTTCCCCATAAAAATCATTGGTAGCCAGGCTATTCAAGCAATCAGTACACACATGGGATTCTTATAAATACCCCAATGAAAGAGGAAGAAGGGGATCCTAAAGCCTTCATTTTGAGAGAACTCTGAAGCATTTTCTTTTAGAGAGAAGAAACACTATCCTAAAGCCTCCATACCGTCCCTCTCCTCAAATTCACATCAGCTCTCTTTCCACTTAAAGCCAACACCGTCCTTCTCCTCTCACCAACGCCGTCCCTCTCCTCTCACCAACGCCGTCCTTCTCCTCTAAATCCCACACCGTCCAACTCCTCACCAACGCTGTCCAACTCCTCCTCTCCACACCGTCCAACTCCTAAGCTCCACACCAACACAGACCCTCAAACTCACACCGTCCAGTCCCTCTCTCCTCACCAACACCGTACAGCCCCTCAAACTCACACCGTCCAGTCCTTCTCTCCCCACCAACACCGTCCCTCTCCTTAAACCCCACACCGTCCAGCCCCTCAAAATCCTCGCCAACACCGTCCCTCTCCTCTCAACTCCACACCGTCCAGCCCCTCGTCTTGACTACACCGTCCAGCTCCTCCTTAAATCCCCAACATCGTCCTGTTCCTCCTTAAATCCACACCACACCATCCAGTTCTCTCTCTCTCTCTCTCTCTCTCTCGTCACACCAGCGTCCAACTCTCTCACCACACCGGTCCCATTCTGCTCCTTATTTTTTTAATGCTTGTATTTGTTTATTTTCTGTTAAATTAATTGTTATTCGATGACTCTGTTTCCTTTTTGATTATTAATCAATTTTTATGGATTGAGTTAACCCCCTCACCAAGATTAATAATAAACATTAATAAGAATGAGTGCTTCACACATTCTATTTGGACTAGCCTAAAAGTTGTAATAATAATAATAATAATAATAATAATAATAATAATTATTATTATTATTGCAATTTTCATTACTTTTTTTATAAAGGAGGAGCGAGATTAATTTGGACGAGACGTCCTGTTAATCTCATTTTTTTATATATAATATTTTTTCTTAAAAAAGGTGGAGCAAGTTTAATTTGGACGAGACGTCCTGTTAATCTCATGTAAAAATTCCGTGTTTATTTTTGTATGTTTTGTCATTTCGTATGCTTTCTTATCATGAAGAAGTTAAAATAAAGTCTGGGTTAATTATAATGCGCGCTATCATATTGAGGTAATCGTTTTCATAACGGACAGTTATGAGGTGCTAATACCTTCTCACCTGTAATCAGACTCCCGAATTTGGAATTTCATTTTTTGACCAATGTTTTAACGAAAGGTTTTCCCGGTATTTTATCCTAAAAAATATTGGTGGCGACTCCCTGTTTTTCTTTTCGAAAGGATTTCGAAACACGTTCACGTTAAAACAAAATCATTTAAGGGTCGGCCGTGCCGCCGCGATCCCGGTCGCAACAGATGGCGACTCCACTAGGGACTTAGAGAGTCAAGCCAGTCAATTTGATAGCGCATGTTGTAATTAGCATATTAATTATTTAACTTCTTCCTTTATTTTATTTTCTATCTATATTTGTATATGGTTTCTGTTTTGTTTGTATTCTATCATTTATGTTTTGTTAATGTCTGTGTGATCGTTGAACCCTAGGTTAGACGACTTTATTTTGTTGCTCTGTGTTTGTTCTATGTGCAGGATGAGTAAGGTACAGGTATTGAATGCCTCTTTTACACACTACACTCAAAATTGGCACACACTTTTAAGTGGGACCCTATACCCGGGACTAAATAAAACTTAAGATTAGGGGAGGTTTATAGCGGAGCCATTTGGGATGTACTTCCTGTCTGGTTACCGTGAGAATCTCAGCTAGAGTTCGACTTATTCATGGTGCCCACACCTAGTAGACTTCCTACTATTGTGGTCAACATCATGAGTAGGATCTTTGCTCTAGTGACCTTAAGAAGTTTTAGAATAAGCCACCTAATGCGAGATATCACTGATAGACAAACCTTAGAACCCTTAGGAGACCTTCAGAAAAACCCGACTTAAGGCACAAAGGGGCAAACTTTACTTCTACCTTTTCTCATTCTCACTTTCCCTTCTGATCCAAATTAAGGGACCACTTGCCTGTTTAGTGGATTACTTTTCCAAAAAATGACCTACTTTTAACTAGTGATCCTTTAATGGGCAAGTGGTCCTTTCCTTTTATATTGACTTAAGTCTTAGGATCTTGAGTTACGGATTTTCTGAATCATCGAAAAAAAAGCAAAAAAATTTTATAAATAAAAATATAAGAAAAATCATTTTTTATTGACAATGATCAGAAAATCCATAGCTCACATGATCCTTGATTTATTGCAAGTTTTGTCAAATCGTAACTTCCCTAAATATAAAAATGTTTTCAAGAAAGTTACTAGGGGAGTGTCAATTTGCAAAGCATGTCAGTTCCCAATGATTGATTTTTCTTTTCTTTATGTTCTTACAGGAAGCTATCAAGAGCTTAGCCAGTACCTCTGAGTGAAAATATGGAAATTAACATGAGATTAGATAGTTGTGGTAAAAATGTACCCGAGTTAAAAAAATTACTGCATGTTAAGGCTAGGAAAGTCGATACAACCAGTTTGTAAGTATTAGGGAAGAAATTGGACATGAATCAGAAAATGACTTTCTCAAGGAAGTATGGGAGGATTCTAAAGTTGCTAGAAGTGGACATACAAGTCGAGGCAATTACCGCTTTGATTCAGTTCTATGACCCACCTCTCCGTTGTTTCACCTTCCGAGACTTTCAATTGGCTCCGTCTGTTGAGGAGTTTGAACAAATTCTGGGGATACCATTAGAAGGACAAATGCCTTACCGCCACCTTGGACGTCAAGCGGATATTGTTACCATCGCTAATGTCCTAAGAATTCACCCGGAAGTGTTAAGGGGTGTGCAACTGAATAGAAATCAGATCCTGGGGTTTGATCGGGAATATTTTGAGAAGCACATGCACCTGCTGGCTGAGAAAGGAGATTGGGAAGCCTTCATGGATACCTTGGATCTCACCATTTATGGTGTTATCTTGTTCCCTAATATTGACAATTACGTGGACTATGATGCTATTGGTGTTTTCCTTTCCCGCAAGTTCAAATATGAAAATCCTGTCACTGCTATCTTGGCAAATATGTACTGTACCATGGACTTCTGCTATACACAAGGTGGAAAGAGAATCATTTGCTGTTTACCTGCTCTATATGTATGGCTTAAGTCACATGTCTTCCACCAAGTCAGCAAAGTTGAGTGTCCTGTCTCTGATCTGAAGTTATGCCAGCTAGTAGTAAAGAATGGGCGTGAATGGGCCAATCACCTGGTAGGGCTCACGGCTGATAAAGTAAGGTGGTATCCGCAGTGGTCGAAGGTTGACACCATAATTCACCATTATGGAAACTACCCGAACGTTCCTCTCATGGGTACTCAGGGATGTATTAATTACAACCCTGTCATAGCCAAACGTCAACTAGCCTACCCCTTACTTGGGTCACCCGATGAAGAATCCCTTACTTCTTTTATCGTTTACTACTCAGAAGGAGATTGTACCTCTATCATTTGTGAAATAGCAAATGCATGGAAGAAAGTCCACAGACAAGGGAAAGAACTAGGAACTCGAAGCCATGTTGTGAAGAAGGAGTACTACCAATGGATCCTAAATAGGGTTTCCATTGTTAAGCTGCCTTTCAGGAGTCCCTCCTATCTCCCAACAAGCACAATGTTACCCCACCTACCCTTGAAGAAGAGGCAATGAGAGCCAAGATAAAAGAGCTAATTGCCAAAAACAAGAAGCTAGAGAAAGACTTGCTGATGTCTCAACAAGAATGTGCCCTGCAGAAAAGGGAGAACTTAGAAAGCAAGCAAACTATCAAGGAGATTGGAAAAAGAGAAAAATCGAGAGGGATTATTTGAGGAAACAAAGTCAGTGCCTCCGAACAGCTAATACTCAACTGAGAATGAAGAACAAGCAAAGGGATGCCATGTTGACTGACAAGCAACTCTTAAGGGGCATGTTGGCAAAAGCCAAAGAACACAAGCAAAATTCCCTAGTGCAAAAAGAGCTTCTGCAATCACAAGTTAGCCGATTAGAGCATCAGCTTAATGAAGTGGTAGAAGCTTGCCAGCATGAGATAAATGGCGAGCGATGGCGCGCGATAGATGCTGAACAAGAATATGGTGAGGCTATCCGTGTTCTGAAAACTGAAATAACACAGCAAGATGAAGTTATTCATTCATGGATGAACCGCTTCGCCCACTTGGCACATTTGGCTAATGGAGTTCTGGAAGACCTCCCGCTCCTACTCAAGCAAGCTGAGGGGATGGTTAATCCTCTTAACACCCCAAGAGAAATCGTGACCTTCCTTGATTACTGTAGAGAAAGGATTTATAAAATAAAGGCCATGATTGCCCGAGCTAGGAATGGCCGATTTACTTTTTCTGCATAAAAAATAGATTGGCAGCAGTAATGTATTATTAGAATTCAGAAAAAGGGATTCTCTTGTCTCTATAACTATCTCATGTTTATTTCCACTTATCACTTTTAAACGTAGTTCTGAAAAAGGTCGGAGGATACTGTCCGGGTTCCACGATCGCTTCACATACCATTTGTTTTT
Organism: Clitoria ternatea; assembly: GCA_037962975.1. Classification (NCBI taxonomy): domain Eukaryota; kingdom Viridiplantae; phylum Streptophyta; class Magnoliopsida; order Fabales; family Fabaceae; genus Clitoria; species Clitoria ternatea. The sequence continues at coordinate 38,508,100 of CM075672.1, read as the reverse complement.
CTTTTACTGCTTTTATTTAATGTTTTCTTTTTAACAATTTCTTGTTGACCTCCCAGACATAACGGGTAGACATCCTTACGCGACTAGGCTTAATACAAAACTCATGGCTGAAATGGAGCAAGAAAGTGAGAGCTTAAGAGCTGAAGTCAATCAGCTGAAAGAGCAAATGGCTGAGATGGCCAAGCTTCTCAAAAGGAGAGTCACAGAAGGGGATTCTTCAGCAGGCATTGAAGACGCTAGACAACGACCATCCACTCCCCGACATACTCAGGGTCCTGCTGGAGGGCCAAGCTCAAACCCTGCTGCGCCTCCCCTAACTATTCAAGTTAGGAAATCAAACCCTGCTGACACCCAGCAGCCTATCTACATAGATGCGGAAGGTAATGTCATACCCTTTCCGCAATATGGATTGCCACAGGGCTATTTCCCACCACTTCAAGAAGAGCCTGATTATCAGGAAACAATCCTTCATATGGCTCAACCAAACGTCCCACCCGTCCGGGATCCTCAAACGATTCCGATCCATACATAAGCCCTGCAACCATAAGCTACCCAAGCAACAGCCAGACCCCACACCTCAATGCCGAATACAAACCCGGCATATGTCGACCAGCCAATCAGGGGTACTAGTCATTATGTTGCTACAGGTCCAAGTGTTGTTGCTGCTACCCAGGAGGGAAGGTTAGAGTTCCTGGAAAGGCGATTAAGAGAGATGGAAGGAACGAACAGGTTTGGAATGGGCAGTGTTGCACAGCTCTGTCTGATTCCCGATGTTGTTATTCCTCCCAAATTCAAAATGCCTGAATTTGATAAGTATCGAGGGCTAACTTGTCCTAAGAATCATCTTACCATGTACTGCCAGAAGATGGCTTCACATGCTTCCAATGACCCTCTGCTCATTCATTGTTTCCAAGATAGTCTGGCTGGAGCACCTCTGACTTGGTACAATCATCTTGAACGATCTTGTATACACTGTTGGGAAGATCTAGGAGATGCTTTCATACAACAGTACAAGTATAATCTGGACATGGTGCCAGATAGAGTACAGTTGCAAAACATGACCAAAAAAGACAATGAGACGTTTAAAGAGTACGCCCAGCGGTGGCGTGAGGTAGCGGCACAGGTTGATCCGCCTCTATCAGAAAAGGAGGTGATTTCCACATTCATTGATACGCTCCAGTCACCTTTCTACGATAAGATGATTGGAAGCATTTCATCCCATTTCTCCGACATCGTCACTATCAGGGAAAGAATAGAGAATGGCCTACAAACTGGGAAGATTACTCGAGGCCTATCTGGGGTTGGTGCAGCAAGAAAACCTTCACTTGGAGAAGGTAAGAGAAGAGAGGGAGAGACTAACCTAGTGTCTCATAACCAAAGGAGGAACCAGCCCAGACCACCTACCCCCGTCACCTTTCCGTCAACTTATCAAAACGCACCACACCCATATGTGGCTGCACTCCCAAATTCAAACCCACCACATTTCCGACCACCTGTTATGCGACCACCTACACCACCACAAACACCATACTAACCACCACAAATGAACCCGCCGAATCCAAATCCGAGGAGGTAGAATAATGACCGCACTCAAGTGTAATTTGATCCAATTCCCATGACCTACACTGAGCTTCTTCCCCATCTTATTGAAAACACACTGGTAGCACCTTGCCCTTTAAAACCACTTCAGCCACCTTATCCCAGAGGGTATGACCCGAATGCACGATGCAATTACCATGCCGGTGCATCGGGGCATTCCACTGAGAATTTCCTGGCACTGAAGTTTAAAGTAAGAGATCTAATCAGAGCTGATTGGATAAGCTTCAAAGAGGGAAGCCCAAATGTGACCACCAACCCTTTGCCTAACCACGGGAGACCAAGTGTCAATGCTGTAGAGAAAGATGAAGAATGTATTTCTAAGGTTGAGGACATCCAAATGCCGTTGGAAATGATTCACTCCCATATGCTTAAGATGGGATTGATAGAAGAATCATGGGATGAAGAGTGCAATGACCTCCAGTCTGCAAAGCGAAGGGACTTCCAAAAAACCATTCAAAGACTTATGGACAGTCATGTTATAGAAGTTTGCAGGCGCCGTAAAGGCAGGATAAACATGATACAAGAGCAAAGCCGAGTTCGAGCCCCAAAGCCTCTAGTCATATTCTATAACAAGAATACATCGGTGGCTCCAACTCCTGCTAAAGCTGTTATCACGGTGAACGCGCCAATCTCGTTTCCTTACAAGGATTCACGAGCTGTGCCGTGGAAGTATGGGACTGATGTAGTTGCTACTAGTTCTGAGGCAGTTGGTTCTACGCCATCATCCCCTGTCATGAATATTGCTGGAACTGGAGGTGTCACCCGGAGTGGAAGAGTATATGCTCCCCCAGAACCAAAACTTGACAAAGCTACAGGAGAGGTCAGACCTGGGAAGGGGGAATCCAGTGGTGAAGTAAAGAAGGCTGTAACTGAAGAGGAAGCCCAAGAATTTCTAAGATTCATCCGCTATAGTGATTATCAGGTGTTAGACCAACTGAACCACACCCCGGCAAAAATTTCTTTGTTATCTTTATTGATGAGTTCCGAACCACACCGGAACATGCTGATGAAGGTCTTGAGTGAAGCACATGTGAAGCATGATTTGCCCGTAGATAAATTCGAGGGCATAGTGGGACACAGAGTGGCTAACAATTATCTAACCTTTACGGATGACGAGACACCGGTGGAAGGAAGAGGGCACAACAAAGCCCTTCATATCTCCGTGAAATGTCAAGATCATATCATGGCAAAGGTGCTTGTTGACAATGGGTCATCCCTAAATGTGATGTCGAAATCTATATTGGCAAAGTTGCCTTTTGATGGGACATATATGAAACCCAGTTCTATGGTAGTCCGGGCCTTTGACGGAACTCGCCGGGAGGTTATGGGGAAATTAAACTGCCTATACAGGTTGGACCATGCACCTTCCAAATCCTTTTTCAAGTCATGGATATTACGCCCGTATACAGTTGTTTGCTGGGACAGCCGTTGATCCATTCTGCTGGGGTAGTCCCTTCCACTCTACATCAGAAGTTGAAATTCATCATTGACAATAAGTTGGTGATTGTTTCTAGAGAAGAGGACTTGTTGGTCAGCAAACCAGCCAACACCCCATACATTGAAGCAACCGAGGAAGCCCTCGAAACCTTATTTTAGGCTTTAGAGGTAGCCAATACAACAAGCATTATGAAGACGTCCTTCCCAAACGTGCCTCTAATGGTTGTAAAAACAATGTTAAGAGAAGGATACAAGCTGGGAAGAGGGTTAGGACGAGAATTAGAAGGAAGAACCCAACCTATATGCCTCCCAGAAAACAAGGATAGATACGGTCTGGGGTACAAGCCCACAACAGCGGACAGAAAAAGGGTAGGAGAAGAAAGAAGGGAGAGAAGGATTGCTCGCCTTACCGGTCAAGAATTCGACACTGCTAGAATCGCTATCTGTGACCTCTATCAAAGCTTCAGGAGCGCCGGGATTATGTATCCGGGTTAAGTGGCCATGGTTGGAGACGGGCCCAACTATGATATGGAATTGGTGCATGCTTGCTCACCCAGTCAAGAACTGGACAACTGGGAAATCATGGAGTTCCCCACAACTATCAATCCTTAGTCAAAGTAATTGTTGTTGTTTTCAAAACTTGTCGGTCCCTTTGCTATGCCTAAGGCTTTGGGATCCATTCTGTAATAAGGGCAAAAACTTGTTTATTTGTTAAATTAAATGAACGTAGTCCAATTTCATACCTCATCTTTGTTCAATCTCTTTCTTTTAAACCTTCCACTTGCTTGTCTTTCTTTGTTTTCATTCATTATGATATAACCCAAATGCATATCTAAAAGCGATTCCTCTGAGAGTAATGAGAACTCGATTCTGTTTCATGACTCTGATAATCCGAATGATTATACCTATGAGGAGAGTGAGGAAGACTTTGAACCTTCGCCCAAATTGACAAGATTAGTGGAACAGGAAGATAAGGAAATTCAACCTCATCAAGAAAAGATTGAGACCATTAACCTGGGAGATAAATGGGAAAATAAAGAAGTCAAGATAGGCACCCTCTTAAGCGAACAGCGGTAGAGTGAATTGATTAAACTGCTCCAGGAATTTCAAGACATCTTTGCATGGTCATATCAAGATATGCCGGGTCTGGATAATAACATTGTGGAACACAGGTTGCCTTTAAAGCCGGAATGTCTGCCGATCAAGTAAAAGCTACGACGAATGAAACCAGAAATGCTTCTTAAGATCAAAGAAGAAGTCAAGAAAGAATTCGATGCTGGTTTCTTAGTCGTAGCTAAGTATCTGCAATGGGTAGCCAACATAGTTCCCGTTCCGAAAAAAGATGGGAAAGTGAGGATGTGTGTGGACTACCGAGACTTGAATCGGGCTAGTCCTAAGGATGATTTTCCTTTACCTCAAATTGACGTACTGGTTGATAACATAACTCAGCACTCTATGGATGGATTTTCAGGATATAATCAGATCAAGATGGCACCAGAAGATATAGAAAAGACCACGTTCATCACTCTGTGGGGCACCTTTTGTTACAAAGTAATGTCCTTCGGATTGAAGAACGCAGGAGCCACCTATCAGAGGGCAATGGTGAATCTCTTCCACGACATGATGCACAAGGAAATAGAAGTCTATGTGGATGACATAATTGCCAAATCCAGAACCGAGGAAGAGCACATTGCTGATCTAAGAAAACTTTTCGAAAGGTTAAAGAAATTCAAGCTTAGATTGAATCCCGCCAAGTACACCTTTGGCGCAAGATCCGGCAAATTGTTAGGATTCATCGTGAACGAGAGAGGAATAGAAGTTGATCCTGACAAGGTCAAGGCAATTCTGTAAATGCCTTCTCCTCGTACTGAAAAAGAAGTCCGACGGTTCCTGGGAAGATTGAATTATATCGCCCGATTCATTTCCCAAATGACGACAACCTGTGAGCCGATTTTCAAATTGCTTCGCAAGAACCAGCCTGGGCAGTGGAATGAGGATTACCAGATTGCATTTGAAAAGATAAAGCAGTACTTGTTGGAGCTACCAGTTTTGGTACCGCCCGTCCATGGGAGACCGCTAATCCTATACCTGACCGTGCTGAATGAATCCATAGGGTGCGTGTTAGGTCAACATGATGAGACTGGGAGGAAGGAATGCGCCATCTACTACTTGAGCAAGAGATTTACCGAATGCGAGATGAGGTATTCATCTCTTGAAAAGACATGTTGTGCATTGGCCTGGGCTGCCCAGCGCTTACGGCAATACATGCTCAATCATACTACTTGGCTGGTGTCTAAGATGGATCCCATCAAGTATATCTTTGAAAAACCTACTCTGACTGGGAGGATTACCCGTTGGCAAGTGTTACTGACAGAATATGACATAACATATGTCACCCAAAAGGCAATCAAAGGGAGTGCGCTAGCAGATTACTTGGCACACCAACCCATTGAGGCTTACCAACCAATGTGGCATGATTTCCCGGATAAGGATATTTTGGCCCTTTTCAAAGGAGAAGATGGTCTAGAAACCAGATAGATCATGAGATTCGATGGGGCTTCCAATACACTAGGACATGGAATTGGGGTTATCCTGATCTTGCCTGATAAGGAATTTATCCCTATTTGCGCTCGGCTGTGTTTTGATTGCACCAACAATGTTGCGGAATATGAAGCATGTTCTCTAGGAATGCAAGCGGCTCTGAACATGGGAATAAAGGTCCTGGAAGTTTATGGAGATTCTGCTTTGGTTATCCATCAACTAAAGGATGAGTGGGAAACTAGAGACAGTAAACTAGTTCCCTATCATGCTCACATTAAGGAGATGATCAAAAGGTTCGATGAAGTTACTTTCCATCATGTTCCACGGGAGGACAACCAAATGGCAGATGCTTTAGCCACCCTAGCCGCTATGTTCGAAGTCAGCAATGATTACGAAGTGCCTCTCATTGAGGTACAGAAGCAGCAAGAACCTACTCATTGCCAGGTCATAGAAGGAGAACCGGATGGCAAGCCTTGGTATCGTGACATCAAAAGATACCTCCAGTGCCAAGAATACCCTGAAGGCATCACGGATAATGACAAATGAACTTTGAGAAGGCTAGCTATGGGATACCTATTGAGTGGTAATGTGCTATACAAGAGAAATTATGATTATGTTCTCCTCCGGTGTGTTGATACCGTCGAGGCAAACCAAATCATGAAAGATATCCATGAAGGATCTTTCGGAACTCATACAAATGGCATGCTATGTCAAGAAAAATCCTGAGAGCTGGATATTATTGGATGACTATGGAAGCAGATTATTTTGCTTACGTACGGAGGTGTCACAAGTGTCAGATTTATGCTGATCACATTCATGCACCACCTTCATCCCTAAATGTCTTGTCAGCACCATGGCCTTTTTCAATGTAGGGTATGGATGTAATTGGGCCCATTGAGCTAAAAGCCTCAAACGGTCATCGTTTCATTCTGGTGGCCATCGATTATTTCACCAAGTGGGTGGAGGCAGCTTCATACACCAATGTGACGAAAAATGTTGTGGTCAAATTCGTCAAGCGTGAGCTGATATGTCGGTATGGCCTACCAAACCAAATCATTATGGACAATGGCACAAATTTAAACAACAAAATGATGAAGGAGCTTTACGAAAACTTTAAGATTTCCCACCACAACTCCTCTCCGTACCGTCCGAAAATGAATGGAGCAGTCGAGGAAGCTAACAAAAATATCAAGAAGATAGTGCAGAAGATGGTAGTAACTTACAAAGACTGGAATGAAATACTCTCTTTCGCATTGCACGGATACCGAACCTCGGTGCGAACTTCAACTGGGGCAACCCTATTTTCTTTGGTTTACGGAATGGAAGTTGTACTACCATTTGAAGTGGAAATTCCATCCCTTAGGGTGATCATGGAAGTCAAACTGGAAAAAGCTGAATAGGTCCAGGCCAAATATGACCAACTGAATCTGATTGACGGGAAGAGGTTAACCGCTCTCTGCCAGGGTCAGTTGTATCAGAAACGTATGAAGCGGGCATACGAAAAGAAAGTGCGCCCCCAACAGTTCCAAGAAGGGGATTTGGTCCTCAAGAAGATTTTGCCAATTCAAAAAGATGTCCGAGGGAAATGGACACCTAATTATGAAGGACCACATGTTATAAAGAAGGCTTTTTCCGGAGGAGCTCTCGTGCTTACCAACATGGATGGAGACGACCTGCCAATGCCTGTCAATGCCAACGCAGTGAAGAAATACTTTGCATAAGGTAAAAATAAAAGAAAAAAAGGGGAAAGAACAGCTCGCTAGGTTGAAAACCTGAAAATGCGACCTAGGGAAAAGTTAGAGCAGTAAGATGAGCTGAAAACCTGATAAGGCGGCTCAGACTGAATTATAAACTCGACTCTGTAACATAAACCCTTCAAGTCGCAGACAAAAAAAAAGTCAAAATGGGTATTAGGGCCATTGTCAAATTACGCCCTCAGAAGCAAAATCAGAGGATGAACACGAAGTCATGATAAAGGGTCGAGTTTCTCATTGCTCTCAGAAGATCACTAGAGGATATATGTGTGATCCCCTTTCCACGTGCTTTTAACTTTTCATATCTTACCACATCACTGTGTTTAATATTATTTTCATCATCACTGTACATACGTAATGTTTGTAAATAAAATTCTCCCTTTTCCTACATGTGTTCATGGCTAAATTTTATGAATAAACAAGTTTTTGCCTAAAAGAAATTTTTGAAAATTGAAAACGACAGAGCGTAAAGTTATGGGGAACGAAATGCATCCTAGCGCCAGACTTCGCTTGGTATAAGCATAACCATCTCCACTAAATGCGCTCCCAAAATCAGAGGATGTTTCTATTTCATCCATCAGTTACCTTAAAAAGCCAGTCGCCAGGGAAAATTTACCTGTAAGTCTTTTTATACTAACTCACTTTCTTGTTAAAGGGACACCGAATCCATCATCCAAAAGCAGGTATTCGCCAAAGCTTTCACCCAGCAAGACCCACTGTTTGTACCTAAGTGGAACGCAGACTGAGGGTCCCTCCCGAGGAAAATCGCAAAATGGGCTCAGCTCCCTCAACCAGGATATTTCTTTGATCAAGCTTAGGAGAATTTATCCTTCCCCAGTGATTTCACCATTACCAAGTAACTCAAACTGGGGCATCTCCCCAGATTTCTCTTCCAATCAAGGGGCAGTACCCCGAATTTCCCAAAAAAAAAAACTCAAACTGGGGCATCTCCCCAGATTTCTCTTCCAGTCAAGAGGTAATACCTCGAATTTCCAAAAAGCTCAAACTGGGGCATCTCCCCAGATTTCTTTTCCAGTAAAGGGGTAACCCCCCAAAATTCCTTCAACCTTTCCAAAACTGGGGCATCACCCTAGGTTTCTCTCTGTCAAGGGGCAGTACCCCTAACTTCTTCAGTATTTCCAGAAACTGGGGCATCACCCCAGACCTCCTTCTTTCAATCAAGGGGCAGTACCCCAAGATTCTTTCAACCATCTCAAGCTAGGGTATCACCCTAAAGCTTGAAATCTCGGTTAATTTGGATGGGACATCCTGTTAACCCTCAGATCTCTCAACCAAGGGTCAACCCCAATCTGTTCACCGAGAGGCAACACCCTCACCTTTACTTTTCCAGTTCACCGAGAGGCAACACCCTCACCTTTATTGTTGTTGTTAACCGAGAGGCAATACCCTCACCTTTACTTTTCCAGTCAACCGAGAGGAAACACCCTCACCTTTATTGTTGTTGTTAACCGAGAGGCAATACCCCTCACCTTTACTTTTCCAGTCAACCGAGAGGCAACACCCTCACCTTTATTGTTGTTGTTAACCGAGAGTCAATACCCTCACCTTTACTTTTCCAGTCAACCGAGAGGCAACACCCTCACCTTTATTGTTGTTGTTAACCGAGAGGCAACACCCTTACCTTTTACTTTTCCTGTCAACCGAGAGGCAACACCCTCACCTTTTTCTTTTCCTGTCAACCAAGAGGCAACACCCTCACCTTTACTTTTGTTGTTCACTGAGAGGCAATACCCACGCCGTTTACTTTCCAGTCATAGATTTAGAAATCCCCTGCCTAGACAATTTCCAAGCACACCCCAATTCATTCATTTTTCTCCAAAAATACTAGGGTAATCCTTTATGTTAAAAAAAAAAAGAGATTCAAGTGTCAATTCCTAGGTTTTCCCCCTCATCTGGTACTCCTGGTTATTAGAGTCAGCATGACTTCGACAAAGGTATTCACATCTTTACTCCCTTTCCACTTCAAAAGCAAGAAGAAACTTCATGCTTTTCTCATGGAAAAGAAGTAAAGAGAGGCATCTGTGAACACCTATTTCGGTCCAGTCAATTTTCACCAAGAATAGGGAATTTTCGTCACTTGGAATCCCTTCTTTCTATTTGTGCTCATCTTCAGGACTGTCTTAGGCTCCGATTGATATCCACAAGTGAGAAGAATTAAAAAAAAGAAGAAAAAAGAAAAAGAAAAAGAAAAAAGAATTTAAAAAAAGAAAAAAAGAAAAAAAATTAAAAAAAAGAAAAAAAAGAAAAAGAAAAAGAAAAAAGAATTAAAAAAAGAAAAAAAGAAGAAAAAAGAAGAAAAAAAGAAAAAAGAAAAAAGAAAAAGAATTTAAAAAAAAAAAGAATTCTGACTCGGAAATGATCATTTCCGAGTAAGATGACTCGGAATGATCATTTCCGAGTAGGGAGTCTCCGAGTGAGACATGGCCGAGTGGTATGTTGGCATTTCCGAGTGGGCTTCAGGTGTGGAAGTTACTTCCAAACAAGAAAAGGCTCTGACTATGAGTAAAAACATCTCAGGTAAAGTCTCTTTTAATTTCCATGTGTCCTAATGATGATTTCTGAGTGGGTTATTCCGAGGGAAAGACATTCCGAGTGAAATGAGACTGGTTATGAGTGAGTATCCCTCAATTGGAGATAAATCCGAGTGGAAGGTCCTCGGTTGCAACCACTCTGAGTGAAAAAGGGATTGACTGTGAACAAAATCGTCTCGAAGACTATTCTCCGAGCAGAGGAAGCCCTGAATGGACACTTGTTGAATAAAGAACAGGTCTCCGAGTGGTGTGATTCGGAGATGGGATTTCGAGCAAAGAACAAGTGTTTCTGAGTGGTGTGTTTCGGAGATGTCCTTTCAAGCAAGGAAAGGTCCGACCGGTAATGAACCTCTTTCGGCCCAGATTCTCAAGTGTCATTCTGAGTGAACACGACTGAATAGTTTGATTGGCGATTAAAACCTTTCCGAGTCCGACTCCTGAGTGAACACGACTGAATGGTTTAATTGACGATTGAAACCTTTCTGAGTCCGACTCTTGAATGAAATCATCCGAATGATTTGATTAACGATTGAAACCATTCCGAGCCCGACTCCTGAATGAACACATCCGAATGATTTGATTAACGATTGAAACCATTCTGAGTCTGACTCCTGAATGAACACATCCGAGTAGGTTGATTGTCGATTAAAAAAACCATTCTGAGTGGGAAGTAAGGCCGGCTCCCGAGTGAATGCACCCGAGGGATTGGTTGACGAGTGAAACCATTCTGATTGGAAAGTGAGGCCGGCTACCGAGTGAATATATCCGAGTGGTCAGATTTTCTCAAGTTCTATTCTGATTGAAATGTAAGGTCGGCTCCCAAATGAATATATCTGAGTGGTCAGATTTTCTCAAGTTCCATTCTAATTAAAATGTAAAGCCGGCTACCGAGTGAATATATCCGAGTGGTCAGATTTTCTCAAGTTCCATTCTGATTAAAAAATAAGGACGATTCCCGATTGTACATCCGAGTGGCTTGATGCACAATTGAAACAATTCTGGGTGAAAGACTAAGCTTGATGAATGTGTCCGATTGAATTATTCCCGAGCAATGTATCCGACCAAGGTTTCTCCGAGTGATTCAATTCCAGTGATATGTTTTCGAGTGAAACTTATTTCACGATTGAATCAATTTTAAGTCAAAGAAAGAATGGTTCTGACCTGTCGGCCAGGGATATAGCCGAGTAAAACATTTCTGAGATGCTGATTGAATCAAGCAGAGGGGCCGAATGAATGCTTCAAGCAGAAGCGCTGCCGAGCAAAGCCCCTCCAATTGAACCAACTCTGATTGAGTGCTTCAAAAAATGATACATCCAGGCAAAGCAACACCGAGTGAAGCAACAGAGGTCCTGATGAAAGCTTCTCGGAAAACAATTTCCGAGTCAATAATCTGTGAATTCAATCCCACACCGAGTGTTAGGGGTCGGATCAGACCTGTGGATTCAAGCTTTCACTCGGTCTTTTATATGAGAGCATTTATTCCTCTCAGATTGATTCCCACTCGGTCTTTTATATGATAGCATTTATTGATTCCCACTATCCAAGTGGATCCTTGAATTATGGGGGGGCGGCCCACAACAAGACAAAGGAAGAAAATAATAAAGAAACCCCACTAGCTGCCATTCTCCCTGATCGTCAATGTCCAGGCTGTTTCCTCAAAGCACCATTCAAGTTGATTTGCTAATTTTGTGGGGCGGCTGATAACAAACAAAAATCAAAATAATAAGTTATTCATCAGCTGCTGTTCCCCATAAAAATCAATTGTAGCCAGGCTGTTCAAGCAATCAGTGCACATAAGGGATTCTTATAAATACCCCAACGAAAGAGGAAGAAGGGGATCCTAAAGCCTTCATTTTGAGAGAACTCTGAAGCATTTTCTTTTAGAGAGAAGAAACACTATCCTAAAGCCTCCACACCATCCCTCTTCTTAAATTCACATCAGCTCTCTTTCCACTTAAAGCCAACACCGTCCTTCTCCTCTCACTAACGCCGTCCCTCTCCTCTCACCAACGCCGTCCTTCTCCTCTAAATCCTACACCGTCCAACTCCTTACCAACGCCGTCCAACTCCTCTAAATCCTACACCGTCCAACTCCTTACCAACGCCGTCCAACTCCTCCTCTCCACACCGTCCAACTCCTAAGCTCCACACCAACACAGCCCCTCAAACTCACACCGTCCAGTCCCTCTCTCCTCACCGACACCGTACAGCCCCTCAAACTCACACCGTCCAGTCCTTCTCTCCCCACCAACACCGTCCCTCTCCTTAAAACCCACACCGTCCAGCCCCTCAAAATCCTCACCAACACCGTCCCTCTCCTCTCAACTCCACACCGTCTAGCCCCTTGTCTTCACTACATCGTCCAGCTCCTCCTTAAATCCCCAACATCATCCTGTTCCTCCTTAAATCCACACCACACCATCCAGTTCTCTTTCTCTCTCTCTCGTCACACCAGCGTCCAGCTCTCTCACCACACCGGTCCCATTCTGCTCCTCATTTTTTAATGCTTGTATTTGTTTATTTTCTGTTAAATTAATTGTTGTTCGATGACTCTGTTTCCTTTTTGATTATTAATCAATTTTTATGGATTGAGTTAACCCCCTCACCAAGATTAATAATAAACATTAATAAGAATGAGTGCTTCACACATTCTATTTGGACTAGCCTAAAAGTTGTAATAATAATAATTATTATTATTATTGCAATTTTCATTACTTTTTTTAAAAAGGAGGAGCGAGATTAATTTGGATGAGACGTCCTGTTAATCTCATTTTTTATATATAATATTTTTTCTTAAAAAAGGTGGAGCGAGTTTAATTTGGACGAGATGTCCTGTTAATCTCATGTAAAAATTCCGTGTCTATTTTTGTTTATTTTTGTATGTTTTGTCATTTCGTATACTTTCTTATCATGAAGAAGTTAAAATAATTTCTGGGTTAATTATAATGCGCGCTATCATATTGAGGTAACTGTTTTCATAACGGACAGTTGTGAGGTGCTAATACCTTCCTCACCTGTAATCAGACTCCCAAATTTGGAATTTCATTTTTTGACCAATGCTTTAACGAAAGGTTTTCCCGGTATTTTATCCTAAAAAATATTGGTGGCGACTCCCTGTTTTTCTTTTCGAAAGGATTTCGAAACATGTTCACGTTAAAACAAAATCATTTAAGGGTCGGCCGTGCCATCGCAATCCCGGTCGCGACACCCACTAGCCGTGGAATCCTCTGCTGCAAGCACCATTCTACAGCATTTTGACCCTTATGATTTTGCCAACTTTGGGATCCCTTTTCACTAGGCTATTCAACTCCGATTTGTATGAAATTTTATACACCACTTACCTACCCTAATATCAATTATGTGGTAAAGTTTCAAGCCCAAATTCCATCCCAATCAAAATCTAAGCTATAGGGTAGTTTTATGCATATTTTGGGCATTTTACATTATACACCAAATTGCAATTGGCTAAGTTTTGGTCTAAACTTTCCATGGACCTATATTCACATATATAAATGTGACTTGATCCAACAAGTCTCATTCAATAAATCATTTCCTAGATCAAGATATGTTCCAGTGGTAATTCATGCCCTTATTGGCTAAACCAAACATGCCAAATTGCAAACTAAGCCTCTTTGGCCACATCCAACTATGCACACAAGTTTCATACATATATTATGACTTGTAGGTAACCTCTACCTGAGTACTTATCCATTAAATGAAAATATGACCTCTCCCTTTCCTTGTTTTGCATTCAATTCACAATATTAATAATACACAAGTCACATTTTCATTACCAATGACTTTATTCAATGAATTATCATTCACCTTGTCATTTTAAACATAACCATGGCAAGGCAAACATGAGCATAATCATATACATCAATCATAAATTATTCAACTCATGCAATTGAAATGTAAACTCCTCTCCTACCTTGAGAGAAGAACCACAAATGATTTGCACGTTCCAAATGTTCCGCCATATTGCTTAGGATACTATCTACACATACATTACATATATTCAATCAATGAGCCATCATAAGGCATCATCACAATTCCAATAAATTCTTAACATTATTTAGGGCTTGTGTCAAGTCTTAGGCTTGCTAAAACACCAATTCACATACTTGTGTTAGGCTTCGGGAATTCCTTTTCTACAACCAAGATCTTCTAGATCCTAAAGGGTCAACCATACCTAACCATAACAACATCACATCCCTTATCAACATGGCATTTAAATCATCATATAAATCACCAAATTGCCATTATTGTCACCCAAATTCATTTAAGCTATCTTAGCTTCATTCAAGTCATCATAAATCAACAATTCCACAGGGCAACATCATGGCCTAAGTCCTCATCAAATCCTCATCAAAATTCAACAACCTCAAATATCAACTCCTCTAAGTCTCCTATATCCTCATATACATATATCTCTCAAACTTTGAGATTGGAGCCTCATCAAAACCCAATAACCCTAACAATCATGACCAATCATTCCATTCATCTTTCTTATATATCAAAATCATTCTCATGACAACAAAATCATCAATCTCTTCCTCTAAGCCAAAAGCCCCAAAATTATCAACTCTTAAGGATTCCACACAATTTGATAATCATCAATTTCATCAATTCTCATACACCATCACAAGCATATTATCATTATCAAAGTGTCAACCAATGTAAACAATACATAATGTTCCCAATGGTTATCTACCCTATGGTTTAGGTTTCACATGTATAATTCATCATTTAAATAACATCAACTTAGCTCACATTTTTCCTCAACATTAACATTAAATTTTAATGCTTCTAAAATTTTGTTTCCTCATAAAATTATTCTAAAGCATCCAAAATTATCAAATTCATCAATTTGGCCAAAACCCCCAAAATATCCATACTTAGGGTTTCTCTAAAATTTTTCCAACAACACTCTACAATCCACCATTTTCCAAGAATCCTCATAAACTCAATCACCCTTATTAATTATACAACTTTAAGCCATATTCAAAAATCATATTTCTAATGTTTCAAGCCTAGGGTTTCCACATTTTCTTCATCACCCATACAACCCAACATTAATGTTTCAAGCTTAATCATCACAAAACCATGAATAGAACAATAAAGAGGCAAGAAACCTTTACCTCACAACAAGCTCTTCAAAAATGAAAATAAAGGAGAGGGAGAGGAAAATGGCCCAACCATGGCCCCAAGGTGCCCCCATGTCTCATGAATCCATGAAAACGAAGAAATTTGAGTGGGAAATGGTCATGAGGGAGTGTGGTTCGGTTTTTAGTAGAGAATGGGAGAAGAAGAAAAAAATGAGAGTGTGTGGAGAAGAAGGAAAGCCAACGGTGATGAGGAGAAAAGGAGGAAAAGATGACCAAAATTGGTCATTAACCATTGGACAAAAAGGTGTCCCACAATGCTTTTCCCAATGGTCAATATTTCTCTTTGTCCAATGGACAAAAGAGAGTAGAAAAGTGAAGGATAAGTCACACGGTCATGAGAAGGGAGAAAAAGGAAATTTTCATTTTCTTTTAATTCTATTTGGCTCATATTTTCTCCATTTAATAATATACGCCGTGTCCAATTAATTATTTTCTCAACACCAAAAATCATTTTAACCATACCACCATAACCATAATACTTTTCTAAGTATTATAGACCCATCAATTATTCAGTTTAGTCAAGTGGGTCCTACACTATCTGTTAAATCATCTGATTTCGGTAATTCTCAATTTACCGATAATTCACCTCTAATGCCTAATTAATTCTCCCATAATCATTAGATCATAAATAATTAATTATCTTTATTCATTAAATTTATTTTTTTTAAAATTTGGGATGTTACATCTTACCCCTTGTGTTGCAGATGAGCTGGATGAGGTTGCCCTAGATTTGAGGACAAATCCATTTCAAGAAGGGGAGCATGACATAGCCATTACCCAGGAGGTAGCCACAGATCCCTCACATACCTTAGAGGTTGCCTTGGACAATTTTAGGGGTCCTTTAACTAGGTCAAGGGCCAAGAAAACTAGGGAGGACCTCCAAAATCATTTAGCTTCTTTCATGGATATGATAGTTGGGCCCAAGCCCAAAGAGGAGCTCTTGAAGACCCTTACCCTTTTCTCTTGCTCTATAGAAGGGTAATGAGCCTACTTCATGGTTTGGGTCTCCTTTGGGCCTCTTTGTTAGGCATGGACATTTTTGTAAATATTTTTCATTTTATTATTTTTAAGAGTATGCTAGGATATAAATTTAGATTTTAATTTGGGCTTTGCATAGCCATTGAGTTTGGACCACCTTTGGGCCTTGTAGTTAGTATTTTGGCATTTAGGCTTATATTTGGTCAATTTTGTGTAGGTTTTAGGATTAGGCGTTAGAAATTAATCCAAAGTCCATAATTAGCTAGCCTTATGACAGGGCCCGCAAGCGCACGAGTTATGTCGCATAATATAAAAGATTATCGTTCTCCACAGGGACTGTTTTCAAAGTACCAGCATATTGAAATTTAATTATCCACACAATTGATTTTTAATATTTTTGTAAAATAAAACAAAAATTAAAAATAAATTTAGAAACAAAATTTACTTGACACTTAAAAATCAGAGTTGAGAGTATCTTAGGATTTCGGGGGATCAAGATTCTATTTTATGTTAATGAATTTTAACTTTTCATAAATAAGAATCAAATTAAGTTTTCCAAGGTGGATTTTCCTTAAGCTAATTAATATGTTCCTCTCGGAATCCTATTAATGTACCTAACCTATGGAAAGCGCTACTTAATCCTTAGAAAAGGCCCATTATTGCTTTGTGAAAATCCCTTATTTATTTCCCAAAAGATTTTGATTACTTTCACAGTTTTAGCGAGGTCACAAAAAGTATTTCAAAACCTTAGGCTTAGTTCAAAAACTTTCCAGTAACAATAAATCTCTCGATTCTATTAATTACTTAAACTTACTAATATACCCGTAAGTATACAGCTTTATCACTTAGGTTCTTGTTAGGAATTACTAAGAGCGTTGAGCATTTTTTGAACTAAATGGAAAACAGAAATTTATTTAATTCAAAGTCAAAATAACATTATCATAAAATATTATCACACCCCCTTCATCCCAAGATAATTAATTTAGTTACTCATGAAATAATTCAAATTCATATACATGATGGAAAAATAAAACATACAAGGCATGGTAAAAATAAAGACTTACGGGTTTCTCCAAAAGCTCAACATAATTTTACCACTGTATTTCCTTGTTGCAATATTCCTCCACCAATTAAAAATTGGAACACTCAATTTTACAACCCTCACAACTCTTACAAAACAGAAAGAAAAAGAAAATAAAAAGAAAAAGAAACAGGACAGAGGAAAACGAAGGAAAAGAAAACGAAAGAGAAAGAAAATGAAAGAGAAAGAAAAGAAAGGAATGAAGCTAATGAAGAATGGGATATCAAAGGCGATGCTGTTATGGCTTTCGACCTCTCCCCTATTTATAGAAATAGGGAACGGTGGCCAGTGGAACCTCTCTTTTGTCTTCTTGTCAGCCGCCCCATAAGATCAGCTTGGATACAGCCTGGACCTCGACAACTATAGGGATCGGTGGCTAGTAGAATTTTTTATTATTTTCCCTTTTGTTTTGTTGTCAGCCGCCCCCTCATAAGTCAAGGATCCACTTGGATAGTGGAAATCCAAGTCAGCATGGGCAATCGGTGGAAATATGGAACCGGCATTCTCCTTATCACTCGGATTAGAGTCTCAGCCAATATCCATCCTCAGTAGGAATTAATCCGAGCGGAACAGGTGCTTTTCGTACATAAAAGACCGAGTGAAAGCTTGAGTTCACCAATCATTGACTCGTAAATTTCTTTCCGAGGAGCATTCATCAGGACCTTTGTTCATTCGGAACTTGTTTTACTCAGTGTTGGTTTGAGAAGAGCTGGACGGTGTTGTGCAATTCATGAGTGGACGAGCAAAGCAACTCTGATTGCTTTACTGATTGAAACATTCATTTGGAACTGATTGAAACATTCATTCGGAACCGATTGAAAAGTGACTCACTTAGCACTCGTTCAGACCCTCTTCTTTCACATGTGACCCACTCAGGATCGGGAAGTTTTCATTCAAATGATTCAATCGACACCTCCAAAATGTTTCACTCGGCTATGTCTCTGGAATTTGAACCACTCAGAGAAACCTTGCTCGGATTTGCTTGGGAGTAATTCAGTCGAGAATGACCCTTTCTTCACTCCTTAAAATGATACACTCGAACACATTCACTCGGAAGTCCGACTTGCTTCTCACTCAAAATGGCCTTCAATCGTCAATCAACCCATTCGGTTGTATTCACTCGGGAGTCGGCCTTGCTTTTCACTCAGAAATTTGGAACTTGAGAGAATCTGGCCGATAGAAATTCTTTCCAGGTCCGAGCTTTGTTTTGCTCGAAAATACATCCCTCGGCCCCAAACCACTCAGAAGTGCCTTCCTCGGAGACATCTCACTCGGGTTTAGTTTGAAACTTGAGAGTCAGCCCGAAAGAGATTCATTCCCGGTCGGACTCTTTTCCTTGCTTGAAAAGACACTTTCTCCGAAACACACTACTCGGAAAGGCCTCGCCTTTGCTCGGGAATGCCATCTTCTCCGAATCATACCATTCGGAGACCTCCTTATTCAATAGGTATTCATTCAGTGGCTTCCTCTGCTCGGACAATAATCTTTGAGATGGTCCACTCGGAGACACCCTTATTCAACAAGTGCTCTTTCAAAGTGTTTCTTCATTCAGAATCAACTCACTCGGGAGTCCTCCAATCGGAGACAGTTTTACCCAGGAAAAGCACTTGTTCCCCAAATCAGACTCGCTTCAATCAGTAATTCTTCACTTGGACGAATAGCTTTGGGCGGTATTTATTCAAGGTCAGTCCCTTTTTCACTCAGAGTGGCTGTAGTCGGGAATCTTTCACTCGGATTTAACTCGAACTGGGAAGTATTCCTTCAAGGTCAGCCATTTTTCACTCAGAATGGCTTTGATAGGGAATCTTCCACTCGGATTTACTTCCAACCGAGAGATAATCCACTCGGCAATGCTTCATTCGGAGACTCCCTACTCGGGAATGATCATTTCCGAGTCATCCTACTCGGATTTGATCATTCCGAGTCGGATTTCAGTATAAAAAGAGAATTCTTTCCACTTGGGCTTGTTCTTCTTGTTTCTTTATCATTTGATGGTCATTTTTCTCTTGTTATTGACCCTTGTATTATCTTTGTACTTGTTCCTTAATTTTATTAATTTCTGCAAAATAAAATACCCAAGTAGAATATAGTGGAAAAAAAGCGAAAATCATAAAAATTAAGGAAATACAGTGCATAATGATTAAAATCCTAAGCAAACTAAATCTTATTTATTGTGTTATAAAACACTTATCAAAATACCCCAAACCAAAACATTGCTTGTCCTCAAGCAATTACCATATTCACATGATAAGATACAGAAAACACTAAGCTCAGCAAAGAAAGGAATCCAAAATAGAAAAAAAAGATTCATTCAAATGCCAATATTAATTTTCTTACGTGAATCAATTTTCATTATCAAGACAGAGGATACTCTTCTCTCAATTTTCACTCAAAGTGTTTCATGGTTTGTGTATCACTCAGATCATCATAGTCAAAAAAATATTACCATAAGCTTGTTAATAAATCAGAAACTCCACAGTTTAGATAGAAAATATGTCAAAGTCTAAAGGCCTTTCAAAGGTTGTAACGTGGCCTTGGGTTGTATTGTCAAGGTAGGAATTTCAAAAAATGGAATACAAAAGGGCTTTAACAGTCATGAATGATTCAAATTACCATCATAAATTTAACGGAGCAAATTTTTGAACTTTTATGGACTTTTTGGAATTCATTCAATATCATCCTTTTGATTTTCTTTTTCTTTTTTCTTGCTTTTCTTTGCATCCCATACATATTTTTCTTAAGTCCTTTTTTATTTCTTTGCTCCACTAAATATCCAACTTTTTCACCATTAAGAGAATATCAGTCAATGAAAGGCTTCAAAGAAAAATTTTCACTTTAGGCTCAAAAGGGGCAACTAGGGGTCAAATTGTGCAAAAATTCTGAGGCTTAAGAATAAGGCCTAATTGTGCCTTCATCATCCTAAGACATATAATCAAAAACCATTTTGAATCGGTTGAAAAACAAGTTCTAGAATATTAATGACTATGAGATTCACTCAATCAAAAAGATATGGGTTTTGAAAATTTGTTTGATAAATAACCCATTTTGGCTCAAGTCTAACCATGGAAAGTCTTTTCAAAGAAAATTTTAATCACATAAAGTTCATTTAGACATTGATTTGGCATTTAAACAATCAAATTTTGAAAATTTTATTAAAAATTTTGGGGTCCTTAGATACTTTAGCCTTATGTTCAGAGTAAATTTATCATGCAATCATGGTAAATTGCAAGATTACAAACAAGACAAGGAAAACACATATGCATGAAAAATATAACAATCACACAACGTAAACAAAATAGTTATGTTTTCTTATCTACCACCCCAAACCAGAATTTGACATTGTCCTCAATGTTAAAATGGATGATAAAAGGATAAGAAAACTTACCTGTAGTAACCCCAAACCAGGATTTAACATAGTTGGTGTTTTTTTTTTAAAGCTCAAAATAAAACAACAACTTTTTATAGGGTTACCTCCCTATCAGTGCTAAGTTTTAAGTCTTCAGCCAGACTTCTCACCGTTTGGATTTACTCATCAGGAGCATCAAACAAGTCCAAGTCACTTGCTTGTTGTATTGGTTGACCTGTCAAGTAGTGCTTTACTCTCTGTCCATTTACCCTAAATGTACCAGATTTCTTGCTTCATAGTTCGACAGCTCCAAAGGGAAAGACCTTTGTTACCTTGAATGGTCCCGACCATCTGGATCTCAGTTTACCTGGAAAAAGCTTCAATCTGGAATTAAATAGTAAAACCATATCACCTGGATTAAATGTTCTCCGTTGGATGTGACGATCATGCCATTGTTTGGTTTTTTCTTTATAAATTCTGGCATTTTCGTATGCATCTAGACAGAGTTCTTCAAGCTCGTTTAATTCCAACAATCTTTGTTCCCCTGCAGCCTTATGATCAAAGTTAAGAGTTTTAACAGCCCAAAAAGATTTATATTCTAGCTCAGCAGGTAAATGGCAGGGCTTTCCATAAACTAGTTTAAAAGGTGTGGTTCCAATGGGAGTTTTGTATGCGGTTCGATACGCCCATAAGGAATCATCTGACTTAATAGACCAATCCTTACGTGATGTATTCACTACTTTTTGAAGAATATTTTTAATTTCCCGATTGGATACCTCAACTTGTCCACTAGTTTGTGGGTGATAAGGTGTAGCAACCTTATGCCTAACTCCATATTTCTTTAGAAGAGTCTGAAAAGTTTTCTCAATAAAATGAGATCCTCCATCACTTATAACACATTTTAGGACCCCAAACCTTGGAAATATTATTTTCTTAAAAAGTTTAATAATAGTCTTAGCATCAGAAGGGGTGAAGCAATGGCTTCCACCCATTTTGACACATAGTCAACTGCCACTAATATGAACTGATTTCCAAAAGAGGAAGGAAAAGGTCCCATAAAATCAACACCCTATACATCAAACAATTCAACTTCTAAAATGGTATTCAATGGTATTTCATGTCTCTTACCAATGTTACCTGTTCTTTGGCAAGCATTACAAGTTAGAACATACTTACGTACATCCTTAAAAATATTTGGCCAATAGAACCCAGCTTGCCATATTTTAGCAGCTGTCTTAGAGGTACTCATGTGCCCTCCACAGGAAAGAGAATGGCAATGATCCAAGATAGCATGGACCTCATCTTGTGAAACACACCTCCGAATCAAACCATCTGCACATTGCTTGAATAGGAGTGGTTTATCCCAATAGTAGTGTTTAACATCTGCAAAAAACTTTTTCCTTTGCTGAAAGCTAAGATCAGGAGGTAAGATACCACATACAAGAAAATTTACAAAATCAGCATACCAAGGAACACGTTGGATACTAAGACTCAAGAGTTGTTCATCCAGAAAAGATTCATTGATGGGAATATTATCTGTTTCTTCTTTTTCAGATGTCAACCTAGACAGGTGGTCAGCAACCAAGTTCTCGGTACCCTTTTTATCCTTAATTTCCAAGTCAAATTCTTGCAATATTAGAATCCACCTAATTAACCTAGGCTTTGCTTCCTTTTTATTCAATAGATACTTAATGGCAGAGTGGTCAGTGTAAACAGTAACATGTGAACCTACCAAGTAAGATCTAAATTTATCAAAAGCAAAGACAATAGCTAACAGTTCTTTTTCAGTTATGGCATAATTTACCTGAGCATCATCTAGCGTCCGACTGGCATAATGAATTACATGGAGCTTTTTATCCTTTCGTTGCCCCAACACAGCCCCCACTGTGTAATCACTCGCATCGCACATTAATTCAAACGGGAGTTTCCAATCAGGTGGTTGCAGGATGGGGGCAAAGATTAGATCTTGCTTAATCCTACAAAAAGCTTCCATACAAGATGAATCAAAATTGAAAGGCACATCCTTACCTAGAAGAGTTGTAAGAGGCTTTGTGATTTTGGAGAAATTTTTAATGAACCGACGGTAAAACCCTGCATGTCCAAGAAAACTCCGAATACCTTTCACATTTGTAGGTGGAGGCAATTTTTCAATCACTTCCACTTTAGCCTTATCAACTTCTATACCTCTCTCAGACACCAGGTGTCCAAGAACTATGCCTTCTCTTACCATAAAATGGCATTTTTCCCAGTTTAAGACCAGATTGGTCTCTTCACAATGCTGCAAGACTTGGCACAAATTTGTTAAACAATTATCAAAATCCAAACCATGCACTGAAAAATCATCCATAAAGACTTCCATCATATTTTCAATAAGGTCAGAAAAAATTGCTTGCATACACCCTTTGAAAAGTCGCAGGTGCATTACACAAACCAAAAGGCATATGCCTATAAGCATAAGTTCCATAAGGGCAAGTGAAGGTAGTCTTTTCTTGATCAGATGGATGAATGGGAATTTGATGAAAACCTGAATACCCATCCAAATAACAGAAATAAGAGTGTTTCGTAAGTTTTTCAAGCATCTGATCAATAAAAGGGAGAGGAAAATGATCTTTTTTCGTGGCGCTATTTAACTTCCTATAATCAATGCACATGCGCCAACCAGAGACAATCCTAGTAGGAATCAAGTTATGTTTATCATTTTTAATCATAGTTATTCCCCCTTTTCAT
Organism: Clitoria ternatea; assembly: GCA_037962975.1. Taxonomy (NCBI): domain Eukaryota; kingdom Viridiplantae; phylum Streptophyta; class Magnoliopsida; order Fabales; family Fabaceae; genus Clitoria; species Clitoria ternatea. The sequence goes on along the minus strand of CM075672.1, from coordinate 38,484,917 downwards.
ACACCACATGAACAGGACTTACCCATTTACTACTATCAACAGGATATATGACTCCAGCATCAAGCAATTTCAAAATTTCCTTTTTAACCACTTCTTGCATTTTTGGATTTAATCTCCTAAGTGGTTCTACTGTGGGCCTACTTTCATCTTCTACAGTAATCTTGTGCATACAAAGAGAAGGGCTAATCCCTTTGATATCATCCATTGTATATCCTATTACCTTTCTATACAACCTAAGTTGTTTCAAAAGTTTTTCAGTTTCACATGGATTCAATTCAGCATTAACAATCACAGGATATATGCAATTAGGACCAAGAAACTCATACCTTAAAGAAGCCGGTAAAGGCTTTAATTCCACATTGGGGCTTACCACCTTATCACCTATGACCTCAGTATCATGTTTTAGTGGGGCCTCAGAGCAATCAGATGTTTCTGTTGGCTTAATCATGAAAACAGTTTCAAGTGGGTCATAAGGAAGGGTTACTTTCTTTACCACTTGTTCAACAAAATCCATACTACAACAAACATCATTATAAGGTTTTTCTAAAACATTTTTCAAGTTAAAATCAACCTTTTGATCTCCAACAGTTAGAGACAACTTACCATTCTTAACATCGATCACAGCACCTGCAGTTGCTAAAAATGGTCTGCCTAAAATAATAGGAATCAAAGAATCTTCGTCCATTTCAAGCACAACAAAGTCAGCAGGTATAAAAAATTTTCCTACCTTAATAGGAACATCCTCTAAAATTCCTACAGGATATTTTACAGATCTATCAGCCAATTGCAAAGACATCCTAGTAGGTTTCAGCTCACCCAATCCTAACTTTTCAGTAACAGATAATGGCATTAAACTTACACTCGCTCCTAAATCACACAATGCTTTATCTATATTCATGTCACCAATCATACAAGAATAGAGAAACTACCTGGATCTTGGAGCTTGGGTGGAAGTTTCTTTTGAATTAGAGCACTGCATTCTTCAGTAAGTGCAACTGTACCATCTTCCTCCAGTCTTCTTTTGTTGGACAAAATGTCCTTCAGGAACTTTGCATATGTGGGCATTTGCTGCAAAGCATCTATGAAGGGAATATTGATATATAATTTCTTTAAAACATCAAGAAACTTACCAAATTGTTTATCCAACTTTGCTTTAGCCAAGAGCTGAGGAAATGGAATGGGAGGTTGATATGGCTTAACCTCCTCCTTCTTTTCTTGTGGTTTCTCTTCTTCAATCACTGGATGAGATGAAGATTCATCCACTTTCTTTTCCTCCTTTGTAGTCTTGCCAACTGGTCCATCATATTGAGTACCACTCCTAAGAGTGATAGCCATGGTTTGGTTGGATGGTCCAGCCTCTGGTTTTCCAGGGAATGTTCCTGGTGCTCTTTGAGAGTAGAAGGCTTGTTGGGCAATTTGATTCTCTAGTATTTTGTTATGGGTGGAAAGAGAGTCCACTTTTGAAGCCAAGTTTTTTATTGCATCAGAGAATTCATCATTTTGTTTAAGTTGAGTAGCTACAAATGTCTCCATCAAGGATTCTAGCTTTGATTTTTGTGGAATATAGGTTCCTTGTTGAGCTTTGTAGTTACTTTGATTACCTTGGAATTGAGGTGGCCTATTTTGGAAGCCAGGTGGACCTTGTGGAGGTCTGTAGTTACCTTGATAATTTCCACCATAGTTTCCAATAGCATCCACCTGATGCATTTCTTGTTCTTGATTAGGGGTCATTGCTAAATGGCAGTTTGTAGCTCCATGTCCTGAAACACCACAAACTTCACAAACTATATAAGTAGCACCTGTTGACCCTATTTTATCAAGTTTTAATGTTAATGCTTCAACTTTGGCAGAAAGTAGGGAAAAAGCATCAACAGAGTACTTACCTGGTGTTTTAGTAGGTAATCCTCTCTCAGAGTTCCACTGATGAGTGTTTTGAGCTATTTCCTTAATCAGGTTCTCAGCTTCATCAACATTTTTACTCATGAAGGCTCCTCCAGCTGCAACATCTAAAGAGATCTTTTGTGTGGAAGTTAGTTCATTATAGAAAATATAGATTGTCAACCACCTTTCTATCCCATGGTGAGGACATTCTCTTAGCATATCCTTGTATCTTTCCCAGGCTTCATATAAGGATTCGTCATCTTTTTGTGAAAAATTTATGATTTGTTTTCTCAGCACATCGGTCTTGTTCCTTGGGTACCATTTATTGATAAAAGCACTGGACAATTATTCCCAAGTCATGATGGATCCTTCAGGAAGAGAGTATAACCACGCCCTCGCTTTATCTCTTAAAGAGAAAGGGAAGAGTCTCAAGCGAATGGCATAATTGGTGGCTCCGTTCATTTTTAGGGTGTCACAGTATTCAAGAAAAATTTGAAGGTGAAGATTTGGATCTTCAGAGGGTAATCCTCCGAATTGGTTCTGTTGAACCATTGAGAGTCACTACTAAAAAAACACCTGTTAGCGACGGAATAAATTGGTCGCTAATCCATGCCAAGGCCGTCGCTACAATCCTTAGCGACGACATTTTAGACGGGAAAACAACCGTCGCTAAAACCTTTGTCAAAAATAGATCAGCGACTATAGAACCGCCGTCGCTAACATGTCGACGGCATGATACCGTCGCTAAAATGGTCTCTGCTTCACTGACTTCAACCGTCGCTAACTGTGGCCATACAGCGACCTCACAACTCCGTCGCTAGTAGCGACCACAGTATGTCGTCGCTATGGTTAGTCATATAGCGACCACAAGATCCGTCGGTAATTGTTGCCTACCAGCGACCGTACACTTCCGTTGCTATGGGTTGTCATGTAGCGACCACAGGATCCGTCGCTAAGTTTTGCCTACCAGCGACCGTATACTTCCGTCGCTGTAGGTAGCCATACAGCGACTACTATAGTCCGTCGCTGTTTGTGGCCAATCCGCGACCACGTTTCCCCGTCACTATTTCTGTCTTATAGCGACCGCCGAATGTCGTCGCTAACTAGAATTTTTTAATTTTTAAAACATTGGTTAAATATTTACAGGTTTTGTTAATTTAACTTTAAAAATGTATTAATATTTTGTATTTTGTATTGGCTGATAAAATTTTATAATTAAATTTGAATAATTTTTTTAAAATATTTAATTATTATTAAAAACAAAATAATGGATTAAATTTATTTATCAAATAGGTTGAATTATTAATGATAATTACAATAAGGCTTTTTGATTTGAATTTAATTACCAATAAATATTGACATGATAAATGAAGAATGACAAAATAAATACTTAATGGAATATAATATAAAAACTATAAATCAAATATACAATGTGTATAAATAATAAAAATACAATCATGGTGGTGGGGGATCCTGGGGAGGTGGGGGCGCCTGGGAAGTCGGGGGAGGTAGCCTCGCCATCAACTGCATCAGTAGCTCCTGCTGCTGAGCAAGTTGCCAACGAGTCTCGGTGTGCTGCTCCTCGGCCTGCCGTCGGTCCGCCTCGGCCCGCTGTCGGTCCGCCTCGGCCCGTTCCTCCAACAGCTGCCTCTGACATCGCTCCTCCTGTAGCTCGTCATTCAGGTTTTGAATTACCTGAACAACCTCAGTCGGGAGACCAGAGGAAGAGGAAGGGGTCTTCCCCTTTTTTGCCAGCTGCGTGCCGACGCCACCCAATCCAAATACCCTCCCTTTCTTGTTCACACCACCAACAGCCTCCGTATAGATGGCGTTGTCATCGGAACAAGATAGGGTGGGAGGAACCTCCCCTTCAGGAGTGGAAGCCACCAGGTCCGCCTCCTTCTCGGCCCTCCTGGCCTGATACGCCTCCTGTAAATTCAAAAATAATGATAGGATTAGTAAGCTGATTTGTAAATTATAAGCATGTGTCAGTTAAAAGTAAATACCGCTAGATCTATAGTCTTCTGGTTTACCCATGCATCGGCTTTGTTCTTCTTGGTCATTTGCATGACCTCAAACAAAGAAGGCTCCCGGTGCTCCCTCAGCTCCTGTGGTGGACAAAAAACATTGAGATTATTATTTGTAAACATGTCAGACGAATCATAATAGAAATGTTTAACATAAATATACTTATAAATCTTTTCTTGTGCTCGAGGGTTGAAATGCTACCCCCAGTGTAAACTGAGGCTGCAGCATCGGTGGCTCTGTTTGCCCTGTTCCGAGCACTCGCCTGCTGGAACGGGACACCGCCCCACTTCTGGACCATCCCATCCCAATGGTCCTTCGGGATCCAACGAGGGCGCTCACCCTTGTCCCGTACCTTCCAAAGGGTACTCTTGATGATTTTGGAGGTCTTTGTGGCAAAGACCTTCCTAATCTCATCAATCATACCCTCTGCCCACTGGTAATCACGCTGTAAAATGAAATGAGAAATCAAAATTAATAAGAGGTCTATTTTACAAATCAAATCACAACAAATGAGCTAGAAACTTACCGAGAAGGTGTCAAACCACCTATCTTGGACAACCTTCCCAGCATCTGTCTAAGATATATATGGACCATCCCACTGGGCCTTTAAGAACTTAGTAATCGCTTTGGTAGTGCAACTACTATCAACAAATCTGTAATGACAACAATTATATCAGGAGTATAACAACAGACAATCTAGGGAGACTCCCAAAATTTCGGCAGAGTCTCCCCTATAAATGTAACATTTCCAAGTTTAAATAGTTACCCTGTTACAAACAGAAGAGTGCCCAGTACAATTCAATCTATACAAGTACTAATTAAAGTAACATACAATAAACCAACAAGTCTTTCCACTAAAGTTTAATATAAAGTACCATACAAATAACATAAAAGTATTTGAGCTTTAGTCACTTACTCGTCTCCGGCCGGCACGGGTACCAACATGGGCAGAGGGGATGCCGGAGGTAAGGTGGCCTGATGGCCATGGTCCTCCAAGCCACCAACTGTAGGAGTCTGCTCTGGGGTGGTCAGCTGTGGGGGTGATGGGGTGGTCTGCTGTAGTGGTGGTGATGGAGTGGTCTGTTGTAGTGGTGATGGAGTGGTCCACTGTGGTGGTGATGGAGTGGTCTCCTGCCCTGGGGTGGGAGTCCCCAGACGGGATGCCGGGGTCCTGGACCCACCACCCCTACTGAAGGGCAGTCGACGTCCCGTCATCTGTGGATAAAATCATGAAAAGAAAGGTTAGTCTCAGGATATATATATATAAACCTATGTATATATGTTTAACAACTACATACTCTGTGTCTGTTTTAGTTTCAAATTCCCCCTCACTTTCAGTGTCACTGTAGTTATCTGTTTGTATAACTTCGTCAATATCCAGATCAGCCCTAGACCGTTTTAATCGAGAGACAAGGTCTTTGTCAATGTGTTCACCCCCCGTAGTGGCGAGTGTCTCATCCATTATGACTGGATCAATGTTGAACAATAAATTGGCATCGTTGAGCTCGTGTGGTGCAAGCTGATAAGCATCATCGACCTCCTCGGAGACATTGTCAGTCATCTGACTTCGGGCCTTGGCCTTGATTACTGCATACCAGTCCCGATGTCCTCCCGGGAAGTCTGTGTAATAAACCTGCTCAGCTTGTTGGGAAAAATGAAGGGATCAAACCCTTTATATCTACCATTCTTCTTGACCTTAACTAAGCCGTACTTGTTGTCAACCTTTGTTCCAACACCGATTGTGTTGTCGAACCAATCATATTTGAATAGAATAATATCTCTTCTTAGTCGTCCAAAGAACGAAACTTCAACAATCTCCGTTAGCACTCAATAAAAGTCTTCTTCCAACTGTCCGACGGTGCCTCTAACACAAACCCCGTAGTTATGGGTACGCATCCCTTCACTCCATTGAACCATTTACGTAGTAAATAGGCCATTTTTTAACAGTTTTCACCGGCCCCCAAGAAAGGGCTTGGAGTAAAGAATCTTCAATATGGTTGTTAGGGTCTTGTATCTATGTACAACATAACAAATAGGTCATCGTTAGATACCGGGAGTTAGAAGCAAAGATAAAAAACACTCGGTATACGGGTCTTACGTGTTGTGCGAACCAACCAACGAACTTGGATGACACCTCACTATGAATTTGGTCATCAGTTAAATCATTTTGCTCAAGTTTTAGCATATTTGTATATAAGCTATTCGAAGGAAACAAATTTAGATACTATAAAAGCTACGTTTAGAATGTAACATATAACTTTTATGACTCACTCAAGAAAGGGTTCCACTTCTGGGCAATTTAGAAGAATGTACAAGTGAGCCGCCTTTCCATCTTTCTCATCAATGTAACATTTTGTGAGCTTGCCCCCCGGATGACCAGGATAGCGACCGTGTCAGGGATGGTGTATGAGTTACACGGTATTAGCGACGGTTATTTGCCAAATTCAGCGACGGTATATTGTGGGTCGCTAATATGGTCACTATTTTCGTATTCAAGGTCCCTCGTCGCTAATGCGGTCACTGATTAGCGACGGCGTTTGGCGGTCGCTACTGGTGTGTAGCTATTAGTCATTTTTCTAGTAGTGAGTAATGAAGGCTTCAATTCAAAATTGTTAGCCTCCACTGTGGGTCTAAGGATGCTAGATCCTCTTCCATTTGTACTTGGAGCGGCAAAATCTCTTAAGGCTCTATTTTGGTCTGCCATTTGTTTTTCTTTTTGTTGTTTTTGTTGTTTTTGTTGTTTTCTTAAAGCTCTAAGGATACATTCTATCTCAAGGTCAAATCCTAAGTTTAGATCGACACTACGGCTTCGTCGCATAAAAAGAAAATAAATGACAAATAAAATAAACAATTACAAAAATAAAACAACAACAGATACACAAAATAAAGAACAAAATACAAAGTAACAAATAGAATAAAAATAAAGAAAGATATAAAAAGAAACAAACAAAAAAAAAAATATTAACAAGTATGATCTAATCAAATTTCAATATTGTCGATATTTGAGGGACAACAGTCCCCGGCAACGGCGCCAAAAACTTGACAGGGCCCGCAAGCGCACGGGATATGTCACGTAATATAAAAGATTATCGTTCTCCACAGGGACTATTTTCAAAGTACCAGCATATTGAAATTTAATTATCCACACAATTGATTTTTAATGTTTTTGTAAAATAAAACACAAATTAAAAATAAATTTAGAAACAAAATTCACTTGACACTTAAAAATCAGAGTTGAGAGTATCTTGGGAGTTCGGGGGATCAAGATTCTATTTTATGTTAATGAATTTTAACTTTTCATAAATAAGAATCAAATTAAGTTTTCCAAGGCGGATTTTCCTTAAGCTAATTAATATGTTCCTCTCGGAATCCTATTAATGTACCTAACCTATGGAAAGCGCTGCTTAATCCTTAGAAGAGGCCCATTATTGTTTTATGAAAATCCCTTATTTATTCCCCAAAAGATTTTGATTACTTTCATGGTTTTACCGAGGTCACAAAAAGTATTTCAAAACCTTAGGCTTAGTTCAAAAGCTTTCCAGTAACAATAAATCTCTCGATTCTATTAATTACTTAAACTTACTAATATACCCGTAAGTATACAGTTTTATCACTTAGGTTCTTGTTAGGAATTACTAAGAGCATTGAGCATTTTTTGAACTAAATGGAAAACAGAAATTTATTTAATTCAAAGTCAAAATAACATTATCATAAAATATTATCACACCCCCTTCATCCCAAGATAATTAATTTAGTTACTCATGAAATAATTCAAATTCATATACATGATGGAAAAATAAAACATACAAGACATGGTAAAAATGAAGACTTACGGGTTTCTCCAAAAGCTCAAAATAATTTTACCACTGTATTTCCTTGTTGCAATATTCCTTCACCGATTACAAATTGGAACACTCAATTTTACAACCCTCACAACTCTTACAAAACAGAAAGAAAAAGAAAAGAAAAAGAAAATAAAAAGAGAAAGAAACGGGACAGAGGAAAACGAAGGAAAAGAAAACAAAAGAGAAAGAAAACGAAAGAGAAAGAAAAGAAAGGAATGAAGTTGATGAAGAATGGGATATCAAAGGCGATGCTGTTATGGCTTTCTACCTCTCCCCTATTTATAGAAATGGGGAACGGCGGCCAGTGGGACCTCTCTTTTCTCTTTTTGTCAGCCGCCCCACAAGATCAGCTTGGATACAGCTTGGACCTCGACAACTATAGGGATCGGTGGCTAGTAGAATTTTTTATTATTTTCCCTTTTGTTTTGTTGTCAGCCGCCCCCTCATAAGTCAAGGATCCACTTGGGTAGTGGAAATCCAAGTCAGCATGGGCAATCGGTGGAAATATAGAACCGACATTCTCCTTATCACTCGGATTAGAGCCTCAGCCAGTATTCATCCTCAGTAGGAATTAATCCGAGCGGAACAGGTGCTTTTCATACATAAAAGACTGAGTGAAAGCTTGAATTCACCGATCATTGACTCGGAAATTTCTTTTCGAGAAGCATTCATCAGGACCTTTGTTCATTCGGAACTTGTTTTACTCAGTGTTGGTTTGAGAGGAGCTGGACGGTGTTGTGCAATTCGTGAGTGGACGAGCAAAGCAACTCCGATTACTTTACTGATTGAAACATTCATTCGGAACTGATTGAAACATTCATTCGGAACCGATTGAAAAGTGACTCACTCGGCACTCGTTCAAACCCTCTTATTTCACATGTGACCCACTCAGGATCGGGAAGTTTTCATTCAAATGATTCAATCGACACCTCCAAAATGTTTCACTCGGCTATGTCTCTGGAATTTAAACCACTCGGAGAAACCTTGCTCGGATTTGCTTGGGAGTAATTCAGTCGAGAACGACCTTTCTTCACTCCTTGAAATGATACACTCGGACATATTCACTCAGAAGTCCGACTTGCTTCTCACTCAGAATGGCATTTAATCGTCAATCAACCCATTTGGTTGTATTCACTCGGGAGCCGGCCTTGCTTTTCACTCAGAAATTTGGAACTTGAGAGAATCTGGCCGATAGAAATTCTTTCCAGGTCCGAGCTTTGTTTTGCTTGGAAATACATCCCTCGGCCCCAAACCACTCGGAAGTGCCTTCCTCGGAGACATCTCACTCGGGTTTAGTTTGAAACTTGAGAGTCAGCCCGAAAGAGATTCATTCCCAGTTGGACTCTTTTCCTTGCTTGAAAAGACACTTTCTCCGAAACACACTACTCGGAAAGGCCTCGCCTTTGCTCGGGAATGCCATCTTCTGCGAATCACACCACTCGGAGACCTCCTTATTCAACAGGTGTTCATTCAGTGGCTTCCTCTGCTCGAACAATAATCTTTGAGACGGTCCACTCAGAGACACCCTTATTCAATAAGTGCTCTTTCAGAGTGTTTTTTCATTCAGAATCAACTCACTCGGGAGTCCTCCACTCAGAGACAGTTTTGCCCAGAAAAAGCACTTGTTCCCCAAATCAGACTCGTTTCAATCAGTAATTCTTCACTCAGACGAATAGCTTTGGGCGGTATTTATTCAAGGTCAGTCCCTTTTTCACTCAGAGTGGCTGTAGTCGGGAATCTTTCACTCGGATTTAACTCAAACCGGGAAGTATTCCTTCAAGGTCAGCCATTTTTCACTTGGAATGGCTTTGATAGGGAATCTTCCACTCGGATTTACTTGCAACCGAGAGATAATCCACTCGGCAATGCTTCATTCAGAGACTCCCTACTCGGGAATGATCATTTCCAAGTCATCCTACTCGGATTTGATCATTCCGAGTCGGATTTCAGTATAAAAAGAGAATTCTTTCCACTTGGGCTTGTTCTTCTTGTTTCTTTATCATTTGATGGTCGTTTTTCTCTTGTTATTGACCCTTGTATTATCTTTGTACTTGTTCCTTAATTTTATTAATTTCTGCAAAATAAAATACCTAAGTAAAATATAGTGGAAAGAAAGCGAAAATCATAAAAATTAAGGAAATACAGTGCATAATGATTAAAATCCTAAGCAAACTAAATCTAATTTATTGTGTTATAAAACACTTATCACCTTAGTCGAAATAATGAGAGGACTATATAAGCTCTTCTCCTTTGTAATTCTTTCATAATTTGAATGTTAGTGAAATTTAGAGTGAGAAACTTCTCCTTCTCTATAGAAAGTAGAAGCTCTAGCTTCTTTCTAAGTGTTATCCTTTGGCTTCCTCCCAAAGATGGTGACCTCATTTCCTTATCTCTCTCAAGCTAGAGATTGGCGGATTCTATACTCTTCTCCAAGCCTCTCTATTTCTCCTTCACCTTCTTAACAATTCTTAAGCCTAGATCTAGGATTCTATCACTTCAAATCCTCTATTTCTACTTCATAATTAATTCGGATAGCACCATTCCTCTTCCAAAACCGTGTGCTTCCATCTCCTCTTGGTAAGCTTGCTTGGATCTATGAAGAGTTAGAAAAGAAAATCCACCTCCTAACCGTGGAAATTAAAGAATTTCGTACAATAGATTCTTGGCTTTAAAAGGATAAATTTAGTTAATGAATGAATTTAGTGTGGTGTGTTCAAATGGTGATGATATGGTATATGCCTTGTGTGTTGTTGATTTTCCTTCAAAGAATGGTTTGCATGATATACTTTTGACCGCGTGTGCATATTTATGTTTTCCTTGATTTATTTGTAATTTCATGAATTGAAAATAAATTTTTAGATGATGATATGGTGTAGTTATGGTGTGGCCGAATGGTGATGATGAGTTGATTACCTTACATATTGTTGATTTTCATAAAAAAAATGATTTGCATGTGTTATTTGTGGTCGTGTGTACCTATGCATGTTTTCCTTCACTTTGATTGAAAATTTGAGTATTGAAATGAAATTTTTAAATGATGGTATGGTGAAGTTGATTGTTGTCCGAATGGTACCTATGGCAATGTTACCCTACATGTTATTGATTGTTGCTTAAGAATTGCTTGCATGTGAACGATATATTGGCTCTTGAAAAATGAAATTTGTACTGTATACATGAAACTTGAATTCTTGGTTATTTTTATGAACCTAAACTGTGTTGTTTGTTGGTCCTTGATGAAGCTTAATTTTCTAAAAATCCTTGTGTGCTATGCTTAAAATTATAAATCTCATGATGATTGTTGTTATGTGAAAATGCTTGATAGAAATTTGAATCTTATGAAATGATGAGTTTGTGGCTGTTTGATAATATGAAAAAAATATATGTGATTGACTATTTTGAAAAAAGGTAAATGGAAGCCCGAGTGTCGACACGAACCTTTGGTCAAAAATATGCAAATTATGAGTTTATGGAAATTATTGGTGAGAAATTTTGGCAAGGTGTTATTATTTGAATTAGTACCTAGTTTGGCATGAGAAATTTATGTATAGTTATTGCCTAAGGTTAAGGAAATGGGTGATGACAACTTATTGTGGTAGTTGTCCTTAATTGTGAGTTTTCATATCTTAAAGCGAAGGAAAGGTGATGTTTTTGAGAATTTCGTGGGAATCTGAATTTTGGGCAGAATGAGAGTTTGATTTCACTTCATTAACAAAGTACTTAAAAAGTTATTCATTTTCTTTGGAATCACTCAAATCAGATTTCTCTGGTGAAAGTTCTATGAAAACAAGTTTTTCACTAAACCTTGTTAACCAAGTGGCCTCAATTACTCAAGAGGGGGGGTGAATTGAGTATTAAAAATTTTCTTTGGAATGCTCTTGAAATTGATTCTTTTGTTACTATGTTTATTTAAGATAATAAACTAGATTGCAAGTAACAACAAATAATACACAAGACAAACTAACAACTACTTAAAGAGTTTAGATAGTGAATCAATTAAGTTACAAAACAATTTATGGGACTTTAGAAAGAATGATTCAAGAGTGTTGCTTAAGTCCAAGTACAACAATGTTATTCAAAAATAGTTTGCAACTTAATGTATCATGCACTTAGTCCAATTAATGAAGCAATGAATTAAGCAAACAAGTTAAGTGCATAAATTAAATGAGTTTAGGGAAGAGAGATTTGCAAACCGATGTATACGAGTTCCACCACGCCGGTGTACGTCTCGCCTCTAAGCAACCCACTTAGAGGATTTCCACTATTGTAGATTAGAGATACACTTTGAGCAATTGCAACTTCCTAGTGTCCCACACTCAAGAATCCAATCCTCACAAGTACAAGGGCACCCCACCCAATCTCTCAATCTCACAATTACAAGGTTGAAACCCAACCCAAAATTTCTATGAAGTTTGGTATTTAAGTGTACAAGGAAACTCTCTCACTAGAGTGGATATACAATTTAAAGTTTACACAAGATAATAACTCTCAAAGAGAGGATATGCAAATATTAGCACTTCAAGAAAATATTTTCTCTCTTGAAAATAATTAATTAGCAAGTCTAGAAAATAACTTTGCTCACAAATATTTACTCTCAAATTAATAAGCCAAGAATTAGAAACAGAGAGCAATTAAGAGAGTAGAAGAGAGTAATGCAGCGAGAGAGAAGAAGAAAGCAAAGGAACTGCTTCAATGCTTGGGACATCTGATGCCTTCAGCTCTTCTCTTATTTATAGTGTCAAGGCATAGCTTCTTTGTGATTAAAGAATTCCCTTCGATCCATAAAACACGTAATGGAGCTTGCCTTTGTCTGCTTAATGGAGCATTACTTATGAAGTGCGATCCGAGACTCCGTTTTACTATTCCAGGTTGTAACTCATTTAAATGAACGTTCCAGAACCATTTGAACTAAATGAATCAATTCATTTAGTGTTTCAGTTTGTCCAAGTGTGATGCAGAGCTGTCATTTATTCAACAGAGATTCAAAATACAAATTCATATAATTCATTTGAATTAAATAAACTTATCTGACTCATGGTGACATAGCTTGATCATTTGAGAGTAGCATGATATTTGAATTTGCTTATTTGGAACTAACTGTATCATAAACATATGCTTTTAATTAATTCTGTAGCAACCTCGCTCAGGCGAATGTAATTACGCTTAAGCGACCAGGCATATTTCCTTTGATTTTTCCTTCACGCTTGCTCACGCTCAAATCCACGCTTAACCATGTCATCACGCTCAAGCGTGTTGTCATCCTCTGTTCCACGCTCAAGCGAGCCTAACTCACGCTCAAGCGTAATTTAGTTTTTAGACCCCTGATGCATCACGCTCACACTCGCGCTTAAGTTCCATTGCTTCTCGCTCAAGCGTGACTTATCCAGCGCTTAAGCGCCAAGTTCCTTGACCACGCTCAAGCGTGTCTTTGCTCGCGCTTAAGCAAGCGCTCCTTACGCTCAAGCGTGCTTACTTCACGCTTGGGCGTGACAAGCACCTGATTCTCATGATTCACGCTTGGTCCTTCGCTCAAGCGTGCCAGTATCATCAAGATTTTCAACCTTTGTTCCTTTGGCATTTAACAATACTATTTGTCACTTGATTTAACCACTGAACTAAATGCCTTGGTATTTTCATAATTGAATTTTGCTTTGCTTGTTTGTCATTATCAAAACCTATAACAACATATAAACACAAACCTGACTAACGCTAAAACTTTGATTTTTTTTCACAAAGCTTGTAATTTTAAATTAGTTAAGAGATGTGTTTTCATGTATTGAGATAAATTCCAAGGTTAGATGATTTCTCTTAATTTATAGGCCAAAAGAAGTATCGCTCTATGATGATAAAATGTGGCAGGATGTTATATGTCAACTAGCTCATAAGATTTTATCTGATATAATTAAATTTCCTCTTAAACTTTGCATGATAAATCATATTTAAAAGCAACCAACCCAAGGAATAAATTAATCTTTAGCTAACTAATCATTGATCATAAATATGATTAAGTCTAATTAATTTCTCAACCTTGAATCACTTAGAATCCCTAAATGATTCATATACTATGTTGTAAAAAATCTTCTAGAATTGAACTAATAAGAATAATCAATCGATATATTCTTATTAAGATCAAAGTGAATTTAAAATTATCATTTGGTTGAGTTAAGAAATTAAATAGAAGTCTTTTATTTAGTAACTTAATCTTTATCTCTCAAATGGATTATTGATTAACCAACCAAAATCATTTTAGAGGATAAATTATCAATTGCATACCAATCGATTATAACTTAAATAATCTACTATCACAAGCATTTGAGAAACAAAGAAATTAGTTGTCTTTAATCAAAACATTAAGAGCAAGAGCTCAAAGCTAACATAAAAATTAAATTCCTTGAGTTTATTTGAAATGGATTAAGCTTCCATGATAATGATGATCATAAACAGGGATGTCAAAACAGGTCGAGCCTAGTAGGATAGCCCACTAACTCGCCTAAAGCGGGGAGGGTGAGATGACACAATTTAATTTGTAGTGGAATCAACATTGGCCCGCCCCGCCCCACATTTTTGCGGGTTTTTGGCAGGCGGGTTGACCCGACGGGTTATATGACATTTTATTTTAAAAATAACAATATAATACTAATAATATCTTATAAAAAATTTTCTAATTTTTTCATAGCATATTACTTTGATTAGTGTTTAAGTTAGAAATATTAATATAATTATATTTAAATTTTTTATTTTAGTTGCATACTACTTTGTTCTTTTAATTTAATTAACCTTTTCTTATTAAAATAAATAATTAATTAATATATATTAATTTATATTTTTAAGTAGACTAACCATTAACTAACCATCCATTAAAAACTTTTTTTTCAAATACTAAAAATAATGTTAATTTTGTAAAGGTTGACGGGCTAACCCGCCCCGCCATCAAAACGGGGCGAGCCAGAAATTTTAACCTGCCTCAGGTAGGGGGCCAAACCCGCCCCACCCCATATTTGGCAAGTTGATGATGGGGCAGGGCGGGGCTGGTAACCTACATTGACATCCCTAATCTTAAACAAAGAAACTAAAACTAAATTACCCATGACTTTAATTATGCAAGTAAATAATAAAGGATGAAATAGGCAAATTAGGTAGGGTAAAAGTTGGCCTATGGGCTAAATTTTACATAATTATACAGAATAAAGTACTTGGTAATCGGTTACGTAATCGATTACTAGAGGTTATATTTTAATTCCTGCACAGCCTGTGTGACATCCCTCATCAATTTTCTCATTTTTCCAAAATAATTTTTCGCGTTTAAATAAAAATCCACCCGGTTTCAATAAAATAACACTTACTTTTCTTAAATACATTTCAAATAGTAAAATAATACTTAAAATAGTGAATTCCAACTGAAATCGATCGAAAATACATCCATTAATAAAACAGTTATTTAGAAACAACGAAAGAAGGAAAACGGAGTCAGGGGTCAATCGCCTAAGCGAGCCCCTGCTTCGCTTAAGCGAGTGCCGACTCGCTTGAGCGAGTGCTACTCTTAAACTTGAGCGCACAAGACATACGAGTAAGGCCAACGAGTCGGATTTCACCCAGAAGTAGGTGCACTCGGGTATCTCTTATGGGTCACTCGGTAACAGCTTATCATTTCATCACTCGGAAAACTCTTAGCTTTCATTCACTCGGGCATACCACGCTTGACTCATTCCTACACTTCACTCAGAAAGGTCCGCTCGGTCACCGCTCTCTCGGGGATAACATAACCTCCTTCACTCGGTAAGAGTTTCTCCGGGTATCCCCACTCGGAAACTACCCTATCCTTACTTCACTCGGGAGAAGCTCTCTCGGCCACAATTCATTCAGAAACCTTTTCACCTTCTCTCGGGAGCACTCAAATTTTTCACTCGGAAACATTCTACTCTTCATCACTCGGAAATATTCTACCGGCCAATCTCACTCGGGACATTCTAACCTTCCACCTAGAAGGGGGTCCCTCAGTTATTCTTCACTCGGAAAAGGAACGAGGAATTCCCACAGAGATAAAACGGACATCAAACTGACTGGCCCTCGCTCGGACAGGAATAAATCCCCTCGGGCAAGATTCACCCGGTAATCGGCTTTGCTACAACAAACACATGAGAATTAATACCAATCATCTAACAACATAAATTCACATTCAGTCAATTAACACATCAACTCATAAGTTCCACACTCGGAAAACTCATTATATATATATATATGTGTGTGTGTGTGTATTACACCATTATTTCAAATTCACTCGGCCTTGGCATCGATCTCCCGCTTGGCACGACTCTAGGGCTCCGACCTCCTCCCTGTAACTGGTTACTAAATTGAAAACAACAGCAAGGGTGAGTGTTTAGCATTATAATTAATCTAGAACGGAATAAAATATGAGTATAAACTCTATCCGATTCTTTATCTTCAGATTGTACATTACACTCGGCCATTTAACTCACACTCGGCATCACACTCACACTCGGCACTTTACTCACATTCGGCAATATATCCATCAACACTCAGCTTTATGGCAACTCTCATTCGAAAATTTTAGCAAGTAACATGCGTCAAGTATAACACCTTACCACTCAGTCATTATAACAATCACTCAGTAAATATATGAAAGTGCATTTGGCAATCATAATAATTAACACCAAACAGCCATTCATACAGCAAGTAACTTTCACTCGGCAACATAGCAATTTTCCACTCGGAAAATATAATAACTCAGCAATTATAATACTTCATATTTGACAATTATATTCAACCTCATTCAGCAAATATAACAATTTATACTCGTCAAATACAACATCATACTCATCAGTTTTTACTCGGATAATATGACATCTTACTCAGCAAATACAAAATTTCATGCTCATCAACTATATCAAATTCTCATTCGGTAAAATCATTAATTATCACAACTGACTCACATAAAATCGACTCCTAGTATCCGGATACTAAAGGATCGGCCTTCAGCTGGGGGTCCTACTTGACACCCCGTGAACCCTGCTTGGTTCACCGAGTCCTGCTTGACTCTCCACCTTGACCATTGGGTCCTACTTGACCACTGGGTAGCTCAACTGGGCACAAAAACCACGGGAGCCGAAAATGAGGGGCTAAACATACCGCCGGCCATCCCACACCACATAATCACACATTCACATTTCACATTTTTCATCAAGTGGCCATTAACAACATCACTCGGGTGACCTGCTTGTCAATCCTGACTCATTAACATCACTCGGGTGACCTACTTGTCAAACCCGACTCCATATTGCCACAAAATACCGATTGTCACAGCATCATTTTAATTTTAATCAGATTTACACATACACACACGATCCTCAACCGATCGGTGTCCACATACCTACATATACATTAACTTTCATTCAGCATCATTTCATCACATCAAATAATTCAATTTCACTCGGATTATGCCACACACACAATCAGAAACCGATCTGTGTCCATACATATACATGCATTCATTCACATTCATATACAATTCATTCGGCATCATCACAATTATCACAATAATTACTCCTCAATTCACATACACACGATCAGGGACTGATTGGTACTCACACACATGCATACTCATACATTCTCAAATTCCATTCAGTAACATCTATACACATATTCCTACACGAATTCGCACAGTTTCCATTCAGCATCAACCCTCACTCGGTTCAGTCATTACAATGACTCGGACAGTATATCCTATTCCAATTAATTATAACCCAAACACCCCCTTACCTGGGATAAAGCTTCCAGAAGATCCTTGAGCTCTCCACTCCGATCGGTTGCTCTCCGATTGCTTCTTCTCAATTAAGTAACCCTGCTTCCAGTCGTCCAACGCAGCACTCTGCTTTGGAGGAACTCTGAGCCATTCATCCTCTCGAACAGCTCTGCCCCCATGACACTCCACGCTCTGCATGCAAGACAGCGGAGGATTCCAAGCCTCCAAGACACAACGCTGTTCTCTCCCTTGAGCAGCTCCGTCTCACCATTAGTGGGATATTTCTATAACTCTGAGGCACTTTAATGCTGTACACTTCCACTCAAGATTCCAACATCCTTCAAATGGAAGAAGAAGGCGAAGTAGAAGAAGCTTGGGTTGATCACAAACAGCACCTCTGCATGCACGAAGAGAAGTGGCTCACTCTCTCCCGCAGTCCGACCCTCACTAGCAGTGGAGGACTTCAAGCCTCCAAGACACCACAACCGTGGCTGATGAAGAGAAGAAGACTAATTGCATGCACGGAGGGGAGAAATGCTTAATCCCCCCTTACCTCTGTTCCACGCCTCAACAGTTCCTAGGTTCACCGTTCCACCACCGTTCCAACAGCAGCCTTCTTACGCGTTTCACCAGTGTTCGTTCCACCACCTTGAAACCACAACCACAACTACGTAATTATCTCAAGGTTTGATGCAAAAAGGAACCTCCCTTCAAAGCTTTCTGCTCTCAACAATGGAGGAAGGGGAAGAAGGAAAGAAACAGACGAAGGAGAAGAAGATTCTCATGAGAAGATGAATAATTGAAGAAAGAGAAAGAAATCTTTCTTTAATACCCATGGCAACCGGTCACCTGCACCACCGGTCATTTCTCCATTTCATTATAATACCTTTAATGATTTTAATTAAACCTCTCTTCTCCTAATCACCCTTTCATAATAAACCAATAATTCTTAAAAATATCCAATAAATTCCTAAAAACAATTTTTAATATTTTCCACTTCACAAAAATTTTCTATAAATATCCGGGATGTTACATCCACCACCCTAAAAGGGATTTCGTCCCCAAAATCAATGCACCGATTGAAAAAGATTTGGGATGCACCCGTCTCATGTCCAATTCCAATTCCCACGTACAAGTTACCCCAATACCGATCGGTGTATTTCCATCGTCAGGTCCAATTCAAATGATGAATATTTATTTATCCATTTAATTTAAAATTTTATAATATTATTTGATAATAATTTAATGATGATTATTTTAATTAAGTATTAATTAATTGATAATTGTTCAGTTGATAATTATTTAGTTAGTAATTATTCCCTGCTAGTAACATTTAGTTTAACATAATGAATTAATGTTTAATAACTGATATTTAAAATTTATATTAATAAAATATATTCAATTGATTATTTTGAATATATATATCCATAATAATATTTTGAAGTTATATTTTAAATTGTTCATCTATTTAATAATTATATTTAATTATAAAATATTGTCGAGTTCCTCCGATTTGAACTATGGTACCCAACCTGAGGTCGGACTCTAACCGTTCGACTCGAGACTAGTGACCCAGTACGGAAACTAGTCCTGTTAAGATCATTTTGTAAAGGAGTAAGGGTGTCTGATTTGGCCTAACTGACCCAATCATAACCTTTAACGTCTCATACGTTTGACCGTTCATCTACCTTGAGATATCCATGGTGGCACGGTCAGTCTCTGATGACTCGTTTTGACGTTTTAGGAACTTTTCCTGAAGGGTCCGAAGCCTGGTTTGGACTTTATCACCCTTGTTTTTCCATAAATCAGTTTTTTCATAAATCTTTTTCAAACTCGACCTGAATACCTTTAGTGTTTTGGACCCAAAATCGAAGATTAAATATATTCGCCTTAAAATTCCAATGTTTGGACATTTTCCCTATGCATGGTTCAGAAAAAAATTCATAACTTCCCCGTACAACCTTCGATTCATGCAAACTTAGTGTCAAAATCTCCGTAACAAAATTATCTATGTTTTTTATGAAGGAATCAAAGACCAACTCCTTCTAGATCGGTATATTTTAATAGATCTTTGCAACCCTTTAGCTGTTTCATCATCATGCTGGAAGTCTTCATTAAAATTCACATATCTCCTTCGTCCGGTGCTCGAATTGCTTTGTTCTTTTTGTTATGAATCTGTATTGTAGACCCATATAATGTTCATGAAGGGCACAAAACCTAATTCTCAAATAATAATTAATGGTGAATTTATTTTCAAAGACGTAGCTGATCGAGGAAGCTCCTGGGGAACCCTGTCGTAAATCAAGTATATCTCAGGATACCAAACTTGGATTGTCACAAATGATATATCAAATTAAATAGAAAAAGAAGATCTAAAAACTTCATGAAGGGCTTGAAAGCCAATTCTTGCTCCATAAATCTCAGAATTCAAAATACCACACTAATTCATATTTTCCCAGTGGCAGCTTGCACTCTATTTAGTATTTTTCGTGTTTCTCCCTCGTATAACCACGAAATCAAACGATTCTTTTGCCAATTTTTTTGTAACTTAATTCCGTATAACTTTGATGAAGTGTACGAAGTCAAATTCTTCACCAAATTTTCCTAGAAAATTAATCTTAGCAAGAAACATTAATCTCGTCATAGCCTTACACTGTTTTAGTAAATGAGTCATATCTCATTCATTTCGTAATGAAATATTTTATGCCATATGTCAATTTAAAGATAAGAAAAAGGCCTATAATTATTATGTGAGGCCCTTTTCCTAATTCAGTCTGGATTATCCCTTTAAATTCCAGACAAAGTGATGCTCAGAAGCTAGACACATCAGCCCTCCATGCAACAAGAGCTAATCACCATCTTCCATCCATAGGACACATGTAGCTCCAAGAAAACTCCTCCCTCCATGCATCCACTACCTCTTCTCACCTTCCCTAAGAGGTATCATCACCTGGTCCCTTCTCTCCATTCAGCCTCCCACCTCCCATTTCCACCAATCACACTTCATGCAAGTTAACCCATCCAATCACCTTGGCCTAACTCCTTCTCTTGCAACTAATTCATTCAGCCATCTTGCTTTCCCTCTTTAGTTATTTAATTTCCAGCCACCACTCCTCCCTCCTACAGCCACCGTGAGCCACCACAACAACCACCCTAACCCACCAAAATCATGGCTATACCACCACTCATCACTTCCAACCATTCAAAAATTTCTACTCCCTTCTCCTCCTTCCTTTCTGTCATGGTATAGTCACCACCAAAATAGCCCTCCTCTTCTAGTTTTTCTTGTATGCAATGGTCTCAAAAAGTGTTAGCCATCCAAGCCATTCAAGGTGAAATTTTAGTGTTTTTCCTCTTAAATTTTGTTGTTGGTTTTCTTGATTTGTGATCAGCCCTCATTTTAAAGAATTTCATGATATTTCCTTTGCTTTTTGGTAATCAAAACCATGACTCCTTGTCCTCTCTTGATTGTATGTGTTGTTTTCCTTAAGATCGGGCATTGTAGGCGACAAATGGCGAAGGATTTCGGATAAACGGTGAACCTTCGGTAATTAATTCCTTAAATTTTTACCAAATCCATGGCTATTTTGTGACTCTTCATTGCTATTCATGACCCTTAATGACTTAAAAATTTCATGAATGTTAGTTTTTAACGATCCAGAAGCGATCAGTAAACGTTTCGGAGCGTTCGACGAATTTTCGGCGAGTTCTGTAACATCCCATTTTCTACTCAAATAGAAAATAGATATTAATATATCTTTAATGAGAAATACTTTCTATTAGTTAGTTTATTATTATTATTTTTTATGGAATTTTGCTATTTATATTTAATTATTTTGTTTTTTTTAAAATAATAATAATAATAATAATAATAATAATAAAATAAAAATATATATGTCTTTCAAATGAGAGTTTTAAAATGACCTAATTAGTAGTCATTGATTAATGAAATTATATTAAGAATTTTGTATATCTTTATTATTCACAACTTTTATTTTATGTTTTTATATTTATATTTTTACATATTTATGATTTAACTCTTATTAGAATTTTAAAATAAACTTTTGAAGGAATTAGACTATGGTTCTTTAGAACTTTTTGATCTACATAATATTTATGATTTTCTGGAATTTTTTGAAATTTTTGAAATATTTTAATAAAATAATATAATTTTAAATTCATATAAAGTTACTTAAAATTAAAAATATTTATGAGAAAGTGAAGTTAAATTATAAGAAAATTTTCTAAAATCCATTTTAAGTAGACTTATCTAAAAATTATCGGTTTGAGTAAAATCTTAATTTTTACCAATCATAAAAAAAATTGAAAACGTACCAATAAATTTTTATTAACAGAAATTTTTAGATTTTTAAAATTTAAACTTTATATTACTTATCATTAAATTAGTGAGAACTAATATAATATCGCTAAATTTTGAAAAGGATCGATTTTGAATATTTAAAATATACCGAGTGAATGGTTACTATTTGGCTTAATAATTCAACCGATATTTACTATACAAAATACTGTGCATGAATGAAAATTTCAAACTTGCACATTAACTAGAAATGAAAATTTCAAAAATTACACAGTACTTTTATAATAAAATATTCAAATGCATAGTGAATTTTTCTGCTATAAATACCGAAGGATTTCTGAAGGAAAAATCATAATTTCAAATTAATTTTTTTTAATATAGTAGTGCTAGAGAGATAGTGGTGGGAGTAAGAGAGAGAAATAATTTTTATGGAAGGAAGTTCTGCCAAAATCATAAGATAAGAATAACTCTCTTTTATACTTTTTAAGTTTATTTTCATATCGTTTTAGAAATTTATTATTATATTGGATATAATTATTTTAAGTTACTATTCTGAATAGTAAATTACTATGTCAATAGTAAATTACTATTATGAATAGTAAATTACTATTCAAATAGTAAATTACTATTACGAATAGTAAATTACTATTACGAATAGTAAATTACTATTCAAATAGTAAATTACTATTTATTGTTACTATTTATGATTTACTATTTATGATTTACTATTTATCGTTACTATTTACATTTTACTATTTACGGTTACTATTTATGTTTTACTATTTACTGTTACTATTCATATTTTACTATTCATTATTCACTATTCAAAATTTACCATTTCTGTTTTACGTAGTAATCTTTATTTTTATCTTATGCCTATAGTAAGATAAGTTGGTATTAATATTTCTAGAACTCGGAGGTGTAAAGCGAACTCACTTTTGGTAGCAATTCAAGGTAAGGGGGAGTGAGATAGGAATATAATATGAAAAGACATAAGAATAATGGGAGGAGTTCCCTATTATTTTAAAATAATAACTATTTAACTTAAAATTTATACAAATTTAAAATTGTGTAACTTGATCTGAAATACCTATGTAAAGACCTGGATAACCTATGCGAACTGAACTAAACCTATGCAAGGACTTGGTCTATTATGACCTGTATGGACTGAACTATACCTATGCAAAGACTAGATTATATATATGGACTTATATAGACCTGTGCGAGGAATGGACTATAAGGACTCAAAATCAACTCTACTAATTTAAATAACCATTAAAATTTGAATTATATATTTAGTTGATTTGATTTGATTTGATTATAATTAACTATATTTGATTTTGATTAATGATATTGTGATTTATAATGTTAGACTGTGATTGATGATATGTAATTATGATTGATAATATTTGTGATTGATGATATTTGATTGTGATTGATGATATTATATGACATCCCGACGTTGTTGAGGGCAGAGAGTGATTGCTGGTGTATGGGCACGGACAAGGAGCGGCTCTTGGTAGGCTTCCAGCGGGGAATGTGGCATCCCGGGCACTGTTGAGGGCGGGGAGTGATCGCCGGTGCATAGGCACGAACAAGGAGCGGCTCCTGGCAGGCTTTCAGTGGGAGGGACACATGAACGAACCGAATACATACCAGAATGAGAGGGATCCAAAGATTGTATAGGTAGGGGACTATACAGTCGAGGATAGCTTAAAGCAATGAATTCGTACTACCTATACCAACAAATGCATTATCCTTTTCGGTGGTCCATCACATAAGGACTCCAAAGTTAAACGTGCTTAACTTGGAGTAATTCTGGGATGGGTGACCTCCTGGGATGTTCTCGGAAAATGTGTGAGTGAGGACAAAAACACACTGGAAAGGTCCTCGTGTTGGTCTGTGGGGAGAGTCGTTCATTCTTGAAAAGCGGCCAGGGCGTTACAGTGGTATCAGAGCCTAGCCTCTCCTAGTACGGTACGGTTCAGGGATGAACTAGGCGGAAGCTGGTGGGCATGTGACATCCCGGCGCTGTTGAGGGTGGGGAGTGATTGCCGGTGTATGGGCGCGGACAAGAAGCGGCTCTTGGCAGGCTTCCAGCGGGGAATATGGCATCTCGGGCACTGTTGAGGGCGGGGAGTGATCGCCGGTGCATAGGCACGGACAAAGAGTGGCTCTTGGCAGGCTTCTAGTGCGAGGGACACATGAACGAACCAACTACATACCAAAATGAGAGGGATCCGAAGACTGTATAGGTATGGGACTATACAGTCGAGGATAACTTAAAGTAATGAATTCGTACTACCTATACCAACAAATGCATTAGCCTTTTTGGTGGCCCATCACATAAGGACTCCAAAGTCAAGCGTGTTTAACTTGGAGTAATTCTGGGATGGGTGACCTCCTGGAAAGTTCTTGGAAAATGTGTGAGTGAGGATGAAAGCACACTGGAAAGGTCCTCGTGTTGGTCTGTGGGGAGAGTCGTGTAAGAATTTTCTTACCTTACTCTTTAAATTTTTATTCTAAGAGAAAGTATTTTATAATTATTTTAGTCTTTTATTTCTTCTTAGAAATAATTTTCACTAACTTTATTTTTAATTTCTAGAATAAAATCTAGTATTAGAAAGAAGCTATTTTATGAAAATCAGAGGTTGAGATAATTAATTCTTGAATTAAAGAAAATTTTTATAGTTTTAAGTATTCTTAGTTAATGAATTTAAAAAAATTATTTTCTTTTAGAAATTAGAAGTTTAAAGTAAATTATTTTGGTTTTCCCCAATGAAATAACTAAAGGATATTTTGTCAAGATTTCTAAACTCAATCTAGTTAAGATTCAAATTGAGAAAGATTATGTAAATATGTGAAATTTTTTAAGAGAAAATTTTGAGATATTTAAGGCTTGGAAACTCAATTTTGATGAGATCTGAATTCGAAAACTGTACTAAATTTATTTTTGTATAACAGAAGTTCAAAGAAGAACCTATGGGAATGTACAGTTTATTGAGATGATTTGTGAACCTTTATGGTATTTAATAATTGAGTTTCTAAAAGTCTTAACCAACTAAATATGCGAGTAGTTCATGCATCATGAATCATTAAAGAGAAATGAGATATGATGTTGCCTGGGGACGGATTACAGAAACCGAGGATACATTAGAGGAGGTTCAAATGCGAACCTTGGGATAAGAGGGTGTGGAAGGGTGCTTCAGGGGACCTGGGTCGCTCCCTACTGTCGAGTACTTTTACAATAAAAACCTTCTCAATCTGACTAGTCTCTAAGTGTTTCCATGTCAGTTGAGCTGTTTATATGCCATAAAGACATTTATGTTATTATTATCTGGAATTATGGAACAGTGTAAGCCCCTGGTTGGCCCAGTGCAAACTAAAACTTTAAAGGTCCACATGCATAAACTGAATGAGATAGTATTAAAAGCATTACATGTCATACATGTAATTATGATATTTTGTGTGAATGGTTGTGAATGAAAGTATGATTGTTATACGTATGAAAACCCTACAATTGTAATTAATTGTGTATGAGATTATGAATGATATTATTTTATTAGTTTGTGAAAACCCTTATGCTTATGTCTTATCTGTAAAGTATTATATTCTGTTTCGCACTCCTTCTTCTTTGAATTTTGTGTCTAAAATATGTGTTATGTGATATATAGCTAGCAGTCCAAGATGGAAGGATATGTAATTACAAGATGGTAAAATAGTCTCAACCTCAATCAGATAAATGAAGAGATAGGACAAGAGTAGGATTCCAAAACTCGATGGTTCAAGGACTAGGAAATGATTGGTCACATTTCTAGTAAAGGTATAGTTTAGTTTTACTTTGCCTTATTACAATATCAAGTTAGATAATTGTAACAAGGTAAAGGTTAAACTTTGATAAACTTTCTCATTCAGATACAATATTGTAATCATTTATCACTTATGATTTCTATAAACTATTTTGTCATTATGGACAAATATTGAAAGACAATGTGTTTTTTTTTACTTTCAATATTCAAAAGAAATCAGATGTATATACGTCCTTGTATACACGAGATAAAGAGTGATAAATATGTATATCTTTTTAAAAGTTTTTTTTAAGAGCAAGAAGAATACATATATATCTTGTGTATATAAGGGGGTCTTACAAGTTCACCATTTTCCTTTCTTTAGGCAGCGAGCATTTCACGAAGTAAGGGGGTCTTACCTTGCCTAAACTTGTTTTTAACCATTCCATAATATTGCTCGTATACTCGAGAACCTCCGCTTTGAATTTTGTCTCGATCTAACAGTTAGATTTCAAACAGCTTTTTTGTAACCGACAATTAAAAATTTAACATTTTCAAGTTAATGGGTATTTTAAAAATTTAATTGACGTAACTCGACGTTCATGTGTTTAGAAGGATTTTATCATAATCGGAGTCATAACGAAAAATTTAGGAATTTTAGTGTTTAGGCGGACTCGGTCTTATTCGATTTGGTTGTATTATTATTCTTTAAATTTTACGGTAATGATATGTAATTTGTAATTTATTTCCGGTAAGCCCCGCTATTAAGAATTAATTTATCGCCACGTATCGTCGAGAGTATTTTGATGACATCGCGCTTTTAAGAAAGAACTACTGACCGGACGGTTACGACGTTTATTTTACTAAAAGTGACATTGTTTTAAATAATTACAAAACTTTATAAAAGTTAATTAGATAAATAAGTTGAGTTTGAAAAGTGGAGAATTTTACTTGAAAAAGTTTTATTAATAAGTAACATGATTAGGCCCAAATAAGTTTTATAAGTTAGGAAAAAGAAAAAAAGAGATAAAAGGAATTTTGAAGCGTAACAAAGAAATGGATATTAGGATTTAAAAATTTGAGTGACCAGTTAAGGTAAAAGTATAAAAAGGGACCTTAGGGATTTTTGAAATGCATGGTATAAATGACTAAATAATAAGTTTAGAAGTTTAAGTAAGAAGTAAGCATTCAAAATTTAAAACATTAGTAACTAATGATAGTAAAAGACATGGAAGAGATTTTTGAATTTAAACCTTAGACTAGTAATAAAAAGGATTAACTTATAAATCAGATGACAACTTTTAAGGAGAAAATATATTAATTAAGTTTAAAGCATAAAAGTTAAGATAGTGACTAAATCCTTAAGTAATAAATTGTCATCATAGAGAAAATCAATCTTAGTTGATTAAATGGAAATGACTAAACAAAATTAAATTAGTTAGTATGATGGAATAGAAAAACGGTACTAAAGGTCAACAATTGAAAACCTAGAAAGGATATCACTAAAGGTAAACTTATGTGAATAAGGAATTAGTAACCCACTTAGTAACAAAGGAAATAAACCGTTCAATTAGTAAAGTTTATTGACAAAAGAAAATAATGGATAGTAAGACCACTAAAGGGTAACTTAAATTTCTTAATTTAAGAGTAATTTGAATTCCCCAATTACAAAGGATTAGAATTGGGTAATGAAAAGGAATGTACCAATAAATAATTGGAGGAACAATAGTTCAAGGACATAAGAAAAGCTAAGTTATTCCATAAAACATTGTTGGTTAAAATATAAGATCTAAGCACCTAAGTTGATAATAAGCAATAAAGGCCACTTAGTAGTAATTTAGACTTCATGATTGGACATGAGGAGTTAAAATAATGTAATAAAATAATTAGTGCAATAATAAGAATAAAGGAATAAATAACTTAAAGGGAGTAAGAGAATCCAAACTATTTCATAAGGTATTTTGATTAAACGCGTACGATCTAATGTCTAAATTAGTGGCAAATTAATGTAAGAGCTAGTATACCAAGTTTAATATCGGCAATTACATTTTATTTTCTATGAATTATGCTGAGTGGAATTAGAAAAGTATGTTGTTCTCTTCAATGTGTAATGCTACTAAATGAATATTGGTGTAATATAGTTGTAATTATGTGAATTGAGTGAAGTACCTCCTAAGTATATCGTAAAGATGAATGTTGTGTTTGGCGACTGCTATGTAACTGTGTGCATGAATTAATATGTGTTAATTATATGTGGTGAGTATGTGTGATGAAATATATGATGAGTATGGTATAATGACATGTGTATCGACTATGATGTTGTACTTAAAGAATATCATGAGTTAACGAAATGAATTGTGTGATGAACGACACTTGTATGATGCATTGAATGAATATATTGAAATAAATAAGAAAAGAATGAATAAAGAAATGTCTCAGACCGTATTCGATGTGATGATGGGTGTTGTAGCGCCAATATACCCTGTGGTTTTCTGGAAATGTGAGATCTCGTTTCATTTCTAAGTGTCGGGTAAGACCTTATAGATTAAGGAATTTTGAGAAAGCAAAGAAAGAATTAATTGAAATAGACTTGACTTTAAAAATGAAATAGAGTCATTGAAAGGACCCTACCAACAAATAGTAAAAGAAATTGTGTGTTGTACGCATCATACATGGAGAATAAGGGTGATGGACGAAAAACTCCCTAGAGCGTAACAGTGAGGGGTACACTGAAGAATCTGCCGCGCCTCGGTACCCGAGGGCAGTCCAGGGAGTATATCGGAGGCGGGAACTCCAATGGCTCAGATTTGCGCCCGTCGCTAGACAGCCTGTGGCAAACTCTGATATACTTCGATGAGAGGCGGGGGTTTCTATGGCCGTGTAGTGCCCGTTCTGATGAGATATGTTTTGGATCCTTTGTTGATGGGGATACGAGTCCTTACCCTTTTGTACAGAACGAGACAAACTTCGGTCACTCTAGTGGACAGGAAGGATAAGGCGGGACTATGATATGTATTATGTTGGGAATGATGAGGAGGAGATGAGCCCATATGCATCATGATGACTAATAAAGGATTGGAAATAAAGAAATAAACTCATGTATTGCATCACTGTACTGAGATTGTGATTGGTTGTTGCTTAAGTATAACTTTATAGAACTTAGTAATCCTAAGAGATAAATAGGAGAATGGGAATGGTCAGCTGGGACCAAGAGTGGTGAGATAACTTAGAGTGTATCTTGTAACACCCCTATTTTATTTTATATTAAAATTTTGAAGGAATTAGATCATGCTTCTTTAGATTATATATTATAAATATTTTAATAAAATAATATATTTTAAATAATTTTAAATTCATATATTTTAATAAAATAATATATTTTAAATATTTTAGTAAAATAATATATTTTAAATAATTTTAAATTATATAAAGTGACTTAAAATTAAAAATATTTATAAGAAAGTGAATTTAAATTATAAGAAAATTTTTTAAAATCTATTTCAAGTAGACTTATCTAAAAATGATCGGTTTGAGAAAAATCTTAATTTTTTCCAATCGTTAAAAAATTGGAAACGTATCAATAAATATTTATTAACAGAAAATTTTAAATTTTTAAAATTTAAACTTTATATTACTTATTATAAAATTAGTGAGGACTGATATAATATCACTAAATTCAAAAAGGATTGACTTTGAATATTTAAAATATACGGAGTAAAATGTTACTATTTGGCTTAGTAATTCAGCCGACATTTACTATGCAAAATACTGTGCCTGTATGAAATTTTTAAACTTGCACAGTAACCAAAAACAAAAATTTTAGAAATTGCACAGTACTTATATAATAAAATAATAGAATGCATAGTAATTTTCCTTCCTATAAATACCGAAGGAATTCTTCGTTAGAATTCACAGTTTCACATTAAATTTTCTTAATATAGTAGTGCTAGAGAGATAGTGCTGGAAGTAAGAGAGAGATAATTTTTTGGAAGGAGGTTCTGCTAAAATAATATGGTAAGAATACTTTTCTTTTATATTTTTAGGGTTATTTTCATATCGTGTTAGAAATCTATCATTATACTGGATATAATATTATTTTAACTTACTATTCTGAATAGTAAAATACTATTTGAATAGTAAATTATTATTTCAATAGTAAATTACTATTTAAATAATAAATTACTATTTACTATTACTATTTACCTTTACTATTCACATTTTACTATTTACCATTACTATTCATGTTTTACTATTTTCTATTACTATTCATATTTTACTATTTACTATTACTATTTATGTTTTACTATTTATCATTACTATTCATGTTTTACTATTTACTGTTACTATTCACGGTAACTATCTAAAATTTACTATTTACTGTTAATATGCATAATTACTATTTACCCTTTCTGTTTCAAATAATAATCTAAATTTTCATCTTGTAACTACATTAAAATGAAATTGGTATGTTTTAGAACTCGGAGACGAGGCGCGTACGGATTTTTAATAATGAATCGGGATACAAGAGGTAAGGGGGAGTGAGATAAGAATATAATATGAAAAGACATAAGAATAATGGGAGGAGTCCCCTACTTCTTTTAAATTTAATAATATTATTATTTTAAAATATTAACTTTTTAACTTAAAATTTATAATAAATTTATAAGTTAAATATCTGGTGTAACTAACTCTGACATACCTATGTAAGGACCTGGACTTTCATAACCTATACGAACTGGACTGAACCTATGCAAAGACTTGGACTAATTTGACTTATATGGACTGAACTATACCTATGCAAGGACTGGATTATATGGACTTACATAGACCTATGCAAGGAATGGACTATAAGGACTCAAAATCAATTTTAATAATTTAAATAACCATTAAAATTTAAATTATATTTAATTGATTTGATTATAATTATTAGTATTTGATTATTATTGATGATATTTAATTGTGATCGATATTATTTGATTGTGATTGATGATATTGTGATTGATAATATTTGATTATGATTGATGATCTTGTGATATGAAGTTGAGCATATAGCAAGCATGACGAAAAGTTGAAACTCAGTAAGAATTTTCTTACCTTACTCTTTAAATTTTTATTATTTTAAATATTTTATTTCTTCTTAGAAATTATTTTTATTAACTTTACTTTTAATATTTAGAATAAAAAAATTTAGTATTTATTTTAGAAGAAGACATTTTATGAAAATTAATTTATAACAGGTTGAGATAATTAAATCTTGAATTAAAGAAAAAATTTATAATTTTATAAGTATTTTTGGTTAATGATTTAAAGATTATTCTCTTTTAATAAAATACAATTTTCAAAAGAAAATTATTTTCTTTTTCCAACTTAATAAGTAAAGATATTTGGAAAAAATTAAGATTTCTAAATTCGATCTTGTTAAGATTCAATTTGAGAAAGATTATGTAAAGTTTTATATGTGAAAGTTTTGAGATATTTAAGGCTTAGAAACTCAATTTCAGTGAGATTCAAAAACTGTACCAAATTTATTTCTATGGGATAGAAATTCAGAGAATTGAGAAAATGTACAGTTTATTGAAATGATGTTGTAAACCTTTATGGTATTTAATAATTGAGTTTCTAAAATCCTTAACCAACTAAATACGCAAGTAGTTCATACATCATGAATCATTAAAGTGAAACAAAATGATATTGTCTGGGGACGGATTATAGAAACCGAGGATACATTAGAGGAGACTTAATTGTGAGCCTTGGGATGAGAGGGTGTGAAAGGGTGCTTCAAGGGACCTGGGGTAACTCCTTAGTGTTGGGTACTTTCACAATAAAAACTTTCTCAATCTGACTAGTCTTTAAGTGTTTCCATGCCAGTTGAGCTGTTCATATTATTATTATCCGAACTTATGGAACAGTGTAAACTCCTGGTTGGCCCAGTGCAAATTAAAATTTAAGGGCCCACATTTATAGGTAAGTTATGATGAAGATATTGCATAACATTCATGCATTCATAATTGATTGTGTATGTGATTATGATTGATATTATATATTAGTTTGTGAAAACTCTTTATTGCTTATGCCCCATTTGGGAATATTATATTCTGTTTCTCACTCCTTTCTTCGTGTTTTTGTTTCATATGTTTTAAATTGATGGTTCAGAGGGAAGGATCGAAGAATCTCAGCAGTAAATATAGCACGTTCTAGAAAGGGAGCTCAGTATGAATACCATGGTCCAATGAGTAAATAATGTTATTAAGTGACTGCTTCTGGGCCATAGAGTTTCCTCTCTTTCTTATAATGTTTAATATTTATTTTCTTTGGATGAATGTTAAATTACTTTATAAAGTTTTAATAATATTTATGAGGTATTTTAGAAATGATGTATGTAATTTATTCCGATAGTTTCTTTTTAACAATCATATCTTTAGTAAAAAAATTTATGAATTTTTATAGAATTTATTAAGGTGTAACAGAGGGTGTTACATATCTTAGGGACCCCAAAAAGAGTGGGAGGGGTTCAATCCTGGATTGTTTGTATTGTATGTGGGACAGGTGTCGATGAGATACGATCCTAACTGTTGTGGAGGTGGAGACTCACCCTTACGCTAAAATTTTCCAGACATCGTGAGGATGGATACAGACTTTCCATCAAAGATCAACCAGACTCTTCTTGGACCATGGACAAATAGAATAGGTTAAATTTTCTTGTAATTATGGGAGCCTGCATGCCCTTTACTTTCATTATGTACGGTTACTGTTACGACCATATGTTGTATATGACTATGTTGTATATGAGGTATATCTGTTCCACCAAGTTTTCTTGTACAAAAAAAAAACTTTCACATTTTTCTAAAACTCATAACCTCTCATTTGACCACGAAAATCTAAGGGAAAGGATTGTCCTAGTTAATCGAAGGTGTTACGGTTTCTATTATTTATTGTCGGGGAAATTTAGAAAGTGAAAAAATTATTCTGTTTTTAACTAGACCCCGAGATAAATATTAGAAATCGCTAAAGGGACGTTATATATGTATATTGTGTTGATTGAGAATGTCAAACTGAAATTGGACAACATAACCTCTGAAATTGGTTAAAACCTTAGGGTAGATGATATTGCATATCTAACTGGTTCGTTTCAGGAACATTATTCGTCTACTTGAATTGTTGGTGATTGTTTATTGATGTTAAAAAATTGATGTCTATTTTAGAAGTTATGCTATCCAATTTTTTTAAAAAATATTATAATGTGAGTTGACAATAAATTCAATGTTGATAATTGTATTTTTTAGATTATAAGTGGTTAAATATATTAATGTAGAAAATAAATCATACGCAGATGTGATAAGGACATCAGTCAAGAGCAGGCTATGGACAAAGTGGAGTAAGCTATGGACTCCTTCTCAGGACCTGTGATAAGGTCAAGGAGTAACAAGGCTAAGGAAGCACTCACACAAGGCCCCATACTCTTCATATTTCCCACTCATGGGCCCAAGCTCAAGGAAGCTCCTAAGAAGACCTACACTTTGTTATCTAGCACTCTTTTGGATATTGGGCTTACATAAGCATTTGTGTTATCTTATGTATATAATAAGGATCTCATTATATTAGGTTTAGAAAAGCCTATGGGCTTTAGGTTGGGCCTTACATGGTCATATTTTCCCTTTGGGTCACTTTTGGGTCTTGTATGCATTATCTTTCCTTTTGAGCTTGTATTTTGCCCCTACTTAGTTAGGATTGAATAATTGGGCAAGGTCTAAGCCAAGGCCCAACATCATTGCCGAAATCCACATAGGGTATATAAGCCCCCACTTATGTGTAAAATTCACCAATTAATTCATTTTGAAGAATTCTATTGTGAAAAATGAGATTTCCTCTCTCTAGTTTCTCCTTTGTGCTTAGCATACCTCTCAATAGACCGAATCCTTTAGCTTTCCTCTCCTAGGGTGGTGGTGTGGGCTTATCTCCTCCTAAAGGAAGTGACGCCAACTTCTAACCTCCATAATCAACTCCTTTCAACCACCAGAACAACCTATAACCACCTAACTACCTCCTTCACATCCTATAACCACTCTCTATCCTCTTAATTCCCTTCAATCCTCTCCTATAGTTTTTGGTCACCACCTTAGCTCTATCATTTTTCCTTCACAACTTCATCAAGGCTCTGGGATCTTCAAGAAGAAATGAAGGAAAGCTAGATCTAATCTTCTCAAAGTAGGTTTTTCCTACATCAAGATGTATGGTATATTAATGTGAATAGGAAACTGAAAAATAAGTTTTTTAGAGAAGTTGAAGAGTTTATTAACAAAATTAAATAGCAAGCAATTGTCATATCTAATATTGGTATTACACTACTAGAAAAATCTTGTTTTCAAATGGAATTTCAGACAGAATTGAAATGTATTTTACATGAATTTCAGACAATAAATTATCCGTTCGAAAAAGGCCCATTGCAAATTTAAAATTCCATCCCAAATTCCGTCTGAAATAGTTTTTGATAGATTAAGGATGAATTTCATATGGAAACAAAATACTAATTTTTTCACACGGAATTTGAAACAAAACTTGTAACATAAATTTCACACGGATTTTAGATGGTTTAAAAATATTTTAAGAGATATTTAAGACGAATTACTAAACATATTTTGGAATGACTTTCTAAATATATTTTGGGATGAATGTGGAACAGATTGCAAAAATATATTTTGGAACAAATTTCAAACGGAGTGGAAAATTTCAAGGTCGGCAAGGATTATATTTCGGGACAAGTTTCAAACAGATTTATTATCAAACTCTAAAGAAATTTTTAACAATATTCAAACTTTCTAGATCAATCACAAACTTGCACCTAATTGACCATAACAATTATTTATTGAAACATTATATAATAATATGTAATTAAAATGTCCAATGTAAAGTATAGTCTAAACAAACTAAACTTAAACTATGACAATATGTTATACAACCACTCTCACACAAGTTACGTAAAGACAAAAATATGTGTAGTGTCCATAACATTTTAGTATAATAAAAATCTTGTAGTCGATGAAACACATTAGCAAATGTCATTCTCAAAACCAACTCCAAAACCTATATACGAATGTCATTTAAAAGAAAAATTAATAAAGTCCCCACCTAATAAAATACATCACATGATTGAATAATTTGCAACAAGCATTGAGGACAATAACATCTAATTTCTAAATATAATGAGTTAGGCTTTGGTTTTTACTTGAGAAAGTCAAGTAACTTCTGTTGCAGCTGCCAATTCAATGCTTCCTCTTCAATATTTATGTATCCCAAAAACTCAAGCAACTTAACTACAAGCAAAAACAAAAAATAATTAATGATAAGTTTACTTTAATATTATTTAATATTTAATCAATCAAAGTCTCCACATGCTTGATCACTATATGCTATTTTTTTAAAAGGCAAAACAAAAATTATATGTTACTAAATGTCCTCTCAAAAAATAATTTAACCAAGCCTAAATGGAAGCATATTAAATTATATGTGCAAATTAAATTACAATTTGGTTTCAACTAATAGCAAAACTGATCATCCAAAGCCATAATTATTTTTTCTTACAACAACATGGATTCTGGATTTTCAATATAGCTTTTGCAAATAAAGAGAGTAAAGTGAATGGTCCCATACACAACAACACTGAATTGAATTGAACTGAACTTTCAAAACTCAAAACCAAACAAAAGCATTTAGTTTAATTTCTGATTAAAAATGAAATAATATAAAATACAAAGGGTATGGAAATTAGATGAACCATTATCCAAGGCCCTAAGTCCCATATGAAAAACCAAGCCCATAACAATATATCTTAAAAGTGTCTTATATTATGAATATTTATATGATAATGGATGTCCACTTGTAGTTTGCATTTGCCTATAAAAGGGTGATTTCGCTCAGAGGAAAGAGAAGCATTTTTGCTGTATTCCCTGCTTCCTTCTTCTTTACTGCATTCTCTGTTTCTGATTCCTTATAGCATTTTCTCTAAAACAATGTAAATTCTTAGTTATTTTATAACACGTTATCAGCACGAGGTTCTGACCAACTAAGATCTAGTCAAGACTAAGAGAGGTAATACATTATTATTATTGTTATTATTTTCAATTTATATACCTTATGTTTTTTAAGAATATATTATAAAAGTTCCTAGAGAACTTACATTTTAAAACATCCCCGAAGGATGTATAAGATTGATTATATCTATATATCATATAAAAAAAGGGTTCCTGAAGAACTTATTCTCAAATATCCGTGTAGGATGTATAAAATTAATAATTAAATAATTCAGAATTCTTGAAGAATATTTATTAATAGTTTCTGAAGAACTATAATAGTTTAAAAAAATTATTATTACTTGCTAATAATAATAATTAATGATATTAATTTTCACGTGAACTCTACTACTTGCGCAATTGTTATATGCTAATTAACTTCACGTGAACTTTACCACCTGGGCTTGTTGGATCAATTGAATTATTTGCACTAATGTTGATTATTGTTATTTTATTCACTACCTACCTCTGATTATGTTAACTCATAGTATCACATTAAATTGCAATAATTTTAATTGTTGGAGTAGGTTATATAATTGCTTCATTATATAACAATTCATATACACTAAGCCTTTTTGCAATTGTTGAAGCTATTTTATATATGCTATACAAATGATGTAGCTTAATTTAATAATTAAATATGCAATACATTCATGAACAATGATTGATTAATTACTATCACTGATAATTTAATAATGTAACTCATAAGGCATTAGGAAAAACTCTTATATAATTATTGAATAAGATACACATTAATAAAGAATCGAACCCAGGTCTATTCCATTATAAGTTATCACTCTACTACTTGGTTACTAGCACTTGAATATTATTTTATGAAAATTTTTAAATTTTCACTACTGGATCATTTATGTAAAATTTTATTTAAGTTGATTTATAAGTTATTCTATGTTGTTCAAGTGGCCTCAATACTCAAGAGGGGGGGGGGGTGAATTGAGTTTTTAAACTTTTTGTTGGAAAGCCTTTGAACTTGATTCTTATGTTCAAGTATACAAGTTTATGCAAATGAAATCAAGTTTAATGAAATGTGCAAGGCAAAACAAAGGTAAATATAGTAGAGACAATTTAACAAACACTTAGTGTGCAGTATTCAAGGTTTATCAAATTAGACAAGTTTAAGTGTGCAAGCCACAATCAATCAACACAAGCTAATTTAACACAGTATATGAAAGTAAAAGAGTAGGGAAGAGAAGCTTGCAAACCGATTTAACGAGTTCCACCAATCCGGTGTACGTCTCGCCTCTAAGCAACCCACTTAGAGGATTTCCACTATTGTAGACTAGAGATACAACTTTGAGCAATTGGGGCTTCCTAGTGTCCCACACTCAAGAACCTAATCCTCACAAGTATAAGGGCACCCCACCCAATGTCTCAATCTCACAATATCCCAAAGGTTGAATCCCAACCTTTGTAACCACTCAACCTAGAGTGAACTTTGGTGTTTGGTGTTTTACAAGCAAGTAACTCTCTCAATAGAGTAGATGTACAAGTGAAGGTTCTCTTAAATCTATAACTCTCAAGAAGAGAGGATATGCAAATGAAATCTCAAAATATACAAGAATGAGGGCTTACAAAGCACAAGAGTAAGTAGAGAAATGTAGCTTTTTGTTGTGTGTTGTTGTGCTTGAGTTTCTCTTGAATTTATAGAGCCATTTGAGAGCTTGAGGAGTGCCTTTCTTCTTCCTAGCCGTTGCACATAGTGGGGATCTGAAAAATGGTGGAGACATGTGCTGGTTTCCCACTAATATATGTTTTTCCACTATGGTAATCGATTATACCTTTGTGTGTAATCGATTATAACTTGAATTTTTCATTCCAGATCATGCGGTAATCGATTAGCCACTCCACGGTAATCGATTATCACCAAGTCAGAGCGAAACTAATCGATTATATTTTTGCCTGTAATCGATTAGTGATGATACCTGATGCATTTTAATTTGCTTCGCATCTACGTAATCGATTAGTCCTTTATGTGTAATCGATTATATTCAAGTCAGAGGGATTCTAATCGATTATGTCTTGGACTGTAATCGATTAGGGATGATACCTGATGCATTTAATTTGGTCACGCAGCTGTTTAGTCGATTACTGCTTCATTGTAATCGATTATCCAAATTCCAGTGGCTTGGTAATCGATTATTTCATGTCCCATAATCGATTAGCTTGAACACCTGATTCTCTTCATTCAATTTTACAATTGGTAATCGATTACTTGATGTTACAATCGATTAGTTAACAAAACAGTGGCTATCTAATCGATTAGACCTGGGTTCATAATCGATTATCTTGTAAAACAGAGACTTTGTAATCGATTATCTGTGTTGTGTAATCGATTATCTTAACAAACAGAGGCTTCATAATCGATTAGACTTCCTTGTGTAATCGATTAGCTTCATGGTTTTTGCAGTCTGATGCTGTTTCTTTGTTTTCCAAGAGTTTCTTCAAGAGTTCCTTTGTCATTATCAAAATCCTTGATCCTGAAATCATATTCAAACACATTCTATTTTAAAAAAATACTAATATTACTCTTTTAATATATATATATATATATATGTATATTTATAATTATTGTTAGCTTGTTTTATTACCATTATCATTACCATTATTATTAAATAATTATAGATAATATATTGAATATTATCTAACTTATTTATAATTTCTTATATAGAAATATCTATGGCAAATATTACCAACCTTGAGTTTGTGGCCCTTGATATTACTGGCAAGAACTATCTATCATGGACATTGGATGCTGAGATCCATTTAGATGCTAAAGGTCTTGGGGAAACAATTAAAGATGGAAATAATGCATCTAGCCAGAACAAGGCTAAAGCGATGATCTTTTTACGCCACCATATCCATGAAGGGTTAAAAAATGAGTATTTAACAGTTAAAGACCCTCTTGTTTTGTGGAATAATCTAAAAGAGAGATACGACCATCAAAAGGATATAATTCTTCCAAAAGCCCGTTATGAATAGATGCATTTGCGCTTTTAAGATTTTAAAACTGTAAATGAATATAATTCTGCGCTATTTAAAATTACTTCAAAATTGAAGTTATGTGGAGAAAAGATCACTGAAAGTGATATGTTAGAAAAAACATTTTCTACTTTTCATGCATCTAGTATGCTCCTGCAACAGTAATATCACCAAAAGGGCTTTACAAAATATTCTGAATTAATTACTTGTCTCCTTGTGGCTGAGCAAAATAATGAATTGCTTATGCAAAATCATGAATCTTGTCCAACTGGAACTGCTCCATTCCCAGAAGTGAATGTAGCAACACACGATCATCATACTGAAGGTTGTGGTCATGTCCGTAGTCGCGGTCGTGGATGAGGTAATGCTTGGGGGCATGGTATTGGTCGTAGTCGTGGATATGGTTATGGTCGTGGTCATGGTTGAAATGATAAGAGATCATCATTCACATGGAAAAATAAATAACATATGAAAAAAGGGACAGATGCTCAAAATAGCGAATAAACTAAAAATATCTGCTATCGTTGTGGTAGGAAGGGACACTGGTCTCGAGTTTGTCGCACACCAAAGCATCTCGTAGATCTATACCAAAAATCCCCTAAAAATAAAGGGAAAATAATAGAGACAAATTTTACTAGTATAGATGATGATTTCTCTGATTTTAGTGTTGATGATTTTCTTACTCTTCCTGAAGAAGACATTGACCACTCGGTTGGAGATGGGAGTGGCCCTAAATAAATTATTTTAATGTTTCATGTAATTTTTTTTGTTATAAATTCTGTCCTTATCAATAAAATTTTATGTTAAATATTATTGTTAATTATATTTTACTCATGATTTCTTTTTATTTATTTAATGAAGAATGAATGCTCATGTGAATGACGAAGATATATGTCTCGTAGACAGTGCAACAACTTATACCATTCTCAAGAATGAGAAATATTTCTACCATATAGTAAAACAAGAAGCCAATGTTAATACTATATCTGGTAGTATAAATATAATTGAAGGCTCCGGTAGAGCCAGTATTTTGTTACTTGGAGGAACAAAATTGCACATTGAAAGTGCATTATATTATAAGAAGTCTCAAAGAAATTTGTTGAGTTTTAAGGATATCCGCAGAAATGGATATCATATTGAGACCACAAATGAAGGAAAAGATGAATATCTTTACATCACAAAGTTAATTTCTGATCAGAAATGTATATTGGAAAAATTGCCTTCATTTTTCTCCAGTTTGTACTATACTTATTAGTACAGTTGAAACAAATTTTATTGTAAACCAGAAGTTTACAAATAAGAATGACTTTGTTATCTGGCATGAACGATTAGGCCATCCTGGATCAATTATGATGCGAAAAATAGTTGAGAATTCAAATGGTCATTGTTTGTCCAGTAGACAAATTTTGCAAACCAAGAATTTCTCATGTACTGCTTGTTCTCAAGGAAAATTGATCATTCGGCCATCACCAATGAAAATTGGGAATGAATCACTCACATTTTTAGAGCGTATACAAGGTGATATTTGTGGACCAATACACCCTTCATGTGGACCATTTAGATATTTTATGGTTTTAATTGATGCATCAACTAGATGGTCACATGTTTGCTTATTGTCAACTCGCAACCAGGCGTTTGCGAGATTACTAGCTCAATTAATTCGTTTAAGAGCTAATTTTCCTGATTATCCAATTAAGACAATACGCCTTGATAACGCTGGTGAATTCACATCTCAATCATTTAATGATTATTGTATGTCCATTGGAATTGATGTTGAACATCCTGTAGTACATGTTCATACACAAAATGGACTTGCTGAATCATTGATTAAACGTTTGAAACTGATAGCAAGACCATTATTAATGAGATCAAAACTTCTAATTTCAACTTGGGGACATGCAATCTTGCATGCAGCAACACTAATTTGCATCAGGCCTACAAGT
Source organism: Clitoria ternatea (assembly GCA_037962975.1). NCBI lineage: Eukaryota > Viridiplantae > Streptophyta > Magnoliopsida > Fabales > Fabaceae > Clitoria > Clitoria ternatea. The sequence continues at coordinate 38,444,293 of CM075672.1, read as the reverse complement.
TATCATGAATATTCCCCTTTACAATTGGTTCATGGTAAAGAACCAAATATTTCCCATATAAGAATCTTTGGCAGTACAGTATATGTTCCTATTTCTCCTCCACAACGCACTAAGATGGGACCTCAAAGAAGGTTGGGAATATATGTTGAATATGAAAGTCCATCTATAATAAAATATCTTAAACCTTTAACAGGTGATTTGTTTACAGCTCATTTTGCTGATTATCATTTTGATGAATCTTTTTTCCCACCATTAGGGGGAGAAAATAAACAGTTGGATAAAAAGATCAGTTGGAATGAGATATCTCTCTCATATCTTGATCCTCGAACAAAGCAATGTGAACTAGAAGTTCAAAAAATAATTAGTTTGCAAAATTTAGCAAACCAATTGCCGAATGCATTTGCTGATCCAAAAAGAATGACTAAGTCATACATACCAGCTTTTAATACTCCAATAAAGATTGATATCCCTAAAGGACAATCTAAATTTACAAATAAGTCTGAAGCCAAAATAAAACGTGGTAGACCTGTTGGTTCTAAAGATAAAAATCCTCGAAAAAGAAAAGTAAATAAAGAAGATGGTCGAATCGAGGATATAAAAACTCCAGTAGATTCTTCTGACATAATCAAGGTTTCAAATCTAGAAGAAACCAAGGTACCTGAAATTGACAAGAATAATGAGATCTCTATAAATTATGTCATGGATGGAATACAATGGAATTGATAAAAAGTCGATGTTGATGAAATTTTTGCATTCAAAGTAGCTCTTGATATTATAAATGATGATAAGAATCATGAGCCAAAATCTGTTAAAGAATGTGCATAAAGAAATGATTGGCCAAAGTGGAAGGATGCAATGTAAGAAGAGTTAAACTCACTTGCAAAATGAAACGTTTTTGGACCTGTAGTCCAAACACCCAAAGGTGTAAAACCAGTTAGGTACAAATGGGTCTTCACAAGAAAAAGAAATAAAAATGGTGAAATTGTGCGATATAAAGCAAGACTTGTTGCACAAGGTTTCTCACAAAGACCTGGTATTGATTTCGAAGAAACATATTCACCAGTGATGGATGCAACTACTTTTCGATACTTAATAAGTTTGGCAATCCGTGAAAGACTTGATTTACGCCTTATGGATGTTGTTGCAGCATATTTATATGGCTCACTGATAGCCAACCGCAAGCATACATGGTATCGCATAATAAAAAGTTATCGTTCCCACAAGGATTGTGCCCAAGTACCAGCTCACAGTGATTTAATTATTTAGACAATTCATTTCAGAGTTAAAGATGCAGTAAAATTAACCAAGAACTAAAGACTATGGGTAGAAAACTAAAATCGAAATCCTTTTGTTAAAATCAAGATGAAAAAGGATCTTGGGAATCAGTAGGTTCCTATACCATGTACCAAATCTAAAATTACCCCTTTTTCTTTGTTATTCAATTTCTGTTCCTAAGGCGGATTTCCCTTAGCTAATTAGTGAATTCCTCTCGAAACCTCACTAACATACCTAATTATCAAAGAACCACGTTCAATTTGTTAATTAGATCCTTTAGGCTCTATAAAAATACCATTATTCCTCAATGAGCTTTTCTTACTTACGTAACCTAAATCCCTAGGTTCAATTTCATGCGTTCTAACGATATGCCAATCTCTCAATCATCCATATTGTTTAAATTCATCTAACCTTATTTCTAAGCAATTAGAAGCAATAAGATCTCATGAAATTGAATAGAAATCAGAAATCCAATAACCAAAGAAAATAGAGTAATCTAATTTGATACACACATATTTTCCCCAAAATCCCAAAATTAGTTCCTTATGGAAGAGGTTACCAATCCACGAGTTACAAAAATTTGTCCCATCATTCAGAAAATAAGGATTACAAATAAAGGATTAAAGGTAGAAGAAGAAGTTCTCACTTCCAATCTCTTGCTCCAAGCTTGAACCCTTGATCTTCCCTCTTGTTTCCTTTTTCCAACTCTTCAAGAAGAATCCTTACACTTTTTGCCTCAAAACTGTCTTCCCGTTCTCTCTCTCCAGATCCCCTTTAGTTCTGTCCACTCACTCCACTTAAAATTTGGCAAAAACCAAAAGTAACTGCTGCAGCGTGTGAAATCCACTAGCAGTGGGAAAATCCACTGGCAGTGGATCGCACTATGTTTCACCCGAATGAAATTAATTAAGAAAACTGGGCAGAAACCACTGTCAGTGGGAAAATCCATGGCCAGTGGGTTTTTTGGCAGTGAATTTCTCTGGCCCAATTTTCCTTCTTTTCTCAGTGTGATCCACGGTCAGTGGGAATTCCCACTGGCAGTGGTTTTCTCTGTGTCTTGGAAAACATGCAATTTCAAGGTGTTTTCGGGTTCTAGAGCATTTTCTTTGGTATATTCCCCGTCCATTGTTGGCTTAACTTCAATTTTGGATCTTGGACAAGCTCAAACTCTTCTTAGTTGCATCATCCCATTCAAAATCTTCCAAATCCTTTGCTAGTAGACTTATTTAATAAAGGTTTCTACAAAAACAACTACCCAAGTAACATGTGTTGAAGTAAAACAATAACCATGGCAACTAGGGAAAAATAAGGTGAAAATAAACTAAAATTAAGACTAAATGAACCCTAAAATAAATGCAAACTAGACTCCTATCAGAATACCCCAAACTAAGACATTGCTTGTCCTCAAGCAATCATTGTATCCATATAACATAAAATGAAAAATTAGCAGACCCAAACAAACTTGAGGAACCTTGTGTTTATTTATGTATTTATAAGTTATTATTCTTCAGAAAATTTTTTATAGATTGCATAGACTACCAGAATACACCACAACAACCAATCAAACTATGTAAACTGAGATTTGACTAAAGGTACTCTCTCACTGTTCACTTAGTGTTTGTGTTTCAATCACTCAAATCACTACATTATAAGCACTACCATAAGCTTGTCAAACGACCATAAACTCTATAGTTATCAAGAAAACATGCATTAGTCAAAAGGTCTTTCATGTGGTTGTAACGTGGCTAGGGGGTTTATAGCATGGGAATGGAAACCAGGAAAAGGAAATTTCAAAGGGTTAATAACATATAAGGAGTAATGGCATAAGAAGGCAAACCCCAAGTCAATCATTCTTTGCAAATTCAAACTATAAGGAGTATGGTTCTTGTAATTTTCATATCCATGTTCCAAACTCAACATTTTTTTTCTTTATCCATTTTACTTTTGAATATCAAACCCCAAACCATCATAACTTTTCTCTCAAACCTCCTTCAGTTTGCCTGACCTCTTTTCCTCTTATATATATTAATGAGAAACATTATATCAAAAGCTTTGAAAGAACATTTCATTTCATGGCTCAAAAAAGGCAACTAGTGGATAATACATTTAACAAATTCTGAGGTTAAAGAAATAAAACATAATTTGCCTTTTTCATCCTAAGCATGCATTCACAAACTATTTTGAATTGGTCAAAAGTCAAGTTCTAGAGTGCTATCAAATGTGTGAACCACTCAAAGTAAGAAACATGGGTAAGTAAAATTATATGCTCTGAGTACCCTATTGGCTCAAAAGCTCACAATGGTCACTTAGTCTAATCAAAGAAAACATAGCATCATGAAGAGTGACTATTCTGGCAGTAATAGCAATCAAAACCCCCTTTTATTTTTATGTTATTTAATTTTTTTGTTTTTTTAAATAGGTTCGCCCAAGCAATGCTTAAGATCTAACTAATCTACATCACATGTCATCCAGATAACAATAACTGCCATCAGTAATCAATGCTAGCCTAAGGCATATGAGCATCCATACAATTATGCAAATGAACTAGAACATAAACATACAATCATGCAAATGAACTAGGAAATAAAGATGAACAAAAATAAAGAAAAATAAAATAAGAGCAAGCTGAACTTTTGTGTACCCATCACCCCAAACCAAAATTGGACATTGTCCCCAATGTCCATATCAAGGGGACCCAAGGGGCCCGTAATTGAGGAACCAGGGGTAAAAGGACACAAAAGTTCAACTGATACCTATCAAGGAGAAGAAGGTGGGAAGTGGCCCTGCTGGGAGTGCCAATCGTACATGTCATCAACTCGGTAAGAGAGATGGGTGAGCTGGGCTCCTTGCCTCTCCTGCTCTCTGGACATGGACTCTATCTGTAGGGACATTGAGTCTATACAACTGCTCATGCCCTCCATCAAAGAGTACATACGCTCCATGGAGAAGCTAGAGCCAGAAGTAGAATGGGATGGGCCAGCAAAATGCTCCGGGGGATGTGGCATATCAGTATCCACATGGTTTTCCTTAGCATCACTTGGATCTGTAAACAGAAAAGTACTCTTGCCCTCCAGGCTAGTAAGGCTGGGATCAGGCAAAGGATGAGGTGCAGAAAATCTAGGAATAATTAAACTATAAATACCCCGGTGCAGTACTATCATACCCATGTTAATCATTTCATCCATGTCTACCCGCTTGGGTTGACATAACAGGGTATCCTGATCTAAGTCAATGCCAACATAGCGGGCAAGCGGGTTGATATACCCGACTATAACTATCCTACCAGAGGTGGCTTGACCCACTCGAGTAAATTGGCTAAAAAGCCATTTAGTTAAGTGGAGCGGTATTTGATGGATCATGGCATAAAGAAAGTATAGCTCAGCAGCCTGAATAGTACCCGGACTATCGAATCGCCCAAAGATGGAATGGGCCATGAACCTATGGAGGTATTTAAAAATAGGATGATGTATAGAAGAGGCTTTGGTGGATGATGGATCGTAGTTTTCTCTAGCCCCGGAGATTTGGGACCAAAAAGATTGACCCCTAAAGTCTCTTGGAATACAGGCAGTATTCGCACGAGCTAAAGGGGTACTAGTCATGGAGGGAAAACCATAAATGATATCTACATCCGCCAAATCCATTCTATAATCATTGTTGTTTAGCCTAAAGGTAATCTCTCAACCCGAGTCATTTGCAAAAGGTTTGATATCTATTGAGCTTAAGAACTCTAAAGTAGTGCGTTCATAGCAAGGTTCATATAACTCAATGAAATCACTCCACCCCACATTGTTGTATAATTTTAAGGTATCATGGTAAAGACCAAGTTCAAGTAAGGAGTCTTTGCAGAAAAACCGGGAGGGAATAATATCCCTCGCGGTTAAAGAAGCAAGTCGCATTCTCTGCTCATCTGAGGTGCATTCAATGTCATCAATATCAGCATAATTGGATGACTTACCTTTTGTTTTGCGCTTCTTGCCTACTGTCTTCGTTCTTCCAGAAGACATGTTGCCTTCCTAACAAACATAAGTTCATGAATTTAGCAAAAATTTTCACCCAAAATGAAAGGAAGAATGCCTAGGTATGGAAAAGTGGCTATGAAGGTATGTATCTTGTATTTAAGGAATAAGTTCCACATGCTATAGTAAGAAACAATTCCAAGAAAAATAAAGTGAACATATTCTAGGCATTTTTACAAACACTTGGTGGGCATATAGTTTAGCAATAAGAGATTCATGAACAATCTTAACAAAAGGACTCCAAATCAATCCATATTTTAGGCACCCCTTATGATTAGCAATGTAGGATAAACAAAGTGTTTCCACACCTTGAAACATAATTCAAACCAATCTTGGTGAACTACTCCTAAAGGCAAAAGGCACTTCAAATAAATTACATGCACCCATTCCATTTTAACTCATTAACACTAATAATACCATCATGTACAAGAGTAATAGGGGATGAGTACAATGCCATGAAGAGTAGTTGTGAATGATTAATGACCAAGAACCCATGAACAATTTACACCTTGAACCAAAGTTAGGAACAAAAATTTTTGCTCGAGAATTATAGCAAACACTTGGTGGGCTTAAGAAGAATGAACTATAAAATGGATGAATATGTAAGACAAAGCCCTCTATTTTCACAATATGCACTCTCCATATGAGTAATCATGAATCAAATTTGTTATATATGCTTCATGGAGTGTAAATCATGAAAAATAACCATATGGGTTTTTGGGAAAAAATGAAGAACATGATGAACCTTGCTATCTTGAATCAAAGGTATGATAACATACCCATATGATTTTGAATCACCACAATCAGACAAGAACATACACACAATCCTTCATACATAATCAATTTAAGCAAGAACCCCAAACTAGTGAAATACCCAAAGATAAGAGGGAGATTGGATACTTACTTGATGAAAAGAAATGGAAGTGAGGTTGTAGATGTGGAAAGGAGTGAAAGAAAATTATAGGTTGGAAATATAGCCAAGGATCTTTTAAACTTGAAAGACCATGTGTAATAGGAGGAAGTATGAAAGAAGGGTGATAAGAGCATGGGCATGAGGTGCGTTCAATATAAAAGAAGAGGAAATGGAAAACCTATTGTAATCCACGGCCAGTGGTATTTCCCACGGCCCGTGGATTTCGCTGGTTCTGGCCGAATTTACGCTGTGTTTTTTTTAAGTGTGGAACTTATTGAGAACCCACGGCCAGTGGAGTTCTCTGCCCCTTGATGTGCAAAAATTCACCATTCATACCTGTTGAGAACCCACGGCCAGTGAGAATTCCCACAGCCAATGGAGTTCTCTGATTTTTGTCCCCTGAAATGATGCCTTGTTGTTAGTCCTCAAATTTTCAATAAAAGCTTAAATAAAAATTTCATAAAAATTATAAAAATTAGTTTAATTTGTTAGAAAATTAGGATTTAAATTCAATAAATGGATGTTGTTGGAAATAATCTGCCCTTGATCAATTTTCTCTAGTTTTACAGTGAAAAAGTTAAGAAATCAAGAGAAAATTATACTGGAGGAGCTGACGCGTAGCCTCATCCCACGCGTAGCATCAAGTGTTATTTTTGATGCTGACGCTACGCATCATACCCACGCGTAGCGTCAGTGCTGCGCAGTCTCCACTCCCACTTTGGCCAACCACTCCACTTTGACCCAATAATGGGCACTCCACTCAGCATAAGGGCCACCCCACTCATCACAAATGGCCAAAATACAGTGGAGACACGTCCAAGTGGCCAAGCATGATTGATTGTTAATTATTTGAAGTGGCCATTATCAGCTGTTTAATGGAAGCTGAGTCAGGGGTCTGACGCGTAGCGTCACACTGACGCGTAGCGTCTGCACCCTTGCTCAGCCCTATAAATAGGGCCATCCAACACCATTCAAGACATCCCATTCCATACACTTCTCTTCTCTTCTCTCTTGTGCTCGACTTTGAGTACTTCTTTTGTGAGTTGTAGTTCTAGAATAGTTTTCTAGATACTTGAGTGTGTTTCGGTGTATTGTGATCGTTGTATCGTGAAGTTTCCATCATCTTCGTAATGTCAAACTCTGTAAGTGTTGTTCTTACTTTTACCATGTGTAACTAATTTGTTTATGTTGGAATTGGTGAACTAATCTATTGAGTATAATGTTGTGAATTCGACCTCTGCATATTTATGATTCAAGTCCATGTTAGTATTTCAACCTTTTATTAATATGAACGTCAAACGGGAGAATGATTTTCATGTGTATCGAAACTGGTTTTATTAGTATAAATGTCAAACGGGAGAATGATTATTTATGCCGTATTGAAACTTGTTTTGACGAAAGTAAAAAGTTGGAATACCCTTGGTATCTTAATTCTATAGGGGTTGTTAACCATTGTTGCCATAAGGCCAGGTCTTAATGCAAGTTTTTACTGAGAAAGCTCACGAGGGATCGGACTTTACGGTGAATTCTTAGAATTTATATCACGAGGGATCGGTTATAATGATTTTAAGCTGCAATGACATGAAACTTGAAGATTAAATATGCATGTCTTGAGTTCCTCATTGTTATTCTAGATTAGGGATCCAATTTCCAACATAATTTGTTTATCTGTGTTTATCTCAAGTATCTTACCTATTCTAAATTGCAACTCAACTTTTTTTAGATAGATTTTTATTTTCTTTTTTCCTATGAATCACTCAATCATACTATCTTGTGAATATTGTATAAACTGTATATAAATCATTCTTTTGTTTATAATTTCTTTCACATTTACCATAGTAAGTAGAAAATTACTGTTGTTATTGGACTTTCAATCCCAGTGGAACGATATCTAAATTTCGAAAACTACAAACGATTGGTGCGCTTGCCAATTGACAAAACCCAGTTTCACCGACGGGTTAACAAGTTTTCTGGCGCCGTCGCCGGGGATTGAATTGTTTCAGTAAAACAGTAAAATTTTAATTACCGTGGTAAATATTTTTGTTTACCTTAGATAATTTTTTTCTCTTATCATTATTACACTAACTTTCTTTGTCTAGTTTGTGTATGCAAACTCGATCTACCGCAGGTAAAATTTATTTTGATCCTGAGATAGAAAGGTTTGTAAAGAAAATCAAGTCTTTGAAATCTAAAACACAAACTAATTCTTCTTCTACTTCGAAATTTTTTGAAAATTCAAATATGGCTGCTGAAAGGAGAACATTGGGACAGTTTGCTGCTATAAATGGTCCACCCCGAGTTTCGGGAATGTTTCAAGGACCAGTTTTACCAGTGGAAATTAAACCTGCCACTTTAAACATAATTCAAAACAACCAATTTGCTGGTTTAAATCATGAAGAACCATATGAACATTTAACTGTTTTTTATGAGTTATGCAGCACAATTGGTTTTGAACCCAATCAAGAAGAGTCTGTCTACATGAGACTCTTTCCTTTTTCATTGATTGGGAAAGCAAAAGAATGGTTTAAATCTTGTCCACCGGGTAGTTTTGCAAACTGGTCTGATGTTGAAAGAAAATTTTTGGAAAGATTTTATTCTCCTTCAAAATATTTTGAAGCAATGACAGCCATACATTCTTTTTCTCAAAATAATGATGAATCATTAGGAGAAACATGGGAACGATTCAAGGCACTCTTGAGAAAGTGCCCAAACCACAACCTGAATGATGCCGAGAAGGTAAGAATCGTTTACCATGGTTTATTGCCTCAGTTCAAGATGATGTTAGATGCTTGTGCAGGTGGTTCTTTAATGAACAAGACTGTGGAAGAAGCCATAGAAATATTGGAATCAATGGCTATTAGTGACCGACAAGCAAAGCATGAAAGAGGTAATATGCAAAGGAAGCCAGGAATACTCGAATTGGGAGTAAATGATGCAGTGTTGGCTCAGCAAAAATTACTGACCCAACAAATTGAAGTTATGAGCAAGCAATTGGAAAAACTTCAAATTGCTCAAGTAGCATCACCACCCCCTACTCAACTTAAAGCATGTACGCACTGCATGGGAGAACAACCATGTGGTTACTGTGGAAATGAGCAAGAGCAAGCCAATTTCATAAACCATCAAAGAGCACCCTTAGGTAATTATCCTTTCAATCATGGAAATTCTTTCCCTAACAATTACCTGCAGGGTTGGCAAAATCAGAATATTGGCTGGAGACAGGACACTGGACCTTCCAACAGACCCCCTAACAATCAATTCAAGCAACAACAAACTGACAATGCAAGATTGACAAGAATAGAGGAATCTATCCAACAGTTATTGCAGTTTGTGGAGACAAACGAAGCTGCCTGAAAAGCATCAGACATACAAATGGGTCAGCTCGCAAAAGAAATAGCCGAATTAAAGAGTTCTGGGTTTTCTGCAAACACTCAAAACCCAAGGGAACAATGTAATGCTGTTTCTATTAATATTGTAAAAATTGATTGTAAAGAAAAGAGTGAGAAAAAGAAAGAAGAAGAAAAAGAAATTAAAAAATAGAAAAAAATGAAAAAAATGAAAAAGAAAAAAATGTGCAAAGAGATACAGAGCAAGAAACAAACTGTATAACCCCGAAAAAATGTAAAGATCCGGGGAGTTTCACCATTCCTGTAACAATCAGAAATATCAACATCAGGAATGCGTTATTAGATTTAGGGGCTAACATTAACTTGATGCCCCTAGATTTAATAAAACGCATTGGTGAATATGAGCTAAAAGAAGCAAAGACAGAATTACAGTTTGCAGATCGCTCTGTCAAAAAGCCTTTTGGGATTGTGGAAGATGTATTGGTAAAGGTTGACAAGTACCACTTCAAGGTTGACTTCGTGGTGCTAGATATGAAGGAGGATACTGAGATCCCCCTGATCCTAGGAAGACCTTTCATAAAGACTGCAAGGATCAGAGTAGATGTTGATCTAAGTACGGTTACAGTCAAAGTGTATGAAGAAGAGGTAAGCTTCAGTGCTCATGAACACCTCAGGATAAGTAATGAGGCAAAAGTTTACCTTTCAACCGAACCAGGTATACCTCTTCCCAATCAATTAAATTGTTTTAAATTAACCGATGCTTTGAAAGATGAAAAACAGGCAATTAAGCATCGGAAAAGAAGAAGAAGGAAGAAAAAGACAGGTGATTCCTCAACAAATATTGGGAGACCACCTGATTAATCAGAGGTAATGTCTGGCTGGAGACATTAAATCTAGCGCTCAATGGGAGGCAACCCATTCTTTTCTCGTTATTTTTAATGTTTTTAATATATATATATATATAAAAATAAATAAAAAAAATATAGACATATTTCAAAAATAATTAGATAGAATTTTATTTTGAAAAGAAAAGGAGTTTAAAATTGAAAAGAAAAGGTTTTTGAAAATCAAAATTTTGAAAAATCAAAAATAGAAGCCCACGCGTAGCGCCCCTGTGACGCGTAGCGTGGACTCTGAGTTTTGGTTCTGATGCGTAGCGTCCCATCCACGCGTAGCGTCAGAGCCCACGTTCAGTTTTTAAAACTAAACCAGAGAGGCCCATCTTAGGGTTTAAAACCTAAAATCTCCTCTCTGCCTCATTTAGTTTTCAGAAACCTAATTTTCGAAACCCTCCTTTCTCTCTTCCAAGCCCTCTTCAATCCTAATTGCTCAAGGAACTACAAGTAAGTGTTCTAATCCGTTCTTTTTAGTTTTATTTTAATTTTCGATTTTTAGAAATAAATGTGGTTAGGATTAGGATTAGAAGACCATTGGGATTGATTGCTGTTAGGAATTAGAAAATGAATGGATATAATGTGGTTTGAAAAGGGGTTGCTGCTATGCAACCCCTGTTAATTTTTCAAAACTGCGCATCCCACGCGTAGCGTCACACTGACGCGTAGCGTGAGGATGAACTGTTAGCCCACGCGTAGCGTCCCACAGACGCGTAGCGTGGGCAGAACAGGCTGATGCGTAGCGTCACACCACGCGTAGCGTCAGCCTCTGTTTTTAATTCTTGCTGTTTGTTTGTTGTTTGCTGTTTTCTTTTGAAATTAATAAATTTTCTTAGTTTGTATTTGTTATACTTTCTTGCATTAAAAATACATAAAAATATCTCTTGTATATATTTTATGCATGTTGTGTTAAATATTTAAAAATCCAAAAATATTCTACAAATTTTACAAATAATTGTCTGCTTGTGTATAATTTATGTTTGATTTATTTAATGTGTGTTTAAATTTAAAATTTTTACTTTTTGCAGATGGCACCTAGGAAATCCATTCCCACAGCTGGTCCCTCTAAAAGACAGAGGAAGACCACAGATACTGACACCACTTCTGAGGATCCTGATCCTCAGGGACAGGAGGTGTTAGGACCGAGGGATCCCACCAGATTTCGCACTGATGCGAAGTAGGCAAGATTTCATCAGATCAAGGGCCAGAGACTGATCTGGGAGAGGGTCCTTGATTTGAGTGCAGGAGACTATCCTGAGCTACAGGATAGAGTGCAGCAGAGGAGATGGGGACCTCTATTCTCTCTACCTACTGAGGGGGACCCCATCTTAGTAATGGAGTTTTATGCTAATGCTTTCAGGACCCGCCAGGACGCACCGAATATAGGGCAGCAGCGGACGAGCTGGGTAAGGGGCTGACATATCTCTTATGACCGGGACACCATCAGTACCCTATTGGGTAATCCTTGGGAGCCTACTCCCGAGGATGACACTTGTTTCTGGAAGGAAAACAGAAACAAGATTGCTGCTGAGGGAGAGTTAGGATACTCCCTCGAGGAGGTTGCTCATTTCTTGAGCAAGGATGGAATCTTTTTCAACCTGAGTAGGGTTGGAAGGAGTCCATCTAACCTCCTAAAGACCCAGTTGACCCCCATAGCCCAGGCGTGGTCCCATCTTATGGTCCATAATATCACTCCTGCCACCCACCTTTCTTCTCTTCCAGTTGAGCGTTGTTGCCTTCTTTATTCCATCCTCCAGGGCCACACCATCGATATTGCTGAGCTTATATCCGAGCAGATTCACTATTATGCCCTTGGGTATAAAGTGAATCACCCCATACCCTTTCTTCTCATCATATCTGCCTTATTGAGGAGGCAGGGAGTCATTGTGCCTTCACCAGAGTTTACTAGTTCTTCAGGGAGAGTCCCTAAAGTTCTAGTAAACAGAGAGTATTTTGTGTAGCAGTGCGAGCTTCCACCACTAGAGCAGGAGGCTCAGCCCCGACCTAGGAGGAGGAGACCACCAGTGCAGCCTCCATCTGCTGATGCTGTCACACAGGGCTTTACCCGGATATCACTTGAGCATCAGCATATGATGCAGATGATGGCTGCCACTCATAGAGCTTATATTCATCTTCACGATGAATTTTATCAGTACAGGTTACAGGGAGAGGGAGCACCTTATGTTACCCCGGCCGAGTTTGCAGCACATGTAGCTTGGCCCCGAGATTTGCCTACCTACCCTGAGACTGGTGGGTCATCTGGCGCACAGGCTGACTCTGATGATGAGGAGGAGGAGGAGGAGGATGATGATCAGATGGAGGACTGAGGATGCCATCTTTATCTTATTTTGAGTATATTTGCTTTTAGTTGATATTTACATTTACATTCACATTTACATTTTATATTATGGTATTTTATTATTTGTGTGGTGTGTGCTTTCGTAATTATTTGTTTTTGCATATTTTATATATAAAAAAAAATCAATCAAATTTTTGTTAGTAAGTTAGTTTATGCACTTAGAGTTTTTACATAATAAAACCAATTTTGTAAAATTAATTATTTGGTTCTTTATAACTTAGGAATTTTGATAAATTTAATTACAATAAGTTTATTAACCATCAAGCAAATTTCAATAAACCAGTGAGTTGAGAGATCTTTTTAAACACTTGAGGGTTTAATCGACATATTTTCAATTCGAATTGATTTTGCTTTAATCTGTGATTTGTGTTGTTGTACAGAGAATTCGGGAAAATGATCAAGGCACATTTATTGGTGAAACAAAACCTTGGGCCAAACAGCTTACCTTGGTAAAAAAATCTTTTATCCCTTGCAAGCCAATTTGAGCCTAAAATAAAATTCTTTGGAACCCTTAAAACCTAAATTTATTTTGACGATTCCCTATACTTGATTGATTAAAAGAGCAGTTGAAATAAATGAAAAATATTTTGAGTGTTCTTACAAAAATAGGGAGTGAAAATGAGCAACTTGATTCTTTTCAAAAAAATAGAATATGGAAAAGAAAAGTCAAAAATAGTGAAAAGAATCAAGTTGGGGGTATTTATTTTTCATCAATAAAAATAAATGAGAGTTTGGATCAAGAGAAAAGCCTAAAAATTATGAAAATGCTCTTTTATGATTTCAGGTTTTTGAATTCCAAGAAAAACCATTACTTCTTGAAAACCAAGCCTCATTACAACCCGTGAAAAGACCTTGTGATTTTCGAATTAACTCTGTAATAAATAACCATTGATTAGATGACAAACAAAGTTAAATTCGTTTGATTTTATGATTGATTGAGTGAAACAGGTTACCAATTGCATAGAGATAAACACTTGTGAGGTAAGCCTGAAATTCTGCTTGATTGTTAATAGAATATTGTAAATAATTTTATCGTTAAACCTTTGTTATATTTGATATCAGTTTTTGATTATTACAAAATAGTTAAAATTGTGTAATTATTTTTTGTGGTAAATTTTCGGACTAACTTAAAAAATTTGATTTCAAATTTTTATTTTTCTTATTTTTCTCTCTTGCTCGAGGACGAGCAATGTCTCAAGTTGGGGGTATTTGTTAGTCCTCAAATTTTCAATAAAAGCTTAAATAAAAATTTCATAAAAATTATAAAAATTTGTTTAATTTGTTAGAAAATTAGGATTTAAATTCAATAAATGGATGTTGTTGGAAATAATCTGCCCTTGATCAATTTTCTCTAGTTTTGCAGTGAAAAAGTTAAGAAATCAAGAGAAAATTATACTGGAGGAGCTGACGCGTAGCCTCATCCCACGCGTAGCATCAAGTGTTATTTTTGATGCTGACACTACGCATCATACCCACGCGTAGCGTCAGTGCTGCGCAGTCTCCACTCCCACTTTGGCCAACCACTCCACTTTGACCCAATAATGGGCACTCCACTCAGCATAAGGGCCACCCTACTCATCACAAATGGCCAAAATACAGTGGAGACACGTCCAAGTGGCCAAGCATGATTGATTGTTAATTATTTGAAGTGGCCATTATCAGCTGTTTAATGGAAGCTGAGTCAGGGGTCTGACGCGTAGCGTCCGCACCCTTGCTCAGCCCTATAAATAGGGCCATCCAACACCATTCAAGACATCCCATTCCATACACTTCTCTTCCCTTCTCTCTTGTGCTCGACTTTGAGTACTTCTTTTGTGAGTTGTAGTTCTAGAATAGTTTTCTAGATACTTGAGTGTGTTTCGGTGTATTGTGATCGTTGTATCGTGAAGTTTCCATCGTCTTCGTAATGTCAAACTCTGTAAGTGTTGTTCTTACTTTTACCATGTGTAACTAATTTGTTTATGTTGGAATTGGTGAACTAATCTATTGAGTATAATGTTGTGAATTCGACCTCTGCATATTTATGATTCAAGTCCATGTTAGTATTTCAACCTTTTATTAATATGAACGTCAAACGGGAGAATGATTTTCATGTGTATCGAAACTGGTTTTATTAGTATAAATGTCAAACGGGAGAATGATTATTTATGCCGTATTGAAACTTGTTTTGACGAAAGTAAAAAGTTGGAATACCCTTGGTATCTCAATTCTATAGGGGTTGTTAACCATTGTTGCCATAAGGCCAGGTCTTAATGCAAGTTTTTACTGAGAAAGCTCACGAGGGATCGGACTTTACGGTGAATTCTTAGAATTTATATCACGAGGGATCGGTTATAATGATTTTAAGCTGCAATGACATGAAACTTGATGATTAAATATGCATGTCTTGAGTTCCTCATTGTTATTCTAGATTAGGGATCCAATTTCCAACATAATTTGTTTATCTGTGTTTATCTCAAGTATCTTACCTATTCTAAATTGCAACTCAACTTTTTTTAGATAGATTTTTATTTTCTTTTATCCTATGAATCACTCAATCATACTATCTTGTGAATATTGTATAAACTGTATATAAATCATTCTTTTGTTTATAATTTCTTTCACATTTACCATAGTAAGTAGAAAATTACTGTTGTTATTGGACTTTCAATCCCAGTGGAATGATATCTAAATTTCGAAAACTACAAACGATTGGTGTGCTTGCCAATTGACAAAACCCGGTTTCACCGACGGGTTAACACTTGTGCCTGTTGGAAACCCACTGGGAGTGGGAAAAAACACTGCCAGTGGATCCTATTGTATGGTTCCTCCAAAATTCTACAAAATCAATCCCAAAAACAAGTCAGAAGTTCCCACGTCCAGTGGGAAAAAACACTGCCCGTGGTTCTTTCTGTTTCACACCAAGAATTGCCCTTTTATTTTAAGTTAGAGGATTCCACTGCCAGTGGGAAAAAACACTGGCAGTGGATCTCACTGCTTTCGTTATTGTAACCCTTCAAATACGTACAAACACTTGCCTTTATTTATGCAACTTACCAATGAAAATACATGTATGCATCCAACGTAAGCAATTAAAAAGAGAAACATGCAACAAAATAAGAACAATTATGCAATGCATTATGAGTATTCATCTTTATTTAGAAATGGGAAATAAATATACAGCAAACCAAATTGGACTTATTCGAATGAAACAAACAAACTTTATTTGAATGATAAGAAAAGTACTTAAGAAATAAGAAATGGGGTTACCTCCCCACTAGTGCTAATTTTAACGTCTTCAGCCAGACGCTTGACACCCATTGGGTTTAGGAGACCGATACATCAAACAAGTCTAAGACACTTGTCTGTTGTATTGGTTCTCCTCTTAAGTAGTGCTTAAGTCTTTGTCCGTTTACCTTAAACGGACCAGACTTTTCACTACATACCTCAACGGTTCCAAATGGGAAAACCTTTATTACCTTAAATAGTCCTGACCACCGGGACCTTAGCTTACCAGGGAAAAGCTTCAACTTGGAGTTGAAAAGTAAGACCATGTCACCTGGTTGGAATGACCTCCTAAGGATGTGTCGATCATGCCATTGCTTGGTTTTTTCTTTAAATATACGGGCATTCTCATAGGCATCCAACCGGAGCTCTTCTAGCTCGTTTAAGTCCGGTAACCTGCGTTCACCTGCAGCCTTATGATCAAGATTAAGAGTTTTAACTGCCTAAAAGGATTTATACTCAAGTTCTACTGGTCCCATACACTAGTTTAAAAGGTGTGGTTCTAATGGAAGTTTTATAAGCAGTTCGATACGCCCATAGAGAATCGTCTAATTTAATAGACCAATCCTTATAGGATGTATTAACAACTTTTTGAAGAATATTTTTGACCTCCCTATTGGATACCTCAACTTGACCACTAGTTTGAGGGTGATAAGGTGTAGAAACCTTATGCTTCACCCCATATTTTTTCAAGAGGGTCTGAAAAGCTTTCTCAATAAAATGAGACCCTCTATCGCTTATTATGCATTTAGGGACCCCAAACCTCAGAAAAATAATCTTTTTAAATAGCTTGATAACAGTCTTAGCATCTGAATAAGGGGAAGCTATAGCTTCCACCTATTTAGACACGTAATCAACTGCTACCAGGATAAATTGATTTCTGAAAGAAGAGGGAAAGGGTCCCATGAAGTCAACGCCCCACACATCAAATAACTCAACCTCTAAAATGCTATTAAGTGGCATTTCATACCTCTTACCAATATTACCGGCCCTTTGGCAAGCATCACAAGTAAGGACATACTTACGTACATCCTTGAAAATATGTGGCCAATAGAACCCTGCTTGCAGCACTTTCGAGGCGGTCTTAGATGTACTCATATGGCCTCCACAGGAGAGAGAATGGCAATGGTCTAGGATGGCTCGAACTTCAGTCTCAGGAACACATCTCCTAATCAGACCATCTGCACACTGCTTGAATAAAAAGGCCTCGTCCCAATAGTAGTGCTTGACATCTGCAAAAAACTTCTTTTTCTACTGAAAACCAAGGTCAGGAGGTACAATGCCACATGCAAGAAAATTGACAAAATCAGCATACCAAGGGACTTGTTGAATACTAAGACTGAAGAGTTGTTCATCTGGAAAAGATTCATTGATGGGAACAACATCAGCTATCTCCTCTTTTTTAGATGGCAACCTAGACAAATGGTCAGCAACAAGGTTCTCAGTAACCTTTTTATCCTTTATCTCTAAATCAAATTCTTGGAGAATTAAGATCCACCTAATTAGCCTAAGTTTTACTTCCTTTTTATTTAAGAGATACTTGATGGTAGAATGGTCTGTATATACAGTAACATGTGAACCTACCAAGTATGATCTAAACTTATCAAAAGTAAAGACAATGGCTAACAATTCCTTTTCGGTGGTTGCATAGTTTACCTGAGCCTCATCAAGAGTACAACTAGCATAATGGATCACATGCACTTTTCTATCTTTCCGCTGCCCGAGCACAGCCCCCACTGCATGATTACTAGCATCACACATCAATTTGAAAGGGAGTTCCCAATTGGGGGGTTGTACCATAGGAGCAGAAGTCAGAGCTTATTTAATCTTACAAAGAGCCTCAAGACAAGATGAGTCAAAAATAAAAGGAACATCCTTACCCAAAAGATTAGTTAGAGGCTTGGTGATCTTGCTGAAGTCTTTAACGAACTGCCGGTAAAACCCGACATGCCCAAGGAAGCTTCTAATACCCTTCACATTGGTTGGTGGGGGTAATTTTTCAATCACCTGCACCTTAGCTCTATCAACCTCAATTCCTCTCTCAGACACCATGTGCCCAAGAACTATGCCTTCTTGTACCATGAAATGGCACTTCTCCCAGTTTAAGACCAAGTTGGTCTCCTTACAGCGCTGCAAAACATGGCACAAATTTGTCAAGCAATTATCAAAATCAAAACCATGTACAGAAAAGTCATCCATGAACACTTCCATGACATTATCAATTAAATTAGGAAAAATGGCCTGCATACTGATAAGTCTTGAAAAGACTTAATAATTTCACATTTAATTTAACTTAATCCATTAAATATTGTTTAGTTTGGCACTATTATTTAATAAATTGTCAATAATTCTTATTTTATTTATTTATTTCAAAATTGTTTAATTTATGCAAGAAAATGATTAAAAATAATATTTTGTTAAGGAAATTTGTTTATTTATAAATTCACTAACCCAGCGTACATACGCTGGATAGCCAGCGTACATACGCTAGGCATTTATTTGTTTGCATGTGCAGGTGCTGTTCACGCTTAAGCTTGAAAGCTTCACGCTTAAGCTTGAAATCCATGCAATCTATGTAAAAAGAGAGAAAACAAAACACGATCACGCTCAAGCAAGCATCACTCACGCTCAAGCGCGACTTCACCACAACATCCACGCCCAAGCGTCCCATATTCACGCTCAAGCGTGAAGATACAGAGGCAGTGAATATATCGATCGCACTCAAGCGTGAGTCCTTCACGCTCAAGCATGAAGGTGGTTAATTAACCTGCTGTTTTCCCTCCAATTGAAGTGTTGCACCGTTGCTGTTTCTATTTTTCTGTTGTACTGTAGTAACTTAAGTATTGCGATGTAATTAATTATTTATTTGTAATTATGTATTTAGATTAGTCAGTTTAATTGTTAATTAAGTTTCCTTTGTAATTAATTAAGTTAGTTAGTTAGTTAGATGCCTATATATATATTTGTACATACTCTGTAAAGTGTGGAGAGGCAAAGTACAAAAGAAGAACACGATTCATTTTTCCATTTCCAATCTCTCTCTCATTCCTTTCTCTCTCTAAATTCTCTCATCCATGTCTCTTCACATTCCTTCGTCAGAATCCATTTCCATGGGTTTCTAAACCCATAGGGTTTGGATTACGAAGGCTTGTGATGAATTCTTGAAGGTGTATTGAGGAAGTCAACTTTTGATTCATGAGGAGAACAAGCTGAGGAGTGGAGTTCCACTGCTGGATTGACAAATCCAGATCTGATGAAGAATCTCACCAGTGAGGAATCATGGTTGAGGCTTAGGTAACTTCCAGCTTCCTAACTAATTCAGGCCTAGTAATTAGGTGAATAGTTAGGGTTCAACCCCAATTTCGCATAAGATTTCTCTGTTATTGAGCACCTAAGGGATTAGGGTTTAATGTTTAGGAATTAGTGTTATTCACCTAAGGAATTAGGGATTAACCATCTGTGAATTATCCTCTTGAGTCTGAAGCTTGATTGAACCTTAATTACATGTTTCTTGATGAAATTGTAAGCTGAAGTAATCCTAACCTATCTTCCATTAACCACTTTTCACATTTTATACTGCTTCTGAAAACACAAAAACATAGAAAATATAAAACAACAAAAACAGAATGAATTACATCTGCTTGCGTTGGTTCAGCTTGTATTAGTCCAAGATTACGGTAATTACCACAATCCTTGTAGGAACGATCAAATATATTACAAATTTAACGATTGGTGCGCTTGCCAAAAGAAAATAAATCCTCTGAGAGTCACACAATAAGTCGATAATAATTCAGGATTTTCACACCAAGTTAATGGCTCTGGATTTGTTGCATCAAGTTAATGGCCCGTTGCCGGGGATTGTTGAGTAATATTAACAATCCCTGGACCGGTACTAGACTGAACCGTTTAATTTTATTTTTGCATTTAGTAACTAGTTTAATTCTCGTTTGTAGTATAACAGTAGTCTGTGTAGTAGTATCAGTAGCTTTGAATTGTTCATGTTTAATAGTTGGTGTATGCAGTCAAGGAACAGAGGAGAACCTTTCTTCTTTGATCCTGATATTGATTTGTTAGAGCGTAAACTTAGAAAGGAGAAAAAGCAAAAAGAAATGGAATAGAGGAGAGTTACACTAGGTGACTACTCTAGGCCTACTGAAGAACGATCGTAATCTAGCATCCTTAGGCCTCCAATTGCAGCCAATAACTTTGAACTTAAACCGGCTTTGCTGCAGTTGGTTAGAAATGATCAATTCGGAGGAAGTGAGGTTGGGATCCAAATTTGCATCTAGCAACCTTCCTCCAAATCTGTGATACTGTGAAAATGAATGGTGTCCCTGAAGAGGCAATAAGACTGAGATTATTTCCTTTTTCTTTAAGGGACAGGGCTAAGGCTTGGTTGCAAAGCCAACCAAGAGGTAGTATATCTACTTGGGAGGATTTACAAAGAAAATTTCTGATTAAATATTTCCCTCCTTCCAAGTATGCCAAGTTACACACTGAAATCACTTGTTTCCAGCAGAGAGATGGTGAATCTATAATGGAAGCATGGGATAGGTATAAAGAGAGTTTAAGGAAATGTCCTCACCATAGGATTCCTGATGTACAGCAAGTTACCATATTCTATAATGGTGTAAGACCAGCAACTAGGGTCTTGATTGATGCCTCAGCTGGAGGTTCATTGACCACCAAAATAGTTGAAGAGGCTATAAAATTGATTGATGTAATGGCTTCAAATGAATGTTTAGTTAGTGAAAGGAGCCAAATCCCTAAGAGAGGGATATTAGAATTAGAAGCACAGGATGCTTATTTGGCTCAAAGTAAGTTGATGACTCAGGCTTTAGAGAAATTAAGTGTACAAATTTCAGAACTTCAAAAGCCTAGTCAAGTTTGTATGATGAGTTGTGATTTTTGTAGTGGAGATCATGAAAATGGCATGTGTGATCCAAATGTGCCTGTTGAGCAAGTGAATTACATGGGGCAGCAACAATTTAAAAGGAATTATTCCTCTAATTCCTTTAATCCTACCTATAAGAATCACCCCAATTTTTCATGGCAGAAAGGTCCACATTTGAATCAAAACATGCCATAAAATCAAATCACAAATAGACAACAATCTCTTCCCCTTCCCTCTAAAGGAAAATTTGAACTTGAGAATGTGCTATCTCAATTCATTCAGGCCACTCAGGCCAGCTTTAAAAATCAAGAAGCGTCCATTCAAAATGTATAAAATCAGGTTGGACAGCTGTCAAAACAATTAGCTGAGAGACAATCAGGCAATTTTCCTGGAGATACTGAGGTAAATCCTAGGGAACATTGCAAGGCAATAACTACTAGGAGTGGGAAAACTCTTCTCCCACCTCCAAGTCATGAAGTCAGTTTAGAAAAAGAAACAACCAAAGAAATAGAGCAGGAAAGTGAGCATGATGTTGATAAAACTGAAAATGAAATAGAATCAGAAATAGAAAAAGAAAGTTAAGTTCATCAAAAGAAAAAGAAAAAGATTGATTTGATCTTGGAGGAAGCTGTCAAGCTAACTCCTGAGAAACTAAGGAATGCTCCATTTCCACATAGATTTAAGAAACAGATAGAGGATCAAAAGTTTGCTAAGTTCTTGGATGTGTTTAAAAAGCTTCACATAAATATTCCCTTTGCTGAGGCATTACAAGAGATGCCTTCATATGCTAAATTCTTGAAAGAACTTTTGTCTAAGAAGAGAAAGCTTAAGGGAGATGAGATGATTTCTCTCAATCAAGAGTGCAGTGCAATTATTCAAAAGAAACTTCCTCAAAAGCTGGAAGATCCAGGCTCTTTTACAATACCTTGTGCAATAGGGGATGTTCATGTAGGAAGTGCTTTATGTGATCTAGGAGCTAGCATAAACCTCATGCCTTTGTCCTTAATGAGGAAATTAGGAATTAAT
Organism: Clitoria ternatea; assembly: GCA_037962975.1. NCBI lineage: Eukaryota > Viridiplantae > Streptophyta > Magnoliopsida > Fabales > Fabaceae > Clitoria > Clitoria ternatea. The sequence goes on along the minus strand of CM075672.1, from coordinate 38,422,306 downwards.
GACCTGTAACTAACTCGCATGTCTTTGTAGTTGGCTGATAGGTCTATCAAATATCCTCATGGGATGCTGAAAGATCTGTTAGTTAAGGTAGATAAGTTTATCTTTCCAACAAACTTTATAGTTTTTGATATGGAGGCTGATAGATAAATTCCTTTGATTTTAGGAAGACCCTTCTTAGCTACAGGTAGAGCTTTAATTGATGTAGAGAAGGGAAAACTCATGCTGAGAGTTCAAGAGGAGCAAGTAACTTTTAATGTTTTCAATGCTATGAAACATCCAGCTGAGAAGATGGATTGTTTTATGATTGAAGAAATTAAAAGTTATAAGACTCCTATGCTGTTGAGAACTAAAGAAGAGGTTTTACAAGCCTTTCTTGAGGATGATTTTGACTCTGAGACTGAGGAGTTAAATGACTCATATAATGAGTTGCTGAACCTACTAGAAGTATGTGAAGTAGGTGAATTAGAAAATGAAAAAAAAGGAAATTTGAATAATACTAAACTTGAGAAAGGTAAGGAAGTGTCTGAAGAAAAACATGATTTAAAACCTTTGCCTTCTCATTTGAAATATGTTTTCTTATGAGATAATGAATCATATCCTGTAATCATTAATGCTAAATTAAATGATGAGGATGTAGAAAAATTGATAAGGGTTTTAAGAGAACATGAATTTGCTATTGGTTGGAACATTTCTGATTTAAAGGGAATTAGTCCATCATTCTGTATGCATAAAATTTTGATGGAGGATGACTATTCCCCTATTGTTCAGCCACAAAGAAGATTAAACCCCATAATGAAAGAAGCTGTAAGGAAAGAGGTGGTTAAACTTCTTGATGCTGGGATCATCTATCCTATCTCGGACAGCGCTTGGATTAGTCCAGTCCAAGTGGTGCCTAAGAAAGGAGGGATGACCACTGTTAAAAATGAGGAAGGTAAAGTCATTGCCACTAGACTAACTATAGGTTAGAGAATGTGCATAGATTATAGAAGGCTTAATGACTCCACTAGAAAAGACCATTTTCCTTTGCCATTTGTAGACCAAATGCTTGAGAGGCTGTCAGGTCATGAGTATTATTGCTTCCTTGATGGATATTCTAGTTACAACCAAATTGTGGTTGATCCAAAAGATCAAGAGAAGACAGCCTTCACCTGTCCCTATGGAATCTATGCATATAGGCGCATGCCATTTAGTTTGTGCAATGCACCAGCAACCTTTCAAAGGTGTATGTTGGTAATTTTTGGGGACATGGTAGAGAAGTTCATTGAGGTGTTTATGGATGACTTCTCTGTGTTTGGAAATAGCTTTGATATATGCCTCAGCAACCTATCTAAGGTGCTAGTGAGATGCCAGGAGACTAATCTTGTCCTTAACTGGGAAAAGTGTTATTTTATGGTTAGAGGAAGGATAGTCCTTGGCCACAAAATCTCTGCTGAGGGCATTCAAGTAGATAGAGCCAAGATTGATATCATTGAAAAACTTCCTTCTCCAATCAATGTGAAAGGAGTGAGGAGTTTCTTAGGATGTGCTGGTTTTTATAGGAGATTTATTAAGGATTTTTTGAAAATAGCTAAGCCTTTGACTGATTTACTCGTGAAAGATCATGCTTTTGTTTTTGATGAAAACTGTGTAAAAGCTTTTGAAAATTTGAAACAAAGATTAATTTCAGCTCCAATCCTTGCAGCACCTAATTGGTCTTTACCATTTGAACTAATGTGTGATGCAAGTGACTTTGCTATAGGAGCTGTGTTAGAACAACAGAAAGAAAAACTAACACATGTCATTTATTATGCTAGCAAAGTATTGAATGAGAATCAAATAAACTACACCACCACTGAAAAAGAAATGCTTGCTGTGGTGTATGCATTTGACAAATTTAGAGCTTACTTGATTGGTGCTAAGGTCATTGTGTATACAGATCATTCAGCAATCAAGTACTTGCTAGCTAAAAAAGAATCAAAGCCAAGGTTGATCAGGTGGGTTCTTTTACTCCAAGAGTTTAATTTGGAAATAAGAGATAAAAAGGTAGTGGAGAACTCAGTGGCTGATTAACTCTCTCGTCTGGAGGGTGAATCTGATTCTATCTTGATTAAAGAGGAATTCCTAGATGAGAGGCTGATGGCAATTCTCACAGGGCCATGGTATGCCGATATGGCTAACTTTAAAAGTTCCTCTGTGGTACTAGAAGGGTGGACATCCCAAATGAAGAAAAAATTCTTTCATGACAGTAAAAATTTTCTATAGGATGATCTATTTCTTTATAAGATAGGAGTATATGGAATTATCAGGAGATGTGTGCCTGAATCAGAGCAAGAAAGACTCTTATGGCACTGCCATGACTCCTATTATGGAGAACACCATGGTGCCTCCAGAACAGCAGCAAAAGTTTTGTAATGTGGCTTTTATTGGCCAACAGTTTTTTAGGATGCTAAAGTATATGTGTAAAGGTGTGATAAGTGTCAAAGAAGTGGAGGCCTCTCTGCTAAGGCTGGCATGCCTTTGACAAATATTTTAGTTGTGGAGTTATTTGATGTTTGGGGAATCGACTTCATGGGACCTTTCCCAAAGTCATTCTCCAATGAATATATCCTTGTTGCTGTGGATTATGTCTCCAAGTGGGTGGAGGCAATCCCTACCAGAACCAATGATGCACATGTGGTGCTTAGGTTTATAAAGAAGAATATTTTCTCTAGATTTGGAGTCCCTAGAGTCCTCATTAGTGATGGAGGGTCACATTTCTGCAATAAAATCATGGAAAAAGCCCTGAGACACTATGAGGTACTGCATAAGGTGTCCACTCTATACCATCCACAAACTTATGGACAAGTTGAGTTGTCTAATAGAGAAATTAAGAGAATATTAGAGAAAATAGTAGGGAAGTCTAGCAAGGATTGGTTTGTGAGATTGAATGATGCATTGTGGGCCTATAGGACAACATTTAAAACTCTAATTGGCATGTCTCCTTATCAGTTGGTATATGGTAAGGCTTGCCATCTCCCTGTGGAGTTAGAACATAAGGCATGGTGGGCCACAAAGCTATTAAATATGGACTTTGACCAATCTCAAGAGGAAAGAGTTCTAAAACTCCATGAACTTGAGGAGTTCAGGCTCAATGCTTATCAGAGTGCCTCAATTTATAAGGAGAAAACTAAGAAGTGGCATGATAAGTGGGTAAATAGAAAAGAGTTTCAAAAAGATGATAAGGTCTTATTGTTTAATTCTAGGCTGAGACTCTTTCCAGGAAAATTCAGATCTAAATGGTCTGGACCTTTTATTGTGAATAAGATATTCCCTCATGGTGCGATTGAGTTAAAAGAACCAGCCACTAATAGATCTTTTAAGGTGAATGGCCAGAGACTCAAACTTTACTTTGGAGGAAAGTTTGATAGGCAGAAAACCTCCATGCTATTGCAGGCATATTCTTAGATGTCAGAAGGTCAAGCTAGTGACCTTAAAGAAGCGCTTTAGAGAGGCAACCTATAATTTGATTGTTGCATTTTGTGTTTTGTGTTGGAAACAATAAATGAAAACTAAAATTTTTGATCAAGGTGTGAATAATCTTGTAAAATTTTTGAATAAAGTTTGAGCGTTCATACACTCAATTTCCAGTGTACCTACATGTAAATCCATTAGCTAGAATTAGAATCAGGTACCCCTGGCATTTGAGCAAGCTTTGATGCGTTTAAGCGTGATCTTAAGCTAAGTGTCTGGCGCTTGAGCGTGGGCTCTAACGCCTAAGCATGACCTTGTGTAAGCCTGGTGCCTGAGTGAATTTATGTGTGCTTAAGCGCATGGCAAGCGTGAACCAAGCGTGATTAAGCACACTTTAAGCGTGATTGTGAAGGAAGTTAGTGGCGCTTGAGCGCCCACTTAATCATGAACCAGCGTGAATTGCACGCTTAAGCTTGATCTTCCATGCTTGAGCGTGGGGCCTTAAAAAATTTGCGGGCTTGAGCGCAACCCATTTCAGCGTGCCTCCTGGAGCGTGGTGCAGCTTGAGCGTAATTATTCATGCCTTGAGCGTGACCCTGTAGGTTGAGGTGCGCTTGAGCTAGGAGCATCACGCTTAAGCGTTATTGTGATGTGCATGGCTCTGATGTGTATTACGCTTAAGTGAAGCCATAACAAGATTAAGCGAGAATGAGCCTGCACCAAACTATTACATATTATGCATTGTGTGCTTCAGCGTACAATGCTCACACCTGAACGTGAGCTCTCTTGCAAGTCACCGATTCTCACGCTTGAGTTTGAAATTGCCTCGCTTGAGCGTGCTCGGGGTTGAGGAAGTTGAACGTTAATTGTTTCAAGTTTGTCGCTTGAGCATGATTACTCCATGCTTGAGCGTGATTCCTGTAATTGGCCTTGCGCTTGAGCGAGTAAATTCACGCTTAAGCGTAAACGTTCCTGCACTTAACCTCTCACTGTTTCATGCCTTGCGCTTGAGCGAACACTGTAGCGCTTAAGCGTGAGCCTTAGATTTGTGGTATATACCTCCACGCTTAAGCGTGGTAACTATCCGCTTGAGCGTGCTCGGGGTTGAGAGAGTTAAGATCTTACTGTTCAAACTTGTCGCCTGAGTGTGGTCCCTTAGCGCTTGAGCGTGCCCATGTTACTTTCTTTTCGCTTAAGCGAATAATGGGTCGCTTGAGCGTGATTCATACCTGATGCTACTTGTGTGTTTTAATTTGGGTGTTTATACGCTCAAGGTTCAGCGTACCTACGCGTACTTCAGGTATTGGGCTCAACAGTATAAAACCCTCTCAGTGTACAAACCCTAACTCTTTACATTGGAGCCTTGGGTTTTGAAGAGGAAAAGACACAGTCTCTGATTTCTTTGAAAGGTACCATCTTTTCAGTTTTTACTTTTACTTTATAGTTAGAATTATTGTAGTTCACTGTTTCAATTTCAAATTTCTTTCATGCATCATATCTGTTCATCTTACATTTTCATTTTGTTGTGGTTTTACTGTTTGTATATATGTATCCATTTAGGCATTATAAATACCATCTTTAACACTCACCATGATCAGAAGATCGCAAAGACTTTGTAGAAAACCTGAAAAAAGTGTTGAAATAGAAAATGTGAAAGAAGCCTAAAAAGAGAAAGGAAAAGGGGTGGCTACTATCAGTATCCCTGATTCTCCATCAACTAAAAGGAGTAAAAGTCTCAGACAGATAAGGGTTTTGATGGGTTTAGGTTTAGAGATTCAAAGGCCTCCCAAGATTATGAGAATAAGTTCAAACATAGGGGAGTAATAAGGGATAGAGCTCTGGTCCTTGATGAAGAAAATTGTTCTGATTTTAATGTAAAAGCTGCTATGATTGAAAGGGGATGACAGTTCTTTAATGAGAATTTAGGTAATGATTACCGGGAACTCACTAGAGAATTCTATGCCAATCTGAGGACTCATTCTATGAAGATAAGTTTCCTTTTTCTTCCTTCTTGAGATGAGTCACCATTCCTCTAACTGGTCACATATTGAATAAGCTTTTGAAAGTACCTATATTGGATGAGGAAGGATATCACTACACTTGGAAAGTAGATATCTTTTATAGGGCTGAAAATGAAAATCTTAGGAAAGAAATTTTAGAGGAATGCTGTGAACAAGGAGCTGCATATATAACAAAGGTTAATGGTGCACCAAAAAGTGTCAGGAAGAATTGTTTGAATCATCTTTCCCTTTTATGGTGCCACTATGTCCTTTCATCCCTACAACCTATGGCTCATTCTACTGAGATTACCATTAAGAGGTTGGTGTTGATTTACTGTTTAATGAGAGGCCTGTATGTTAATCTGGGTGAGTTAATACTGGAGGAGATGATGAAAAACCTTGAAAAAAATCTCTAATTGCCATATTGCTCTGTTATCACTTTGTTGGCCAAAAAGAATCAGGTTAGGTTTAATTATAAAGAATTGACAAAGGTAAAGCCTGAGAGGATTATGGACAAGCATTGGGCGATAGACCACACTGACCATTTTATGCCTCAAGAGTCAAAGCGTCCCAGACAACCTAAACCAATATCTTTTGCATCACCCCCAACAGGAGCAGGTACTTCTTCTGATATTCCATGGTAATGCAGGAACTTCAGGTTATGAAGAAAATGCAGCTAGGAACCTATGATCTGGTCCTGAACCATGACCTCATGCTGAGAAAGATTGCCATCACATTGAATGTGGATCACACTAAAGAAATGGGAGCTCCACCTGATAGAGATTTATGGTTGACTTCCATTGGATTCACCATTCCCCCTGATGACACACACTTAGCAGCTGAATTTCCACCCTACCCTGAGCAAGATAATGATGAGTCTATGAATGAAGAAAATGAAGAAGAGGATGACTGATCTTTTACTTTGTTTATGTGTTAGTTTGCTATTTTCAAGTTGTAATGACTTTGTTTAAATAGTCTCTTGAACAATGTATTTTCTTTTTAGTGTAATGGAACTTTATTTCTATGTTAAGTTGTTTGTTGTTATTTCTTTTCTGAATTGTATTATTAAGTTCATGCACACCATTCCTCACCATTCACTGCCATTCAGGTAAAAAGGGAAGTAATCTATCCTTTCGTCTCATCGATTAATAAACTATGTTAATTATGTTTAATTTAGAATCCATCTTAATAATTTAAAGTTTACTGATTCTCAGGCTTTAATTGGATAAATTAATTGATTTGCATTGCTTGATTCATGATCCATGTCCATAACTATTTTCAATCCTGTATTATTTGTTTATTCATTGTGCTAGTTAGCAATCTGAGTTATAATCTTGCATTAAGTTTGGGGACATGATTGGCTGATTACCTGTTAGTTACTAGCTTTTGAGCCTTTATTAATTCTTTTCTGAGTGTGCTTGCATTATTGCTTAGTGACACAAAATTTGCTTCGGTACTTGCTAAATGATTGTATGTTTGCTAATTGGAAATGATGAAGGCCTTCTTTGTTAATTTAGCCAGGGCCAAATTTAGCCATCCCAACTATTATTAATTATCCTTTGACCTAACAATTAGATTTTGAGCTTGAGACCCTTTCATTCTGATTATGTACCTAACTTTATAAGCCAATTTATCTGAGAAAAACCAAGTGAATTATCCCTGGATGTTCCACTGATGGACTGCTGAGTCTTATCTTATTGCTAGGGACTAGTAAGTTCTAAGTTTGGGGATGAAGAATGTGCCTAACAGCAATTAAAGGACACACTCTGACCTTAATTATAGATGAGGATTTTGAAAAATGAAAAAAGAAAAAAAATGGAAGGAAGAATAGCAAAAGCAAAAGAAAAGTGAAAAATCAACAAAGAAGAAGGTGCAAAGCACCACAAGAAAAAAAATGGTATTAAAGAAAAAAATTTGAAAAAAATGGAAGAAAAGAAAGAAAGAAAGAGTCCAAAGGACTGAAAGAGAAGAAGGTGCAAAGCAACCCTTCATCTAAAAATAATGAAAGCAAGAGAGCTAGTTAGTAAAGGCATTTAAGATTGAGGCAAGGCATCAGTGGACACATCTTTTAACCCAACATTGACTAGAAAAACAAAAATAGAGCCTGTAGCCTAACCCCATTACAAGCTTAAAAAGCCCTTACTGATCCAATTATGCTAGCATATGTCATGATGTTTATAACTTTTGCAAGCCTATGTTGATCTAACAATTATGCAGGTGATGAGTGCATGCAATTACCCTATACACTGAGAGAAGAGTGAAACACTAATCTAGTGAGGAAGTATCACCAACTTGTTCCCAAAGGAGGTGTGAGTTATTATATTTTCAGAATTTGCAAAAAGAAAGCATGAAAGGTATTCAATAATTATGGTATGAATTAAGTTAAGGAAAGGCTAATTGACTTGAGTAAATGCAATTGATTTAATTAATCTGAGTTTTTCCTTGAGGACAAGCAAGTTTTAAGTTTAGGGATGTGATAAGTCTTGAAAAGACTTAATAATTTCACATTTAATTTAACTTAATCCATTAAATATTATTTAGTTTGGCACTATTATTTAATAAATTGTCAATAATTCTTATTTTATTTATTTATTTCAAAAGTGTTTAATTTATGCAAAAAAATGATTAAAAATAATATTTAGTTAAGGAAATTTGTTTATTTATAAATTCACTAACCCAGCGTACATACGCTGGGCATTTATTTGTTTGCATGTGTAGGTGCAGTTCACGCTCAAGCTTGAAAGCTTCACGCTTAAGTTTGAAATCCATGCAATCTACGTACAAAGAGAGAAAAGAAAACACGATCACGCTCAAGCGAGCATCACTCACGCTCAAGCGTGACTTCACCACAACACCCACGCCCAAGCGTCCCATATTCACGCTCAAGCGTGAAGATACAGAGGCGGTGAATATATCGATTGCGCTCAAGCGCGAGTCCTTCACGCTTAAGCATGAAGGTGGTTAATTAACCTGCTGTTTTCCCTCTAATTAAAGCACTGCACCATTGCTGTTTCTATTTTTCTGTTGTACTGTAGTAACTTAAGTACTGCGTTGTAATTATTTATTTATTTGTAATTATGTATTTAGATTAGTCAGTTTAATTGTTAATTAAGTTTCCTTTGTAATTAATTAAGTTAGTTAGTTAGTTAGATGCCGATATATATATTTGTACACACTCTGTAAAGTGTGGAGAGGCAGAGTACAGAAGAAGAACACGATTCATTTTTCCATTTCCAATCTCTCTCTAATTCCTTTCTCTCTCTAAATTCTCTCATCCATGTCTCTTCACATTCCTTTGTCAGAATCCATTTCCATGGGTTTCTAAACCCCTAGGGTTGGGATTACGAAGGCTTGTAATGAATTCTTGAAGGTGTATTGAGGAAGTCAACTTCTGATTCATGAGGAGAACAAGCTGAGGAGTGGAGTTCCATTGCTGGATTGACAAATCCAGATCTGATGAAGAATCTCACCAGTGAGGAATCATGGTTGAGGCTTAGGTAACTTCCAGCTTCCTAACTAATTCAGGCCTAGTAATTAGGTGAATAGTTAGGGTTCAACCCCCAATTTCATATTAGATTTCTCTGTTATTGAGCACCTAAGGGATTAGGGTTTAATGTTTAGGAATTAGTGTTATTCACCTAAGGAATTAGGTTTAACCATCTATGAATTGTCCTCTTGAGTCTGAAGCTTGATTGAACCTTAATTGCATGTTTCTTGATGAAATTGTAAGCTGAAGTAATCCTAACCTATCTTCCATTAACCACTTTTCACATTTTATACTGCTTTTGATAACACAAAAACATAGAAAATATAAAACAACAAAAACAAAATGAATTACATCTGCTTGTGTTGGTTCAGCTTGTATTAGTCCAAGATTGCGGTAATTACCACAATCCCTATGGGAACGATCAAATATATTACAAATTTAACGATTGGTGCGCTTGCCAAAAGAAAATAAATCCTCTGAGAGTCACATAATAAGTCGATAATAATTTAGGATTTTCACACCAAGTTAATGGCTCCGGATTTGTTGCATCACATACACCTTTGAAAGGTCACAGGTGCGTAACACAAGTCAAATGGCATCCTCCTATATGCATATGTCCCATAGGGACAAGTGAAAGTGGTTTTCTCTTGATCAAATAGGTGGATGGGGCTTTGATGAAAACCAGAGTACCCATCCAAATAACAGAAATAAGAATGCTTAGCAAGCCTCTCAAGCATTTGATCAATGAAAGGAAGAGGGAAATGATCCTTCTTAGTGGTGCTATTAAATTTTCTATAGTCAATACACATGCGCCACCTAGAAACTATCCTAGTAGAAATCAATTCTTGTTTTTCAGATTTCACAATAGTTATTCTCCCCTTCTTAGGCACCACATGTACTGGACTTACCCATTTGCTACTAGCAATGGGATATATGACGCCAGCATCTAACAATTTCAGGATTTCTTTCTTAACCACTTCCTGCATTTTAGGATTTAGTCTCCTGAGTGGTTCTACTGTGGGCCTACTTTCATCTTTTACAGTGATCCTGTGCATGAAAAATGAAGGGCTAATCCCTTAATGTCATCCATGGTATACCCAATAACCTTCCTATACAACCTAAGCTATTTTAGGAGTTTTTTAGTTTCCACAGCATTCAGTTCAGCACTCACAATCACAGGATATGTAGAGTTCGGGCCAAGGAATTCATACCTCAATAAAGCCGGTAAAGGCTTCAATTCTACTTGGGGACCAACCACTTTATCATGCATGACTTCAGTATCATACCTTGGTGGGACTTCTCCTTCAGAGCAACTTGGTGTTCCTGCAGGCTCAATCAAGAAAACATATTCAAGTGGTTCATCAGGAAGGGTTTCTTCCTTCACCACTTGGTCAGCACAATCCACACTATAACAAACATCATCATTAAAAGGTTTCTTTAAAACATTTTTCAAGTTAAAATCAACCTTTTGGTCCCCAACAGTTAGAGATAATTTCCCATTTTTAACATCTATTACAGCACCCGTGGTTGCTAAAAATGGCCTGCCTAGAATAATAGGGATCATAGAATCCTCATCCATTTCCAAAACAACAAAGTCAACAGGAACGAAAAATTTACCTAATTTAATAGGCACATCTTCTAAAATATCTACAGGATATTTAAAAGATCTATTTGCTAATTGCAATGACATCCTAGTAGGTTTAAGTTCACCCAATCCCAATTTCTCAGCAATTGACAATTGCATTAAGCTAACGCTAGCTCCTAAGTCACATAGGGCTCTATCAATGGCCATGTCACCAATCACACAAGGGATAGAAAAACTACCTGGATCCTGAAGCTTGGGTGGTAGCTTCTTTTGGATCAATGCACTACACTTCTCAGTAAGTGCTACAGTTCCATCCTCCTCTAATTTCCTCTTATTGGACAAAATGTCCTTCAAGAACTTTGCGTAAGTGGGCATCTGCTGCAAGGCATCAGTGAAAGGAACATTAATGTATTCTTTTTTCAGAACCTCAAGGAACTTACCAAACTGTTTATCCAACTTGGCCTTAGCCAAACGCTGAGGGAATGGAACAGGAGGCTGATAAGGTTTCACCTTCTCCTTCTTTTCAATCTGTTCTTCCTCCTCTATTATCGGATGAGAAAGAGACTCTTCCCCTTTCTTCTCTTTCTTGGCCTCCCCTTCAGTCATCCCAACCGGACCATCATACTGTGTACCACTCCTAAGAGTGATAGCCATGGTATGATTAGATGGTCCTATTTTGGGCTTTCCATGAAAAGTTCCTGGCTTTCTTGTTGAAGATGAGGCTTGTTGAGCAATTTGATTCTCCAACATCTTATTATGAGTGGCAAGAGAGTCCACCTTGGAGGTTAACTTCTTGATAGCTTCGGAGAACTCATCATTTTACTTAATTTGAGTGGTCATAAATGTCTTCATCAAGGACTCCAATTTTGATTTTTGTGGAGCATAGGGTCCTTGTTGTGTCCTGAAGTTATTCTGGTTGCCTTGATTTCCTTGAAATGGTGGAGGTCTATATTGGAATCCTGGTGGGCCTTATTGTCTGTAATTATTCCCAAAATTTCCACCATAGCTCCCAATAGCATCCACTTGTTGCATTTCGACCTTGGGGCCTTGGGATACACCAAGTTGACAACCTGTTGTGCTATGACTTGTAACTCCACATAATTCACAAACCACATTAGAAGCACCTGTTCCAAACTTATCAAATTTAATAGACAGAGCTTCTACCTTAGCAGTAAGAAGGGAAATAGCATCTAAAGAATACTTACCTGGAGTTTTTAATGGTAAACTCCTTTCAGATGATCACTGGTAGGTGTTTTGTGCCACCTCTTCTATAAGATTATACCCCTCCTCCATATTCTTGCTCATAAAAGCACCGCCAGCTGCAGTATCTAATGTAACCCTTTGGGTCGGGGTCAAACCATTATAGAAGATGTGGACCATCAACCATCTTTCCACTCCATGGTGTGGGCATTCTCGAAGCAACTCTTTATACCTCTCCCATGCATCATACAATGTCTCATCATCTTTCTGGGTGAAAGTGATGATCTGCTTCCTCAATTGGTCTATTTTGTTCTGTGGATAATATTTGTTGAGGAAGGCATGAGATAGCTGCTCCCAAGTAGTGATCGATCCCTCTAGAAGTGAATACAACCATGCTCTAGCCTTATCCCGCAAAGAGAATGGGAAAAGTCAGAGCCAGATTGCATCACTTGAGATACCATTCACCTTGAGTGTATCACAGTACTTGAGGAAAATTTGGAGGTGCAGATTTGGATCATCGGATAGAAAACCTCCAAATTGGTTTTGTTGGACCATTGAGAGCAAGGAGGGTTTCAATTCAAAGTTGTTAGCCTCAATGGTTGCCCTTGTGATGCTAGGCCTCCTACCAATTGCATTGGGTGTAACAAAATCACGAAGGGCTCAATTATCAGGATTGTCCATTGGCTCTTCGGTATTCGAACTCGAAGCTTGTTGCTTGCTTGGTTCAAGATGCTTCTGAAGTGCTCTGATCTTCCTTAGAGTTCGTTCAATTTCAGGGTCGAAGATGTGTTCAAAGCTGGAACACCTTCCCATAAAGGGACCTGTACAATCCACAAAAACACAAATACCAAAGCGTAATTCTGCAAAAAAAAAGATAAAAAATAAAAGCCACAAACCAGAAAAATTATGCAAAAAAATAAAATAAAAATAAAGAGTCTAATCTAATCAAAAACACTACTTAGCCAATATTGGGGGAAACACAATCCCCGGCAACGGCGCCAAAAACTTGATAGCCAATCGCAAGTTCATGGGGTATCGCGTAATAAAAAGTTATCGTTCCCACAAGGATTGTGCCCAAGTACCAGCTCACAGTGATTTAATTATTTAGACAATTCATTTTAGAGTAAAAGATGCAGTAAAATTAACCAAGAACTAAAGACTATGGGTAGAAAACTAAAATCGAAATCCTTCTGTTAAAATCAAGATGAAAAAGGATCTTGGGAATCAGTAGGTTCCTATGCCATGTACCAAATCTAAAATTACCCTTTTTCTTTGTTATTCAATTTCTGTTCCTAAGGCGGATTTCCCTTAGCTAATTAGTGAATTCCTCTCGAAACCTCACTAACATACCTAATTATCAAAGAACCGCGTTCAATTTGTTAATTAGATCCTTTAGGCTCTATAAAAATCCCATTATTCCTCAAAGAGCTTTGCTTACTTTCGTAACCCAAATCCCTAGGTTCAATTTCATGCGTTCTAACGATATGCCAATCTCTCAATCATCCATATTGTTTAAATTCATCTAACCTTATTTCTAAGTAATTAGAAGCAATAAGATCTCATGAAATTGAATAGAAATCAGAAATCCAATAACCAAAGAAAATAGAGTAACCTAATTTGATACATACATATTTTCCCCAAAATCCCAAGATTAGGAAATTAGTTCCTCATGGAAGAGGTTACCAATCCACGAGTTATAAAAATTTGTCCCATCATTCAGAAAATAAGGATTACAAACAAAGGATTAAAGGTAGAAGAAGAAGTTCTTACTTCTAATCTCTTGCTCCAAGCTTGAACCCTTGATCTTCCCTCTTGTTTCCTTTTTCCAACTCTTCAACAAGAATCCTCAAACTTTTCGCCTCAAAACTGTCTTCCCGTTCTCTCTCTCCAGATCCCCTTTTGTTCTGCCCACTCACTCCACTTAAAATTTGGTGAAAACCAAAAGTAATTGCTGTAGCGTGTGAAATCCACTGGCAGTGGATCGCACTGTGTTTCACCCGAATGAAATTAATTAAGAAAACTGGGCAGAAACCACTGGCAGTGGGAAAATCCATGGCCAGTGGGTTTTTTGGTAGTGTAATCCACGGCCAGTGGGAATTCCCACTGGCAGTGGTTTTCTCTGGCCCAATTTTCCTTCTTTTCTCAGTGTGATCCACGGCCAGTGGGAATTCCCACTGGCAGTGGTTTCCTCTGTGTCTTGGAAAACATGCAATTTCAAGGTGTTTTTGGGTTTTGGAGCATTTTCTTTGGTATATTCCCCTTCCATTGTTGGCTTAACTTCAATTTTGGATCTTGGACAAGCTCAAACTCTTCTTAGTTGCATCATCCTATTCAAAATCTTCCAAATCCTTTGCTAGTAGACTTATTCAATGAAGGTTTCTGCAAAAACAACTACCCAAGTAACATGTGTGGAAGTAAAAGAATAACCATGGCAACTAAGGAAAAATAAGGTGAAAATAAACTAAAATTAAGACTAAATGGACCCTAAAATAAATGCAAACTAGACTCTTATCACTCACTTAAAAATAACATCTATATGAAACTCCCCGAAGGATTTAATTTGCCTGAAGCATATAAAATGAATCCTAGAGAAAATTATTCAATTAAATTGAATAAATCTCTTTACGGACTGAAACAATCTGGGCGTATGTGGTATAATTGTCTCAGTGAATATTTGTTGAAAGAAGGGTATAAAAATGACCCGATTTGTCCATGTGTTTTTATGAAAAGATTCGAAAAAGAGTTCGTTATAATTGCTATTTATGTGGATGATTTAAACATCATCGGAACTCCTAAAGAGCTTTCAAAGGCTGTAAATTGCTTGAAAAAGGAATTTGAGATGAAAGATTTGGGAAAAACAAAGTTTTGTCTTGGATTACAATTAGAATATTTAAAGGAAAGAATCTTAATGCACCAGAAGACTTATATTGAAAAGGTGCTAAAGCGGTTTTATATGGACAAATCACACCCATTGAGTAGTCCAATGGTTGTAAGGTCACTTGAAGTGAGCAAAGATCCTTTTCGACCTCAAGAGAAAAATAAAGAACTACTTGGTCCTGAAGTACCATATCTCAGTGCAATTGGTACACTAATGTATTTTGCTAGTCATACACGACCTAATATATCATTTGTTGTCAATTTGTTAGCAAGACATAGTTCTTTACCCACAAAAGGCATTAGAATAGGATTAAGCACATATTTTGTTACCTTAGAGGTACAATGGACATGAGTTTATTTTTCCCATATGTATCTAAGGCAAACCTAATTGGTTATACAGATGCGGGGTATTTGTCTGATCCTCATAATGGTCGATCACAAATAGGATATTTGTTCACATGTGGTGGTACAACAATTTCATGAAGATCCATAAAATAAATGATCACAGCAACATCATCTAATTATTCTAAAATTCTAGCATTACATGAAGCAAGTTGAGAATGTGTTTGGTTGAGGTCTATGATTCAACATATTCAAGAAACTTGTGGCTTACATGACGGAAAATTACCACCAACAATCTTATGTGAAGATAATGCAGCTTGTATCTCCCAGTTAAAGGAGGGTTATATTAAAGGAGATAGAACAAAACATATTTCACCAAAATTTTTCTTTACTCATGATCTCATAAAGAATGGTGAAATAAATGTCCAACAAGTCTGATCATGTGAAAATTTAGCAGATATTTTTACAAAATCATTACCAACCAAAGTCTTTGAGCAACTAGTACAGAAGATTGGTCTTCGACGATTACATAAATATTCTGATGAGGGGGAGAATTAAATACTTGACATTTAATTATTTAATTACTTTGTAAAGAATGTTGTACTCTTTTTCCTTCACTAGGTTTTTATCCCACTGGGTTTTTCCTAGTAAGGTTTTAACGAGGCACATTCTAAAATATGGACATCCAAGGGGGAGTATTATGAATATTTATATGATAATAGATGTCCACTTGTAGTTTGCATTTGCCTATAAAAGGGTGATTTTGCTCAGAGGAATGAGAAGCACTTTTGCTGTATTCCCTGCTTCCTTCTTCTTTACTGCATTCTCTGTTTCTGATTCCTTATAGCATTTTCTCTAAAATAGTTTAAATTCTTAGTTATTTTATAACATCTTAAAACATGTAGCGGCAATATAAAACTATAGAGTGGGCTCTTACCATGGTGACACTAAGAATATCTACCTGGTGGTGTTTTATGGTATCGTCATCTTCTATTTAATTTGTACTAAGCATGTGTATAGATAATTTGGTGATGAACAATTATATCTTAAATAATTTGGAGCTTTACTCTATAATATAATTGGGGTCAAATTTAGTAAAACTAATTTTTTATATATAATAATCATATTCGAAGGAAGGTTGCCTGTACTTATTTACACAAACGTGTGTAAGGGATTCAAAATAATTGTTAAAAATTAATTTGAAAATAAACTTATCTTAAATTCATAGCACTCTTGAAAGCTAGATAAAACTAGAAGTCAACTTATGCAGATGCATTTGCAACAAATAAAAGTTGACGATGGTATGTGTCAACAATAGGTGACTTTTAAAGTCTTAATTACATATATCTTACCCAACATTGCCTTCTTAAAACATAAGAACATAGAAACACCATGCAATTTGATATCAATTTTCCATACCACAACAAACAAAGAGAAAAGAAGTTAGGACTAAAAATTTCATCATATAAACATGTATAAATATACCTGCAATAGTATTTTATTGAAAATAATAATAATTTTTTAAAGCCAAAAGGATATTATGTGTATTAAATAACAAATGAGTTCAAGATTGACGTGTTACTGTCGTGGTCCCGTCAAATTAGTACATTAAAATTAATTAATGTAGTACTAGGGTGTTAACCTAGGTCGTTCTCTCGAAGATCAACATAAAAATTTAGGAAAATCAAGTTTAAAATTAATTTTTACAAACAAAAGTTCAACACACATACAAATACATTTGGGGGGGTTTGTTTGATTGTCACAGAAATTTAAAACAACAAAAAAATAAAACTTAGAACGATAAATAACAAACAATTGATTTTTCTTGGAGTATTGTAATTAGATTTATCCTTGGTTCACAAAAGATGATTTGTACACTTTCATTACTGTTAATTTCTTAGCTCAATTTTAATTAATCAACTAAGCGTCTTTTTCAATTCACAATTCCTTTACTTTGATTTAAAAATGAATATTTTAATCAAGCATCCTAATTAAGTAAAAGGAGTCAAGATCGTAAAATCTAGAAATTATTGAGCATATATAAGAACATCGCCTACATACATAATCTATTCTCAAATTATGGAATTAAGCAAACCATAATAATTAAAAGTGATTATGAAAATATTCATTAAGCATGCATACTTTATTAATCCATTTTAATAAAAATCTTATTTTATTCCATTTGTATAGTTAAATCGATTAAGCATACAAATTTAATTAAACAGAATGAAATTAAATAAGCAGAGTAAGATTATGAAGAAATCAACAATAATAAAAGCATACTATATTAAAAACAAGAACCTCAAAATTATATTACAATATTCTCCAAGAAAATCAATCTAGGGGTTTTAGCCCTCCATAATTAAAACAAACTAAAAATAAAAATAACCGAACCCAGAATTACAACGGAGGAGGTGGAAGAAATCCTCTAGAGAAAAGCCTCTGATGCTTGAAGAAAGAAAGGAAGAATGAATTGAAGGGGTGATGAGAAGCGTGGTTTCCCTTTCTATTTATAGGCGAAGCGAAGGAAACAACGAGCGAAAAACATGGGATCAGTGGAATCTTTTAACGAAGAAAACCTGTAATGTTGTTTCCACTTCCTTATATTACATAATGGCGTTTCCACTAGAGGAATCGATTCCTAAAAGTACATGAATCGATTCCTTTAGGCAAAAACTGGGTAAATTCCACGCATGAATCGATTCCTAAGGGGTGGGAATCGATTCCCAACACATGAATCGATTCTTGGGGTTGGGAATCGATTCCCAGGTGTATGAATCGATTCCCAGGCCATTTTTAATGTATGAATCGATTCATGTCAGTGGGGAATCGATTCATGGCCTTCATTTTCACTTCCTGGGCCTTTTTTTATATAGGAATCGATTCATGGATGCTGGGAATTGATTCCTGGCCTTGTTCTTCACTTATTTTCTGCTTTATTGACTCTTTTTGAACATGTAATCATTTGGGTTTTCTTCCTCTTGATTCCTGGTCAATCTTTTCTAATTACAAGCTCAATCATTCACTACAAAATAAGAGAAATAAAGATTTCATTATTTCCATTAAAAATCAATCCTTAATTCATTTTAAAATTAAATATAAAATAAAGCTCAAATGATGAAAAGATGTTAAAATACAATATATTACACAATAGGTGATGACAAATTATACACATTTAAAGTGAGGAATTAAGGTTAAATAATGTATTATCAAATACCCCCACACTTACTCTTTTGCACTCCTAGGCAAAATCAAAATAAAAACAAGTTTTACAATTTATTAAAAACATTTAAGTTGAAAACAATAACACACAGAATTGGCATGTTTGTCATGAAATCTTAGGAACATACAAAAAAACAAGAGTTATCTAACATGTAGAATACAGAGCATCAAGATATGTATAAAAATCATCCAAACACTTAGGCATATGAGAATTAAATCAAATTGAAAAGAAAATCATGAATGACAGAACCTTACAAGACATACTCTCAACTCTCAAGTGTTTTGGGTTTGTGTATATGCTCAAAATATTTTCCTGAAAAATAGACAGTCCCATAAATTTGGCAAGTTTCTCAATTCCACAATCAACACAAATGCATGTATAGATCAACAGGGCTTTTCACAGTTGTAATGTGGCCAAGGTATAATTGGGTGGTAAAATTTTGGAAAATAAGTTTAGATACCAAAAAGAATGATGGAGCAATTAATTTAACAGGTAAGCATGAGGATATAACACTTGTGTTCCATTTTCTTTTAGTCGCAATCATCAAAATTTTTCATTTAGTCATCATTTTTTCATTGTATTTTTCTTATGCGATTACATAATACTTAAACCAAAAGTTGGGACTCCTTTTAGCACACCCCCACACTTATTTGAATGTCTGTTTTTGACTTGATTCCAAAGCTTTAATATATTCCTTAAGGTAGGTATATTTTTGGTTTTTTTCATCCATGGCTTATTTGAGCTGCAACAAAGAAATGGTTAAATAGGCTCAAAAGGGCTAGTAAAAGATGATTTAATCATGGTAGGCTTATATGGCTAGTGGCACAATTGAACAAAATGCCTGTATCCTTTCAAATATATTCATGAGTTTCAAGTATCATCATGAAACAAGACAAAGATTGAGATGTAAGCATCTAGGAATAAATCACACATGAAAGAATTAAGATGGTATAAAGTAATCCATCAAATTTTTAAGGCTCAAAAATCTCACAAGGCATAATTCTATCATATATGATCATCTCTCAATTATCATGTCATTCTCAACATACCAAAAATGCTTGAGTTCAAATTATAACATATCATTAAGCTCATATCAAACATGAAATAAATTACCTGTTACTCATGCATATCCTAAAATTCCAATAAAACATGACATTTTAAAATAAAAAACACACAAAATCTTTATTTTTTAATTTTTTTTAAAAAATAGTCATACAAAAATAATCACAAATTCACACAACAAAAATAACACACAAGAATAATCCCACCCCCATACTTAAATCATACATTGTCCTCAATGTAAGACAAAGCATACAAAAAAGACAATAAAATGAAAAAGTAAAAAGATGGTTAAGAAAAAATCCCTCAAGGGGGATCAAGAAGTGGTTCCCCCAAAGTATGATCCTCCATTGTGACATCTACAAGTGAAGGATTTTCATGGAATGGCTTCAAGTGTTGTCCATTAACCTTGAAGCTTTTGTTGGAGTTCTCACTTTTTCTCTCAACAGCTCCATGGGGAAATATATTAGTGACTATGAACGGTCCTTCCCATTTGGAGCGTAATTTTCTGGCCATCAGTTTCATCCGAGAATTAAACAGTAACACTTTCTGTCCAGCAGAAAACTCCTTTCTAGCTATTGAGCTATCATGGAATTTTCTTGTTTTCTCCTTATAGAACTTTGAATTCTCATAAGCTGCTAAACGGATCTTATCAAGCTTATTCAATTGTAATTTCCTTTCTTCACCTACTTGATCAAGTGCTAAGTTGCAAGCTTTTAAAGCCCAGTAAGCACGATGCTCAATTTCTACTGGAAGATGACATGCCTTACCAAAAACAATTCTATAGGGAGAGATTCCTATAGGTGCCTTAAAAGCTGTTCTTTGTGCCCAAAGAGCATCATCCAGTTTCTTGCTCCAATCTTTCCTGTTAGGTTGTACTATCTTCTCCGGGATTCTTTTGATTTCTCTGTTAGAGAATTCTGCTTGTCCATTGATTTGGGGGTGATATGGAGTAGAGACTCTATGAATAACCCCATACTTCTGGAGCATAGCTTGCATGGTCCTGTTGTAAAAGTGTGTTCCCTGATCACTAATGATTGCTCTTGGAATGCCAAACCTTCAAAAAATTTGAAATCTAACAAAATCCACAACAACTCGAGCATCATTAGTTCTGGTGGCTTTAGCTTTCACCCATTTAGAAACATAATCTACAGTTAACAGAATGTATGTAAAACCAAAGAATGGAGGAAATGGACCCATAAAGTCAATGCCCCAAACATCAAATACTTCACAAAACAACATAGGTTGTTGAGGCATCTATTGACGCCATATGATAGCGTTACCAGTTCTTTGGCATTCCTCATAGGTGTTACAAGTGGTCCATGCATCCTTAAAAATGGTGGGCCAGTATAAACCAGAGTCCAACACTTTCCTTGCTATTCTTTGTGGACCAAAATGTCCACCAACTGGTGAAGCATGGCAAAATCGAAGAACTGATTCTATCTCATGATCGGGAATGCATCTTCGAATCACCTGATCATTATATAACTTCTATAAATACGGGTCATCCCATATATAATATTTTGCATCACTTTTTAATTTTGAAATTTGGTTTCTGGATGCATATGGTGGAAAAACAAAAACAAAGAGATAATTAACAATGTTAGTAAACCAGGGTGTATCAAAAGAGTTAAAAACACTTATGAGTTATCATTGGGAAAATGGTCCTGAATAGGTGCCGAATCAGGAGCGTTCTCAATTCTGCTTAAATGGTCTGCCACTAAGTTTTGTGTTCCACTTCTGTCATGAATTTCCAAGTCAAACTCTTAGAGCAAGAGCATCCAATGAATTAATCTTGGCTTGGACTCACCTTTCTTTAACAAGTACTTCAGAGCTGCATGGTCAGTAAAGACAACTACTCGAGAACCGAATAGGTAAGATCTGAACTTATCTAATGCAAAAACAATGGCCAAGAACTCTTTTTCAGTAGTGGTGTAATTTACCTGGGTGGCATCTAAAGTTTTAGATGCATAGTAGATGACCCTAGGCTGTTTGTCAATCTTCTAACCAAGGACAACGCCCAATGCATAATTAGAGGCATTACACATCAACTCAAATGGGGCTGTCCAGTCAGGTGCTTGGATTATTGGGGTAGTGGTCAATGCTTGCTTGAGACAATTAAAAGCCTCCTTACACTTTTCATCAAACTCAAATACCACATTCTTTTGAAGCAAATTGGATAGTGGTCTAGCCTTCTTGCTAAAATCCTTTATGAATCTTCTGTAGAAACCTGCATGACCAAGAAAAGAACGAACCTCTCGAACACAAGAGGGGTAAGGCAAATGTGATATAACTTCTATCTTGGTAGGATCTACCTCAATTCCTTTCTCAAAGATTACATGCCCTAAAACTATTCCTTGTTTTACTATAAAATGATATTTTTCATAGTTCAAGACAAGGTTAGTTTCAATACATCTGTTTAAAACTTTATCCAAACTATCAAGGCATACATCAAATGAAGATCCATAAACAGTAAAATTATCCATAAACACCTCTATGTAATTTTCAATGAAATCATGAAAAATATTTATCATGCATCTTTGAAAAGTTCCAGGAGCATTACATAGGCCAAATGGCATTCTCCTATAAGCAAATGTGCCAAAGGGACAGGTGAATATGGTATTTTCTTGATCCTCAGGTACAATGTGAATCTAAAAATAGCCAGAGAATCCATCAAGAAAACAGTAGTGAGACTTACCTGCAAGACGTTCAAGCATTTGATCAATGAAGGGTAAAGGGAAATGATCCTTCTTCATTGCCTGGTTTAGTCTCCTGTAGTCAATACAGACTCTCCAACTATTTTGCACTCTAGTAGGGATCAATTCATCCTTCTCATTTTCCACAACTGTGATCCTTGTTTTCTTAGGAACCACTTGAATCGGACTCACCCATTGGCTGTCAGAGATAGGGTAAATGATTCCTGCTTGTAGAAGCTTGGTAATCTCCTTCTTAACCACATCAAGGATTACAGGGTTGAGTCTCTTTTGAGGCTATCTTACTGCTTTATTATTTTCCTCTAGAAATATCCTATGCATGCATATGGATGGGCTAATTCCAGGGATGTTTGCCAATGTCCAGCCTATAGCCTTCTTGTGCCTTTTCAAAACTTGCAGTAATTTTTCTTCTTGATTTTCATCAAGAAAAGTGGAAATTATCACCGAGAGCTGTTCATCATCCCCTAAGTATACATACTTAAGGTTCTCAGGTAGGGGTTTTAACTCTAATTTGGGTGCCTGCAAAACAGATGGAACTAACAAAGCAGATTTGGATTCTGTTGTTTACACCTCAACAATTTTGTTAGAGTCTTCTTGAAATCCTGCATTCAGGTTAATGCATTCTAGCTCCTTATGGTTAACAGGTATATCAAAAGATTCTGAATCAGAATATATGTATTTATCAATTTTAGCATAAATATCACAACTTCCAGAATCATTGCATGTAAAACAATTGTTTGAATCATCCATGCATTCCAAATCAACATTTTGAGAGATATCAGAAAGATATTTACAAATCAATTCATCCATAATGTCAATATGAAAAATAGAGTGATCTTCAGATGGGTATTTCATAGCATCAAGAATATTGAATTGAACTCTAGTGTCACCAAATTCCATAGAGAGAGTTCTAGAATGAACATCTATCTTGGTTTGGGCTGTTTTCAAAAATGGTCTTCCTAAAATTATGGGAATAGGAATCTGAGGCATACCTTCTTCCATATCAAGTATGAAAAAGTCAGCAGGGAAAATAAGTTGATCTACCTGAACCAAAACATCCTCTATGACTTCAGCAGGATAAGCAGTACTTCTATTGGCTAGTTGAATCACTACACCAATAGGTTGTAAAGTTCTAAGAGACAAAGATTTGAAAACAGACATAGGCATAACATTTATTAAAGCTCCTAAATCTAACATGCAATCTTCAAATTTATTATTTCCTATGATGCAGGGTATAGTGAACGTACCTGGATCTTTACATTTCTCAAGGATATTTGGAACTTCCTTACCAAGTAATGTAGATACATTTCTCCCATGCTTATCCTTTCATTGCCTTTGAGTCTCCTCTTGTGAGTACACAGTTCCTTCAAAAATTTGGCATGCTTGGGGACTTGTTTGATTGCATCAAGAAGAGGTATATTCACTTCCACTTTCCTAAAAGTATCCAAGATTTTTTTGCATACTTCTTCCATCTTCTTGCTTGGAATTGTTTTTGGTGGGAAAGGAAGAGGTATATGAGGTGGGATTTAGGGTGGTTGCATCTTAGACTTCCTTGTGTTAAAGAATGTACATCATTCTCAACTATTGTAGGCATATTTGTTTGTTTCTTAGGTTTCTTGGGTATGGGTATTTCAAGGTTCTTACCTGATCTTAATTGAATTGCACTCACATTCCTTGGATTTGTAGTTGGTTAAGATGGTAATTTGTTAGAGTTCTGAGATTGTAATTGGTTCAATGATGAAGCCAATTGTCCAATTTGGTTGCTTAAACTCTGGATTGTAGCATCATTCTTCTGTTGATACTCCAAGTTCTGTGTAGCCATTTGTTTCACCAATTCTTCCAAAGAAGGGCCACTTGTGGATAGTTAAGGTGTAGGTCTTTGGAAGGTTGGTGTATTGCTTTGAAATAAGGGTTGGGGATTTTGCTGTTGGTTACCCCCTCTCAGGTTTGGATGGTTCCTCCAATCTAGGTTGTATCTGTTGGTGGAAAGGTCATGGTTTTGTTGCTGCTGTTGTGGTGGAGGTCTATCATGGTAGATGTTGGCTGCATAGGCTTGGGGATTATTATCATTCTTTTCTTGTAGAGAAGGACAACAATTAGTGGGATGCTCTTGTGAGGAGCAAATGCCACACACTTTGGCAGTCATGGATTTTTGATTCACTGCCAATTGTATGACCAGAGTGGTGAGAGTGTCAAGTTTGCTCTCTAATTTAATGCCAGATGCACTAGAATTTGAATCATACATGGGTTTGAAAGCATCATTTCTAACACTGAATTGTTGGGAATTGGATGCCATCTTTTCAATCAAGTTTCTTGCTTCAGCAGCAGTTATGTCTCCTAAAGCTCCTCCACTTGCCGCATCTAACATGTTGCGATTAACGTGGTGCAGACCTTCATAAAAGTACCGAAGAAGAAGTTGTTCAAAAATTTGGTGGTGAGGGCAACTTGCATAGAGTTTCTTGAATCTCTTCTAATACTCATAAAGACTTTCTCCAGAGAGTTTCCTAATTCCATATATGTCCTTCTGGATTGTAGTAGTTCTAGAGGCAGGAAAGAACTTTTCCAAGAACATTTTCTTTAAATCATTCCAACTTGTGATTGATCTTGGAGCAAGGTAGTAGAGCCAATCCTTAGCAACACCCTCTAAAGAATGAGGAAATGCTTTAAGATAGACATGGTCTTCTTGAACGTTTTGAGGTTTCATTGTGGAGCACACAATGTGGAATTCTTTGAGGTGTTTGTGCGGATCTTCACCCATAAGACCATGAAACTTAGGCAACAAGTGTATAAGTCCGGTCTTAAGCATAAAAAGGACATCCTCTTCAGGATATTGGGTACACAAACTTTTGTATGTGAATTTAGGTGCAGCTAGTTCTTTAAGAGTTTTTTTCACGAGGTCCAGCCATATCAAAAAAAACTAGCAGTAGTACTTTCAGCAGATTCAGATGAGATACTATCACTATTAATATCAAAAAAGTTATTATTAAATCTAACTTCTCTAACTAATCTATGAAAAGTTCTATCAATTTCAAGATCAAATGAATATAAATGCCCAAAAGTCCTTCTAGTCATACATAGCATACAACAAGATATTTCATGATCATGAGCAATATATCATAAGAATCCTAAATCATGCAAAAGAAATAAAATAAAACAAACAAACAAACAAAAGAATTTTTTTTAATTTTTAATTTTATATTAAAAATAAATTAAAACAAGAATTTTCCTAAAGATCATTAATCCCCGGCTGCGGCGCCAAAATTTGATGGGTTACTGTCGTGGTCTCGTCAAATTAGTACATTAAAATTAATTAGTGTAGTACTAGGGTGTCAACCTAGGTCGTTCTCTCGAAGATCAACATAAAAATTTAGGAAAATCAAGTTTAAAATTAATTTTTATAAACAGAAGTTCAACAAACATACAAATACATTTGGGGGGTTTGTTTGATTGTCACAAAAAATTAGAACAACATAAATAATGAAACTTAGAATGATAAATAACAAGCGATTGATTTTTTTGGAGTATTGTAATTAGATTTATTCTTGGTTCACAAAAGATGATTTGTACACTTTCATTACTGTTAATTTCTTAGCTCAATTTTAATTAATCAACTAAGCATCTTTTTCAATTCACAATCCCTTTACTTTGATTTAAAAATGAATATTTTAATCAAGCATCCTAATTAAGCAAAAGGAGTCAAGATCGTAAAATCTAGGAATTATTGAGCATATGTAAGAACATCGCCTACATACATAATCTATTCTCAAATTATGGAATTAAGCAAACCATAATAATTAAAAGTGATTATGAAAATATTCATTAAGCATGCATACTTTCTTAATCCATTTTAATAAAGATCTTATTTTATTCCATTTGTATAATTAAATCGATTAAGCATATAAATTTAATTAAACATAATGGAATTAAATAAGCAGAGTAAGATTATGAAGAAATAAACAATAATAAAAGCATACTATATTAAAAATAAGAACCTCAAAATTATATTACAATATCCTCCAAGAAAATCAATCTAGGGGTTTTAGCTCTCCATAATTAAAACAAACTAAAAATAAAAATAACCGAACCCAGAATTACAACGGAGGAGGTGGAAGAAATCCTCCAGAGAAAGGCCTCTCATGCTCCAAGAAAGAAAGGAAGAATTAATTGAAGGGATGATGAGAAGCGTGGTTTTCCCTTTCTATTTATAGGTGAAGCGAAGGAAACAGCGAGCGAAAAACATGGGATCAGTGGAATCTTTCGGCGAAGAAAACTCGTAATGTTGTTTCCACTTCCTTATATTGCGTAATGGTGTTTCCACTGGAGGAATCGATTCCTAAAAGTACATGAATCGATTCATTTAGGCAAAAACTGGGTAAATTCCATGCATGAATCGATTCCTAAGGGGTGGGAATCGATTCCCAAGGGTAAAAACAGCACATGAATCAATTCCTGGGGCTGGGAATCAATTCCTAGGTGTATGAATCGATTCCCAGGGGCTATGAATCGATTCCCAGGCCATTTTTAATGCATGAATCGATTCATGTCAGTGGGGAATCGATTCATGGCCTTCATTTTCACTTCCCGGGCCTTTTTTATGTAGGAATTGATTCATGGGTTCTAGGAATTGATTCCTGGCCCTGTTCTTCACTTATTTTCTGCTTTATTGACCCTTTTTGAACACGTAATTATTTGTGTTTTCTTCCTCTTGATTCTTGGTCAATCTTTTCTAATTACAAGCTCAATCTTTCACTACAAAATAAGAGAAATAAGGATTTCATTATTTCCATTAAAAATCAATCCTTAATTCATTTTAAAATTAAATATAGAATAAAGCTCAAATGATGAAAATGTGTTAAAATGCAATATATTACACAATAGGTGATGGAAAATTATACATATTTAAAGTGAGGAATTAAGGTTAAATCATATATTATCAAAGATGTACCAAAATGAAGAGTAAGAAAAAGAAAGTTCCTAGAATACTAGCAAAAACCAAAACCATTACTGAACCATCAAAGCATCCCACCAAAGACAAAAACCCAACCACAGTATAAATTAGTTCCACAAGACCACTACCCCAGACCTTGTCTCAGCATAGAAGATACTAATGTGTAATTAGACAATGCACTTCTTTACCCTCATTCATTTAGTTTTTTGGCTATCTTATTCTTATTTTGCCTCTTAACAAACATAAGAGACTATATTGGTATTAGAGTGAGCCGTTAGACTTAGTTAGAAGTTTGTTATAACTAGCTAAGTAAATCCTCTTTTTGTAATCAGTTACAATTAGACTCTTATAAATATGGTGTTGTATTCTCTATTTACACATAATAAAATTTAGAACAATAGTTCTTTCTCTCTCTGTCTCTTTCTCTCCTTCTCTGTTTCTCTATTTTTCTAAAATGGTATCATAGAGCTTCTCTTGGTCCAGTAACAATGGCTCCAGTTTTTTCGGCAGAGGAGAACAATGCTCCAGCAACGTTTTCTCACACAGTTACAATCAAACTTAATGAAAATAATTTCTACCTGTGGAGACAGCAAGTTGAAGATGTCATTCGAGGCCATAAATTGCAAATATTCATGGTTAATCCCGTGATTCCAGCACGATATCTCACGATGAAGGATCGTGAGTCTAACAATGTAAATTTTACCTTCTCTGAATGGGTGCAGCAAGACTCCCTTCTCTTCATATGGCTTCTTTCTTCCATCTATGAATCGATTCTACCATATGTACCAGTTCTCGCAGATCTGGGATAAGTTACATGGCTTCTTTCAAGCACAAAACAAGGCTCAATCAAGTCACCTTCAATTTGTCCATCTCTGAGTATCTTCAAAGAATCAAGATCGCTGTCAATACACTATGTTCCATCGGAGATCCTGTTGTGTTTCGTGATCGTCTTGAGTCCATTCTTGATGGACTTCCAGACTAGTACAACTCCATAGTGGCAATCATTCAGAATCGTGTACATCTAGTGTCTATCTCTAAAGTTGAAGCTGTTCTATTAGCGCATGAGGTTAGTATGGAATGCGCGCAGAGGAAACTACTTGCCAGTGCCACTACGTCTGTGAATGTCACACAGATTCATAAAATCTTCTACGCCTGTTCAAGATTCGGTTTCACTGATTCAAGAATCAGTCTCCCTAGGTCAGAATCCATCCTCAAATCCTAAAGTTAATCACACTACAGTTAAAACTGATCTTAGTGGTTTTAGAGGAGGAAGAGCGTGGAAGAGGTGGTCAATTTGAAAGGTTTTGTGGAAAGAATAGTCGTAATAGGGGAAGACACAATCTCCAGTGTCAGATTTGCTTCAAATTTGGCCATGATACTAGCATCTGTTATAATAGAAATTAGGATTCATCAAATAGTTATAGTTACAATCTAAGTCCACCGATGTATCCTCCTTATTTTTCTGGAAACAACTTCACATCACCTGGTTTTGGTTTTCAACCAGCTCATTATCCTCCTCCTCGTTCACTACAGTATCATCATCAACCTAATTTCTTTGGTTTTTAGAGACCTAACTCATCTTTTACTTCTCACTCTACTCAGGGATCCTCATAACACATTCAAAGCCAACCCTAGGCTTATCTTATAGGACCACAATTGGACTCAAATCAGCTGTGGTATCTTGATTCTGGTGCAACTCATCATGTAGCTTATGATCTAATGTAGGTTTCAGATTCTATTGCTGTCAATGGTTCAGATCATGTTCTAATGGGCAATGGACAAGGTCTGTTGATTTCATGCATTGGCAACACTTCTTTTTCTTCACCTAATCCTCCACACACAACACTACATCTCAAAAATTTACTACTGGTTCCTTCTATCACTAAAAATTTAGTAAGTGTAAGCAAGTTTGCAAAGGATAATAATGTTTTCTTTGAGTTTCATCCTACTTACTATCTAGTGAAATCTCAGGTCACCTCTGACATTCTCTTTCGTGGCTTAGTGGACAATGATGGACTCTACTATTTTGATCATCATTTTGGGTATACTCCTTCCATACTTTCTACTACCATGTTGAATAAAAATATATCTGGTAATTCTAGCTACAAGTATGATAATCACTCTGTATCTTTTGATTCTTCACCTTCACACACTATAGCTCTAACTTTATATAACACTTAGCACTTGAGGTTAGGTCATCCTCATCATGATTCTCTCAAAGTTGCTCTAAACAGTTATAATATCAAGTTGCCTAATAAAATTCATCTGATTTCACTTGAACTGCATGTTGTCTTGGGAAAGCTCATAAGTTATCTCCTACTCCATCATCACACACTTATAATACTCCTCTTGAACTTGTGTTTTACAATTTGTGGGGTCTTGCTTTAGTGGAGTCTCTTATAGGATCTCAGTATCTACTTACATGTGTAGATGCTTGCACTAAGTATACTTGGGTTTTTCCTTTGAAATCAAAGTCTGAAACCTGCCAAGTCTTTAAACACTTCAAAGCCATGGTTGAGCTTCAATTGAACTACAAAATTAAAACTATTCAAACAGATTAGGGGAGGGGGAGAATTTAGACCCTTCACCTCTTATTTCTCTAAACTAGGCATCAATCATAGAATTATTTATCCTCACACTCATAATCAAAATGGGATAGTTAAAACAAAACATAGGCATTTAGTTGAAAATGGATTGACCTTGTTGGCACAAGCTAGTCTATCCTTGAGCTTTGGGAACATGTTTTTCTTATTGCAGTTTATTTGATTAACAAGCTTCTAATAAGTGTTTTACAGCAAGATTCTCCCTACTTTAGAATGTTTAAATAACTACCTGATTACAAGTTTCTAAAAGTGTTTGGGAGTGCTTGTTTTCCTTTTATTAGGCCATATAATAATCACAAGATGGATTATCATTCTAGAAAGTGTGTTTTTCTTGGATACTCTTTATCCCATAAAGGATATAAGTGCCTTACTTTATATGGAAAAATTCTACTTTCTAAAGATGTAATATTTCATGAGTCTAGATTTCCATATCCCATTTTGTTTCCAAGTTTTGAACCTATAACACAAAATGACTTACCCAAACCTGTTGTTCTTCCTGTGTCATTATTTTAGTTTGTACCTACACCTTATCAAACCATTCCTCATCTATCCGATTCATCTCAAAACACTCTAACTACAACAAACACTCCAAATTTAAACACCTCTGCCACCACTTCTGCCAATTCTGACTTCAACCCACCTCAACCTCAAGCTGCACCTTTGTTTCAACCTTCCTCTATATCTCAATCCTTATGCATCGTCATGATGCATTTTATCAGTACTGATTTCAAGAAGAGGGAGCACCTTATGTCACACCAGCTGAGTTCGTAACTCATGTAGCTTGGCCTAGTCATTTACCCACTTACCCTGAGACTGGTGGACAATCTGGAGCACATGCTGAGTCAGAGGGTGATGCAGATGAGGATTACATGGAGGATTGAGGGTGTTATCTCTGCATCTTTTACATACACTTTAGTTTACTTTTAGTTTGATATTTACATTGGTATTTTTACTTTGTGGATTATATTATAGTTTGTCTTTTATTATGTGGTGTGTTTTATTTTTGCATAATTTTATCATGGTGTGTTTTTGCGTATTTTCTTTAAAAATTCAAAAATAAGTTTTATCGTTTAAATCAAATTTTTAAAAATAAGGAAATTTATACACTTAAAGTTTTTACACAATAAAACCATTTTTTTAAATCAATTATCGATTCTTTTTGTAATTATGGAATTTTGATAAAATTAATTACAATAACTTTATTAACTATGAAGCTAATTTCGATAACCCGGTGAGCTGAGGGATCTTTTAAACACTTGAAGGTTTCGACATAACTTCATTCGAATTGATTTTGCTTTAATCTGTGATTTGTGTTGTTGTATAGAGAATTCAAGAAAATGATCAAGGCACATTTTTGGTAAAAGAAACCTTGGGCCAAAAAGCTTACCATGGTAAAATTATTTTTTTATCCTTTGAAAGCCAAATTTGAGCCTGAAAAATAATTTCATTGGTACCCTTAAACCTTTATCAAATGTTAACCACTCCCTTTACTTGATTAATTAAAAGAGCAATTGATCAAAATGGAAAAAATATTTTGAGCGTTCTTACAAAAATGGGAAATGAAAATTAACAACTTGATTCTTTTTAAGAAAAATCAGAAAAATGCATATAAATAAAAATAAATGCAAATCAAAAATTATGAAAAGAATCAAGTTGGGGGTATTTGTTATCATTAAGGGATATGAGAGGAAAAAGCCTAAAATTATAAAATGCTCTTTTAAGATTTTAGGTTTTTGAATTCCGAGAAAAAACCATCATTTCTTGTAAGCCAAGCCTCATTACAACCCGTGAAAAGACCTTATGATTTTTGAATTATCTCTGTATGATTAACCATTGATTAGATGAAAATCAAAATTAAATTCGTTTGATTCTATGATCGATTGAGTAAAGCAGGTTACCATTTGCACAGAGACAAACACTTGTGAGGTAAGCCTGAAATTATGCTTGATTTGTTAATAAAATATTGTAAAATGTTTTTGTCATTAAACCTCTATTACATAAGATATCTATTTTTTATTATTAAAAAATGGTAAATTGTGAAATTACTTTTTGCGATAAATTCTCAGACTAACTTCAAAAAAATTTGATTTCAAATTTGATTTTCTCTCTTGCTCGAGGACGAGCAATGCCTCAAGTTGGGGGTATTTGTTAGTCCTCAAATTTACAATAAAATCTTTAATAAAAATTTTGTAAAAATAATAAAAATTTGGCTAATTTATTAGAAATTTAGGTTTGAAATTCAATAAATGGATGTTTGTGGAAATAATCTGCCCTTGATCAATTTTCTCTAGTTTTGTAGTAAAAAAAGTAAAGAATTTAAAGAGAAAATTGAAGAACTGGAGAGCTGACAAGTAGCATCAACACCACGCGTAGCGTGGGAACTTCTGATGCTGACGCTACGCGCCACACCCACACGTAGCGTCAGAGGCTACGTGGATTCCATTTCCAGGTGGCCAAGCACTCAGCTTTTGACCCATTATTGGCCTCTCCACTACTCACAAATGTCCAAGCATGATTCATTTTAATAATCCATCATGGCCACTTCGAGCTGTTTAATGGAAGCTGAGTCAGGGACTGGCGCATAGCATCAGGACCCTTCATCAGCCTTATAAATAAGGCCATTCTCCACACTTCTAAGCATCCAATTCTGAAGTTCAGTCTTCCTTTTCTCTCTTTTCACTCGAGTTTGAGTGTTCTTCTTTGAGTTTGTAAGTTTGGAGTGATTTCTAGATACTTGAGAGTGTTGTGTTATAGTGTGAGTTCTTGTATTATGACGTGTTTTCAAGTCATCGTAATATCAAACTCTGTAAGTGTTGTTCTTACTCTTATCATGAGTAACTAAATTGTTTATGTTGGAATTTAGTGAATCAATCTATTATATGATGTTGTGATTATGACCTCTACATATTTATGATTCAAGTACATGTTAGTATTTCAACTCTTCATTAATATGAACATCAAACGAAAGAATGATTGTCATGTGTATTAAAACTTGTTTTATTAGCGTGAATATCAAACAAAAGAATGATTATTCATGCAGAATTAAAATCTATTTTAATAAAAGTAAAGGTTGAAATACCCTTAATATGCTAATTACTAGGGATAGAATCGGTAATTATTGTTGCCATAAGGCCAGGACTTAATGTAAGTTTTTATTGAGAAAGCTCATGAGGGATTGGACTTTACGATAAATACTTAGAATTTATATCACGAGGGATCGGTTATAATGACTTTAAGCTGTAATAACATGAACTTGATGATTAAGTATGTATGTTTGTAATTATTTTATTATACTTTAGTGCGAGGATCCTAATTCCAACATAATTTGTTAATCTGTGTTTTTACCTCAAGTATTTGAATTATTCTGAATTACATCTAAATTTTATAGTAGATTTTATGTTTTCTATCTTTTTACCTTATGAACAAGTCAATATTCAAATTCTATGAATATTGGTTTATAAATTATTCTTTTGTTAATAATCATTGATAAATTTACCATAGTAAATAAGAAATTACTGTAAGTTATTGGACTTTAAATCCTAGTAGAATGATATCTAAATTTGAAAACTACAAACGATTGGTGCGCTTGCCAATTAATAACCCAATAGTAACACAGAGGTTAACAGTCTTCAAGATACCTATCCACCTGTCTTTCTTCTTCTTCACTCAAACATTCCACAGAGTTAGTTACTAACTTATTTAGAGGGTCAGAAATTGACATACCTTTGTGATCCGGTCCTAACACCGGCCCCCAAGAGCATGGCTTTAATGCTTTGCCAGATCAGCATTTTGAACAAGAGGAGTACGCGATTGAGCACATTATAATCACTTCTATACGGAATACATACGACCAGGGCAAGTAACTCCGCCAAGGCACGATACTCCGCCTAGGCATGTTACCTTGCCAAGGGTCATAACTCCGCCAAGGCAAGTTACTCCGCCTAGGCATGTTACCTTGCCAAGGGTCATAACTCCGCCAAGGCAAGTTACTCCGCCAAGGCGAGATACTCCGCCAAGGGAAGTAACCCCGCCTAGGCAGGTAACGCCGCCAGAATGCATATTACTCCGCCAAGCCATAGGCTCAACACAGACGGAATATTGAATTTCCCACACTGCGTAGCGAACCCATACTCACAACCCCGGCACGAGATTGACTCTGTCTTGAGAGGTTAATAATGGGAATCACGCTGTCACGCATAAAGGGAAATAACAATAAAATATTAAAGCACTAACGCTTTCCAGACAAGTGGTGATACCTACTACAATAATAGTGCATGTAAACGGCGCAAGGACCCACTACCTTTTCAGCATTATGCCTGAAGGCAAGGAGCGGGTCCTACCAATAATGGAGCACCAGTAACAGGTATATAAACCTCTCTCGAAAAGGTATAAGGGATCCTTTTCCCATTCTCTGAACCTTACACTCTCTTACTTGCATAATTCTCTCTGACTGTCTTTCTAAGTCTCTAAGTATTCTGAAATACTGACTTGAGCGTCGGAGAACGATTGCAGGTACCACCCCCAATCGGGTCAAGGAAACGTAGATCTCGTCAGGCGGACTGTGACACCGCCCCAGAGTACATTGCACTCCGCCTCAGCATACAAAGACTCTCCGTATTTACATTTATACGCACATTGCTTTGTATCAAAAACACATTTATATGTATATTTTGAGTTGTTCTACAAGCATACTTCTACACCCCCTGTAAAGAACAGTTCATTGGCACGCCCAGTGGGACCTGTAAACTTGGTAATCCCACAATCTTTGATCAATCTTCATCATCAATAGAGAGACAAGGACCAGAGATGCAGAACGAGGATTCTCCTCCACGCAATCCCAGACGTCTTAACTTCGATGATGATGCTCAGAAAAAAGCAATGCAAGCTGATTCTCCAGATCCAAGAGATGACATGATTCGAATGTTGAGAGAAGAACTTGCGGAACTTCGTCGTGAAAAAGTAAACCCAGTGCATGAGAAAGCTGGTCCCGCAAGACAGCCACATCATGAACCACACATGCAGGAGGAATCAAGTACTCCTCACTACTCTCGTATTCCTACATACATGGAGGAGCAGCGAAGCCTCCCACTCGTGAATGCTCAGCATCAAGAAGGAAGGAGAGCAGGCTCAAACGCATCCCCCTTAGGATATAAGATGAGCATCCCATTTTCTAAAAGGCTCATGAATGCACATGTACCCAGACATTTGCAAACTATGCAGCCCATTTCTATAGGGAAATATACTGGGGAAACAGATCCCTCTAAGCATTTAGATGCTTATATCTACGAGGCCATGTTTCTAGGAGCTGAGGAGGATGTCATGTGCAGAATGTTCCCCAGAACCCTTACAGGCGAAGCTCTTAGTTGGTTCAAGAGCTTACCTTCAGGTTCCATTGATTCGTGGGAGGAGCTGGCCTCAGCTTTTGGAAGCCACTTCGTGATCTCCAGGGATGCACCCAGAACCTCTCATACCTTAGCTCAGATCAAACAAGGCGACAAAGAATCTCTGAAGGATTTCCTTAAGAGATTTTACAAGGAGGCAGCCATGGTCCCTGATCTGACTGAGGCAATCCAGTTGCATATTCTCATAGATGCTATGCAACCAAAGTCACCTTTCGCTTTGTCTTTGGCAAAGGGACCTCCAACCACGATGGAGGAATTTCGCAGGAAGGCGTCCAAGTACGTGGGTATTGAGATGCATTTGGAAGCCACCCCCTGCAACTCCACCTCATGACAAAGGGAAAGAGAAGTCGTTGAAGAATGACAAGTCCCACCAAAGGGACAAAGTAGGGAACCAACCTTTCAAACAGCAAGACAGACGCGTGTTCAATTTTGCTCACTATGCACCACTGAACACAACTTGCGAGCAAATCTTGCGTGAAATAGGATGGACCACCCTCAATGTTTATGGAATTCAACGTCCACCCCCAATCAGGCGCGGTGGAAACCCAAAGAAATATTGTGAATTCCATGAATCAGTTGGCCACGCCACAGAAGAATGTAAGCAACTCAAAAATACCATTGAGGTGCTCATTCGTGAAGGTAAACTGAAACATTACCTGTTCAAAGGCAAATCTCATGATGAGCCTGAGAAGTTTGGAAAGCGACATCGTGATCGTTCTCCGGATCCTGATAGTACTCGGGAACCAAAACGTGCGGCGGTGTCAGAGAAACAAAAAGGCATTGTTCTGGAGTCCGCCCAACGAGAACCGAGCCCTGAACCTAGATCACGAGGTAAAAGGCAGGTGTTGGACATGATTGCTGGAGGCTTCGCAGGAGGCGGACCCTCAAACACCGCCCGGAAAAATCATCATCGTATGATCTTATCTGTGCAGGGCAAGAACAAAGAATATCGCCCATTCAGGGACGGAGTTCAGACTCCGCCTATAACTTTCACAGATGATGATTTTGGCCCAACCATTCCTGAGGGAGATGATGCGGTAGTGATCATTGCGGTGATCGCTAATATGGATGTAAAACGCATCCTAGTTGATCAGGGAAGTTCCTGCGACGTTATTTTTTATGACTGTTTTAAACGCATGGGACTGACTGACGCTGATTTGCAGCCTTACACACAGGACCTTACAGCTTTTAATGGCGCCAAACAGCCTACAAAAGGCTACTTGGACACAAGGATTACCTTCGATGGTGAACCTGGAGCAAGGACTGTGAAATCCAGGGTTCTTGTCATTGATGTTAAATCCCCATACAATGGCATTATTGGGCGGCCTACTCTGAATGCCATGGAAGCCATCGTTTCAACCCCCCACTTGTTAATTAAGTTCATCGATAAAGATAATCAAGTCTCATCTGTCAGGGGTGACCAGGAGATGGCTCGTTATTGTTACAATTTAAGTCTTAACATGGTGAAGCTTGAAACCATGTCTAAGAAAAGAAAATTGAACGAAGGAAACAGTGCGGCGGCATCCGTCAACTTGGTGGATCTTGATCCCAGGGCGGAGTCTTCTATAGACCCACTGAACCCTTTAAAACCAACTCCTGATGGTGGTTCCAAGCCTATTGTTCTGGGCAGCACCCCGGAGCAAATCACTAACATCAATGACAAACTGGAGCCTAACGAGGAGGCAAGGCTGATTGCACTCCTCCATGAGTACAAGGAAATTTTTGCCTGGACAGCTGCAGACATGCCTGGTATGGATCCTAACTTTTGTTGCCACCGCCTGGCGGTGTATCCTGAAACTAAGCCAGTGGCGCAGAAGAAACAGCGTATGGGTCCTGCTAAGCAGAAGGCTGCTTGTGAGCAAACTGAAGAACTCCTTAAGGCGGGGTTCATCAGGGAACTCCGTTACTCTTCTTGGCTGTCCAACGTGGTTATGGTACAGAAAGCCAATGGCAAATGGCGCATGTGCATAGACTACGTTGATTTGAATAAATGTTGTCCCAAAGATCCTTATCCTCTCCCCAACATTGACAGACTGGTTGACGATTCATCAGGATACAAGTATCTATCCTTCATGGATGCTTACTCCGGATACAACCAAATTCCAATGTGTGAGGATGACCAGGAGAAAACAGCATTTATCAACGACAGAGGAGTCTTTTGCTACAATGTCATGCCATTCAGGCTGAAGAACGCTGGGGCCACCTACCAGCACATGATCAACAAAGTCTTTGAGGGCATGCACACAAAGCTGGTGGAAGTTTATATTGACGATATCATCGCCAAAACTCCAGAAGGAGGAGACCATGTTGAAGACCTACGCCTCATTTTTCAACGCCTGCGGCAATACAACATGAGACTCAACCCACTAAAATGTACATTTGCTGTGCCTGGGGGGAGATTTTTGGGTTTCATGTTAACACAAAGAGGCATAGAAGCTAATCCTAACAAGTGTCGTGTGATACAAGAGTTGCAGAGCCCCAAAACACTAAAAGAGGTACAATCCCTCAATGGCAAAATCGCTGCTCTAGCACGATTCATGCCAAAAATGGCTCATCGCTCTCTCCCCTTATACAAGATGCTGAAGAAGGATAAGAAATTCAATTGGGGCCCAGAGCAAGAGGCGGCCTTCCAGAGCTTGAAAAATGTCTTAGCCAGCCCTCCAATCCTGGTAAAACCAAGCCCAGGTGAGCAACTCATCGTTTATTTGTCTGTTTTAGATGAAGCGCTGGCAGTGGCCCTGGTCAAAGAAACAGTCGAAGGTCAACGACCGGTGTACTTCACTGGTAAAACATTGCATGGTGCAGAGTGTCGTTATCAGAAGATTGAAAAGGCAGCACTTGCAGTTGTTTGGGCCTCACGACGTCTAAGACCATATTTCCATGCACATCCCATCCTGATTCGCACAGATTTGCCACTTCGTACTATATTGTTCAAGCCAGACTTGGCAGGAAGGATGATCAAATGGGCCATAGAGCTCTCTGAATTCGACATATCCTACGAACCAAGAACTGCTATTAAGGCACAAGTCCTAGCAGATTTCGTAGTCGAATTAACAGGCTCCAGCCCGGATGCAGATCATTCACACTGGACAATATACGTCGATGGGTCTTCGAACAGCAAAGGATGTGGGGCAGGAATCGTTATAGAAAGTGATGACGGGGTACATCTTGAAATTTCATTGCACTTTACCTTCACTACGTCTAACAATCAGGCGGAGTACGAAGCCTGCTTAGCCGGACTCAGAGCAGCTCAAGATATTGGGGCCAAAACTGTTACTTTATGCAGTGATTCTCAACTAGTCATCTCACAAATTCTTGGTGAGTATCAGGCTAAAGAACCTCTGCTGCAACAATATCTGGACTGTGTCAATGAGTTGAAACAGCGCTTCGATGAAGTAACTTTCAAGCATGTACCTCGTGAAGAAAATACACGTGCTGATATCCTGTCCAGGTTAGCCAGCACAAAGAAGGCGGGATGCACAACCACGGTTGTACAGAGTACTCTGGCGGAGCCAAGTATATCCCTTCCCTCTTCAATTCATATGATTAAAGGCCGCCCCGTTGATGACAACTCTTGGGTAACACCAATAGTTCGTTATCTTGTTAATGGACAATTACCCACGGATGATCTTGA
This sequence comes from Clitoria ternatea, assembly GCA_037962975.1. Taxonomy (NCBI): domain Eukaryota; kingdom Viridiplantae; phylum Streptophyta; class Magnoliopsida; order Fabales; family Fabaceae; genus Clitoria; species Clitoria ternatea. Next base: position 38,383,803 of record CM075672.1, on the reverse strand, counting down.
GCGAAAGAAGCTAAGGAAGGAAGCACCCTATTATACACTCCTGGATGGGCAGCTATACCGCCGAGGAATTTCTGTCCCATACTTAATTTGCATAAATGAAAACGAGGTGCCTGCTGTTTTGGAAGAAGTCCATGAAGGGCAGTGTGGACATCATCCAGGGGCACGGAGTTTAGTGAGAAAAATACTCAGGGCGGGGTATTGGTGGCCCACTATGAAGCAAGACGCTGCCTCATACGTTCAAAAATGCGATCAATGTCAACGATTCGCGAATTTTCACCATACTCCAGCCGAGGAAATGTCATCATCAATAACGCCCTGGCCTTTCTATCAATGGGGCATGGATATTCTAGGTCCATTCCCAACTGCGCCCGGCGGTATCAAATACTTGATAGTTGGTGTTGATTATTTCACCAAATGGATTGAGGCAGAGGCAGTGGTGCACATAACGTCAGCCAGGACTCGAAGATTCGTTTATGAGAATATCATTGCACGTTTCGGAGTCCCTGAACGCATAGTCACTGATAATGGCACCCAGTTCACAGATCGCAAGTTCACTGAACTCCTAGAAAATCTCAGCATCACGCAGATTTTCTCTTCCGTGGAACACCCTCAAACCAATGGACAAGCAGAGGTCGCCAACAGAGAAATCTTGAAGGGCCTCAAAAAACGCCTTGGTGAGGCAAAGGGAGATTGGGCAAATCAGTTATGCCATGTTTTATGGGCATATAGAACCACCCCACACTCCACCATGAATGAATCTCTGTATCGGCTGATATATGGAGTCGAGGCTGTCATTCCCATTGAATTAACGGCCCCTTCAGCTCGAGTCCTCCATTTCAATGAGGAAGCCAATCAACAGAACCTCACACACGAATTGGAGGTTTTGGCGGAGTTGAGAGAGGAAGCCTTTGTGAGAGATCAAGCTGTCAAAGCAAAGGCCGCCAAACGGTATAATGCATGCATGTGCGAACGCCGTTTCAAAGAGGGAGATTTGGTCCTGAGAAGGGCCAACATTGGCAACAAATTTGCGCACCAAGGCAAATTGGCACCAAATTGGGAAGGTCCATACCGAGTCATCGAGGTTTTGGGCAAGGGTACATACCGCCTAGAAAACTTGGATGGCACTCCGGTCAGAAATAAATGGAACATTTTAAATTTACGCATATATTACAGTTAGTTGGGTAATACGGTATGATCTTTTCTTCCTAACTCAAGGATCTTCCTCCGTATGCTTTCCTTGAAAAGGTTTCGAAAAGATATATCCCAACTCAATCCTTTATGTAGTTCCATTCTCAATGAAATGCCTTCCTGTATTTAATCTTCACTCTAACTTTGAATTGATTATCCATGGCAGAATTTGTTCCCATGCAGATAAAACAACGACTCTAAAACTGAAGCACAAATGTATAACTCTTTATTCCATAAAGATCAACCAACATGCAACGCCGCTTCACAAATGGAGTCAACAAAAACTCCTTGGGGAATTGGTGTCTCAGCTATATGCTGCACCATACCGACCCTAAGGTACAGAAAACTCCTTGGGGGGAAAGGATTGGTGTCTCAGCTATATGCTACACCATACCGACCCTAAGGTACAGAAAACTCCTTAGGGGGAAAGGATTGGTGTCTCAGCTATATGCTGCACCATACCGACCCTAAGGTACAGAAAACTCCTTGGGGGGAAAGGATTGGTGTCTCAGCTATATGCTGCACCATACCGACCCTAAGGTCCTACAGGCCGCCTATGGAAAGAACTAGTGTCACAGCTATATGCTACACTAATTCGCCCCCAAGGTCCTGCAGGCTTCTTGTGGGAAGAGCTGGTGTCACAGCTATATGCTGCACCACGCTAACCCCAAAATCCAACCAATTTCTTGCAGGATGAATTGGTGTCACAGCTATATGCTGTACCATACCGCCTCGAAGGTTTAACCAATTTCTTGCAGGATGAATTGGTGTCACAGCTATATGCTGCACCATACCGCCTCGAAGGTTTAACCAAATTCTTGCAGGATGAATTGGTGTCACAGCTATATGCTGCACCATACCGCCTCGAAGGTTTAACCAATTTCTTGCATGATGAATTGGTGTCACAGCTATATGCTGCACCATACCGCCTCGAAGGTTTAACCAAATTCTTGTAGGATGAATTGGTGTCACAGCTATATGCTGCACCATACCGCCTCGAAGGTTTAACCAATTTCTGGCAGGATAAATTGGTGTCACAGCTATATGTTGCACCATAGCAATCCGGACTTGATAATTTTCATTCGATCAGGAGTCGCACTCCAATCAAAATGCAAAAGGATGAACATTCCATCCAAAACTTGACTCTGCCTAACTCCCAACGTTTTACGGAGTACATGAGCAACAAACTTAAGCACTACCCAACAAGTTCAAGTAAGTTCAACACTTGTAAAATTGTGCTTCATTAAAATTCCTAAGAGGCTACTCCGCCTTCTTACGGAATCCAGCTTCATTAAAATTCCTAAGAGGCTACTCTGCCTCCTTACGGAATCCAATTCCTTTTAAATTCCTCAGAGGCTACTCCGCCTTCTTACGGAATCCAACTTCTTTGAAATTCCTAAGAGGCTACTCCGCCTCCTTACGGAATCCAACTCTTTTTAAATTCCTAAGAGGCTACCCCGCCTTCTTACGGAATCCAATTCCTTTTAAATTCCTAAGAGGCTACTCCGCCTCCTTACGGAATCCAGCTTCATTAAAATTCCTAAGAGGCTACTCCGCCTCTTTACGGAATCCAATTCCTTTTAAATTCCTAAGAGGCTACTCCGCCTTCTTACGGAATCCAACTCCTTTTAAATTCCTAAGAGGCTACTCCGCCTTCTTACGGAACCCAACTCCTTTTAAATTCCTAAGAGGCTACTACGCCTCACTATTAAAATCATTTCAATGAAATTCTCAAGAGGTTACTACGCCTCGTTATTAAAATTACTTCAGTTAAATTCTCAAAGAGGCTACTTCGCCTCCTTACTGAATTTTACTTCACCGAAATTGCAAAAAGGCTATCCCGCCTCGTTATGCTTAGTCATATTTCATTAAGTCCTCAGAAGAATATTCCGCCTTTTCGATATCATTTTACAAGGCATAAATACGACGGACTCGAACACTGCTTATATGAACAAGTATACATTTGCAGAAAATATGCTTTATTCAATATTGCTAAATTGGTAAAATCCAGAGCCTATCCTGGAACAAGGCGACGTTATAAATAAAAACAAGACTTGCAAAGAGACTGAGGAGGAGACTGAGAAGCTGATCTTTAAGGGTCAGACGGCTTCCCTTCTTGCTGAGTGGAGGTGAGCTGACTTTCTCCTGGCCTGGTCAAACTTTGGGAAGGAGGCAAGTCCGCCAGAACATATTCATCATTGGGCGCAGGCATATGACCTCCTTGCACAGGCACCATCAATTCTCTGTTGATAAATTCGTAATAGGGATGAATGCCTGTGGTGGAGAGAGTAACACCTGGGTTGCGGTAGCAGAGTTGGTGAACAGCCATGCTGAAAGCATCATCAATCGCTGCCTCAGCTGCATCCAAGGCAGATTGTAATTCCTTGTCAAGCCTCTCACTGGTAGCATCTGAGGCAGTCTTCTCAGCTTGCAACTCTTGAACCTGCACTTCAAGATTTCCATATGCGGTTGCTGCTTCGCCCAACTCCGCCGCCCAGGCATCTTCAGCTATGGCCTTATTTATTTCTATGGAGACCAGCCTCTGCTGAAGAATGCTCACGTCTCCGCCCAAAATTTGGTTCTGTTGATCTAAATTTGAAACTTGTTGCTTCAGCAGAACATTATCAGCCTTGACCTGGGAAAGTCCACTCACCACCTCACCTAGCTTTTTATTCTGTTGTTCTAGCAGGACCTTCTCAGCCTTTACCTTAGCCAACTCCTCCGTCAATTTCTTGATGTCGGAGTCGGAGGTGTCAAGATGTTTGTCCTTGGCCTTGATCACCTCGGACAGCTGCTCATTGTCATGTTCCAAGCTACGAATCTTTTCCACAGACTCGTGGTAAGACGCCTGAAACATGTTGGCCTCGGCAGCAACGTCAGCTATCCGGGGGACAGAGGCCAAGAAACCATCTATCTCTGCAAGGTGCCACCTCGCAGCTGCAGCAGCCTCCGAAATCTCCTCAAAGTCGATGTCGGGGCGGAGGATGAATTCTGGATCACGCCTCTCTGACTGGCGGGATCCCGTATTTGCAAAGTACAAAAAGGGATTCAAGCGAGACCCCGCCTGGGGCAAAGAGACAAACCGCCTGGATGATTCCCCTGGCACATCAATGGGGAAAACTGCTGTCCCTCGAGTGGTCAAGCTCAGGGCGGGATCCTCAGACGGGCGGACCGGGGAAACTTGAACTCTCCCTGCCTCGTCCCCCGTATCTTGGTCAGAAGAGGCTTGGAATCCCTCCCCTTGCTCCCCCGCGACATCTTCTTCGGGGATGCCTTCAACACCGCCCATATCAGCAGAAGTACCCATAACAGGTACCTCCTGAGTCTCCTCCAAGTCGATGGCAACATCGATTGATGTCCCTTCCTCAGCCCTCCTCTTGCCCTTAGTCCTCCTCCTTTGCAAGGCATGAAGATCTACTTCCTCTTCTTCCTCTTCAGCAGCTTCTGGTTCTTGGTGTTTTTTAGAACGCCTTTCAATAGTAGCTGCTGAAGATCCTGCACCACCTTCAAAATTTATTATGTTGGTGGAGGCAGGGAAGGGAAGAGCTGTTGTAAGAGCGGCAGCCAGATTCCTCCTGGGCTGCATATTGTTCTCCGCGTTAATTTCCCTGTGGCTCATTCGGATCCGCTTGATGCGCTCCATCCCAGGGAACTCAGCGATTTCTCCTGCGAAATAACAAAACGAGAATATGATTAGAAGATGCAAGATAACAGCAATACTCAATCAACATTGCGATTGTTAGTAATATTACTCAAGTATCCCTGAGCATCCCGCCCAAGCAGCCTTCGACAAAGGATCAGCTTGTGGACAGAGTTGTACTCCTTCAACATCCGGAGTACTTCCACAGACGCCGCCGATAGAGCACCCTCTTCAACTTCATACGCTCGCTTGGTTAAGAGAAAGTGCTCATGTGTCCACGCAACTGGGAATCGATCAATTCCCTCCTTATTCCGCCAGAAGACGGACTCCCACTCCTTCACAGAAACCTTTACAAAACTTTTTCTGAAGTGGAGTCCGCCTTCTTTGGCGGAGTCCGCAAATGACTTAAAGTTTAAAATCTTCGGCTCCGCCCGAAGAGTAACAAGGCCCATGCCGCCTGTTTTTACGTTCACCCTCCTCATGATGCGGCAGAAAGAAAAGAACAACGCCACAGTAGGCGTAAACTCCAGATGCTCCGCCATCACCTCAAAGCTTCGAACTATTCCCCAACCATTTGGGTGCAGTTGAGAAGGAGCACAATCCAAGAACCTCAGCACGCCCATCTGGAATTTGTTCAAGGGGAAACGCACTCCCAGCTGAGTGAACAGAATATCGTACATATATATTATACGATTATTATGAGGACGATGGCAAATCCTTTCGAATGTCTTAGGAGAGCAAACAATGAACCTATCTTCATACCATTCATTTTTCCAGATAGGCACAGATAGCTCCACTACACCGCCACTAGTTGTTGCATGGCGAGATGAAGTACCCTTAACATCCTCCTCAACCCAACAATAAGGATCAATCTCGAGCGTCTTCTCCCAGTCCAGTCCATGCAACACGACGTTTTGACACTCTGCCATTGTCAACACTTGGGTATGGAAAACACCTCCTGACACAAACGAATGTACAGCATTACTAAAGTACTCCACACTGCTGTAAAACGTCGAGTCCCTCCCAGTATAAAACGCCTCATCTTCACTCTCAATATCAGAAAACATGGGACGAACAGAAACCCTAGAATAAGACTCTGACCTCTTTCCTCTCATTTTCCTTTTTACGAACACACAAAAGGGAAAACTAAAGCTAACCCAATGGAAATGAAGAAGCAAAGAAGAGGAAGAAGCAAGTACCTTAAGCTTCTGAAAGATAGAAGAACTCCAAACACCAATAAACTCGCAAGAGAGTAGCAAAAATACTTTCAGCGAACAAATACGAAGTGAGAGATGAAGCAAAACATTTCCCTTCTGAGAGTTTACCTATTTATAGGCATGGCTTGGGGGGAAATAAGCGAATCCTCAAAAATCTCGAAGATGTGTTTGCAGCCGTTAGATAAATCTCATCAACGGTTCTAAAATTGAAATATGCGTTTACAACCGTTGGATTTGTCTCACTGACGGTTCCTTTTTTGCTGAAACCAATAGATATATCTAAGGGCAGATATTTCATGGGCCACGTTTTCAAAATCCAAGGCCCACGGTAATAACCTCGAAAACGGTTCTCAATTGCCATCACGCGCATTTATGTCCCATCATTGGAATGGCAATCGTTACGAGGGCATACGTGGCAATGGGAGACTGAAGAATAAAAAAACATGGTTTCGAGGCGCATTAATGACAGGCGTGTCAAGTAATGACAAGCCAATAAATGCATGAAAACACTTGCCCATAAATCCTGAACTAGCAAATGCCGCCTAAACCCATGCCTACAAAAGCTAAACTTAAAGTGTTATAGCTCATTAAAGTGACTCCGCCAGTCACTATAACAAGCTAGGGGGCATATGATCCAGTCCTAACACCGGCCCCCAAGAGCATGGCTTTAATGCTTTGCCAGATCAGCATTTTGAACAAGAGGAGTACGCGATTGAGCACATTATAATCACTTCTATACGGAATACATACGACCAGGGCAAGTAACTCCGCCAAGGCACGATACTCCGCCTAGGCATGTTACCTTGCCAAGGGTCATAACTCCGCCAAGGCAAGTTACTCCGCCTAGGCATGTTACCTTGCCAAGGGTCATAACTCCGCCAAGGCAAGTTACTCCGCCAAGGCGAGATACTCCGCCAAGGGAAGTAACCCCGCCTAGGCAGGTAACGCCGCCAGAATGCATATTACTCCGCCAAGCCATAGGCTCAACACAGACGGAATATTGAATTTCCCACACTGCGTAGCGAACCCATACTCACAACCCCGACACGAGATTGACTCTGTCTTGAGAGGTTAATAATGGGAATCACGCTGTCACGCATAAAGGGAAATAACAATAAAATATTAAAGCACTAACGCTTTCCAGACAAGTGGTGATACCTACTACAATAATGGTGCATGTAAACGGCGCAAGGACCCACTACCTTTTCAGCATTATGCCTGAAGGCAAGGAGCGGGTCCTACCAATAATGGAGCACAAGTAACAGGTATATAAACCTCTCTCGAAAAGGTATAAGGGATCCTTTTCCCATTCTCTGAACCTTACACTCTCTTACTTGCATAATTCTCTCTGACTGTCTTTCTAAGTCTCTAAGTATTCTGAAATACTGACTTGAGCGTCGGAGAACGATTGCAGGTACCACCCCCAATCGGGTCAAGGCAACGTAGATCTCGTCAGGCGGACTGTGACACCGCCCCAGAGTACATTGCACTCCGCCTCAGCATACAAAGACTCTCCGTATTTACATTTATACGCACATTGCTTTGTATCAAAAACACATTTATATGTATATTTTGAGTTGTTCTACAAGCATACTTCTACACCCACTGTAAAGAACAGTTCACTTTGGATATGGAAAGGAAAACTTTATCGAGAACATCCACTTTAAAACAGTCTTGTTTTGAGTTAGGATGTTTCATGGCTTTGAAAACATCAAAGTTCACCTTTTCATCATGTACTCTCACTGCCAGTTTCCCATTATCTACATCAATAAGCACCCTAGCAGTCTTCATAAATGGCCTTCCCAGGATCAGGGGGACTTCAGCATCTTCTTCCATGTCTAAAACTACAAAGTCAACAGGGAAGTAGAACTTGTCAACTTTTACAAGTACATCTTCCACAATACCGCAGGGTCTCTTGTTGATCTATCAACTAATTGCAGAGTCATTTTTGTTCTCTAAGGATCAAGATCACCAATTCGCTTTATTATACTTAGAGTCATTAGATTAATGCTAGCCCCTAAGTCTAACTAAGTTTTCCTAATATTTATACCTCCAATGGAGATGGGAATGGTGAAACTTCCAGGGTCTTTCAACTTTTCTGGTATGTTATATTGCAAAATAACACTACAACCTGCTTCAAGTTCAACAATTTCCTCATTATACCTCCTATTGTTGGTAAGCAATTCTTTCATAAACTTTGCATAAGTTGGCACCTGTTCCAATGCCTCAGAAAATAGGATGTTTATGTGTAATTGCTTGAAGATTTCAAGGAATCTTTTGTATTCCTTTTTCTTATCCTTTTTTGATGGTGCATGTGGATAAGGTAGATCCTTAACTAGAGGTGTCTGACCCAAATACTAATTTTTTATTTTTGATTTTTTTGATTTTTTGTTTTTTTTCATCATCTTTTTCATCATTTTCTTTATTTTTTTCTTCATTTTCTTTTTCTTTCTTTTCATTTCTTCTTCTTTATTTTTTTTCTTCTTCTTCTTTTTCATTCTTTTCTTTTTCTTCTTCTTTACAATCATTTCCTACAACTTTACCACTTCTTGTAAACATAGCCTTACATTGTTCTCTTGGATTTTGAGTATTTGCAGAAAGACCAGAGCTTTTCATATCGGCTACTTCTTTTGCTAACTGTCCCAATTGCATGTCTGACGCTTTACGCGCGACTTCATTTGTTTGCATATATTGTAGCAATTGTTGGACAGATTCCTCTATCCTAGTTAGCCTTGTTGTTTAATCAGATTGTGGTTGTTGTTGTTTGAATTGATTGTTAGGAGGTCTGTTGGAAGGTCCAACATCTTGTTTCCAGCCAAGATTTTGATTCTACCAACCCTACGGGTAATTGTTAGGAAAAGAATTACCAAGATTGATAGGAAAAGTACCTAAAGGTATTCTTTGGTGAATCAGGAAATTGGCTTGTTCTTGATCATTTCCATCAGCGGCATAATAACCACATGGTTGTTCGTCGATGCAATGCACACATTGTTTTAATTGAGTGGGTGGTGGTGATGATACTTGAGCAATTTGATGTTTTTCCAATTGTTTGCTTATTGCCTCTATTTGTTCTATTAGCAATTTTTGCTGAGCTAAAACTGCATCATTTACTCCTCACTCAAGCATACCTGGTTTCCTTGATGTACTACCTCTTTCATGCTTTGCTTGATGGTCACTGGTTGACATGGGCTCCATGATTGATATTGCCTCTTCAACAGTTTTGTTCATTAAAGAACCATCTCCACATGCATCTAACATTATCTTGAACTGAGGCAATAAACCATGATAAACGATTCTTACCTTCCCAATATCATCCAAATTATGATTTGGACATTTCCTAAGAAGCACTTTGAATCTTTCCCATGCTTCACCAAGTGATTCATCGTGATTTTGTGAAAAGGAATGTATGGCTGTCATTGCTTCAAAATATTTTGAAGGTGAATAAAATCTTTCCAAAAATTTTGTTTTAACATTGGACCAGTTTGCAAAACTACCAGATGGACAAGATTTAAACCATTCTTTAGCTTCCCCAATCAAAGAAAAAGGAAACAATCTTATGTAAACAGATTCTTCTTGATTGGGTTCAAAACCAATTGTGCTGCATAACTCATAAAAAATAGTTAAATGTTCATATGGTTCCTTATTATTTAAACCAGCAAATTAATTATTTTGAATAATATTTAAAGTGGCAGGTTTAATCTCCACTACAGCAACAGGTCCTTGGAACATTCTCAAAACACAGAATGGTCCATTGATAGCAGCAAACTATCCCAATATTCTCCTTTGTTCAGCAGCCATATTTGAATTTTCAAAATGTTCAAAAGAAGATGTAGTTGAAGAAGATTTAGTTTGTGTTTTTGATTTCAAAGACTTGATTTTCTTAATAAACTTTTCGATCTCAGGATCAAAGTAAATTTTCCCTACGGTAGATCAGGTTTACATACATAAACTATACAAAGAAAGTTAGTGTAACATTGATAAAAAGTAAATGAATGAATAAGTAAAAGTAAAATTGAAAATTTAACTATGGTAAAAAAATGTACCACAGTAATTAAAAATTTACTATTTTACTGAATCAATTCAATCCCCGGCGACAGCGCCAGAAAACTTGTTAAACCCTGAATATTGTTGGGTCTTTTAATTGGCAGGCACACCAATCGTTTGTAGTTTTAAAATTTAGATATCGTTCCACTAAGATTGAAAGTTCCAGTGATTCAGTAATCTATATTTACTATGGTAAACGTATCAAAACTTATTAACAAAAGAATGATTTATAAACAATTTATACAATATTCACAGAATTTGATGATTGATTTGTTCATGTGGTAAAAAGATGGTAAAGATAAAATTTATCTAAAAAGTTGAGATGTAATTCAGAATAACTAAGATACTTGAAGTAAAAACACAGATTGACAAATTATGTTGGAATTAGGATCCTCGCACTAAAATATAATGAAGTGATTACAAACATACATCTTTAATAATCAAGTTCATGCCATTTCAGCTTAAAGTCATTATAACCGATCCCTCGTGATATAAATTCTAAGTAATAACCGTAAAGTTCGATCCCTCGTGAGCTTTCTCAATAAAAACTTGCATTAAGTACTGGCCTTATGGCAACAATAATCACCAACTCTATTCCTAGTAATTGGCATATTAAGGGTATTTCATCTTTTACTTTCATTAAAACAAATTTTAATATGGCATGAATAATCATTCTCCCGTTTGACATTCACACTAATAAAACAAGTTTCAATACGAATGAAAATCATTCTCCCATTTGATGTTCACACTAATAAAAGATTGAAATACTAACATGGTACTTGAATCATAAATATGCAGAGGTCATAATTACAACATCATATAATAGAATGATTCACCAAATTCCAACATAAACAATTTAGTTATACATGGTAAAAGTAAAACCAACACTTATAGAGGTTGACATTACGAAGACTTGGAAACACTTCATGATACAAGAGCTCACAATACTACACAACACTCTTAAGTATCTAGAAATCACTCTAGACTTATAAACTTACAAAAAAACACTCAAAACTCGAAAGAAAGGAAAAAAGTTCTAAAATTTAGAGATGAAATTGGATGCCTTCAATGCCTTGGAAGTGGCCTATTTATAGGGCTGAGGAAGGGTCCTGGCGCGTAGCGTCAGCCTGGCGCGTAGCGTCAAGTTCTTGACTCAGCCCCCATTAAACGCACATGATTAAGCCCATTATTGATATTAATTAATTAAAATCATTAGCAGACATTAGGCCAATTGTCTCCCACTGCGTTTTGGCATCTAGTGTGAGTGGGTTGGCCATTATTTGGCCACTACGCAGAGTGCTTGGCCCCTGGAATTGGAGTCCACATTGCTTCTGACACTATGCGTGGCTGTGATGCGTAGTGTCAGCATCAAAAGTTCTCAAGCTACGGTGGTGTTGATGCTACGCGACAGCTCTCCAGCTCTTCAATTTTCTCTTATTTTCTTTAATTTTTTACTGCAAAACTAGAGAAATTTGATCAAGGCAGATAATTTCCAATAACTTCCATTTATTACACTTAAAACCTAAATTTCTAACAAATTAAACTAATTTTTTATTATTTTTGACACAATTTTATTAAGAAATTTATTGTAAATTTGAGGACTAACAAATATAAATCAATAAACAATTCTATATGCAAACCCTCATTACTTGAATAACTCCATTTATAGACTCTTTAAAATCCTTTCAATTTATAGACTCCATTTATATGCAAACCCTCGTATCAAATGCTACAAATCTGTATTGCGAAGCTTTTATCACTACGTCCAAATTCTTCTTCCACCTTAGCTGCAATTGCTTTGTGTGTCTTTCTTTGTTTAGTTTCCCTGTTACTTCTATATGCTTAGTTCTCTCCTTCAAGGTCATGTCTAACACCAAAAATTTATAACTGTCAACTGTTATTCAAGTGGCCTCAATACTCAAGAAGGGGGGTGAATTGAGTGTTTAAAAACTTTAGCTTTGAATGCCTTTGAACTTGGTTCTTTATGCAATCTTAATGAGATATATAAATATTTTCAAGCAGCAATAATCCAACACACAACAAATGTTTAATTTGAGATAGAGAACTTTTGGAAACTTACTAGAGAAATGAGAATCAAGGGGGAATAATGGTTCAGTAATTTTATCAAACAATTGGTGTGCAACGATTAAGTATTTTCTTAAGAACACAATTAACCCAACCAATCAACTCAGACAATTTCATAAACAGTTGGTATGCACAAGCAAGTAAAGAGTTTAAGGTAAGAAGAAATGCAAACCAATTTAACGAGTTTCACCAATATGGTGTACGTCTCGCCTTCAAGCAACCCACTTGAAGGATTCCACTATTGAAGATTTGAGATACAAGCTTTGAGCAATTGTCTCCTAGTGTTCCATACTCAAGAACCCAATCCTCGCAAGCAAAGGGCACCTCACCCAATCTCATAATCTCTCAATACCCAAAGGTTGAACCCCAACCTTTGTGACCACTCAACCTAGAGTGAATAACCTTGGTATTTTGGTGTTTTGGTTTTACAATCAATAAACTCTCTCAATAGAGTGGATAAGCAAATGAAAGCTCTCACAATTTCTAAACTCTCATAAGAGAGGATATACAAGTTCTAAGCTCAAAGTTTCAGAATATACAAAGAAAATGAACTCACTAAGCACAAAGTGAAAGCTTTGATTGATTGCTTCTAGTTGGTGTGTCTTGTGCTTGAGTCAGAGGTCCATTTATAGATCTTTGAAGGTCCTCCTAGCCGTTGCGCATCATGGTTCCAGCTTGTCTCTGCGTATAGTGGGTATTAGATCTATGTTTCCCACCTAAAAATGTCTTTTTAGTGATGTTTCCTGTAACATCCCAATTTTGAGGATTATTACCGAATGAAAATAAACCATTGAGATTCTGATTGCAAAGAAGGAAAATTAATTATTAATTATAATCAACTCAGTCTAAGAAATGGTGACAATTAATTAAACTTGGTTGGTAGGAGGTGGCTGCTTCCGATTGGGAGTCACGCGAGTGGAACTGCAATTCATGTTTCCCATCCCACTCTCCCTCGTGCACGCATATGTTTATATATGTGCCTTTGGTCACTGAAGCTATGCATCTCCTTCAGACTCCCTCTTCCTCTCTTCTTTTTCTTTCTTGTACTCTCTTCCCTCTTACCCTTCGTCTTCCTTCCCCTGCTCCCTGTTCTGTTCCTGAGAACGCACGACGACGACGCTGCAGAAGACTTGGAGTCCCTTCGGCTGGTGAGGGACAATCATCAGGGTGAAAGACGAACAGCCCCTGTTTCACGGTGCGACTACGACCAAGGAGGCCGAACGAGTGTGAGCCTGGGCAAGCCAATCAGACCAGCGTCGGGAAACAGAGGGACCCCTCGAACTTCCTTCAGTAGGTAGGGGGCGCTTGCATGTCAAATGCATGGTCCAAGAACGGTACCGGATGAGTGTACTGCTTTAAGTATATGCATGTGTCTGTCACGATTGTATATTATGCATGATTGTTGATCTTGGGTTCCATGTGTATGATGAGTAGTCAGATAATATTTGCATGAAAGCAAGATAGTGGTAATGTAGTCTGTTAATCTTTCTGATATAGCCGAGTGAGATGCATGATTCTACCTCTGTTAATATTGTGAGAATATGAATGTGTGACTGATAGTTAACTCGTACGATGTTATTTCCTTGATTATCCGAGCCCTGTACATGTTGGTATGATTGGCAAAGTAAAGATAGAAACCGTGTTGAATATGCTTCTACATTAATGTTACGAAGGAGGTATCAGTTGAGTGATGTCGCTTGCTGGTTAAACGCATAAGTTGCATATGTAGGAATGGGGTGACCCGTGGAAGGTCATGAGCCCCGAGGGAATGACTTCCAGTTACAGACCTTGGCTAGATCCTGAGAGAGCTCGTGGTAGCCGTAGGAGCTAGAGAAGAGTCTCGAGATGCCAATGGGAGGCCGGTACCATGCGGGAAGAGCTGATGGACGAGAGGCCAGTGAAGGGGGAACTGTAACTGAAGGTCATTACTCAAGTCGGATCCGCAGGCATGCATGTAGTTATGATGTTAGTTAGGATAGTACGCATAGCATGTGTTGAGTGTTATGAATGATTCCGAGTGTGTGGATGCATGTGTACGTGTGAATGAAGACGAACTTTATGTAGTATATAAGTGTAGATATTATTCTGAATTGCATGCCCTTAGTTTAATCTGAATATGACTGAGTGAAAGTAAGTGTGTTTTTACATGTAAAAGCTCACCTCTACAGTGGCTATATTTTCAGTGAACATCTCTCGGAATGAACGATGAGGGAGGAGCCGAGTGCAGAGCAGAGAACCCGAACGCTATGGAATATATGTGAATATGTATATACTGTGTATAAGGTCTTGTTAAGCCTTGGCCGGCTCGTATTTTGATTTTAGTCCTTATATCAGGATTTGAACACTTCAGGTAGAAGGAACATGTTAATGCGTGTGTAATTATTTAAATACTTCCCTATATATATATATATATATCTTCGGTGTTTATTCTATATTATGGGTGATGTACGAGCGATAAGCCTGGATGTATAAGTATACTTTCCGAGCGTAGGAAGTCGGTGTGACTATGGGTAGATGTGGGGCTACGTTGCTGTTGAGGGAAAGCGAGATGGCAAGTCATTCCGAGTGATGAGAGGTTGAATGGTCCGGGTAATTGCGGTCGCATAGTCTGGAATAGGAGTTGGTGCGAATCCTGTGAGTGATAATTATAAGGTTTTCTAAGTAGAGGATAATCAACGATTCCGAGTGAGGATCCGCCGAGTGAGAGTTCACCGACTAGGGAACGACACCTAAGACTCTAAGTGGATTTGTTGTAATAAATTAGTAAGCAGCTAGAGAACCCGAGTGAGCCCTGACTTGGTAGGAAAATTAGAATAGGAAATATTATGGTTACCGAGTGAAAGGCGAGCAGAATGCCCCGAGTAGTGTAATGGACGCGAATGCTATCCCGAGTGAGAAGTCTTCTTAGATTCTGAGTAAGCGGCTTTGGGAATCAATCTTGAATTGCCAATACGTGTACATATATAATCCGATCGAGTGGAGTAGCGGAGTGTGATATGCTGTCAGAACGGGCTGGCGAGTATTAAGGCTAGTCCTAGTGGGTTAGGAGGAGGACCCTCCCGAGTGAAGCACGAGCGTGATGATTTACCGAGTGAGCCATACACTAGAAACCGAGTGGAATGTCAGGATGCCGAGTGTAGCATGGCTTCCGCAAAGTGTAGTGCGGACTGGAGATCTTGAGTATAGTCGCCCGAGCGTAGTTAGCCCTCGCTTGAGCGAGTGTACCTGGTGCCAATGGGTTCGCTTAAGCGTTTCTTCCTCTCGCTGTGCGTAAGTCTCTCCCTTGTCTTCTTCCCTTTCCTTTTTGGTTATACTCGGTTTTATCAATTCAAACAGATTATGCACGGTTCGTTAACCTTAAAAATTGGAAATTTTTTCCCTATTGATTTTATTTATTCAACTAAAAATTAGGGTATTACATTTCCCACTACTTGAATCGATTCATATATTTCCGAATCGATTCAAGGCATTTTGACTTGTGCATTTTGGGCTTCCAGGAGCGTGTGAATCGATTCAAGTCATGGTGAATTGATTTAGGCTATTCTGTTTTGCGTTATTGGGCTGTCAGCTTCGTGTGAATCGATTCGGGCTCTGGTGAATCGATTCAGAACCTTCTGTTTTCATATTTTTGGGACTTCCAGGCCTTTGAATCGATTCATACGTATGTGAATCAATTCAAGCAATGTTGTTTGTTGTTTTTCCATTCTTTTTGACGTTTCCTTGATGCATTTTGAGTCATGGTTCATTTCCTTGATCTTCATGCATTGTTTTCTTGATTCTTTGATCATATGAGAGCATGTTTATCATGATTCCTTGAATCTTTGAGTACATCAAATGTATTCTTTTGATTTGTTCATTTCACTTGTTTTTGATCCATGAATGATGCTCTTCTTGTTCTTGGATACTTGTCATTATCAAAACCTATCTACATCATGTAAATACATTCTCCCCCTTTTTGATGATGACAACCAATGGCCATCTCTTGGGGTGTTAGTATTAATATAACAATGAGAAAGAACCATTTGTTAAAGAATTTCAAGTTTTTAGAACAGAGTGTGTCTCCCTCTTTGTTTTTCAGTTAGATATGTATTGAATTATTGCATTTATTCATCTGATCATACATTACTCTTATTACTTTCCCCTTTAAAAGTGTTGAATATCTAATATCTCTCCCCCTTTATCATTATCAAAAACAATATAAGCTCTAGGAAAAAAGGAAATAATCATTGCATAATTAAGGATTAATAACCATCAAGTTGGAACAACCATGAAAATTAACAACATAAAATCCAAGCACATCGAATATAATAATAAAAATGCCACAGAAGGGCAACAAAGTTTAAGCAAGATAACCACAAAAACATATCAATGGCAAGTAAAATGTAGAAAAGAAGGCCAACTAAGGCTGAGGGAATTGGAGGTTGGAGATTTGGGTAGCAAGCTCTGTGCAGCGTTCCTCCATGTTTGCTTCAAGCTTATCAAGCCGGGTGTTGATATTTGCTTCTATTGCATCAAAGCGACGATCCATATGAGCAGTAAGGTGAGTAAAAAGATCATCAGTAGGAGCGGGTGGAGGAGCAGCAGGTTCATTATCATCACGAGGACAACGGAGATACTGCCAAAGTCCATGATACTCAATGATGTTCATCTTGGTATGATTAGATTTCCCAATGGGTCCTTTTGGTCCGATCAATTCTTTGACTTCGTTTTTCATATCCACCTTGTAATGACAAAGCAGCTTGGTGATAAAAATAGCATATGGGAGGCAAGTGAGGTTTTGAGCATCGAGCATGTGATGCCTCACAATATTGATCCAATTGATCTCTTTCTAGTTGATAATAGACCAAAGTAGTAGAATTTAAGACTCATTGAGTCTTGCATAATTTCTGCCTAATGGGAGGATGATTTTGACTAGAACATAGTGCAAGAGGCGATGTTCAATGCTTAGTGTGCCAACGGTACTTGCAGGAGCGGTGAGATTAAAGAATGCTTTTGCCTCTAATGGGTTATAGTTCCAAGAAGGAGAGGGTTCTTTGCCATGGAAGTGAGCATCACTTATAGGAAGTTTTCCCACTTGGTTCATGACTTCATTGTCAAGAACAATGGTCTTGCCTTTCACTTTGGCATAATATCGACCATCTTGTAGGCACAATGTGGAGTAGAACACACGGATCAATTCGGGGTATATAGCAATCTCCTCAAGAGCCATGAAGCCAACAAGTTCTTGTTGGTGAAGAGTAGTAATGAGAGGAAAACCAACACCACTAAAAAACACCTGTTAGCGACGGAAGTAATTGGTCGCTAATCCATGCCATGACCGTCGCTAAAACCATTAGCGACGGCATCTCAGACGGGACAGAGGACGTCGCTAAAACCCTCGTCGAAAACACATCAGCGACCACATACATGCGTCGCTACCATATTGACGGCGTAAGGCCGTCGCTAAAATCGTCTCTGCCCCAATAACTCCAGCCGTCGCTAAGTGTTGCCATACAGCGACCTCAAGACCCCGTCGCTACTAGCAGCCACCAGCGACCACCACACGCCGTCGCTATGGGTACTCATGTAGCGACCACGTGATCCATCGCTGTGGGAAGCCATGTAGCGACCACGATATTCCGTCGCTGTTTCTTACAATACAGCGACCACTGAGTCCGTCGCTGTGTTTAACAATACAGCGACCACGATATTCCGTCACTGTTTCTTACAATACAGCGACCACGGAGGTCCGTCGCTGTTTTTAACAATACAACGACCATGATATTCCGTCGCTGTTTCTTACAATACAGCGACCACGATATTCCGTCGCTGTTTTTAACAATACAGCGACCATCCGTGTCCGTCGCTAATTGGAATCTTCTTTTTTAGGAAATTGGTTTTAATATTTATATAGGTTTTGTTAAATATTTTGTATTTTGTACTGGCTGATAAAATTTTATAATTAAATTTAAATAATTTTTTTAAAATATTAAATTATTATTAAAAACAAAATAATAGATTAAATTAATTTATCAAATAGGTTGAATTATTAATGATAGGTACAATAAGGCTTTTTGATTTGAATGTAATTACCAATAAATATTGACATAATAAATAAAGAATGACAAAATAAATACTGAATGAAATATAACATAAAAACTAAAAATCAAATATACAATGTGTATAAATAATAAAAATACAATCATGGTGGTGGGGGATCCTGGGGTGGTGGTGGGGGCGCCTGGGAAGTGGGGGGAGGTAGCCTCTCCATCAACTGCATCAGTAGCTCCTGCTGCTGAGCAAGTTGCCGACGAGTCTCGGCGTGCTGCTCCTCGGCCCGCTGTCGGTCCGCCTCGGCTTTCTGTCGGTCCGCCTCGGCCCGCTCCAACAACAACTGCCTCTGACGTCGCTCCTCCTGTAGCTCATCGTTCAGGTTTTGAATTACCTAAACGACCTCAGTTGGAAGACCAGAGGAAGACGAAGAGGAAGGGGTCTTCCCCTTTTTCGCCAGCTGCGTGCCGACGCCACCCAATCCAAATACCCTCCCTTTCTTGTTCACACCGCCAACAGCCTCAATATAGATGGCGTTGTCGTCAGAACAAGAGAGGGTGGGAGGAACCTCCCCTTCAGGAGTGGAGGCCACCAGGTCTGCCTCCTTCTCGGCCCTCCTGGCCTGATACGCCTCCTGTAAATTCAAAAACAATGATATAGGATTAGTAAGCAGGAGTGTAAATTATAAGCATGTGTTAGTTAAAAGTAAATACCGCTAGATCCATAGTCTTCTGGTTTACCCATGCACCGGCTTTGTTCTTCTTGGTCATTTGCATGACCTCAAACAAAGAAGGCTCCCGGTGCTCCCTCAGCTCCTATGGTGGACAAAAAACATTGAGATTATTATTTGTAAACATGTCAGACGAATCATAATAGAAATGTTTAACATAAATATACTTACAAATCTTTTCTTGTGCTCGAGGGTTGAAATGCTACCCCCAGTGTAAACCGAGGCTGCAGCATCGGCGGCTCTGTTGGCCTTGTTCCGAGCACTCGCTGCTGGAATGGGACCCCGCCCCACTTCTGGACCATCCCGTCCCAATGGTCCTCTGGGATCCAACGAGGGCGCTCACCCTTGTCCCTCACCTTCCAAAGGGTACTCTTGATGATTTTGGAGGTCTTTGTGGCAAAGACCTTCCTAATCTCATCAATCATACCCTCCGCCCACTGGTAATCACGCTGTAAAATGAAATGAGAAATCAAAATTAATAAAAGGTCTATTTTACAAATCAAGTCACAACAAATGAGCTAGGAACTTACCGAGAAGGTGTCAAACCACCTATCTTGCACAACCTTCCCAGCATCTATCCAAGATATATATGGACCATCCCACTGAGCCTTCAAAACCTTAGTAATCGCTTTGGTAGTGCGACTACTATCAACAAAGCTGTAATGACAACAATTATGTTAGGAGTAAAACAACACACAATCTAGGGAGACTCCCAAAATTTCGGCAGAGTCTCCCCTGTAAATGTAACATTTCCAAGTTTAAATAGTTACCCTGTTACAAACAGAAGAGTACCCAGTACAATTCAATCTACACAAGTACTATAAAAGTAACATCCAATAAACCATCAAGTCTTTCCACTAAAGTTTAATATAAAGTACCATACAAATAACATAAAAGTATTTGAGGTTTAGTCACTTACTCGTCTCCGGCTGGCACGGGTACCAACATGGGCAGAGGGGATGCCGGAGGTGGGGTGGCCTGATGGCCATGGTCCTCCAAGCCACCAACTCCAGGACTCTGCTCTGGGGTGGTCAGTCGGGGTGATGGGGTGGTCTGCTGTGGTGGTGGTGGTGGAGTGGTCTGCTGTGGTGGAGGTGGTGGTGGTGATGGAGTGCTCTGCTGTAGTGGTGATGGAGTGGTCTCCTGTGCTGGGGTGGGAGTCCCCTGCCGGGATGTCGGGGTCCTGGACCCACCACCCCTACTGAAGGGCAGTCGACGTCCCGTTATCTGTGGATAAAATCATGAAAAGAAAGGTTAGTCTCAGGATATATATAAACCTATGTAACATGTTGTTTAACGAATACATACTCTGTGTCTGTTTCAGTTTCAAATTCCCCCTCAGTTTCAGTGTCACTGTGGTTATCTGTTTGAACAAGTTCATCAGTATCCAAATCAGCCCTAGACCGTTTTGATCGAGAGACAAGGTCTTTGTCAATGTGTTCACCCCCCGTAGTGGCGAGTGTCTCATCCATTATGACTGGATCAATGTTGAACAACAAATTGGCATCATTGAGCTCGTGTGGTGCAAGCTGATAAGCGTCATCGACCTCCTCGGAGACATTGTCAGTGATCTGACTTCGGGCCTTGGCCTTGATTACTGCATACCAGTCCCGATGTCCTCCCGGGAAGTCGGTGTAATAAACCTGCTCAGCTTGTTGGGCAAAAATGAAGGGATCAAACCCTTTATATCTACCATTCTTCTTGACCTCAACTAAGCCGTAATTGTTGTCAACCTTTGTTCCAACACCGATTGTGTTGTCGAACCAATCATATTTGAAAAGAACAATATCTCTTCTTAGTCGTCCAGAGAACGAAACTTCAACAATCTTCGTCAGCACTCCATAAAAGTCTTCTTCCAACTGTCCGGCGGTGCCTCTAACACAAACCCCGTAGTTATGGGTGCACATCCCTTCACTCCATTGAAGAATATTAAACTTGTAGCCATTTACGTAGTAAATAGGCCATTTTTTAACAGTTTTCACCGGCCCCCAAGAAAGGGCTTGGAGTAAAGAATCTTCAATATGGTTGTTTGGGTCTTGTATCTATGTACAACATAACAAGTAGGTCATCGTTAGATATCAGGAGTTAGAAGCAAAGACAAAAAACACCTGGTAAACGGGTCTTACGTGTTGCGTGAACCAACCAACGAACTTGGATGACACCTCACTATGAATTTAGTCATCAGTTAAATCATTTTGCTCAAGTTTTAGCATATCTGTGTATAAGCTATTCAAAGGAAACAAATTTAGATACTATAAAAGCTACGTTTAGAATGTAACATATAACTTCTATGACTTACTCAATAAAGGATGTGTTCTTCAAAGACGCATCGTATGTCATTACCCCGTCATCCCATAACTGTGATAACTCTTTAACCAACGGTTGCAAAAACACGTCTATGTTCGCCTTTGGATTTTTGGGTCCTGGAACCAGTATAGATAGAAACATGACCTCCCTCTTCATACACATATCAGGAGGCAGATTGTATGGGGTCAGGATGACCGGCCAACAAGAGTAAGCCCTTCCGTATTGACCGAAAGGGTTAAACCCATCAGTACATAAGCCAAGTCTTACATTGCGCGGCTCGCCAGAAAAGTCCGGATATAGCTCATCCAAACACTTCCATGCTTTCCCGTCGGAAGGATGGCAAAGAAACCCCTCTTGTGTTCGGTTCAGAGCATGCCAACGCATGTGTTTTGCCGTGGACAATGAGGCATACAGGCGTTGAAGACGCGGTGTTATAGGGAAGTACCACATTTTCTTCCTGGCCGTTCGGGTTACCTTCCCTCTCCTTTTAACGGTCTTGTAGCGTTCCTCATTACAATGCAGACATTTTGTGACACTCTTGTCTGCAAACTCATTTCTGAACAGCATACATCCACCAACACAACACTCTATCTTCACACAACCCAACCCCAAGTTTGCCACTTGTTTCTTAGCACGGTACAGGTTTGCTGGCATTCTGTGATTACTAGGCATGGTGGAACCCATCAGATTGACCATCCTATTAAAACAACCTCCAGAAAGATTATAATCTACCTTTAGGCTTAAAGCAGCTAGGGAGGCGGACAACTCAGTGTGACTGTTGCACCCGTCCCACAATGGAGTCTGAGCCGCCTCTAACAAATCATAAAATCTCTTCACCTCCGGATTAGGATCCTCCTCTACATTGTCAGAGTCTCCATGACTTGCTTGGTCATTATGTTCCAGCAGACGCCCGGTGGAGGGTCCAACATGATCCATCACCATTTGTTCTATGTTGTTGTACGTATCCCTGTTTCCTCCAACCTCATAGTAAGACTGTTGCACGGTTACGTCTGATGGTCTACGCGGTAACTGCTCACCATGGTTGTACCAGCAGTGGTATGTTTCCATGAACCCTTTCTCAGTTAGGTGGCACATGACATCATCCGCGTATTCAAAACTCATGCATTTGCACCTTGAGCACGGACAACGAATCTTCTGAGTCACTTCAAATCCAGGAGTGTTTGCCGTAGCGAACGGAATGAACTCCAATAGCCCCATCATAAACTCCTCAGTCACTCGCCAATTGCGATCTAGTCGGTTGTACATCCATCGCCGATTTGCCGGTACCTCCATTTACAATATCTAACAAGCACGATTTCTGTTACTTTAAATTATTGTAATTTTATTTGACTATCGGTTGTAAATCACTCTCTATCTCTTTGATGTTGCAAATTGGTGGGGCCCTATCCCATTCGGGATGAATATGCAACCAACTGTAACCCATCTCTGTTGTATGTGGTCTATCTTGTGTCGTTGATGTTCATTTAAAATTTCGGCAGCATTTCGTATTGGTCCCCGAGTACACAGAGATACGTACGGTATGAAACACCGCACGCAGACATACACCCTGGGGACAATACAAAACACCATAACTGAAATTTCATATGAACATTCAACGTCTTAAGATAGACTATATACAACATTGATGGGTTACGCCCTACTGGTTACAAATTCATACCAAACTGTCCAACTGGGACAATTCAAGATCCAACACAACACGGTACATCAGCCGGTTGTTTTGAAACTTGAACGGGAATCTAATGGGTACACACACGACTAAACTCTACATTATTAAATCATGAGTTTCATTTTTTAAGTTCCCTAAGAAAGGAAGCCTGTCAAAATTTTGGCAGAGTCTCCCCTGTAAACTAGACAGTTCCCAAATTTACGAATGACCTGTTACATACAGAAAACTTTCCAGTATAGATAAATATACATACCGTACGCATTGTATATGATATTCAAAGTTATGAACACCAAATCATGTTATCAGTACATAAAACCAATGCCTAATGAGCTCTGCTCTCCACTAACAAACAACATTACACATGCATAAAGAATCATGTTATCAGCATACAAAACCAATGCCTAATGAGCTCTGCTCTCCACTAACAAACAACATTACACATGCATAAAGAATCATGTTATCAGCACACAAAACCAATGCCTAATGAGCTCTGCTCTCCACTAACAAACAACATTACACATGCATAAACTTCACATATTATCAGCACACAAAACCAATGCCTAATGAGCTCTGCTCTCCACTAACGAACGACATTACACATGTATAGAACACATTATAAACATATCAAAACCAGTTCCTAATGAGCTTTTCTCTCTACTAACCAACAACAATTGACATGCATACATATATCGAGAAAGTCAGCGTTAGGGGATTACCTAGGGAAAAAAGTCAGTGATGAATACAGAGCTCAAAAGAGACGATCAGAGACCACGCGTGATGGGTGTTACTCTGCATGACAAACCAAGAAGTTGTTAGACAGTTACAAGTAGCAAGGAAACTAAACAAAGAGAGACACACAAAGCAAATTATAAATTACACAGCAACGACTTCTTAGTGATCTAGACACTTGGGATCCACATGAGAATGAGTCCATGAGAGACACAACAGAGACTACATTTGCATTATTAAACATTCTAAAGGTTGTTTGTAAAGACTCTTCTTAGATGAGTTAATTTATAAAGACTCTTTTTAGATGAGTTAATTAGTTAAGAGTGATGCGAACAGAGCAGAGCAGAGAGAGAATCGAGCAGATTAGAGAGAGAAGCGAGCAGAGCAGACAGCGACGCAAAGAAGAAGGAACAGGAGACCAAACGCGAAGAAGAAACGAAGAAGAAGAAGCAGAGGTTGAAGTCGCGTCGCGCTGGAAGCAGAGTGAGAAAAGAGAAGTCGCGTGCGAGTGAGAAAGAAGGAAGAAGGGTGCCCTAACACAATCGGGTCTTTTTCTGGGTCACCCAATTAAAATGGGTTTTTAATGGTTTTTACCCGATCCCACAAAATAGTAAAATCTTAGGATTTTACCGATTTTGGGATCTTAACGGTCATGACCATAGGATCAATGTTGGTTGTTTGTGATGTTGAGGGTGTTGGTTAGTTATGTAGAGGGAGCTGCAGAATTAAGGGGAAAACCAGGTGGGAACTGAGACTCATTGGTGGAAGGTACAGAGGGAGATGATGTGGAAGTAGAGGAGCTGGTTACAAGGAGAAAATAATACAGTTGGATGCGGTGGGTGTAACAGGAGTGGGATACTGAAGTGGTGAATTTAGGATAGGGAAAGCGAGCCTCATTGAATAACACATCCTTTGAGATATATAACCTACGATAGGAAAATAACTTCTGCTAATGCCACATCATATATTGTGACGAAGGGTTATATAGCTCCAGAGTATCTCGAGGAAGGAATGGTCATAACCAAAATGGATGTTTATGCCTTCGGAGTGGTGCTGTTAGAACTGATCACAAGGAAAGATTTTATGATCCTACAAGATGGAAGACAAGTAATGCTTCAGGCTATGGAAGTAAATCTTGTTGGAAAAGAGATTGAAGCAGAGGAAGTGAGTTTGTTTGTTGATCCTAGCCTAACTGGAAACAATGAGAAAGTGTGTTTCCTTCAACCCTTATAGGTCCTAGTGAAGAGAGTATTGTGCTTTGGGTTACATTCCAAATCATCCCTTCTTTTGTTGGTTTGAATGGTGTTGATAAACAACATGCCTAATTATGTCCATTGACAAATGCCAAGATATAACTATTATTATGGGTTAAAAATACATGTTTTACCATGGAATTATTAAAGAAAAGCCTCATGAAAATTGGGTAGCCCAATCAAGTCATCTCAAGAGCATTCACTGTGTTTCAATGAATCCTTTTTCTATTTGTGCTGGCAGTATCTCGCAACTAGTGGGGTTAGCAAATGCACACTTTGCCTTAGTATTCGCCAACTAGTTAATTACATAAGATAGCATCACAGGCTACATTTTATTCATGTTGTATCATAGCATTTGAACTATCCGATTTTGTGTTATGATTTCAAGAGGCAATTTGATTAGACTATATTATGTTCAGGCATCTCTTTTCTTAAATACTATAATGAAATGAATATAGCACAACTGAATTGGTAGTCTGGTATTCAACAGAGAAGTGAATTAAATACATTAATTTAGGGATAACTTGAATGAATGAATTTGTAAATTAAAAAACACTTGTCTCTATTATACATTATATCTTATCTTGTCCCTTTAGCACCAACTATATACCCATACTATTTTGAATAATTTCTTTATCATATACAATATTTTTACCCAGCAAAATGATATACATCTCAGGCTTTAGTTGACAGAAACTTTACAGATTATTCAGGTTGTTTGGAAATGATTATTCAGGTTGTTTTCCTTGAACCAGCAGAAGCTAAAGCAACTTTCAGGGGTGTTCAGATTTTTTTAACAATGAATAGAAACAATAACTTCTTGAATTTTATATAGTCAGGCCAAACTATAACAAGGAAACCACGCAATAATTTGATTTACACAAACAAACAATGAAATGGAATGAAGGAGGTGGACAATTGGTGAAAATAAATACTGATATACACCTGGAATCAAACATACATGTAAGGATAGAAATAATGCCCTGAAACTAAAATTCAAACAGAAGAAAACAAGAAAAAATCTATAGAAATAATGCCCTGAAACTAAAATTCAAACAGAAGAAAAGAAGAAAACAAGAATGAACTAGAAAACCAGTAAGCTGCTCACTAACCAGTTTGTGAGAGGGGCTCACGGAGGCGGTGGAGGTGGAGCTTCGACGAAGGTGGAGGTGGAGGTGGAGGTGAAGGTGGACCACAAAGCCTTTCTCAGAAGGGCTCACGGAGGCGGTGGAGGTGTAGCTTCAGTGGAGGTGGAGCTTCGGTGGAGGTGGAAGTTTGGTGGAGGTGGAGGAGAGGGAGGGAGAGGTGAACGGAGGGAGGGAGGGGGAACTCGGAGGTGAGGAAGGGGAGGGAGAGGTGAACGGAGGGAGGGAGGGGGAACTCGGAGGTGACGAGAGGGAGGGAGAGGTGAACAGAGGGAGGGAGGGGGAAGTCGGAGGTGAGGAGGGGGAGGGAGAGGTGAACGGAGGGAGGAAGGGGGAACTCGGAGGTGACGAGAGGGAGGGAGAGGTGAACGGAGGGAGGGAGGGGGAACTCGGAGGTGACGAGAGGGAGGGAGAGGTGAACGGAGGGAGGGAGGGGGAAGTCGGAGGTGAGGAGGGGGAGGGAGAGGTGAACGGAGAGGTTAGCTGAGAGGGGGGAAAGTTAGGGCAACTGAGAGGGAGAGGGGCTGCTGTCGAGTGACATTAAAAATTTAGCGACGGCATTCAGGCCGTCGTTACAGACGTCACTACCTTTAAACACTTCGCGACGGTAAACCAACTCCGTCCCTAATCCCCTGAACCTTAGCGACGGCCTCAACCCACCGTCACTAACTTCAATCATTAAAAGGAAAAATTGGAGGGAAGTGAAATACATAGCGACGGGCGGACGAATCCGTCACTAATATCCTGAATCTTAGCGACGGTTTCACACCCCCGTCACTACCTTCCATTATTTAAATTCAATAGTGTGGAGGGAAGACGAAAACATAGCGACGGTAGAACGTACCGTCACTAATCTCTTCACAAATAGCGACGGTATCTCCCAACCGTCACTAATATCCTAAACCTTAGCGACGGTTGGAGAATGCCGTCACTATTATTCGCGACGGTATTGCATCGCCGTCACTAATTATTTCATACAGTAGCGACGATGTACGCCTCCGTCACTAGTACAAACCATAGCGACGCGGATTGACCGTCGCTTTAGTTGGAGGGAACATTAGCGACGGTAGCTCACCGTCGCAACTGTTTGCCGCCAACTGAAAACCAGGGCGGGAAAGAAAAAATATTGGAGTTAAAATATAGCGACCCTTCTAGCGACGGTGTTGATAAGGATTAGCGACCGCGTATTAACCCGGTCGCTAATTTAGTCGCTAAAGACTTTTAGGTCCCTTTTGGTATGAAACGGTCGCTAACACGGTCACTATTTAGCGACGACAGGTGGTGGTCGCTAATTTGAGGTAGCTGTTTGGGGTTTTTTTAGTTGTGCAGATGATTCAAAGAATGCAACATCAATCCAATGTGGTGAAATCAAGTGTTTTTCAAAAAAGGTGTTTTGGTACCTTTCTAATTCCTTTCTTGGTTGTGAGGAAGAAGCCATGAGGAATGGAGGTTTGGAGAGGAGGTTTTTAGAGAGAGAAAAGAGTGTCTTAGAGAGAGGTAGGAGAAAAGGGAATGAGAGGATTTTAGAAAACAAGTGAGAAATGGGCCAAAACAGCGTCCATATAGGCATAATAGGTCGCTTGAATCGATTCAGATGTTGCTGTTTATGAGGTTTTAGGGGCATCAGGGGTTTGAATCGATGCAAACTATGCGTGAATCGATTCAGACCTCTTTGTTTGTGAAAAATTTGAGAATCAGATCTTCAAATCGATTCGGGGAATGGGTGAATCAATTCAATCGATTCTGTTTCCCTTTGAATTGTAGTTTTGAACTGCTGAATTGATTCGAGGCACAAGGCAACCCTTTTGGATCATTAAAAACTTCATTTTTATGACTCTTTATGCCTTCTAATTCAATCAAACACTTATGAGCAACATCTTACTTAATCATTTGTGCATTATAAGACTTAATTAATGCATTACTCATGTATAAGAATTATGAACTTTATAAAGCAAACAATTTAATCAACATTTATGATTTATCAAGGAAAATTCATATTCAACTTAAGAAACATCTATGGATAAATTTCACACTATTTGAAAGAAGACATCTTTAAAATTCCTAATTCTCTACTAATTTTTATGAATTGTTCCTTTGCAAGTGGTTTTGTGAATATGTCAGCTAATTGCTTAGAGGTTTCAACATGTTCAAGCACATAATCACCCTTTAACACATGGTCTCTAATGAAATGGTGTCTAATCTCAATATGTTTGGTTTTAGAGTGCATGACAGGATTCTTTGAAATGTTAATGGCACTTGTATTATCACATTTAAGAGGCATATGGTCTAATATAACACCAAAATCTAGAAGTTGTTGCCTCATCCAAAGGATTTGAGCACAACAACTACCAGCTGTAACATATTCTACCTCAGCTGTTGATAATGCAACACTCACTTGTTTCTTGCTATGCCAAGATACAAGAGAACTATAAAGCAAGTGACAAGTACCACTTGTGCTTTTTCTATCAAGTTTACATCCTGCAAAGTCAGAATCAGAGTAACCAACAAGAGTGCATTCAACCCCTTTGGGGTACCATAAACCAACATCTTGAGTTCCAACCAAGTATTTCATTATTTGTTTTATGGCAGTCAAGTGTGATTCTTTTGGACATACATGATATCTAGCACACATACAAACAACAAACATGATATCTGGTCTACTGGCGGTTAAGTAAAGTAAGGATCTAATCATACCTCTATATTTTGTGAGTTCTATATCCTTACCTTTCTCATCCTTATCCAAATAACATGAGGTGCTCATAGGTGTGGCAATTTCATTTGCCTTTTCCATGTTAAATTTCTTAAGCAACTCCTTGTAATATTTGGATTGACTAATGAATGTGCCTTCTTTCATTTACTTAATTTGTAGTCCAAGGAAGAATGTAAGTTCTCCCATCATGGACATTTTAAATTCATCCTGTATTAACTTAGCAAACTCCTTGCAAAGTGATTCATTAGTAGCACCAAAAATGATATCATCTACATATACTTGAACCAAGAGTATGTCATTCTTTTTGTGCTTAATGTTGTATCAACCTTTCCTCTTTCAAAGTTATTTTTCAAAAGAAATTTGCTCAGTCTTTCATACTAAGCTCTTGGAGCTTGTTTTAAACCGTACAACACTTTTTTTAGTTTGAAAACATGATTTTGAAATTGATAGTTTTCAAAACCAGGAGGTTGATCAACATACACTTCTTCTTGAATATATCCATTCAAGAAGAAACTTTGACATCCATTTGGTACAATTTGAAGTCTCTACAGCATGAAAAGGCCAATAATAATCTAATAGCTTCTAATCTTGCTACGGGAGCATACGTTTCTTCATAGTCAATTCCTTCTTCTTGATTGTAACCCTTAGCTACCAGCCTAGCTTTATTTCTAGTTGTTACCCTATTTTCATCTAGCTTGTTCCTAAATACCCATTTAGTTCTTATTATTTGGTGATCATTGGATCTTGGCACCAGTTCCCAAACTTCATTTCTTTCAAATTGATTTAGTTCCTCTTGCATGGCCAATGTCCAATGTTCATCAATAATAGCTTCATCAATGGTTTTAGGTTCAATTTGAGAAACAAATGCTAAATGATTGCAAGTATTAAAAGAGCGACGAGTACTTACACCTTTAGTGTTATCACCTATAATGTTGTCCAAAGGATGGTCTTTTGAGGTGATCACTCCTTTTGTTGAGCTTGATCATTTTGTGTTACATCTCCTTCATTTTTGTTTTCCCCTTTGTCATTCAAGCTTAATTCTTGGAGAGTACCTACAATGTCATCAACATGTTCCTTCCTTGGGGAGTTATGGTTATTTTCATCAAATTTCACATGAATTGATTCTTCAATAGTACTAGTTTGTTTGTTAAAGACTCGATAAGATTTACTTAATGATGAATATCCAAGAAAGATTGTCTCATCAGCTTTTGCATCAAACTTTCCTAGATTATCCTTTCCATTGTTAAGTACAAAGTATTTGCATCCAAAAATATGAAAATATATTAGGTTTTCTTCCATTCTAGAGTTCAGGTTTTCTTTAGAATAGGCCTTATCAAACATCTATTCATAACATGACAAGTAGTGTTTACTACATCAGCCCAAAAATGTTTTGAAACATTATTTTCATTTAACATGGTTCTTGCAAGCTCCACCAAAGATCTATTTTTCCTTTCAACTACTCCATTTTGTAGTGGAGTTCTAGAAGCTGAAAAATTATGACCAATACCATGTTTTTCACAAAATTTCTCAAATAGTTGATTTTCAAATTCTCCCCCATGATCGGTTCTTATGGATGCAATCTTTGAATCTTGTTCATTTTGGATAATCTTGGCTAGTTTCTTGAATGCATGATATGCTTCATTCTTATGAGCAAGAAACAAGATCCATGTATATCTAGAATAGTCATCTACAATTACAAAACCATAGTAATTGCCACCAAAGCTCTTGACCTTAGAGGGTCCAAATAAATCCATGTGCAAAAGTTGTAAAGGCCTTTGAGTAGAAACAACATTTTTAGCTTGAAAAGATGCCTTTACTTGTTTTCCCTTTTGACATGCATCACAAAATTTATTTTCAAACTTTAGCTTTAGCAAACCAATCACTAATCCTTTAGAAACAAGTTTATTTAGATGGTCTATATGTATATGAGTTATTCTTCTATGCCATAGCCATGTTCATCCTCTCTAGTGATGAAGCATTGTACATCATTTGAGGACAAACAATCAACATCAATCATGTAAATATTATCAACTCTTTGACCAACAAAGTTTACCTCTTTATTTTGCTTATTTTTAATTATGCAACCATTTGATTCAAATATTACTTTATATCCTTTGTCACATAATTGGCTTATGCTAAGCAAATTGTGTTTGAGTCCTTCTACATATAATACATCATGGATTGAAGTAGAAGAATTTTTACTGATTTTTCTAATGCCAAGAATTTTTCCTTTGGTGTTATCCCCATAGGTGACACTTCCTTTTCTTTTGGGAGTGAATGATGTGAACTTGCTTATATCACCCGTCATGTGCTTTGAACACCCACTATCCAAGTACCAATGGGTGTTGCTTGCCTTGAAGCATATCTACAAAACAAAATTAGTTTAGAGAACTTGGTACCCATTTTATGTTGGGTCCTTTTTGGTTAGCTTGTGGTAGTGTCCCTTTGGGAACCCACACCTTTCTTACCACTTTTGGTCCAAGCTTTCTAATATGGTAATTTAAAGCATTATGTCCTTTGGTACCACAATGATTGCATTTAGTGAATGGTGATGAAGATTTTCTAGGTGGTACAAAAAAGTTTTTGTAATGCTTTTCCTTTTTGGTAGAATTGTATCCTAATCCGGTTTTGTCAAACATGCATCTTTGATTTCCAAGTAATACATTTAAATTATCTCTACCATTTGTAAACTTCTCTAAGGTTTTATTTAAGTCTAAAACCTTAGTTTCTAGGATGTCACATTTCTTTACAAAATCACAAGGTTTATTCTTGGAACATGCTTGAACATTTGCTAATTCCTTTTTCAAACATTCATTTTCCTTGCCAAGTTCTACAAGATGCATTTCAAGAGTATCAATTGCTTTCCTAGATAATTTATACTTGTTTGAGATTTTAACAAACTTGTCATATAATTCCTCAAATGCATCAAGCAATTCATCTCTATCTAAGTCAAGAAAGCTTACCTCATCATCTTCATCTTGATGATTTTCCATGGGGCATAGGTTGGCTTCCTCATTTTCATATTCGTCTGAGCTACTTATCTTATTTTCATCCCAAGCAATGTAAGCTCTTCTTCTTCCTCTTTTCTCTTTGTTCTTCTTCTTGAGATTTGGACAGTCCACTTTGAAGTGTCCTTCCTTACCACACTCGAAGCAATTTGGTGAGGAAGAATTTTCATGTGAGATTGGTTTCTTACCTAGAGGTTTGAAGTTCTTTTGGAAGCGTTTGTTTCTCATAAATTTTCCAAAACGCTTTACAAATAGTCCAAACTCTTCTTCTTCATCAAGCTCACTACTGGATTCATCTTCATTGATAGAAGTGTCCTTGAGAGCTAGACCTTTCTTCTTGGAAGACTTTTCTTCCTCTTCCGCCATCTTTAATTCTTTCAACTCTTGTTCCTGTTCTTGTAACTTACCGAATAGTGTAGCAAAGACATTTCATTGATGCTTGGAGATTGCTTGATGGCGGTGACAAAAGGTTGCCATTCTCTAGTAAGACTTTGTAACACTTTATGAATAAGTTCTTTGTTAGTGTAAGTCTTGCCAAGAGTAATGAGGTGATTTATAATAAGAGTGAACCTCTTTTGCATATCAACAATTGTTTCTCCAAAATTTAATCTAAAGCTTTCATACTGATTAGTTAAGGTACTAATCTTAGAGTCTTTAACATCACTTGTACCTTCATGGGTTATTTGTAAGGTATCCCACATATCCTTGGCAGATTTACATGTAACTACTCTAAAAAATTCATCAGGACCTAAAGCTAAGGTGATTAGATTTTTCACTTTATATTTATATTGAACTTTCTTTTCTTCTTCGCTAGTCCAATCATCCATCAATTTTTCTACTTGTTTACCATCTACAATATGCATGGGTATGAAATGACCATTTTCAATAGCATTCCAAACTAGATTGTACAAAAATTTTCATCATTTCTTTCCAAAAAGCATAACCTTCCCCATTGAAAGCAAGAGGTCTATTTGTGGCGCCACCCTCAGGAAAAAGATTTAGAGAATTAGATGCCATTTTTCTCTTGAAGCTGTTAAGCTTGATTTACCAAGAGTCAAGCTCTGATACCACTTGTTATTCAAGTGGCCTCAATACTCAAGAGGGGGGTGAATTGAGTGTTTAAAAACTTTAGCTTTGAATCATTTGAACTTTGTTCTTTATGCAATCTTAATGAGATATACAAATATTTTTAAGCAGCAATAATCCAACACACAACACATGTTTAATTTGAGATAGAGAACTCTTGGAAACTTACTAGAGAAATGAGAATCAAGAGGGAATAATGGTTCAGTAATTTTATCAAACAATTGGTGTGCAAAGATTAAGTATTTTCTTAAGAACACAATTAACCCAACCAATCAACTCAGACAATTTCACAAACAGTTGTTATGCACAAGCAAGTCAAGAGTTTAAGGTAAGAAGAAATGCAAACCAATTTAACGAGTTCCACCAATCCGGCGTACGTCTCGCCTTCAAGCAACCCACTTGAAGGATTCCACTATTGAAGATTTGAGATACAAGCTTTGAGCAATTGTCTCCTAATGTCCCACACTCAAGAACCCAATCCTCACAAGTAAAGGGCACCCCACCCAATCTCACAATCTCTTAATACCCAAATGTTGAACCCAACCTTTGTGACCACTCAACCTAGAGTGAATAACCTTGGTGTTTTGGTGTTTTGGTTTTACAATCAATAAACTCTCTCAATAGAGTGGATAAGCAAATGAAAGCTCTCACAATTTCTAAACTCTCACAAGAGAGGATATACAAGTTCTAAGATCAAAGTTTCAGAATATAAAAAGAAAATGAACTCACTAAGCACAAAGTGAAAGCTTTGATTGATTGCTTCTAGTTGGTGTGTCTTGTGCTTGAGTTAGAGGTCCATTTATAGAGCTTTGAAGGTCCTCCTAGCCGTTGCGTGAGACGCCCCAGAAATAGGGGTAAATTTTTCATGTTTTTATAAATCATACTTCGATGAAAAGGAAATAAGTGGTGAAGCTTTTAACACAACACCTGGATCTATGATAAACCACTCCCATATATGAAGATACGAGAGGGTAATTAAAAATATGATTTAGTAGTAATTGTTCAATTAAAAACAGCGGAAGAATTAATTTAAATTGATTGATGTATGGATGAATTCAAGAGGAGAGAGTTATAATGTTCCATGATTCGTAATATATCAATGATACTCCTAAGGTAATGCTTATTGGAGAACTAGTGCATAGAAATCAAAAATTTATTTGAAACAAGCCATCATGAGCATCAGTGGGCCACTCGCTCAAGCGAGAGTCCCATTTGCTTGAGCGAGCCAGCGTAGGCACGCTTAGGCGAGGTAAGGGGAGACTGAGCGAAGAGAAATAATTTGCATCAGGGGCTCCTCTCGCTTGAGCGAGCCCCATCTCGCTTGAGCAAGATGCAAAGGAAGCCTTGAGCGAGTCAGCGAAACGCTTGATCGAAGGGAGGAAGGGTGCATCAGATGCCAATCTCGCTCGAGCGAGACATGTCTCGCTTAAGCAAGATTGTTCCAGAAACAATCGTAGCTCTCTGGTCAATTTTCGCTCGGGCGAGGCAACTCTCGCCTGGGCGAAAATCTTCCAGTGTCAAATTCCCATTCTCCTCGCTTGAGCGACCATACTTCTGCCTGAGCAAAAATTGTCTAGAGGCTAACCTCTGATTCTATAACAATTTCGCTTGGGCGAAATATACACCCGCTCAGGCGAAATCAGGCCAAGGGCCAAAACTCTG
The DNA here is from genome assembly GCA_037962975.1 of Clitoria ternatea. Lineage (NCBI taxonomy): Eukaryota > Viridiplantae > Streptophyta > Magnoliopsida > Fabales > Fabaceae > Clitoria > Clitoria ternatea. Next base: position 38,349,282 of record CM075672.1, on the reverse strand, counting down.
ATTCACAACAATCTCGCTCGAGCGAGATTCTCACTCGTTTGAGCGAGTTCTACAGAATTTATGCAGAAAATGTGAAAATGCATACCAACACACAATACACCATACCAAAACTCAATCTACTACAATTCATTTAATTTCTACATGATTTACACATTATATGACACCTTTGAAACTTGCCTCACTCATCATTAACCATTAAAATCTATTCTAATTCATGAAAACATAAGGAATCCAACACACCAATTCATATAACCACCAAAGCATAAATTTTTATATAAACGTCCATTCATTCATAAGATCAAATATCAACAAGCATCATCATTCATCAATTTACATCCCTTGGGTTATAGATAAAAATTGATCATACACTAAGATCCAATTTTCCTCTATGACCGCCAAAATCATCTATCACCTAAAATTATCAAAACAAGCATTCATTACATCATATGCTATGCAAAATCTAGATATCGCCGGCCAAGGCGCTTCCTACACAACTATTTACCTTCACAGCCAAAATGTACTTCAAAATGCTAACTCTTCCCATGAGTACCCTGCATCACAACTCTAAAAATAGACAACATGGGAGAGTGAGTCCACATTCCAAAGGTATGAATATGAATACCATGTGATTATGTATATATGCATCTACACATGTATACTTTTCACATCTATAACATTCACCATGCCATATACCCTCATAATTCCATCATACATTTATCATAACTAACAACACAATTCCAAACAAAGTACACAAGCACATACATAATCGTGTCTCTCAATAATTGAACTATCACACAACCATTATTTGGTATTCATATCTTTTATGTTGTCTTAAAATATATTTTTACAACCTCAACACAGCCATCATCATATCTCACCACTTTGGCATACCTCCTTCTATATGCAAATGCTCTTAAGCTAATGCATATGCATAAAGGAGTATTTCAACAATTGCAGATCTGACTGTGGGATTACAACACCGAATATAGGATTAAAGCATGGTCATCTAACCATACCCCTACTGCAGTAGTAAAATATGTACACTTATTCTTTAAATTCCATGCATTCACCAATCGTTTTACTGGTACCAAACCGCATCGTCCATCTTGCAACGCCTGGTCATATTCACCATGACTGCGGTACTCAACATATCAACATATGGTGTTGCGGGCCGGCCAGATATTAAATCATGGCGGCTGTGATCTCAAGGACCACCAGGGTCACCTGCTCATAAAGAGCCACCCCCCACGAGGGTCGGCCACATGTAGCTCCCCGAAGCAGTACATGGGCGGCTTCGTGACTTCACACTAAGTCACAGGGGAAAAATACAACTTGCTCGTGCACCGAGCCACCCTCCCACTGGGTCGGCCGAGGGAACTCCCCTAATGTTCCAACAACGGCGGCTATGCAGTATGCCATGGATGCAAATGCAGATCATATGCATTTCTCACTCTATGCATCCTATATATGCCACTCAACATACATCATCATCATCACCAACATCACCACAAGGTTTTTAACGAATTCAATCTTGTTGGTTATTCTCATTAATTTGAATCTTTGTGTGGCGTTCACAACAGTTATCAAACGTATCGTTCAACTTTAATACCAATCAAGAATACAATTCATTCTCTATCAAAATCATTAGCATTCGTTATGCTTTCTCTGTGGACTTATATTTATCTAACCACATATTCATCAAACAATTCATGCCACCACACCACACATCAAAATTTCTTCTAAATGCATTCATAGCATGTTGCCAAAACACATCATCTACATCATACACCACATCACAATTTCTCGTAGCATTTCAAGCAAGGCTAACATGCATACCACTACATGCCACAATCAAATAACATTCAAATTAATGCATTTAGAACTTAAGACTCCTCTCCTACCTCAAGAGAAGAATTCCGATTGATAAGACGCTCCCGCCTTGTCGTTTGGAATAGGTCCTACATTCACATTCATGTAAAACCTTAATTAATCAACTATTCAAGTCATCAATTCTATTCTATTTAGTCATATTCATATTTATAATTTCACAACATGTGCTAGACATGTTGTAGATACCATTTTTATTCTTTATTAGGCTTCGGGAATTCCTTCCCATTAAACCACCACCATTAAATTCAAGGGTTACAAGACAACCCTAGCCCCAATCTTCACAAAACTCCATCTACCAACATTCATATTTCTCAATGTCATGCATTTCTTCATAACTCCTATTCTTAAATCAACATTAACTATTTCCCCCCAAATCTCAAGGTTAGGGTTTTCTCCAAAACCCAACCACATTCATTAATACATTAATCTTTCGTCTCCTTTCCATCATAAATGCACCAACCACCATCAACCTCTCATAAATACCCACATTTATTGCCACCCACCTTAGGGCATAAGCATTCAATGCTCTAAATAGTTACTCATGTACATGCATTACTCTTCTAAATCATAACATCCCCTAATATCATCATTAACCCATCAAAAAAATGATGAAAGGAGCTTACCACACACCAAGGGGAGAAAAGAGGGCTGCAAAAATGGAGGAGAAGAGGAAGAGGAATTCAGCTCCAATGGTTCTCTTCCAAGCTTCTTCAAAATGAAAATGGAGGAGAAGCTCACCACTCAAAGTTAGGGCTTTGGAAGAAGAAGAAACTAGGAGAAGAAATGAGGAAGAGATGAAGAAGAGAAGAAGTGAATTATTTTTCCCAATTGCTTCAGCATTCACGTAGAAAAAGAAAGGGAATTTGGGCTCATGTGTTTTAATTTTAATCATTCACTAAAGATTTATCGTTTTATGACCAACAGGCTCATCGTTCGGGCTCAATACTTCATCTAAAAATTATTCCAAATATATGTTCGGACTCCCAATATTATTCTCAATAGCCCTGACCAATATCATCTCATTCTGAGATACTTGGTCCGACACCCATATCTCAACCGGGCTCATTTTCAGCTTAACCGGTCTCGATAAATCACCAAAAATTCATAATTTAATTATTTTCAATAATTTGGGATGTTAAATAATTCACATTCAAATTCCTAATATTTATTCTGTTATTTAATTCCCTTATTTTAAAATTTGGGATGTTACAATCCACCCCACCAAAAAGAAAATTTCGTCCCTGAAATTTCACATACCGGATTCGAATACGTCAGGATACCGTTCTTTGATGTCGTCCTCACGTTCCCATGTAAGCGTCTCCATATTTCCATGTTTCCAAGCAACCTTCACCAAAGGTACCATCTTGTTCCGCAATTTCTTCACAGAATGCTCGACAATGCGAACAGAAACAGGAGGTATAGATAGATCATCCCGTACGTCGACATCGTCCACCGGGATCACATGCAGAGGATCATGAATATATTTCCTCAACTGTGACACGTGGGACACGTTATGTAGATTAGCAAGATGCGGAGGGAGTGCAATCCGATAAGCAGCATCACCAATCCGCTCCAACACCTCGTAAGGTCCGATAAATCTAGGGCTCAACTTTCCACTCTTCAGCGCCCTTCCAATTCCTTTGTCACGCGAGACCTTCAGAAATACATGATCACCCACTTGAAACTTAAGTGGTTTATGTCTCTTGTCATAATAACTCTTTTGTCTGTCTTGAGCAATTTTCATATTCTCTTGTATCTTCTTAATTTGCTCTGTAGTCTCTTGAATAATCTCTGGCCCTAAGGCCAAATTCTCTCCAACTTCAAGCTAACACAAGGGAGTTCTAAACTTCCTTCCATACAATGCCTCATACGTTGCCATGCTAACACTAGAATGGAAGCTATTGTTGTATGTGAGTTCGATCAATGGCAAAAATCTCTCCCAACATCCACCATGTTCGAGAACACAAGCTCTCAACAAATCTTCAAGACTTTGTATCGTCCTCTCGGATTGTCCATCGATTTGAGGATGATATGCGAAACTAAGTTTCAACTTAGAACCCAACCCATTGTGTAAACTTCCCCAAAATCGAGAAGTAAACCGAGGATCACGGTCAGACATGATACTGGATGGAACACCATGCAATCTAAAAATCTCCTTTATATACAACTGGGCTAATTTCTCCAACGAATTCTTCATATTTATGGGTAAGAAGTGAGCACACTTCGTCAACCGATCCACAATAACCCATATGGCATCGTTTCCAGTACGAGTTCGGGGTATTCCAGAAATAAAATCCATAGCTATACTATCTCATTTCCAAACAGGGATCTCCAACGGTCTCAAATAACCATACGGCCTCCGATGCTCGACCTTAGCAAACAAGGCAAGATGCCACAAAATTTGCCACATCACGCTTCATACCGGGCCACCAAAATTCTTTTTCAAGTCTCGATACATCTTGGTAGAACCAGGATGAATACTCAATACACTTTTGTGAGCTTCCTCAAGTACACATTTTCTCACATCACCACTTGAGGGAACATAAATTCGGCCCTTCACACGCCAAATTCCATCTTGACCTTCCACTAAGAACAGATTTTTCCCTTTTTCTTGGGTCTTCTTCATTTTAATCAAATACTCATCATTGGGTTGTTGCGCCTTCATATATTCAAGAAATTAATTTGCAACCTTCAACATTTCCAGCAATATCTTCTTGGGAGTATAAGTCTCTACACCTACATTCAAATCTCTAAATTGTTCAATCAATTCCATCTCCTTCACCATCATCATGGAGACATGCAATGACTTCCGGCTCAAAGCATCGGCAACCACATTTGCCTTTCCGGGGTGATACTTCAATTTAAACTCATAGTCCTTTAGAAATTCCATCCATCGTCTTTGGCACATATTCAATTCCTTCTGATCGAAAAGATACTTAAGACTTTTGTGGTCGCTGAAGACCACAAACTTTGAGCCATACAAGTAGTGTCGCCATAACTTCAATGCAAATACCACCGCCGCCAATTCAAGATCATGTGTGGGGTAATTAACCTCATGTGGTCGCAACTATCTCGACGCATAGGCTATCACACGCTCCTTTTGCATCAACACACATCCAAGACCAAGCTTAGATGCATCGCAGTATACCACAAAATCATCCGTCAAATCGGGCAATGCTAACACTGGTGCAGTAGTAAGCCTTAACTTCAACTCTTGGAAACTCTCTTCACACTCACAAGTCCACACAAAAGATTGATTCTTACGAGTCAACTTTGTCAATGGTAAAGCCAAATAGGAAAACCCTTCAATGAACCTCCGGTAGTAACCGGAAAGACCAAGAAAACTTCTTATCTCCGTCACAGACGTCGGTCTTTCCCAAGCCATTACGGCTTCAACTTTCGATCTATCAATGGTAACTCCATCTTTTGAGATAACATGCCCAAGAAATTCGACTTCAGACAGCCAAAATTCACACTTGGAGAGCTTCGCATACAACTCTTTCTCGCGAAGAATGGTCAATACAAGACGAAGATGTCTTTCATGCTCTTCATGACTCTTGGAATACACCAAAATATCATCGATAAACACCACAACGAATTGATCAAGATATTCATGAAAGATGCGATTCATGTAGCTCATGAAAATCGTAGGAGCATTCGTCACCCCAAATGGCATCACTACGTACTCATAGTGTCCATATCGCGTTCGGAAAGTAGTTTTCGAGATATCTTCGGTCTTTACCCGAATTTGGTGATATCCAGAATGCAAATTGATCTTTGAAAATACAACAGCACCCTTCAATTGATCCAACAGATCATTGATACGTGGAACAGGATATTTATTCTTAATGGTTAGTTTGTTGAGTTGGCAATAATCAACGTACAATCTCATGCTTCCATCCTTCTTCTTCACCAACAACATAGGAGCACCCCAAGGAGACACACTTGGGTGAATAAACTCCCGTTCAAGTAATTCTTCCACTTGTTTCTTCAATTCCGCCAACTCCATAGGAGACATCCTATAAGGAGCTCTAGAAACGGGCTCAGCGCCAGGAATAAGGTCAATAGCAAATTCCACTTCTCGTGGAGGAGGTAATCCGGGAATCTCTTCCGGAAACACATCGGGAAACTCTGAAACAATAGGGATCCCGCCAGATTGGGAAACACCATTCCCATCAACCAAGAAAAACATCATAAGAAGCTGAGAGATACCTTGTACATCAAAATCTTCAGCATTGGAAGTCGGGAAGATCACCGCCTTGCTATGACAATCAACCAAAACCTTGTTAGCGGATAACCAATCCATGCCTAGAATAATATCCAAATCCTTCATAGGCAAGCATACAAGGGATACAACAAATTTTCTACCCTCAAGGTCCATCTCGACATTCTCACATTGAGTCACCGATCTTAAGCAAGCACCGGTCGGTGTAGTCGCCAATATAGAGCCTTTCATCATACACACAGGCACCCGCAAGCGCCTCACACAATCTTCAAAAATAAACGAGTGCGTAGCACCAGAATCATAAATAATATGCACCGGAGTGCCAAGAATTTCACACTCACCATAGATAAGATCTTCAGCTTGAGCAGCTTCTTCACCAGTAACTGCAAATACTCTACCTGCAGCTTGTAGTTGGTCACCACCATTACAGTTTCCATTTCTTCCACCACGGCCATTACCTCGACTATTTCTTCCGCCATTGTGATTTCCACCACAGCCACCATTACGGCCACCATTTTGACCTTGACCATTCCCACGACCACGACCACCAAAGTCACCACGGTTGGCACGATAAGTTACGCGACTAGTAGTGTCAACATTTGTACCCCTTGCATTCAATGGGCAATTGGGACGAATATGCCCGGGTTGGTTGCATTGGAAGCACACCACGTCGTCACGAGGATAATCACGTGCCAAATGGTTGGCACCACACTTGTAGCAAGTTAAGCCTTGGGCATTTCCACGGCCTTGGTTACCACCACCATGACCGCCTCTAGGAGCACCACGTCCTCTAGTGTTCAAGGACCCACCACGAAAGAATTTCTTATTAAAGTGCCCTTGTTTCTTGAAACTAGAAAATTGTCCTTTCAACTTAGGCTCATGCTTCCCATGTCTTGAAGGAACCACGTCATCTTCTTCATAAATTCGACACTTATTTACAAGCGTCAGAAAACTCCTTATCTCTTGATGTCGGATAGCCCGCTTGATCTCGAGCCTCAATCCATTCTCAAACTTCACACATTTGGAAGCATCAGTACCCTCTTGTTGATAGGGCAGATAAAATGCACATAGTTCTTCAAACTTGGAGGCATACTCCTCCACCGTCATACCACCTTGCTTAAGCTCCATGAACTCGAGCTCCTTCTTGCTCCTATAGCTATCCGGAAAGTACTTCTTCAAGAATTCCAACTTGAAATTTTCCCAAACCAAGGGAACATCAGCAGAGATCATGTGCCCCCTAGTAAGACGCCACCAAGCTTCAGCCTCATCGCGGATCATAAAGACCGCATACTCCACCTTTTGCGCTTCAAAACATTCGAAGCTAGCATAGATTCTTTCCAGATCATTAATCCAAGCATACGCGTCTTCAGGCTTATAACCTCCATGAAACTCTGAAGGTTTTCTCTTAAGAAACAAGTCAAGACCTTGGGAACCTTGCCCCACATTCAGCTGGCCTTGTCTTTCCAAGAGATCGGTGAATCGATTCAAGGCGTTTGCCATAGCAGCAGCCTCACGATTATGTCTACCAGCCATATCTTATGCCTATACATTAAAACATGGCTCACACATAAGTACACTAGACCAAACAATAACTTTTCAACTCATGAATTCAAGAATTTTAGCATTCATAGGCCTATCATGTATTACATCACATAATCATATCATTTTCAATACATGATCACAACATATTCATCATTAAAGGTAAATAGTGTAAGGACCCTTGGTCGGACTTAATCACTCCATGCAACAATCTCAATTCAATGACCATTCTCCTGGGTGAAAATCGTCCAGTGTCAAATTCCCATTCTCCTCGATTGAGCGACCACACTTCCGCCTGAGCGAAAATTGTCCAGAGGCTAACCTCTGATTCTATGACAATTTCGCCTGGGCGAAATATACACCTGCTCGGGCGAAATCAGGCCAGGGGCCAAAACTCTGATTCACAACAATCTCGCTCGAGCGAGATTCTCACTCGCTTGAGCGAGTTCTGTAGAATTTATGCAGAAAACGTGAAATTGCATACCAACACACAATACACCATACGAAAACTCAATCTACTACAATTCATTTAATTTCTACATGATTTAAACATTATATGACACCTTTGAAACTTGCCTCACTCATCATTAACCATTAAAATCCATTCTAATTCATGAAAACATAAGGAATCCAACACACCAATTCATATAACCACCAAAGCATAAATTTTTATATAAACGTCCATTCATTCATAAGATCAAATATCAACAAGCATCATCATTCATCAATTTACATCCCTTGGGTCATAGATAAAAATTGATCATACACTAAGATCCAATTTTCCTCTATGACCACCAAAATCATCTATCACCTAAAATTATCAAAACAAGCATTCATTACATTATATGCTATACAAAATCTAGATATCGCCAGCCAAGGCGCTTCCTACACAACTATTTACCTTCACAGCCAAAGTGTACTTCAAAATGCTAACTCTTCCCATGAGTACCCTGCATCACAACTCTAAAAATAGACAACATGGGAGAGTGAGTCCACATTCCAAAGGTACGAATATGAATACCATGTGATTATGTATATATGCATCTACACATGTATACTTTGCACATCTATAACATTCACCATGTCATATACCCTCACAATTCCATCATACATTTATCATAACTAACAACACAATTCCAAACAAAGTACACAAGCACATACATAATCGCGTCTCTCAACAATTGAACTATCACAACCATTATTTGGTATTCATATCTTTTATGTTGTCTTAAAATATATTTTTACAACCTCAACATAACCATCATCATATCTCACCGCTTTGGCATACCTCCTTCTATATGCAAATGCTCTTAAGCTAATGCATATGCACAAAGGAGTATTTTGCAGATCTGACTGTGGGATTACAACACCGAATGTGGGATTCAAGCATGGTCATCTAACCATACCCCTACCGCAGAAGTAAAATGTGTACACTTATTCTTTAAATTGCATGCATTCATCAATCATTTTACTGGTACCAAATCGCATCGCCCATCTTGCAACACCTGGTCATATTCACCATGACCGCGGTACTCAACATATCAACATATGGTGTTACGGGCCGGCCAGATATTAAATCATGGCGGCTGTGATCTCAAGGACCACCGGGGTCACCTGCTCATAAAGAGCCACCCCCCACGAGGGTCGGCCACATGTAGCTCCCCGAAGCAGTACATGGGCGGTTTCGTGATTTCACACTAAGTCACAGGGGAAAAATACAACTTGCTCGTTCACCGAGCCACCCTCCCACTAGGTCGGCCGAGGGAACTCCCCTAATGTTCCAACAACGGCGGCTATGCAGTATGCCACGGATGCAAATGCAGATCATATGCATTTCTCACTCTATGCATCCTATATATGTCACTCAACATACATCATCATCATCACCAACATCACCACAAGGTTTTTAACGAATTCAATCTTGTTGGTTATTCTCATTAATTTGAATCTTTGTGTGGCGTTCACAACAGTTATCAAACGTATCGTTCAACTTTAATACCAATCAAGAATACAATTCATTCTCTATCAAAATCATTAGCATTCGTTATGCTTTCTCGGTGGACTTATATTTATCTAACCACATATTCATCAAACAATTCATGCCAGCACACCACACATCAAAATTTCTTCTAAATGCATTCAAAGCATGTTGCTAAAACACATCATCTACATCATACACCACATCATAATTTCTCGTAGCATTTCAAGCAAGGCTAACATGCATACCACTACATGCCACAATCAAATAACATTCAAATTAATGCATTTAGAACTTAAGACTCCTCTCCTACCTCAAGAGAAGAATTCCGATTGATAAGATGCTCCCACCTCGTCGTTCGGAATAGGTCCTACATTCACATTCATGTAAAACCTTCATTAATCAACTACTCAAGTCATCAATTCTATTCTATTTAGTCATATTCATATTTATAATTTCACAACATGTGCTAGACATGTTGTAGATACCATTTTTATTCTTTATTAGGCTTCGGGAATTCCTTCCCATTAAACCACCACCATTAAATTCAAGGGTTACAAGACAACCCTAGCCCCAATCTTCACAAAACTCCATCTACCAACATTCATATTTCTCAATGTCATGCATTTCTGTTAAACCGGCGATAGCGTCTCAACCGTTCGTTTCTACCACTGGGTTGTTAATTGGCAAGTGCACCAATCGTTTGTAGTTTTCAAAATTTAGATATCGTTCCACTGGGATTCAAAAGTCCAATAACAACAGTAATTTTCTATTCACTATGGTAAATGTGAAGAAAGTTATTGACAAAAGAATGATTTATATACAATTTATACAGTATTCACAGGATAGCATGATTGAGTAGTTCATGAGCTAAAAAGAAAATAAAAATTTATCTAAAAAAGTTGAGTTGCAATCTAGAATAGGTAAGATACTTGAGATAAACACAGATAAACAAATTATGTTGGAAATTGGATCCCTAATCTAGAATAACAATGAGGAACTCAAGACATGCATATTTAATCATCAAGTTTCATGTCATTGTAGCTTAAAATCATTATAACCGATCCCTCGTGATATAAATTCTAAGAATTCACCGTAAAGTCCGATCCCTCGTGAGCTTTCTCAGTAAAAACTTGTATTAAGACCTGGTCTTATGGAAACAATGGTTAACAACCCCTATAGAATTGAGATACCAAGGGTATTCCAACATTTACCATATTAATAAAACAAGTTTCAATACACATGAAAATCATTCTCCCCTTTGACGTTCATATTAATAAAAGGTTGAAATACTAACATGGACTTGAATCATAAACATGCAGAGGTCGAATTCACAACATTATACTCAATAGATTAGTTCACCAATTCCAACATAAACAAATTAGTTACACATGGTAGAAGTAGAAACAACACTTACAGAGTTTGACATTACGAAGACGACGGAAACTTCACGATACAACGATCACAATACACCACAACACTCTTAAGTATCTAGAAAACTATTCTAGAACTACAAACTCTAAAAGAAATACTCAAAACTCGAGTATAGAAGAGAGGAAAGAACTCTGAAAATAGAAAATGGGATATGATGAATGGTGTTGGATGGCCCTATTTATAGGGCTGAGCAAGGGTGCTGACGCTACGCGTCAGGCCCCTGACTCAGCTTCCATTAGACAACTGATAATGGCCACTTCAAATTATTAAATTTGATCATGCTTGGCCACTTGGACGTGTTTCCACTGTATTTTGGCCATTTGTGCTTAGTGGGGTGGCCCTTGGTGCTGAGTGGAGTACCCATTATTGGGTCCAAGTGGAGTGGTTGGCCAAGTTGGAGGTGGAGACCACGCAGCACTGACGCTACGCGTGGCTGTGACGCGTAGCGTCAGCATCAAAAATAGCTGTTCATGCTACGCGTGGGGTGAGGCTACACGTCAGCTCCTCTAGTGTAATTTTCTCTTGATTTCTTAACTTTTTCACTACAAAACTAGAGAAAATTAATCAAGGGCAAATTATTTCCAACAACATCCATTTATTGAATTTAAAGCCTAATTTTCTAACAAATTAAACTAATTTTTATAATTTTTATGAAACTTTTATTAAAGCTTTTATTTAAAATTTGAGGACTAACAAATACCCCCAACTTGAGACATTGCTCGTCCTCGAGCAAGAGAGGAAAATAAGAAAAATAAAAATTTGGAATCAAATTTTTGAGTTAGTCTGAGAATTTACAACAAAAAGTAATTTCACATTTTAACTAATTTGTAATAATCAAAAATTGATATCAAATATAACAAAGGTTTAATGATAAAATTATTTACAATATTCTATTAACAACCAAGCAGAATTTCAGGCTTACCTCACAAGTGTTTATGTCTATGTAATAGGTAACCTGTTTCACTCAATCAATCATAAAATCAAACGAATTTAACTTTGATTGTCATCTAATCAATGGTTATTCATACAGAGTTAATTCAGAAATCACAAGGTCTTTTCACGGGTTGTAATGAGGCTTGGCTTACAAGAATCAATAGTTTTTCATGGAATTCAAAAACTTGAAATCATAAAAGAGCATTTTATAATTTTTAGGCTTTCTCTTGACCCAAACTCTCATTTCCCTTATTGATGAAAAATAAATACCCCCAACTTGATTCTTTTCACTATTTTTGATTTTCCTTTTTCATATTCTATTTTTCTTTTATTTTGAAAAGAATCAAGTTACTTATCTTTTTCACTCCCCATTGTGAGAACATTCAAAATATATTTTTTTATTTTTTTTATTTATTTCAATTGCTCTTTTAATCAGTCAAGTATAGGGAATGGTTAAAACAGATTTAGGTTTAAAGGGTACCAAGGAATTTTATTTTAGGCTCAAATTGGCTTGCAAAGGATAAAATAATTTTTTACCAAGGTAAGCTGTTTGGCCCAAGGTTTCTTTTCACCAATAAATGTGCCTTGATCATTTTCCTGAATTCTCTGTACAACAACACAAATCAGAGATTAAAGCAAAGTCAATTCGAATTGAAAATATGTCGATTAAACCCTCAAATATTTAAAAAGATCCCTCAGCTCACCGGGCTATCAAAATTTGCTTGATAGTTAATAAACCTATTGTAATTAAATTTAATAAAATTCCTAAGTTAAAAAGAACCAATAATTGATTTTACAAAATTGGTTTTATTGTGTAAAAACTTTAAATGTATAAATTAACTTACTAACAAAAATTTGATTGATTTAAAATTTTATTTTTGGATTTTTCGAATAAAATATGCAAAAACAAATAATTATGTAAAAACGTATAATTACGCAAAAACACACCACACATAATAAAATACCATAATATAAAGTGTAAATGTAAATGTTAATGTAAATATAAACTAAAAATAAACTGTACTCAAAGTAAATGAAAGGAATACTGAGATGGCATCATCAATCCTCCATCTGATCATCATCCTCCTCCTCCTCATCATCACCATCAGAGTCAGCCTGTGCACCAGACGGTCCACCAGTCTCAGGGTAGGTAGGTGAATCGCCGGGCCAAGCTACATGTGCTGCAAACTCAGCCGGGGTGACATATGGTGCTCCCTCTCCCTGCAACCTGTACTGATAAAATTCATCATGAAGATGAATATATGCTCTATGAGTAGCAACCATCATCTGCATCATATACTGATGCTCAAGTGAAATCCGTGCAAATCCCTGTGTGACAGCATCAGTAGATGAAGGTTGAACTGGTGGTCTCCTCCTCCTAGGTCTGGGCTGAGCCTCCTGCTACAGAGGTGGAAGCTCGCACTGCTGCACAAAATAGTCTTTGTTCACTAGAACTTTAGGGACTCTCCCTGAAGAACTAGTGAACTCTGGTGAAGGTACAATGACTCCCTGCCTCCTCAGTAAGGCAGATATGATGAGAGGAAATGGAATGAGGCAGTTCACTTTATACCCAAGGGCATAAAAGTGAATCTGCTCAGATATAAGCTCAGTGATGTCAATGGTATGGCCCTGGAGGATAGAAAAGAGAAGGCAACAACGGTCAACTGGAAGAGATGAGAGGTGGGTGACAGGAGTGATGTTATGAAGCATGAGGTGGGACCACGCCTGGGCTAGAGGGGTCAGCTGGGTCTTCAGGAGGTTAGATGGACTCCTTCCAACCTTACTTAGGTTGAAAAAGATTCCATCTTTACTTAAGAAATGAACAACCTCCTCGAGGGAGTATCCTAACTCTCCCTCAGCAGCAACCTTATTTCTGTTTTCCTTCCAGAAACGAGTATCATCCTCGGGAGTAGGCTCCCAAGGATTACCCAATAGGGTGCTGATAGTGTCCCGGTCATATGTAATATGCCGGCCCCTCACCCAACTCGTCCGCTGCTGTCCTATGCTCGGTGCGTCCTTGTGAGTCCTGAAGGCGTTCGCATAAAACTTCATCACTAAGATGGGGTCCCCCTCAGTAGGTAGAGAGAATAGGGGTCCCCATCTCCTCCTCTGAACTCTGTCCTGAAGCTCAGGGTAATCGCCTACACTGAGATCAAGAACTCTCTCCCATATAAGTCTTTGCCCCTTTATCTGATGAAAGTGGGCCCATTTCGCATCAGTGTGAAATCTCATAGGATCCCTCGGTCCCAACACCTCTTCTCCCTGAAGATCAAGGTCTTCAGAAGTAGTATCGGTGTCAGTGGCCCTTCTTTGTCTTTTAGAAGGACCAGTGGCAGGGATGGATTTCTTCGGAGCCATCTGCAAAAAGTAAAACTTTTAAAAATTAAACACATATTAAATTAAAAAGTAAATCACACATTAATAATCATATACAATCAACCAAATATTTACACAAAATTTAAAACACAAATATTTTTAGTTTTTCTAAGGATAAAAGTTTACACAAAATAGACATGTAATTCACAAAATTCAAAACAACATATTTTTGTATTTTTGTGATTTATAAAGAAAGTTAATATGCATATTTTGGATTTTTAACAATAAAACAAAAATTCACACAAAATAATATGCATCAACAAATTTTATATTTTTAATTTTTATCAATGCTAGAAAGTATAACAAATACTAAATAAGAAAATTTATTAATTTAAAAGAAAACAACAAACAAACCTCAAAATAGGCATACTGGACTGATTTATTAAAAACATAAAATAAATATATACATGAAACAGTAAACATCACTCAAAATTAAAAACAGAGGCTGACGCTACGCGTGGGTGAGATGCTACGCGTCAGCCTGTTCTGCCCATGCTACGCGTCAATGGGACGCTACGCGTGGGCTTGCAGTCCATCCTCACGCTACGTGTCAGTGGGACGCTACGCGTGAGCTGCGCAGAACAGAAACAAAAACAGGGGTTGCACAACAGCAACCCCTTTCCAAACCACATTCAATTCAATCAGCAAGCAATTTCCAATGGTCATCTAATTCTAACCCTAACCACATGCAATTCTAAGATTTAAAAATTAAAATCAAACTAAAGAAAAAGGATTAGAAAACTTATGATCCCTTAAGCAAATATAAGAAGGTTTGGAAGTGTTGAGAGAAAAAGTGGGTTTCGAAATTTTAGGGTTTTGAAAACTAAAAGTGAGGCAGAGAGGAGGTTTTAGGTTTTAAAACCTAAGATGGGCCTCTCTGGTTCAGTTTTAGAAACTGAACGTGGGCTCTGATGCTATGCGTGGTTTGGACGCTACGCGTCAGGTTGAAAATTCAGAGTCCACGCTACGCGTCACAGTGGCGCTACGCGTGGGCTTCTGTTTTTGATTTTTCAAAATTTTGATTTTCAAAAACCTTTTCTTTTGAGTTTTAAACCCCTTTTCTTTTCAAAATTAATTTTCTATCTAAAAATTTGGAAAAAAATTATTATTATTTTTTAAATAACTTAAAAACAAAACAAAAATAATGGGTTGCCTCCCATTGAGCGCTAGGTTTAATGTCTCCAGCCAGACATTACCTCTGATTAATCAGGTGGTTTCTCAATTTTTGTTGAGGAATCACCTGTCTTTTTCTTCCTCCTTCTTCTTCTCCGATGCTTGAGTACCTGTCTTTCATCATTCAAGCCATCGGTTAATTTAAAATAATTTAATTGATTGGGAAGAGATATACTGGTTCGGTTGAAGGGTAAACTTTTTCCTCATCATTCGTCCTAAGATGTTCATGAGCACTGAAGTTTACCTCTTCTTCATAAACTTTGACTGCAACCATTCCTTGATCAACATCTACTCTTATCTTTGCAGTCTTCATGAAGGGTCTTCCAAGGATCAGGGGGATCTCAGTATCCTCCTTCATATCCAGTACCACAAAGTAAACCCTGAAGTGGTACTTCTTTAATCCCAAAAGGCTTCTTGACAGAGCGATCCGCAAACTGTAAGTTCATCTTAGCTTCTTTTAGCTCAAATTCACCAATACGCTTTATTAAATCTAGGGGCATCAGATTGATGTTCGCCCCTAAATCTAACAGAGCATTCCTGATGTCGATATTTCCAATGGTTACAGGAATGGTGAAACTCCCCGGATCTTTACATTTTTTTCGGGGTTACGATGGTAATATAGTTTGTTTTTTGCTCTTCATTCACTTGCATATTTTTTTCATTTTTTTCATTTTTTCATTTTTTCATTTTTTTCTATTTTTTTACTTTCTTTCTCTTCTTCTTCTTTCTTTTTCTCATTTTTTCTTTACAATCAATTTTCACGACTTTACAATTTTTAGAAGAAACAATATTACATTGTTGCCTTGGGTTTTGAGTGTTTGCAGTAAACCCAGAACTTTTCAATTCAGCTATTTCCTTTGCAAGCTGACCCATTTGTATGTCTGATGCTTTTCGGGCAGCTTCATTTGTCTCCACAAATTACAATAACTGTTGGATAGATTCCTCAATCCTTGTCAATCTTGCATTGTCAATTTGTGATTGTTGTGGCTTAAATTGATTATTAGGAGGTCTATTGGAAGGTCCAGCATCTTGTCTCCAACCAGAATTCTGATTCTGCCATCCCTGTTGAAAATTGTTAGGAAAAGAATTACCATAATTGAAAGGAAAGTTACCCAATGGTATTCTTTGATGGTTCAGAAAATTGGCTTGCTTTTGCTCATTTCTGTCAGGGGCACAATAACCACATGGTTGTTCACCCATGCAATGCATACATTGTTTCACTTGAGCGGGGGGTGGTGATGTTACTTAAGCAATTTGAACTTTCTCTAATTGCTTGCTCATGGCTTCAATTTGTTGGGTCAGCAATTTTTGTTGAGCCAATACTGCATCATTCACTCCCAATTCGAGCATACTTGGCTTCCTCTGTACATTACCTCTTTCATGTTTTGCTTGGCAGTCACTAATAGACATTGATTCCAATATCTCAATTGCTTCCTCCACAGTTTTGTTCATTAAAGAACCACCTACACAAGCATCTAACATCATCTTGAACTGAGGTAATAAACCATGGTAAACGATTCTTACCTTTTCAGTATCATCCAAGTTGTGGTTTGGACACTTTCTCAAGAGTGCCTTGAATCGTTCCCATGTTTCTCCTAATGATTCATCATTGTTTTGAGAAAAAGAGTGTATCGCTGTCATGGCTTCAAAGTATTTTGAAGGAGAATAAAATCTTTCCAAAAATTTTCTTTCGACATCGGACCAGTTTGTAAAACTTCCCGGTGGGCAAGATTTAAACCATTCTTTAGCTTTACCAATCAATAAAAAAGGAAATAATCTCATATAAATAGATTCTTCTTGATTGGGTTCAAAACCAATTGTGCTACATAACTCATAAAAAATAGTTAAATGTTCATACGGTTCTTCATGATTTAAACCAGCAAATTGATTATTTTGAATAATATTTAAAGTAGCAGGTTTAATCTCCACTGGTACAACAGGTCCTTGAAACATTCCCGAAACTCGAGGTGGACCATTAATAGCAGCAAACTGTCCCAATGTTCTCCTTTTAGCAGCCATATTTGAATTTTCAAAAATTTTAGAAGTAGAAGAAGATTTAGTTTGTGTTTTAGATTTCAAAGACTTGATTTTCTTTACAAACCTTTCTATCTCAGGATCAAAATAAATTTTACCTGCAGTAGATCGGGTTTGCATACACAAACTAGACAAAGAAAGTTAGTGTAACAATAAGTAAAAGTAAACAAAATAAAAAAAATTAAACTAAGGTAAAAAAATATTTACCACGGTAATTAAAAATTTACTGTTTTACTGAAACAATTCAATCCCCGGCGACGGCGCCAGAAAACTTGTTAACCCGACGATAGCGTCTCAACCGTTCGTTTCTACTACCGGGTTGTTAATTGGCAAGCGCACCAATCGTTTGTAGTTTTCAAAATTTAGATATCGTTCCACTGGGATTGAAAGTCCAATAACAACAGTAATTTTCTATTCACTATGGTAAATATGAAGAAAGTTATAGACAAAAGAATGATTTATATACAATTTATATAGTATTCACAGGATAGCATGATTGAGTAATTCATGAGCTAAAAAGAAAATAAAAATCTATCAAAAAAAGTTGAGTTGCAATCTAGAATAGGTAAGATACTTGAGATAAACACAGATAAACAAATTATGTTGGTAATTGGATCCCTAATCTAGAATAACAATGAGGAACTCAAGACATGCATATTTAATCATCAAGTTTCATGTCATTGTAGCTTAAAATCATTATAACCGATCCCTCGTGATATAAATTCTAAGAATTCACCATAAAGTCCGATCCCTCGTGAGCTTTCTCAGTAAAAACTTGCATTAAGACCTGGCCTTATGGCAACAATGGTTAACAACCCCTATAGAATTGAGATACCAAGGGTATTCCAACATTTACTTTCGTCAAAACAAGTTTCAATACGGCATGAATAATCATTCTCCCATTTGACATTCATACTAATAAAACAAGTTTCAATACACATGAAAATCATTCTCCCGTTTGACGTTCATATTAATAAAAGGTTGAAATACTAACATGGACTTGAATCATAAACATGCAGAGGTTGAATTCACAACATTATACTCAATAGATTAGTTCACCAATTCCAACATAAACAAATTAGTTACACATGATAAAAGTAGAAACAACACTTACAGAGTTTGACATTACGAAGATGATGGAAACTTCACGATACAACGATCATAATACACCACAACACTCTCAAGTATCTAGAAAACTATTCTAGAACTACAAACTCTAAAAGAAATACTCAAAACTCGAGTATAGAAGAGAGGAAAGAACTCTGAAAATAGAAAATGGGATATGATGAATGGTGTTGGATGGCCCTATTTATAGGGCTGAGCAAGGGTGCTGACGCTACGCGTCAGTGTGACGCTATGTGTCAGGCCCCTGACTCAGCTTCCATCAAACAACTGATAATGGCCACTTCAAATTATTAAATTTGATCATGCTTGGCTACTTGGACGTGTTTCCACTGTATTTTGGCCATTTGTGCTTAGTGGGGTGGCCCTTGGTGCTAAGTGGAGTACCCATTATTGGGTCCAAGTGGAGTGGTTGGCCAAGTTGGAGGTGGAGACCACGCAGCACTGACGCTACGCGTGGCTGTGACGCGTAGCGTCAGCATCAAAAATAGCTGTTCATGCTACGCGTGGGGTGAGGCTACGCGTCAGCTCCTCTAGTGTAATTTTCTCTTGATTTCTTAACTTTTTCACTGCAAAACTAGAGAAAATTGATCAAGGGCAGATTATTTCCAACAACATCTATTTATTGAATTTAAAGCCTAATTTTCTAACAAATTAAACTAATTTTTATAATTTTTATGAAATTTTTATTAAAGCTTTTATTGAAAATTTGAGGACTAATAATTTCTTCATAACTCCTATTCTTAAATCAACATTAACTATTTTCCCCAAAATCTCAAGGTTAGGGTTTTCTCCAAAACCCAACCACATTCATTAATACATCAATCTTTTGTCTCCTTTCCATCATAAATGCACCAACCACCATCAAACTCTCATAAATAACCACATTTATTGCCACCCACCTTAGGGCATAAGCATTCAATGCTCTAAATAGTTACTCATGTACATGCATTACTCTTCTAAATCATAACATCCCCTAATATCATCATTAACCCATCAAAAAAATGATGAAAGACGCTTACCACACACCTAAAATGAAATGGGTTCCAAGGGGAGAAAAGAGAGCTGCGAAAATGGAGAAGAGGAAGAGGAATTCAGCTCCAATGGTTCTCTTCCAAGCTTCTTCAAAATGAAAATGGAGGAGAAGCTCACCACTCAAAGTTAGGGCTTTGGAAGAAGAAGAAAGTAGGAGAAGAAATGAGGAAGAGATGAAGAAGAGAAGAAGTGAATTATTTTTCCCAATTGCTTCAGCATTCACGTGGAAAAGGAAAGGGAATTTGGGCTCATGTGTTTTAATTTTAATTATTCACTAAAGATTTATCGTTTTATGACCAACAGGCTCATCGTTCGGGCTCAATACTTCATCTAAAAATTATTTTGAATATATGTTCGGACTCCCAATATTATTCTTAACAGCCCTGACCAATATCATCTCATTCCGAGATACTTAGTCCGACACCCATATCTCAACCAGGCTCATTTTTAGCTTAACCGGTCTCCATAAATCACCAAAAATCCCCAAAAATTCATAATTTAATTATTTTCAATAATTTGTGATGTTAAATAATTCACATACAAATTCTTAATATTTATTCTGTTATTTAATTCCCTTATTTTAAAATTTGGGATGTTATATTACGCATCATGGTTCCAGCTTGTCTCTGCGTATAGTAGGTATTAGATCTATGTTTCCCACCTAAAAATGTCTTTTTAGTGATGTTTCCCACTACTTGAATCGATTCATATATTTCCGAATCGATTCAAGGCATGGTGAATCGATTCAGGCTATTCTGTTTTGAGTTATTGGGCTGTCAGCTTCATGTGAATCGATTCGGGCTCTGGTGAATCGATTCAGAACATTCTGTTTTCATATTTTTGGGACTTCCAGGCCTTTGAATCGATTCATACGTATGTGAATCGATTCAAGCAATGCTGTTTGTTGTTTTTCCATGCTTTTTGACGTTTCCTTGATGCATTTTGAGTCACGGTTCCTTTCCTTAATCTTCATGCATTGTTTTCTTGATTCTTTGATCATATGAGAGCATGTTTATCATGATTCCTTGAATCTTTAAGTACATCAAATGTATTCTTTTGATTTGTTCATTTCACTTGTTTTTGATCCATGAATGATGCTCTTCTTGTTCTTGGATACTTGTCATTATCAAAACCTATCTACATCATGCAAATACATCAACCACTTCTTAGTTCGTCATGTATAGCAACACACCTTACGTGTGGACTCTGTTTGTCTCTCTTTACCTCTCTTCAGCTTCATCTTCACTCTCTTTTCCAGGTAATCTCCTAACACTAACTTTCTCTTGATGTGTGTTATATCTTTTGATGTGTATGCTTGTTGATTGTATTTTGTTAGATGAGAGCAAAGCTCATTAGGCATTGGTCTTGTATACTGATAACATGTCTTTTATGCATATGTATTGTTGTTTGTTAGTGGAGAGCAGAGCTCATTAGGCATTAGTTTCATGTGCTGATAACATATGTTTTATGTATGCATGTGTAATGTTGTCTGTTAGTGGAGAGCAGAGCTCACTAGGTTATGGTGTTGATTGCCTTAATTGGTTTATGCAAGTTGTAGTTATATATTGAACTGTACTATGAACTTTTGTGTGTAACAGGCGTTTTTAAAATTTTCAAATGTCTTGTTTACAGGGGAGATTCTATCAAAATTTTGGTAGGCTCCCTGTTTTAGGGTACATAAAAAACTCAATTCAAGATTAGCAAAGTAGGGTTTAGTCGTAGATATATATTGAACTGTACTGGGATCTCTTCTGTATGTAACAGGGCATTGTAAAAAATTTGGAAATGTCTAGTTTACAGAGGAGACTCTGCCAAAATTTTAGTATGCTCCCTGGTTTAGGATACATAAAAAAGTATATTAAAGTTTAACAATGAAGGGTTTAGTCGTGTGTGTACCCACTAGGTTCCCGTTCAAGATGCAAGATAACCGGTCCGACATACCGTGTTGTGTTAGATCTTGAATTGTCCCGGTTGGACAGTTTGGGATGAATTTGTAACCAGTAGGGCGTAACTCATCACTGTTGTTTGGGATCCATCTTGTGTTGTTGATGTCCATTTTGAATTTCGGTTACTGTGTTTGGTATTGTCTTTGGGTGCATGTCTGCGTCCGGTGTTTCACACTGCACGTATCTTTGTGTACTCGGGGACGAATGCGAAATGCTGCCAAAATTCCAAATGAACATCAACAATTCCAGATAGACCATAAACAACATCGACGGGTTACGAATGGTTGCATATTCATCCTGAATAGGATAAGGCCCCACCCACTTGCAACATCAAAGAGATAGAGAACGATTCACAAATAATAGTCACATAATGTTTAAATCAAAGTAACTAGAACTCTGCTTGTTAGATATCGTGAATAGAGGTTCCAACAAATCAGTGATGGATGTACAACTACTAGATCGCAGACAGCAAGTGACTGAGGAGTTTATGATGGGGCTGTTGGAGTTCATTCCGTTCGCTACGATGGACATGCCTAGTTTTAAAGCAACTTAGAAGATTCATTATCCATGCTCAAGGTGCAAATGCATGAATTTTGAATACGCGGATGATGCCATATGCCACCTAAGTGAGAAGGGGTTCATGGAAAGATACTCCTGCCGGTACAACCATGGTGAGAAATTACCGCCCAGGCTATCAGCCGTAACCGTGTAACAGTTTTACTATGAGGTCAAAGGAAATAGGGATACGTACAACAACATGGAGCAGATGGTGATGGATCATGTTGGACCCTCCATCGGGCGTATGCTAGAACATGATGACCAAGCAGGGAATAGGGATGCCAACGTAGAAGAGGATCCTAATCCGGAGGTGAAGAGATTTTATGATTTACTAGTGGCGGCTCAGACTCCATTATGGGACAGATGCGAGAGTCACACTGAGTTATCCACCTCCCTAGCTGCTTTAAGCCTAAAGGCAGATTATAATCTTTTAGGAGATTGTTTTAATAGGATAGTCGATCTGATAGGTTCCACTATGCCTAGTAATCATCGAATGCCATCAAACTTGTACCATGCTAAGAAAAGAGTGGCAAACCTAGGGTTGGGTTGTGTGAAGATAGAGTATTATGTTAGCGGGTGTATATTGTTCAGAAATGAGTTTGCCGACAAGAGTGTCACAAAGTGTGTACACTATAATAAGGACCGCTACAAAACTATTAAAAAGAGAGGGAAAGTAACTAGGACGACCAGGAAGAAAATGTGGTACTTTCCCATAACACCGTGTCTTCAACGCTTGTGCACCTCATTGTCCACGGCAAAAACATGCATTGGCATGCTCTGAACTGAACACAGGAGGGTCTTTTGTGCCGTCCATCTAACAGGAAAGCATGGAAGTGTTTAGATGAGCTATATCCAGACTTTTCAAGTGAACCGCGCAATGTACGTCTTGGCTTATATACCGATGGGTTCAACCCGTTTGGTTAATACAGAAGAGCGTACTCTTGTTGGCCAGTGATACTGACTCCATACAATCTGCCTCCTGATATATGTATGAAGAAGGAGGTCATGTTTTTATCTGTACTGGATCTAGGACCTAAAAATCTGAAGGTGAAGATAGACTTGTTTTTGCAACCGTTGGTTGAGGAGTGTCACGATTGTGGGATGTTGGGGTGATGACTTATGATGTATCCTTGAAGAACAATTTCATGATGTGGGTTATTTTAATTTGGACTATTAACGACTTCCCAGTGTATGGTATGCTTTCTGGCTGGTCAATGTCTAGGAAGCTTGCTTGCCCTGTATGCATGGAACATACCGGGCGGGGGATCACTCCTTGTTAGTGGCAAGAAAAGTTTTTTTACTGTCATAAAAAGTTACTACTGTTGGATCACCCATTCAGGAGAAACAAAACTGCTTTTAAGAAGAACAAGGTTGTGAATGAACCTCCACCCCGTAGGTTATCCAGTGCACGGGTTTGCTAAAGAGTTGAATAATATCCGTACATCTGGGATAAGAGCGATAATGAGTTTGTGGGTTATGGGAAGGAACACCACTAGATGAAGTAGAGTATCTTATGGGATTTGTCATATTAGAAAGACTTGTTGTTAAGACATAACATTGATGTCATGCACACTGAATGAAATGTTTTCATGAATATTTTTGACACTTTGATGGACATCAAAGGGAGAACAAAGAACAATGATAAGAGTCGTCTAGACCTTCCGATTTGGTGTTCTAGGAAGGAGTTGGAATTGAGGGATGTGGGACGTAGAAGAATGTTTAAACCGCATGTGAAATATGTTTTAACTAGACCTGAACAGATTGTTGTATGTGTGGATGAATGGGTTGACCCTACCTGATGGATTCGCTTCTAACTTGAGTAAATGTGTCGACGTGAAGGAGGGCAGGGTGTTTGGCATAAAAAGTCATGATTGCCATATGTTTATGCAACAACTACTGCCGAACATGTTTCATGCCTTACCGAAACCTATTTGGAAACTGCTGGTTGAGTTGAGTCACTTCTTTAAGGAGTTGATGGTAACTTCCTTAAATGAGGAGAAACTTGTGAAGATAGAGGAAAGTATCCTGGTCTTGATTTATAAGTTAGAGCAGATCTTCCCACCAAGTTTTTTTGACTCGATGGAGCATCTCCCTATCCATCAACCGTACGAGGCCTTAGTGGGTGGCCCAGTGCAATAATGTTGGTTTGCACAACACGTAAGACCCGTATACCTTGTGCTTTTAGTTGTACTTCTAATGTTAGGTATCTAACGATGACCTATGTGTTGCACTGTACATAGATTCAAGACCCTAATAACCATATTGAAGATCCCTTACTCCAAGCCCTTTCTTGGGGGCCAGTGAAAACTGTTAAAAAATGGCCCATTTACTACGTAAATGGCTACAAGTTTAACATTTTTCAATGGAGTGAAGGGATGCGCACCCATAACTACGGGGTTTGTGTTAAAGGCACGGCCAAACAGTTAAAGGAAGACTTCTATGGAGTGTTGACAGAGATTATTGAAGTTTCTTTCTCTGAAAGACTAAGAAGAGATATCATTCTATTCAAGTGTGATTGGTACGACAACACAATTGGTGTAGGAACAAAGGTTGACAATAACTATGGCTTAGTTGAGGTCAAGAAAAATGATAGATATAAAGGGTTTGACCCCTTCATTTTTGCCCAATAAGTCGAGCAGGTTTCTAATACGGACTTCCCTGGAGGGCACTGGGACTGGTACACAGTAATCAAGGCCAAGGCCTAAAGTCAGATCACTGATAATGTCTCCGATGAGGTTGAGGATGCTTATCAGCTCACTCTGAACAAGCTCAATGACTGTCATTTGCTGTTCAACAATGATCCAGTCATAATGGATGAGACGCTCGCCACTACGGGGATGAACACATTAACAAAAATGTTGTCTCCCAGTCAAAATGGTCTAGGGCCGATTTGGAGACTGAGAAACCTGTTGAAACAGATAGCCATATTGACACTAAAACTGAGGGGGAATTTTAAATTGAAACAGACACAGAGTATGCAGTTATTTTCTATAATGACACTTACATACATATCTTTGTAGTCGTAGAATAACATTTGTTTTCATGGTTTATTCTACAGATGACAGCAAGTCGACTACCCTTCAGCGGGGTGGTGGTTCGAGGCCCCCCAGATCCCGGCTGTAGGCTACCACCCCCTTCACCACCTAGCCGCACTATCCCACAACAGGCCACAACTCCTTCACCCCAATAGCAGACCACACCATATCAGACCACCACCCCTTCACCGCCATAGCGGACCACCCCACAGCAGACTGCTTCACCTGGTGGTTTGGATGATACTGGCCTCGAGGTCACCCCACCTCTGACATCCCCCTACCTATATTGGTCCCACTGTTGGCTGGAGACGAGTAAGTATACTATAATTTGTTTCAAGTTAATTGGTAGCTTGTTAGTTACTTTGTATATAAAACTCACATATTTTTATGTTAGTTAACTTAGTAGTTGTATAGATTGAATTATATTGAGAATTTTTCTGTTTGTAACAGGGTAACTGTTTAAATTTGGAAATGTTATATTTACAGGAGAGACTCTGCCTAAATTTTGATAACCTCCCCGTGGGTAACTTGTTTTATTTGTTTCTCATTATTGGTTATTACAGCTTTGTTAATAGTAGTCGTACTACCAAAGCGATTACTAAGGTTCTGAAGGCCCAGTGGGATGGACCATATATCTCTTAGAAAGATACAGGGAAGGCTGTCCAAGATAGGTGGTTTGACACCTTTTCGGTAAGATAACACTCCTATTTGTTGTGAATTTGTGGCTAATTTATATACCTATTTTTAATATTGAAATCTCATTTCATATAACAGCAAGATTATCAGTGGACAGATGGTATGATTAATGAGATTAGAAAGGTCTTTGCTATAAAGACCTCTAAAATCATTAAGAGTACCCTTTGGAAGGTGAGGGACAAAGGCAAGCACCCTTGTTGGATCCCCGAGGACCACTGGGACGAGATGGTCCAGAAGTGGTGCGGTGTCTTGTTCCAGCAGGCGAATGCTCAGAACAAGGCAAACAGAGCCGCTGATGCTGCAGCGTTAGTTTACACTGGGGGTAGCATTTCAAGCCTCGAGCATAAGAAAAGACTGTAAGTATAATTATGTTAAATATTTCTTTTATGATTGGTCTGACATGTTTTCCAACAATAATTTCAATGCTTGTTGTCCACTACAGGAGCTGAGGGAGCATCGCGAGCCTTCCTTGTTTAAGGTCATGCAAATGACCAAGAAGAACAAAGTCGGTGCATAGGTTAACCAAAAGACGATAGATCTAGCGGTATTTTATTTTAACTTACACATGTTTATAATTTACAAATCAGCTTACTAACCTTATCACTATTTTACATTTACAGGAGGCATATCAGGCCACGAGGGTCGAAAAGGAGGCAGAGTTGGTGGCTTCCACTCCTGAGGGGGAGGTACCTCCTACACTGTCTTGTTCCGATGACAACGCCATCTATATGGAGGCTGTTGGCGGCGTGAACAAGAAAGGGAGGGTGTTTAGGTTGGGCAGCGTGGGCACGCAGCTCACAAAGAAGGGGAAGACCTCTTCCTCTTCCTCTTTCTCCTCTGGCCTTCCGACGGATGTTGTTCAAGTCATTCAAAACCTGAACAACAAGCTACAGGAGAAGTGACGCCAAAGACAGCTACTGGAGGAGTGGGCTGAGGCAGACTGACGACGGGTCAAGGAGGACCGACGACGAGCCGAGGAGCAGCACGCCAAGACTCATCGACAGCTTGCTGCGTAGCAGGACCTATTGATGCAGTTGATGGCGAGGCTCCCTTCCCCTACTTCCGAGCTGCCACCATCACCACCACAAGATCCCCCTCCCCCATGATTTTACTTTGTTTTATGTTTCATTTGTTTGTATATTTAGCGACTAGCCATGACATTATATTTTTGATGTTTATATCATATTATATTCAGTATTTATTTTTTGTCATTCTCTGTTTATAATTTGTATGTCATTCAATATTTCTAGTTTAAAATTAAATGAACAAAAACCTATATTCAAAATATTAATATTTTAAAAGTCAACAAAATTAAATTTAAAAAAACAAAAATTAATATTAGCGACGGAAGGCAAGTCGTCACTAGTTCATAACGAATAAGCGGCAGGTCAAGAGGGTCACTGACTACCCAATTTTAGCGACGACGAAAGATGGTCGCTGTGTAGCCAATAGTAGCGACGGGTGAAGCTGGTCGCTGTCTAGGCACTAATAGCGACTATTAACGTCGTCGCTACTATTGAGTAGTCAATGACCACACTCAACCGATGCTAACATTGAGTAGTGAGCGACTACACATCCCTTTTGGTAGTATTGAGTAGTTAGCTACCATAGAATCTCATCGCTACTATTGGGTCTATAGCAACGACAAGTTGTGGTCGCTATGTAACAAAAGTAGCGACGACGTCATGTGGTTGCTGTATAGCACTTGTAGCAATGGGATGTAGCGAAGGAAGACTTGCGCGTTACTGTGGTGTTAGTGACGATGGATGTAGCGACGGTCCTGTTTCCGTCATAATTGTCGTCGCTAATGGTCTTAGCGACGGTGGCAGCATAATTTAGCGACCGATTTCTTCCATCGCTAACAACTTTTTTTAGTAGTGAAGTTTGATGCTTATTTCATACGAATTTAGGAGAATTGGCTTGCTGATTTAAATTCCAATCTGTGTGTTTAGTAGATTTTAATTTCTAAAATAATTCTTACTTGTGACAATACTGTTAGAAAATCATAAAAAACCATATAAATTTAGAAAATATAAAACAGAATGGCTTTGTGCATAAGGTTTAGCTAAAGACTTCCTTAGATTGTGGTGCTTAACACAATCCCCGTGGGATGATACAAATATTCTACTTTTTAATGATTAGTTTGCTTCCCAAAAAATTTCATCCTCTGATGATTTCACATTAGTTATTTTCTTCATTAACTCATGGGCTAAAGTGTGTTGAGGAGAAGCACTTGATCAACATGAAATATTCCCATGTTTGGACAGGACAATACATATATCACCATCAAATAAGGCACCATATTATGATCACCCAGAGTTCAAGCCTATGCCACTTTTACTAGGCAGCTCTGATACCACTAATAAGAAAAAAAGAGACTTGTACTACACAATTGATTCTTATATTAGAGCAAGTGGATAAATTGAAAAAGGAAGGAAATGATAAAGAAGGGTCACCAACACAACCTTATAGTTAATATGACGCAATTGTTGCTCATATATGGAGATGGTTGCAATGGCTCGTAAACTTGATCCACAACAACAAAGCACGGTGCAAACCACCATTGGTATTCGTAGAAGAATCAAGCCATCACTTCCAAGTAATTATTTTGGCAGCGTTGTATTTCTAACATTTAAACATAAATGTTATGTTTGAGAAATCATATTAAACCCAATCAGCTATATCGCTCGTATGCCAAGAAAGGCAATTGATTTGCTCACAAATGAATACATAAGGTCACTGTGTTTGAATATGCTTTCAGGTTAAATTATTTTGATAATGACAAAAGATATTGAAGAATCAAGCAAAAGGTTCAAAGTACAATGAAAAACAGAATCAGACTTTCAAATTCACGCAGGCTAATCGATTACAAGACTCAAACTAATCGATTACAGGTGTTCTATCCAAGACCTAATCGATTGCAACATCAAGACTAATCGATTACACAAGTTCTGTTTGTAAGCTAATCGATTGTACACATTAGCACAATCGATTACCAAGTTGAATATTTGAATTAAGAGCATCAGGTATACTCCCTAATCGATTGCAAGTATGCAACAATCGATTACCAAGACTCTGGAAGGTCACTAATCGATTACAAGACCAGGTCTAATCGATTATGAAAGTTCTGTTTGCTTACTAATTGATTGCAGGAAAGGCATAATCGATTACCATGCTACGATACACAATTAAATGCATCAGGTGCCACTCACAATCGATTACAAGACACTACATAATCGATTAGCAAGTCTCTGTTTCCAATCTAATCGATTACATAATAAGGTCTAATTGATTACCAACTAAATTACACTGAAGATTTCAAAGTGTAATCGATTACAGGTAGAGGCGTAATCGATTACCATCGTGCTAGAAATTGGGGAAAAGCATTTTAAGTGGAAAACCAGCTCATTTCTCCATTCCAACTTAAGCACCCATGCTGGGCAACGGCTCTAAAGACTCTAGGGCTCCTTTCCAAGGCCTATAAATGAAAAACTCCTTCAAGCTACTCAATGCAACAATCCAATCCATCAAAGGGAAATCAAATCTTGAGTCTTGTGAGTTCCATTTCTTTTTTTAGTTTCATTTTCTGAAACTTAGAGCTTATATTTGTAAATCCTCTCTTATGAGAGTTATAAATTGAGAGAGCTTTCAATTGTACATCAACTCTATTAAGAGAGTATATTGCTTGTAAACCAAACACCAAAATACTAAGGTTTTCACTCTAGGTTGAGTGGTTACAAAGGTTGGGGTTCAACCTTTGGGTATTGAGAGATTGTGAGATTGGCTGGGTTGCCCTTGTGCTTGTAAGAATTGGGTTCTTGAGTGTGGGACACTAGGAGACAATGCTCAAAGCTTGTATCTCAAATCTTCAATAGTGGAATCCTTCAAGTGGGTTGCTTGAAGGCGAGACGTACACCGGGTTGGTGGAACTAGTTAAATTGGTTTGCAAGCTCTTCTCCCTTATCCTCTTGCATTTACATATTGCATCTGGCTGGATTGTTAATATTGATTGTGTTTTCACTCTTAAACTTACTTGAATAACTAGTTTTGAAGTACTGCATACCAAGTGTTTGATAAATTGCCTTAACAACATTTGTCCTTTGTCTAGCACTATTTCTTGCATTATACTCACTATCTCTTGCACCAACACTTAATTTGTGAAAAAGGAACAAATTTCAAAGGCATTCCAAGAAAAGTTTTAAAACTCAATCGAATACTAAACCTTACTATAATCACTAATCAGTAATTATGGAAGAATTCAAAATTCAAGAACTAACCCAGAGCGCTCAATTGAGCTTGTGAACTATCGTTACGAACAAGAGATGTAGGAATGTGAAATTGAAAACGCGGAATGTAGAAATGTCATTTAGTGAACACAAAGTAAAAACGTATAATGAAATGTGTGTAATTCAAAATATCATAAAAAGTCCTCAGAGTAGTTAGAGTAATCCTTGTTTTTAGTGAATATGTAGCGAATATGAGTGTGTCTGGAAGAGATAGTATCCCTTTCTATATATAGCTTCTATTCTTTATCTTCTAAAACATGTTTATCTCTTATTATCTATCTTCTAAAATATGTTTATCTTTTATTACCTATCTTCTAAAATATGGGCTCAACATGGGCCCAATAAAGAAAATTACTAGAATGAGCCAAAAATTACTTATAGTCTAAACTTCTAAAAATTACAAAAATAATTCCAGCCTTCAAAAATAATGGTCCATATGTCCAAATTGAAGCCCAAGAAGTTAGCATCCAATGCGATAAAAATCATCCTAGAAGTGATACTTGTAGAAAAAGTCATGGCCAAAATATTAGACGAGGCTCAAAGATGGAAAATAAGAAACTATGATAAAAATGTACTAAAAACAAGTAATTACTAAAACTTCTACTTAGAAATAAAAAATGCAAAAAAGGCTAATGCATGAAATAAGATAAGGAAAGTGTGTTAGAAGGTACAACAAGCCTAAAGATATGGTTACAAAATGTAAGTTATCAGATCACTAACAATATCAAAAATGCCCATAAGGAAGCTTGATTTAATGGAAACCTCAGTCTTCACATTGTGAGTTGGAATGGTGTGTCAGCATATCAAGATGATTTAGGATGAGGTAAACTTTTGTATTTTGGTCGAGGATCAGTAGGGTCTGTGTTGCAACAATAATTGTTTCCCTTATTTGACAAGATGTTATTATCTTTATAATTGATAGGATTATCTTTTGCTATTATCTTGATAGGGTTATCTTTTTTATTATCTTCATAATTGATAGGATTTTATTCTACTTATCTTTTAGGATTGTTGTTTCCTTTTTTTATATAGGAATTGATTTATTTTAGGATTTAATAGTTGTTCCTTTCTTCCTATAAATATTGTAGTGATTGTATTATGGGAAACAGAGAAAAATTCTTATCAATGAACATTTACACACAAAGAGGGAATTCCCTTTGTGTTTTCTTCTGCGGTCATTAGGATTCATATCAAAGCTCAATCTTGGCACCTTTTTATGGAGGACAGGACTAGAGCAAAGAACAGGAATGTTTGTAAGAAACAGTAAGGTTATTGAATGAGACAACAGAGAAACATGTTATTTCTTTGTTTGATCTAACAAATATGGTGGTTGCTATCAGTCATAAATTTGATCAATTCTTTACTTAGAATGACCATTCAACGAGTAATAGCGGGGACGTTGAAACGCATAGAATTCCTAAGATAATAGTGGTTCTGTCCAAACTTAATTTTTTAAATTGAATTTCTTGAAATTTAATGGTGAAAATCCAAGTGGCTGGGTCTACAAATGCAAACGATTCTTTAGCCTTAATGGAGTTGAAAGGGAAGACTAGATGAGTATAGCTTCAATTCATTTGAAGGGTAAAGCCCTTGATTGGCTCTAGGGATATGAAGTGGCCAATCTGAGCGTCATCTGGGCAAAATTTTCAGTCGATGTGGTTTATCAGTTTGGTCCTAATATATATGAAAGCTCGATGGGACAACAAAATTGAAACAGACTTCTGCAGTAAAGACATATCAAGAATAGTTTAAAACATTAATGGCCAGAACTAGTGGGTTACCCAAAGATTTTTTGTGCAATGTTTTATTAGCGGGTTGAAGGAAGTAATCAAGAATCAAGTAACCATGTTCAAGCCAATGGCCTTAACCCAAACAATTGGGTTAACACTACTACAGGAAGACACAATAAAGGTTATTCTTAAAGAAGCTAAAGGGGTACATAAGGGTGGTGTCGATATCACTAATTCTTCTATAAGTAAAAAGACTGATAACCTTTTACCTCCAATTAAGAGAATTTCTACCGCTGAAATACAGAAAAAAAAAGACAAAAAGCTATGTTATTACTGTGATGAAAAGTATGAACTTGGCCATAGATGTAAAAGAAAGTAAGTTTATCTTTTAGAAGGGGGACAATGAAGAAGATGATCTGGTTACCTTTGAAGGTGATGTTGGTATCACTAATTCTTCAACAAGCAAAAGACTGATAACCTTTCACCTCCAATTAAGAGAATTTGTCTCTAAAATGCAAGAAAGACGAGATAAAAAGCTATGCTATTACTATGATGAAAGTATAAGCCTGGCCATAAATGTAAAAGGAGCAAATTTATCTTTTAGAAGGGCAGGACAGTGAAGAGGATGATCTGGTTACGTCTGAAGGTGATGATCCTATTGCTTCTCTTCTTGGAATCTCTGGTTCAACCTCTCATCAAACTATAAAAATCTGTGGAAACATTAAGAAAAAGGCTATTACTATACTAAGTGATTTAGGAAGCACTCAAAACTTCCTTGATCTTACTGTTACAAATAGAACAGGTTGCATAATTCAACATGTTAGTCCTATGAAAGTAGTTGTGGTGAATGGAACCAAAGTTGTAAGCGATGCAATTTGTAGGCAACTTAAGTGGACTATGCAAGGAAAGGAGTTTCAAGCGGATTTGAGACTTTTACCCTTAGGCGGTTGTGATATGGTTTTGGAAATTCATTTGCTAGCAAAGTTTGGGCTAATATTATGGAACTTCAAAAATCTGAGAATGGAGTTTTCTGTTAAGGAAGAAAATTTATGTTGAGAGGTGCCACTATAGCTTCTATTAAAGAGATATCTGTAGTCAGTATTCGGTGAGAGCTGAAACATTTGTCTCAACCATCTGCTACCCATATCTATTCCATAGAATAGAAGATGAAGGAGAGCCAAAGGGGGAGGAAAGTGAGTTGAAGGAACTCATCCACTTAATGAAACAACACTCAAGTATTTTTGCTAAGCCTAAAGGATTACCTCCCTAAAGGGAGTATGACCATAGAATACTTCTTATGCCAGGATCAGCGTTACCTAATATTAGACCATACAGGTATCCTCAAAGCCAGAAAATCTAGAGAAGTATGAGTCCTTTCTCACTATTGGTTAAAAAGAAAGATAGATCACGGAGGATATGTGTGGATTATAGATCCCTCAACAAAATTACCATCAAAGATGACTTCCTTATCCATATCATTGATGAATTATTAGATGAGTAACATGGGGAAAATTTCTTTTCTAAATTGGACCTCTGATCTGGTTTTCATCAAATGAGAGTACATATTGCTAATATTCATAAAACAACTTTTAGGACCCATGGAGGATGTTATGAATATCTAGTTATGCCTTTTGGGTTAACTAATGCCCCATCTACTTTTCAATTTTTGATGAATGCCATATTTAAGCCATTTATGAGGAAGTTTGTTTTGGTCTTTTTTTATGAAATCCTAATACATAGTTGTAGAAAGAAGGAATATTTGGAGCATTTGCGATTGGTATTTAGTGTGTTATCCCAACATCAACTATATGTAAAGAAGTCAAAGTGTGCTTTTGACAAGACATAAATTGAATATATTAGGCATATCATTTCAAAGGAGGGAGTCACCATTGATCCTACAAAGTTTTAGGCTATGCTCCAATGTCCTAGACCAAATTCTCTCAAATCCTTAAAGGGTTTCTTAGGGTTGTTTAGATACTATCGAAGATTTATTAAAGACTATGAAAAAATTAGCCAACCACTTATTGCATTATTGAAGAAAGATAGTTTTTTATGGTCTCAACTAGCTGAAGATTCCTTTGAGCAACTCAAGCACAGGATGTGTAAAGCACTAGTGTTAGCAATGCCAAGTTTTCAAAAAACCTTTGTCATCAAGTGTGATGCATTCAGAGTCAGGATAGGCACAATATTGATACAAGAAGGCAGGCCTATAACATACATGAGTAAGGCTTTGGAACCTAAAACTTTAGGCCATTCAGCTTATGAGAAAGAGATGTTGGTACTTGTAATAGTTGTATAAAAATAGAGACCATACTTGATGGGTCGTCATTTCCAAATAATTATAAACCATCTCAGCTTAAAGCATTTATTGGAGCAACAAATTTCAACTCTGATGTAGCAGGAATGGCTCACTAAATTGGCAGGTTATGATTATGAAATTATCTACTGTAGTGGCAAAGAAAATAAGGAAGTAGATGCCTTATCCAGGTTGCCAGAGGAGAAAGACGAATCTGTTATTATTACTTTATCATGTCCTATAGCTGATCGGATGAATATTCTTCAAGATAAAAGGAGGAAGGATAAGGGGATTCAACAATTACTCCAAGAGTTGGTCGTTGATCCAAATTCACACTCTAAGTTCTCTTGGGCAAACAATCAATTGATATATAAAGGGAGGCTATGGTTGGGGAAAAATTCATCTTGAAATTAAAAATATTACAAGATACTCATGGTAGGGTCGAGGGAGGACATTCAGGAACCAAGAAAACCTTAGAAAGAATAAAATAAGCTTTTATGAGAAGAAGATGAGGAGAGAAGTTTATAGGTTTATGGCTAAATGTGAGACATATCAAAGGAATAAATTTGAAACTATAGTAACTCCTAGCCTTTTATAGCCACCAGAACAGATATGGTCAGATATATCTATGTATTTCATAGAAAGCCTTCACAAGTCCTGTGGCAAGGAGGTTATCTTAGAAGTTGTGGATAGACTAAGTAAGTATGGTTATTTTTTAGCCTTGTCTCATCCTTTTACAGCAAAAGAGGTTGCTCAACCATTCCTAGATAAAATTTATAAATTACATGGGCTGCCATAAACATTGTAAGTCACAGGGATCATATTTTTACAAGTCAATTTTAGGAGTAGCTCTTTAAAATACAAGAAACTCAATTGTTGATGAGTACTTCCTATCATCCCTAAACAGATGAGCAAACAAAAATTGCTAATAAGAGCTTAGAACGATACTTAAGTTGTATAACAGGAGGTAAACCCAAGGAGTGAAGTAAATGGTTACTGTCGCGGGATAGGGTTCTAACGTCGCGGCGCAGACTGGTGCGGGCCAGGGTTGGGGTTGTGACTGGACACGGGTGAGACAAACAAAACGTAGGAAAAATAAATGGCAGAATAAAAAAATAAAAAAAAATGTTAGAGTCGCCACCAATATTTATTTAAGGAAAATAATGATTCAATTTTAGTTCGTTCAACCACGTTCTGAATTCTCCAAAAGTTCCAGGGAAAGAATCTAGGGGTATGCCTTAATCCTACAGGGAAGAATAAATAAGTGGAAAACCAAGGTTAATGAACTTGATTCCCTAGGGTGGCATCCATGATCCTCACGAGAGTTGATATTACTCATGGAAGAGCAGAATATCTTTGATTACCGAGTTCTGTGTAATTGGGAAGTATCAAGTTTTCCGAGATTGAAAATATGCTTTTCATGGTTTGAAAAAAAAGTATTTTTATAAAATGCATGCTAATGAAACCTAGCTGAAACAAAAATTGGAACTGAAATTAGGAATTCCCACTTATTCACTTTGAAAATTATAGGTTCACATCATAATTTCAATCCAAACTTTTGGAGGGCATAAAGACTACCATATCCTTTACGGTGTTCTCAAGCATAATACTTCTTGATTGTATTTGAATTGACATGGAAAGATAACTTCTCACCGTCCATGTTGGTTAAAATCAAAGCTCCTCCAAAAAAGGCTTTCGTTACGACAATGGTCCTTTATAATTTGGCATATATTTGCCTCGGTGATCACATTGATTCGGTGAGATCTTCTTTAGCACCAAAATCACCTTCATGAAATTGATGAGGTCGTGCTTTCTTTTCGTATGCCTTTTTCATACGTTTTTCGCATAACTATCCATGACAGAGAGTAGTTAACCTTTTCCCATCAATTAAATTTAGTTGATCATACCGGGATCGAACCCATTCAGCTTCTTCTAATTTGGCATCCATGATTACTCTTAAAGAAGGAATTTCCACTTCTATTGGTAAAACAACTTTCATACCATATACCAATGAGAAGGGTATTGCCCTGTTGAAGTTCGTATAGAGGTACGATACCCATATAAAGTAAAAGGAAGCAACTCACTCCAGTCTTTGTAGGTTTCAACCATCTTTTGCATGATTTTCTTTATGTGTTTGTTGGTAGCTTCCACCGTTCTATTCATCTTTAGTCTGTATAAAGATGAATTGAGGATTTTGATTTTGAACTCTTCACCCATCATTTTATTATTCAGGTTTGTGCCATTATCAGTGATGATCTGATTTGGTAAACCATATCTGTAAATCACTTCTCTCTTGATGAATTTGACCACAACGTTCTTTGTCACATTGGAATGGGAAGTTGCTTCAACCTACTTAGTGAAGTAATCAATGGCCACAAGAATGAAATGATGCCCATTCGATGATTTTGGTTCAATAGGACCAATAACATCTATGTCCCACATAGCAAAAGGCCATGGTACGATTAAAACGTGTAGAGAAGATGGCGGTGCATGAATGTTATCTGCATAGGTTTGACATTTGTGACATTTCTTGGCATAGTTATGACAATCATTTTCCATTGTCATCCAATAATATTCAGCTCTGAGAATTTTTCTTGCCATTGAGTATCCACTTTCATATGTTCCGCAAAGTCCTTTATGAACATCCTTCATAATTTTGTTAGCTTCTGTCTCGTCAATGCAATGAAGGAGACAAGAATCATAATTTCTCTTGTAAAATGTGTCCCCAGTCATAAAGAAATTCATAGCCAGGCACCTAAGAGTTCTTTTATCATTTTCAGAAACACTAGGGGGATATTCTTGATTTTGAATTAATTTTTGATGTCGTGAAACCATGGTTTCCCTTCGGGTTCTTCTTCTATCACATGACAATATGCAGGTTCGAGATTTCAATCTTAATGAGGGGCATGTCACATTCCCTACTCACATGAAACATGAAAGCTAAAGTGGCTAAAGCATCCACCAATTAGTTGTCTTCTCGAGGAATATGATGAAAAGAGAATTTATCAAATTCCTTAATTAATTCCATAATATGGGTCTGATAAGGGATTAACTTGTTGTCCCTAGTTTTCCATTCTTTTATCAATTGGTGGATTAGTAAAGTAGAATCCCCGTATATTTGTAGGGATTTTACTTTGGCTTCTAAAGCTGCTTGAATTCCTAAGATACATGCTTCATATTATGTGATATTATTGGTGCAATTGAAATAGAATCGAGCAGTGAATGACATAAACTTATGGTCTGGGGAGATTAAAATGGCTCCAACCTCATGTCCCAACATGTTTGATGCTCTATCAAACATCAGAGTCCATGTTTCTTTAGAATGGTATTCTTCCTCTAACAACATCATGATATTTTCATTGGGAAAATCAAACGATATTGGTTGATAGTCATTTAGAGGGTGATGGGCTAAGTAATCTACCAAGGAACTTCTTTTTATAGTTTTCTGAGTGATGTGAACAATGTCATATTCAGTCAAGAGAAGTTGATAACGAGCTACTCTTCCGGTTAGGGATGGCTTTTCAAAGATGTACTTGATTGGATCTATTTTAGATATCAACCAAGTATTGTGACATAACATGTATTGTCATAAATGGCGTGCTGCCCATGCTAGCGCATAACAAGTTTGTTCTACATCAAAATATCTTGATTCACATTGTGAACTTTTTTCTTAAATAATAAATGGCATGTTCTTTGTTTCCCGATTTATCGTGTTACTCCAATAGAGCCCATGGACTCATCTAACACAATTAAGTAAAGGAGAAGAGGCCTTCCTAGAACAGGTGGAACCAAGATAGGTGGGTTTCGAAGGTACTGCTTTATCTTGTCAAAAGCTTCTTGGCGATTATCATTCCATTCTACTGGTTAATCCTTTCGCAGTAATTTTAAGATTGGCTTACATGTAGCCATTAATTGAGATATGACATGAGCTATGTAATTCAACCTTCCTAAAAACCCTCGCACTTCTTTTCCGTGCTGGGAACAGGCATTTCCACTATGGCTTTCTCCTTATTAGGATCCACTTCAATTCCTTTCTCATTGATAATAAACCCGAGCAACTTGCTAGATCTGGCACCAAAAGTGCATTTAGCTAGATTCAATCTAAGTTTGAATTTTCTCAGGCGCTCAAAGAGTTTCTATAAATCCATGAGGTGCCCTTTTTCAGACTTTGATTTAGCAATAATATCATCCACATAGAATTATAGAACAAAGTCACTCTGGCTCTTTGGTAGGTAGCACCAGTATTTTTCAATCCAAAAGACATTACTTTGTAGTAAAAGGTTCCCCATAAAGTAATGAATGCGGTCTTTTCCATGTCTTTAAGCGTCATTTGAATTTGTTTATACCCAAAAAATCCATCCATGAAGGAGAATATGGAATGTTGAGCTGTGTTATCGACTAGGACATCAATGTGGGGTAACAGAAAATTATCTTTGGGGCCTTCCCTA
Organism: Clitoria ternatea; assembly: GCA_037962975.1. Taxonomy (NCBI): domain Eukaryota; kingdom Viridiplantae; phylum Streptophyta; class Magnoliopsida; order Fabales; family Fabaceae; genus Clitoria; species Clitoria ternatea. Next base: position 38,310,548 of record CM075672.1, on the reverse strand, counting down.
TTCAGATCCCGGTAATCAACACACATTTTGACCTTTCCATCTTTCTTAGGAATAGGGACAACATTTGTAATCCATTCTAGGTATTTGGAGACAGTCAGAAACCCAGCATTTAATTGTTTGGTTATCTCTTCTTTAATCTTTAAGAGCATCTCTGGTTTCATTCTTCTCAATTTCTATTTGATAGGGACGCAACCTGGTTTCAATGGCAACTTATAATCAATAATACCGTTATCTAACCCCGATATATCTTGATATGACCAAGAAAACACATCATTGTATTCGACTAATAACTTCTATCAAATTCTTTCTATGTTCAATGCTCAAAGAAGTATCGATCTTGATTTCTGTAACACCCTAAATTTTAAAATAAAGGATTAATTAAGGAAATAATTATTAAATAGTTACATGTGGGTTATTTAATATCCCAAAATATTGGAAATAATTAAATTAAGATTTTTGGGGACTACTCGTAATTTATTGGAGCCGAATAAGCTGAAATTAAGCCCGATTAGAATATGGGTGCCAGACCAAGTATCTCCGATCGGGATGATATTGGTCAGGGCTATTAAGAATACTATTGGGAGTCCGAATACATATTCAGAATAATTTTTAGTTGAAGTATTGAGCCCGAACAGAGATCCTGTTTGTGGTAAAACGATGAAATATTAATGAAAGAATGAAAATAAAACCAAAAACCCACATTTCCCCTCTCATTTTCATGAGTTTGTTGGAACCATTTGGCAAAACACTCTTCTTCTTCCTCTTCTTCATTGCCTCCCTATCTTTCTCTTCTAAAACCCTAGCAAAGGTTGTTGCACCATCCTTGCCCCTCATTTTTTTTTGTGGAAGCTTGAAGAGAAAGAGCTTGAAACTTGGAGATCCCTCCTCTATCCCTTCTATTTTTGTGTTCCTCTCCCTCTCCTTTGGGGACTCATTCTTTTCCACTCTTGAGGTAAGTTCCTTGTCATTTTTAAGAGTATAAACCCTAAGCTTGGAGTTTTAGTGTTAGGTGAGCATTTAATGTATTTATGGGTTGTTGGGAGAGGCATTTAATGTGGAAACCTATGATGGGGTGTTGTTAATATAGCATTTATGATGGGTTGTTAAGGGTATACAAAATTCATGTTGGTAGATAAGGGAGATTAATGATTATTTATGATTTTGTTGGGTTATGGTGAAACCCTAACTATGAGAAATTAGGGAAAATGATTAATGTTGACTCAAGAATATATTTTAAGAAGAAATAGATGACATTAATGAGTATGGATAGTGATACATGATGTATTATGGAGGTTAGGCTTAAGGTTGTTTTGTAACTTTCAATATAATGAATGAGGCTTGATGGGAAGGAATTCCCGAAGCCTAATAAATGAAGGAAAGTAGTGTCTATAACATGTCTTATACATGTCATGAAAATGTAGATATGATTATGACTAATCAGAGTTGAATTTTTGTCTTGAATAGTTGATTGATTGGAATTTTACATGTATATTAATGTAGGACCCATTCAGAACGACGAGGCAAGTACGTCGTATCAATTGGAATTCTTCTCTAGGTAGGAGAGGAGTCTTTATGTTCTAAATGCATGAGTTGAATAGTATTTAATTGTCATATGTGACAATATGCATGTGCCTTGCTTGTAATGTTAGGAAGAATTGTAATGCTATGTATGATATTGGTGATGTGTCATGGCAACATGCATTGATGCATTTAGAATGTTTGTGGTATGCTATATGGTGGTGTGGATTATTTGACAATGTGGTGTCTTGAATATATTGTTATACTTATGTCCACCATAAATGCGAAATGATTATAAGTGATGTTTGATTGAGAGTGGGTGTGAATAAATAACATACCTTGATTGATGGTGAAAGATTAATGTTGTTGTGTTTGATGATGGAATTGAATTATGGTTATGAGAATTATTGAATATGCCACACGAAAATTTAAACTAATGATAATAACCAACAATAATAAATCCACTAAAAGCCTTGTGGTGATGTTGGTGACGATGATGATGATGATTGATGAGTGGCATGAATAGGATGCATAGAGTGAGAAATGCATATGATTGACATTTACATCCATGGCATACTGCATAGCTGCCGATGTTGGAACGTTAGGGGAGTTTCCTCAGCCGACCCAGTGGGAGGGTGGCTCAACGCACAAGCAAATTTTATTTTCCCCTGTGACTCGGTGTGTAAGTCATGAAGCCGTCCATGTATTGCTACGGGGAGCTACATGTGGACGACCCTTGTAGGGGTGGCTCTTGATGAGTAGGTGACCCCAGTGGTCCATTGGATCACAGCCGCCATGAAACGAGTCGTGGCCGGCCTGCAACACCATATGTTGATTATGTTGTTACTGTGGTCATGGTGAAAATGACCAGGTGTTGCAAAATGGGCGATGCGGTTTGGTACCAGTAAAAGATTGGTGAAATGCATGATAAGTGTACACATTTTACTACTGCAGTAGGGGTATGATTAGATGATCATACTTGAATCCCATAATTGGTGTTTATATTCCCACAGTCAGATCTGTAATTATTAAAATAATCTGTCGTGCATATGCATTAGTTTAAGAGCATTTGCATATAGCAAGGAAGTATGCCAAAGGTGATGAGATATGACGATGGTGGTGTTGAGAATGAGAAAATGAATTAAGATAACATAAAAAATATGAATACCAAACAATAATAATTTGAGTAAAACGATATGGTGTGTAATAGTCTAATTAGTTGAAGGACTAGATCGTGTGTGTGATTTTATACTAGCTTGATTTACAAAGATATTTGTATTACATAATGATAGTTGATGATGAAATATGTGTGAATGCAAAGTCTACATGTTGTAATACATATGCACATGATCACATGGTATTCATATTCATTCTTTTGGAATATATGACTCACTCTCCCATGTTGTCCACCTTTTAGACTTGTGACGCAGGGCACTCATGGGTGAAGTGAATCCTTTGAAGTACATTTTGATCAAGGAGGTAAATATGTGTAGAGGAAACGCCTTGGCCGGCAACTCTAGATTTTTGTATAGCATATAGTGTATATGTATGCTTCTTTTACTATCTAGATTGTAGCTTGATGATTTTGAGGTTCATGAAGGAAAATTGGACCTTGGTGTGTATGGCCAATTTTTATTAATGACCTAGATGATGTAAGATAATGAATTATGATGCTTGTGGATAATACATTTTATGAATGAATTGTTGTTCAAGTGGCCTCAATACTCAAGAGGGGGGGTGAATTGAGTTTTAAAAACTTTGGTTGGAATGCCTTTGAACTTGATTTTTATATCCAAGTTTACAGGAATATGCAAGTGAAATCGAGTTAAAGATAGTATGCAATGCACCACAAAGATAAATATAGCTGAAGCAATTTAACAAACACTTGGTGGGCAGTATTTGAAATGTATCAAATTAGACAAGCTTGAGTATGCAATTCACAATCAATCAACACAAATCAACCAATTGCAGTATATGAAAGTAAAAGAGTAAAGGAGAGGAGCTTGCAAACTAATATAACGAGTTCCACCAACACCGGTGTACGTCTTGCCTCTAAGTAACCCACTTAGAGGATTTCCACTATTGAAGTTTAGAGATACAAGCTATGAGCAATTACAGCTTCCTAGTGTCCCACACTCAAGAACTCAATCCTCACTAGCAAAGGGTAACCCACCCAATCTCTCAAACTCTCAATACCCAAAGGTTGAACCCCAACCTTTGTTACCACTCAACCCTAGAGTGAAAAACCTTTGTGTTTGAAGTGTTTACAAGGAAATGACTCTCTTAATAGAGTAGATGTACAAGTGAAGGTTCTCTCAAATCTATAACTCTCAAAAAGAGAGGATATGCAAATGAAATCTTAAAATATACAAGAGTGAGGTCTTACAAAGAACAAGAGTAAGTGAAGAATTGTAGCTTCTTGTTGTGTTTTTGCCTCTTGATTGGAGAACAATTTAAAGAGCTTTGAAGCTGTCCCAAGGTTCTCCTAGCCGTTGCAAATAGTGGCTCCAGCTTGTCTCTGCGTGTAGTGGGTTTTGGGTGCTTGGTTCCTACTTAAATCTGTCTTTTTAGTGATGTTTCCCACTATGTGAATCGATTCATACGTTTATGAATCGATTCATGACTTGCTGTTTTGGGTATTTCAATTTTGAACTCGCGTGAATCGATTCATGACTAGTGTGAATCGATTCATGACTTGCTGTTTTGTGTTTTTGGGACTTCCAGGCCTATGAATTGATTCATGCTTTTCATGAATCGATTCATACGTTGCTGTTTTTGATTTTCCATGATTTTTGATTGCTTTCTTGTTTCATTTGCTTCATGGATCCTTTCCTTTATCTTCATGCATTTCTTTCTTGATTCTTTGATCATTTGGAAGCGTGTCCTTCATTGTTTCTTGGTCTTGTCTTTGGATTCCATAATTTTCTTGTGTTCTTTGCACTTTGTTTTTGATATTTGTGGAGCTTTTCAAGTTCATGTGCATTTGTCATTATCGAAACCTGTTTTCAACATTCAAATACATTCTCCCCCTTTTTGATGATGATAAATAATGGCATCTCTTGGGGTGTTAGTATCAATGAGTAGATTATATAGTAAATAGGAGAACGCTTGTTATGTAATTGTAAATTGTGAGACAGATTCTATCTTCCCCTTTGTTCTATCTCCCCCTTTGTTTTTGAGTCGTATGCATAAGCATTCATATTTGTGATTTAGCAATTATAAACAAGTGTATAAATGTTCCTTTTTCTCTCCCCCTTTGTCATTATCAAAAACAACATAAGCTATGGGAAAATGATGAATAAGCATTGCATAATTTAAGAAGTAACAAACATAAGGTTTAAACAATGAAACCTAAGCAGAACACAGACAATGCCACAGAAGGGTAATAAAGTCATAATCAAGATAACATTCAATTGTCAGAAACAAGTAGAAAATGAGGCTATCTAAGGCTGAGGGAATTTCAGGCTAGAGATTTGAGTAGCCAATTCAGTGTAACGTTCCTCCATGTTGGCTTCAAGCGTATCAAGGCAGGTGTTAATACGTGCTTCCGTTGCATCAAAACAACTATCCATGTGTGCAGTAAGTCGTGCAAAGAGGTCATCAGAGGGAGCAGCAGGTGCAGGAGAAGGAGGAGCATCAGCATTTTCTTCATGAGCAGCTGTGTGTGGGCGACGAAGAATTTCCCATATTCCAAACCTTTCAATGATTCCCATTTTGTGAGGTGTGTTTGGCCAAGAAGTCCTTTGCTTCCAATAGATTCTTTTACTTCATTTGTGAGATTCACTTTGAAGTGATGAAGGAGTTTGGTCACAAAAATAGCATATGGAAGGCGAGTGAGATTTCTTGCTTCTAACATGTGGTTCCTTATGATGTTTATCCAGTTGATTTCTTTGTCGTTTAGGATTGCCCACATAAGGAGAATTTGAGTATCACTCACTCTAGCATTGTTGCTTCCTAAGGGTAGAAGGATCTTTACCATGAAGTAATGGAGTAGGCGATGGTCAACGCGAAGTGTACCAACGGTACTTGCAGTGGAAGCAGGAAGATTGAAGAATGTCCTTGCTTCAAGGGGGTTGTAGTTCCATGTTGGAGAGGGTTCTTTGCCAGAGAATGATGCATTGTTGATAGGAAGTTTGCCAACCTTATTCATTACTTTGTCATCAAGAACAATGGTAACACCTTTCACTTTGGCAATATATCGAGCATCTTGTATGCGCAAAGTGGAATAGAAAGCACGGATCAATTCGGGATAGATATAGATGGACTCAAGTGTGAGAAATCCAATTAGTTGATGGTTATTGAGAGATTCAAGTAGAGGAAGTTTGGAGGTTTCAAAGTAGGGAAGATCTAACCAATGTGATGGAATGAGGAGTTTTTCAGAAAAAGTCTCCAAGTAAGTTTCCAATTCCTTTTGGGTGGAATATAATCTGATAAGATCGGAATGTTGAGGTGCGGAGGACCCTGCAATGTTGGCCCTTTGTTTCTTTCTAGGATGAGATGAAGAAGCCATGAGATAGATGATGAATTTTAGAGAGAACGATTTTTAGAGAGAAGGAGGAGAAAAGAAGTTGGGAAATTTGAATGGTTTTGAGAACTGACGCTGGAACTGTCATTTTTATGCATTATTTCACGCATGAATCGATTCATGGATACACATGAATCGATTCACAACTTGCTGTTTGTGAAAATATTTAGTTCCAGGAGCATGAATCGATTCATGCGTTCGTGTGAATCGATTCACAACTTGCTGTCTTGAAAAATTTTGGGTTTCAGGGGCATGAATCGATTTGTACAGGTAAGGTAACATCTAGAGTCATTGAGATCTTCTATTTTGAGAATTCCTTTGCCTTTTTTGTCAATCAAACACTTATGAGCATCAACTATTTGATTAAGAATGATTCATGCTTAGTATTTATCAATTACATCATACATATGATCATTATTAACAATTATAAAGCACAGTGTAGATTAAGCATTCAAATACAATTTGAGATATCTAAAATTCCTAATTCTCTTCTAATATGAATGAATTGGTCTTTGGCTAATGGTTTGGTGAAAATATCTGCTAATTGCTTAGATGTATCAACATGCTCAAGTATACAATCACCTTTTAATACATGGTCTCTAATGAAATGATGTCTAATCTCAATATGTTTGGTTCTAGAATACATTACAGGATTCTTTGAGATATTGATAGCACTAGTATTATCACACTTAAGAGGCACATGGTCCACTACAACTCCAAAGTCTAGAAGTTGTTGTCTCATCCAAAGGATTTGAGCACAACAACTACCAGCTGCAACATATTCTGCCTCAGCTGTTGATAGCGCAACACTTACTTGTTTCTTGCTATGCCAAGAAACAAGAGAACTACCAAGAAAGTGACATGTTCCGCTAGTGCTTTTTCTGTCAAGTTTACATCCTACAAAATCTGAATCAGAGTAGCCAATTAAAGTGCATTCAGCCCCTTTGGGGTACCATAAACCAACATTTTGAGTCCAAACTAAATATTTCATTATCCTTTTTACTGCAGTGAAATGTGATTCTTTAGGACAAGCCTGGTATCTAGCACATATACACACAGCAAACATGATATACGGTCTACTAGCGGTTAAGTAAAGTAAGGATCCTATCATACCTCTATATTTTGTGAGTTCAACATCCTTACCTTTCTCATCCTTGTCCAAATAGCATGAAGTGCCCATGGGTGTGGCAATATCATTTGCTTTGTCCATGTTGAATTTTCTAAGTAGTTCTTTGTAGTACTTGGATTGATTAATGAATGTGCCTTCATTGGTTTGCTTGATTTGTAGTCCAAGGAAGAAAGTGAGTTCTCCCATCATGGACATTTCGAATTCTTCCTGCATTAACTTAGCAAACTCCTTGCACATTGATTCATTAGTGGCACCAAATATTATATCATCAACATAAACTTGTACCAATAGTATGTTATTCTTTTTGTGCTTTATGAATAAAGTTGTATCAACCTTTCCTCTTTCAAAATGATTTTCCAAAAGAAATTTGTTCAACCTTTCATACCAAGCTCTTGGAGCTTGTTTCAAACCATACAAAGCTTTCTTTAATTTGAAAACATGATTTGGAAATTGATGGTTTTCAAAACCTGGAGGTTGATCAACATATACTTCCTCTTGAAGTCCCTACAGCATGCGAAGGCTAATAGTAGTCTAATTGCTTCTAATCTAGCTACGGGTGCATACGTCTCTTCATAATCAATGCCTTCTTCTTAATTATAGCCTTTAGCTACTAGCCTAGCTTTGTTCCTAGTAATAATACCATTTTCATCCAGTTTATTCCTAAATACCCATTTGGTTCCTATTATTTGGTGATCATTGGGTCTTGGCACAAGCTCCCAAACTTTATTTCTTTCAAATTGATTTAGCTCTTCTTGCATGGCCAACATCCAATGTTCATCAATAATAGCTTCATTTATGCATTTGGGTTCTATTTATGATACAAAGGCTAAATGATTGCATGTATTTCTAATTGCATTACGAGTATTTACACCTTTCGTCATTTCACCTATGACTTTGTCTAGAGGATGATCCTTCAAAGTGATCCATTGTTGTGGTTCCTCATGTTTGGCTGCATTTGTGTCTTTGGTTTCTCCTTCCTTGTCATCTAACGTCAATTCTTGAAGAGTACCTACAAGATCATCAACGTCTTCCTTTCTCGGAGGGTTATGGCTGTTTTCATCAAATTTAACATGAATGGATTCTTTTATGGTATTCGTGCGTTTGTTAAATATTCTATAATATTTACTAGATTGAGAGTACCCTAGGAAGATTGCCTGATCAGCTTTAGCATCAAACTTCCCTAGATTATCCTTTCCATTATTGAGCACAAAACATTTACATCCAAAAATATGAAAGTGTGCAATGTTGGGTTTTCTACCATTATAAAGCTCATAGGGGGTTTTCTTTAGAATAGGCCTTATTAAACATCTATTCATAACATAGCAAGCGGTGTTTACCGCATCGGCCCAAAAATGTTTTGTAATGTGGTTTTCATTTAACATGGTTCTTGCAAGCTCCACCAAGGATCTATGTTTCCTTTCAACTACTCCATTTTGTTGTGGAGTTCTAGGAGCTGAAAAATTGTGATTTATACCATGTTTTTCACAAAACTTTTCAAAAGATTAATTTTCAAATTCTCCCCCATGATCGGTTCTAATGGATGTAATTTTAGAATTCTGCTCATTTTGGATAATCTTTGTAAGTTTCTTGAATGCATGATATGCTTCATTTTTATGAGCAAGAAACAAGGTCCATGTATATCTAGAATAGTCATCTACAATAACTAGACCATAGTAATTACCTCCAAAGCTTTTGATTTTGGATGGTCCAAATAAGTCCATGTGCAAAAGTTGTAAAGGCCTTTGTGTGGAGACAATATTTTTGGATTGAAAAGATGCCTTTACTTGTTTTCCCTTTTGACATGCATCACAAAATCTATTTTCAAACTTAAGCTTTGGTAAACCAATTACTAATTCTTTGGAAACAAGTTTGTTTAAGTGGTCTACATGTATATGAGCTATTCTCCTATGCCATAGCCAAGTTTCATCCTCTTTTGTAATGAAGTGTAACACCCTAATTTAAACAAATCATAGACGAGAAAAACAGAGGAAAATTTTTCCACAATTAAACTAGAATGCCACCGTAAGGAATGAGAGGGGAAGAAGAACGAGAGTACAAAAGAATTACAAGGAACTAACAGCGGAAGAAGGGAAATCGCATAGGCGGTCATATAGCAACGCGCACGCGCTCAAGCGAAAGCTTCACTCGGTATTTGCTCATTTCACTCGGTAATTCCGCACTCGGATTTCATCACCTGATTCACTCGGACTTGGCCCGTACACCTACTAGTCCCATTAGGAAAATGTAACTCATTCTACGATTTCATCAATCAGAACACATACACGGATAATACTGACATGGCCCCCACTAACACTCATTCAGGATCTATGGGGCTCCTCACTCAGAGTAATCTTTACGTCCTTTTGTCACTCGGGGTATTTTTACTTAATTTTCACTCGGTGACCATATCCTTCCGACTCTAAACATTCTACTAGGCTAAGACTCACTCGGATCCTTTTGTCACTAACAGCTTACTACAGCGGGGGTCCCCAAGAGTCTAAGAGGTCACTCTCTAGTCGGAAGAATCATCACTCAGCAAATTCTCATTCGGGGTTCGTTGATTATCCTACGCTCGGGGAAATCCTTGTATTAACCACTCGGAACATGTATTTAGACTCTCAACCTTGACCCTAATAACTCGTTGTTAGGGGTAGTCTTCTATGTCAACTCTCACTCGAAGCTATCTGATTTCACTCACTCAAAACGTCTGAACTTTCCCCACTCGGTGACAGCGTCACAAACTCACCCTCTAGACCCTAAATTGGCTTCCTACACGTTAAATTATGTTATTTCTTACACATTCGGGAATATGAACACGTATATATAAAGGTTACCCAGGCATTTCACAGCATAAAACAGACATGCAGCATGGCATAACATAGGCATATATATATAGGAGTGCATATCACGGATCTACGACCACATTGTCATGTTCCCATTCTAAGGGAATCAACTCTGTATAAGAGACTAACAGCAAAACACGAGCCGGCCAAGGCTTAACCCAGAACACTATATACAGCATATGTACAGTCATAAAATTTCCATAGTGCTTCAACACTTCACCCGGCATTTCCGCTCCTCTTCCAATCCTCATTACGAGAGATGTTCACTGAAAGGAAATTGCCACGGCAGGGGTGAGCATCTTAAATTTTAAATGATAGATACTTACTCAGGTTGTTTCACATTTATACAACTATATATATATATGTACACACAGTCACACGTAGCAGTAATTAAGGTCAGAGTATAACTGATCAACCAGAACGCACGCACAAGATCCTTACCGATTAGGAACCTCCAATTGTCACTCAGCCCCTTACACATACCAACTCAATAATATTAACATACAACAAACAGTGGCATGATACTAAGGTTCGTGAATCAGAATGAATCTCTGGAATATTTAACAGTCAGGATCCCTGATTCTCACTCGGCCATATATATATATATACATAACTCTCCGAGAATATAACATACATTCATAAGGCAGGTTTTACTTAGCATCAATAACACATGCACACGGATATATATATATATATACATTCCTCATCTCATGCATAATCAATTCCAGCGATATCAATAGTTAATATACACAAATCATTCAGTCAGTTCTGCGTTCGTGTGTAATCGGTCCTGATGTTGCAACGTAGGCTCTCAGCCTTTTATACATAGTTCTCAGCTATCATTTCAACTCCCAGCTGCTTGGCCATTTTACAGGTACCCAACCGTTTGCCCACAGGTGACACCAACGCTCTCAGCGCCAACGGAGGTGTTCACAGGCAGCCCGAGTCCCACTCAGGGCTACCTTGAGTCCCACTCAAGGATTTCATAGCGTCCCACGCTTTATGACTGATGGTAGTGTCCCACACTACGTGCTCTTAGCACAACACATCCCATGCGCCATATGCAGGTTCAACACACAGCATTGAATTCTTTTGCACACATCCTCTTATTCAATCACACAGATTTCACATGCAGTCGGTAACACAGATTCTCAGGACTCCGCATGTTAATTTAGCACATACAAACTTCCATGCAATTATCATTATAGCAGCATATCAATCTAATGCAGTCGGTGTCATTTAATATCAAGTTCCTATGGGCGTTTTCATCAACTCAAGTTAACATGCGATCAATATACCACAGTGTTAGAACTTAATCAACACATGCATCATATGAATATGAACAGATTCAACAATGCATTCCCAATAATCACAACATAACATGCAAACATCAAGGACGATACTAGCATGCAACACTCATTCTCACTTATCCCACACTCGGTTACTTCACATGCAAGCATTATCATACAACAGGATGCAGAGCTATCGCTTCAATACTCGAAACCCAAATTATAATCCATGCATTTAACATGTAAGGTACTCCCCCTACCAACTACGAGACTCCGAGAGGCTTTGCTGCTTGGGTGTTGGTTCCTTTCTTCGCTGCTTCACTCAGTGCTCCCGCTCGCTTAGCCTTTACTGGAATGCTAGCCACAAATGGTGCAGGGCTGTTTCTGCTTCGACGCTCTTCTTCTACTCGTGTGAGGGAGCTCTGACTCCTCTGCAACACCGTCACTCGTCTTCGGAAACAGGGGATTAAATAGAGAGTAGAGAAGGAGAAGAGAAGAAGAAGGAATTCATAGGGAACTATGAAGAACGAATGGCAAGGAGAACCATCGTCCACTTATAACGCATGCATGAAGGAAGGAATGGTGGGGTGGGAAAACGTGAGGAGCAGTCTGCTCACGTCACCCAATCCCATCAGTACCCACTAACGCTAATCACTTCACTCTTTTTAGTTAATTTTGTTAAGTGTAATTAGTGGACAAATCTTACTTGTCATTTTAAATGGCTTTTTATTTTGCGCGGTTACTTTTATTAAAATTGGGATGTTACAGTTCTCCCCCACTCGAAAAGAATTTGGTCCCCGAAATTCAGTCGGTAATTCACGCGAAATTCAGTCGGTTACTCACCTAAATAAACAACTCGGGGTACTGCTATCTCATGGCGTCCTCGCGTTCCCAGGTACAAGAGGTAGTCTTGCCTTGCTGCCACTCCACTTTTACCAGCCTTACGCTTTTGTTCCTCAGGCGCTTTATCGATCGGTCCACGATTCCAATCGGTGTAGTCACAGTGGTCAGGTCTTCTTTGATTTCTACTTCATCATCCGGCATTGTGTGGCTAGGGTCATGTAGATACTTCCTTAGTTGAGATACGTGAAACACATTGTGTAATCGGGATAAGTGGGTTGGTAGTGCTATTCGGTATGCCATGGTGTCGACTCGTTCCAACACTTCATAAGGTCCAATGCATCAAGGGCTTAACTTTCCACCTTTCAAGGCTCGTCCGACTCCTTTACTCGGAGTAGTCCTTAAAAACACTCTGTCTCCGATTGAAAATTCTAATGGTTTGGTACGTTTGTCATGGTAGCTCTTTTGCCTGTCTTGAGACGCCTTCATCCTTTCCTGTATTACTCGGATTTGCTCTGTGGTTTGCTTCACAATGTCTGGTCCCAATAGCAAACTTTCACCCGTTTCCGACCAGCAAAGTGGGGTTCGGCATCTCCGTCCATACAGTTCTTCGTAGGGTGCCATGCCAATGCTGCTGTGATGGCTGTTATTGTACGTAAACTCGATCAAGGGGAGGTACTGCTCCCAATCTCTACCGTGCTCTAACACACACACTCTTAGTAAATCTTCTAAACTTTGAATCGTCCGCTCGGTTTGTCCATCCGATTGGGGGTGGTAGGCAGAACTAAGCCAAAGCTTCGTGCCCATTTCCTGGTGTAGGTTGTTCCAAAGCCGAGACGTGAATCTAGGATCCCTATCTGACACGATAGAAGATGGTATACCATGTAGTCGGACAATCTCTTGAATGTAAATCCGAGCCAACTTATGCAACGGGTACTTCATGTTTATAGGTAGGAAGTGTGCACTCTTCGTCAGTCGGTCAATAATGACCTAAATGGCGTCATGTCCCGCTCGGTTCCTTGGTAATCCCATGACAAAATCCATGGCAATTGAGTCCCATTTCCACACGGGAATCTCCAGGGGCTGCATTGCACCGTACGGCTTTTGGTGCTCCACTTTTGATTTCTGACAAGTAATACACCGAGCCACGTATTCTGCCACATCTCTCTTTAGTCCGGGCCACCAGAACTGTTTCCTCAGGTCATGGTACATCTTCGTGGTACCCGGGTGGATACTGAGTAGGCTTTTGTGGGCTTCATCTAGCACCATTCTCCTTAACTCTCCTCCACTCGGAATGTATATCCTATTTTTCACTCGGAAAATCCCGTCTGATCCCTCGGCTAAGGGCAAGTTCTTTCCTCTAGCCTGAGTTACCTTCATCTCAGCCAAGTAGGAGTCTAACTGCTGCTGCTCGTATACGGATTTTAGGAATTCGTTGGAAATCTTCAGCGTGCCGATCATCATCTTCCGAGAAGAGGGGGTGACAACGTGTAAGTTCATGTCTCTAAACTGTTCTAATAAATTCACCTCCTTCACCATCATCACCGCTGCATGAAGGGATTTCCGACTCAACGCGTCAGCAACAACATTTACCTTACCCGGATGGTACTTTAGCTCGAAATCATAGTCCTTTAAAAATTCCATCCATCTCCTCTGCCTCATATTCAGCTCCTTTTGGTCGAATAGGTATTTGAGGCTCTTGTGATCGCTGTATACATCGAATCTGGACCCGTACAAGTCATGTCTCCAGATTTTCAATGCGAAAACCACTGCTGCCAGCTCCAAGTCATGGGTAGGGTAATGCTGCTCGTGAGGTCTCAGTTGCCGAGAGGCATACGCTATCACTCGGTCCCCCTGCATGAGTACACATCCTAATCCGAGTCCTGATGCATCGTAGTAAACCACAAAACTCTGTTGCAAGTCAGGTAATGCCAACACTGGTGCAGTCGTTAACTTGTTCTTCAGCTCTCGAAAGCTACTCTCGCACTCAAGACTCCATACGAAGGGAATGTTTTTCCGAGTCAATTTAGTTAGTGGTGAAGCCAACTTAGAAAAACCTTCAATGAACCTCCTGTAGTATCCGGCCAAGCCCATAAAGCTCCTTATCTCTGAGACCGACCTGGGTCTCTCCCATGCCATTACGGCTGCCACCTTTGAAGGGTCCACCGAGACACCTTCCTCGGAAATCACATGTCCGAGGAAATGGATTTCATCCATCCAGAAGTCGCATTTCGAAAGCTTTGCAAATAACTGCTTCTCCCTCAACACTTGAAGTACCGCTCGGAGATGTCCTTCATGCTCCTCAGAATTCTTAGAATAGACTAGAATATCATCAATGAAAACAACTACGAACCGGTCTAAGTAGGAGTGGAATATGCTGTTCATGTAATTCATGAAGACAGCAGGGGCGTTTGTCACACCGAACGGCATCACTACATACTCGTAGTGACCATACCGAGTCCTGAAGGCAGTCTTTGGAATGTCCGACTCCTTCACTCGGATTTGGTGGTATCCCGATCGCAGGTCGATTTTTGAGAAAATTGAGGCTCCACGTAGTTGGTCAATAAGGTCATCAATTCTGGGCAGCGGGTACCGATTCTTAATCGTGAGTTTATTTAGCTGTCGGTAGTCTATACAAAGCCTCATGCTGCCATCCTTCTTCTTAATGAGCAGTACAGGTGCGCCCCAAGGCGATACACTCGGCCTAATGAATTGTTTTCCAAGTAATTCGTCCACTTGCTTCTTAAGCTCAGCCAGTTCAGTTGGGGACATCCTATAGGGTGCACTGGAGACTGGTTCGGCTCCAGGGATCAGGTCTATAGAGAATTCGACTTCTCTATTGGGAGGGACACTCGGTACGTCATCAGGAAATACCTCAGGGAATTCGCAGACAGTTGGGATTTCATTCACTCGGGTTTTACTCTCACCCTGGGTTAGACAAAGCATCATAAACAATCGGGTTATACCTTGTGCTGGGTCGTCCTCATTATGCTGCCTCGGGAAGATTATCCTTCGGCTTCTGCAATCCACTAACACCTCGTTAGCTGAAAGCCAATCTATTCCAAGCACAATATCGAGGTCCTTTAAAGGTATGCACATCAAATCAAAAGTGAAACTCCGATCACACAACACAAATGTCACATCCTTACATACTGACGATGTCAACACTGAAGGGCCAGTCGGATTGGCTACTTCCAAAGTCCGATCCATAAATACAGTTGATAACTTTAAACGCTTTACACACTCATCAGCTATAAAAGAATGGGTGGCTCCCGAATCGAAAACAACATTAAGTGTATGTCTACCGAGTGAGCACTTACATTGTACCAGGTCATTTGCTTGTGTAGCACCCTCTGCGTTGATGGCATAGACCCTCCCCACTGCTGGTTGGTCTGCATGGTTACTTGAAGCAAGTATTATGTTCCCCTTAGCTCTGTTGCCTCTGCCACCCAGTTGTTGGTTATCATGCACTCGGCCTCTCCCTTGGGAACCTCCCGGACGTACGCTGGGGCTTGCTTGACGGAGTTAGGGGCAATTGGGGCGAATATGTCCTCTTTTATTACAATGGAAGCACACCATTTCACCACTGCTGTTGCAGTCTCGAGCATAGTGGCTTCCTCCACACTTGAAACATTTACCGTCTCCCACCACTGGTCGTCTTTCAGACTGATTCCGCCCTCCATATCTGGAAAAAGACTTGTTTCTACCAACGTTGCTTGCCCTTTTGAAGCGGGATTGCTGGGGCCTCAAAGAATAGTTAGCTCTGCTGCTCTGGCCCGAATGGGCCTTGTCATCTTCCTCAAATATCCTACACTTGTTTACTAATGCAGGAAAACTCCGTATCTCTTGGTATCTACAAGCCCTCTTAATATCGGATCTTAGCCCATTCTCAAACTTAAGGCACTTGGAACTTTCCGTCCCAGGCTGTTGGAAAGGTGGGTAGAATAGGCACAACTCCTCGAATCTGGTCGCATACTCTTCCACAGTCATGGAGCCTTGTTTCAACTCCATAAACTCTAACTCCTTCCGACTCCTTACTGTATCGGGAAAGTACTTCTCCAAGAAGCATGTTTTGAAATTGTTCCATGTCAGCTGAGCATCATCATCAGGGAATCGGTTTCTGGCTATCTTCCACCAGTTTTCCGCCTCATCTCGCAGCATGTACACTGCACACTCCACCTTCTGGGCCTCGGTACAACGAAGACCCCCAAAAATCCTTTCCAGCTCCTGAGTCCACTTAAACGCTGCCTCAGGATTCCTTCCTCCTAGAAATTCACTCGGCTTCCTCTTCAGGAAGCGGTCCAGTACTTGGCCCTCCTCAACTCGAGGCTGGCCCTGCCTTTCAAACACATCCGCAAAGCGTTGGAATGCTGTGGCTATAGCCTCCATGCTTTGTCGATTTGCCATCCCTTATCCTGAAATTAACATCCAAGGATAAGTACACTGAGCCACTCAATACCAATCGGATTTTAGCCTAATGTTTTAGTATCTTAACTCATCATTCCATTCCCATATGTTATACGATCAATCGGCCCAGGAGGGAACAACCCCCCTATCCACAAGTCAATATCAATCAGGTTCAACTAACATTACAATCAGGATGACCACTCGGTCAGAAGCATACAACCGCTTACACTCGGTAAGCATACCTTGGCCTTGGACCTTTCGGTCTGCTCTGATACCAAAATGTAACACCCTAATTTAAACAAATCATAGACGAGAAAAACAGAGGAAAATTTTTCCACAATTAAACTAGAATGCCACCGTAAGGAATGAGAGGGGAAGAAGAACGAGAGTACAAAAGAATTACAAGGAACTAACAGCGGAAGAAGGGAAATCGCATAGGCGGTCATATAGCAACGCACACGCGCTCAAGCGAAAGCTTCACTCGGTATTCGCTCATTTCACTCGGTAATTCCGCACTCGGATTTCATCACCTGATTCACTCGGACTTGGCCCTTACACCTACTAGTCCCATTAGGAAAATGTAACTCATTCTACGATTTCATCAATCAGAACACATACACGGATAATACTGACATGACCCCCACTAACACTCATTCAGGATCTATGGGGCTCCTCACTCAGAGTAATCTTTACGTCCTTTTGTCACTCGGGGTATTTTTACTTAATTTTCACTCGGTGACCATATCCTTCTGACTCTAAACATTCTACTAGGCTAAGACTCACTCGGATCCTTTTGTCACTAACAGCTTACTACAGCGGGGGTCCCCAAGAGTCTAAGAGGTCACTCTCTAGTCGGAAGAATCATCACTCAGCAAATTCTCACTCGGGGTTCGTTGATTATCCTACGCTCGGGGAAATCCTTGTATTAACCACTCGGAACGTGTATTTAGACTCTCAACCTTGACCCTAATAACTCGTTGTTAGGGGTAGTCTTCTATGTCAACTCTCACTCGAAGCTATCTGATTTCACTCACTCAAAACATCTGAACTTTCCCCACTCGGTGACAGCATCACAAACTCACCCTCTAGACCCTAAATTGGCTTCCTACACGTTAAATTATGTTATTTCTTACACATTCGGGAATATGAACATGTATATATAAAGGTTACCCAGGCATTTCACAGCATAAAATAGACATGCAGCATGGCATAACATAGGCATATATATATAGGAGTGCATATCACGGATCTACGACCACATTGTCATGTTCCCATTCTAAGGGAATCAACTCTGTATAAGAGACTAACAGCAAAACACGAGCCGGCCAAGGCTTAACCCAGAACACTATATACAGCATATGTACAGTCATAAAATTTCCATAGTGCTTCAACACTTCACCCGGCATTTCCGCTCCTCTTCCAATCCTCATTACGAGAGATGTTCACTGAAAGGAAATTGCCACGGCAGGGGTCAGCATCTTAAATTTTAAATGATAGATACTTACTCAGGTTGTTTCTTATTTATACAACTATATATATATGTACACACAGTCACACGTAGCAGTAATTAAGGTCAGAGTATAACTGATCAACCAGAACGCACGCACAAGATCCTTACCAATTAGGAACCTCCAATTGTCACTCGGCCCCTTACACATACCAACTCAATAATATTAACATACAACAAACAGTGGCATGATACTAAGGTCCGTGAATCAGAATGAATCTCTGGAATATTTAACAGTCAGGATCCCTGATTCTCACTCGGCCATATATATATATATACATAACTCTCCGAGAATATAACATACATTCATAAGGCAGGTTTTACTTAGCATCAATAACACATGCACACAGATATATATATATATATATACATTCCTCATCTCATGCATAATCAATTCCAGCGATATCAACAGTTAATATACACAAATCATTCACTCGGTTCCGCGTTCGTGTGTAATCGGTCCTGACGTTGCAACGTAGGCTCTCAGCCTTTTGTACATAGTTCTCAGCTATCATTTCAGCTCCCAGCTGCTTGGCCATTTTACAGGTACCCAACCGTTTGCCCACAGGTGACACCAACGCTCTCAGCGCCAACGGAGGTGTTCACAGGCAGCCCGAGTCCCACTCAGGGCTACCTTGAGTCCCACTCAAGGATTTCATAGCGTCCCACGCTTTATGACCGATGGTAGTGTCCCACATTACGTGCTCTTAGCACAACGCATCCCATGCGCCACACGCGGGTTCAACACACAGCATTGAATTCTTTTGCACACATCCTCTTATTCAATCTCACAGATTTCACATGCAGTCGGTAACACACATTCTCAGGACTCCGCATGTTAATTTAGCACATACAAACTTCCATGCAATTATCATTATAGCAGCATATCAATCTAATGCAGTCGGTGTCATTTAATATCAAGTTCCTATGGGCGTTTTCATCAACTCAAGTTAACATGCGATCAATATACCACAGTGTTAGAACTTAATCAACGCATGCATCATATGAATATGAACAGATTCAACAACGCATTCCCAATAATCACAACATAACATGCAAACATCAAGGACGATACTAGCATGCAACACTCATTCTCACTTATCTCACACTCGGTTACTTCACATGTAGGCATTATCATACAACAGGATGCAGAGCTATCGCTTCAATACTTGAAACCCAAATTATAATCCATGCATTTAACATGTAAGGTACTCCCCCTACCAACTACGAGACTCCGAGAGGCTTTTCTGCTTGGGTGTTGGTTCCTTTCTTCGCTGCTTCACTCAGTGCTCCCGCTCGCTTAGCCTTTACTGGAATGCTAGCCACAAATGGTGCAGGGCTATTTCTGCTTCGACGCTCTTCTTCTACTCGTGTGAGGGAGCTCTGACTCCTCTGCAACACCGTCACTCGTCTTCAGAAACAGGGGATTAAATAGAGAGCAGAGAAGGAGAAGAGAAGAAGAAGGAATTCGCAGGGAACTATGAAGAACGAATGGCAAGGAGAACCATCGTCCACTTATAACGCATGCATGAAGGAAGGAATGGTGGGGTGGGAAAACGTGAGGAGCAGTCTGCTCACGTCACCCAATCCCATCAGTACCCACTAACGCTAATCACTTCACTCTTTTTAGTTAATTTTGTTAAGTGTAATTAGTGGACAGATCTTACTTGTCATTTTAAATGGCTTTTTATTTTGCGCGGTTACTTTTATTAAAATTGGGATGTTACATGAAGCATTGTTCATCATTTGTAGACAAACTATCCAAATCAATCATGTAAATGTTATCAATCCTTTTTCCAACAAATTTGACCTCTTTGTTTAGCTTATTCTCAATTATACAACAATTGGATTCAAATAAAACTCTATATCCTTTGTCATATAATTGACTTATGCTAAGCAAGTTATGTTTAAGTCCTTCAACATACAACACATCATTAATGGAGGTAGAGGAATTTTTACCGATATTTCCGATGCCAAGTATTTTACCCTTGGTATTGTCTCCATAAGTGACACTTCCTTTCTTTTTGGGAGTGAATGATGTGAACTTGCTTATGTCTCCCGTCATATGTTTTGAACACCCACTATCCAAATACCAATGGGTGTTGCTTGCCTTGAAGCATACCTACAAAACAAGATTAGTTTAGAGAACTAGGTACCCATTTTATGTTGGGTCCTTTTAGGTTAGCTTGTGGTGATGTTCCTTTGGGAACCCACACCTTTCTTAAAACCTTTGGTCCTAGTTTTCTAACACTACACCTATAAGCACTATGTCCTTTGAAACCACAATGATTGCATTTCATAAAAGGTGAAGATAATTTGCTTGGTGGTACAAAGAAATTTTTATAGTGTTTTTCCCTTTTGTTATTGCTATGTTCTTGATCATATCCTAACCCGGTTTTATCAAACATGCATCTTTGTTGGCCAAGCAAAATATTCAAGTTGTCTCGTCTATTTGTAAACTTTTCTAATGTCCTATTTAGGTCTACAACCTTGGCTTCTAACATAACGCATCTTTTTGCAAAGTCACATGGTTTATCCTTAGAACATGCTTGAACATTTTCTAATTTTTCTTTTAAGCTTTCATTTTCTTTGCATACTTCCATAAGATGCATTTCAAGGGTATCACTAGTTTTTCTAGATGACTTAAGCCTATTAGAGACTTTTATAAATTTATCATATAACTCCTCAAAAGGATCTAGTAGTTCATTCTTATCTAAGTCAAGAAGGTTTACCTCATTATCTTCTTCTTGGTGATTGGCCATTAAGCAAAGATTTGCTTCCTCATTGTCCGAATCGTCAGAACTACTTACATCGTTCTAGTCCTAAGCGATGTAAGCTCTTCTTCTTCCTCGTTTATCCTTGCCCTTCTTTTTAAGATTTGGGCAATCCGCCTTGAAGTTCCCTTCCTTGCCACATTCGAAACAACTAGGTGAAGAAGAAATTTCATTTGAAGTTGGCTTTTTACCTTGGGGCTTGAAGTTCTTTTGGAATCTTTTGTTCTTCATGAATCTTCCAAATCATTTTACAAACAGCCCAAATTCCTCTTCTTCATCCATGTCACTGCATGATTCTTCTTCATGTATAGAGGTGGCTTTGAGAGCTAAGCCTTTCTTCTTGGAGGATTTTTCTTCTTCCTCCGCTAGCTTCAAGACTTTTAGTTCTTGCTCTTGCTCTTGTAATTTCCAAAGAGTGTTGCAAGAGACATCTCATTGATGCTTGGAGATTATTTTATGGCTGTGACAAGTGGTTGCCATTCCCTGCTAAGACTTTTTAAAACTTTATGCACAAGTTCTTTATTAGTGTAAACTTTGCCAAGAGTAATGAGATGGTTAATAATAAGAGTAAATCTCTTCTGCATTTCTACTATGGTTTCTCCCGAGTTTATTCTAAAACTTTCATATTGACTTGTCAAGGTACTAATCTTGGAGTCCTTCACATCGCTAGTACCTTCGTGAGTTACTTGTAGAGTATCCCACATTTCCTTAGCGGATTGACAAGTCATTATTCTAAAAAATTCATCTAGACCTAATGCCATAGTGATGAGATTCTTTGCCTTATAGCCATATTGCACTTTCTTTTCTTCATCACTAGTCCATTCATCCATTGGTTTTTCAACATTTTTACTATCAATAGTATGTATTGGTATATAAGGACCATTTTCAATGGCATTCCAAACTCTCAAATCAATAGATTGAATGAAGATTTTCATTCTTTCTTTCCAAAACGCATAGCCTTCCCCATTGAAAGCGGGAGGTCTGTTTATAGCACCACCCTCAGGAAAAAGGTTATGAGAACTTGAGGCTATCTAGTCTCTTGAAGCTGTTAAGCTTAATTTACCAAGAGTCAAGCTCTGATACCACTTGTTGTTCAAGTGGCCTCAATACTCAAGAGGGGGGTGAATTGAGTTTTAAAAACTTTGGTTGGAATGCCTTTGAACTTGATTTTTATATCCAAGTTTACAGGAATATGCAAGTGAAATCAAGTTAAAGATAGTATGCAATGCACCACAAAGATAAATATAGCTGAAGCAATTTAACAAACACTTGGTGGGCAGTATTTGAAATGTATCAAATTAGACAAGCTTGAGTATGTAATTCACAATCAATCAACACAAATCAACCAATTGCAGTATATGAAAGTAAAAGAGTAAAGGAGAGGAGCTTGCAAACCAATATAACGAGTTCCACCAACACCGGTGTACGTCTCGCCTCTAAGCAACCCACTTAGAGGATTTCCACTATTGAAGTTTAGAGATACAAGCTATGAGCAATTGCAGCTTCCTAGTGTCCCACACTCAAGAACTCAATCCTCACTAGCAAAGGGTAACCCACCCAATCTCTCAAACTCTCAATACCCAAAGGTTGAACCCCAACCTTTGTGACCACTCAACCCTAGAGTGAAAAACCTTTGTGTTTGAAGTGTTTAAAAGGAAATAACTCTCTTAATAGAGTAGATGTACAAGTGAAGGTTCTCTCAAATCTATAACTCTCAAGAAGAGAGGATATGCAAATGAAATCTCAAAATATACAAGAGTGAGGGCTTACAAAGCACAAGAGTAAGTGAAGAATTGTAGCTTCTTGTTGTGTTTTTGCCTCTTGATTGGAGACCAATTTATAGAGCTTTGAAACTGTCCCAAGGTTCTCCTAGCCGTTGCAAATAGTGGCTCCAGCTTGTCTCTGCGTGTAGTGGGTTTTGGGTGCTTGGTTCCCACTTAAATCTGTCTTTTTAGTGATGTTTCCCACTATGTGAATCGATTCATACGTTTATGAATCGATTCATGACTTGCTGTTTTGGGTATTTTCAATTTTGAACTCGCGTGAATCGATTCATGACTAGTGTGAATCGATTCATGACTTGCTGTTTTGTGTTTTTGGGACTTCCAGGCCTATGAATTGATTCATGCTTTTCATGAATCGATTCATACGTTGCTGTTTTTGATTTTCCATGATTTTTGATTACTTTCTTGTTTCATTTGCTTCATGGATCCTTTCCTTTATCTTCATGTATTTCTTTCTTGATTCTTTGATCATTTGGAAGCGTGTCCTTCATTGTTTCTTGGTCTTGTCTTTGGATTCCATAATTTTCTTGTGTTCTTTGCACTTTGTTTTTGATATTTGTGGAGTTTTTCAAGTTCATGTGCATTTGTCATTATCGAAACCTGTTTTCAACATTCAAATACATGAATGATGTATTTCATAACTTGCAGCATTTTATAAAGATTATGTAAGAATGGTTCAAATGTCATGCGTTGAATGAATAGAAATTGAACTTAATATGTATAACTAATTGGATTGACTCCCAAATGCATGATGGAATGTGACTAATGCATTGGTATAGGATAAAATGGCATAAAATGAGGTTTGGTATGCTAAGTTATGTAAAATTCTGCATATTTTTGTTGTTCCTTCATAACTCGCTCAAGCGAGTGAGAATCTCGCTCAAGCGAGATCTTCTTGTATCAGGGGTGTGGCCGCTGGTCACAATTCGCTCAGGCGGGAAGGGCCTCGCCTGAGAGAGATCGAGTAGGAGAGTTACTAGACCATTTTCGCTCAAGCGAAATGGTCAGTGCTTGGCAATTCGCTCAAGCGAGTGAGGGAAAAATTGGTTCTGGAGAGTTTTGGCTCAGGCGGGCCTAGTCTCGCTCGAACAAAATGTGGACAATGAGGTTCTGTCCCATTTTTGCTCAAGCGGCGTGCCTCGCCTAAGCAAAATCTATACCTGGAGCTTCTATAGTAATTTCACTCAAGCGAAGTAGAGCCCGCTCAAGTGAGATTGGCACCTGATGCTCTTCCCTTTTTCGCTCAAGCGCATTTCGTAACTCGCCCAAGCGTGGCCACGCAAACTCGCTTAAGTGAGTGTGGTACTCACTTGAGCGAGTGGCACCTGATTCCCTTAAAATGTTGTTGTGACAATTACTTTGATTTTCCTTTGCATTAATATTCCTTATTACATCATCTTAATAATACTTTGGACATATTATGAATAAATCTCGTGAAATTCATTCTCTTTAAATCCAATCATACAACATCATTTTAATTGATTCTTTTGCTGTTTTTAATTGAAAATTTCTTGTGAATCCTTTTTAATTCACCCTCTCATATCTTCATATATGAGAGAGGTTTTTCATAGATCCAGGGTGTTGATTAAGACTTCACCACGTTATTACTGTATCAAATAAAGACTTATAAAACGTGAAAAATTTACCCCTAATTTTGGGGCGTCGTAATTTCTTTCTTATTTTCCTCCTATCCCAAATTTATGACCTTGATAGCTTCTTAATGAGGAGCAATCTCTTTAGCTTCTTGGTCTAACAATCCTAGTAATTCAGGGGATGGTTCATTGGACTGCTCATCATCTTCATTCGTTCAATCGAAATTATGATGTAAAACTGCAATTTTATTAATTTGGAATTCAATTTTAGATTTGGGATAGATATTAAAGACTTCAGGAAACTCAACAACTTCCCAATTGCACAAGACAATATCTAAAGAATAAGGGCAAACTAAACACTTTTTTCCATCAGAATCATCACTAACAGCTGCCACTTGGTCAGGAAATATTAGGCCTGCACTTCTGAAGCTCTAATAAAGGTCATAGATAGGGATCCTTGCAGTGAGGGATTCCTGATTTTCTAGCCGTGCAAGTCTTTTTTCTCTTTTGTGCACAATGACCTTCGTTTTTTCCATTGGTGAGGGTCGTTCTTATTCTCCAAAAGGCATAATGAATCAACTCCACCTTTAAACACTTTTCTGAGCCCTTCCCTAAGTGATATTCTATTTTCAACATTACTCTTGCCATCATTACAGAGGCCTTGGAGGGTTGAGCTAGCTTTAACCCATCATTCATAGAAGTGGTATAAGCAATTTCCAATGACTGGAAGGAGGTTTCGAGACTTTCCTCAACTACCTCGATATATGGAGTGGACATGGGTTTGCTGATGAGGAAAGCTTCTTCTCCTGAAATAATGGTCAGTTTTATTGTCTACTATGAATTTAAGCTTTTGGTGAAGGGTAGATGGAACCACACCAGCAAAATGAATCCACGGTCTTCCAAGTAGGCAACTATAGGCAGGAGTAATATCCATCACTTGAAACAAGACATTAAAAGTACTAGGGCCTACTTGAATGGGAATTTCAATATCCTTGATAACTTCTCTATGGGTACCGCCGAAGGCTCTCACTACCATGGTACTGGGCTTTATATGTGTCCCATCAAAAGGGAACTGATTTAACATAGATTTTGGCATGATGTTTAGAGATGAGCCATTATCAACAAGGACCTTGGCCAAGATGTAATCCCGACATTTCATGAAAATTTGCAATGCCTTATTATGTCCTCGCCCTTCTGCCGAGATTTCCTCATCGGTAAATGTCAAGAAATAGTTGTTAGTGATATGCCCTACTATTCCTCTAAACTTTTTAGGAGATATATCTTTTTCTATATGTGCCTTGTTCAGAACCTTCAATAACATTTCATGATAAGGTTCTGAATCAAGTAAGAGAGACAAAAGGGATATCTTACAAGAGTGTGATTCAACTGATCCAAAATTTGGTATTCATTTTGCTTGATGAATTTAAAATTCACAAGCATCTTCCTCAGTTATTTCTTATGGAGGGTCTTATTCTTTATCTTTACCTCAACCTCCTTTCCCAATGACAGATACATCTTCTTTCCTTAAATTTTCAGGAGCAAAAACCCGACCGCTTCTAGTTACTCCGCTTGTTCCAAAAATTTTTGTTACTGGAGAGGGTGATGATTCCTTTGAAGACTGCGAGATTACAGCTACCTCGTATTTCCAATGTACCGCATGAGTATCTTTGTACGAAAATGGAGACGGGGTCCTGACTATCAAGGACCAATGTTGAATGACAGGTTGAATGCCTTTGGTGTAGTAGAGTACTAGAGGCTTTGGTACAATAGAGCTAACCAAGCTAGATTCGCCTTCTTCTTGGATTTTATTTGCATTTTCATAAGGATGACGGTAGATCTTTACCAAATGTGTGTCCAATAATCCTTGTAAGGCAACAAGAAAATTAGAATCAATGGACATTTGATCAAGACTACGCATATCAAGATTTAGA
This sequence comes from Clitoria ternatea, assembly GCA_037962975.1. Lineage (NCBI taxonomy): Eukaryota > Viridiplantae > Streptophyta > Magnoliopsida > Fabales > Fabaceae > Clitoria > Clitoria ternatea. The sequence continues at coordinate 38,284,409 of CM075672.1, read as the reverse complement.
ATCTCATTTATCATCCTCTCTTGCAAAGTTCAACATAGATCCAAGGAAAGGAGTTTCTTATTTCTGACACTCCTTACACGACTGATTTCCACATTTCCAAAACTGCATTTACTCCTAAGGTTCCATGATTAGGTAGAGGGTTGGTTGTTGCATTAGGATTTCCCTCTTGAAAATTGAGCCATTTTCCTTTAATTAGGTCTCAGACTTTGTATTTAAAGGCGGTGCAGTTTTCAGTTAAATGCCCCAGTGCCCAACCATGATAATCACATTTAGCATTGGGTCATATCCCTTAGGATATGGTGGTTCCACTGGTCTTAACGGACAGGGTATAACCGAAGCATTCTTGATGAGAAGTGGTAACAACTCGGTATATGACATGGAGATTGGATCGAACTGTGTGGGTACACGTTTGTTATTTTTTTGGATGTGGGATTTTCATTGGGATTGGGTACCCACTGTTGTGTTGAAGGTGAGGGATTTCTAAAATTTTGGTTAGGTGGTGGTTGATAAGGCTGTGGATATGGAAATAATGGTGGATACGGGGTTCTTGAAGCAGCAACTACGTATGGGTGAGGTCTGTATGATGAGTGGGAGGGATGGAAAACAAAAGGGTGTTAGTACATTGTGGGATTTGGTGGCCTTTGGTTGCCGTATACAAAATTTGTTTCTCCACCTTTTTTCCCTGTCCATGCTGTTGTTTTCCCAATTGAGGATGCCCCAAATGCTCCTTGGGGAACTTTACCAGTTCTTATCCCACTTTTAATTCTTTCTCCAATCACTACTATATTAGAAAAATTTGATGAGACACTCTCAAGCATTCTAGAAGGGTGCTTGGAGAGTATCAATGAACATAGCGACGAGCTCTTTTTCAATCAAAGGTGGCTCCACTTGGGCTACCCATACTCTCCACCGCTGAGCATATTCCTTGAAGGATTCATTTTCCTTTTTGGACATATTCTGCAACTGGAGTCTATTCGGTGCTATGTCCATATTGTACTTGTATTAATTGAGAAAAGCATCTGCCAAGTCCTTCCAACATCGGATGCATGTCCTTTCAAGGTGTGTGTATTAGCTAAGAGCCGGCCCAGCAAGACTGTCTTGGAAGAAGTGGATCAGTGGCTTCTCATCATAAGAATATGTAGCCATCTTCTGGTAATACATTGTTAAATGATTACGCGGACACGTGGTACGCACGTATTTGTCAAATTTGGGCAACTTGAACTTTGGAGGGATAACCACATCCAGCACCAAGCATAACTTAGCAACATTTTTTGTACCTAGACCGCTTCCTCCTTCGACAGCTCGGAGCCTCTTTTCCAATAACTCTATTTGCCCTCTTGGTAAAGGAGCTGTGATAGTATTTGGATTTATTGTACCGAGTGGAGCATTTTGAGCAGGATCTTGATCGACAGATGGTTGGTGTGTCATATGTATGTAGGCATACGAGTATGGGTTGAATGGCATTATCGGGATGATTTGTGGTTAAGATGTGTTTTGTGGATTGGTGTTGGCTCGGGGTTGAGCTTGAGTATTTTCAGGAACGATTATTGTTTGATTAGTAGTTAGAGGGTTAAATGTCTGGGATTGGGAATTTGTTAGGTGGCGAGAGGATTTTCCTGAGTGGGATTAGGATACATTGTGTAATGTCCTTGAGGAAACCCATATTGAGGCCAGACATATGTTTGCTGAGAATTCCCATCTTAGGAAACAAAAGGTGGAAATGACATACCATAAGCCTGGTGACGGGTTGAGGTTCCACTACTGGAGCATGGTCGTTTGCATGTATGGTCAAAGGTATAGGATTCTGTTCTTGATTTTGCACGGTAGCATCAGGATCCCCACTTGTTGCAGAAGATCCTTATTCCGTGATCTTCTTCGTAAGAAGCTGGGCCATTTTTGTAATTTGTTCCTTGAGCTGACTAACCTCATTCCTTAAATCATCCATAGTGGATGGTTCTGTCTCTGCCATAAGGATGCCTTGAACCCTCCGTACCCGTGATATGGGTATGTACAAAGAACCCTTTTTGTACAAACAACAAAATTTTGTTAAATAACGTAAAGAAACATAAAGTAAATATGTGATGAATTTAAACATTGGTAAACACAGTTAATCTTTTTTTTTAGAATTCCTTATTCTAAAGTACTAAGTTAAGAAAAATGGAAATTCAACATGAGATTTATTCATTGTTCAACAACACGTTCCAATACATCATTTGTTACAACAAATCGGAATCAATCTTCCCTCATTCTCGTAATCAAGAACTTTATTTCATCCAATCGCCCCTTGCAATATTGAACAAAAGTTATGACTTCTTCTGGTGTAGAAAGTGGAATTATCATTGCTTCGGCCTTCTTCAACAAGTAAGGAATATCTCCAAGTGTTTCATTAGCAAGACCAGCCAAATTAGCAAAACAGTCTTTCCAACAATAGACAAGACTATCCATCTCAACCTTCTCTATTGTCATTAAATGCATAATCTCTTCGTATCCTTCTTTGACTTCCATGGCTTGCCATTTTTGCTCATTTATCTCACGCTTATAAGCATTGATGACATCTTTGACTTGTCATTCTAATTCATCAATTCGTGCTTGCATAAGGTATTTCTGAGCTTGAGCTTCCTCTTTTGTCTTTATCAGAATTTCCCTTAACCGCCCTTTGTCAGCCAACATGTCATCTCTTTGCTTCTCTTTAGTCTTCAGTTGACTATTTATTGTTTGGAAACATTCATCCAATTATCTCGTATATTCCTTTTCCATTTTCTGTTTCTTGCTAACATTTTTAAAGGCATGTTCTAGTTCATATATTTTTTATTTTAGGGAAGCATTATCTTGTTAAACCTTGATCAATTCATCTTCTAAAGCTCGATTCTTCTCTGTCATCTCTGCTACCTTAACCTTCATGCTTTTAACCTCTTCACTTTCAATGAGAATATGAACTAAAAGTGTTTTGTTTGCAGGAGCATTATGATCTTTGAATGGTAACTTAATAATAACTACCCTATTTAGAATCCATTAGTGGTAACTTTCTTTTGTGGCATAGCTACGGACACCCAACTCTTTTCCTCTTTTATGAACTTCGGCCTAAGCATCACTGACAGTCTTGATAATAGGAGCATTGTTTCCCTCTGTATAGTAATAAAGGAAAGGTGCTAATGCTTCCTTCTTAGGAGGTTGGAGCATAGGATAGGCAAGCTGTCTCTTTGCAATGGTCAGATTATAGTTGATGCATCTTTGAGTTCCCATGAGAGGTACATTAGGAAATTTCCCACATCAATAAATAACTGAATCCACATTCATCCATTGAGAGTACCACCTGATTATACTAGCAGATAAACCGACTAAGTGAGCTACCCATTCTCTACTAGTTTTCTTCGTCAATTGTAGAAGCTTCAAATCAGAGATAAGACAGTCCACCTTCCCACTTGATCGAAGATCTGTGGTGTAAACCATACATATAACGTAGGTAAGCAACAGACAATTTTTCCCTTTTCGATTATGGCAAAAATCCATTGTGCAATAAACATCAGCCAAGACAACAGTAATAGGATTTTCCCCTCTAAGTTTTTGGGCGAGGAAAACATCAATTGCCTTGTAATCGATGTAATTATCAAGACTAGGGAAAAGAACCACACCATAAATAGCCAACGCCAATATGTCAATAAAAACATCCTATTTCCCTTTTACTGCCAAACTAAGAAGTTGCTGCTCAAAGAAGCTTAATACAAATCCCGAAATCTGATTTCGGTTCAACTATGCTTTCTTAAGTATTTCAGGATCCATCTTGAGAACGCGAGCTATAGCGAACATGGAAGCATGATGTTCAGTCCGGCGATAAGGTTTCTAATTTTCCAATGGCGAGCCAAATATCTGTTTAAATTCTTCCACACTAGGAGCTAACTGAAATCTTTGAAAGTAAAACAACGTAGAGGAGGATCATAAAACTGAGCTAGAGCAGTAAGAGCCTCTTCTTGTATTTCAACCTCTAGGAATTTCAAAATCTTTTTGTACTTCCTTACAAAGGACATTTTGAGTAACGTCCAACCTTTTACCCAAGTCTTACAAATTCCTAGTGTATGATTTCTTAATTTTGAGATGTAACAAATTTTTCAACCCAGCTACTTTCACTGTATCATCACTTGATCTTATGTTAATTTCTATTTTTCAGTGATACTTACGAATCTTTAAATTTCACCCTTCACAAAGAAAAATGAAAAACAATCAGATTAATAAAAAAAAGGATCTGATAATTATTTTCTCATAATTGTGAGATAATATTTATCATGATCTCTGTTAAAGAGAAAAGAAAACAAAAATACATTATTTGTAAAGTTTTTTAAATTTTTTTGAAACTCTTTCTAAATTAAATATTTTTGTGAGAATAAATTAAATATAAGAGGAATGTTTGCCCCATTGTGTCTAAGGTTTTTAAAAACATGATTTCTCATAAGGTGGTTGTTCTAACTGGTTCCAAAAAGGCCACTGGAGCTAAGATCTTAACTATGAGTCTTATGCAAGAGTAAGGAATCTTACTCCGGCTGAGATTTTCACGTGAATCATTATAGGATGCCTTGTCCTAAATGACACCGCTATTAATCTCTCCTAACATTTGTCTTTTACAGGGCCTGGGAATAGGGTCCCTTCTCAATAATGTGTGCACAATTGTGCATTGAAGTGTGTGAGGGCATTCATACCTTTACCCTTTTATTTATCCTACACTAAACAAACATAGAACAAATAAAGCATGTCCTCTACCCTAGGGTTCAATATCACTATTAACAAAATTAGAGAAAAAAATAAATATAATAATAAAAATGAAAGTAACAATAAAAAATATTAAAACAAAAATAATTTACAAAATAATTATAAACACAAAAAAATAAAATTAAATGGGATAAAATAATAAATTAACTATAAAAGAATGCACCTGAGCAATTTAATTAGCTTGACTCTCTTAAGAAATATTATCTCATCGGAGTCCCCAACAGAGTCGCCAACTGCCACAAGTGGGGGTTCTGACGCCGCGGCGCGGACTGGTGCGGGCCGGATCGAGGTTGCGACCAGACAAGGGTGAGGCAAAGAAAATGTAGGAAAAATAAATGGAAGAATACAAAAATTAAAAAAAAACTTTGGAGTCACCACCAATATTTATTTAAGGAAAATGTCGGGAAAAACCTGTGTACTGGTCATGAGATTCTGTTTTGGGTTCGGGAGTCAGTTACAAGTGGGGAAACACCCCACTGTCTATTTTAAAATAGTTACTAAAATTATTCAGGTGCATTCTTTTTACACATATTACAAATTCACACTAATAAAAAAATATAAAGGTCAAAAAAACATATTTTTTAATTTTTTACTGAAAAGGATTTTGTTTTGTTTGAGCTAAAAGAGCGTCTTACTCAAATTAACCTTTGTTACCATTTATCATTTTCTTAACGTTTAAATTTAATAAATAAAAGGAAACTTGTACAAAAATATTTTTTTGAAATATTTGTAAAATTATAACACACATATATATGATAAAGACGCAAATCAAAGAAAACTTAATTAATAAAACATCCTATCTTAATTAACTTCACATAAAAAATGAATATTTCCTAGAAAAATGCTTTTTCAACAACATACTGTATTTTAACAGAAAAGAGCATAAAATTTCAAGAACAGGGCCTGATATCATTCAAGCACAAAAGTAAAAGAAGGGATTCCTGAAGGTAAAAATTTATATGACAACCATCATAATTAAACATATACTTGAACAAATTTAAACATTCCAAACAATTATATAAATAACATGAACTATAAATAAACGGAATAAATATTAAAACCAAAAATAAAAATTCATAACATATAAATAAATTATTTACTCTAGTAAGTACCCAATGGGATAGATAGTAAAAAATATTTACTTAACCGTAAAAAATATTTATCTTATAGTAAAAAAATATTTACCTTATAGTAAAAAATATTTACCTTATAGTAAAAAATATTTACCTTACAAATATTTACTGGAGGTTACAAACAAAGTTGAATAAACAAAACCCTCATTCACTGGACATACACCCTATTTATGGCTCTGTACTATAATTCTACTATTTATGCTGTACTGTATTTTCTATGGTTTGCTATACTATGTTTTCTGCTGTTTCCTCACTATGTTCTGAATCTAAAAATTCAAAATTGCATCTCTAAACTCAAGAGTAACTCAAGGTGTTCTTCGTGCATGATCTCCCCCTCATGGTCATCTTGTCTTCATGTATTAAGGCCTATTTATAGTGATTTCAAGGCCAAATTATCGCACTAAAAAAATTTTGCACTTATAGAAGCCAACTAATCATGCATAATTAAAGGATAATGGTCCACTTTCTCATTACCTTCATGTTGGCATTTGGTGTGCCTCCTTGGCTGATTTTGTTCACTTTAAATACAGCAAATGGAAGTGCAAATGCAACAATGCATGACCATGGGAACCCTTGGCAAAATGGAGAATTATTGTTGTATTTTCAAAGCAAAGATTCCTTGTAATTGGAGTGGTTATAGCTGTGAGCTTCTTTTCCAATTTGGAAGCTTACAATTGATTAAAACAAGGTGGGGACATGCTTTTGAATAATGGGTGGACATTGTGGACAATGTTGAACCACCATTGACTAATTAATTAAAAGCAATTCCATGCCTTTGAAGAATGCATTACCGTGAGTGAAGTTGCCAATTTGGAATCATTGTTGTCATGGAATCATTTGGAATAAAAAATGAAGAAAACTTGGCATTCCAAGTTTAGTGTGACCATGAGCTTTCTTTGGCATTCCAAGCTTGCACATTAAATTATTACACTGGAATATTTTAATGCTAACATAGTGAAAATTTTGGTGCACCTTTCACTCTTGATGTTAATGTGAAAATGGGTCCATTTTTGCCTTCCAAATTTACAAAATTTAATAGCATGAAACCATTTTCCAAAATCTGAATTTTTGGCATCCATTTTTCCTTTGCATGCATTTGTACCATTTAGCTCAGTAAACTTGGGAACCTAATACAGTGAAACCAATTTATTCAAATGGCAAAGTTAATTGTGTGATTCAATTTTCAATGTCGAGACAGAGGGTACTTTGCTCACAATTTTAACTCAAAGTGTTTTAAGGATTGTGTATCACCTAAATCATCATAGTCAAGAATATTACCATAAGATTTGTAATTAACCATAAACTTCACAGTTTAGAAAGAAAGTGTGTCAAAGTCTAAAGATCTTTCAAAAGGTTGTAACGGGGCCAGGGAATATATTAAGGTAGGGATGAAATACAAAAGGGTTTAAACAGTCATGAATGATTTAATTACTATCATAAAATTCAGAAATTACCAGAGCAAATATTGAATTTTTATGGACTTTTTAGCAATTCATTTAATATCATCCTTTTATTTGTCTTTGTTTTTCTTTGCATCCTATAACATATTTTTCTTAAGTCCTTTTTATTTCTTTGCTCCACTTAATTTCCAACTTTTTCACCATTAAGAGAAGATCAGCCAATGAAAGGCTTCAAAGAAAAATTTCACTTTCAGGTTCAAAAGGGGAAAGAAGGGGCCAATTTATCATGCACAAATTCTGAGGCTTAAGAATTATACCTAATTATGCATTTATCATCCTATGACATGCAATCAAAAAACCATTTTGAATCGGTTGAAAAACAAGTTCTAGAATATCAATGACTATGAGATTCACTCAACTAAGAAAAACACAGGTTTGAAATTTTAATGAATTATCCTTTTAGGCTTAAACCTCACCATGTAAAGTCTTTCCAAAGAAAAATTGAATCACACAGTGAATAGGTGTTCACAGTTACAATTGGCTAAATGGTGGTACAACACCCCATTTCATCTTTCTTCTAAAATGATGCCCTTTGAAGTGGTCTAGGGTAGGAAACCTCCTTTTTTTACTTCCTACATCCTTGTAGAATCCTTGGTGGTAGCAATAGATCAAGCTTTGAGGAATAGAGAGTCAATGATATCCTTCCCAAGGAAAATTTACAGTAAGCCCAAAACAAAATAAAGCAAATGACAAATAAGCATAGGACAGAGCAAGCTTTTGATGTAAGTGAATGGGTATATCTTCGTCTACAACCTTTCAAGCAAACTTCCTTAGCTCTTAAGGTTAACCAAAAGTTAGCTCTTCTATTTATGGGCCTTGTAGAATACTCCAAAATGTTAGAGTTGTAGCTTACATGTTATAATTGCCTCCCCAGTCTAAGATTTATCTTGTTTTCCATGTTTCATGCTTAAAGAAGAAGTTAGGTGTTGCCAATGTTCAATAAACAGAACTACCAACTGTCCAAGAAGATGGGAGAATATAGTTAGAACCCATTGTAGTCTTAGAAAAATGCATGATCAAAAGGAATGATAGACTAATTATGCAATGGATAACACATTGGAGTAATTCCTTCCCTAAAGATGCAACCTGGGAAGATGCCTTAAAGATCACTGACGTTTGTATTTTTGCAGTCGTGATTCCGTCAAATTAGTACATTAAAATTAATTAACGTAGTACTAGGGTGTCAACCTAGGTCGTTCTCTCAAGGATCAACACAAAAATTTAGGAAAAATCAAGTCTTAAACTAATTTTTAATAATTAAAAATAAAAACTAAACAACTAAAAAATTTTACAAACATAAGTTCACTAACATACAATTGGGGGGGGTTTGATTGATTTTTGTTGTCACAATTAAAATTAAAACAAGGTAAATAAAGGATTTAAAACAATAAATAACAAGCGATTGATTTTCTTGGAGTATTGTAAATAAATTTATCCTTGGTTCACTAAAGATAATTTGTATACTTTCATTACTGTCAATTTCTTAGCTCAATTTGAATTAATCAACTAAGCGTCTTTTTCAATTCACAATTCCTTTACTTTCATTTAAAAATGAATATTTTAATCAAGCATCCTAATTAAGCAAAAGGAGTCAAGATCTTAAAATCTAGGAATTATTGAGCATACATAAGAACATCGCCTATATACATAATCTATTCTCAAATTATGGAATTAAGCAAACCATAATTATTAAAAGTGATTATGAAAATATTCATTAAGCATGCATATTTCCTTAATCCATTCTAATTTGAAATCTTATTTTACTCCATTTGAATAATTAAACCGATTAAGCATACAAATTCAATTAAACAAAATGGAATTAAATAAGTAGAGAATGATTATGAAGAAATAACAATAATAAAAGCATACTATATTAAAATTAATGACCTCAAAATTACATTACAACATTCTCCAAGAAAATCAATCTAGGGTTTTAGCCCTCCATAATAACAACTAAAAAGAAAAGAAACTAACCCGGAATGGAGCAAAGAGGGGGAAGAAGAGAGGAGGAGGCTTTGTGCCTTCCTCTGATGCTTAAAGAAACAAAGAGAGAAAAGAGAGAAACGTGAATTGAGGTGTGTTTCAAGCCTTTGGCAATGGTCCTATTTATAGTGAAAGCAAGGGTAAAGGTCTCCTGCTGACGCTGTGCATCAGCAGGACGCTACGCGTCAGCGTTGCGAATCTGCTTCCACGCTACGCGTAGTTGTGAGGCTACGCGTGAGGGTTTCTGACTCAGAATACATTATTTCATCCAATAATTCTTCAATAATGCTTGGACACTTGTGCTGCATGTTCCCCACTGAGATAGTGCCGTATGTCTGTAATGGATTGGCCAACAAGTGCTTTAATATAAATAAATCCCCCACTTCTGAAGTTGCATACAGCCTGTTAATGGGATCCTCGTCACTGTTGACGCTACGCGTGGGCTTGACGCTGCGCGTCAATGTTGCGAATTTGCTTCCAAGCTACGCGTGGTACCAGCGCTACGCGTCAGACCTGATGCTCAATTTTTATGATTTCCCAATTGCAACCTCAATTATTCACTACAATATAAAGGAAATCAAGTAAGATTTATTATTTCATTTAAAGATTATCGCCTAATTCAGTTAATATTAAATAAAGCTTGAATTATGAAAATGTGTTAAAATGCATAATATTATACAATTAGCAATGGCAAATTATACACATTTAAAGCAAGGAATTAAGGCTAAATCATGCATCATCAAATACTCCCACACTTATTCTTTTGCACTCCCGGGCAAAATCAAAATAAAAACAAGTATCACAATTTATTTGAAAACATTAAGTTGAAAACAACACACAGAATTGGCATGCTTGTCATGAAATCTTAGAAATATACAAAGAAACAAGAGTTTTCAACATGAAAGATACAGAGCATCAAGATATATATAAAAATCATTCAAACACTTAGGCATGTGAAAATTAAATTAAACTGAAAAGAAGATCATAAGTGATAGAACCTCACAAGACATACTCTCAACTCTCAAGTGTTTAAAGTTTGTGTATACACTCAAAACAATTCCTGAAAAACAAACAGTCTAAAAATTTGGCAAGTTTCTTAATTCCACAATCAACACAAATGCATGTATAGATCAACAGGGCTTTCACAGGGTTGCAATTTGGCCAAGGTTAAAATGGATGAAATATTTATATATATATATACAAAAAAGAATAATGAAGCAATTAATTTTACTGGCAAACAGTGAGGGTAAAACATTTATTAAATGGTATTTGGTAATTTTTTTTTTTTTTATACGAGATTGCATAACACTTGGAACAAGAGTTGCAATTCCTTTTTGCACACCCCCACACTTATTTGAATGCCTGTTTTGACTTGATTCCAAAGCTTCAATATACTTCTTAAGGTAGGTATATTTTTTTATTTTTTTTTTCCATGGCTTATTTGAGCTGTAACAAGGAAACAGTTAAATAGGCTCAAAATGGCTAGCAAGAGATAATTTATTCATGGTAGGCTTATCTGGCTTAGTGGCTCAACTGAACAAAATGCCTGTATCATTTCAAATACATTCATATGAGTTTCAAGTATCATCAAGAAACAAGACAAAAATTAAGATGTAAGCCTTCAGGAATTAATCACACATGAAAGGATTAAGATGGTTTAAAGTGATCCATCAAATTTAAAGGCTCAAAAATCTCACAAGGTTTATCATATATGATCATCTATCAATTATCATGTCATTCTCATCATACCAAAATTGCTTGAGTTCAAATTATAACATATCATTAAGCTCATCTCAGACATGAAAGAATTTACTTGTTACTCATGCATATCTTAAAATTCCAATAAAACATGCCTTTTTAAAACAAAAACACACACAAAATCTTTTTTTTTTCTTTTTTTTTCTTTTTTTTTTTAACGAAAGCACATAAAATTTAATCACACAACAACACATAAATGATCCCACCCCTACACTTAAATCATACATTGTCCTCAATGTAAGACAGAGCATACAGAATAGACAATATAATGAAAAAGTAAAGAGATGGGTAAGAAAAACTCCCTCAAGGTGGATCAAACTCAAATACCACATCCTTTTGAAGCAGATTGGATAGTGGTCTAGCCTTCTTGTGCCTTCCCAAATCTTGCAGCAATTTTTCTTCTTGATTTTCATCAAGAGAAGTAAAGATTATCACCGGAAGCTCCTCATCATTTCCCAAGTATGAATACTTGAGATTTTCAAGTAAGAAATTTAGCTCCAGATTAGGTGCCTGCAAAGTAGATGGAACTAACAAAACAGATTTGGATTCTTGCACCTCAAAAATTTTGTTAGAGTCTTCTTGAAAATTTGCATTTAGAACAGGTATTTCTATAGACTCTAAATCAGCAGTTATGTATTTGTCAATTTCAGCACAAATATGACAATTCTCAGAATTATTGCATGCAAAACAACTGTATGAATCATCTATGCATTCTAAATCAACATCAGAAAAATGTTCAAAAACTAGTTCATCAATAATGTCAATTTGGAAAATAGAATGATTTTCAGAAGGGTGTTTCATGGCATCTAGAATGTTAAATCTTACCTTAGTGTCACCAAATTCCGTAGAAAGGGTTCCAGCATGGACATCAATTATAGTTTTGGCTGTTTTCAAAAATGGTCTTCCCAAAATGATAGGAACAGGAATTTGAGGCATACCTTCTTCCATATCAAGTACAAAAAAGTCAGCAGGGAAAACAAGCTGTTCTACCTGAACCAAAACATCCTCTATAACTCCAGCAGGGTAAGCAGTGCTCCTATTGGCTAGCTGAATTTCTACACCAGTAGGTTGTAAATTTCCAAGAGACAAAGTTTTAAAAACAGACATAGGCATAATATTTATTGAAGCTCCTAAATCTAACATACAATTTTCAAATTTATTATTGCCTATGATACAGGGTATAGAAAACGTACCTGGATCCTTGCATTTCTCAGGGATATTTTCCTTACCAAGCAGTGCAGATACATTTCTTCCCATGCTTATCCTTTCATTGCCCTTGAGTCTCCTTTTGTGAGTACACAACTCCTTCAGAAATTTGGCATACTTGGGAATTTGCTTGATTGCATCGAGAAGAGGTATATTCACTTCCACTTTCCTAAAAGTATCCAAAATTTCTTTGTCCACTTCTTCCATCTTCTTGCTTGGAATTGCTTTTGGTGGGAAAGGAAGAGGGATATGAGATGGGATTTGGGATGGTTGCATCTCAGAATTGCTTGTGCTTGAAGAGGGCATCTCAACTGTTGTGGGCACATTTGTTTGTTTTTCAGGTTCCTTAGGTATGGGTACTTCAAGGTTCTTACCTGATCTTAACTGAATTGCACTCACATTTCTTGGATTTGCAGCTGGTTGAGATGGTAATTTGTCAGAGTTTTGAGATTGTAACTGGCTTAATGATGAAGCCAATTGCCCAATTTGGTTGCTTAAACTCTGGATGGTAGCATCATTCCTCTGTTGATACTCCAAGTTCTGTGCAGCCATTTGTTTCACCAGATCCTCCAAAGAAGGGCCATTTGTGGATGGTTGAGGTGTAGTTCTTTGGAAGGTTGGTGCATTGTTTTGAAATGGGGGTTGGGGATTTTGTTGTTGGTTGCCCCATCTCAAGTTTGGATGGTTCCTCCAACCTGGATTGTATCTATTGGTGGAAAGGTCATGGTTTTGTGGTGGTGGAGGTCTATCATGGTAGATGTTAGCTGCATAGGCTTGGGGACTATTATTATCCTTTTCTTGTAGAGAAGGACAACAATCAGTGGGGTGCTCTTGTGAAGAGTAGATGCCACATACTTTAGCAGTCATGGATTTTTGATTTACTGCCAATTGTGTGACCAGAGTGGTGAGAGCATCAAGTTTGCTCTCAAGTTTAATTCCAGATGAACTAGAATTGGAATCAAACATGGGTTTGAAAGAATCATTTCTCACACCAAATTGTTGAGAGTTAGATGCCATCTTCTCAATCAGATTTCTTGCTTCAGCAGCAGTCATATCTCCTAAAGCTCCTCCACTTGCCGCATCAATCATGTTGCGATCAACGTGGTGTAAACCTTCATAGAAGTACTGAAGAAGAAGTTGTTCAGAAATTTGGTGATGAGGGCAACTTGCACAGAGTTTCTTGAATCTCTCCCAATACTCATAAAGACTTTCTCCAGAGAGTTGCCTAATGCCAGATATATCTTTACGGATTGCAGTTGTTCTAGAGGCAGGAAAGAATTTTTCCAAGAACATTTTCTTTAAGTCATTCCAACTTGTGATTGATCTTGGAGCAAGGTAGTACAACCAATCCTTAGCAACACCCTCTAAAGAATGAGGAAACGCTTTAAGATAGACATGGTCTTCTTGAACGTTTTGGGGTTTCATTGTGGAGCACACAATGTGGAATTCTTTGAGGTGTTTGTGCGGATCTTCACCCGCAAGACCATGAAACTTAGGCAACAGGTGTATAAGTCCGGTCTTAAGAATAAAAGGGACATCCTCATCAGGATATTGAATACACAAACTTTCGTAAGTGAATTCAGGAGCAGCTAGTTCTCTAAGAGTTCTTTCACGAGGTTCAGCCATATCAGAAAAACTAGCAGTAGTACTTTCAACAGATTCAGAAAAAATACTATCACTATCAATATCAACAAAATTATTATTAAATCTAGCTTCTCTAATTAACCTATGAAAAGTTCTTTCAATTTCAGGATCAAATGAATATAAATGCTCAAAAGTTCTTCTAGTCATACATAGCATACAACAAGATATTTGATCATGATGAGCAATAAATCATAAGAATCCTAAATCATGCAAAAGAAATAAAATAAACAAACAAACAAACAAAAGAAATATATATATTTTTTTTTAAATTTTTTTTTTAATAATAAAAAAAAATTAATTTAAAACAAGAGTTTTTCCTAAAGATCGTTGATCCCCGGCAACGGCGCCAAAATTTGACGTTTGTATTTTTGCAGTCGTGATTCCGTCAAATTAGTACATTAAAATTAATTAACGTAGTACTAGGGTGTCAACCTAGGTCGTTCTCTCAAGGATCAACACAAAAATTTAGGAAAAATCAAGTCTTAAACTAATTTTTAACAATTAAAAATAAAAACTAAACAACTAAAAATTTTTACAAACATAAGTTCACTAACATACAATTGGGGGGGGGGGGGGGTTTGATTGATTTTTGTTGTCACAATTAAAATTAAAACAAGGTAAATAAAGGATTTAAAACAATAAATAACAAGCGATTGATTTTCTTGGAGTATTGTAAATAAATTTATCCTTGGTTCACTAAAGATAATTTGTATACTTTCATTACTGTCAATTTCTTAGCTCAATTTGAATTAATCAACTAAGCGTCTTTTTCAATTCACAATTCCTTTACTTTCATTTAAAAATGAATATTTTAATCAAGCATCCTAATTAAGCAAAAGGAGTCAAGATCTTAAAATCTAGGAATTATTGAGCATACATAAGAACATCGCCTATATACATAATCTATTCTCAAATTATGGAATTAAGCAAACCATAATTATTAAAAGTGATTATGAAAATATTCATTAAGCATGCATATTTCCTTAATCCATTCTAATTTGAAATCTTATTTTACTCCATTTGAATAATTAAACCGATTAAGCATACAAATTCAATTAAACAAAATGGAATTAAATAAGTAGAGAATGATTATGAAGAAATAACAATAATAAAAGCATACTATATTAAAATTAATGACCTCAAAATTACATTACAACATTCTCCAAGAAAATCAATCTAGGGTTTTAGCCCTCCATAATAACAACTAAAAAGAAAAGAAACTAACCCGGAATGGAGCAAAGAGGGGGAAGAAGAGAGGAGGAGGCTTTGTGCCTTCCTCTGATGCTTAAAGAAACAAAGAGAGAAAAGAGAGAAACGTGAATTGAGGTGTGTTTCAAGCCTTTGGCAATGGTCCTATTTATAGTGAAAGCAAGGGTAAAGGTCTCCTGCTGACGCTGTGCATCAGCAGGACGCTACGCGTCAGCGTTGCGAATCTGCTTCCACGCTACGCGTAGTTGTGAGGCTACGCGTGAGGGTTTCTGACTCAGAATACATTATTTCATCCAATAATTCTTCAATAATGCTTGGACACTTGTGCTGCATGTTCCCCACTGAGATAGTGCCGTATGTCTGTAATGGATTGGCCAACAAGTGCTTTAATATAAATAAATCCCCCACTTCTGAAGTTGCATACAGCCTGTTAATGGGATCCTCGTCACTGTTGACGCTACGCGTGGGCTTGACGCTGCGCGTCAATGTTGCGAATTTGCTTCCAAGCTACGCGTGGTACCAGCGCTACGCGTCAGACCTGATGCTCAATTTTTATGATTTCCCAATTGCAACCTCAATTATTCACTACAATATAAAGGAAATCAAGTAAGATTTATTATTTCATTTAAAGATTATCGCCTAATTCAGTTAATATTAAATAAAGCTTGAATTATGAAAATGTGTTAAAATGCATAATATTATACAATTAGCAATGGCAAATTATACACATTTAAAGCAAGGAATTAAGGCTAAATCATGCATCATCAAATACTCCCACACTTATTCTTTTGCACTCCCGGGCAAAATCAAAATAAAAACAAGTATCACAATTTATTTGAAAACATTAAGTTGAAAACAACACACAGAATTGGCATGTTTGTCATGAAATCTTAGAAATATACAAAGAAACAAGAGTTTTCAACATGAAAGATACAGAGCATCAAGATATATATAAAAATCATTCAAACACTTAGGCATGTGAAAATTAAATTAAACTGAAAAGAAGATCATAAGTGATAGAACCTCACAAGACATACTCTCAACTCCCAAGTGTTTAAAGTTTGTGTATACACTCAAAACAATTCCTGAAAAACAAACAGTCTAAAAATTTGGCAAGTTTCTTAATTCCACAATCAACACAAATGCATGTATAGATCAACAGGGCTTTCACAGGGTTGCAATTTGGCCAAGGTTAAAATGGATGAAATATTTATATATATATACAAAAAAGAATAATGAAGCAATTAATTTTACTGGCAAACAGTGAGGGTAAAACATTTATTGTATGGTATTTGGTAATTTTTTTTTTTTATACGAGATTGCATAACACTTGGAACAAGAGTTGCAATTCCTTTTTGCACACCCCCACACTTATTTGAATGCCTGTTTTGACTTGATTCCAAAGCTTCAATATACTTCTTAAGGTAGGTATATTTTTTTATTTTTTTTTTCCATGGCTTATTTGAGCTGTAACAAGGAAACAGTTAAATAGGCTCAAAATGGCTAGCAAGAGATAATTTATTCATGGTAGGCTTATCTGGCTTAGTGGCTCAACTGAACAAAATGCCTGTATCATTTCAAATACATTCATATGAGTTTCAAGTATCATCAAGAAACAAGACAAAAATTAAGATGTAAGCCTTCAGGAATTAATCACACATGAAAGGATTAAGATGGTTTAAAGTGATCCATCAAATTTAAAGGCTCAAAAATCTCACAAGGTTTATCATATATGATCATCTATCAATTATCATGTCATTCTCATCATACCAAAATTGCTTGAGTTCAAATTATAACATATCATTAAGCTCATCTCAGACATGAAAGAATTTACTTGTTACTCATGCATATCTTAAAATTCCAATAAAACATGCCTTTTTAAAACAAAAACACACACAAAATCTTTTTTTTTTCTTTTTTTTTTCTTTTTTTTTTTTTTAACGAAAGCACATAAAATTTAATCACACAACAACACATAAATGATCCCACCCCTACACTTAAATCATACATTGTCCTCAATGTAAGACAGAGCATACAGAATAGACAATATAATGAAAAAGTAAAGAGATGGGTAAGAAAAACTCCCTCAAGGTGGATCAAACTCAAATACCACATCCTTTTGAAGCAGATTGGATAGTGGTCTAGCCTTCTTGTGCCTTCCCAAATCTTGCAGCAATTTTTCTTCTTGATTTTCATCAAGAGAAGTAAAGATTATCACCGGAAGCTCCTCATCATTTCCCAAGTATGAATACTTGAGATTTTCAAGTAAGAAATTTAGCTCCAGATTAGGTGCCTGCAAAGTAGATGGAACTAACAAAACAGATTTGGATTCTTGCACCTCAAAAATTTTGTTAGAGTCTTCTTGAAAATTTGCATTTAGAACAGGTATTTCTATAGACTCTAAATCAGCAGTTATGTATTTGTCAATTTCAGCACAAATATGACAATTCTCAGAATTATTGCATGCAAAACAACTGTATGAATCATCTATGCATTCTAAATCAACATCAGAAAAATGTTCAAAAACTAGTTCATCAATAATGTCAATTTGGAAAATAGAATGATTTTCAGAAGGGTGTTTCATGGCATCTAGAATGTTAAATCTTACCTTAGTGTCACCAAATTCCGTAGAAAGGGTTCCAGCATGGACATCAATTATAGTTTTGGCTGTTTTCAAAAATGGTCTTCCCAAAATGATAGGAACAGGAATTTGAGGCATACCTTCTTCCATATCAAGTACAAAAAAGTCAGCAGGGAAAACAAGCTGTTCTACCTGAACCAAAACATCCTCTATAACTCCAGCAGGGTAAGCAGTGCTCCTATTGGCTAGCTGAATTTCTACACCAGTAGGTTGTAAATTTCCAAGAGACAAAGTTTTAAAAACAGACATAGGCATAATATTTATTGAAGCTCCTAAATCTAACATACAATTTTCAAATTTATTATTGCCTATGATACAGGGTATAGAAAACGTACCTGGATCCTTGCATTTCTCAGGGATATTTTCCTTACCAAGCAGTGCAGATACATTTCTTCCCATGCTTATCCTTT
Organism: Clitoria ternatea; assembly: GCA_037962975.1. Taxonomy (NCBI): domain Eukaryota; kingdom Viridiplantae; phylum Streptophyta; class Magnoliopsida; order Fabales; family Fabaceae; genus Clitoria; species Clitoria ternatea. Next base: position 38,266,204 of record CM075672.1, on the reverse strand, counting down.
CATTGCCCTTGAGTCTCCTTTTGTGAGTACACAACTCCTTCAGAAATTTTGGCATACTTGGGAATTTGCTTGATTGCATCGAGAAGAGGTATATTCACTTCCACTTTCCTAAAAGTATCCAAAATTTCTTTGTCCACTTCTTCCATCTTCTTGCTTGGAATTGCTTTTGGTGGGAAAGGAAGAGGGATATGAGATGGGATTTGGGATGGTTGCATCTCAGAATTGCTTGTGCTTGAAGAGGGCATCTCAACTGTTGTGGGCACATTTGTTTGTTTTTCAGGTTCCTTAGGTATGGGTACTTCAAGGTTCTTACCTGATCTTAACTGAATTGCACTCACATTTCTTGGATTTGCAGCTGGTTGAGATGGTAATTTGTCAGAGTTTTGAGATTGTAACTGGCTTAATGATGAAGCCAATTGCCCAATTTGGTTGCTTAAACTCTGGATGGTAGCATCATTCCTCTGTTGATACTCCAAGTTCTGTGCAGCCATTTGTTTCACCAGATCCTCCAAAGAAGGGCCATTTGTGGATGGTTGAGGTGTAGTTCTTTGGAAGGTTGGTGCATTGTTTTGAAATGGGGGTTGGGGATTTTGTTGTTGGTTGCCCCATCTCAAGTTTGGATGGTTCCTCCAACCTGGATTGTATCTATTGGTGGAAAGGTCATGGTTTTGTGGTGGTGGAGGTCTATCATGGTAGATGTTAGCTGCATAGGCTTGGGGACTATTATTATCCTTTTCTTGTAGAGAAGGACAACAATCAGTGGGGTGCTCTTGTGAAGAGTAGATGCCACATACTTTAGCAGTCATGGATTTTTGATTTACTGCCAATTGTGTGACCAGAGTGGTGAGAGCATCAAGTTTGCTCTCAAGTTTAATTCCAGATGAACTAGAATTGGAATCAAACATGGGTTTGAAAGAATCATTTCTCACACCAAATTGTTGAGAGTTAGATGCCATCTTCTCAATCAGATTTCTTGCTTCAGCAGCAGTCATATCTCCTAAAGCTCCTCCACTTGCCGCATCAATCATGTTGCGATCAACGTGGTGTAAACCTTCATAGAAGTACTGAAGAAGAAGTTGTTCAGAAATTTGGTGATGAGGGCAACTTGCACAGAGTTTCTTGAATCTCTCCCAATACTCATAAAGACTTTCTCCAGAGAGTTGCCTAATGCCAGATATATCTTTACGGATTGTAGTTGTTCTAGAGGCAGGAAAGAATTTTTCCAAGAACATTTTCTTTAAGTCATTCCAACTTGTGATTGATCTTGGAGCAAGGTAGTACAACCAATCCTTAGCAACACCCTCTAAAGAATGAGGAAACGCTTTAAGATAGACATGGTCTTCTTGAACGTTTTGGGGTTTCATTGTGGAGCACACAATGTGGAATTCTTTGAGGTGTTTGTGCGGATCTTCACCCGCAAGACCATGAAACTTAGGCAACAGGTGTATAAGTCCGGTCTTAAGAATAAAAGGGACATCCTCATCAGGATATTGAATACACAAACTTTCGTAAGTGAATTCAGGAGCAGCTAGTTCTCTAAGAGTTCTTTCACGAGGTTCAGCCATATCAGAAAAACTAGCAGTAGTACTTTCAACAGATTCAGAAAAAATACTATCACTATCAATATCAACAAAATTATTATTAAATCTAGCTTCTCTAATTAACCTATGAAAAGTTCTTTCAATTTCAGGATCAAATGAATATAAATGCTCAAAAGTTCTTCTAGTCATACATAGCATACAACAAGATATTTGATCATGATGAGCAATAAATCATAAGAATCCTAAATCATGCAAAAGAAATAAAATAAACAAACAAACAAACAAAAGAAATATATATATTTTTTTTTAAATTTTTTTTTTAATAATAAAAAAAAATTAATTTAAAACAAGAGTTTTTCCTAAAGATCGTTGATCCCCGGCAACGGCGCCAAAATTTGACGTTTGTATTTTTGCAGTCGTGATTCCGTCAAATTAGTACATTAAAATTAATTAACGTAGTACTAGGGTGTCAACCTAGGTCGTTCTCTCAAGGATCAACACAAAAATTTAGGAAAAATCAAGTCTTAAACTAATTTTTAACAATTAAAAATAAAAACTAAACAACTAAAAATTTTTACAAACATAAGTTCACTAACATACAATTGGGGGGGGGGGGGGTTTGATTGATTTTTGTTGTCACAATTAAAATTAAAACAAGGTAAATAAAGGATTTAAAACAATAAATAACAAGCGATTGATTTTCTTGGAGTATTGTAAATAAATTTATCCTTGGTTCACTAAAGATAATTTGTATACTTTCATTACTGTCAATTTCTTAGCTCAATTTGAATTAATCAACTAAGCGTCTTTTTCAATTCACAATTCCTTTACTTTCATTTAAAAATGAATATTTTAATCAAGCATCCTAATTAAGCAAAAGGAGTCAAGATCTTAAAATCTAGGAATTATTGAGCATACATAAGAACATCGCCTATATACATAATCTATTCTCAAATTATGGAATTAAGCAAACCATAATTATTAAAAGTGATTATGAAAATATTCATTAAGCATGCATATTTCCTTAATCCATTCTAATTTGAAATCTTATTTTACTCCATTTGAATAATTAAACCGATTAAGCATACAAATTCAATTAAACAAAATGGAATTAAATAAGTAGAGAATGATTATGAAGAAATAACAATAATAAAAGCATACTATATTAAAATTAATGACCTCAAAATTACATTACAACATTCTCCAAGAAAATCAATCTAGGGTTTTAGCCCTCCATAATAACAACTAAAAAGAAAAGAAACTAACCCGGAATGGAGCAAAGAGGGGGAAGAAGAGAGGAGGAGGCTTTGTGCCTTCCTCTGATGCTTAAAGAAACAAAGAGAGAAAAGAGAGAAACGTGAATTGAGGTGTGTTTCAAGCCTTTGGCAATGGTCCTATTTATAGTGAAAGCAAGGGTAAAGGTCTCCTGCTGACGCTGTGCATCAGCAGGACGCTACGCGTCAGCGTTGCGAATCTGCTTCCACGCTACGCGTAGTTGTGAGGCTACGCGTGAGGGTTTCTGACTCAGAATACATTATTTCATCCAATAATTCTTCAATAATGCTTGGACACTTGTGCTGCATGTTCCCCACTGAGATAGTGCCGTATGTCTGTAATGGATTGGCCAACAAGTGCTTTAATATAAATAAATCCCCCACTTCTGAAGTTGCATACAGCCTGTTAATGGGATCCTCGTCACTGTTGACGCTACGCGTGGGCTTGACGCTGCGCGTCAATGTTGCGAATTTGCTTCCAAGCTACGCGTGGTACCAGCGCTACGCGTCAGACCTGATGCTCAATTTTTATGATTTCCCAATTGCAACCTCAATTATTCACTACAATATAAAGGAAATCAAGTAAGATTTATTATTTCATTTAAAGATTATCGCCTAATTCAGTTAATATTAAATAAAGCTTGAATTATGAAAATGTGTTAAAATGCATAATATTATACAATTAGCAATGGCAAATTATACACATTTAAAGCAAGGAATTAAGGCTAAATCATGCATCATCAATCACACAAAAGTTTCTAGAATTTCAGCCTTCACGACATGGCCAGTTTTTCTATAGAGGAGGAATGTTGCAATAATAATTGTTTCCCTTATTTGACAGGATGTTATTATCTTCATAATTGATAGGATTATCTTTTGTTATTATCTTCATAATTGATAGGATTTTATTCTACCTATCTTTTAGGATTGTTGTTTCCTTTTTTATAAGAATTAATTTATTTTAGGATTTGATAGTTGTTTCTTTCTTCCTATAAATACTGTAGTAATTGTATTATAGGAAACAGAAAAATTCTTATCAATAAACATTTGCATACAAAGAGGGAATTCCCTTTGTGTCTTCTTTTACAGTCATTAGAGTCTGATGGAAAGGTCTACATCGTTAAAAGTCCCAATGGTGATGAAAGCTCTATCTTGGTAGTGATTTGTTTACAAGTACAACATATGCAAATTTTCAACCAGTTATTCTATGAGAATATCTAATTATTACTCACTAGTTCTTGTTTTTTTTGAATTATTGTTATTTTAGACTTTAGAGATTGTTTCAGTTATAATAAATGTATTCCTCTTTTATCATATTTTTATTAATTAATTAACTTTTCTTTTATTATAATTTTTTAAGTGTTTATTTGGTAAAATAAACTAAAAGTTAAAAAGCTAATAAATTTACTAATTGTATAGGATTCATTTGATTTATTTGTATCCTCAATTACACAGGTGAGGTATTTGACGGAGGGGACAGATTGACTTTAACGTGTTGTTGTGTATGCATTTGTCTCCATCATAGCTTCAATTGTTTCTACTACCTCTCGTTTTCCTTTCATTAACGCACGAGTATTATATTGCGTTTTGGATTTTGAGTGGATTTTTAATTTTATGACAATTTAGAACTACCACGAGTCACATTACTTCCCAGTAAGTCTTACTTCATAGAATTACTAGCATATATACCTGCATATATTGTCCCCTATCAAACTAAAACAAAATTCACAAATTGATTGTGCAATCCCCGTCTTCATTTGATAAATTGCATTCACCCATACCATGATAAGAAAATGTGTATTGTTGAAAATTTTTCAAATGCTTGAATTGAATGATATTGGGGATCATTCCCCATGTAATAGATTACTCTGATCAATATTGTTGACTTAAGGGTTTAGATGTGCTACTTAAAAATCAATTCCAAATTTATAAATGTTTCATTTTTTTAAAGCTTGATTTTCATTTTAAATTAAAAACCTTTTTAATTGTCAATAACAAGTTGATTTCATAATGCTTATACCGTTAAATTTGATCATTAAATACATATAGCATATACGTGCACAGGTATAGAAACGAAATTATCGGTGCAAATTAGTTCCCTCATAATTTTTCCTTAAATTGAGAAAAAACAAGAATGTTATATATATGCAATGAGTGTGGAGTGCCTATGTGCGAGACAAAGTATGCAATTAGTATGTGTAGTGAGTGTGTGTTTAGTGGGAGCGTCTAAAAGTGTACAATGTGAATGTGTGTGTTTTGAGTTAAGAATGACAATGTGTATTGTTTGTGTTGTGTTTGGTTTTAATTCACGTTGCTTCCTTGGTTTTGATAATTGCATACCAATCTCAATGGCCTTTAGGGATATTCGTATAGTACACATGCTTTGCTTATTGGGCAAAGATAAAAGGATCATACACTTTGTATCGACCCGATTGCCTGGCTTCGACTAAACAATAATGGTTGCTAACCTTTGTTCCTTAAGTAATTGTGTTGTCAAGCTAATCACACTTAAATAGAACAATTTTGGAGGTGACATCTCTGCTGAATTCTGTAACATCCTTTATTTTTCCTATGATGATATGTGACCTAAAAATACGTTGTTACTCCTATTTAATGCTATAAATGAAATGCAGGCTTCGGTCAATGCATGTGTTATATTGTGAGTATATCCTTGGTGATTGTTGGTAGGATTGTTGGATACTTTTATTGGCAAGCGCACCAATTTATCATTGCAGTTTTTAAAAAAGATATCGTTCCCACAAGGATTGAATTCTTTCAGTAGTCACAGTAATTCTTTATTTACTATGGTAAATGTATCAAAATTTATTAATAAAAGAATAATTTATACACAACTTGTACAATATTCATATATTTAGAGATTGATTTATACATTGGGTGAAAGATGGTGAATTTATAAAACTATCTACAAAATAACTTTGAGTAGCTCTTCAAAACAAATCCAATACTTTAGATTAAAACACAGATTAACAAACTATGTTGGAATTAGGATCCCCGCACTAAAATATAATGAAATAATCATAGACATGCATATTTAATAATCAAATTCATGCCATTGCAGCTTAAAGTCATTAAACCTAATCCCTCGGTCAATAAATTCTAAATAGTTACTGTAAAGTCTGATCCCTTAGATGCTTTCTCAGTAAAAACTTACTTTAAGTCCTAGCCTTAACACAACAATAATTACCAACTCTATCCCTAATAATTGGTATATTACGGGTATTTCAACTTTCACTTCTATTAAAGTACTTTCAACACGCATGAAAATCATTCTCCCATTTGAAATTCATATTAATAAAAGATTGAAATACTAACAATGAACTTGAATCATAAATATGTAGAGGTCATAATCACAACATTATATTCATAGATTGGTTCACCAATTCCAATATAAACAAATTAGTTACACATTGTGAAAGTAAAACCAAAACTTACAGTTGATGACATCACAAACTCTTGATCACACTTCATGACACAAAAAGAACACGATACAACAAAACACTATCAAGTATATGGAAACTATTCTAAAATACACACTCAATAAGGGAGCTCTGAAGTCAGAACTTAAGATAGCAAAGAAAGAATGGAAATGGGATGGGATGCTTGAATAGATGGGAAATGACCCTATTTATAGGGCTGAGCAGAGGTCCTGACGCTACACGTGAAGCTGGCGTTACACGTCAGACCTCTGACTTAGCCTCCATTAATTTGCTTAATTTTTTGCCATGATTAGCAATTTTTGAATCCCATGATCAGCAGACATGTTGCTATTTGTCCCCCACTCGAGTTGGACACTAGCTGAGAGAGGATTGGCCATTATTTGGCCACTTTTCTGAGTGCATTACCACTTGTAAGTGGAGTCCACGTAGCTTCTGACGCTACGCGTGGGCCTAACGTGTAGCGTCAGCATTAAAACTCTGACGCTACGCATAGGGATGATGCTACGCGTCAGCCCTTCATATTTGAATGAATTTTCTCCTTAAATCTTTAACTTTTCACTACAAAACTAAAGAAAATGGGTCATAACAGTTCAAATCTAATAGTTTCCATTTATTTCAATTTAAACTTATATTTATTTCAATTTAAACTACTTTTTATTAATTTTAACACACTTTTTATTATAAAAATAATTGTAAATTTAAGGACTAACAAATACCCCCAACTTAGGAAATTGCTCGCCCTCGAGCAAAAAAACTAAAACTTAAAAACAATCTTTTTGAAATCAAAATTTTTGAAAAGTCCAAATATTTACCACAAGAAGTAATTCACAACTTACCATTTGGAATGATCAAAAATAGATGTCTTGTATAAAAGAGGCTTAAAGATAAAATTTACATAATGTCATATCAATAAATTAAGTTTATTTCAAGGCTTACCTTACAAGTGTTTATCTCTGTAAAAAGGTAATCTATTAGCTCAATTGATCATAAAATCATACAAATTTAATTTTGATTTTCATCTTATCAATTGTCATTCATACAGAATCAAATAAGAGTCACAAGGTCTTTTCAAGGGTTGTAATAAGGCTTGCTTACAAGAATTTATGGTTTTTCTTGAAAATCAAACACCTAAAATCATAAAAGAGAATTTCATAATTTCTTAAGGTTCTTTTCTTGACCCAAAATCTCACTTTCCTTTTTGGTAAATACCCCCAACTTAATCCTTTTCATTGTTTCTTTTATAATTTTGCATATACATTTTCTTTTCATTTTCATTTTTTCATCTTTCATATACATGCATCACTGATGATTTTGAAAAGAACTAAGTTTACAATTTCACTCCTTATTTTGTAAGAACACTCAAAATATTTTTCATTTTGATTTAATACTCTTTTATTCATCAGATAAAAGAGAATGGTTAAAATATGTATAGGCTAGGGGTGCCAAAGAAATTATTTTTTAGGCTCAAAAATGGCTATCAAAGGATAAATACATTTTACCATGGTAAGTTTTTTGGCCCTAAGTTCTCGTGTTTACCAAAGATGTGCCTTGATCATGCTCTTGGATCCTCTGTATAACAACACAAATCAAAGAATTAAGAAAAATCAATTTGAAAGAAATAATGTCGAAACCCTCATGTGTTTCAAGATCTCTCAGCTCACCGGGTTTTCAAAATTAGCTTGATTATTAATAAGAATATTGTAATTGGTTTTATCAAAATTCCTTAGTTACAAAAGAATCAATCATTGATTATTAAAAACGACTTATTGTTAAAAACTTCAAGTGTGTTAAATTTTCAATTGTCAAAAATTTGATCATTTTATTTTATTTAGAAAATTATACTTGTTTTTTATTTTTATTTGAAGAAGAAAATTATAAAATCACACCATACAGAATAAAAATCAAACCACAAATATATAAAGAAAATCCAAACTAAATATAAAAAATGCCCAAGTAAATATCAAAGTAAACTAATGTACAAGCAGTAATAGAAATGTAAAACTAAAAATGCAATGGTCCTCAGTCAACGTCCCCCATCTGATCCTCATCATCTCCTTCTTCATCGGCATCACCCTCAGTATTAGGCTGAGCTCCAGATGGTCCTCCTACCTCAGGGTATATGGGCTGGTCACCTGGCCAAGCTACATGAGCTGCAAACTTGGCTGGTGTCATGAATAGTGCACTATCCCCCTCGATCCTGTACTGGTAAAAAGAGTCATGTAAGTGCATAAAGGCTTAGTGAGAAGCAGTCATTATTTGCATCATATGCTGATGCTCAATGCTCATCCTAGCAAAACCCTATGTCATAACATTAGTAGATTGTTAGTCCTCAAATTTACAATAAATTTCTTAATAAAATTGTGTTAAAAATAATAAAACTTAGTTTAATTTGTTAGAAGTTTAGGTTTTAATTGTAATAAATGAAAGTTATTGAAAATTATCTACCATGATCAATTTTCTCTAGTTTTGTAGTGAAAAATTAAAGAAATTCAAGAGAAAATTGAAGAACTAGAGAGCTGACGCGTAGCATCAACACCACGCGTAGTGTGAGAACTTCTGATGCTGACGCTACGCGTCACAGCCATGCGTAGCGTCAGAAGCTACGTGGACTCCACTTCTAGGTGGCCAAGCACTCAGCCAAAAGGGCCAAATAATGGCCAATCTACTCATACAAGCTACCAAGCCGAATTGGGAGACAAGTGGAACCATTGTTTGGGCATTATGTAATTAAAAATTGCTTAATCATGGCCCTTAATCACACGTTTAATGGAAGCTGAGTTAGGAACCTGACGCGCAGCGTCAAGACCCTTCCTCAGCCCTATAAATAGGCCATTCTCAAAGCATTCAAGGCATCCCATTCTATATTCAGAGCTTCTTTCCTCTCTTTTCACTTGAGTTTGAGTGTTCTTTTGTGAGTTTGTAAATCTAGAGGGTTCTAGATACTTGAGAGTATTATGTAGTATTCTGAGCTTTTGTATCGTGAAGAGTTGTAACTGTTCGTAACCTTTGTAAGTGTTGTTTTCCCTTCTACCATGTGTAACTAAATTGTTTATATTGGAATTTGGAGAATCAATCTATTATATGATGTTGTGATTACGACCTTTGCATGTTTAAGCATCAAATGCCATATTAGTAATGACAACTTGAAATGTTGAATATGATGATGATGATAGTTGTGCTTGGCAATATGTATTGTGCATTTAGAATGTTTATGGTGTGCTATATGGTGATGTTATTTACTTGGCAAGTGTTATGCCTTGATGTAATATGGTTGTGTTATATTCACCATAAATATGGGATGAATATTATTGATGATGAATGAGAATAGATATAAATGATTAGTACATCTTGAATGTTGATGAAAGATTGATGATTGTAGTTGATGATTTTGGTGCCATTGTGAATGATGAAAGTATTGAATTGTGATAATGAAAAATTATTGAAAATGCCACATTAAAACTTGGAACAATGGCAATAACCAAAGATAATGAAATCCACTAAGAATTGTGTGGTAGTATTGGTGATGATGGTGATTGGTGAGTGGCATGATAGGATGCATAGTTGTGAGAATGCATATGATTTTCATTTGCATTGTATCTGAGACGCCCCAAAAATGAGGGTAAATTTTTCACGATTTAAAAGAAAATAATTTTGGAAAAAGAAAGAATCACGAAATAAGTTTCAACGAGTAACCCTGGATCAATTTAGATAACCTATCCCATATATGAAGATATGAGAAGGTGGATAAATTAAATTAAGAGTCTTCCTTGGACAATCAACTATAGGATTGTTAACAAGGGATAGCGGAAAGCATAATCGATTTGAGAGTTATGGAAAAGAATGAAGAAGAGATTTAAGGAGGCTTAATTTAATGGGTAAAAAGTGGTAATTGAAGTCATACATGGATATATATTTGAATCATAGCTAAATGGTACCCATCTGTCCACAAAACACATGAAAAATTGAAGAATCAGGGGTATGAATCGATTCAGGGATCCCATGAATTGATTCAAACGGTACTGGAGTCCCAAAAATGAAAACAGGCCCCTTTGAATCGATTCAAGCTCGCATGAATCGATTCAAACGTTCCTGGACCTCATGTACAGTGATTCCAATGAGCCTTGAATCAATTCATGCGAGTGCTTGAATCGATTTAAGCTGTTCTGGACTTAGAAATAGTAAAAACAGTGTGCCTTGAATTGATTTATGCAAAGCTTGAATCAATTCATGACAGCACAGAGGCCATTTTATGCAAAGAAAGTCACATTTTTGGACTTCTAACCCCCCTAACTTTTTCATATGAGTTCCAATGCCTACCAAATTTTGACACCAACTTATATACATCATTTGTGATGTATGGCCACCAGTCACACTCAAAAATTCCCAAAAACGAGGGAGTTATGTGCATAAATGCGTTTCACTTATTTTGAGGCTTTTTGTGCAACTCAAGGACCTATTCTCAATAGAATTGGTCTATTCCAATTTTTACAAGTCACAAATCATGAATTTAAGCTATTGGAGTCATTATATACCATTAAAACCCCATAAAACACAATTTGACCCTATTGGTTCCTCAAATAGGCATGAACATCAAAACACAACATTACATACACTTCATAAAACATTGTATTTCATGAATTAACATCATCCATTCATCACTTGGGTAATAATTTCAGCCCCATAACCAACATCATACATTGTCTAGGTCATAATCAAAAATTAGCCATACATGTAAGGTCCAATTTTCACCCATGACCTCCAAAATGAATATACACCAATCTAAGTACATATTAAGCATACACCATTCATCATACACTATACAAAAGTAATACTCACTGGCCATACACTAATTTACCTCCATCATCAAAATGCATATTTCAAAAAGATTTAATCTCACTCCCATGAGTGTCCTACAACACAAAGTTAAAAATAGACAACATGGGAGAGTGAGTTATACATTCCAAAGGATGAAAATGAATACAATATGATTGTGTGCATATTCATTCAACATCATGTATACTTTGCATTGATATATCATTCATCATCATAATTATCAGCACCTCACCAATCTTACACATACTCAATCATCCCTTATGGGTCATAACAAAATATATATGCATACATATAATCAAACCCTTCATCATATTGGGCCAACACACACAAAATCACCATACACAATATATGTATTTGTATTCATATCTTTTATGTTATCTTTATGTATTTTCTCACCCAATCACAACCAACACCATTTCTCATCACCTTTGGCATACCTCTTTGCTATATGCAAATGCTCTTAAGCTAATGCACATGCACAACGGAGTAATTTATCAATTGTAGATCTGACTGTGGGAATAATCACCAATTTATGGGTCAAGTATGATCATATAACCATACCCCTATTACAGTAGAAAAATGTGTACACATATATCATCAAATTGCATGCATATCATTATGTTTTACTGGTACTAAACTGCATCACCCGTCTTGTAACACCTGGTCATTTACACCAAGACTGTGGTAAACACCATAACAACAACAAGATGTTACGGGCCAACCATGATTCTTACCATGGTAGCTGTGATCCATAGGACCACCGGGGTCACCTGCTCATCAAGAGCCACCCCCTACGAGGGTCAACCACATGCGGCTCCCCGTAGCACAACATGGGCAGCTTCGTGACTTACACACCGATTCACAGGGGTAAATAAAGATGCTTGTGCACTAAGCCGCCCTTCTACTGGGCCAACCAGGGGAATCCCCTCATATTCCAACAGCGGTAGCTATGCAGTATGCCATGGATGCAATGCAAATGCAATTCATAATGCATTCTTACAACTATGCATCCTAATTATGCCATTCATCAATCATCACCTTCATCAACATCACCACTTAAACTCTTGGTGGATTTTATTTTAATCAATCATTACCATTGTTATACATTTTCAATATAGCATCTCAACACTTTCATGAATCACAATACAAGTTTATCTTGTATCAATCACAATGGCTATACAGTTTTCATCATCAATACTCATAAATCAACAATCAATAAATTAAGGCATGCTAATCATCCATATTAATTCTCACTTATCATGAATAATGACCATTCAACATTCATGATGGACACAACATAATCACATCATCATCAAGGCATTACACTAGCCAAACAATTCAACACCATCATTTAGTATACCATAAAGATTCCAAATGCACATTACATGTTGCCAAGCATATTCATCATCATCATGTTTATCAACCACAAATCATCATTTCCACTCAAACAGGGCAAACATGTATATTGTCACATATGACAATCAAACACTACTCAATTCATGCATTTATAATATAAAACTCCTCTTCTACCTCAAGAGAAGAATTCTGAGCGATACGACATTCTCGCCTCGTCGTTCAGAATGGGTCCTACATTTCACAAGGCACATATCATTATTTCCTACCCAAGATCACCAAGACTCATATATTTTAATCTAACACTTGGTGTCTACAACATTATCATTATCAAGCCATTCTCTATTTTATTAATCACACCTCAACTACCATGGGTTAGGCATTCAAGTTCATTTTTATGCATTTAAGGCCATACCCACAAAAGGGTTGACATATCAATGGTCATTAATCACCATTAATGGCCACCTATCATTATTAACATCAACTCTCACCATCAATAAATATTCTCTTAACATATTTACTTATTCCCATTATTCAAATGTTATTCATTCCCTCATTAAATTACCTTCCCAACCAACATTAATCATTTTCCCCAATTTTCACAAGTTAGGGTTTTACTAAGGACTCAATAATATCATAAATGGACATCATCTCCCACCATTCCAAGCACCAATTTTGATGTACCCCATTAATGGCTCATAAAAGCTTGCATTCAAGCCACCCTACCTTAGGGTTTCCTTATTAAATGCTTCTACCAACAACCTATACACATTTATTACTCACCCAAATCTTAAAAACCCAAAACCTAGGATTCATGCTCTTGAGAAATGACAAAGAGCTTACCTCAAGAGAAGAAATGAGAGAGTTTCCAAGAGAGGGGAAAGCCACACGAAATTGAGGAGGAGAAAGGAGAAAGAGTTTCAAGCTTTAAGCTCCTCCTTCAAGCTCCAATAAAATGAAAATGGCCAGGAGAAGAAGACACACTAACACAAGGGTTTTAGAGAGGAGAATAGATGAAGATAGAATGAGGAAGAAGAAGAAAAGAGTGTTTTCTCAAAGAGAGTAGAGAGACAACGTGAAAGTGAAGAGAGGGGAGAAGGTTTTGTTTTTTAATTTTACCCCTTTCACTAAAGTTTACCGTTTTATGACAAATAGGATCTCTATTTGGGCTTAATACTTTATCTAAGAATTATTTTGAATATATATATTGGACTCCCGATAATATTCTTAACCGCCCTGACCAATGGCACCTCAATCGGAGATACTTGGTCTGACACCCATATTTTAATTGGGTTTATTTTCAGCTCATAAAGCCTCAATAAATTATGAATAATTTCCAAAAATCTTAATTTAATTATTTCTAATATTTTGGGACATTAATTAACTCACCTATAATTATTTCATATTTATTCCTCTTTATTTAATCATTTATTTCAAAATTGGGATGTTACAGCATCCATGGCATATTGCATAGCTGCCGGTGTTAGAATGTTAGGGGTTCCTCCGGTTGGCCCAGTGGGAGTGTAGCTCAGTGCACGAGCAATATTGTTATTTCCCTAGTGACTTGGTGTGTAAGTCACGAAGCTGCCCATGTATAGCTACGGGGAGCTGTGTGTGGTTGACCCTGTGGGGGGTGGCTCTTTGAGGAGTAAGTATCCTTGATGGTCCTTTGGATCATAGCTGCCATGGTATGAATCATGGTTGGCCCGCAACACCTTTTGTTAATTTATGGTGTATACCACGGTCATAGTGAAAATAGTCAGGTGTTACAAGGTGGGCGATGCGGTTTGGTACCAGTAAAACATGGTGATATGCATGCTAATTGATGATAAGTGTACACATTTTACTACTACAATAGGGGTATAGGTATGAATCCATGCTTGAACTCACAAATTGGTGTTTATTTTTCCCATAGTCGGATCCACGATTGATGTAACTCTATTGTGCATGTGCATTAGCTTAAGAGCATTTACATATAGCAAGAAGATATGCCAAAGGTGATGAGATATGATGATGGTTGAAATTTGGTGAAAGAACACCTAAAGACAACATGTAAAATATGAATACAAAAGAAATTAATTGTGTATGGTGTTGATGTGTGTGATAGCCTAATTTGATGAAGGGCATGGATGTGTGCATGTTTATATACTTTGCTTTGAATCATATAGATGAGTAAGATATGTGTATGTTGATAAGATGATGAAATAATGATAATGAATGATATGTTGATGCAAAGTATACATGGCATTGAATGCATATGCACATAATCACATTGTATTCATATTCATCCTTTGGAATGTATAACTCACTCTCCCATGTTGTCTATTTTTAGCCTTGTGATGCAGGACATTCATAGGGTGAGATTGCATCTCTTTTTGAAGTACTTATTTTGATGAAGGAGGTAAATTAGTGTATAGGAAGTGCCTTGGCTAGCAACTACTAATTTTGTATAGCATATGATGTGGATATAAATGCTTATTATGTATTTGAGATGATGAATATTCATTTTGAAGGTCATATATGAAAATTGGACCCTTAGGTGTATGGCTAATTTTTTATTATGACCTTGTCAATGTATGATGACAATTGTGATGCTTGACTAATGCCCAAATGATGAATGGATGATGTTATTCATGAATTCCAATGTTTTATGAGATATGTGTGAAGATATGTTTTGATGTTTATGCATAATTGAGGAACCAATAGGGTCAAATTGAGTTTTATGAGGTTTGGATAACATGTGATAGTTCTAATAGCTTGTACGAATGATTTATGATTGGTAGAAACTGTAATGGGTCAATTCCATTGAGAATTAACCCTTGAGTTGCATAAAAATGCCTTAAAATGGGCTAAACGCATTCTTGCGTATAAGTCCCTTGTTTTTGGGAATTTTTTAGTGTATCTAATGGCTACATGTCATAAATGATTTATTTTAGTTGGTGTTAAAGTTTGGTGGTCATTGGATTTGATATGCGAAAGTTAGGGTGTTTGGAAGTTGGAAAATATGAAAATTCTGCATTATACAGCAGGGATGTTGTCATGAATCGATTCACAAGACCCATGAATCGATTTAGAGGCCCCTGGATTGGCTTGAATCGGTTCAAATTACTCCTTGGAATCGACTCAAAGGTTCATGGAAGGGCTTGAATCGATTCACACGAAGCCCTGAATCGATTCAAGAGTCCCTGGTTTCATTGTTCCTCAATTTCACAATGCTTGAATCGATTCATACGGGTTCGAATTGATTCAAGGCCTTCTGTTTCCACTATTTTGGGTTCCAAAGCATGCATGAATCGATTCACCCTCGGCCTGAATCGATTCATTGTCCTGTCTTGGCAAAAATCCATGAATTTTAATGTATGTTAGGTACCATTGAGCCATGGCTTCACTATATAACAACGCGTATGCATATCTCCCATAATTGGCACTTAATTAGGGTATCTTTGAACATCTTTTCAAACCCTTCTCACAACTCTTGAAATGATTTACGTTTTTGCTATTCCTTGTTGATGATCATGTTGTTAATTGTCCAAGATGCACTCTTGTTTTGACTCACATACCTTCTCATATCTTCATATATGGGATAGGTCCTTTTAAAATGGTCCAGGGTTATTTGTTGAAATATTATTTCACAGTTTTCTTGTCATTCTTAATTACTTTCTAATCGTGAAAAATTTACCCTCAATTTATTAATTACCGGATTAAGGTCTGCGGTGTTTCATCGGGTAGTCTCCTGCTCCTAGGTCTAACACTCTCTCCCAGATTAGTCTCTGACCCTTAATTTGGTGGAACCTAGCCCATTTCGTACCAGTCTTAACCTAGTAGGGTCACAAGGTCCAAGCTGCTCCTTCTCTATCCGGATATCGGAGTCCTCAGAAGAAGTCGTATCAGTGGTCCTTCTTCCTTTAGGACCAATGAAAGGAATGGATTTCTTTGGATCCATCTGCAAGAAAAATGTTAAAATTAAAAACAATTATATACAAATTAATCACATTCAAACATGCAAGAAAATATAACACTCAAACATGTACACAAATACTTTAACAAAATTCACAAAAATATACCACTCATGCATCACACAAAATAATATTTTTGGTTTTTATGATGTGTTTAAAATTAATTCACACAATAAATATATCACACATGCATATTTTTTTATGATATCAAAAACAAAATCACATTTTAATAATTATGCAAGAAAGTATAACAAATATTATAAAACAAAAAATATTTTTTTTGATTTTTTTAAGATAGAACAAATAAAATTTCACACAATAAAACAAACAATTTTTCAACATACATTTAAATATTAAATACACATAAAATATAAAATAAAACAAAATTTAAACAAAATATAAAACATATTTCAAACAGAAAATTAACATGTAATATACAAATTACAAACTTAAAATAAAAATAAACTATAACAGAAAAATTAAAAAAAAAACAAAAACAGAGGCCTGACACGTAGCGTCAGGGGGACGCGTAAGGTTGAAAATTTTGACTCCACGCTACGCGTAGGGTCAGAATTTAAATTCTTTTTAATTTTTGATTTGAAAACCCATTTTCATGCAATTTAAACCCCTTTTTATTTCAAAAAATTTCTAATTTAAACCAAAATTGAATTAAAATCAAATTTATTTTATTTTTATTTTTTAAATTTTTAAATTTTAATTTTTTTTAATTTTATTTAATTATTAATTATTATTAGAAGATATAACATAAAATAATGGGTTGTCTCTCATTGAGCGCTTGGTTTAATGTCTCTAGCTTGACATTACCTATAAATCAATCAGGTAGTTTCTCAAACTTTGTTGAAAGAACACCTTTCCTTCTTTTCTGCTTTCTTCGATGCTTAATCATCTGTCTTTTGTCATTCATAAAATTGGTTAATTTTAAGGAATTGGAATAAGATGTACCTTTCGTATCAGCCAGGTAAGCT
The DNA here is from genome assembly GCA_037962975.1 of Clitoria ternatea. Lineage (NCBI taxonomy): Eukaryota > Viridiplantae > Streptophyta > Magnoliopsida > Fabales > Fabaceae > Clitoria > Clitoria ternatea. The sequence goes on along the minus strand of CM075672.1, from coordinate 38,248,803 downwards.
TTATCCACTGTATCTATTCTGAAACATTCATGTTTTTGGTCAGAATGTTTAGAAACATCAAAGCTTAACTCTTCTTCACGGACTCAAATTGCAAGCTTCCCTTTGTCAACATCAATCAATACTCTAGTAGTTTTCATGAATGGTCTTCCAAGAATCAGGGGGACTTCAGTATCCTCCTCCATGTCTAGTACCACAAAATCAACTAAGAAGTGGTACTTGTCAACTTTCACTAGTACATCCTCCACAATCCCATAAGGTCTTTTGATAGAGCGGTCTACCAGTTGTAGAGTCATATTAGTTTCCTGTGGTTTAAAATCACCAATATGCTTCATTAGGTTTAAGGACATTAAATTGATGCTAGCTCCTAAGTCCAACAAAGCATTCCCAATGTTTATGTTTCCAATGGACAAAGGAATGGTGAAACTTGTGGGATCTTTGAATTTCTCCGGTGTGTCATATTGTAGGATGGCACTACAACCTACTTTGAGCTCAATAATTTCAGATATATGACCAAAGTATTGATTTTTTTTTTTCAATTTTTTTATTTTTTTCATTTTCTTTTTCTTGTGCACTTATTTCCTTTTCCATCTTTCATTCACTTTCTTGTTCACTCTCTTTTTATTTTTCTTTTTCTTTTTCTTTTTTACTTTTTTCTCTCATTTCACTATCTTCACAATTTTTATTACAATCAATTTCTACAACTTTACCACTTCTAGTGAAAATAACATTACACTATTCTCGTGGGTTCTGGGTATTAGTAGAAAAAACTAGAACTTTTCATTTCAGCTATTTCCTTTACTAGCTGACCCATTTGCACATCCGACACTTTACGTGCAGCTTTATTTGTTTGCATCTATTGTAGCAATTGTTGGATAGATTCCTTTATCCTTGTCAGCCTAGATGTCTAATCAGATTGTGGTTGTTGTTTGAATTGATTGTTAGGAGCTCTGTTGGAAGGTTCAATATCTTATTTTCAGCCAAAGTTTTGATTCTGCCATCCCTGTTGGTAATTGTTAGGAAAAAGATTACCAAGATTGAAAGGTAAATTACCTATAGGTATCCTTTGGTGGAGCAAAAAATTGGCTTGCTCTTGTTCATTTCCATCTGATGCACAGTAACCACATGGTTGTTCACCCATGCAATGTACACACTATTTCAATTGAGCAGGGGGTGGTGATGATACTTGAGCAATTTGTAATTTCTCCGATTGTTTGCTCATTGCTTCTATTTATTGTGTCAGCAATTTTTGCTGAGCTAAAACTACATCATTTACCTCTAATTTAAGCATACATGGCTTCCTAGATACATTACCTTTTTCATGTTTCACTTGTCTGTCACTGGTAGACATGGATTCCATTATGGCAATTGCCTCTTCCACAGTCTTGTTCATCAATGAACTACCTACATAAGCATCTAACATCATCTTGAACTGAGGCAATAAACCATGATAAACAATTCTTACCTTTCCAACATCATCCAAGTTATGGTTTGGACATTTTCTAAGAAGCGCTTTGAATCGTTCCCATGCTTCACCAAGTGACTCGTCATGATTTTGTGAAAATGAATGAATGGCTGTCATTGCTTCAAAATATTTAGAAAGTGAATAAAATCTTTCCAAAAATTTTATCTCAACATCAGACCAGTTTGCAAAACTACTAGGTGGACATGATTTAAACCATTCTTTTGCTTTCCCAGTCAAAGAAAAAGGAAATAATCTCATGTAAACAGATTCTTCTTGATTGGGTTCAAAACCAATTGTGCTGCATAATTCATAAAAAACAATTAAATGTTCATCTGGTTCTTCATGATTTAGGCCAGCAAATTGATTAATTATATTTAAAGTAGCAGGTTTAATTTTTGTCGCTGCGATGGGTCCTTGAAACATTCCTGACACACGGGGTGGACCATTAATAGCAGCAAACTGTCCCAATGTTCTCCTTTGTTTAGCCATATTAGAAGTTTCAAAATTTTGAAAAGAAGATGAAGTTGAAGAAGAAGTAGTTTGTGTTTTAGATTTTAAAGATTTGATTCTTTTTACAAACTTTTTGATCTCAGGGTCAAAAGAACAGTCTCCCTACAGAAGATCGAGTTTGCATACACAAACTAAACAGAAAAAGTTAGTGTAATAAGAATAGTTATAGAAAAAGTAAAAGTAAATAAATGAATGTATGAGTAAAACGTAAAATGAAAATTTACCTAAAAAGTAAAAAAAATTTACCAAGGTAATTAAAAATTACTATTTTACTGAAATCAATTCAATCCCCGGTGACGGCGCCAGAAAACTTGTTGGTCGGATTGTTGGATCCTTTTATTGGCAAGCACACCAATTTATCATTGTAGTTTTCGAAAAAGATATCGTTCCCACAAGGATTGAATTCTTTCAGTAGTCACAGTAATTCTTATTTACTATGGTAAATGTATCAAAATTTATTAATAAAAGAATGATTTATACATAATTTGTAAAATATTCATAGATTTAGAGATTGATTTATACATTGGGTGAAAGATGGTGAATTTATAAAACTATCTACAAAATAACTTTGAGTAGCTCTTCAAAACAAATCCAATACTTGAGATTAAAACACAAATTAACAAACTATGTTGGAATTAGGATCCCGCACTAAAACATAATGAAATAATCATAGACATGCATATTTAATCATCAAATTCATGCCATTGCAGCTTAAAGTCATTGAACCCGATCCCTCGGTGAATAAATTCTAAATAGTTACCGTAAAGTTTGATCCCTCTAATGTTTTCTCAGTAAAAACTTGCTTTAAGTCCTGGCCTTAAGACAACAATAATTACCAACTCTATCCCTAGTAATTGGTATATTAAGGGTATTTCAACTTTTACTTCTGTTAAAGTAGTTTTAACACGCATGAAAATCATTCTCCCGTTTGAAATTCATACTAATAAAAGATTAAAATACTAACAATGAACTTGAATCATAAATATGCAGAGGTCATAATCACAACATTATACTCATAGATTGGTTCACCAATTCCAATATAAACAAATTAGTTACACATGGTGAAAGTAAAAACAAAACTTACAGTTGATGACATCATAAACTCTTGATCACACTTCACGACACGAAAAGAACATGATACAACATAACACTCTCAATTATATGGAAACTATTCTAAAATACACACTCAATAAGGAAGCTCTGAAGTCAGAACTTGAGATAGCAAAGAAAGAATGGAAATGGGATGGGATGCTTGAATAGATGGGAAATGACCCTATTTATATGGCTGAGCAGAGGTCCTAACACTACACGTGAGACTGGCGCTACGCGTCAGACCTATGACTTAGCCTCTATTAATTCACTTAATTTCTGGCCATGATTAGCAATTTTTTAATCCCGTAATCAGCAGACATGTTGCCATTTGTCCCCCACTCTAGTTGGACACTAGCTGAGAGTGGATTGGCCATTATTTGGCCACTTTTATGAGTGCATTGCCACTTGTAAGTGGAGTCCACGTAGCTTCTGACGCTAGCATGGGCCTGACGTGTAGCGTCAGTATCAAAACCCTGACGCTACGCGTGGGGTTGATGCTACGCGTCAGCCCTTCATATTTGAATGAATTTTCTCCTTTAATCTTTAGCTTTTCACTGCAAAACTAGAGAAAATGGCTCATAATAGTTCAAATCTAATAGTTTCCATTTATTTCAATTTAAACCTAAATTTATTTTAATTTAAACTAATTTTTATTAATTTTAACACACTTTTTATTATAAAAATAACAGTAAATCATTTAATTTCCAACATGATTTTATGATAGTAATTATGATGATGAAAATATTAGTATTTAATTTCGTCAGTGCGGTAAATCATTTACCCGATCGCACGAAACATTGTTCCTTGCTTTTCGAACTCCGAAATGACTATGGAGTTCTTGATATCTTTGAGGAGAGTGAAAAGTGATGGAGGGATGAACCTAATGAGTTAAAAGTACCTTAGGCTTACTAAATAAATTTTTGTCAAAATACTGATTAAAATTTCACGGCAATTCTTTGCCTAAAAAACCCTAAAATTTTGTCTACGTACTCGAACGCCTTTGGCAAATTAATAATGATCAAGGACCATTTTTCTCTTACTAAAATACCACTTGGACATAACCATTTTTCAGCCCAATGAATTGCACAAAATAGGATTCATTTGCATGGCCATATGTCACCATTAGATGATTACACTAAATTACCTTCCATTACCTTATTTTCCTTAAACAATACACCTAAACTCTTTATTCAGCCCACTAAACTTGTATCTTAGTGGCTTAAATTTCCATTTAGTCTCTCTCTTAAAGTGCCTATATATATATAAGCTTTAAGGGGGAAAATTGGAACACTGCACATTTGCCTTCTCTTGGCAGAAACTGCACCTTTGGCTTGCCATCCAAGTTTGATTTTTTTCCTTTCACTTTCTCCGTCTCTTTCACCTCCATTAACATCCAGCCTCACCTCCATCAACGTCCAGCACCACCTTCCCATTTTCAAGCCTTCACTCAGCTATCTTTTTAGAGCCAAAGAGCAAGGAACAAGGAAGCACAAGGCCATTGTTTCCCTTCCCTATTTTAGCGTTAAGATCAAAGATGTAGGGGGTTCTTCCTTTTTCTCTCATGGATTCATGCATGCTGACAGGGCCCGCAAGCGCACGGGTTATGTCGCGTAATATAAAAGATTATCGTTCTCCATAGGGACTGTGTTCAAAGTACCAGCATATTGAAATTTAATTATCCACACAATTGATTTTTAAGGTTTTTGTAAAATAAAGCATAAAATTAAGTTGCACAGAATACGAATAAATACAAAAATAAAATTTACTTGATACTTAAAAATCAGAGTTGAGAGTATCTTAGGATTTAAGGGGATCAAGACTTTATTTTATGTTAATGAATTTTAACTTTTTATAAATAAGAATCAGATTACGTTTTCCAAGGCGGATTTTCCTTAAGCTAATTAATATGTTCCTCTCGGAATCCTATTAATGTACCTAACCTATGGAAAGTGCTGCTTAATCCTTAGAAAAGGCCCATTATCATTTTGTGAAAATCCCTTTTTAAAATTCCCCAAAAGATTTTTATTACTTTCACGGTTTTACCGAGGTCACAAAAAGTATTTCAAAAACTTAGGCTTAGTTCAAAAACTTTCCAGTAACAATAAATCTCTCGATTCTATTAATTACTTAGATTTACTAATATACCCGCAAGTATACAGTTTTCTCACTTAGGTTCTTGTTAGGAATTACTAAAAGCATTGAGCATTTTTTAAACTAAATGGAAAACAGAAATTTATTTAATTTAAAGTCAAAATTGCATTAATATAAAATATTATCACACCCCCTTTATCCCAAGATAATTAATTTAGTTACTCATGAAATAATTCAAATTCATATAAATAATGGAAAAATAAAACATACAAGACATGGTAAAAATAAAGACTTATGGGTTTCTCCAAAAGCTTAGAATAATTTACCACTGTATTTCCTTGTTGCAATATTCCTCCACCAATTACAAATTTGAATACTCACTTTTACAATTCACAACTCTTAAAATAAAAGAAAGAAAAAGAAAATAAAAGAGAAATGGGACAGAAAACGAAAAAAAAAGAAAAGAAAAGAGAAAGAAAACGAATGCAAAAGAAAAGAAAAGGAACGGGGAAGGGAATGAAGAAAAGAAAGAAAAGAGGAACGGAAAAGAAACGAGAGAAAAAAAGAAAGGAATTAAAGTGAAATGAGAGAGGACTTGATCTAAGTGTTGCTGTCCGTGTTCTATGATTCAGACCTCCCCTCTATTTATAGAGGTCTTGGACGTTAACAATCGGTGGCAAGTGGGGTTTCTCCTTTTGTCTTGTAGTCAGCCACCCCACTAGATCAGCATTGGATACAGCCTGGATGGAGTTGGTAGGAACAGCTTGCACCTAAACAGCTATAGGGAACGGCGGCTAGTGGGTTTCTCCTTTGTCTTGTTGTCAGCCACCCCACATAAGTCAAGGATCCACTTGGATAGTGGAAATCCAAGTCAACATGGGCAATCAATGAAATTATGGGTCGGTTTTCTCCTTCTGACTCGGATTTAGTGGATCGGTCGGTTTTTACCAATAGTGGGAAACAATCCGAGTGGAAAAGGTGCCTTTTGTACACAAGACCGAGTGAAAGCTTTTCTCTGTGTTGAGATGAGGGGACGGTGTTTAGGAGAAAGCCGGTCGGTGTTGAGTTGAGGGGACGGTGTTTGGGTTGTGAGGAACTGGGTAGTGTTGTTGCTGTAAGGAGCTGGTCGGTATTGGTTGGATGGAGCCGGTGTTGTAGTTGTGTGGAGAGTCGGTGTTTGGGGTTGTGAGGTTTATGGAGTCCGTGTGTAATTCAAAGCAACTCTGATTGCTTTATTCATTCGGTACTGATTAAAAAGTGGCTCAGAACTGACTGAAGAGGGACTCGGAACCGGTTGAAGAGTGGCTCGGAACCGATTGAAGGGTGGCTCGGAACCGGTTCATGCCCTATTGAGAAGTCTTCATTCAAATGATCCAATCGGCACCTCCTAAAATGTTTCACTCGGTTATGTTTCTGGGGTTTAATCACTCGGAGAAACTTGTTCGGATTTGCTTGATAGTTATTCAGTCGAGAATGACCCTTCCTTAACTCATTCAAATGATACACTCGGACACCTTCACTCGGAAGTCCGAGTTGATTTTCACTAGGAATTGCCTTCAATCGTCAATCAACTCACTCGGGAATCAGATATACCTTTCACTCAGAAATTTGAACTTGAAAGACTCTGGAATCTGGATGATAGAAGTTCTTCCATGTCCGAGCCTTGCTTTGCTTGAAAATGCAGCTTTCTGCCCTAACTCACTCGGTAGTCTTCCTTGGAGACATCACACTCAGGCTTAGTGTGAAACTGTGAGTCTGCCCGAGTGTGATTCATTCCCGGTCGGATCTTTCATTGCTTGTAGATACATTTTTCTAAAACAAACTACTCGGAAAGGACCTGTTCCGTATGAGAATGCCATCTTCTCTGAATGAAACCACTTGGAGACCTCCTTATTCAACACTTATTCATTCAGTGGCTTCTTTCTGTTCGGAATCAACTCACTCGGGACAGCTTTGCCCAGAAAAACACTTGTTCCCCAATCAGACCTGCTTCAGTCAGTATTCTTTCACTTGGACAATAGCTTTGGGCGGTATTTATTGAAGGTCAGCCCCTTTTTTTTCACTCAGATTAGTTGCAGTCGGAGGGCTTCCACTCGGATTCACCTCCATCCGAGACTTATTCCTTTTCAGCATTGAACCTCCAACAGGGTCAGCCATTTATCACTCGGAATGGCTTTGACAGGGAACCTTCCACTCGGATTCACCTCCAACAGTGAAATATTCCACTCGGCAACGCTCCATTCTGAGTCATTCCACTCGGATTTGGTCATTTCTGAGTCATCCTACTCAGATTTGGTCATTTCTGAGTCAGATTTCAGTATAAAAAGAGAATTTTTTCCATTTTGGCTTGTTCTTCTTGATTCTTTATCATCCGATGGTTGTTTTTCTCTTGTTATTGACTCTTGTATTATCCTAATTTCTACAAAATAACATACCCAAGTAGAATATAGTGGAAAAAAAGCAAAAATCACAATAAATAAAGGAAATACAGTGCATAATGATTAAAATCCTAAGCAAATTAGATCTAATTTATTGTGTTATAAAGCACTTATCAAAATACCCCAAACCAAAACATTGCTTGTCCTCAAGCAATTACCATATTCACATGATAAGATACAGAAAACACTAAGCTCAGCAAACTAAGGAATCCAAAATAGAGAAAAAGATTTATTCAAATGCCAATATTAATTCTCTTATGTGAATCAATTTTCATTATCAAGACAGAGGATACTCTTTTCTCAATTTTCACTCAATGTGTTTCCTGGTTTGTGTATCACTCAGATCATCATAGTCAAAAAATATTACCATAAGCTTGTTAATAAACCAGAAACTCCATAGTTTAGATAGAAAATATGTCAAAATCTAAAGGTCTTTCAAAGGTTGTAACGTGGCCTTGGGTTGTATTGTCAAGGTAGGAATTTCAAGAAAAATGGAATACAAAAGGGCTTTAATAGTCATGAATGATTCAAGTTATCATCATAAATTTAACAGAGCAAATTTTTGAACTTTTATGGACTTTTTGGAATTCATTCAATATCATCCTTTTGATTTTCTTTTTCTTTTTCTTGCTTTTCTATGCATTCAATACCATATTTTTCTTAAGTCCTTTTTTCTTTCTTTGCTCCACTAAATTTCCAACTTTTTTACCATTAAGAGAAGATCAGTCAATGAAAGGTTTCAAGGAAAAATTTTCACTTTTAGGCTCAAAAGGGGCAACTAGGGGTCAAATTATGCAAAAATTCTGAGGCTTAAGAATAAGGCCTAATTGTGCCTTTATCATCCTAAGACATATAATTAAAAACCATTTTGAATTGGTTGAAAAACAAGTTCTAGAATATTAATGACTATAAGATTCACTCAATCAAGAAGATATGGGTTTTGAAAATTTGTTTGATAAATAACCCATTTTGGTTCAAGTCTAACCATGGAAAGTCTTTTCAAAGAAAATTTTAATCACATAAAGTTCATTTAGACATTGATTTGGCATTTAAACAATCAAATTTTGAAAATTTTACTCAAAATTTTGGGGTCCTTAGATACTTTAGCCTTGTGTTCAAAGTAAATTTATCATATAATCATGGTAAATTACAAGATTACAAACAAAACAAGGAAAACACACATTCATGAAAAATATAACAATCACACAACGTAAAAAAAATAGTTAAGTTTTCTTATCTACCACCCCAAACCAGAATTTGACATTGTCCTTAATGTTAAAATGGATGATAAAAGGATAAGAAAACTTACCTGTAGTAACCCTAAACTAGCATTTGACATAGTTGGTTTTTTTATTATTATTTATTTATTTATTTATATATTTATTTTAAACTTAAAATGAAACAACAACTTTTTATAGGGTTACCTCCCTATCAGTGCTAAGTTTTAAGTCTTCAGCCAGACTTCTCATCGTTTAGATTTACTCATCAGGAGCATCAAACAAGTCCAAGTCACTTGCTTGTTGTATTGGTTGACCTGTGAAATAATGCTTTACTCTCTGTCCATTTACCCTAAATGTACCGAATTTCTCACTCCATAGTTCGACAGCTCCAAAGGGAAAGACTTTTGTCACCTTGAATGGTCCCGACCATCGGGATCTCAGTTTACCTGGAAAAAGCTTCAATCTGGAATTAAATAGTAAAACCATATCACCTGGATTAAATGTTCTCCGTTGGATGTGACGATCATGCCATTGTTTGGTTTTTTCTTTATAAATTCTAGCATTTTCGCATGCATCTAAATGAAGTTCTTCAAGCTCATTTAATTCTAACAACCTATGTTCACCTGCAGCCTTATGATCAAAGTTAAGAGTTTTAACAGCCCAAAAAGATTTATATTCTAGCTCAACAGGTAAATGACAGGGCTTCCCATATACTAGCTTAAAAGGTGTGGTTCCAATGGGAGTTTTGTATGCGGTTCGATACACCCATAAGGAATCATCTAACTTAATAGACCAATCCTTACGTGATGTATTCACCACTTTTTGAAGAATGTTTTTAATTTCCCGATTGGATACCTCAACTTGTCCACTAGTTTATGGGTGATAAGGTGTAGCAACCGTATGCCTAACTCCATATTTCTTTAGAAGGGTCTGAAAAGTTTTCTCAATAAAATGAGACCCTCCATCACTTATAACACATTTTGGGACCCCAAACCTTGGAAATATTATTTTCTTAAAAAGTTTAATAACAGTCTTAGCATCAGAATGGGGTGAAGCAATGGCTTCCACCCATTTTGACACATAGTCAACTGCCATTAATATGAACTGATTTCCAAAAGAGGAAGGAAAAGGTCCCATAAAATCAACACCCCATACATCAAATAATTCAACTTCTAAAATGGTATTCAATGGCATTTCATGTCTCTTACCAATGTTACCTGTTCTTTGGCAAGCATCACAAGTTAGAACATACTTACATACATCCTTAAAAATATTTGGCCAATAGAACCCAGCTTGCAATATTTTAACGGCTGTCTTGGAGGTGCTCATGTGCCCTCCATAGGAAAGAGAATGGCAATGATCCAAGATAGCATGGACCTCATCTTGTGAAACATACCTCCTAATTAAACCATCTACACATTACTTGAATAGGAGTGGTTCATCCCAATAATAATGCTTGACATCTGCATAAAACTTTTTCCTTTGCTGAAAGCTAAGATCAGGAGGTAAGATACCACATGCAAGAAAATTTACAAAATCAGCATACCAAGGAACACGTTGGATACTAAGACTCAAGAGTTGTTCATCCAGAAAAGATTCATTGATGGGAATATTATCTGTTTCTTCTTTTTCAGATGTCAACCTAGACAGGTGGTCAGCGACCAAGTTCTCGGTACCCTTCTTATCCTTAATTTCCAAGTCAAATTCTTGCAATATTAGAATCCACCTAATTAACCTAGGCTTTGTTTCCTTTTTATTCAATAGATACTTAATGGCAGAGTAGTCAGTGTAGACAGTAACATGTGAACCTACCAAGTAAGATCTAAATTTATCAAAAGCAAAGACAATAGCTAACAGTTCTCTTTCAGTTGTGGCATAATTTACCTGAGCATCATCTAGCATCCGGTTGGCATAATGAATTACATGGAGCTTTTTATCCTTTCGTTGTCCCAACACAGCCCCCACTGCGTAATCACTCGCATTGCACATTAACTCGAACGGGAGTTTCCAATCAGGGGGTTGCACGATGGGGGCAAAGATTAGAGCTTGCTTAATCCTGCAAAAAGCTTCCATACAAGATGAATCAAAATTGAAAGGCACATCCTTACCCAGAAGAGTTGTAAGAGGCTTTGTGATCTTGGAGAAATCTTTAATGAACCTACGGTAAAACCCTACATGTCCAAGAAAACTCCGAATACCTTTCACATTTGTAGGTGGAGGCAATTTTTCAATCACTTCCACTTTAGCCTTATCAACTTCTATACCTCTCTCAGACACCAGGTGTCCAAGAACTATGCCTTCTCTTACCATAAAATGGTATTTTTCCCAGTTTAAGACCAGATTGGTCTCTTCACAACACTGCAAGACTTGGCACAAATTTGTTAAACAATTATCAAAATCCAAACCATGCACTGAAAAATCATCCATAAAGACTTTCATCACATTTTCAATAAGGTCAGAAAAAATTGCTTGCATACACCTTTGAAAAGTCGCAGGTGCATTACACAAGCCAAAAGGCATACGCCTATAAGCATAAGTTCCATAAGGGCAAGCGAAGGTAGTCTTTTCTTGATCAGATGGATGAATAGGAATTTGATGAAAACCTGAATACCCATCCAAATAACAAAAATAAGAGTGTTTCGCAAGTCTTTCAAGCATCTCATCAATAAAAGGGAGAGGAAAATGATCTTTTTTCGTGGCGCTATTTAACTTCCTATAATCAATGCACATGCGCCAACCAGAGACAATCCTAGTAGGAATCAAGTTATGTTTATCATTTTCAATCACAGTTATTCCTCCCTTTTTAGGCACCACATGGACAGGACTTACCCATTTAATATTATCAACAAGATATATGACTCCAGCATCAAGCAATTTCAAAATTTCCTTTTTAACCACTTCTTGCATTTTTGGATTTAATCTCCTAAATGGTTCTACTGTGGGCCTACTTTCATCTTCTACAGTAATCCTGTGCATACAAAGAGAAGGGCTAATTCCTTTGATATCATCCATTGTATAACCTATTACCTTTCTATACAACCTAAGTTGTTTTAAAAGTTTTTCAGTTTCACATGGATTCAATTCAGCATTAACAATCACAGGATATGTGGAATTAGGACCAAGAAACTCATACCTTAACTGTAACGTCCTAAATTATTTTTACATTTATCTTTATTCAAATGATTACATTTTACAATAAATTTATCCTTTTCCTTGAAAATTTATCGGTATTTAGAGAAAACAATTTAATTTGAGTACAACGGATGAGAGAAAGGCGAATCAGGGCGTCTCGCTTTAGCGAGGCCCCTACTCGTCTAAGCGAGATTCCGGACTCTCACTTAGACGAGGTGCTGTTCGTGAACGAACCCCTTTCGCACATCGGATTATACGAAATATACAACCGGTCTCTCAAATCTTCGCTCTAGCAAATGGTCTAGTGAACCCACGAGGTTACCATAAAAACATATGCGTATAACAGTAATGTATTTTTGAAATATATTTTTCATTCAATCCGGTCTCAACTAACACAACTGATAATTACACTATGGAGTTTCTATACACACATAAGACTCTATAAAGAGTCACTCAAATTCATCCGGACCTTGGCACCGTTCTCCCCCTTGGCCCAGCTCCACGGCTCCTTCCCCCTCCCTGCCTCTGGTTACTAAAAAAATATGCAAGGGTGAGTGTTTGGCATAATAATTAATCTAGAACGGATCTTAACAAATACGCATGCATATCTATACTTACACATCCATCATTACTTCTAAATAAACAAACCGAAACATAGAATATTTCAGGCAATAACTATATTAAACCAAACACACAGTTCCATCTATTTCCTCACATTCATCGCATTCATTACATGCATCACATTCATTACATACATCACATTACATACATCATGATCACAACTGACTCTCATGCAATCTGACTCCTAGTATCCGGATACTAAAGGATTGGCCTTCAGCTGGGGGTCCTACTTGACACCCCGTGAACCCTACTTGGTTCACCGAGTCCTGCTTGACTCTCCACCTCGACCACTGGGTCCTACTTGACCACTGGGTAGCTCAACTGGGCACGAAAACCATGGGAGCCGGAAATGAGGGGCTATCATATACTGTCGGCCATCCCATACCACATAATCATTCAACAATTTACCTTTCATAATAATATCTATTTTCTCATCCCTCGGGTAGCCTGCTTGCTAACCCAGAGTCACATAACACTGATCATTTCACATTAGATATCAATTTTCTCATCCATCGGGTAGCCTGCTTGCTAACCCAGAGTCACATAACACTGATCATTTCACATTAGATATCAATTTTCTCATCCATCGGGTAGCCTGCTTGCTAACCCAGAGTCGCATAACACTGATTACGTCAATATTAAATATTTCAAGATCATGCATGATAACTCAACCACAACACAATTCTCAACTCATCAATGTACACTATCACACATGCACAAGTATAAACACACAATTACGTTTAACAACATTTTCCTTTAGTCTGTTTACGTTACTTCAAAGATCGGAATAAGAAGTAAGTCCTATTCTAATTAATTATAACCCGAACACCCCCTTACACTGGTTCCACGCTTTGATGATATGCTCTCTGTGCCGATTTCTTCCTCTGAGCACCGGTTCTGCAATCTCAACTCCTCCACTCAGTCCTCCGTTATTTAGTCTACTACCTACGGATCATGTAGTACAGCTTTATCACCTCAACGTCCTTAGTTCATGGTCAACATTTGGCTCACACTCACAGAGGAGTGGAGAACAGCCACGAATATAGCCATGCATGGCCCTTAACAGCTAAAGAATAAAAGAAATAAGGGGATTATAATTGGAACAGATCAGCAGACTCACCTTAAAGTCCCGATCACAGGAATGAGGTTAAATTGAAGTTCAGACACAATTGGAGTCTCTCATCAGTGCATGCAGATCAGCGTTAAGAGAGAAGAGGCAAACAGAAGAGAAGGAACAAACTGATAGTAAAGGTAACTTGTGTAAAATGAAGAGGAAAGGAAGGGAATCTTCATATATATATGGCTCATGGGCAAGATCGTCTTTTCCTTAATTTTATTTGTATTCTTACTATTTTAAACTATTGCTTAGTCATCAAATCAATTACACGTGTTTATCCCTTCAACGCCCACGTAGTCATAGTCCTCTAATAATTCGCTAGAGTATAGGTCCGATATGAATATCGACCCCGCCGTCCTAACTTAGTGTTCATACCTCGGAAATCCGAGCTACAACTTGAGAGATCGGATATATCATCCGCTCTAAACTATTTGTCACACACGTCCGTTGTTTCAGTTAGTGTGAAGTTAATCCGGGATGTGACCCCGTGTGAGGCGCTCTCCCCACAATGGTAGGACCAGACCGCCTAGCCCTGTCCGCTCTTCTCCCATACTTCCGCTCTTTTAACTCAGCCTGCTCGCGTTTCAGATACCGACCTCGACACCGGCTCAGACAAAATAAATACTAAATAAAATTTCTAAGCATTCACTAATATTTCCCATTTCATAATTTTCATTAAAACATCAGGGATGTTACACTCACCCCCCCTAAAAGGAGATTTCGTCCCCGAAATCAGTGCTCCGATTGAAAAAGATGAGGGTACATCCGCCTCATATCGGATTCTAACTCCCAAGTGTAGTTTATCCAATGAAAATTCTGCCACTTCACCTTTACCAGCTGTACTTCCTTGTTCCTTAAATGTTTAATTTGGTGCTCTTCAATACCAATTGGTACGGCCTCCACCGTTAAGTTCTCCTTCACTTCAATGGAGTCACTTGGTACAATCATTGTATCGCACGGAATGTAGGCTCGAAGTTGCGATACGTGGAACACGTTGTGGATGTTAGTCAATGATTGAGGAAGATCCAGCCGATATGCGACTTCACCAATCCGCTCTAGTATTTGGTATGGTCCAATATACTTCGGATTAAGCTTTTGGCTTTTCAAAATTCGACCTACACCTTTAGTTGGTGAAATTCTTAGAAACACCCAATCACCCACTTGGAATTCAAGAGGTCTATGCCTATTGTCATAATAGCTCTTCTGACGGTCTTGGGCAATTTTTATCTTCTCCCGGATTAGAGCGATCTGTTCGTTCATCTCTTGAATCATCTCAGGCCCCAGATGAAGGGCATCGCCGTCCTCATTCCAACATAATGGAGTACGACACTTTCGACCATAAAGAGCTTCGTATGGAGCCATCCCAATGCTGCTATGGTAACTATTATTATATGCAAATTCCACCAAGGGCAAGTATTTCTCCCATGATCCGCCCTGTTCCAGTACACATGCTCTTAACATATCTTCAAGAGTCTATATAGTCCGTTCTGATTGACCATCGGTTTGGGGATGGTAAGCCGAACTCAATTTAAGCTCAGTACCCAATTGTTGCTGCAAACTCGCCCAAAACCTGGAAGTAAATCGGGGATCCCGATCGGAGATAATACTTGAGGGCACACCATGCAGTCGTACGACTTCAGCAACGTACAGCCTAGCTAATCGCTCTAACGACCACTTCATATTTATTGCCAGGAAATGCGCACTTTTGGTTAGTCGATCAACAATCACCCAAATAGCGTTGTATCCGGCTTGAGTACGGGGTAGTCCGGACACGAAATCCATGGTGATACCGTCCCACTTCCAGATTGGAATTTCTGGAGGTTGAAGCAAACCCGGAGGTCGTTGGTGCTCAACCTTGCACTTCTGACATATAACGCAGGATTTCACGTACTCGATTATTGCCTTCTTCATGTTTGGCCACCAAAATTCCTTTCTTAAGTCATGATACATTTTTGTCACACCTGGATGTATACTTAGAGAGCCCTTGTGTGCTTCTGTTAACACCGCCTGTCTGAAGCCTCCATGTGCAGGCACCACAACTCGATTCCTGAATCTCCATACGCCATCCTCACCTCGAGTTATCTCCCTATTTTTACCTCGGGTCTGAGTGTCGATCAACTTCAGTAACTCTTCATCGTCTTTTTGCGCCGCCATCATAGACTTCAGAAATTCATTGGAGATTTTTAACATTCCAATCGTCATTCGATTTGGCGCACTCATGACCACTCCAATATTCAAATCTCTAAAGCTTTCTAGCAATTCTTGTTCTCTGCCCATTAAGTAAGCCACGTGTAATACCTTCCTGCTCAGTGCATCTGCCACAATATTTGCTTTACCCGGATGATACTTCAAATCGAAGTCATAATCTTTCAAATACTCCATCCACCTCCTTTGTCTCATATTTAGTTCCTTTTGATCAAATAAATACTTTAAACTCTTGTGGTCACTAAATACTACAAAGCGAGCTCTATACAAGTAATGGCGCCAAATCTTCAGTGCGTACACTACTGCTGCGAGTTCCAGATCATGGGTCGGGTAATTCTCCTCATGTGGCCTCAATTGCCTTGAAGCATAGGCAATTGCTCGATCTGCTTGCATCAACACACACCCCACTCCAAATTTGGACGCATCGCAATATACTTCAAATTCTTTGGTCACATCGGGCAGTGCAAGCACGGGCGCAGTAGTTAAACACCGCTTCAGAGTTTGGAAACTTAATTCACATTTCTCCGACCACACGAAAGGGTTTCCTTTCCTAGTCAATCGAGTCAGAGGGAGGGCTATCCGAGAGAACCCCTCAATGAAACGTCGGTAGTATCCAGCTAATCCAAGGAAACTCCGGATTTCAGTTACTGACTTCGGTGTCTCCCAAGTCATAACCGCCTCAATTTTTGTCGGATCAACTGAGACTCCTTCCTGGGAAATTACATGCCCTAAGAATTGTATACTACTCTTCCAGAACTCACACTTAGATAATTTAGCGTACAACTTCTTCTCGCGGAGTGCTTGTAAAACAAGTCGAAGATATTGAGCATGCTCCTCGTCCGACCTCGAATATACCAGAATATCATCAATGAAGACCACCACAAACTGGTCCAAGTACGGTTGAAATGTCCGATTCATATAATCTATAAAAATGGCAGGAGCGTTTGTTACTCCAAAGGGCATTACTACGTACTCGAAGTGCCCATAACGTGTCCGGAATGCTGTCTTTGGGATATCCTCCGACCTAACTTGGATTTGGTGGTATCCCGATCTCAAGTCAATCTTAGAGAACACAGCGGCGCCTCGCAACTGGTCTAGTAAATCATCAATCCGGGGTAGTGGATACTTATTTTTGATCGTCAGTTTGTTCAGCTGTCGATAATCAATACACATGCGCATGCTACCGTCCTTCTTCTTTACTAATAACACCAGAGCGCCCCAGGGTGAGGCACTAGGTCGGATAAAGCCCTTTTCTAGTAATTCGTTTACTTGTTTCTTCACTTCGGTTAATTCCACCTTCTATATGGTGCTCGGGACACCGGTTCTGCTCCGGGAATCAAGTCAATAGAGAAATCAATCTCTCGACTAGGAGGTAGCTCCGGAATTTCTTCCGGAAAAACGTCAGGAAATTCACAAACAATCGGAATATCATTTAGCAGAAGGTCATGTCGACCCTCCGAAGTGAATAAAACAACATACGTGGCTAGGACATCGCTCACCCCGTCCTTCACGTCAAGTTCCTGTGAGAACACAATATTCTTCCGATAGCAGTCGACCAACACATGATTAGCAGTAAGCCAATCAAGACCTAGAATAATGTCTAAGTCCTTTAAGGGCATACAGATAAGATTCACTCGAAAAGTACGGTCTTCGATTTGCATCGGTAGTTCCCTACACATCGTAGTTGCACGGAAAGTAGAACCAGTTGGAGTGGAAACAATAAAAGCGTTCTCCATCAAACTGATTGGCAGACCAAGCCGTCGCACACAGCTTTCCGAAATAAAGGAATGGGTGGCACCAGAATCATAAATCACATCAACCAGATAACCATAGATGAAGCACTTACCCTATACCAGATTGTCATTCCTCGTAGCCTCTGAAGCATCAAATGCGAATACACGCCCAGTCATGGCGTTCTGGGCATCACTAGATTGGGCGTCATACCTCCCCGCTTGTGGATTCCCTCTACCAGCTCCATTCCGACCTCTTCTCATGAAGTTGGAACCCCGGTTCCTAGAAGAGTTAGTTCGGTTATCCGTCCTGCCCTGCTGCTGCCTCTGAGGGCAATCGGGCCTGAGATGCCCTGGTTGTCCGCACTGGAAGCACACAATCTGATTAGCTTGGCAATGTTTGGCAATGTGTCCCTCCTGGCCACAATTGTAGCATGTACGATTCCTAGGGGGATTACCCGTTCGACCAGTGGAACCTCGACCAGAGGAGGATGAAGAGGTAGCAGAGGATTTGCCACCTCGGAAGAATTGACCCATCCTCTTGAAGCTGAAACCTTTTGCCTTCAATGGCTTTTTATCTCTAGGCTGAGACATCCTTTGCAACTGCACTTCTTCTGTCAGCCTTGCTTTGTTCACCAAAGTCAGATAGTCCCTGATCTCCATCGGTACGATTACACTATGGAGCTCAATCCGTAGTCCGGCTTCGTATTTAGCACACTTGCTGCCTTCAGTCCCTTCTAACGAGAAAGGGTGGTAAAAATCACACAGCTCGTCGAACTTGCTGGTGTACTCAGCCACAGACATCCGGTCTTGCTCTAACTTCAGGAATTCCATTTCTTTCCGGATTTTGTAGTTGTCGGGGAAGTATTTAACAAGGAACCTCCTCCGAAAATTCGCCCATACTAACGGCTCATTGGCTGCGTTCATTTGCACCTTCACGCGAGACCACCATACTCTAGCCTCCTCTTTCAATTGATATGTAGCAAATAAAACCTTTTGCTCCTCAGAACACTCAAAATATTTAAAAACTTGCTCGATATCCCTAATCCAGATATACACCCCATCGTAGTCGTGTCCCCTCTTGTAAGTCGGAGGATTCCTTTTTAGGAATTTATCCAGAGTAGGACCGGACTCGGTCCTACTCATCAGCTGAGTAAATCTAGAGAAGAAATCATCCCCTCCCCCAGAACTATTCTCTCCGGCCATTGTAATTCTACAATGAGCAAACACATCACCATTAATAACCAAGATTAGTCAGGGGATTGTAAACTTACCTTATATTCATAAAATACTACGCCAGTGGAGTGCCAAGGGAACGGTGCCAGACCACACACAATCTCAACACAACAAAATACAATTAATTTTCATAAAACTATCACATCCACTAGATCGGCCCACACACCGGCTCTAGAAAGAACCGCTCTGATACCAAGTGTAACATCCTAAATTATTTTTACATTTATCTTTATTCAAACGATTACATTTTACAATAAATTTATCCTTTTCCTTGAAAATTTATCGGTATTTAGAGAAAACAATTTAATTTGAGTACAACGGATGAGAGAAAGGCGAATCAGGGCGTCTCGCTTTAGCGAGGCCCCTACTCGTCTAAGCGAGATTCCGGACTCTCACTTAGACGAGGTGCTGTTCGTGAACGAACCCCTTTCGCATATCAGATTATACGAAATATACAACCGGTCTCTCAAATCTTCGCTCTAGCAAATGGTCTAGTGAACCCACGAGGTTACCATAAAAACATATGCGTATAACAGTAATGTATTTTTGAAATATATTTTTCATTCAATCCGGTCTCAACTAACACAACTGATAATTACACTATGGAGTTTCTATACACACATAAGACTCTATAAAGAGTCACTCAAATTCATCCGGACCTTGGCACCGTTCTCCCCTTTGGCCCAGCTCCACGGGTCCTTCCCCCTCCCTGCCTCTGGTTACTAAAAATATATGCAAGGGTGAGTGTTTGGCATAATAATTAATCTAGAACGGATCTTAACAAATACGCATGCATATCTATACTTACACATCCATCATTACTTCTAAATAAACAAACCGAAACATAGAATATTTCAGGCAATAACTGTATTAAACCAAACACACAGTTCCATCTATTTCCTCACATTCATCGCATTCATTACATGCATCACATTCATTACATACATCACATTACATACATCATGATCACAACTGACTCTCATGCAATCTGACTCCTAGTATCCGGATACTAAAGGATTGGCCTTCAGCTGGGGGTCCTACTTGACACCCCGTGAACCCTGCTTGGTTCACCGAGTCCTGCTTGACTCTCCACCTCGACCACTGGGTCCTACTTGACCACTGGGTAGCTCAACTGGGCACGAAAACCACGGGAGCCGGAAATGAGGGGCTATCATATACCGTCGGCCATCCCATACCACATAATCATTCAACAATTTACCTTTCATAATAATATCTATTTTCTCATCCCTCGGGTAGCCTGCTTGCTAACCCAGAGTCACATAACACTGATCATTTCACATTAGATATCAATTTTCTCATCCATCGGGTAGCCTGCTTGCTAACCCAGAGTCACATAACACTGATCATTTCACATTAGATATCAATTTTCTCATCCATCGGGTAGCCTACTTGCTAACCCAGAGTCGCATAACACTGATTACGTCAATATTAAATATTTCAAGATCATGCATGATAACTCAACCATAACACAATTCTCAACTCATCAATGTACACTATCACACATGCACAAGTATAAACACACAATTACGTTTAACAACATTTTCCTTTAGTCTGTTTACGTTACTTCAAAGATCAGAATAAGAAGTAAGTCCTATTCTAATTAATTATAACCCGAACACCCCCCTTACACTGGTTCCACGCTTTGATGATATGCTCTTTGTGCCGATTTCTTCCTCTGAGCACCGGTTCTGCAATCTCAACTCCTCCACTCAGTCCTCCGTTACTTAGTCTACTACCTACGGATCATGCAGTACAGCTTTATCACCTCAACGTCCTTAGTTCATGGTCAACATTTGGCTCACACTCACAGAGGAGTGGAGAACAGCCACGAATATAGCCATGCATGGCCCTTAACAGCTAAAGAATAAAAGAAATAAGGGGATTATAATTGGAACGGATCAGCAGACTCACCTTAAAGTCTCGATCACAGGAATGAGGTTAAATTGAAGTTCAGACACAATTGGAGTCTCTCATCAGTGCATGCAGATCAGCGTTAAGAGAGAAGAGGCAAACGGAAGAGAAGGAACAAACTGATAGTAAAGGTAACTTGTGTAAAATGAAGAGGAAAGGAAGGGAATCTTCATATATATATGGCTCATGGGCAAGATCGTCTTTTCCTTAATTTTATTTATATTCTTACTATTTTAAACTATTGCTTAGTCATGAAATCAATTACACGTGTTTATCCCTTCAACGCCCACGTAGTCATAGTCCTCTAATAATTCGCTAGAGTATAGGTCCGATATGAATATCGACCCCGCCGTCCTAACTTAGTGTTCATACCTCGGAAATCCGAGCTACAACTTGAGAGATCGGATATATCATCCGCTCTCGACTATTTGTCACACACGTCCGTTGTTTCAGTTAGTGTGAAGTTAATCCGGGATGTGACCCCGTGTGAGGCGCTCTCCCCACAACGGTAGGACCAGACCGCCTAGCCCTGTCCGCTCTTCTCCCACACTTCCGCTCTTTTAACTCAGCCTGCTCGCGTTTCAGATACCGACCTCGACACCGGCTCAGACAAAATAAATACTAAATAAAATTTCTAAGCATTCACTAATATTTCCCATTTCATAATTTTCATTAAAACATCAGGGATGTTACATTAACGAAGCTAGTAAAGGTTTTAATTCCACATTGAGGCTTACCACTTTGTCACCTATGACCTTAGTATCATGTTTTAGTGGGTCCTCAGAGCAATCAGATGTTTCTGTTGGCTCAATCATGAAAACAGTTTCAAGTGGGTCATTAGGAAGGTTGCTTCCTTTACCACTTGTTCAACAAAATCCACACTACAACAAACATCATTAAAAGGTTTTTCTAAAAAAAATTTCAAGTTAAAATCAACCTTTTGGTCTCCAACAGTTAGAGACAACTTATCATTCTTGACATCGATCATAGCACCTGCAGTTGCTAAAAATGGTCTGCCTAAAATAATAGGAATCAAAGAATCTTCGTCTATTTCAAGCACAACAAAGTCAGCAGGTATAAAAAATTTTCCTATCTTAATAGGAACATCCTCTAAAATTCCTACAGGATATTTTACAGATCTATCAGCCAATTGCAAAGACATCCTAGTAGGTTTCAGGTCACCCAATCCTAACTTTTCAGCAACAGATAATGGCATTAAACTCACACTTGCTCCTAGATCACCCAATGCTTTATCTATATTCATGTCACAAATCATACAAGGAATAGAGAAACTACCTGGATCTTGGAGCTTGGGTGGAAGTTTCTTTTGAATTAGAGCACTACACTCTTTAGTAAGTGCAACTGTACCGTCTTCCTCTAGTCTTCTTTTGTTGGACAAAATATCCTTCAGGAACTTCGCATATGTAGGCATTTGCTGCAAAGCATCTGTGAAGGGAATATTGATATATAATTTCTTTAAAACATCAAGAAACTTACCAAATTGTTTATCCAACTTTGCTTTAGCTAAGCGCTGAGGAAATGGAATGGGAGGTTGATATGGCTTAACCTCTTCCTTCTTTTCTTGTTGTTTTTCTTCTTCAATCACTGGATGAGATGAAGACTCATCCACTTTCTTTTCCTCCTTTGCAGTCTTGTCAACTGGTCCATCATATTGAGTACCACTCCTAAGAGTGACAGCCATGGTTTGGTTAGATGGTCCAGCCTCTGGTTTTCCAGGAAATGTTCCTGGTGCTCTTTGAGAATAGGAGGCTTGTTGGGCAATTTGATTTTCAAGTATTTTGTTATGGGTGGCAAGAGAGTCCACTTTTGAAGCCAAGTTTTTTTATTGCATCAGAGAATTCATCATTTTGTTTAAGTTGAGTAGCTATAAATGTCTCCATCAATGATTCCATCTTTGATTTTTGTGGAATATAGGTTCCTTGTTGAGGTTTGTAGTTACTTTGATTTCCTTGGAATTGAGGTGGCCTATTTTGGAAGCCAGGTGGACCTTGTGGAGGTCTGTAGTTACCTTGATAATTTCCACCATAGTTTCCAATAGCATCCACCTGATGCATTTCTTGTTCTTAATTATGGGTCATTGCTAAATGGCAGTTTGTAGCTCCATGTCCTGAAACACCACAAACTTCACAAACAATATTAGTAGCACCTTTTGACCCTATTTTATCAAGTTTTAATGTTAATGCTTCAACTTTGGCAGAAAGTAAGGAAAGAGCATCAACAGAGTACTTACCTGGTGTTTTAGCAGGTAATCCTCTCTCAGAGTTTCACTGGTGAGTGTTTTGAGCTATTTCCTCAATCAGGTTCTCAGTTTCATCAATATTTTTACTCATGAAGGCTCTCCAGCTGCAGCATCTAAAGAGATATTTTGTGTGGAAGTTAGTCCATTATAGAAAATATGGATTGTCAACCACCTTTCTATCCCATGGTGAGGACATTCTCTTAGCAACTCCTTGTATCTTTCCCAGGCTTCATACAAGGATTCATCATCTTTTTGTGAGAAATTTATGATTTGTTTTCTCAGCACATCAGTCTTGTTCCTTGGGTACCATTTATTGATAAAAGCACTGGACAATTGTTCCCAAGTCGTGATGGATCCTTCAGGAAGAGAGTATAACCATGCCCTCGCTTTATCTCTTAAAGAGAAAGGGAAGAGTCTCAAGCGAATGGAATCATTGGTGGCTCCGTTCATTTTCAGGGTATCACAGTATTCAAGAAAAATTTGAAGATGAAGATTTGGATCTTCAGAGGGTAATCCTCCGAATTGGTTCTGTTGAACCATAGAGAGTAGTGAAGGCTTCAATTCAAAATTGTTAGCCTCCACTGTGGGTCTAAGGATGCTAGATCCTCTTCCATTTGTACTTGGAGCGGAAAAGTCTCTTAAGGGTCTATATTGGTCTGCCATTTGTTTTTCTTTTTGTTGTTTTTGTTGTTTTTGTTGTTTTCTTAAAGCTCTAAAGGTACGTTCTATCTCAGGGTCAAATCCTAAGTTTAGATCGACACTACGGCTTTGTCGCATAAAAAGAAAGTAAATGACAAATAAAATAAACAATTACAAAAATAAAACAACAACAGATACACAAAATGAAGAACAAAATACAAAGTAACAAACAGAATAAAAATAAAGAAAAATATAAAAAGAAACAAACAAAACAAAAAAATATTAACAAGTATGATCTAATCGAATTTCAATATTGCCGATATTTGAGGGACAACAATCCCCGGCAATGGCGCCAAAAACTTGACAGGACCCGCAAGCGCACGGGTTATGTCGCGTAATATAAAAGATTATCGTTCTCCATAGGGACTGTGTTCAAAGTACCAGCTTATTGAAATTTAATTATCCACACAATTGATTTTTAAGGTTTTTGTAAAATAAAGCACAAAATTAAGTTGCACAGAATATGAATAAATACAAAAATAAAATTTACTTGATACTTAAAAATCAGAGTTGAGAGTATCTTAGGATTTCGGGGGATCAAGACTTTATTTTATGTTAATGAATTTTAACTTTTTATAAATAAGAATCAAATTAAGTTTTCCAAGGTGAATTTTCCTTAAGCTAATTAATATGTTCCTCTCGGAATCCTATTAATGTACCTAACCTATGGAAAGTGCTGCTTAATCCTTAGAAAAGGCCCATTATCGTTTTGTGAAAATCCCTTTTTAAAATTCCCCAAAAGATTTTTATTACTTTCACGGTTTTACCGAGGTCACAAAAAGTATTTCAAAAACTTAGGCTTAGTTCAAAAACTTTCCACTAACAATAAATCTCTCGATTCTATTAATTACTTAGATTTACTAATATACCCGCAAGTATACAGTTTTCTCACTTAGGTTCTTGTTAGGAATTACTAAGAGCATTGAGCATTTTTTAAACTAAATGGAAAACAGAAATTTATTTAATTTAAAGTCAAAATAACATTAATATAAAATATTATCACCCCCCCTGTATCCCAAGATAATTAATTTAGTTACTCATGAAATAATTCAAATTCATATAAATAATGGAAAAATAAAACATACAAGACATGGTAAAAATAAAGACTTACGGGTTTCTCCAAAAGCTTAGAATAATTTACCACTGTATTTCCTTGTTGCAATATTCCTCCACCAATTACAAATTTGAATACTCACTTTTACAATTCACAAATCTTAAAATAAAAGAAAGAAAAAGAAAATAAAAGAGAAATGGGGCAGAAAACAAAAAAAAAGAAAAGAAAAGAGAAAGAAAACGAATGCAAAAGAAAAGAAAAGGAACGGGGAAGGGAATGAAGAAAAGAAAGAAAAGAGGAACGGAAAAGAAACGAGAGAAAAAAAGAAAGGAATTAAAGTGAAAATGAGAGAGGACTTGATCTAAGTGTTGTTGTCCGTGTTCTATGATTCAGACCTCCCCTCTATTTATAGAGGTCTTGGACGTTAACAATCGGTGGCAAGTGGGGTTTCTCCTTTTGTCTTGTAGTCAGCCGCCCCACTAGATCAGCATTGGATACAGCCTGGATGGAGTTGGTAGGAACAGCTTGCACCTAAACAGCTATAGGGAACAGCGGCTAGTGGGTTTCTCCTTTGTCTTGTTGTCAGCCGCCCCACATAAGTCAAGGATCCACTTGGATAGTGGAAATCCAAGTCAGCATGGGCAATCGGTGGAATTATGGGTCGGTTTTCTCCTTCTGACTCGGATTTAGTGGATCGGTCAATTTCTACCAATAGTGGGAAACAATCCGAGTGGAAAAGGTGCCTTTTGTACACAAGACCGAGTAAAAGCTTTGCTCGGTGTTGAGTTAAGGGACGGTGTTTAGGAGAAAGTCGGTCGGTGTTGAGTTGAGGGGACGGTGTTTGGGTTGTAAGGAACTGGGTAGTGTTGTTGCTGTGAGGAGCTGGTCGATATTGGTTGGATGGAGCCGGTGTTGCAGTTGTGTGGAGAGTCAGTGTTTGGGGTTATGAGGTTTATGGAGTCCGTGTGCAATTCAAAGCAACTCTGATTGCTTTATTCATTCGGTACTGATTAAAAAGTGGCTCAGAACTGACTGAAGAGGGACTCGGAACCGGTTGAAGAGTGGCTCGGAACCGATTGAAGGGTGGCTCAGAACCGGTTCATGCCCTATTGAGAAGTCTTCATTCAAATGATCCAATCGCCACCTCCTAAAATGTTTCACTCGGTTATGTTTCTGGGGTTTAATCACTCGGAGAAACTTGTTCGGATTTGTTTGATAGTCATTCAGTCGAGAATGACCCTTCCTTAACTCATTCAAATGATACACTCGGACACCTTCACTCGGAAGTCCGAGTTGATTTTCACTAGGAATTGCCTTCAGTCGTCAATCAACTCACTCGGGAATCAGATATACCTTTCACTCAGAAATTTAAACTTGAAAGACTCTGGAATCTGGCTGATAGAAGTTCTTCCATGTCTGAGCCTTGCTTTGCTCGGAAATACAGCTTTCTGCCCCAACTCACTCGGTAGTCTTCCTTGGAGACATCACACTCGGGCTTAGTGTGAAACTGTGAGTCTGCCCGAGTGTGATTCATTCCCGGTCGGATCTTTCATTGCTTGCAGAGACATTTTTCCGAAACAAACTACTCGGAAAGGACCTCCTTATTCAACACTTATTCATTCAAAGGCTTCTTTCTGCTCGGAATCAACTCACTCGGGACAGCTTTGCCCAGAAAAACACTTGTTCCCCAATCAGACCTGCTTCAGTCAGCATTCTTTCACTCGGACAATAGCTTTGGGTGGTATTTATTGAAGGTCAGTCCCTTTTTTTCACTCAGATTAGTTGCAGTTGGGGGGTTTCCACTCGGATTCACCTCCATCCGAGACTTATTCCTTTTCAGCATTGAACCTCCAACAGGGTCAGCCATTTATCACTCGGAATGGCTTTGACAGGGAACCTTCCACTCGGATTCACCTCCAACAGTGAAGTATTCCACTCGGCAATGCTCCATTCTAAGTCATTCCACTTGGATTTGGTCATTTCTAAGTCATCCTACTCGGATGTGGTCATTTCTGAGTCGGATTTCAGTATAAAAAGAGAATTTTTTCCATTTTGGCTTATTCTTCTTGATTCTTTATCATCCGATGGTTGTTTTTCTTTTGTTATTGACCCTTGTATTATCCTAATTTCTGCAAAATAACATACCCAAGTAGAATAGAGTGGAAACAAAGAAAAAATCACAATAAATAAAGGAAATACAGTGCATAATGATTAAAATCCTAAGCAAATTAGATCTAATTTATTGTGTTATAAAGCCCTTATCACATGCATGGGCAGTAGAGGTCACCCTAAGAACTTTACTAAGAGCTAAAAAATAAAGTTTTCTTTTGAAGATCAAGGATGGAAAATTGTTTTGAAATATCTAATTTTTGGTTAGATTTTGAGAAATTGTCACTATTTTACTTAGGAAAAACTTCATCTTTGGCCCTTAGAAAGAGCAATGCTCTTGCATGCATTCTTGGCTACTTGCACACATAAAATAACATCTTTGAAGTGGTGGAAATATGGTGTTCAAAGCTGATTGTGAAATGTTTCTTTTTGATCTTGTTACATGTTAAGATCCATGGAGAAAAAATGCCATTTCTTGCATTGCATGTGAAGGTGTTGTTGTGCGTGCTTGAAATCTTGATTTGCATGTGAAAATTTTGGATTTTTGAGTGAGTTTCATGCCCAAAATCATGGCTATATTCTGTATTTTGATGAGATCCTAAAAAGTTACATGATGCATGAAATACTTGTGTGAAAAGTTTAACACTCTCAATTAACTAGGATGATTTCCTACACAGGAATGTCCCAATTAACTAAGGTGTTAATTTTCCTGAAAATTTGAGGGTTTTTTTATGCAGTGGATATCGTAAATTATTCATTTAAACATAACAGAGCAGTGACATGGTTTGATCCTTCAAGTAGGTTACATACTCAAAAGAATGAGGCACACAGGCTCCCAATATATAGAAACAATCATTTAAAAGGTAAACTCTAATCACAAACATCAACGCCTATATTTGCTCTCGTGATCCAAGGATATAGGCTCACTCTACACATGTCTCGTACAATAGTGTCCACTCGAGGTACTTACTGAAGATACTTGGGACCTCGTCCATGCTCTCCTTGATCTTCAATTGGCGGGATCAAATAGGAAAATGTATAAAGAAATCTAGAAGGGTGAGTGTACACTCTCAACCCATAGGTTCTCATGTAAGGGCATATAATCACACATAATTTCTCATAACAGAACCAATAGAGTATCACATATACACAGGCGTAATTATAGCTTACAGAGGTTAGTTACTCATATGTTATACAAGAGTTAGGTAATTTATAAATCATCTTTAATTAGGTATTATGATGCGAATAGGGCCCAAGATCTCATCATCATAATCACATTTCCACAATATGTCTACTAGGAGGAATACATATATACTAGAACGATCGAAGCTCACCAAGTTCCCGTAATCAACAAGGGTAAAAGACGCACTGTCCAAATAATATGGATCCATCACACACATCATGATCACATTCAACGGAACTGGCACTACATGGTCCTAGTAACACTCGCCTTTACTTAAAGTACACCAAGCTTGCCATAGATGGCCCGACCTCGAGCATGACTCTGAGCCTTTGGGTGCCTGACCCAGTTGTACTCCTAAGATCTCTACATTCATTGAGCAACCATGTCCTCCAGTGTACCTATCACTGATACTCTAGGATTCATAATTTTAACACATAATTCAAGCACATGCACGTGAAGCAAGATGTATTCACTTTAGTTTATCTCTTATCCCTTATTAACCAAGTGTCAAGGGAATCCTTATGCTTGGTACCCTTTGTCCTTAATACATCGGATAAACTTCGTTCATGCATGCCATAAATTCAATTAAAAGAGTTGTGGGATCTTAAGTCCTTTTACCTAAGTCTTAGTTACTTGACAAATCTCTTTTAGGAGTACTAAGACTAAGGTCTAGACAAGGATTTAAACTCTTAAATGATCATAGAGAATTATTGCCCATAATTCATTGGGCAACCAATTTGAGTCTATCTAAACTCATTGGGTATCGCAAATATTGTCAAAACTTGCTTATTTTATCGATTTAACATAAACGTCACTTCGCCGTCATTTTAACTCTGAGCTTCGTTTCCCTCAGTATTGAAACTAACATTATTCAAGTGACTTACTTAAAACTCAAATTTTCTTACTGATACGCAACTTGTATAAAACTCAAAACTATATGTTGTAGTTTCTAGGACCAATTTGATGAATGTCGTCCTGTCGCATTCATTAGCCATTGAGCTTTGTTCTTTGACCTTAGGGCTAAAACCTTTTTCGAGTCTATTTTAATAAAATCATTTCTTTTTGGGCAGTATCTAGGATCTTTAAAACTTCATGCATACATTCTATTTTTGGTTATATTTTGATGTCATTTGAATGTTCCTTCCATGCCTTACATGAAATGGGACAAGATGAATGTGTTGTTGTAAGAAAATTGCACTAAAATTGAATTTTTTTAACCTAGTTTCTTTATTAATTTTGTGTGTGCCGAATAATTCTTTGTAAGAGTGCTACAAAAATAGTGTTTAGAAGGGGTAAAAAGAAAGATAAAAAGTGAGAAAAAAAAGTACTAAAAAGATAATTTAAGCCCTTGTTCAAAAATCATAAAATTTAGAGGGTATTTTGGCAAAATTAAAAAAGAAAAGTTTGGACCCCTTAAAAAGAAAAATATGAGCACCTTGTTTGTAATTCTTTGAAAGTCCTAATTCATCATTAATAGTTTTCTCAGAAACATTAAAATTCAATTTTTATAAATTAGTTCTTTTCCTTACACAAATTTGCATTCTAGGTTTCTAGGTTTTAATTGTGTGTTAGTTTCTTGTTGCATTTGTTTGTTTGCTTGTCTAGTTTTGTCATTGTGTGTCACAGCCATAATTTTATTCCTTTGTATAATCTCCTTTCATTTTCAACATTTTATTGCTTTGGGGATTTTAATCTCTGACACATTACAATTCCAATTTGAGTTGCCATTTTTAATTTTTAACTTTTGTTGCTTGTCTTTAAAAACTCTAAAGTTTTGTCTTTGAAGTTTCTTCCTTTGGAACTCTTGATAAGTTTAAATCTTTCTATCAATTGGAGGTAGCATACTTTGGGGTATTGTAGCATAAGAATGACAATTGCCTTAGCCTATAAAGATTGAACCATTGGAGAAGAAAATTGAGAGATAAAACACTTGAGTGAAGAATGTTATATTCAGTTTTTACTTTGAATTCTACTAAGAAAATTGTTGAGTTTTACTTTGTGTAGCTTGTGTATAGTTGTGGTGGTCTTGGACCTGAAGTTTGAAAACAATTGTAATTTTGGAAGCAAAGCCTTGTAAAAGAAAAACACAAAAATAAGACTCCTCTAAGCTCAACCAGGCCTCTCGGAGATCAATTCCCCTCGGCTCAACCAGGCCTCTCTGAGATCAACTCCTATCGGCTCAACCAGGCCTCTCAGAGATCAACTCCTCTCGGATCAACAAGGCTTCTCAGAGATCAACTCCTCTCGGATCAACCAGGCCTCTCAGTGATCAACTTCTCTCTAACCAACCATGTCTCTCAGAGATCAACTCCTCTCGGCTCAACTATGCCTCTCGGGGGTCGGCTCTTCTCGTCCCACCCCAAGACGAAGGAACGCCACCAGACTACACTCAGCCCTTTCGCTCGGCTTTAGGCCTCTCAGAGATCAACTCTTCTCGGACCAACCACGCCTCTCAAAGATCAACTTCTCTCGGTTAAACTATGCCTCTCAGGGGTCGGCTCTTCTCGCCCCACCCCAAGACGAAGGAACGCCACCTGACTACAGTCAGCCCTTTCACCCGGCTTTAGGCCTAAGGCTTATGGCTAGGGGGCTCCTGTTCCCCCAAGGTCAGGGGGCCCACCAGTTCTTCTTATTCCCTTTATTTTAGCTAGAGAGGGAATCCCATCAATTGTAGTACAAAGGGCATGGGCCCTTTTAATTCTAACCTAGGTATAAATATACCTTTTATATGCACACATTGTAAACTAAGTGACACATTATGGAAAGATAATAGACCTAGTCCCTAGGGAGATTCTCTAGGGTTTTGTGCCCACTTTGTGTGAACACCACCTATAGATGATTGGGAAAATCTAAAAGCTTTGCTTAGAAAAAGATATGTTCCAAACTACTACCGTGGGGAGCTATTAGCCAAGCTAAGTAGACTTACCCAAGGATCTAAATCTGTTGAAGACTATTATAAATCCTTAGAGATAGCAATTATTAAAGTTAATCTAGAAGGGGATGAGGAAACCTTAATGCATAGATTCCTCCATAGTCTTAATAGGAACATAAAGAATAGGGTAGATATTTTTTACCACATGTAGATATAAAGAAACTCTTACATCAATGCACCAAGGTAGAAAGCCAAATAAATGAGAGGGACTCCTATAATAAAGGGGATTTCTAACCCTTTAGACCTAAGTGGAAAGGCAAGGAGGATTCTAGCTTAAATAAAAATGAAAAGTTTGAAAGAAAACCTAGGGAGAAGGGAGTGGATACTTCTTCTCCTCAAGTTAAAAGTAAGTTTCACAAAGAGGGTAAAGTGTATAGGACTAATAAAAGCAAACATGACTTCACATCAAAACCTTCTTCTTCCAAATCTTCTGCCATTAAATGTTTTAAATGCCTTGGTAGAGGACATATTGCTTCTGACTGTCCATCAAAGAAAACTATAATTTTAAAATCAAATGGTTGCTATCAAGTTAATCAGACTCTACTTTTGATTCTCACTCTTCAAGTGATGACTCAAGTAGTGAATCATATAACAGTGAGCATATATTCAGAGATGATGGTTAACTTTACATGATTCGAAGACTTCTTGAAAGTCATGTAAAGGTTGATGACTATACACAAAGAGAGAACATCTTTTACACAAGATGTTATATAAATAAAAAACTTTTTTCTCTAATTGTGGACAATGGAAGTTGTGCAAACGTGGCTAGTCAAAGGCTAGTTCATAAAATGGGCTTAAACCTAGTAGATTACCCTAGTCCATATAAGCTTCAATGGTTATATGAGATAGGTAAGATGCTAAAGAATAAATAAGTCTTAATTACCTTTACCATAGGGTTATAAAAGGATGAAGTATTATGTGATGTAGTACCCATGGAAGCAACCCATATACTTTTAGGGAGACCTTAGTAGTTTGATAGGAAGGTTCTCCATGAGGGGTTCTCTAACACCCTCACTTTCAAACATGACAATAGGAAAATAATTCTACATCCCTTGATTCCTCGGCAGGTTTTAGAGGATCAACTTCAAATGAAGTTGAAGAGGGACAGGGAAGTTGGTCCTTCCACTTCCTAAAAAAAAGGAAAACATAAAAAAACAAAAAAATAAGAAAGGTAAACGAGTTGTCTTACAAGATGACTCAAAATCAAATCTCTTGAGTCGTTATGCGTGTTATATTATGTGTATGTCTTTTGGTGATTGAGACAGATTAATAACTCCGGGGAGGTTATTAATTGTTAAGTGATTTATGGTAGTGACTATGGTGGTAAAAATATTAGTATTAAATTATATCAGTGTGGTGAATCGATTACCTAATCGTGTAGAGTATCGTACTTTGCATTTTCAGCTTTGGAATAAATATCGAGTTTTTAATGTTTTTGTGGAGAGTAAAGAATGATGGGGCTAAACTAAATGAGTTAAATAACCTTGCCAAAAATAAATAAATTTTGTGTTAAAAACAAATTAAAATTATTCGATGATTTTTCACTCTAAAAGTCTTAAAACTTTGTAACCGAGACCCGAATACCTTTAGCAATTTAGTTATGACTGAAAGCAATTTTTCTTGTATCAAAATGCCACATGGCCATTACCATTTTCCAGCCCATTAAATTTTATAAAATATGATCAAAGTGCAAGGCCATGTATCTCTTTAAGGTTATACACCAAATCACCTCACATTGTCACACCTAATTACCTTTCAAATCACTTTTTCCTTAATTCAAGCACTATTTTCCCCTCACCTAACTTAGCCCACTAACTTACTTAAAATATAAATTTAATTTGCCTATATATGTGTGTGTATGTGTGTGTTTGTGTGTATACTAGCCATAAAAAAGATAGAGAAACAAGGCTGCCATTTTCTTTCTCCTTAGTCATAAGCTACTTCTTTCATTTTCTCTTATCACTAAGCTTTTTTTTCTCCTCTCCACCGTCCAAGTCCAGCCACCACCTCAAGCTATCTCAAGACCATACTCTTAGAGTAAGGAAGCAAGGAAAAGAAAGCTTCAAGTCCTCTCCATCTTCCTTCATTCAGCATGCAATCACTAAAAGGTAGGGGGAGTTCTCTTTTTCTTTTAGGACTTTGTGCATGCATGGGTGATGGAATTCACCATAAGGTTTCCATCTTTGAGTTAAGGGTTAAAAATAAGTCCTTTCCTTAGATTTTAAGTAATAATTTAGTTCTAAAAAAATTATTTTGGAGTAAGAAAACTAGCAAGATCTTAAGACACATTTTGAGTAAAGGCCTTATTTTTTACCCTTGATGGAGAAAAATGCTTTACATGTTGATTCTATGACTTGTGGCTAGTTGTATACATGATATTATGGGTTTAATAATCTAATATTTTTGTGCCTAGAAGTTGGATACTAGATGCTAGTTTTGATTCTATTGCATGCAAGATTTTATGGTGAAACAATGTTATCTTTTACCTTTCATGTAAAAATTCGATGTCTATGCTTGAGATCATTGTGTGCATACATGAAAATATGGAATTTTAGGCATGGATTGATGCTTGAGACATTTTTGAATGGTTATGTATGGAAAAGATATCATTAAGTCTAAGTTTTATAAAAAGCTTATTTGAAAAACCATAAAAATGTATGCTTTCTAATATACTATGTGATGCATGTTACAATGAACTATAGAAATGGTGAAATCTTTCTTCTTGTCTTTGAAATCATGAATATATTGAGCTCATGAACAAAAATATTGTAGTTGTTTGGATGTTGAAAGAAAATCTCTAGTGTTGGTGCGGGTTTTTACTAAAAATGTGAAAAGAAATAATGATTTGTGGAGGATATAAGGATAGGTGATGTTAGGACCTTTGGATCCTAAATATGATTGATAAGATACATAATAATGTGTTAGAGAAGGGCCGCTGCCCATTTTGAGAAATAGATGTGAAGAGATAAAAGAATTAGTGACTTTATCCTTAATCACGATCAATAATCCTACCATGCCATTCATCAACCATCAATAATCATTCTCATCGTTTCCACCATCTTTTCGTAGTGGGTTCACATAGTCTTGTCATTGTTTCAATGTTGAATTGTGGCATTTACTTCCTCTTTTGACAACTTTAATTTCAACATCATTACAAGCATATAACTTGTACCAATCATAATGGCAACAATAACAGTTATCAATTTTCATCACCACTCATAGGTGTGTCATAACCATAATTCATCCAATTTCACTATCAATCATCAATATTCACTACTAGTGGTGAAACATACACATTTTTCACAATAATGCATAGGCACATTTTCACAACCATACATAGGCACATAATTTTCCCAATTTTTAGAACATTCATCAATTTACCACAAGAGACACCATATATTCTAAATGCATCGAACATATTTACCAAACAAGAAACAACAATAACAAGGTCATTCATTACAACAAGTCACAAAATTCATGGCAAGGCAAATATGATTTACCATGCTATACAACAATCATCAAGTCATCTAATTCATGCATTTTGAATATAAAACTTCTTTACAGGCTCAAGACAAGAAGTTTGGGCGATTCGATGGCCCCGTCTTATCTACCAGATTGAGTCCTACATTCAATACATGTATAAAAACAATCAATTTCAAGTCAATCATCATTTTCAATCTTAAATGCATAAATAATTAAATTCATGATTTCCAATATGTTCCAAATATTTTTTAGGCCTTAGTTTTACATTTTATTAGGTTTCAGGAATTCCTTCCCCTTAATCAATATTTTTTAACACTTAATTGGTTAAACCTAATGTCCTCAAGATACCAATCAACATTATTCTCTTCACTCATTATCCATAATGGGTTTTCAATGTTCTATAATGCATTGTTATGATTGTTCATGTCATTCACACTAAGAAACACCTTTCTTCATATGTAATAGCTTTAGCCCTCATTACTTCTTCTTGGTTCATTCAACTTTTACCACCAATAATTCATGTCATTCATTCAAAAATTCATTTCCATAATTATCAACTATCCTCATGGAAATAAATCACATTTTCCTGAAATTTTACCATAAAAACAATTTAATGGGTGAGTAAGAAAGGAGAGAGAATACGAGATACAATACCTTTATAAGACTGTAATAAGAAAGAAAAGAGAAAAAGGATCATAGAGTCAAAGATAGTTGGGAGTGGATGAGTGGAATGGTAAACTATTATAGAATAAGTAGCATATATCAAAATAGTAAAAGAGAGAAGTCAGCGTTATGACTAGAATGAAAAATGTGATGATACATCTTATGCTATGTGGGAGGACGTCAAAAATGAAATCTCTCTGATTGTTGTGGAAGAGTATACCCACCCTTACAGCTTCATTCTCGACCCTCGATTGGACCACATGAGACGCCCAGAAAATACGGGGAAATTTTTTTTTTGCGATTTAAAATCACTATTCAATGAAGAGAAAATAAGTGGTGAAGCTTTTAATACAACACCTGGATCTATGATAAACCACTCCCATATATGAAGATATGAGAGGGTAAATTAAAGGATGATTTTATAAAAATTTTCCAATTAAAATCAGTGGAAGAATTAATTAATTTAATTGTTGCATGATTGAATTTTAAAAGAAGAGATTTCATGAGGTTCCATGACCCATACTATGTTCAAGAACCCCTTTAAGATGATGTATGAGAAATGAAAATTTATTTAAAATAAGACAAGGGGGACATTAGGTGGCTACTCGCTCAAGCGAGAGCCACACTCGCTTGAGCGAGCACACACCGTGACGCTTGGGCGAGCACAAGGAAGGCTGAGCGAGAAAAGTTTTAAGCATCAGGGGCTCCTCTCGCTTGAGCGAGCCCCATCTCGCTTGAGCGAGATACGAAGATCACCCCCAGGCGAGCGAGCGAGACGCTTGAGCGAGAGAGGAGATTTGCCACTAGAGACAATCTCGCTTGAGCGGATTCCATCTCGCTTGAGCGAGATTGCTCCAGCAACCACAGAAGCTCACTGTCCCATTTTCGCTTGGGCGAGGCAAGTCCCGCCTGAGCGAAAATCGACCAATGTCTATTCTCTTCTCCCTCGCTTGAGCGATCACCGAGCCAGGGCCATACCCTTGCTTCACGAACAACTCGCTCGAGCGAGATTCCCACTCGCTTGAGCGAGTTCTGCAGAACTTATGCATAAACGTGGAATTCTCACAACTTAGCATATGAATTATCATTTCCTACCACTTTAACCTTTCCTAATACATTATTTTACTTCATTATGCATCTACAAGTTCTACCAACTTCATAAGGTACTATAATTTAAGAATTACTTCATTCATTCATTGAATTAAACATCAACAACATCATCATCCAACTATCTATACCTTTCAAATTCAATTATCATTCATTCAAGGCATATCATTTGAAACATTCATCTCATAATTCTCCATAAAGTGCTGCAAGTCACAATGCACACCATTCACTCATAAAAATTAACATCATCAAGCATCATAATTTTATCCTTTACATCATTTGGGTCATAAATGAAAATTGACCATACACATCAAAGCTCAATTTTCCTCCATGACCCTCAAAATCATTATCACTAATCTAGATATCAAAATAAGCATTCATATACATCACATGCTATACAAAAATCTAGATTTCACCGGCCAAGGCACTTCCTATACCACTATTTACCTCCATCAACCAAAATGCACTTCAAAATGTTTACCCTTCCCATGAGTGCCCTGCATCACAAGTCTAAAAATGGACAACATGGGAGAATGAGTCACACATTCCAAAGGAATGAATATGAATACCATGTGATTATGTACATATGCATCAAAACATGTATACTTTGCACTTACATATCTTCCACCATACTCTCCATCATTTCAACATCATCATACATACATCACAGGTAACACTAAAATTTTGACAAAGCATACAACATATACATAATCAAATTTCCCTACAATTCAGATATCACACACAAACTATCATTTGGTATTCATATCTTTTATGTTGTCTTAGTATATCGTTACATCCTCATCACATCCATCATCATATTTCATCACCTCTGGCATACTTCCTCACTATATGCAAATGCTCTTAAGCTAATGCATATGCACAAAGGAATATTTTAATAATTGTAGATCTGACTGTGGGATTACAAACACCGTATGTGGGATTCAAGTATGGTCATCTAACTATACCCCTGCTGCAGTAGTAAAATGTGTACACTTATCCTTAAAATTGCATGCATACATCAATTATTTTACTGGTACCAAACCGCATCGCCCATCCTGCAACACCTGGTCATTTTCACCATGACCGTGGTACACAACATATCAACATATGGTGTTGCAGGCCGGCCAGATATCAAATCATGGCGGCTATGATCCCAAGGACCACCTGGGTCACCTGCTCATCAAGAGCCACCCCCCACAAGGGTCTGCCACATGTAGCTCCCCGAAGCAATACATGGGCGGCTTTGTGACTTCACACTGAGTCATAGGGAAACTAAAACCTGCTCGTGCACCGAGCCACCCTCCCACTGGGTCGGCTGAGGGAACTTCCCTAATGTTCTAACAACTGCAGCTATGCAGTATGCTATGGATGCAAATGCAGATCATATGCATTTCTCACTCTATACATCCTATACATGCCACTCATCAGACATCGTCATCATTACCAACATCACCACAAGGCTTCTAGTGGATTCATTATTGTTGGTTATTCTCATTAGTTTAAGTCTTTGTGTAGCATTCTCAATAGTTCTCATTCATATTTCTCAACTTTATCATCAATACAAAGACTTCAATCATTCTCTATTGGGCATCATCAACATTCATATTACATTTATGGTAGGTACAAGCATAACATCATATCATTGATCATTCTACACCATCATATAGCACACCATGAATATCCTAAATGCACCAAAGCATGTTACCAAACACATTACCCACACCATATACCACATCACAATTTCTCATATCATGTCAAGCAAGGCTAACATGCATACCAATACATATGGCAATCAAATAACATTCAAATCCATGCATTTAGAACATAAGACTCCTCTCCTACCTCAAGAGAAAAATTTCGATTGATAAGACACACCTGCCTCATCGTTTGGAATGGATCCTACATTAACATGCATATAGAATCCCAATCAATCAACTACTCAAGACATTATTTCAATTCTATTTAATCATATTCATATCTATAATTTCACAACATGTGCTAGGCATATTATAGACATCATTTTTATTATTTGTTAGGCTTCAGGAATTCCTTCCCATTAAGCCACATTTATTATGTTCAATGGACTACCAACAATAATAGTCCAACACCTACAAAATACCACACTATCCAACACTTATATATCCAATGGCTTGTATTTGCTCTTAATTACACTATCCAACCTACATTCATAACTTTCCCCAATTCTTAAAAGTTAGGGTTTCTCCAAAACCCAACAACTCTCATCAATGCCTTATCCTTCTTCATCTCTTACCATCATAAATACATCCACTACACTTATCCCTCATTAAAACCTCACATTTATTGTAACCCACTCTAGGGCATAAGCATTAAATGCTCCTAATAAATACCCATGTACATGCATTACTCCCCCAACTCACATTAACACTTGTATATAGGAAAAACCCAAACAAAATGATGAGTATACATACCTCACACCCAAAAATGAAAGGGGTTTAAGAAAGAGGGAGAGGTAGCATGAAAATGAAGGGGAAGAAGGAGAAAACTTCAACTTTAATGGCCTCCTTCCAAGCTCCTTGAAAAGGAAATGAAAGGGGAAAAAGATTGCCACTTGACTAGGGTTTTTGGAGGAAGAAGATGAGAAGGAGAAGGAAAAGTAGAGAAAAGAAGAAGATGGATGTTTGCCACCGGAAAAATAGAAGCCAACGTGAAAGAAGAGAAGGAAATTGGGCTTTTGGGCTTATTTTTAATCCTTCTCATTAAAATTTCATCGCTTTATGACAAACAGGTTCTTTATTTGGGCTCAATACTTTATCTAAAAATTATTCTGAATATATTTTTGGACTCCCAATATTATACTCAACAGCCCTGACCAATATCACCTCAATCAGAGATACTTGGTCTGACACCCCTATCTCAACCGGGCTCATTTTCAGCTTAACCGGTCTCCATAAATCACCAACAGTCCCAAAAAATTTTAATTTAATTATTTCCAATATTTTGGGACACTAAGTAATTCACATTCGATTATTCAATATTAATTTCCTTGATTAATCCTCTATTTTAAAATTTGGGATGTTACACCACACCCTCGCCACTGTAGGAATCAAGAGAGACCCAGCGTAGAGGACAAGGCTTAACAGAAAGAGTTACTCACAATAGACGAAGTTGGCTATGGACCATAGTAAGTCATCAGGAAAGCATGGTGAAGCAAACAACAACAAAAACAGGGTCTTACGGGAGCCTAAGTGCCCCTAAGATTTAGAGTATGTACAGTGTGTTGAGTATGACCATGTATTGTATATGACTATGTTATATATGATGTATTTGTTCCACCAAAATTTTATTGTACAAAAAAAAACTTTCACATTTTTCTAAAACTTGTAACCTCTCAGTTAAATAGGATGATCTAGTGGAAGGGATTGTCCTAGTTAACCAAGGGTGTTACATTGAGCAAAGTGAATAAGAGAAGAAAAAGGCAAAGTGGCATGAGAGGAAAAAGAAAAGGAGATGCAAAAGTAGTTTTTCTCTCACCTCATCATGGCCATCCATTTGATCCAATGATCCATGTTCATTTTGCTTTTACCTAATGGTTAACTCCATGCCTTTATCCAATGTGTAATAGAGAGAAAAGTGGAACCATTTTCCCACAGCACACTTAAGTGAAAAGTGGGCAGTTTTGAATTTTTTTAATTCCATTTTTGCTCTATTTTAATCGTCTGTAAACATGTTTAGTGTCCATATAACTCCATCCTCAACTTTAAAAATTAATTGAACATAAGCCCATACTCGTCACAATTATCTTACTATTTTAAGCCCATAAAATTCCCAAAATAATTTAATGTGTCCCATATCATTAGTTGAATTACTTAGGTTTAGTAAATTTTATTTTACCGATAATTCACAATTCATATTTAATTAATTATCCTACATATTTTGGGTGTCAAATAATTTATCATTATCATATTTATAATTTAGTTTCTAAAATTTGGGATGTTACAGTAAGGAATATTGCCATGTAAAAGAAGTGCATGAGTTGTTTCAACAAGATGTTGATTTTTCTATTTCATTCTGTTGAGAAGTATGAGCACAAGATGTTTGGTGTAAAATGTCATAAGATGCCATAAAAGATTAGATGAATTAAATAAATATTCACAAGCATTATTACTATACAGGGTGCAAAAAAGGACAAAAATTGAATTTTTATTTCATTGTAGAAATTTTGAAAAAATAGAAAACAACTCAAAATGGTTTGGTTCTTCATTAAAAATAACCAGGTGCAATAAGAAAAATCATAATTAAAAATGAAAAAAATATTAAGCATCTAAATTTGACACGGTATAACTCAAACCTTAAATATCAAAATGTACTACTGAACTAGGAAGTTTCCCTATCAACTCCCAAAAAGGTGCAGCCATTTTTGACACAAGGAAAAATGCAAGTGGTGCTCTTCCGTTCTAATTCATCTCCAACTCATTTCTTTGCAAGTGGTGTTTAATTTAATCAATTTATTTACATTCTAAATTTTATAAATAGCCATGAGAATTAATTCAGCTTCAAATCAATAGCTCATTTGAGTGTTTTCTCTATTTGAGAGTTTTCTTTAGTTTTCTGAGTCATCTTGGTAATCAGAGCAAGGTTCCTAGAAAGAGTGAAAACAATGAGTAGGTAATTGTTCCCTCATCGAAAAATTTTGGTCATAGCAAACCTTGGGATTTCACGTTTTGGGTAAAGCGAAGCTCATTTGAGGCTAGAACGGCCTCGCCAAAAAAGTTGCTAGAAAATCAGATTTCACCAAAAAAATTCAGAGGTTGAGACGACACATTTAACACCTGCTCCATAACCGTTGTTAAAAGTTTGGATTTTCTACAGCAGTTTTACACAACCACTGTTAAAACTATTTGACTCAGATTTGCCTTTATCTTTTGAAAATTACCATTTTACCACTACCTGCCTAAAATTGCCATTTTTACCCAACTCGGAAAATTACCTTTTTATCATTACGTTTAAAAATGCCTCCTAGAAGATATGACGCCCAGATTCAAATGTTTTTTGGC
The DNA here is from genome assembly GCA_037962975.1 of Clitoria ternatea. Classification (NCBI taxonomy): domain Eukaryota; kingdom Viridiplantae; phylum Streptophyta; class Magnoliopsida; order Fabales; family Fabaceae; genus Clitoria; species Clitoria ternatea. The sequence goes on along the minus strand of CM075672.1, from coordinate 38,207,491 downwards.
CAAGACATTCCATTACCACTAATTTTCCTTCCGCATCAAGATATATGTTTCCAAAATGAATAACATTCTTACCCCATACATATCCTGCATCACAATGCTAAAAAGACAACATGGAGAGTGAGTTATACATTCTAAGTGACAAATATGAATACTTTGTGATCATGTGTATATGCATATAAATAACATGTAGGCTTTGCATCAAGGCATCAATTATCATCACAACTCCATCATCCTATCATCATATACATATATCTTAACCATTAAATAAAACTTATAGCAAAGAACATACACATACACACATCATTGCCCTTTATCATTTTGGGCTAACACAAGTATCTTCATCAATACACAAAGTCTTTTCATCGTAAATATTTTACTTGTTGTCTTTAGGTTTTCTTTCACCCATTTCAATCATCACCCAACATTTTCATCATTCCAAATTCATCCTCATTTTGGCATATTTCAAGGCTATATGCAAATGTTCTTAAGATAATGCATATGCACAAGAATCATATTCATCAAACACTTGCGGATCCAACTGTGGGAATAACAATCATCAATCGTGGGTATCAAGCATAGATATATAATCATGCCCCTACTGTAGTAGTAAAATGTGTGCACATATATTCACAAATATTAGTTTTACTGGTACCAAACTGCATCGTCCATCTTGCAACACCTGTCATTTTCACCATGACAGCGATAACAACATCAACAACAAATGGTGTTACAGGCCAACCATGATCCTCACCATGGCAGCTGTGATCCAGTAGAACCACCGGGGACACCTGTTCCTCAAAAAGCCACCCCCGCAAGAGTCAACCACATGCAATCCCCTGTGATTAAGCATAGGCAACTTCGTGACTCTACCACTAAGTCACCAGGGAAAACAACAATGCTCATGCATAGAGCCGCCCTCCCACTGGGCCAACTAGAGGAACCCCTAACATCTCATACCGGCAGCTATGCAATATGCCATGGATGCAATGTAGATGCCAAACATATGCAATCTCACACTATGCATCATATCATGCCATTCATCAATCATCCATCATTAATTCTCATCATTAGCACCACTCATTTCTTAGTGGATTTTAAACTCATTAATTCTTGCCATTGTTTCAAATTTTAGTGTGTCACTCACAACATTTTTCATCAACACAAATTCATCTCATAAATACAAGCTTACATTTGCATCAATCACAATGAGGTCAACAATCATCAACAACAACATTTGTCAATCTTTCTTCAACATTCAAGGATATGCCCATCGACAATATTCATTCCCATTTCATCATCAATAATCATTATTCAACATTTTTTGTGAACATCTACATATTTGCAACAACACAAGGCATAACATTTTCCCTAAATTCTCTTAACAATCATCAATCACCACAAAGCATACCATAAATATTCTAAATGCATATCACATATTTGCCAAGCATAATAACATCACCATATCCAACATCACAATCATCAGTACAACAAAGACAAGGCAAGCATGTGTAATGTCACAAAGAACAATTAACAAATACTCAACTCATACATTTAAAATATAAACTTCTCTCCTTCCTCAACATTAACATATATATAAATTTCAATCAATTGGCCTATCAAGGAATAATTTCAAATTCTAATTATTCACCATCATATTTAAAATTCTTAACATGTTTTAAACATGTTATAAACACCAATTTCTCTCATTTGTTAGGTTTCAGGAATTTCTTCCCATTAATCAAGATTTTCTATTTTCAAAGTGGGCTAAACATACCCAAACCATACCAATTCCAACATCATTCACTTCACTCCATCACAACATTGCCTCTCAATTCCAATATACATCATTCCAATCTCTTTTATGGTAATACAATACTTCAACTTCAATCTCAATCCCAATTACCAGCACTTAAACATTGCTCCATAACTCATCGACACCCATAATCAATACCAATCACATCATAACTTATTTCTTTATACAAAATGACTTCTATAGCAATAGTTTTCAATTTTCTCAAGTTTTGCCAAGAACCCTAAATTTTCTAATTTTAGGGTTTTCTACTAAACACCCAAACAACATTTCCAATCATTTTCATGCACCATTCCAAGCATAACAACACCATCATTTTCGTGTACCACATACCAAGCATCAAAAATCAAATTTCTCAAGTCATCTAAGGGTTTATAGTTCTATATACATATATCCATTCATCAACATCAACACCACCATTTCCAAGCCCTAACAACACTAATACCATAAATGCAATAACAAAGAGGCCATGAACTCTTACCTCACACCAAGGTTCAAGAAAATGAAAATATGGAGATGAAGAGATGAAACAACCAAAGATTAGCTCCAATATGCCTTCAATGCCTTATGAATCCATGAAAACTAATATATTTTGAGTGGAAATGGCAAGGGGAGGGTGGACAATTTCCTTTAGAAAAGAGAGGAGGAAGATGAAGAAAAACCAAAGCAAAATGGGGAGGGAGAGAAGCCAACAAAAATTTTGGAGAAGGGTAGAGAGAGAAAAGTATAAAATTGGTTATTGTTCGTTGGGTAATGCACACACTTTTGCTTTTTCCTTTTCGTTTCTGAAATCCCTTTGTCCAATGGACAAAAGAGATTAAAGAGAGTGAGAAAATAGTGCACGGTCAAATGAGGAGAAGAAAAGGGAGTTTACATTTTCTTTTATTTTCATTCCGCTTGTATTTTTCACTGTTTATTAACCTACGTCGTGTCCGTGTAAATATCTCCTCAAGACCAAAAATTATTTTAATCATACCACCATAACCACAATAAATTCCTCATTATTCTAGACCCACCAAATGCCCAAAATTATTCAGCCCACACCATCCGTTAAATTGTCTGGTTTTAGTAAATTTTAATTTACTGATAATTCACAATTAATGTCTAATTAATTTTCTCATATATATTAGACTACAAATAATTTATTAATATAATACAATAAATTTAATTCTCTAAAATTTAGGATGTTGCAGAAGACAACCCGAAAGAACTCTCCAAGACATCGAACTAGATGACTTGTGACAACAGATTCAAAGGTTGTAAGAGACAGTTGAAGTCCAACAAGCCCAACTTGATCAACGGAGAAATACCAACTCTATCAAAAGTGATTTTGATGATAGTAATTCTTCCTCATCGAGTGCGATGGTCACCACAACAAGGTCATGACTTTAGAATGGATATACCAGAATTTAGAGGATCATTAGAACCCGATGAATTCTTAGACTGGATTCGCATTGTTGAAAGAATATTCGATCTAAAAGATATTCTAGAAAAGAAAAAGGGTAACACAGTCACCATCAAATTAAAGCAACGTGCATCCATTTGATGGGAGACCTTACAAAAGAATCATGTAAAAGATAAGAAGAGTAAGATTAACACTTAGGAGAAAATACGAAAGCAACTCAGAAGAAGTTTCTTACCTGTTAATTATCGCCAAGATAACTACCTGGGCCTTATTAATCTTCAACAGAAGACAATGGCAGTGGAAGAGTATACCAGGGAATTTGAGCAGCTAAAGATGAAATGTGAGTTGATTGAAAAAGAATATACCATAGCTCATTACCTTAGAGGAATGAATATTAAGACTTCTCATCTAGTCTAACTACAACAATATTTCACCTTAGATGTTTTAATATGACTAGCCATTAGGATAGAAAAACAATTCCTCAAGAGACACCAGTTCCATTCCCTTTTCCAGATTCCCTTTCCAATCTTCTTCTTCCAGAAACCTTTCCTACCACCAAAAAAACCAAACAACCCAACCACTTACAACAAAGGCATGGAGCATTTAAAGCATATAAGATAGGTGCTAAAGGTCCTTTAAAAATAGAAACTTTATGCCAATCTAGAGAAATTCTCTTTCATGACTGATGAGGTAATATTTTTTGGATATATTGTTGGTGATGAAGGCATCCGTATAGACCCTAGTAAGATCGAGGCAATCAACAACTGGCCAATTCCTCAGTCAGTCCATGATATCAGAAGTTTCCATGGGCTAGCTTCTTTTTATCACAGCTTTATCAAGAATTTTAGCACCATTGTAGGTCTGTTCACTAATTACATCGAATGAGATAAATTTTAATGGTCAGAACAAGCTCAAAAAAGTTTTGATAATTAAAGGAGCACTTGACTAAAGCCCTTGTACTAGCACTACCTAACTTTGACTAAATGTTTGAGGTAAGTTATGATGCTTCTATTAATGGTATTGGTGTAGTACTCAGTCATGAAGGAAGACCAATAACTTTCTTTAGTAAAAAGCTAAATGATGCCAAGTTGAGGTACATTACTTATGGAAAGGAATTCCATGCCATCATACGACCTTTGCAACATTGGAGTCATTATCTGCTTCCAAAAGAATTCATCCTCTATTGAGATCATGAAGCTCTCAAATACTTAAATTCCGAACAAAAAGTCAATCATAGGCTTGCTTCATGGATCAAGTTCCTACAGGATTATCCATTCCTAATCAAACATAAGTCTAGGAAACAGAATTCTGTTACGGATGCTCTCAGCCAACGTCATGTTTTACTATCAACCTTGCCAACAAAAGTTGTTGGCTTTGAGATCCTCAAAGAGTTGTATCAAGATGATCCTGACTTTAGCAGTATCTAGAAGTCAACTAAGGACCAACTATTTTAAAATTACCATCGACAACAAATCTTTATATTCAAGAATCATGTTTTATGCTTTCCTCGTTGTTCTTTAGGGAAGCCATTATCAGGGAAGCGTACGATGGAAGATTAGTTGGACACTTTGGCCAAGCCAAAATAGTTATATTGATCAAGGAAAACTTCTACTAGCCCAAGCTTGAAAGGGATGTCATTCGACATATCCAACGATGTCACACCTGTCACCTCACCAAATCTAAAAGACAAAATACTGGATTGTATCTACCATTGCAAGTATCCATAGCACCATGGAAAGATGTCAGCATAGTTTTATTCTTAGGCTACCATGAACACAATGATAAAAGGATTCTGTAATGGTAGTCATAGACAGGTTTTCAAAAATGGCACATTTTATACCTTCTCAAAAGACTAATGATGTTGTCAACCGAGCTGACTTATACTTCAAAGAGATTGTATGACTCGATGGAATTCCCAAAACTATCACGTCAAATAGAGATGTCAAATTTCTAAGTCACTTTTGGAGAACTCTATGGAAAAATATAGGAACAAAGTTACAATCTAGCAGTGCCAAACATTCTCAAACAGATGGCCAAACAAAAGTCTTCAACCAACTTTTAGACAACTTATTATGAAGTTTTGTTGGAAAAAATCTTCGTCAATGGGATCAAGTCGTAGCCCAGGTAGAGTTTCCTTAAAACAATTCCACGAATCATGCTATTGGGATATGTCCTTTTGAAGTAGTGTACAGTGTCCAACCTCTCAGTCCATTAGACATGGCTTCTTATTCTACAAAGAATCAATTCAATGTTGATGTTGATCAAAGAGCAAAAGAAACCAAGAAACTTTATAAGCAAGCTCGAGTTAGAATCGAGAAGCAAAATTCAAGATACAAAGCTCAGTAGGACAAACATCAAAAACAACATAGTGTAGAACCCTAAAAACCTTTTCATACCTTTGATCTAAAATAGCTCTAATAGCATAATCACTTACATCGCACATAAGTTCAAAGGGTAAGTTCTAGTTAGGAGCAACAATCACAGGGGCATAAACCAATTTTTCTTTTAAGGAATTAAAAGCTTTAAGACATGCTTCATCAAATTTGAACTCAATATCTTTGTTTAGAAGGTTTGTCAAAGGTTTAGCAATTTTTGAAAAGTCTTGAATAAACCTTCTATAGAATCCAGCATGTCCAAAACTTCTAATACCTTTCATATTTACAGGGGGTGAGAGTTTAGAGATTCCCTCAACTTTTGCTTGGTCAACCTCAATACCCTTTGCAGAAATTTTGTGACCAAGTACAATACCTTCTTTTACCATGAAGTGACACTTCTCCCATTTTAGCACTAAATTTGTTTCAATACACTGTTTTAGTACGATGTCCAGGTTGGATAGACATGAGTCAAATGAATTCCCAAAAACTGAGAAGTCATCCATGAAAATCTCAATGTTCTTTTCAATTAGATCTGAAAAATAGCAAACATGCATCTTTGAAAAGTAGTAGGTGCATTACACACTTCGAATGTCATCTTTCTATAAGCAAAAATACCAAAAGAACATGTAAAAGCAGTCTTTCCTTGGTCAAGAGGGTCAACAGCAATCTGATTATATCTAGAATATCCATCAAGAAAACAATAATAAGCCTGTTCAGATAGTTTTTCAAGTATTTGATCCATAAAAAGGAGAGGAAAATGGTCTTATCTTATTGCTTGATTAAGTTTTCTGTAATCAATACATATTTTTCAACTTGTGACAGTTCTTGTTGGGATTAATTCATTTTTATCATTCACAATTACTGTCATTCCTCCTTTTTTGGAACAACTTGAATAAGACTTACCCATGCACTATCAGAAATAGGATAGACGATACCTACTTTTAGCAATTTTAAAACCTTCTTCTTTCTTACCTCTTGCATGGTTGGATTGAGGCGCCTTTGAGGTTGAGCTATAGGCTTAAAATCATCTTCCAATAAAATCTTATGCATGCAATATGATGGACTTATACCTTTCAGATCTTCAAATGTCCATCCAATTGCTTCTTGATTTCTCTTCAGCACTTCTACCAATTTTTATTCTTTTATTTCAGTTAACAAATTATTAATGATAACTGGTTTAAGATTACCTTCCTTTAAAAAGATGTATTTTAGGTTGGAAGGTAGCACTTTCAATTATGGCCCCTGGATTTCTTCAAAAGGTGCTTCTTGGATTTCTTCAATTTTTCTCGATTCAAGAGAAGTTTCTTTCCCTCGTTCAAGTTCTTCTAAACACCTGTCTATATGCTTCTCCTCTTCCTCATTCAAACATTCAACAGAGTTAATCAATAACTTATTTAAAGGGTCAAAAATAGACATACCTTTGGTTATGGAGAGGAAAAATTCATTAAGGACATCCACTTTAAAACAATCTTGTTTTGAGTTGGGATGTTTCATAGCTTTGAAGAAGTCAAAATTTACCTCTTCATTATGTACTCTGACTGCAAGCTTACCATTGTCTACATCAATCAATACTCTAGCAGTCTTCATGAGTGGTCTTCCAAGAATCAGGGGGACTTTAGTATCCTCCTCCATGTCTAAAACCACAAAATCAATGGGGAAGTAGAACTTGTCAACTTTCACGAATACATCTTCCACAATTCTATAGGGTCTCTTGATTGATCTATCAGCCAATTGCAGAGTCATTTTTGTTCTTTGAGGATCTAGATCACCAATGCGCTTCATCATACTTAGGGGAATTAAATTGATGCTTGCCCCTAAATCTAATAAAGTCTTCCCAATATTTACACCTCTAATTGAGATAGGAATGGTGAAACTTCCGGGGTCTTTTGACTTTTTCGACATGTTGTATTGTAAAATAGCACTACAACCTGCTTCAAGTTCAACTATCTCTTCATTGTACCTCATTTTCTTTATGAGTAGTTCTTTCATAATCTTGGCATATGTTTGCATTTGTTCCAATGCCTCAAAATGGAATGTTTATGTGTAACTGCTTAAAAATTTTAAGGAATATTTTATATTCTCTTTCCTTATCCTTTTTTGATGGTGCATGAGGATAAGGTAGATCCTTGACAGGAGGAGTCTGGCCCAAATATTGATTTTTTTATTTTTGATTTTTTTGATTTTTTTGTTTTTCTTTTTCATCATCTTTTTCTTTTATTTTATTATTCTCTATTTCTTCACTTTTTTCTTTTTCACTTTCTTTCTCTTTCTTTTCTTCTTCTTCTTTGTCATTTTTTTCTTTTTCCTCTTCTTTTTCATTTTTTTCACTTTCATTACAATCATTTCCTACAACTTTACCACTTCTTGTTAAAATAGCCTTACATTGTTCTCTCGGGTTCTGAGTGTTTGCAGAAAAACCAGAACTTTTCATGCCGGCTACTTCCTTTGCTAGTTGTCCCAATTGCACATCTGACGCTTTACGTGCGGCTTCATTAGTTTGCATGTATTACAGCAATTGTTGGATAGATTCCTCTATCCTTGTCAGCCTTGATGCCTGATCAGATTGTGGTTATTGTTTGAATTGATTGTTAGGAGGTCTGTTGGAAGGTCCGGCATCTTGTTTCCAACCAAAGTTCTGATTTTGCCATCCCTGTGGGTAATTGTTAGGAAAAAGATTACCAAAATTAAAAGGTAAATTACCTACAGGTATCCTTTGGTGGAGCAGAAAATTGGCTTGCTTTTGTTTATTTCCATCGGATGCACAGTAACCACATGGTTGTTCACCCATGCAATACACACATTGTTTCAATTAAGCAGGGGTGGTGATGACACTTGAGCAATTTGTAATTTCTCTATTTGTTTGCTCATTGCTTCTATTTGTTGTGTCAGCAATTTTTACTGAGCTAAAACTACATTATTTACCCCTAATTCAAGCATACCTGGCTTCCTTGTTACGTTACCTCTTTCATGCTTCGCTTGTTGGTCACTTGTGGACATGGATTCCATTATGGCAATTGCCTCTTCAAAGTTTTGTTCATTAATGAACCACATGCACATGTATCTAACATTATCTTAAACTGAGGCAATAAACCATGATAAATGATTCTTACCTTTCCAGCATCATCCAAGTTACGGTTTGGACATTTTCTAAGAAGCGCTTTGAATCGTTCCCATGCTTCACCAAATGATTCATCATGATTTTGTGAAAAAGAATGAATGGCTGTCATGGCTTCAAAAAATTTAGAGGGAGAATAAAATCTTTCTAAAAAATTTCTCTCAACATCGGACCAGTTTGTAAAACTACTGGGTGGACAAGATTTAAACCATTCTTTTGCTTTCCCAATCAAAGAAAAAGGAAATAATCTCATGTAAACAGATTCTTCTTGATTGGGTTCAAAACCAATTGTGCTACATAATTCATAAAAAATAGTTAAGTGTTCATACGGTTCTTCATGATTTAGGCCTGTAAATTGATTGTTTTGAATTATATTTAGTATGGCAGGTTCAATTTCCACTACAGTGATCGGTCATTGGAACATCCCTGATATATGGGGTGGTCCATTGATAGTAGCAAACTGTCCTAATTTTCTTCTTTGTTCAGCCATATTAGAATTTTCAAAATTTTGAAAAGAAGATGAAGTTGAAGAAGAAGTAGTTTGTTTTTTTAGATTGTAAAGCTTTGAGTCTTTTTACAAACTTTTCGATCTCAGGATCAAAGAACAGTCTCCCTGCAGAAGATTAAGTTTGCATAAACAAACTATATAGAAAAAGTTAAAGTAACAATAATAATTGAAGAAAAGTAAATAAATGAATGTATAAGTAAAAAGTAAAATTACCTAGGGTAAAAAGTAAGAAAAAATTTTACCACAGTAATTAAAAATTTACTGTTTTACTGAATCAATTCAATCCCCGATGACAGCGCCAGAAAACTTGTTAGTCACATAAAACGTGTTGGGCTTCTTTATTGGTAAGCGCACTAATTTATCATTGTAGTTTTTAAAATACCACAAGGATTGAATGTTTTCAGTGTGAAACAGTAATTCTTATTTACTATGGTAAATGTATCAAAACTTATTAACAAAAGAATGATGTATACACAATTTGTATAATATTCACAAATTTGGAGATTGATTTATACATTGGGTGAAAGATTGTAAATTCTAAATTTACTAGAAATAACTTTGAGTAGTACTTCAAAACAAATCCAATACTTGAGATTGAAAACACAGATTAACAAACTATGTTGGAATTAGGATTTCCACACTAAAACATAATGAAATAATTATAAACATGCATATTTAATCATCAAGTTCATGTTATTGCAGCTTAAAATCATTATACTCGATCCCTCATGATATAAATGCTAAATAGTTACCGTAAAGTTCGATCCCTCATATGCCTTCTCAATAAAAACTTGCTTTAAGTCTTGGCCTTAAGACAATAATAATTACCAACTTTATCCCTAGTAATTGGAATATTAAGGGTACTTCAACTTTTACTTTCATTAAAGTGATTTAACACGCATGTGTCGCGACCGGGATCGCGGCGGCACGGCCGACCCTTGAAAATAATAAAACGGGTTTCAAAATCCTTTTGAAAAAACAGGGAGTCGCTACCAATATTTTTAAGGACAAAATACCGGAAAAACCTTTGTTAAAGCACTGGTTATAAAAGTGAAATTCCATGTTCGGGAGTCGAATTACAGGTGAGGAAGCTATTAGCACCTCACAACTTTCCATTATAAAACGGTAACCTCAAATTGATAGCGCGCATTATTAGTAGCCTAGAAATTATATTGACTTCTTTAAAAAATGAACAAATAAAACAGACTAAAAAAACTTGAAATAAGATCAACATGACGTCTCATCCAAATTAATCTTAAATCAAACAATTTAATTAAACAGTTATAGTAAAATAACAAATAGTGACTGTAAGGGACTAAACACTGGCATTAAAAACAAACAGTGGCAGTAAGGATTAATAGGACGTCCCGTCCAAATTAACCCTTTTCTATAATAAAATATATTGAAAATATTAGGAAATATGATGAGATTAACAAGACGTCCCGTCTAAATTAATCTTATTTAAGATATTTTTATTTAAAGAATAACGACGTATATAAAAAAATTGAAAAGACTAACAAGACGTCTCATCTAAATTAACCTTCTCATAGTAAAATAATTCTAAAATTAAACAATAATAATATAAATTTAACCGAGGGGAAACAAATATAAAAAGAAAGTGAAAGTGGGCCTGACAGGAATTAATTCCTGCTCCTACATATTCTCAAGCTTTCGAGAAATCAGGATCATGTAGTTCTTAAAGAAAACTAATTCAAGAAAACATATGTAAAAGAAAGTAAAGAGAATTACTTGCTAAGTATAATAACAAAGAGGGAAAATGGAAACAGAGGAGGAAATCTTCTCTTTAGCATGAATGAATTTGCTTGGTGTGTGGTGTATGCTTGAGATCTTAAGAAAGAAATGGAAAAATGAAGAAACAGGGAGCAACGGGAGAAGAAAATGAGAAGGAGTTTGCTTGTTGCTTAACTGACCATGTGTGTTTTTCCAACCTCTCGATGCTTGCTTATTCTCTTTATTTATAGCTAAGGCAAGACATTGCTTTTCCATTTAATAATCTTAGTGGAGTCATGGTCCTTGTATAATTGGCGTAGTGGAGCATTATCATGTCTGCTTAGTGGTGAATGATTAACATAGTGTGATGCAAGGCTGTCCCATTCAATCTGAAATTCAAGTTTGAACTAAATGAATAGATTCATTTCCCAAATGAATAGATTCATTTAGTGTATTTGCGCATCAGAATTGAAATGAATTGATTCATGGAAGAAATGAATAGATTCATGATGATTTAATCATTGATTTTCCATGTGCCCAGCCGTATGAATCGATTCATGCTTCACAAAAATCATATCCTGGGCCATAATTCACGTGTGAATCGATTTAAGTGAGCTATGAATCGATTCAAGCTATTTGAAATTGAAATCCTGGGGCTGTTTCACGCATGAATCAATTCATGCATATACTCAATCGATTCATGATGTTGTTTAGTGCTTTTTCATTCTTCTTTTTATGCATCACAAACTTGCTCACACATTTGAGAGCTGATGTAGGCCAAATTTGAAAAAGTGTCCGACATGAGAATCGTAGGCCTTTCTCTTAGCTTTAATTTGATATATGGCACAAAAAGTTTCATCAAGAAATGAGGGAGATATGGCGCATTTACTAAAACTGCTCCAGGGTGTAACGGGAATACATTTGCAAGCAAAATAAATTCACTAGGCAAAATGGGTAGAGAATTAGCTTTCATGCCTTTCATGAAGTTTGTAGATCTCCTTGATATGGATCCATAGCAAAAAGAATGGAGTCATTTGAGTAATATATGTGGGAGATATGAATTTTTTACTAAAGATGTGTAGAGTAGTCACGAAACTGGAATAGGTCTAGGAAGATTATTAACACTGTACTAATTGGTAAGGATATAGCTTTTGAGGTCTTCATAAAACTTGTAGACAATCTTGTTACAAAAATTGTGAGACCAGGTTTACGCAAATTGAAGGTTGTATGAACGAGTTATGAATTTTTAAGTGAATCATGCGCAAAATCGAATGCCCAAATGGTGGAAATGTACTAATTGGCCGGACAAAAAGAGGTATTCACATATGCCCCTCTTTACTTCTTTTTCACAAGAAAAACATGGAGTCTCTTCTTGTTTTTAGAAGTGGAAATGAAGTAAAGACGTGAACACTATTGTCAAGATCATTCTAGTTTTAGTAACCAGGAGAGCAAATATTGTTTCATTGAAGAAAACCAACAGTAGTGCCAATTTCTGTGACTTGAAAAATGAAGTAAGGTGTTAACTTTGATGACTTGGGAAATACATCAAGAGTGCCAACAATCTGAAGCTTTAAAGAAGAGTAAATGACACAGGGAATTGCCCCAACGTGTTTGATTGGAGGACACAGCCTAGGAATGGTACCTAAAGCTTTGAAGAAAACAATTGACTGGGGGGATGCCCCTAGCTCAAATTAAGAAATGGAACAACCTAGGCATGGGTCTATGAGGCTTTGATTGAAAATAAATGACTTGGGGGTATGCCCCTGGTTCAAAAGGAAATTGCCTAGGCAGGGGGTTCCTAAGGCTTTGACAAAAAATAAATAACTTGGGGGTGTGCCCCTGGTTCAAAAGAGATAACAGACTAGGGTTGATGCCCCAGGTTTGACAGGAAATAAAAGACTCGGGAGTGATGCCCCTAGTTTAACAGAAAATAAAAGACTTGGGGGTGATGCCCCCTAGTTTAACAGGAAATGAAAGACTTGGGGGTGATGCCCCTGGTTTGACAGGAAATAAAACACTTGGGGGTGATGCCCCTAGTTTGACAGGAAATAAAAGACTCGGGGGTGATGCCCCTAGTTTGACAGGAAATAAAAGACTTGGGGGTGATGCCCCTAGTTTGACAAGAAATGAAAGAATTGGGGGTGATGCCCCTGGTTTGACAGGAAATGAAAGAATTAGGGGTGATGCCCCTAGTTTAACAGGAAATAAAAGACTCGGGGGTGATGCCCCTGGTTTGACAGGAAATGAAAGACTTAGGGATGATGCCCTTGGTTTGACAGGAAATAAAAGACTCAAGGGTGATGCCCCTGGTTTGAGTTTGACTAAAACAACCTAGGGAAGGGTACCTAAGGCTTTGACATGACATAAATGACTAGGGGATACCTCTGGTTAAAAAGGAAATATAAGACTTAGGGGTGATACCCCTAGTTCAAAAGGAAAATACAAGGTTTGGAGGTGCTACCCCTCGTATGGAAGGAAATGAAAAACTTAGGGTGATGCCCCTGGTTTAAGAAAAGAAAGGCTTTGGGGGTGATTCCCCTGGTTCAATAGGAAGTAAAAGACTTGGGGGTGATGCCCTTGGTCCCAAAGGAAGTAAAAGACTTGGGGGTGATGCCCCTGGTTCAAAAGGAAACAAAACTTTGGGGGTGATACCCTTGGTTCAAAAGGAAAATACAAGGTTTGGGGGTGCTGCCCCTCGTATGGAAGGAAATGAAAAACTTGGGGGTGATACCCCTGGTTCAAGAAATGAAAGGCTTTGGGGTGATGCCCCTGGTTCAAAAGGAAGTAAAGGATTCAGGGGTGATGCCCCTGTTTGAATTGTTTGTTGGTAGGGAAAGTGTCTGGTATGATAATTGGAAGGAAAAGGTGTCTGGTTTGGCGACTGGAAAGGGTGTCTGGTTCGACGACTGAAAAGGGTGGTGCCTAGTGTGGCGATGGGAAAGGATGCCTTGCAGAGCGCAAGTTTCAGTAGTCGTGATTCCATTAGGGAAAAGATTTGATTGGTACCAGTTTTACAGCAATTGTAGTTCCAATAAGGAAGAGAAGCTGATCGGAGTATCTTTCTGGATTATGGCTCCACTGGGGAAGAGGTCTTGATTGGTGCCAATTTTGTGGTAATTGTGGTTCCACTGGGGAGAGAATTTAATGATTCCACTTAGGGAGAGGGTTATGCTTGACGTTAATTTCTGGGTTGTATTTTTGCTGGGGAAGAGGTCTTGATTGGTGCCAGTTTTGTGGCAATCGTGGTTCCACTGGGGAGAGAATTTGATGATTCCACTTGGGGAGAGGGTTCTGCTTGAAGTTAATTTCTGGGTTGTACTTTCACTGAGGAAAGGGATGTGCTTGATTGCTGGATTCTATTTCCACTGGGGAGGAGGCGTTTGATTAGTCCCAGCTTATGGCAAAGTGGTTGTATTGAGGAAAGAAGAGTTTGGTGAAGCTCTCTTTTCTAAGTTGAAGCTCAACTAAAGAAGAGGGGTTCAATTGAAGTCTTTTTCCTAAGATCGTAGTTCCACTAGGGAAATGAACTCATCTTAAGCCTGATTAGGATTGTGGCTCTACTGGGGGAGAGATCTAGTCCAAATCATAGTTTTTACTGGGGATAAAACTAACCAAAGCTTATTCCTAGATTGTAGTCTCACTGGGGAAAAGACCTAGTCCAGATTGTAGGCTCGCTGTGGAGGAGGTCTTGATCTGTGCCAATCTTGTGACGGATTGTAATTGCACTGGGGAGAGAGTTTGGTGAACATCTGTTTCTGGACTGAGGATCTTACCAAACCTTCAGAAAAAGGGTGAGTAATACAGAGATAAACAAATTAACATTTTTGGGTAAATTTCCTTGGGAACATAGACCTAGAGATAACTCATGGATGAAAAAGAAGCAATTTCTGACTTCAGAAAGTGTGCCTAGTAGAGTCAGTTATGTTTGCCTAAAACAAGGCCGAATACTGAGAGCACTTTGCTCCCCACGACTCTAAACTTTACCATTTCCATTTTCAATCATTTTTATTTAGGAAAACTTGTTTTCTTATAAGGCTCAATCATGAGCACATACAGAAAAAAAAGGGTAAAGTTTTATTTATGGATATCAAACAGATACAACGGTAAGAAAAGTAATGTAAAACAAATGGAACAAATAGACTAAAGTGTAAAGAGGTGAAGATAAGTGAAACAGAAAAGGCTTATGGATCCTCCAGTGATTTTCTGAGAGCAATGAGAATCTTGATCCCTTATCACGACTTCATGTTCCCCCTTCGACTTTGTCTCTGAGAAGGTAATTCGACGATGATCCATATGCCCCAGTTTGGTTTCGCACTTTCTGCATGGGAAGTTTTAGCCACACTGTCAAGATTTTAGACTTTAATTTTTGCCTGGGCCGCCTTTTCAGGTTTTCGACTTACCGAGTTGCTCTAACTTTTGCCTAGGCCGCCCTTTCAGGTTTTCAGCCTAGCGAGCACTTCTTTTTTTGTGTTTTTTTTGTGTTTTTTTAGGCATAGTACTTTTTCACCATATCCACATTTACGGGCATTGGCAAGTCCTCTTCGTCCATGTTAGCAAGTATTAAGGCTCCCTAAGAAAAGGCTTTCTTTACGACATACGGCTCTTCATAATTAGGCGTCCATTTCCCTCGGTTATCCTTCTGGATCGGCAAAATCTTTTTGAGGACCAGGTCTCCTTCTTAGAACTGTCGGGGTCGTACCTTCTTTTCAAATGCTCGCTTCATGCGTCTTTGATACAAATGACCATGACAGAGGGCAGTTAACCTCTTTCGGTCAATTAAGTTTAGTTGGTCGTATCTAGCTTGGACCCATTCAGCTTCTTCCAATTTCGCCTCCATTATCACCCGAAGGGACGGGATCTCCACTTCAAAAGGTAATACCGCTTCCATTCCGTAGACTAGGGAGAAAGGGGTCGCCCCAGTCGAAGTTCGAACCGAGGTCCGATATCCATGCAAAGCGAAAGGGAGCACTTCGCTCTAATCTTTGTAAGTCACCACCATCTTTTGTACTATCTTCTTGATATTCTTATTAGCTGCTTCGACTGCTCTGTTCATTTTTGGCCCATACAGAGAGGAATTATGGTGAGAGATTGTGAAACCCTCACAGAGCTTCTTCATTATCTTATTATTTAGATTCGTGCCATTGTTGGTAATGATCTGACTTGGCAAACCATACCGGCATATCAGCTCTCTTTTAACGAACTTGACGATGACATTCTTGGTCACATTAATGTACAAAGCTGCTTCCATCCAGTTGGTGAAGTAATCAATGGCAACCGAAATAAAGCGGTGGTCGTTCGAGGCTTTTGGCTCAATAGGCCCAATGACGTCCATACCCCACATTGAAAAGGGCCATGGTGCTGACAAGACATTCAAAGATGATGGAGGTGCAAGAATATGATCGGTATATATCTAACATTTGTGACACCTACACATATGAGCAAAATAATCTGCTTCCATAGTTATCCAATAGTATCTGGCCCTTAAGATCTTTCTTGACATCGCGCGCCCATTTGTGTGAGTTCTAAAAGATCCTTCATGAATACCTCTCATAATTTGATTTGCTTCAACGAAGAAGGACAGAGTCATGGTTTCTTTTGTATAGTACATCCCCATTCTAGAAATAACCCATAGCAAGCCTTCTCAGAGTTCGCTTGTCATTATCTGTAACATCATCAGGACATTCCTGAAACTGAAGGTACCTCTTGATGTCATGATACCACGGCTTCCCGTCTGGCTCTTCTTCTATGACTGAGCAATATGCAGGTTCCTACCGTTTCTTTACCTCGATGAGAGGCACTTCATACTCACTACTTACTTCAAACATTGAAGCCAGAGTGGCTAAGGCATCAGCCATCTGGTTGTCATCCCAGAGAACATGATGGAAGGTGATCTCATCAAACTCTTTGATCATTTCCTTGATATGAGGGTGATAGGGAATTAGTTTTTTGTCTCTAGTTTCCCACTCACCCCTTAATTGATGGACAACCAAAGCAGAGTCTCCGTAGACTTCTAAGGACTTTACTTCTGCACCCAAAGTTGCTTGTACTCCTAAGGAGCATGCCTCATACTCAGCGACGTTATTAGTACAATCAAAACATAGTCGAGCACAAATAGGAATGAACTTTTTGTCTGGTGAAATTAGGATGACTCAAACCCCATGCCCCGGTGCATTAGAGGCTCCATCAAATCTCATGATCCATTTGTTTTCGTGACCACTTCCTTCTTTAAAAAGAGCTAAGATATCCTCATCCGGGAAGTCATGTTGCATTGGTTGGTAGCTATTGACGGGCTGGTGCGCCAGGTAATCTGCCAAAGCACTTCCTCTTATGGCTTTTTGGGTGACATATGTTATGTCATACTCGGTTAATAGCACTTGCCATCGAGCGGTCCTTCCGGTCAAGGTAGATTTTTCAAAGATGTATATGATGGGGTCCATCTTGGAAACCAACCATGTAGTGTAACAAAGCATGTACTACTTTAACCATCGGGTGGCCCATGCTAATGCACAGCAGGTTCGCTCAAGAGAGGAATATCTCCTTTCATATTCGGTGAACTTCTTGCTCAGGTAATAGATGGCGTGTTCCTTCTTCCCAGTCTCATCAAGTTGACCTAACACACATCCCATGGACTCATTTAACACAGACAAATACAAAATCAGTGGCCTTCCAGAAATTAGTGGCACCAGGATTAGTGGTTCTAGCAAGTACTGTTTTATCTTTTCAAATGCTATTTGACAATCCTCATTCCATTGCCCAGGTTGGTTTTTACAGAGCAGCTTGAAGATCGGTTCACAGGTTGCAGTCATTTGTGAAATGAATCGGGCGATATAATTCAATCTCCCTAGAAATCCCTGGACTTCCTTCTGTGTGAGGAGGAGGCATTTCAAGGATGGCTGTAACTTTGTCAGGATCAACCTCTATCCCTTTTTCGCTCACTATAAATCCGAGCAGCTTTTCAGACCTTGTGTCGAAAGTGCATTTGGCTGGGTTTAATCTGAGCTTGAATTTTCTCAGTCGTCCAAATAGTTTTCTCAAATCGACAATGTGCTCCTCCTCTGTTTTAGATTTAGCAATGATATCATCCACGTATACTTCTATTTCCTTGTGCATCATGTCGTGGTAAAAGGTTACCACTGCTATTTGATAGGTTGCCCCGGCATTTTTCAATTCAAAGGACATCACCTTGTAGTAGAAGGTGCCCCATAGAGTGATAAACGTGGTTTTTTCCATATCTTCCGGCGCCATCTTGATTTGATTATACCCTGAAAACCCGTCCATGAATAAAAAGATAGAATGTTGAGCTGTGTTATCAACCAAGACATCGATTTATGGTAGAGGAAAATCATCTTTAGGACTAGCCTGATTCAAGTCTCGATATTCCACACACATCCTCACTTTCCTGTCTTTCTTTGGGACGGGAACTATGTTTGCTACCCATTAAGGATATTTAGCTATGGCTAGGAAACCGGCGTCAAACTATTTCTTAACCTCGTCCTTAATCTTTAGGAGCATCTCTGGTTTTATTCGACGTAGCTTCTGTTTAATTGGTGGACATTCTGGCTTCAGAGGTAACCTATGCTCCACAATAGTATTGTCCAACCCTGGCATATCTTGATACAACCATGTAAAGATATCATGGAACTCTCTGACCAGTCTAACCAGTTCTTCTCTTTACTCCTTACTTAGAGAAGTACCAATCTTGACTTCTTTCACCTCTCTTTCATCCCCTAGGTTAATGGTTTCGACCCTTTCTTGATGGGGTTGAATCTCCCTATCTTCTTGCTCCAACAACCTTGTTAACTCGGGTGAAGGCTCAAAGTCTTCCTTACCTTCTTCATTGGCATAGTCATTCAGATGATCAGAGTCATGATATAAGATCAAGGTCTCGCTATTCTCAAGGGAACCATTTTTAGATCTACATTTTATTGTATTATAGCAAATGAAAAGAAAACAAGCAAGCAAAAGGATCAAGCAGAAGGATATAAAGCAAAATGGGATACTGGATTTCAGCATGTGTTCATTGATGAAAGAAATAAATAAACAAGTTTTCGCCTTTATTACAAAAAAGAGGGGTCCTAAAGCCTTAGGCATAGTAGAAGGACTAACAAGCCACAAGGGTATTGTTAAATTACTCTGATAAAACATTTAAAGTCATGGGGAATTCAATGATCTCACAATTACACAGCTCTTGGTTTGGCAGGCAAGCATGCACAAGTCCAACATCATCATCGAAACTATCTTTAATTGTGGCCACTTGGTCCGGAGGCATTATCCCTACACTCTGAAAACTCTGGTAAAGATCACATATGGGAATTCTAACAGTATGAGGTTCTTGGCCAGTGAGGTGGGCATCCCTCCTTTCTCTTCTCTCTTCCCCCACCCTTATTTTATCAGCGGCCGTGGGCCAGTATCCCAAACCATATCTATCTTTGTTTTCAGGGAGGCACACAGGTTCGATTCTCCCTTCTAGGTATTGTCCCAGCCCTTTTCCTGGCTCATACCCCTTACGTAGCATTGTCCTTGCCATTGCTAAGGATGTATTTGGGAAGCATATCCTTGTGGTACCTTTTCCCACATGTGTAGTGTTAGCTATTTCCAAAGCCTAAAAAAAGGTTTCAAGAGCCTCTTCGGCCGCTTCAATATACAGGGTGGTGACAGGCTTACTGACTAAAAAGTCCTCTTCCCCAGAAATAATCACCAACTTGTATTGATGACAAACTTTAGTTTTTCATGCAACATGGAAGGGACAACCCCGGCTAAATAGATCCACGGCCGGCCTACTAGACAGCTGTAGGCAGGCATGATGTCCATGACTTGGAAAAGGATCTGGAAGGTACAAGGTCCAACCTGTATTGGTAATTTGATTTCACCCATGACTTCCCTGTGAGTCTCATCAAAGGCTCGCACTACCATGGAGCTCGGCCTCATATGCATCCCGTCGAAGGGTAACTTTGACAATGTAGACTTTGGCATGACATTGAGGGATGACCCATTGTCGATAAGCACTTTCGCAAAGATATGGTCTTGGCATTTTATGAAAATATGAAGGGCTTGGTTGTGCCCCAATCCTTCCGCGGGTACCTCGTCGTCTGTGAAGGTCAAATAGTTACTGGCGACAATGTGGCCTACTATGCCTTGGAACTTGTCGATGGGTATGTCGTGGTTGACATGTGCCTCACTCAATACTTTCATCAATGTATCCCGGTGCGGTTCAGAATTCATCAATAGAGATAACAAGGAGATCCTTGTAGGAGTGTGATTCAATTGATCCAGCACTTGATATTCACTATGGTGAATGAACTTTAAGAATTCTTGGGCTTCTTCATCAGTTACTACCCTCTTTGCTCCGCCAGTAGTTCCTTCTCCCCCCATTTTAGCCTTCCCAACAACCTAGTCACGCGTTTGTTCCGGAGGAGCGTAAACTCTTCCACTCTGAGTCATTCCTCCAATTCCTGCAATATTGGTGACAGAAGTTGAGGGTGAGTTACTTGTTGTTGAACCAGAAATGACCACATCTGCATGATATTTCCATGGGGCTGCCTTAGAACTCTTGAATGGGAACGGGGTCAGAGTTTGTATTGTGATGACCGGTCGTGGAGAAACGGGAGCTGCTGGAGTACTTTTGCTATAAAATATAGTCAAGGGTTTCGAGGCTTGTATCCCTGGTTGATCCTGGATCATACTTATTTCACCTTCTTGGCGCCTACAAACTTGCACAGTATGGCTGTCAATGAGTCCTTGAAGGATTCTATGAAAGC
Source organism: Clitoria ternatea (assembly GCA_037962975.1). NCBI lineage: Eukaryota > Viridiplantae > Streptophyta > Magnoliopsida > Fabales > Fabaceae > Clitoria > Clitoria ternatea. The sequence goes on along the minus strand of CM075672.1, from coordinate 38,186,789 downwards.
CTTGGCATTCGGCAGTTTGTTCCTTGTCATGCTTTTCACCCCAGGAACCCTTGATTAAACCTCTTTCCAGTAAATGAGAGTGAATCACCCTCAATGGTGTTTTCATGTCAGCAACACTCATAATACAGTCTTCATCAACCCCGATAGCATTGATCCTTAGACCTCCATGATTAGGTAGAGGGTTTGTGGACACATTCGGACTTCCCTCATGAAAGTTTAGCCAATCGGCCTTGATCAGATCCCTTACTTTAAACTTTAGTGCTACGCAATTCTCCGTGGAATGTCCTGGTGCACCTGCATGGTAATCACATCGCACATTTGGGTCATATCCCTTAGGATAAAGGGGTTGAACTGGCCTTAAAGGACAAGGCACCACTAGCGTATTCCTGATAAAGTGAGGTAAAAGCTCAATATATGTCATGGAGATAGGGTCAAATTGCACAGGAGTACGGTCATTGTTTGGTCTCCTCGGGTTTGGATTAGGGTTAGGTGGTTGATTGGTTTGTTGTGAGGGATGGTATGGTGCCTGTGGTGGTGTTGGAGGTCTTATAACAGGTGGACAGAAGTGGGGTGGAGTTGGATTCTGAACAGCTACCACATATGGGTATGGCACATAAGGGTTCGCTGGTGGAAAAGTGACAGGGGTAATTGGTTTCGGTTGGTTTTTCTTCTGGTTGTAAAAAATGGAATTAGTCTCTCCATCTCTTCTCCTGCCTTCACCCAGTGTTGGTCTCTTCATAGTTCCCGCTCCAGATGGGCTTCGGGTAATTTTTCCCATCCTTAGCCCATTTTCTATTTTTTCCCTGATAGTCACGATATCAGAGAAATAAGATGAAATGCTTCCAATCATCCTATCATAGAAACGAGATTGAAGTGTGTCAATAAACATGGAGACTACTTCTTTTTCTGACAATGGGGGATCTACTTGTGCGGTGATCTCCCGCCATCGTTGTGCATATTCCTTAAATGTCTCATTCTCCTTTTTCATCATGTTCTGAAGTTGGACCCTATTTGGTGCCATATCCAGATTATACTTATATTGTCTCATAAAGGCGTCTACCAGATCCTTCCAACTACGGATGTGAGATCGTTCTAGATATGTATACCAGGTCAAAGCAGCCCCAGCTAGGCTGTCTTAAAAATAGTGGATCAGCAGCGGGTCGTTGGAGGCGTGTGAGGCCATCTTTCGGCAATACATGGTAAGATGATTTTTAGGGCAAGTTAAACCCTGATACTTGTCGAAGTCTGGCACCTTAAATTTCGGGGGATGGACAATATCCAGAATCAAACATAATCCAGCGGCTTTCCCAATCTGAAACCTCTCATCCCTTCCATCGCCTTCAAACGCCTTTCAAGGATCTCTATTCTTCCATTTTGGGTGGTAGCGGTGATGCCTGAGCTAGGGGCAACATGAGGATTCGTATGCCCATAAGGTTGGTAAATGTATACTGGGTCTGCATTTAATGGAGAGATCTGGGGTTGAGTAACGGTTTAAGCAGCATAAGCAGGCTGGGTAACTTGGGCTTGAGTGGCTTGTGTTTGGGCTTGGGCTATCTGAAATTCACGAAATGGTGGTATGTTTGGTTGAGCGGGGTGAGAGACTGGTTCTTGGTGGTTTGGATCTTCTTGTGAGTTAGTGTGGAGAGGGGGAAAATATTCTGGGGGTAAGCCATATAATGGGAAAGGTATAGCATTGCCATCCGAGTCCACGAAGGTATTTTGTTGGGTATATGTTGTGCCACGACCGGGTTGAGATTCAACAACGGGGTTTGGCCTTCTAATATGGACGGTGAGGGGAGGTGCTGTAGGATTAGGGAGTTGTTCTCCAGTTAGGCTAGGAGGGTGCCGCGGGGTAGGCGGCTAGTGCTGGGCATCCTCAATACCGGCAGAGGAGCCCCTTTTTGTGACTCTTTTTACAGAAGCTTGGCCATCTCGGCCATCTGTTCCTTAATTTGATTGAGCTCAGCTCTTAAATTCTCGTTTTCTTGCTTTATCTCTGCCATGAGTTTCTTTCGGAGCCTAGTTTCGTAAGGATGTTTAGTCGTAATGTCTAAAGAAACACAGAGATTTGTTAGAAGAAAAATAAGTTGATAACAGAAACGATAGAATAAAAGTAAAAAGATATTGCGCAGGATGTAATTTGGGACTCAGCGCGTATCCTTTGACTGTTCCTCAGAACGTTATGTTCAAAAGTACTAAGTAAAGAAGTAAGCAGAATTAACATGAGATAGTCATAGACGCAAAAGATTCCTTCATTTCATACTTCCATAAGGGTATAATGCTGTCGTAAAAGCTTGACTACAATGCATGAAAACATATTAATCATTCCTGGCTTGGGCAATCATGGCCTTCATTTTACAAATTCTCTCTCTACAATAACTCAAGAAAGTTGAAATTTCTTTCGGAGTAGTGGGAGGATTGGCCATCTCCTCAGCTTGTTTCAGCAAGAATGGAAGATCTTCTAGAGCTCCATTAGCCAAGTGTGCCAGATTAGTGAAGCGACCCACCCACGAGTGAATGGTTTCATCTTGTTGAGTCAACTTGACCTCCAAAAGGTGTATGGCCTCTTGACAGTCTTGCTCTATACTCATGGCGTATTGTCGTTCACCATTTATCTCCTGCTTGTAAGCCTGCACCACCTCGTTAAGTTATTGCTCCAATCTGTGGACTTGGGTTTGTAACAGCTCCTTTTGCACCAAAGCGTTCCGTTCATTTTCTTTGGATTGTGTCAGCATAACCTTTAGAAAATGTTTCTCGGCCAAGATGGTGTCACTTTGTTTGTTTTTCATTTTTAGCTGAGAGTTCGCTGCACGAAGACATTGGTCTTGTTTTACCCTGTAGTCCTCTTCAACCTTCTATTTCTTCCCAATCTCTTCCATGACTTGCTTATTCTCTAAATTTTCCCTTTTCTAAAGAATGCATTCTTGTTGATATCTCAGCAAGTCTTCCTCTAGCCTCTTGTTCTTAGTAGTCAACTCCTCTATCTTGGCCTTCAACGCCTTGGTTGCTTTATCTTCTATGATAAGTGGTGGAGCAGGAGTGCTTGCCGGTAGATAAGAGGGACTCCTGAAAGGCAGTTTAAAAATAGCAACCCTATTTAGGACCTATTCATGATACTCCTCTCCCACAGCATGGCTTCATGCCCCTAACTCTTTTCCTATCTTATGGACCTTTCTCCATGCATTTGTTATATCCCGAATGGCAGACATATAGCTTTCCTTCGCATAATACAAAATGAAAGGAGTGAGCAACTCTTCATTCGGTGGTCCAAGCAAAGGATAGGCCAACTGACGCTTGGCTATGATGGGGTTATAGTTGATACATCCTTATGTGCCAATGAGAGGAACATTTGGATAATTCCCACAGTGATGGATGATTGACTCAACTTCCAACCATTGGGGATACCACCTGACTTTCTCAGTTGTGAGCCCTACAAGATGATTGGCCCATTCACGCCTATTCTTTACTGTCAGTTGGCATAGTTTCAGATCGGAGACAGGACATTCGGCCTTGCAAATCTGATGGAAAGCATGAGATGTGAGCCATACATACAAAGCAAGTAGACAACAAATGACCCTCCTTCCGCCTTGCGTATGACAGAAATCCATGGTGCAGTACACATTGGCCAGTACTGTTGTGACAGGATTCTCTAGCCTGTGCTTGCGAGCTATAAAGACAGCAATAGCATCATAATCCATGTAGTTGTCAAGGTTAGGGAACAAGACAACTCCATAGATAGTAAGAGCTAAAGTATCCATAAAGGCTTCCCAATCTTCTTTATCTGCCAGGATCCGCATGTGTTTCTCAAGAAACTTCTGAGTGAACCCAGGAATTGTTATTCAAGTGGCCTCAATACTCAAGAAGGGGGTGAATTGAGTTTTAAAACTTTTCTTGGAATGCTTTTGAAATTAGTTCCTTTTTCACAAATTAAGTGTTTATGCAAGAGATAATAAGTCTAGTTCAAGACATAATGCAAGATAAGGGATAAATGTTACTAAAGCAATTTATCAAACACTTGGTGTGCAGCACTCTAATACTATTTGTTCAAACAAGTTTAAGAGAGGAAATCACAATCAATAATAACAATCAAGCCAGATGCAATATGTAAATGTAAGAGAGTAAGGGAGAAAAGCTTGCAAACCAATTTAACGAGTTCCACCAACCCGGTGTACGTCTCGCCTTTAAGCAATCCACTTGAAGGATTTCCACTATTGAAGTTTAGAGATACAAGCTATGAGCAATTGCAGCTTCCTAGTGTCCCACACTCAAGAACTCAATCCTCACTAGCACAAGGGCAACCCACCCAATCTTTCAAACTCTCAATACCCAAAGGTTGAACCCCAACCTTTGTGACCACTCAACCTAGAGTGAATAAACTTAGTGTTTGGTGTTTGTGTTTACAATCAATAGACTCTCTCAATAGAGTAGATGAATAAATGAAGGCTCACATAATTTCTAACTCTCACAAGAGAGGATTTATAAATATAAGCTCTAAGTTTCAAAAAATGAAACTAAACAAAGAAATAGAACTCACAAGACTCAAGATATGATTTCCCTTTGATGGATTTGATTATATTTCCTTGAGCAGCTTGAAGGAGTCTTGCGTTTATAGGCCTTGGAGAGGTGCCCTAAGGTCTTCAAAGCCGTTGCACAGCATGGGCATTTGAGTTGGAATGGAGAAATGAGCTGGTTTCCCACTTAAAAATGCTTTTCCCCAAATTCTGGCACTAGTGTAATCGATTAGGCCTTGAGCTGTAATCGATTACACTTTGAATTCTTCAGTGTAATTTGATTGGTAATCGATAAGCCTTTCCCATGTAATCGATTAGCTAAGAGACAGAACCTTGCTAATCGATTGTTCTTTACCTTGTAGTCGATTATGAGTGGCACCTGATGCATTTAATTTGGTTACGCAGCATGGTAATCGATTGTAGCTTGTGTGTAATCGATTGGGTATCAAACAAAAACTCTGTAATCGATTAATTCTTAAGTTGTAATCGATTAGTGACATTACAGAACACTGGTAATCGATTATGGCAGCCTTGTAGTCGATTAGCAGATGTACCTGATGCTTTTAATTCATTTTCTCAGCTTGGTAATCGATTGGCTTCCTTGGTGCAATCGATTGGGTGACAAACAGAAGCTCTCTAATCGATTAAGAGAGATCTTGTAATCGATTATGTCACAGACAGAAGCTTCGTAGTCGATTAGATCTGGTCTTGTAATCGATTAGCTTGCGTGTTTTTGCAGGTCTGATGCTGTTTTCTCTGTTTTCATGGTAGCTTGAGCCTTTTGCTTTGAATCTTCAATTCCTTTTGTCATTATCAAAATTATTTATCCTGAAATGTATATTCAAACACATTCTCCCTCTTTTGATGATGACAAACAATGTTCATCTCATGAGGGTGTTAGTTCAAATAAAATTATCACCAATGATTATCTCAAAAATTATCTTTAAGGTTATCTCTTAATCTAGAGTTATCTCAAAATTATCTCCCCCTATCTGAAGGAGTTTATGCCATTTAAAAAGTAAAGATAACCATTTGTTGTTTTGTTTGTTTTAACCACTTGTTGTTTTTAGTAAATTTTGATTTTAACAGATTTAATTACTTTAGATGAACTTCAATTATTCTCCCCCTTTGTAATCATCAAAAATAAATAAGGCAACAGAGACATAATTGAAAGGAAATTGCATTCATTTAAAGGAAAGGTACATTAAGGAAATATGTAGAAACAAAAACATAATCAAAGATATCCTAACAAAATATGATAAACTAGGATCTAATTATCCGGATTAAAAAAGAAAAATTTAGAAATTTGGTGAGATAGCTCTTCATAACGTTGTTGCATGAGTTCATAGTGTTATTGCTCAGTCATTTGGAACTCTTGAAGAGTGTTCTCAAGGCTATCAAAACACCGATCAAGATATGCATAAACAGAAGTGAAGGGATTAGTGGGAGCAGATGGTTCGCCTTGTGGTTCTTGAGTTGCAGGAGGAGAAGGAACAGGATCATTTGCTGGAGCCTCAAAGGGGATGTTAGCATGAATACCTTCCATCTTGGACATCCCAACCCCATTGACAAAAATTATACCCATCTTTGTGAGATGATGGGTGCCAATGCATGATTTTGGGGGTACCTTTTCAGCAAATTCCCCGACTAGATCAACACCAAATGCTTTGAAGATTTTGGTGAGGAGGATAACATAGGGAAGTTTTTATTGGTCCTTGGCTTTGAGCATGTGTAGTTTAAGGAGTTGAATCCAGTTGATCTCTTTCTTATTGTGTATAGCCCACATTAGGAGGATGCCATCTTCCTCAACCAAGGCATAGTTGCCACCACGAGGAACAAGAAGCTTAACCAGAAGGAAGTGAAGAAGACGATTGTTAAGAGTGAGATGGCCTACCAGTTTATGATTGCTTTGGGGGGCGGTCAGCCTTCCAAAGAGATTGACGGGCAGTGATGGCATTGAATTCCCACTCATCTTCTGGATTGCCACCAACAAATTCAGCATCAGAGATCGGAAGTTGGGTTATCTCAGCCAGTTGCTCATTTGTAATCGTAAGAGTCACATTTTTTACTCTTGCCTCAAGCAACCCATCAACAATCCTTAAGTTGCAGAAGAAAACTCTCATGAGTTTGGGGTAGTAAAATTCTTCCTTAAGAGTAAGGAAAGGAAAAAGTTTATAGTGATGAAGGGATTGGGTGAAGGTAAAGCTAGGGTGGTCAAACACTTCAGCATTGATGAAATGAGGGGAAATTATGTCCTTTTTAGAGAAATTCTTGATGAAATTTTGAAGGTCTCTTGGTATGGAGAAGAACCTTGAGAAGTCAAAGGGGTTGTTGGTTTGGGCCATGGAAGACCTAGCTCTCTTCACAGTTCTAGAGGAAGACATGATTTAAGATGAATGCAGAAGAGAATATAAAGAGAGTGGGGGGTTTTGGAAAGTTTGAGATATTGGAGGGAGGAGAGGTATTGGAGGTGTGAGGTAGAAGAGGTGAAGGAGGGGTTATTTATAGGGTAAAAATAGGGTTTAGAGATGAGAGAAAGGAGTTAAAAAGGTGAATGTGAATTGGGCCAAAGATTTTCACTCGGATTCTACATTCAAGTCTGCACCTGATACGTAGGTAATCGATTACGGGGTTTCTCGTAATCGATGACACCCTTTCAGAATTTGAATTGTTAGGTGTTTTAATCGATTGGGCCAGGTTGGTAATCGATTCTATTAAAAATAGAACCTTAGAAATCGATTAGGAGGATTGTGTAATTGATTATCAAGAAGATGAAACGTCAGTAATCGATTGGACAGGGGTTCTAATCGATTTGGCATGAAACAGAGAGCTAGTAATCGATTAGCTATCAGAGTGTAATTGATTGTATACGAAATAGAAGGTTACTAATCGATTAGGTAAGGCTGTGTAATCGATTAGGGAAGTCCAAAAATGCTTAAATCATGCAGATTTCAAACAAAAGCACTTGAGATTAAATATATCACACCTCAATCAATTACTTACTCATTAAACATACTGTAAAACAAGGAATTAACAAAATCATTCAATATTCAAACACAATTTGAAATATATAGGATTCCTAATTCTCTTCTAATATATATAAATTGTTCCTTTGCAAGAGGTTTGGTGAAGATATCAGCTAGTTGTTTAGAAGTTTCAACATGTTCAAGCATGCAATCACCCTTTAACACATGATCTCTAATGAAATGATGTCTTATCTCTATATGTTTGATCCTTGAATGCATAACGGGATTCTTTGAAATGTTAATGGCGCTAGTATTGTCACATTTAAGAGGCACATGGTCTAATATAACACCAAAGTCAAGAAGTTATTGCCTCATCCAAAGGATTTGAGCACAGCAACTTCCAGCTGCAACATATTCTGCCTCAGCTGTTGATAAAGCAATGCTTACTTGTTTCTTGCTATGCCAAGAAACAAGAGAGCTACCAAGCAAATGACATGTACCACTAGTGCTTTTTCTATCAAGTTTACATCCAACAAAATCAGCATCAGAATATCCTATTAGAGTACATTCAACACCTTTAGGATACCAAAGACCTACATTTAGAGTGCCAACAAGGTATTTCATTATTCGTTTTACAGCAGTGAGGTGTCATTCTTTTGGACATGCTTGATATCTAGCACACATGCAAATGCCAAACATTATGTCCGGTCTACTTGCAGTAAGCTATAGTAAAGATCCAATCATACCTCAATATTTGGTAATTTCAACATTTTTACCTTTCTCATCTTTGTCCAAGTAGCAAGATGTGCTCATAGGAGTGGCAATTTCATTTGCCTTGTCCATGTTGAATTTCTTAAGCAATTCCTTGCAGTATTTGGATTGACTAATGAATGTACCTTCTTTGGTTTGCTTAATTTGTAGCCCAAGGAAGAATGTAAGTTCTCCCATCATGGACATCTCAAATTCATCCTGCTTTAACTTAGCAAACTCCTTGCAAAGTGATTCATTAGTAGCACCAAAAATGATATCATCTACATATACTTGCACCAATAGTATGTCATTTTTCTTATGCTTGACGAATAATGTTGTATCAACCTTTCCTCTTTCAAAATTGTTTTTCAAAAGGAATTTGCTTAATCTTTCATACCAAGCTCTTGGAGCTTGTGTGTTTGAATATGCTTTCAGGTTCACGGATTTTGATAATGACAATGGACTCTTGAAGAATAATTGGAGAAACAAGAAAATTCATCAGAACTGCAACAACACGCAGGATAATCGATTACACAGGATATATAATCGATTAGATAGCTTCTGTTTCGCATCTAATTGATTACACCCGCAAGACTAATCAATTACTGAGCCTCTGTTTGAATTAAATACATCAGGTATTTTTGCTAATCGATTACAGGACATATACAATCGATTACAAAGCTCCTGGAATGACAACTAATCGATTACATACAAGAACAATCGATTACCAAGCTGCGTAACCAAATTAAATGCATCAGGTGTGATAAGTGTTGTTTAAGCATTGATTTCATGACTTATTTGAACTGATTTTGTAAAGACTTGAGCTAAATTGATGAATTATTAAAGGAAGTGAGCATGAAACTTTTAAGTAGTGATGGATAGGTGTATAAAAGAAAAATAGTGTTAAAACTCTTGGAAAGTTGCAGGAAATTCAACAGGAAAGCAAGGCAAGCTTAAGCTTGAGCAGGCAAGCTTAAGCGTGAAAGATCAAGCTTAAGCTTGAGCAGGCAAGCTTAAGCGTGAAAGGGCAAGCTTAAGCGTGAAAGGGCAAGCTTAAGCGTGAAAGGGCAAGCTCAAGCGTGATCAGGAACGTTTGAAAACAGCAAGCTTAAGCTTGAAGCTTGAACAAGTTGTAGAGCATCAGGACCTCTCACGCTTGAGCGTGAACACTAGGCGCTTAAGCGTGGAATGATAAAAATGGAAGCCTAAGCGTGGATTAAGCGTGGGCAAGCGTGAAGTTGGACAAGGAAGGCCACGCTTGAGCGTGGCTGCAGTGGTTTAAGCGTGAAACATTTAATGAGTATCAGGACCCTTCACGCTTGAGCGTGACCATCAAGCTCAAGCGTGACTCATACAGCATGGGTCTCTTAATTCTTTATTCACTAATGATGCGATGCCAACTCACCCACTTTCTTGTGTTTCTACAAGTCTCTGAAAGATGCTGCATGGGTTCTACGCAAGTGGGCATGGGAAGCTAGAGCACAACCTCTATAAATCAAGCTGCAAACAACATCAGATTCATTCCATGTACTTCCCTCACAATCCAACCTTTTTCGTTATTTTCTGTATTCATATTTTGAAGGTGAAAATGCAAAGCATGAGTAACTAAACTCCCTTATGGGATTGGCTGTAATCCATTCAACACTGAAGTAATGCTGTTGTAAGTTTTTATTTAGTAATGAGATTTGATAAGTTTCTATATTTCCTTCTGCGTTTAATGCCTGAAAGTACTTGATCACTATTTTCTTGTTTTAAGTTTTCTCAAGTATGCTGGGAAGTGACTTTTGAAAGCAGATCTGAAAGAAATACTTATTGTGAGTAGGTAGCCAGGGATGGCGTCTAACGCAATAAACGTCAAAACAATCGATCGATAATGCTGGGATGATTTCAAAGTGACTGAGGGATCAGCGGTTTGAAATCATTCTTATGAATTTTGTAGTCGAGGGATCGATACAAATGACTGTGATTGTGACGTAGAAACTATCTTTTCAATTTACTTATATAAAAACTTATGCAGCTTACAGAAGGTGAAGATGTGATGAAGCCAATCCCTATTTTACAAAATTGATTTCTCTCAAAAACCATTCACTGTTATCTTTTGCAAAATTTCACTCTCTGTTATTTATTACTTTTTTTTAATCAGCAACATTTATACCAATCCAGAACAAAACCTTCTGTCAACTCAGTTCAAAGCTAAGATTTTCATGCTAATACCTCCCCAGTGGAACGACAACTATACTATATTACAACTTCTTTGTTTAAACTTGGCACAAGCATTACATTGAGTTCATATTATACAAACTTGATTCTCTTTCATTGAACTCTTCATTCCAATATATGAAAAATACATCATCAAGTTTTGGCGCCGCAGCCGGGGAGGTGATTTAAGTTTGAATATTTAGCATTGAATTGACAAGACAGTGTAAATAAATTTGTTTTCAATTTGATTTTATTTTTTTTAGTAACCTTGCTACTTTGAGTACTTGATTTATGATCTTGAGAGGACAGGGTACAAAAGAATAACTTACATTTGATCCAGAGATAGACAGGTTCCTCAAGAAAATCAAGAAAGCCAAACAGAACTTCCAAGCAGGATAAACATCCTCTCATACAATGGATGTCAACAGCAACAATCAAAATCCACCAAGGAGAACACTTGGAGATTACACCCTGCAACAAGGACCTAGACACTACTCAAGCATTGCTATACCAAATACAATCAGGGCTATAGAAATGAAACCTGCCTTCCTTAGTTTAATTAGTTCCCATCAATTCCATGGAATGTCCAGTGAGGATCCATACACTCACTTGGCCACATTCTATGAATTAGTAGGAACAATGGGTTTTGAACAGGAAGTAATTGAAGCAGCGTATCTAAGATTGTTTCCTTTTTCTCTTGTAGGTAAAGCTAAAGAATGGCTCTAGTCGCACCCAAATCAAAGCCTGAACAGCTGGGACACAGTGGAGGAGAAATTCCTACACAGATTTTTCCCACCATCTAGATTTATCAAGGCTAAATCAGATATTACAACATTTAAACAAAGCCATGATGAACCCTTTTGCGAGGCATGGGAACGTTTCAAATCTCTCCTAAGAAGATGCTCAAACCATGGCTTAGAAGATATTGCCCAATTGAATATCTTCTACAGTGGACTTAAAGCAGACATCAAAATGATACTCGATGCAGCGGCTGGAGGAACCATGATGATAGTAGATGCAGAGCAAGCTACAAGGATTATTGAAGCATTATCATCCACAGATTACCAAGCTCAGCATGACAGAACACAAGTCTAAAAGAAGGGAATATTGGAACTCAATACAACAAATGCCATTTTGGCTCAAAATAAAATTTTGACACAACAAATTGAAGCTCTGACACAGCAAATGGCAAAACTCCCTCAACAACTACATGCTGTACAATCCTCCACGGGAAACCAACAAGCACAAATGAGATGTGATTTTTATGGAGGAGAACATCAGAATGGACACTGTCAAGGAGAGCAAGGAGAACAATCCATCCTATATATGAATAACCAAGCAAGGTCTGGTAATTTCAATTCAAATTTTTCTAACCAACCATTTCAGGGATGGAGAAGTAACCAAAACCAAGGCCAAGGATGGAAGCAAGAGCCCAGCTCTTCAAATAAACCATATCAAAATAATGGTCCTTCTTTGGTGGAGAGAACTTCTATATTAGAGGACACCTTGGAAAAATTTATACAAACTTCTTTAGCAAGTCAAAAGAACAATGAAGCATCGCTTAGGAACTTGGAAACACAATTGGGACAACTAGCCCGACAACTTGCTGAGAAACAGAAGCCTCAGTATGGAGCAAACACTGAAACAAACCCAATAGAGCATTGCAAGGCTGTGACCACACTGACTGAGGAAATAACTGAGGAAGAAGATGGACATGATACTATCATCTCTGAAGCAGTACCTTATAACACCAAAGATCTAGGGAGTTTTTCTATTCCTGTCACTATTGGAAATCTTTCAAAAAGTAAAGCTTTATTAGATCTTGGTGCTAGTGTAAATTTGATGCCATTATCCACACTTAAAAGTATAGGGGATTTTTCAGTAAAGCCAACAAACATGACCTTAAAAATGGCAGATCAATCAATAAAAACCCCTTATGGTATTGCTGAAAATATTAAGGTCAAAGTTGATAAATTTGAATTTCATGAGAACTTTGTTGTCATAGATATGGAGTAAGATTCTGAAGTCCCTCTAATACTGGGGAGACCATTCTTGAAAGCAGCCAAAGTCATCATAGATGTGGATGACAGAAGAGTAAAAATTCGAGTGCAGAAAGAAGAAGCCAACTTTGTTATTGATGAAACAAATAAATACTCAGAAGGTGCACTTGAAAATCTGAATGGAAAAAAGTCAAGGCCTGACTTAGGAAAGGAGGTGGAAAAACTCAATACTCTTATCCACCAGCTCCATGACCCATATTGAAAAATCTATCAAGCGTCAAGCTAAAGACGATAAACAAGCGCTTATTGGGAGGCAACCCAATCTTTTACATTTTCTTTTCTTTTCTTTGTTGATGTTAATTTAATAATCTGTGTGTTATGTTTTCATACTTTTGATTTTCAGAATAACTCACCTCATCATTCAAACTTCAAATGCTAAGTGTCAAAGAGAAAGGACAAAGGACAAACACCACGCTCAAGCGTGGATTTCCCCGCTTAAGTGGGAGACTTCCATTCCAAATGCTGCATTAAATTCGCTTGAGCGAATAATGTCAAGACTTAAGCGAAAGAAGAAATAAGTATCAGGGGGTAAGCTCGCCCAAGCGCACATTGATACGCTCAAGCGTGGGACTTTCTCTCTGTATCAGTAGCATATACGCTCAAGCGAGTGATAGAGCGCTTAAGCGCCACTTCTAAATCTCAGTCACGCTTAACCGTGAATCACCTCACTTGGTGATGGTTCGTATGCAAGAAAGCCACCCCGACCGCGCTTAAGCGTAATTACCCACGCTTAAAGCGTGAAGTCTCTCCGCTCAAGTAGCACGCTCAAGCGCAGGGACAAGCATGGAAATCAGGTACCAATCTTGCATATACCACGCTCAAGCGAACTTGGAGCGCTCAAGCGAAACATTTTTCTAATCTCACGCTTAAGCGTGAAGTTCGAAGCCCATGTTGCTTGGCCTGGGGACAGGCCTCCTTTCTTAGGGGGGAGTGGCACCTCACAGGCTGGACCAGGACCTTCGTCACAGGTACCTCCAGTGAGAGAGGAAGACACAGAAGAAGCTGATGAGTGATGAATTTTTTTTTCGCTTTGTCAATTTTTATCGCTTTGCAATTTTTCAAGTTTTAAATTTTTATTGCTTGCTTTACTAACATGTTTTGGTTTTTGTTTGAATTCTCTGCAGTAGTTTGATTTATATCTTATGGTTTGAATTTTTTTTTTTGCATATCATTAGGGTTATGTGTTATGATTGAATGAATATATGCTTGAAGCTGAAAACATTTTTGAAAACCCAACCAAGAACCATTTTTGGAACAAGACAAGATTCTGAGTAACAAATTTTAAGATAGTAAAATTATTTTGAAATGGCAAATAGCTGATTTAAGAACCATGAAAATAAAATAAGCTAGTGAATCTGTTTACATACTTGAACCTTTTTCTGTTAGAGTATTGGAGTAGGCCTATAAACCTGGTGAGAAATGAGCAATTAAAACACTAAGAGCCTCATTTGAATTTGTTAAAATTGGCATTGACTGATTTTCTAATTAACCTTTTTCTTAAGAAATAAGCAAGGAAATGATAAGGCAATTTTGAAAACACAGTTAGCCGAGAGCTAAAAAGCTTCCCTGATAAAAATATCCTATTCTTTGGTAGCCTATTTTGAGCCATAAAAAAAAATTTCTTCTACCCTGAGCTAAGCATAAAAGCAAAAATCCTACCTTACTTGCATGTTCATCTTGAAAAAGAGCATAAAATATTTTTTTCAAAAAGTGATGAAACAAATGGAGGCAGAAAAAGAAAATGCAGAAAGAAAAATAGTAAGCTCTCTAAAAATGTATAAAAGAGCTGGAGGAAAACAAACAAAAATACTGAAGTTTAAATTCAAAGAGGAAGCCTTCTAAATTGTTAAATAAATTAACTAAAAGTACTTATGCTCTTCTTTGTACATGCGATTTGAAATCCAAGAAAAACCAAAAATTCTTGTTAACCCAGCCTCATTACAACCTTAAAAGACCTTTTGATCCTTGTTGTTCATTTGAATTTTGGTTTTACTAGAAATGACGGGCAATGTTAACTGAGCAGTTCTAATGATGGATGAGTGAAACAGGCACCTGGAGAGAATTAATGAGAAGCTCCTTATTCTTACAGCAAGTGGTTACTTGCCTTGTGAAAGATTCATTGGTGCATTGCATTTCAAAGAAATGGGTATTAAGGATGTTATTTGCCTAAAAAAAGTTAAACTGTGATTACTGTCTTAAAAATTTTGTTTACAACTGAATCCTCATGAAAGATTAAATCCAAAGTTCTTTTGCTTGAGGACAAGCAAATATCTAGGTTGGGGAGAGTTTGATAAGTGTTGATTAAGCATTGATTTCATGACTTATTTGAACTAGTTTTGTAAAGACTTGAGCTAAATTGATGAATTATTAAAGGAAATAAGCATGAAACTTTTAAGTAGTGATTGGATAGGTGTATAAAAGAAAAATAGTGTTAAAACTCTTGGAAAGTTGCAGGAAATTCAACAGGAAAGCAAGGCAAGCTTAAGCTTGAGTAGGCAAGCTTAAGCGTGAAAGATCAAGCTTAAGCTTGAGCAGACAAGCTTAAGCGTGAAAGATCAAGCTTAAGCTTGAGCAGGCAAGCTTAAGCGTGAAAGGGCAAGCTTAAGCATGAAAGGGCAAGCTTAAGCATGAAAGAGCAAGCTCAAGCGTGATCGGGAGCGTTTGAAAACAGCAAGCTTAAGCTTGAAGCTTGAACAAGTTGTAGAGCATCAGGACCTCTCACGCTTGAGCGTGAACACTAGGCGCTTAAGCGTGGAATGATAAAAATGGAAGCCTAAGCGTGGATTAAGCGTGGGCAAGCGTGAAGTTGGACAAGGAAGGCCACGCTTGAGCGTGGCTGCAGTGGTTTAAGCGTGAAACATTTAATGAGTATCAAGACCCTTCACGCTTGAGCGTGACCATCAAGCTCAAGCGTGACTCATACAGCATGGGTCTCTTAATTCTTTATTCACCAATGATGCGATGCCAACTCACCCACTTTCTTGTGTTTCTACAAGTCTCTGAAAGATGCTGCATGGGTTCTACGCAAGTGGGCATGGGAAGCTAAAGCACAACCTCTATAAATCAAGCTGCAAACAACATCAGATTCATTCCATGTACTTCCCTCACAATCCAACCTTTTTCGTTATTTTCTGTATTCATATTTTGAAGGTGAAAATGCAAAGCATGAGTAACTAAACTCCCTTATGGGATTGGCTGTAATCCATTCAACACTGAAGTAATGCTGTTGTAAGTTTTTATTTAGTAATGAGATTTGATAAGTTTCTATATTTCCTTCTGCATTTAATGCCTGAAAGTACTTGATCACTATTTTCTTGTTTTAAGTTTTCTCAAGTATGCTGGGAAGTGACTTTTGAAAGCAGATCTGAAAGAAATACTTATTGTGAGTAGGTAGCCAGGGATGGCGTCTAACGCAATAAACGTCAAAACAATCGATCGATAATGCTGGGATGATTTCAAAGTGACTGAGGGATCAGCGGTTTGAAATCATTCTTATGAATTTTGTAGTCGAGGGATCGATACAAATGACTGTGATTGTGACGTAGAAACTATCTTTTCAATTTACTTATATAAAAACTTATGCAGCTTACAGAAGGTGAAGATGTGATGAAGCCAATCCCTGTTTTACAAAATTGATTTCTCTCAAAAACCATTAACTGTTATCTTTTGCAAAATTTCACTCTCTGTTATTTATTACTTTTTTTTAATCAGCAACATTTATACCAATCCAGAACAAAACCTTCTATCAACTCAGTTCAAAGCTAAGATTTTCATGCTAATACCTCCCCAGTGGAACGACAACTATACTATATTACAACTTCTGTGTTTAAACTTGGCACAAGCATTACATTGAGTTCATATTATACAAACTTGATTCTCTTTCATTGAACTCTTCATTCCAATATATGAAAAATACATCATCAAGGTGCCATTAATAATCGATTACAAGGCAAGAAGTAATCGATTACAAAGGTTCTGAGTTGAATCTAATCGATTACCAGGGATAGGCAAATCGATTATAGCACGAATTACACTGAAAATTTCAAAGTGTAATCGATTACTGCTCGAGGCGTAATCGATTACGATAGTGCCAGAAATTGGGAAAAGTGCTTTTTAAGTGGAAACCAACTCATTTCTCCACATCCCTCAGACACCCATCACATGCAACAGCTAGGAACTCCATTATGCTCATCTCCAAGCTCTATAAATGCAAGAATTCCTCAAGCCACTAAAAAGAAGAGTAACATCCATCAAAGGAAATCAATTCTTAAATCTTGTGAGTTTTATTCTTGTATAGTTTCATTTTTCTAAAACTTAGAACTTCAACTTGTATATCCTCTCTTGTTGAGAGTTAGAATTTGAGAGAGCATTTATTTGTATATCTACTCTATTAAGAGAGTTACTTGCTTGTAAACACTACACCAAACACAAAGGTTTTCACTCTAGGTTGAGTGGTCACAAAGGTTGGGGTTCAACCTTTGGGTATTGAGAGTTTAAGAGATTGGGTGGGTTACCCTTGTGCTAGTGAGGATTGAGTTCTTGAGTGTGAGACACTAGGAAGCTGCAATTGCTCATAGCTTGTAATCTCTAAATCTCAATAGTGGAAATCCTTTAAGTGGGTTGCTTGAAGGCGAGACGTACACCGGGGTTGGTGGAACTCATTAAATCGGTTTGCAAGCTCTTCTCCCTTACTCTTTTACATTCATATACTGCACTTAATTGATTTGTGTTGGTTGATTGTGGCTTATATACTTAAGCTTGCTGGAATTAGTTAACTTTGAATATTGCACACCAAGTGTTTAACAAATTGTCTCAGCTACGTACACCTCTTGTTTTACATTGTCTCTTGCATTAAACTTGATTTCACCTGTATAATCTTTAAACTTGTGATAAAAAAATCAAGTTCAAATGCATTCCAAGAAAAGTTTTAAAAACGCAATTCATCCCCCCCTCTTGAGTATTGAGGCCACTTGAATAACAAGTGGTATCAGAGCTTGACTCTTGGTAGATCAAGCTTAACAACTTCAAGAGATAAGATGGCCTCAAGTTCTCTAAATCTTTCTCCTAAGGGTGGTGCCACAAATAGACCTCCCGCTTTCAATGGGGAAGGTTATGTGTTTTGGAAGGAAAGAATGAAAATCTTTATTCAATCCATTGATCTAAGAGTTTTGAATGCCATTGAGAATGGTCCTTTTATACCCATGCACACAATTGATGGTAAAAATGTTGAGAAACCCATGGATGATTGGACTAATGATGAAGAAAAGAAAGTACAATACAATTATAAGGCTAAAAATCTCATTACTCTAGCTTTAGGACCCAATGAATTCTTTAGAGTAATGACTTGTTAAACGGCTAAGGAAATGTGGGATACTTTACAAGTAACCCATGAAGGTACTAGTGATGTAAAAGACTCCAAGATTAGTACCTTAACTAGTCAATATGAGAGTTTTAGGATAAACTCCGGAGAAACCATTGTAGAAATGTAAAAGAGATTTACACTTATAATAAATCACCTTATTACTCTTGGAAAGGTATATACTAACAAAGAGCTTGTGCATAAAGTTTTGAAAAGTCTTAGCAGGGAATGGCAACCTCTTGTCACTGCCATCAAACAATCCCCAAGTATCAATGAGATGTCTTGTACCACACTCTTTGGAAAGCTTCAAGAGCAAGAGCAAGAACTAAGAGATTTGAAGCAAGCGGAGGAAGAAGAAAAATTCTACAAGAAGAAAGGCTTAGCTCTCAAGGCCACTTCTACACATGAAGAAGAATCATGTAGTGACCTTGACGAAGAGGAAAAATTTGGGTTATTTGTAAAGAGATTTGGAAAATTCATGAAAAACAAAAGATTCCAAAAGAACTTCAAACCCCAAGGTAAAAAACCTATTTCTAATGAGTCTTCTTCTTCACCAAGTTGTTTTGAATGTGGCAAGGAAGGACACTTCAAGGCGGATTGCCCAAATCTTAAGAAGAAGAGCAAGGAGAAAAGAGGAAGAAGAAGAGCTTACATCGCTTGGGATGAAAATGATGTAAGTAGCTCCGATGAGTCCGAAAGTGAAGAAGCAAATCTTTGCTTAATGGCAAATCACCAAGAAGAAGATAATGAGGTAAGTCTTCTTGATTTAGATAAGAATAAATTACCAGATGCTTTTGAAGAGTTGTATGATAAATTTATCAAGCTTTCTAGTAAATACAAATTGTCAAGAAAAACCATTGACACTCTTGAGAAGGACCTTATAGAAGTTTGTAAAGAAAATAAATGTTTAAAAGATGAATTAGAAAATGTTCAAGCATGTTCTAGGACCAAACTGTGTAAATTTGTAAAGAAATATGACATTCTAAAAACCAAGGTTTTAGGTTTAAATAGAACATTAGAAAAATTTATAAATGGTAGAGATAACTTAAATATATTACTTGGAAACCAAAGATGTATGCTTCATAAAACCAGTTTAGGATACAACTCCACCAAAAAGGAAAAATACTATAAAAACTTCTTTATACCACCTAGGAAATCATCATCACCTTTCATGAGATGCAATCATTATGGTTTTAAAGGTCATAACTCTTCAAATTGTAATGTTAGAAAATTAGGACCAAAGGTTATTAGAAAGGTGTGGGTTCCCAAAGGGACATTACCATAAACTAACCTAAAAGGACCCAACATACAATGGGTACCTAGTTCTCTAAATTAATCTTGTTTTGTAGGTATGCTTCAAGGCAAGCAACACCCATTGGTATTTGGATAGTGGGTGTTCAAAGCATATGATGGGAGACATAAGGAAATTCATATCATTCACTCCCAAAAGGAAAGGAAGTGTCACCTATGGAGATAACACCAAAGGGAGAATACTAGGCATTGGAAACATTGGTAAGAACTCTTCTACTTCTATTAGTGATGTATTGTATGTTGAAGGCCTCAAACACAATTTACTTAGCATTAGTCAATTATGTGATAAAGGATATAGAGTTTTGTTTGAATCAAACTGCTGCATAATTGAACATAAGATTAATAAGGAAATCAAGTTTGTAGGTCAAAGAATTGATAATATTTACATGATTGATATAGATAGTTTGTCCTCAAATAATGTACAATGCTTCATGACTAGAGAGGATGAAACTTGGCTATGGCATAGAAGAATAGCTCATATACATGTAGACCATTTGAATAAACTTGTTTCTAAAGAATTAGTAATTGGTTTACCAAAGCTTAAATTTGAAAACAAATTTTGTGATGCATGTCAAAAGGGAAAACAAGTAAAGGCATCATTTTGAGCTAAAAACATTGTTTCCACTCAAAAGCCTTTACAACTTTAACACATGGATCTATTTGGACCTTCCAAAATCAAAAGCTTTGGTGGTAATTACTATGGTCTAGTGATTGTAGATGATTATTCAAGATATACATGGACCTTGTTTCTTGCTCATAAAAATGAAGCATATCATGCATTCAAGAAACTTGCTAAGATTATCCAAAATGAGCAAAATTCAAAAATAGCATCCATTAGAACCGATCACAAGGGAGAATTTGAAAATCAATCTTTTAAAAAGTTTTGTGAAAAACATGGTATCAATCACAATTTTTCAGCTCCTAGAACTCCACAACAAAATGGAGTAGTTGAAAGGAAAAATAGATCTCTAGTGGGGCTTGTAAGAACCATGTTAAATGAAAATAACATTGCGAAACATTTTTGGGCCGATGCGGTAAATACCGCTTGCCATGTTATGAATAGATGTTTAATAAGGCCTATTCTAAAGAAAACCCCCTATGAACTTTACAAGGGAAGAAAACCCAACATTTCATATTTTCATATTTTTGGATGTAAATTCTTTGTGCTCAATAATGGAAAGGATAATCTAGGAAAGTTTGATGCTAAAGCTGATGAGGCAATCTTCCTAGGATATTCACAATCTAGTAAATCTTATCGAATCTTTAACAAACAAACAAACACCATTGAGGAGTCCATTCATGTCAAATTTGATGAAAATAGCCATAACTCCCCGAGAAAGGAAGATGTTGATGACCTTGTAGGTACATTCCAAGAAATGAGCTTGGATAATAAAGAGGAAGGCAACAATGAAGGAGAAACAACACAACATGAGGAACCACAACAATGGATCACTTTGAAGGATCATCCCTTAGACAAAGTCATAGGTGAAATGACAAAAGGTGTAAGTACTCGAAACGCCATTAGAAATGCAAGTAATCATTTAGCCTTTGTATCACAAATAGAACCCAAATGCATTGATGAAGTTATTATTGATGAACATTGGATGTTGGTCATGCAAGAAGAATTGAATCAATTTGAAAGAAATGAAGTTTGGGAACTAGTGCCAAGACCCAATGATCACCAAATAATAGGAACAAAATGGGTGTTTAGGAATAAATTAGATGAGAATGGTATAATCACAAGGAACAAAGCTAGACTAGTAGCTAAAGGTTACAATCAAGAAGAAGGTATTGATTATGAAGAGACGTATGCTCCCGTAGCTAGGCTAGAAGCCATAAGATTATTGTTAGCCTTTGCATGTTGTAAGGACTTTAAACTATACCAAATGGATGTCAAGAGTGCTTTCTTGAATGGATACATTCAAGAGGAAGTGTATGTTGATCAACCTCCAGGTTTTGAAAACTACCAATTTCCAAATCATGTTTTCAAACTAAAGAAAGCATTATATGGTTTAAAACAAGCTCCAAGAGCTTGGTATGAAAAATTAAGTAAATTCCTTTTGGAAAATAATTTTGAAAGAGGAAAGGTTGATACAATATTATTCATCAAGCACAAGAAAAATGACATACTATTGGTTCAAGTATATGTTGATGATATAATCTTTGGTGCTACTAATGAATCGTTGTGCAAAGAGTTTGCTAAGCTAATGCAGGACGAATTTGAAATATCCATGATGGGGGAACTTACTTTCTTCCTTGGACTACAAATTAAGCAAACTAATGAAGGCACTTTCATTAGTCAATCAAAGTATTGCAAGGAATTGATTAGGAAATTCAACATGGACAAGGCAAATGACATTGCCACTCCTATGGGCACTTCATGTTATTTGGACAAGGATGAGAAGGGTAAGGATGTTGAACTCTCAAAATATAGAGGTATGATCGGATCCTTACTATACTTAACCGCTAGTAGACCGAATATCATGTTTGCTGTTTGTATGTGTGCAAGGTATCAAGCATGCCCAAAAGAATCACACCTTACTACAGTAAAAAGAATAATGAAATATCTGATTGGAACTCAAAATGTTGGCTTATGGTACCCCAAAGGGGTTGAATACACTCTAGTTGGATACTCTGACTCTGATTTTGCAGGATGTAAGCTTGATAGAAAAAGAACTAGTGGAACATGTCACTTGCTTGGTAGTTCTCTTGTTTCTTGGCATAGCAAGAAACAAGTAAGTGTTGCACTATCTACAGCTAAGGCAGAATATGTTGCAGCTGGTAATTGTTGTGCTCAAATCCTTTGGATGAGATAACAACTTCTTGACTTTGGTGTTATGTTAGATCATGTGCCTCTTAAATGTGATAACACAAGTGCTATTAATATTTCAAAGAATCCTGTAATGCATTCAAGAACCAAACATATTGAAATTCGACATCATTTCATTAGGGATCATGTATTAAAGGGTGATTGTGTACTTGAACATGTTGAAACCTCAAAGCAACTAGCAGATATCTTCACAAAACCCTTGGCAAAAGAACAATTCATACACATTAGAAGAGAATTAGGAATCTTAGATATTTCCAATTGTGTTTGAATGCTGAATAATTTTGATAATTTCTTGATTTACAAGTATTGATACTTAATATATTGATTGGTTAACATTCCACTTAAAATTTGTAAGTTTAGACCATTTCTAAGCATCCCTAATCGATTACTATGATCAGTATAATCGATTATACACTCTCTGTTTCCTTAATAATAGATTGCAGACTCTTAAAATAATCGATTACCATTTTCTGTTTCATCACTAATCGATTAGCATCCCATATCTAATCGATTACAACGACTCTGTTTCTTGCATAATCGATTAGTAATTCAACAAAATCGATTACTGACGTTTTGTCTTCCAGATAATCGATTAGAGTCTCCTCCTAATCGATTACAAAGTTTCTGTTTTTAACATAATCGATTATCCCACCGGCCATAATCGATTACCCCATGTGCAAAATGATTCAACTTCCTCAGAAACCGTGTCCTAATCGATTACCTATGATGCCTAATCGATTAGCATTGGTACTGGAGCGGTCAAACTACTATTTTTCGAGGCACTCCGACTTCTTCACCTAATTAAACCTATTTCTCGCCATTCTAGACCTATTTTTCCCTATAAAATCCCCTATCCTTTCTCTCTCATCTTACACTACCTCTTCCTTCTTCCAATCTCTCAAGCCTCAAGAGCTTTCCTCTCCATTCTCTCATTCTCTTCTCTTTTTCTTTGCACTTTACTGGTATCATGTCTTCTTCAAGAACCATTAAGAGGGAAAGGTCTTCCATGGCCCAAACCCACAACCCTCTTGACTTCTCTAGATTTTTCACTACCCCTAGAGATCTTCAAAACTTTATCAACAACTTTTCTGAGAAGGATATAATCTCCCCCCACTACATCAACGTTGAGACATTTGACCACCCTAGCCTCACCTTCACTCAAAGCCTCCACCATTATAACCTTTTTCACTTTCTTACCCACAAGGAAGAGCTCTATTACCCTGAACTCATAAGGGTATTCTACTGCAACCTAAAACTTGCAAATGGGTTGCTGGAATCAAAAGTCAAAAATGTGACCCTTAGGCTCACCAATGCCCAACTGGCAGAAATCACTCTACTGCCCCTCAATGATGCTGAGTTTGACGGAGGAGATCCCGAAGATGAATGGGGTTTCAATGCCATCACTGCCCGACAATCACTTTGGAAGGCTGATCGCCCAAGGAGCAACCACAAACTGGTAGGCCACATGACCATGAACAACCGTCTCCTTCACTTCTTTTTGGTCAAGATGTTGCTTCCTCGTGGTGGGAACTATGCTCTGGTTGAAGAGGATGATGTTCTCTTGATGTGGGCTATGCAGCACCAAAAGGAGATTAACTGGGTTCAACTGCTTAAGCTGCACATGCTCCATGCCAAAGACCAACAAAAGCTTCCCTACGCCATCCTGCTCACTAAAATCTTTAAAGCTTTTGAAGTCGACTTGGCTGGAGAGTTGTCCGAAAAAGTGCCTCCCAAGGCTTGCGTTGGCACCCATCATCTTACAAAGATGGGTATCATTTTTGTGAATGGAGCTTGGTACTCAAAAATGGACGGTATCCATTCCAACATTCCTTTTGAAGCTCCTGCCAATGAACCTGCTCTTCTTCCTCCTGCAACTCAAGCTGAACCATCTGCCGCTGCTGACCCCTTCGCATCACTTAATGCACACCTTGACTGTCGGTTCGATCGAATTGAGAACTCTATTCAAGAGTTCCAAATGACTAAACAGCAACACTTCAAAATGATGCAACAACGTTACGATGAGCTGTCCCACCAGATTTCCGAATTTCACTTTTTCCATCCGGATAACTAGATATGCTTTATTATGCTTTAATCTTTCTATTTTCATTCTGCAATTTTAATTTCTGTAATTTCTATTTCTGCAATATTAATAAACTTCTCATTCTATTATATTCCTCTATTGCTCTATTATTTTTGATGATTCCAAAGGGGGAGAAATACTTAAGTTCATTCTGATGGAACAAGTGCTAAAAATTATTGGTTAACAAATTAGAAAACTATCTCTTAGGCATAAAACTCTCTTAGATAGGGGGAGATATTTTGAAATAAGAGATAATGATAATGCAGAATCTGAGATAATGCTTAAAATATAATACTTTTGAATTAAGATAACATTGTGCAAAATTTGAACATTTTTTTCTGGAGATAAGCTTTTGAACTAACAACTCTCAAGAGATGAACATTGGTTGTCATCATCAAAAAGGGGGAGAATGTGTTTGAATATGCTTTCAGGTTCACGGATTTTGATAATTACAAAGGACTCTTGAAGAATAATTAGAGAAACAAGAAAATGCATCAGAACTGCAACAACACGCAGGATAATCGATTACACAGGATATATAATCGATCAGATAGCTTCTGTTTCGCATCTAATCGATTACACCAGCAAGACTAATCAATTACTGAGCCTCTGTTTGAATTAAATGCATCAGGTATTTTTGCTAATCGATTACAGGACATATACAATCGATTACAAAGCTCCTGGAATGACAACTAATCGATTACATACAAGAACAATCGATTACCAAGCTGGGTAACCAAATTAAATGCATCATGTAACATCCCGATTTAATAATTAATTTCCAAATGAAAATAAATCACTAAAATAATAATTGCAAAGTGGGGAAATTATTTATTAATTATAATTAACTTAATTAATTTAACTTAAGAAAATAAAGGCTGATTAGTTGTAACTATGTGCGTGTGACGCGTGTGGGAGCTGCTGCTTCACGCTTTCCCACCCCACTCTTCCCTTCTCCGTGCATGCATATATGTGCTACTGGGCCACTTTATTATTCATTCTTTTCCCTTCAGACTTCTCTCCCTTCCGTTCTCTCTTCTTTTCTTCTTCCTTCTTCTCTTTCTTCTTCGTTCTTCTTCTCCTTCCTTCATCAAGCATGAGGGTGAGGAAGTCGAATTGAGAGTTTCTCCTTCGACGACACAAGAACAACACGCTGTTCCTTCCCTGTTCTTCATTCCCTTCGTCGACTTCCCTCCTTCTCTCTCTCCTTTGCTCGAAGCTGCTTGGGTCTCAGTGGAGATCTACACTACGAAGTGCTTCAGGGTGGTTGGAGTGTTCACCAGCGTTGTGATGGAGCTGCTCCAGAGAGCGAACCGAGAGCTAGGTGTCTCAGAGGCCCGAATGGCCTCCCCTGTCCTTGCATGCAGATGTACTAAGAGTGACTCAGTGTTCCTCTGGAATAGGGTATTTTATTGACCGACTGGAAACTTCATTCCAGGTAGGGGGAGTACCTTATATCTTAAACGCATGGATTATGAACGGGTTCCGGGTGCTAATAGCTTACCGATCCTGTATTTGATTCTGTGATTTGTTTGCATGTGGAGTCTGTGATACCGGATGCATGATGCTTATGAACCAAGAGTTGCATGTTTAGTTCCGTCCATAGATTGTATGCTAGTAGTTCTGAGAAGTGTTGAATGGTTGCATGAAAAGAATATGCTAAGGTGCTGTTGATGATTGCCGTGTGACTTATATGCCATGCATGTTATTCTGAGTTGAAATACTGACTGCATAAGAGAAGGTGTTGACTTGATGAATTTGATGTTATGTGATACCGATTGTATGAGATGCATGTGTTGTTGAGTTCTAGTGATGCGTTATACCGATTGCATGAGATGCATGTGCTGTTTGAGTTCTGGTAATGTGCTATACCGATCGCATGAGATGCATGTGTTGTTGAGTTCTGTTAATGCCTAGTACCGATTGCATGGGATGCATGAGTTGCTGTATTAATCTGTTGAGTTATGATACCGATTGCATGAGATGCATGTGCGGTTTGAGTTCTGGTAATGTGCTGTACTGATTGCATGAGATGCCTGTGCTGTTTGAGTTCTGGTGATGTATGATGCCGATTGCATGAGATGCATGTATTGTTGTGCATATGAACTCTGTGTTGTGTGATGAATCCGCGTGTGGCGCATGGGATGCGTTTATGCTGAGAGCATGTAGTGTGGGACACTACCATCGGTTATTAAAGCGTGGGACGCTGTGAAATCCTTGAGTGGGACTCAAGGTAGCCCTTGAGTGGGACTCGGGCTGCCTGTGAACACCTCCGTTGGCGCTGAGAGCGTTGGTGTCACCTTGTGGGCAAACGGTTGGGTACCCGTAAAACGGCCAAGCAGCTGGGAGCTGAGTTGATAACTGAGAGCTATGAAAAAAGGCTGGGAGCCTACGTTGCAACGTCAAAAACCGATTACACATAAATGCGGAACCGAGTGAAATAATCTGTGCATATGTACTGCTGATGTTGATTGGAATTTGATTATGCATGTGATGATGTTAATGAGATGATGAATGTATATAACCGAGTGAATTATTCTGTGTGCATATGCTGTGGATGCTGACTGAAATCTGTTCTATGAATATATATCAATGTTATTGAAATGTTATATGTGTATAGCCGAGTGAGAACTGTTGGATTCTGATCGAGAATTGTTGAATATGTGCGTTCTGATTCATTGGCATTATAATGTTATTAGTTGTTGTTATGTTAATGTTATTGAAATGATATGTGCATATGGCCGAGTGATAACTGGTGGATTCCGATCGGTAAAGGTCTTATGTGTGTCCTGGTTGATTAGTATTGTTCTGACTTTAATTATTGCCATGTATAATTATGTATATATATATATATATATATATTGTTGCATAACTGTGGGACAATCCGAGTTAGTATCTATCATTTAATATTTAAGATGCTCACCCCTACACCATTTTTCAGTGTGTACAGGACGGACTCGGAAATGATGATAGGGCCTCAAGTCCGAGTGTGGTGTACTCCAACTGTTGAGTGCTTGTATTGCATTTATTATGTTTAGTCAGTGTAGTCTTGGCCGGCTCTCATGTAAAACGATGACTAAACATATTTATTTATAAAGATTGATTTGATAAGTATAGACATGGTGTCACTTGTATGGATCTGTAAATATTGGTAAATGTATAATGTTAAGATAATGAGTATTCCGAGTATATGGTTACATATATATGCGTCGGTAGATTAGATTGTGGGCAGGTTTATATCTCTGGGAACGTATATTTATACATAAGTGCCTTATGTTGATTTGATGCTTCTTGCCGACTGGGATATAACTAATGTTGAGTGAATAACTCTAAGTTAATGAACCCTAAGAGGAATATAGGAGATTTAGATCCGGTTCCGAGTGAGGATTACTGGGTGGCTTTTCTGAGTGAATACGCTTGAGTGATTCTGAGTGAAAGATATAAGTAAACCCCGAGTAAGGAAGAGTTTGTATTCCCGAGTGGAAACCTTGAGTGATCCTTTTTTGAGAAAGGAGTTAGTGTAGTGGTTTAGAGTGGAATGGATTCTAAGTGTATGATAATCCGAGTGAATGAAGTAAAATCCGAGTGAGTGAGGATCTGTATTCCGGGTGGTTAAGATTAGACTAAGTCCGAGTGGGGATTGACTTAATGATTTTCCCTGAGCGAACAAGATGTCATATGCCGAGTGGACTAGCTATCATTTTCCGAGTGAATGAGTCGATGATAACTCTGGATCCTGAGTGTCTGAATAGCCGAGTGTAGCTTCTCGCTTCAGCAAATGAAGGATTCGCTCCAGCGAGCGTGGTTTGATGGAAGGCTTTTGGTGGTTTAGCTTAGGCGAATGAGTGCTCGCCCGAGCGAGTGTGCTGTCTCGCTCAAGTGGAGTCGGATCTCGCTTGAGCGAGTGCACGCTGTTTCTCTTGGGCTCGCTTGAGTGTTGTTGGGTTCCGCTGGGTGGCTTTTGTTTGGCCTTTATCTTCCCTTGCCTTCCATTTCCCCTCCTCCTCCTTGTTGTGCCCGGTTTAGTTAATTTGGGCAGATTATGTATGTTTTGCTAACTCTAAAATTTAGAAAAATTTCCCTGTTTGGTTTTATTTATTTATTAAAATTAGGGTGTTACACACCAGGTGCCATCAATAATCGATTACAAGGCAAGAAGTAATCGATTACAAAGGTTCTTAGTTGAATCTAATCGATTACCAGGGATAGGCTAATCGATTACAGCACGAATTACACTAAAGATTTCAAAGTGTAATCGATTACTGCTCGAGGCGTAATCAATTACGATAGTGCCAGAAATTGGGGAAAGTGCTTTTTAAGTGGAAACCAACTCATTTCTCCATAACCCTCAGACACCCATCACATGCAACGGCTAGGAACTCCATTATGCTCATCTCCAAGCTCTATAAATGCAAGAATTCCTCAAGCCACTAAAAAGAAGAGTAACATCCATCAAAGAAAATCAATTCTTGAATCTTGTGAGTTTTATTCTTGTATAGTTTCATTTTTCTGAAACTTAGAACTTCAACTTGTATATCCTCTTTTGTTGAGAGTTAGAATTTGAGAGAGCATTCATTTGTATATCTACTCTATTAAGAGAGTTACTTGCTTGTAAACACTACCCCAAACACAAAGGTTTTCACTCTAGGATGAGTGGTCACAAAGGTTGAGGTTCAACCTTTGGGTATTGAGAGTTTGAGAGATTGGGTGGGTTACCCTTGTGCTAGTGAGGATTGAGTTCTTGAGTGTGGGACACTAGGAAGCTGCAATTGCTCATAGCTTGTAATCTCTAAATCTCAATAGTGGAAATCCTTCAAGTGGGTTGCTTGAAGGCGAGACGTACACCAGGGTTGGTGGAACTCGTTAAATCGGTTTGCAAGCTCTTCTCCTTTACTCTTTTACATTTATATACTGCACTTAATTGATTTGTGTTGGTTGATTGTGGCTTATATACTTAAGCTTGCTTGAATTAGTTAACTTTGAATATTGCACACCAAGTGTTTGACAAATTGTCTCATCTACGTACACCTCTTGTTTTGCATTGTCTCTTGCATTAAACTTGATTTCACCTGCATAATCTTTAAACTTGTGATAAAAGAATCAAGTTCAAAGGCATTCCAAGCAAAGTTTTAAAAACTTAATTCACCCCCCCCCCCCCTCTTGAGTATTGAGGCCACTTGAATAACAGCTTATTTTAAACCATATAAAGCTTTTCTTAGTTTGAAAACATGATTTAGAAATTGATGATTTTCAAAACCAGAAGGTTGATCAACATATACTTATTCTTGAATGTATCCATTCAAGAAAGCACTCTTGACATCCATTTGGTACAATTTAAAATCTTTACAACATGCAAAGGCTAACAATAGTCTAATAGCTTCTAACCTAGCTACAGGAGCATACGTTTCTTCATAATCTATGCACTCTTCTTGATTATAACCCTTAGCTACTAACCTAGCTTTGTTTCCATTTTCATCTAGTTTGTTCCTAAATACCCATTTAGTACCTATTATTTGGTGATCATTGGGTCTTGGCACTAATTCCCAAACTTTATTTCTTTTAAATTGATTTAGTTCTTCTTGCATGGCCAACATCCAATGTTCATCAATAATAGCTTCATCAATGGTTTTAGGTTCAATTTGAGAAACAAATGCTAAATGATTGCAAGTGTTAAAATAACGTCGGGTACTTACACCTTTTGTGATATCACCTATAATGTTGTCCAATGGATGGTCTTTTGAGGTGATCTATTCCTTTTGTTGAGTTTCCACTCTTTGTGTTGTGTCTTTTTCTTTATTATCTTCTTCTTTGTCATCCAAGTTCAATTCTTGGAAAGTACCTACAAGATCATCAAAATCTTCCTTTCTCGGAGGGTTATGGCTATTTTCATCAAATTTTACATGAATTGATTCCTCAATAGTATTTGTTTGTTTGTTAAATACTCGATAAGATTTACTTGATGATGAATATCCAAGAAAGATTGCCTCATCATCTTTTGCATCAAACTTTCCTAAATTATCCTTTCTATTGTTCAGCACAAAACATTTGCATCCAAATTTATAAAAATAAAAGATATTGGGTTTTCTTCCTTTGTAAAGTTCATAGGGGGTTTTCTTTAGAATAGGCCTTATCAAACATCTATTCATAACATGACAAGCGGTATTTACCGCATCGGCCCAAAAATGTTTCGCAATGTTATTTTCGTTTAACATAGTTCTTGCAAGCTCCACCAAAGATCTATTTTTCCTTTCAACTACTCCATTTTCTTATGGAGTTCTAGGAGCTAAAAAATTGTGACCAATACCATGTTTTTCGCAAAATTTCTCAAATAGTTGATTTTCAAATTCTCCCCTATGATCGGTTCTTATGGATGCAATCTTTGAATTTTGCTCATTTTGGATAATCTTGGCTAGTTTCTTGAATGTATGATATGCTTCATTTTTATGAGCAAGAAACAAGGTCCATGTATATCCTGAATAGTCATCTACAATTACTAGACCATAATAATTACCACCAATGCTTTTGATTTTGGAAGGTCCAAATAGATCCATGTGCAAAAGTTGTAAAGGTCTTTGAGTAGAGACAATGTTTTTAGCTTGAAAAGATGCCTTTACTTGCTTTCCCTTTTGACATGCATCACAAAATTTATTTTCAAATTTGAGCTTTGGCAAACCAATAACCAATTCTTTAGAAACAAGTTTTTTTAGATGGTCTACATGTATATGTGCTATTCTTCTATGCCATAACCATGATTCATCCTCTCTAGTCATGAAGCATTGCACATCATTTGAAGTCACACTATCAACATCAATCATGTAAATATTATCAATTCTTTTACCAACAAACTTAACGTCCTTGTTTAGCTTATTTTCAATTATGCAACAATTAGATTCAAACAATACTCTATATCCTTTATCACATAATTGACTTATGCTAAGCAAGTTATGTTTGAGTCCTTCAACATATAGTACATCACTAATTGAGGTAGAAGAATTTTTACCAATGTTTCCAATGCCAAGTATTCTTCCTTTGGTATTATCCCCATAAGTGACGCTCCTTTTCTTTTGGGAGTGAAGGTTGTGAATTTGCTCATATCTCCCGTCATGTGTTTTGAACACCCATTATCCAAGTATCAATGGGTGTTGCTTGCTTTGAAGCATACCTACAAAACAAAATTAGTTTAGAGACCTTGGTACCCATTTTATGTTGGGTCCTTTTTGGTTAGCTTGTGGTAATGTCCCTTTGGGAACCACACCTTTCTTACCATTTTTGGTCCAAGCTTTCTAATATGGCAATTTAAAGCATTATTTCCTTTAGTACCATAATGATTGCATTTAGTGAATGGTGATGAAGATTTTCTAGGTGGTACAAAGAAGTTTTTATAATGCTTTTCCTTTTTAATGGAGTTATATCCTAAACCAGTTTTATCAAACATGCATCTTTGATTTCCAAGTAATACATTCAAATTATTTCTACCATTTGTAAACTTTTCTAAGGTTTTATTTAAGTCTAAAACCTTAGTTTCTAGGATGTCACATTTCTTTAAAAAATCACAAGGTTTATTCTTGGAGCATGCTTGAACATTTGCCAATTCTTCTTTCAAACATTCATTTTCTTTGCCAAGTTCTACAAGATGCATTTCAAGAGTATCAATAGTTTTCCTAGATAACTTATATTTGTTTAAGATTTTAACAAACTTGTCATACAATTCCTGAAATGCATCAAGCAATTCATTTCTATCTAAGTCAAGAAGACTTACCTTATCATCTTCCTCTTGATGATTTGCCATGAGGCATAGATTAGCTTCCTCATTTTCAGATTCGTCCGAGCTACTTATATCATTTTCATTGCAAGCAATATAAGCTCTTCTTCTTCCTCTTTTCTCCTTGTTCTTCTTCTTGAGATTTGGGCAATCTACCTTGAAATGCCCTTCCTTGCCACATCCAAAATAGTTTGGTGAAGAAGAGTTTTCATTAGAGGTAGATTTCTTACCTTGAGATTTGAAGCCCTTTTGGAATCGTTTGTTCCTCATAAATTTCCTGAAATACTTCACAAACAATCCAAATTCTTCTTCTTCATCAAGCTCACTATCGGATTCTTCTTCATTGATAGAAGTGGCCTTGAGAGCTAGACCTTTCTTCTTAGAAGATTTTTCTTCCTCTTCCGCCATCCTTAATTCTTTCAACTCTTATTCTTATTCTTGTAACTTACCGAATAGTGTAGCAAGAGATATTTCATTAATGCTAGGAGATTGTTTGATGGCAGTGACTAGAGGTTGCCATTCCCTGGTGAGACTTTTTAATACTTTATGAATAAGTTCTTTGTTAGTGTAAGTCTTGCCAAGAGTAATGAGATGATTTATAATAAGGGTGAACCTCTTTTGCATATCAACAATTATTTCTCCAAATTCAATCTAAAGCTTTCATATTGACTAGTTAAGGTACTAATCTTAGATTCTTTGACATCACTTGTACCTTCATGGGTTATTTGTAAGGTATCCCACATATCCTTGGCGGATTTACATGTAACTACTCTAAAGAATTCATCAGGGCCTAAAGCTAAAGTGATTATATTTTTGGCTTTATAGTTATATTGGACTTTCTTTTATTCTTCGCTAGTCCAATCATCCGTCAATTTTTCTACTTGCTTACCATCTACAGTATGCATAGGTATGAAAGGACCATTTTCAATTACATTCCAAACTTTGAGATCAATAGATTGTACAAAAATTTTCATCCTTTCTTTCCAAAAAGCATAGCCTTCCCTATTGAAAGCAGGAGGTCTATTTGTGGCACCACCTTCAGGAAAAAGATTTAGAGAATTTGAGGCCATTGTTCTCTTGATGCTGTTAAGCTTGATCTACCAAGAGTCAAGCTCTGATACCACTTGTTATTCAAGTGGCCTCAATACTCAAGAGGGGGGTGAATTGAGTTTTAAAACTTTTCTTGGAATGCTTTTGAAATTAGTTCCTTTTTCACAAATTAAGTGTTTATGCAAGAGATAATAAGTGTAGCTCAAGACATAATGCAAGATAAGGGATAAATGTTACTAAAGCAATTTATCAAACACTTGGTGTGCAGTACTCTAATACTATTTGTTCAAACAAGTTTAAGAGAGGAAATCACAATCAATAATAACAATCAAGCCAGATGCAATATGTAAATGCAAGAGAGTAAGGGAGAAAATCTTGCAAACCAATTTAACGAGTTCCACCAACCCGGTGTACGTCTCGCCTTCAAGAAACCCACTTGAAAGATTTCCACTATTGAAGTTTAGAGATACAAGCTATGAGCAATTGCAGCTTCCTAGTGTCCCACACTCAAGAACTCAATCCTCACTAGCACAAGGGCAACCCACCCAATCTCTCAAACTCTCAATACCCAAAGGTTGAACCACAACCTTTGTGACCACTCAACCTAGAGTGAATAAACTTGGTGTTTGGTGTTTGTGTTTACAATCAATAGACTCTCTCAATAGAGTAGATGAATAAATGAAGGCTCATATAATTTCTAACTCTCACAAGAGAGGATTTACAAATATAAGCTCTAAGTTTCAGAAAATGAAACTAAACAAAGAAATAGAACTCACAAGACTCAAGATATGATTTCCCTTTGATGGATTTGATTATATTGCCTTGAGTAGCTTGAAGGAGTCTTGCATTTATAGGCCTTGGAGAGGTGCCCTAAGGTCTTCAGAGCCGTTGCACAGCATGGGAATTTGAGTTGGAATGGAGAAACGAGCTGGTTTCCCACTTAAAAATGCTTTTCCCTAAATTCTGGCACTAGTGTAATCGATTAGGCCTGGAGCTGTAATCGATTACACTTTGAATTCTTCAGTGTAATTTGACTTGTAATTGATAAGCCTTTCCCATGTAATTGATTAGCTAAGAGACAGAACCTTGCTAATCGATTGTTCTTTACCTTGTAGTCGATTATGAGTGGCACCTGATGCATTTAATTTGGTTACACAGCATGGTAATCGATTGTAGCTTGTGTGATTGGGTATCAAACAAAAACTCTGTAATCGATTAGTTCTTAAGTTGTAATCGATTAGTGACATTACAGAACACTGGTAATCGATTATGGCAGCCTTGTAATCGATTAGCAGATGTACCTGATGCTTTTAATTCATTTTCTCAGCTTAGTAATCGATTGGCTTCTTTGGTGCAATCGATTAGGTGACAAACAGAAGCTCTCTAATCGATTAGAAGAGATCTTGTAATCGATTATGTCACAGATAGAAGCTTCGTAGTCGATTAGATCTGGTCTTGTAATCGATTAGCTTGCGTGTTTTTGCAGGTCTGATGCTGTTTTCTCTGTTTTCATGGTAGCTTGAGCCTTTTGCTTTGAATCTTCAATTCCTTTTGTCATTATCAAAATTATTTATCCTGAAATACATATTCAAACACATTCTCCCTCTTTTTGATGATGACAAACAATATTCATCTCATGAGGGTGTTAGTTCAAATAAAATTATCACCAATGATTATCTCTAAAATTATCTTTAAGGTTATCTCTTAATCTGGAGTTATCTCAAAATTATCTCCACCTATCTGAAGGAGTTTATGCCATTTAAAAAGTAAAGATAACCATTTGTTGTTTTGTTTGTTTTAACCACTTGTTGTTTTTAGTAAATTTTGATTTTAACAGATTTAATTACTTTAGATGAACTTCAATTATTCTCCCCCTTTGTAATCATCAAAAATAAATAAGGCAACAGAGACATAATTGAAAGGAAATTGCATTCATTTAAAGGAAAGGTACATTAAGGAAATATGTAGAAACAAAAACATAATCAAAGATATCCTAACAAAATATGATAAACTAGGATCTAATTATCCGGATTAAAAAAGCAAAATTCAAAAATTTGGTGAGATAGCTTTTCATAACGTTGTTGCATGAGTTCATAGTGTTATTGCTCAGTCATTTGGAACTCTTGAAGAGTGTTCTCAAGGCTATCAAAACACCGATCAAGATATGCATAAAGAGAAGTGAAGGGATCAGTGGGAGCAGATGGTTCGCCTTGTGGTTCTTGAGTTGCAGGAGGAGGAGGAACAGGATCATTTGCTGGAGCCTCAAAGGGGATGTTAGCATGAATACCTTCCATCTTGGACATCCCAGCCCCATTGACAAAAATTATACCCATCTTTGTGAGATGATGGGTGCCAATGCATGATTTTGGGGGTACCTTTTCAGCAAATTCCCCGACTAGATCAACACCAAATGCTTTGAAGATTTTGGTGAGGAGGATAACATAGGGAAGTTTTTATTGGTTGGCTTTGAGCATGTGTAGTTTAAGGAGTTGAATCCAGTTGATCTCTTTCTTATTGTGTATAGCCCACATTAGGAGGATGTCATCTTCCTCAACCAAGGCATAGTTGCCACCACGAGGAACAAGAAGCTTAACCAGAAGGAAGTGAAGAAGACGATTGTTAAGAGTGAGATGGCCTACCAGTTTATGATTGCTTTGGGGGGCGGTCAGCCTTCCAAAGAGATTGACGGACAGTGATGGCATTGAATTCCCACTCATCTTCTGGATTGCCACCAACAAATTTAGCATCAGAGATTGAAAGTTGGGTTATCTCAGCCAGTTGCTCATTTGTAATCGTAAGAGTCACATTTTTTACTCTTGCCTCAAGCAACCCATCAACAATCCTTAAGTTGCAGAAGAAAACTCTCATGAGTTTGGGGTAGTAAAATTCTTCCTTAAGAGTAAGGAAAGGAAAAAGTTTATAGTGATGAAGGGATTGGGTGAAGGTAAAGCTAGGGTGGTCAAATACTTCAGCATTGATGAAATGAAGGGAAATTATGTCCTTTTTAGAGAAATTCTTGATGAAATTTTAAAGGTCTCTTGGTATGGAGAAGAACCTTGAGAAGTCAAAGGGGTTGTTGGTTTGGGCCATGGAAGACCTAGCTCTCTTCACAGTTCTAGAGGAAGACATGATTTAAGATGAATGGAGAAGAGAATATGAAGAGAGTGAGGGGTTTTTGGAAAGTTTGAGATATTGGAGGGAGGAGAGGTATTGGAGGTGTGAGGTAGAAGAGGTGAAGGGGGGGTTATTTATAGGGTAAAAATAGGGTTTAGAGATGAGAGAGAGGAGTTAAAGAGGTGAATATGGATTGGGCCAAAGATTTGCACTCGGATTCTACATTCAAGTCTGCACCTGATACGTAGGTAATCGATTACAGGGTTTCTCGTAATCGATTACATCCTTTCAGAATTTGAATTGTCAGGTGTTTTAATCGATTGGGCCAGGTTGGTAAACGATTCTATTAAAAATAGAACCTTAGAAATCGATTAGAAGGATTGTGTAATTGATTATCAAGAAGATGAAACGTCCGTAATCGATTGGACAGGGGTTCTAATCGATTTGGCATGAAACAGAGAGCTAGTAATCGATTAGCTATCAGAGTGTAATCGATTGTATATGAAATAGAAGGTTACTAATCGATTAGGGAAGTCCAGAAATGCTCAAATCATGCAGATTTCAAACAAAAGCACTTGAGATTAAATATATCATACCTCAATCAATTACTTACTCATTAAACATACTGTAAAACAAGGAATTAACAAAATCATTCAATATTCAAACACAATTTGAAATATCTAGGATTCCTAATTCTCTTCTAATATATATAAATTGTTCCTTTGCAAGAGGTTTGGTGAAGATATCAGCTAGTTGTTTAGAAGTTTCAACATGTTCAAGCATGCAATCACCCTTTAACACATGATCTCTAATGAAATGGTGTCTTATCTCTATCTGCTTGGTCCTTGAATGCATAACAGGATTCTTTGAAATGTTAATGGCGCTAGTATTGTCACATTTAAGAGGCACATGGTCTAATATAACACCAAAGTCAAGAAGTTGTTGCCTCATCCAAAGGATTTGAGCACAGCAACTTCCAGCTGCAACATATTCTGCCTCAGCTGTTGATAAAGCAAAGCTTACTTATTTCTTGCTATGCCAAGAAACAAGAGAGCTACCAAGCAAATGACATGTACCACTAGTGCTTTTTCTATCAAGTTTACATCCAACAAAATCAGCATCAGAATATCCTATTAGAGTACATTCAACACCTTTAGGATACCAAAGACCTACATTTAGAGTGCCAACAAGGTATTTCATTATTCGTTTTACAGCAGTGAGGTGTCATTCTTTTGGACATGCTTGATATCTAGCACACATGCAAATGCCAAACATTATGTCCGGTCTACTTGTAGTAAGATATAGTAAAGATCCAATCATACCTCAATATTTGGTAATTTCAACATTTTTACCTTTCTCATCTTTGTCCAAGTAGCAAGATGTGCTCATAGGAGTGGCAATTTCATTTGCCTTGTCCATGTTGAATTTCTTAAGCAATTCCTTGCAGTATTTGGATTGACTAATGAATGTACCTTCTTTGGTTTGCTTAATTTGTAGCCCAAGGAAGAATGTAAGTTCTCCCATCATAGACATCTCAAATTCATCCTGCTTTAACTTAGCAAACTCCTTGCAAAGTGATTCATTAGTAGCACCAAAAATGATATCATCTACATATACTTGCACCAATAGTATGTCATTTTTCTTATGCTTGACGAATAATATTGTATCAACCTTTCCTCTTTTAAAATTATTTTTGAAAAGGAATTTGCTTAATCTTTCATACCAAGCTCTTGGAGCTTGTGTGTTTGAATATGCTTTCAGGTTCACGAATTTTGATAATGACAAAGGACTCTTGAAGAATAATTGGAGAAACAAGAAAATTCATCAGAACTGCAACAACACGCAGGATAATCGATTACACAGGATATATAATCGATTAGATAGCTTCTGTTTCGCATCTAATCGATTACACCCGCAAGACTAATCGATTACTGAGCCTCTGTTTGAATTAAATACATCAGGTATTTTTGCTAATCGATTACAGGACATATACAATCGATTACAAAGCTCTTGGAATGACAACTAATCAATTACATACAAGAACAATCGATTACCAAGCTGCGTAACCAAATTAAATGCATCAGGTGCCATTAATAATCGATTACAAGGCAAGAAGTAATCGATTACAAAGGTTTTGAGTTGAATCTAATCGATTACCAGGGATAGGCTAATCGATTACAACACGAATTACACTGAAAATTTCAAAGTGTAATCGATTACTGCTCGAGGCGTAATCGATTACGATAGTGCCAGAAATTGGGGAAAGTGCTTTTTAAGTGGAAACCAACTCATTTCTCCACATCCCTCAGACACCCATCACATGCAACAGCTAGGAACTCCATTATGCTCATCTCCAAGCTCTATAAATGCAAGAATTCCTCAAGCCACTAAAAAGAAGAGTAACATCCATCAAAGGAAATCAATTCTTAAATCTTGTGAGTTTTATTCTTGTATAGTTTCATTTTTCTAAAACTTAGAACTTCAACTTGTATATCCTCTCTTGTTGAGAGTTAGAATTTGAGAGAGCATTTATTTGTATATCTACTCTATTAAGAGAGTTACTTGCTTGTAAACACTACACAAAACACAAAGGTTTTCACTCTAGGTTGAGTGGTCACAAAGGTTGAGGTTCAACCTTTGGGTATTGAGAGTTTGAGAGATTGGGTGGGTTACCCTTGTGCTAGTGAGGATTGAGTTCTTGAGTGTGGGACACTAGGAAGCTGCAATTGCTCATAGCTTGTAATCTCTAAATCTTAATAGTGGAAATCCTTTAAGTGGGTTACTTGAAGGCGAGACGTACACCGGGGTTGGTGGAACTCATTAAATCGGTTTGCAAGCTCTTCTCCCTTACTCTTTTACATTCATATACTGCACTTAATTGATTTGTGTTGGTTGATTGTGGCTTATATACTTAAGCTTGCTTGAATTAGTTAACTTTGAATATTGCACACCAAGTGTTTAACAAATTGTCTCAGCTACGTACACCTCTTGTTTTGCATTGTCTCTTGCATTAAACTTGATTTCACCTGTATAATCTTTAAACTTGTGATAAAAGAATCAAGTTCAAAGGCATTCCAAGCAAAGTTTTAAAAACTCAATTCACCCCCCCTCTTGAGTATTGAGGCCACTTGAATAACAAGTGGTATCAGAGCTTGACTCTTGGTAGATCAAGCTTAACAGCTTCAAGAGATAAGATGGCCTCAAGTTCTCTAAATCTTTCTCCTGAGGGTGGTGCCACAAATAGACCTCCCGCTTTCAATGGGGAAGGTTATGCGTTTTGGAAGGAAAGAATGAAAATCTTTATTCAATCCATTGATCTAAGAGTTTGGAATGCCATTGAGAATGGTCCTTTTATACCCATGCACACTATTGATGGTAAAAATGTTGAGAAACCCATGGATGATTGGACTAATGATGAAGAAAAGAAAGTACAATACAATTATAAGGCTAAAAATCTCATTACTCTAGATTTAGGACCCGATGAATTCTTTAGAGTAATGACTTGTCAAACGGCTAAGGAAATGTGGGATACTTTACAAGTAACCCATGAAGGTACTAGTGATGTAAAAGACTCCAAGATTAGTACCTTAACTAGTCAATATGAGAGTTTTAGGATAAACTCCGGAGAAACCATTGTAGAAATGCAAAAAAGATTTACACTTATAATAAATCACCTTATTACTCTTGGAAAAGTATATACTAACAAAGAGCTTGTGCATAAAGTTTTGAAAAGTCTTAGCAGAGAATGGCAACCTCTTGTCACTGCCATCAAACAATCCCCAAGTATCAATGAGATGTCTCTTACCACACTCTTTGGAAAGCTTCAAGAGCAAGAGCAAGAACTAAGAGATTTGAAGCAAGCGGAGGAAGAAGAAAAATCCTACAAGAAGAAAGGCTTAGCTCTCAAGGCCACTTCTACACATGAAGAAGAATCATGTAGTGACCTTGACGAAGAGGAAGAATTTGGGTTGTTTGTAAAGAGATTTGGAAAATTCATGAAAAACAAAAGATTCCAAAAGAACTTCAAACCCCAAGGTAAGAAACCTATTTCTAATGAGTCTTCTTCTTCACCAAGTTGTTTTGAATGTGGCAAGGAAGGACACTTCAAGGCGGATTGCCCAAATCTTAAGAAGAAGAGCAAGGAGAAAAGAGGAAGAAGAAGAGCTTACATCGCTTAGGATGAAAACGATGTAAGTAGCTCCGATGAGTCCGAAAGTGAAGAAGCAAATCTTTGCTTAATGGCAAATCACCAAGAAGAAGATAATGAGGTAAGTCTTCTTGATTTAGATAAGAATGAATTACTAGATGCTTTTGAAGAGTTGTATGATAAATTTATCAAGCTTTCTAGTAAATACAAATTGTCAAGAAAAACCGTTGACACTCTTGAGAAGGACCTTATAGAAGTTTGTAAAGAAAATAAATGTTTGAAAGATGAATTAGAAAATGTTCAAGCATGTTCTAGGACCAAACCGTGTAAATTTGTAAAGAAATGTGACATTCTAGAAACCAAGGTTTTAGATTTAAATAGAACATTAGAAAAATTTACAAATGGTAGAGATAACTTAAATATATTACTTGGAAACCAAAGATGTATGTTTCATAAAACCGATTTAGGATACAACTCCACCAAAAAGGAAAAATATTACAAAAACTTCTTTATACCACCTAGGAAATCATCATCACCTTTCATGAGATGCAATCATTGTGGTTTTAAAGGTCATAACTCTTCAAATTGTAATGTTAGAAAATTAGAACCAAAGGTTATTAGAAAGGTGTGGGTTCCCAAAGGGACATTACCATAAACTAACCTAAAAGGACCCAACATACAATGGGTACCTAGTTCTCTAAATTAATCTTGTTTTGTAGGTATGCTTCAAGGCAAGCAACACCCATTGGTATTTGGATAGTGGGTGTTCAAAGCATATGATGGGAGACATAAGGAAATTCACATCATTCACTCCCAAAAGGAAAGGAAGTATCACCTATGGAGATAACACCAAAGGGAGAATACTAGGCATTAGAAACATTGGTAAGAACTCTTCTACTTCTATTAGTGATGTATTGTATGTTGAAGGCCTCAAACACAATTTACTTAGCATTAGTCAATTATGTGATAAAGGATATAGAGTTTTGTTTGAATCAAACTGCTGTATAATTGAACATAAGATTAATAAGGAAATCAAGTTTATAGGTCAAAGAATTGATAATATTTACATGATTGATATGGATAGTTTGTCCTCAAATGATGTACAATGCTTCATGACTAGAGAGGATGAAACTTGGCTATGGCATAGAAGAATAGCTCATATACATGTAGACCATTTGAATAAACTTGTTTTTAAAGAATTAGTAATTGGTTTACCAAAGCTTAAATTTGAAAACAAATTTTGTGATGCATGTCAAAAGGGAAAACAAGTAAAGGCATCATTTCGAGCTAAAAACATTGTTTCCACTCAAAAGCCTTTACAACTTTTGCACATGGATCTATTTGGACCTTCCAAAATCAAAAGCTTTGGTGG
This sequence comes from Clitoria ternatea, assembly GCA_037962975.1. Classification (NCBI taxonomy): domain Eukaryota; kingdom Viridiplantae; phylum Streptophyta; class Magnoliopsida; order Fabales; family Fabaceae; genus Clitoria; species Clitoria ternatea. Next base: position 38,145,278 of record CM075672.1, on the reverse strand, counting down.
TAATTACTATGGTCTAGTGATTGTAGATGATTATTTAAGATATACATGGACCTTGTTTCTTGCTCATAAAAATGAAGCATATCATGCATTCAAGAAACTTGCTAAGATTATCCAAAATGAGCAAAATTCAAAAATAGCATCCATTAAAACCGATCACAAGAGAGAATTTGAAAATCAATCTTTTAAAAAGTTTTGCGAAAAACATGGTATCAATCACAATTTTTCAGCTCCTAGAACTCCACAACAAAATGGAGTAGTTGAAAGGAAAAATAGATCTCTAGTGGGGCTTGTAAGAACCATGTTAAATGAAAATAACATTGCGAAACATTTTTGGGCCGATGCGGTAAATACCGCTTGCCATGTTATGAATAGATGTTTAATAAGGCCTATTCTAAAGAAAACCCCCTATGAACTTTACAAGGGAAGAAAACCCAACATTTCATATTTTCATATTTTTGGATGTAAATTCTTTGTGCTCAATAATGGAAAGGATAATCTAGGAAAGTTTGATGCTAAAGCTGATGAGGTAATCTTCCTAGGATATTCACAATCTAGTAAATCTTATCGAATCTTTAACAAACAAACAAACACCATTGAGGAGTCCATTCATGTCAAATTTGATGAAAATAGCCATAACTCCCCGAGAAAGGAAGATGTTGATGACCTTGTAGGTACATTCCAAGAAATGAGCTTGGATAATAAAGAGGAAGGCAACAATGAAGGAGAAACAACACAACATGAGGAACCACAACAATGGATCACTTTGAAGGATCATCCCTTAGACAAAGTCATAGGTGAAATGACAAAAGGTGTAAGTACTCGAAACGCCATTAGAAATGCAAGTAATCATTTAGCCTTTGTATCACAAATAGAACCCAAATGCATTGATGAAGTTATTATTGATGAACATTGGATGTTGGCCATGCAAGAAGAATTGAATCAATTTGAAAGAAATGAAGTTTAGGAACTAGTGCCAAGACCCAATGATCACCAAATAATAGGAACAAAATGGGTGTTTAGGAATAAATTAGATGAGAATGGTATAATCATAAGGAACAAAGCTAGACTAGTAGCTAAAGGTTACAATCAAGAAGAAGGTATTGATTATGAAGAGACGTATGCTCCCGTAGCTAGGCTAGAAGCCATAAGATTATTATTAGCCTTTACATGTTGTAAGGACTTTAAACTATACCAAATGGATGTCAAGAGTGCTTTCTTGAATGGATACATTCAAGAGGAAGTGTATGTTGATCAACCTCCAGGTTTTAAAAACTACCAATTTCTAAATCATGTTTTCAAACTAAAGAAAGCATTATATGGTTTAAAACAAGCTCCAAGAGCTTGGTATGAAAGATTAAGTAAATTCCTTTTAGAAAATAATTTTGAAAGAGGAAAGGTTGATACAACATTATTCATCAAGCACAAGAAAAATGACATACTATTGGTTCAAGTATATGTTGATGATATAATCTTTGGTACTACTAATGAATCGTTGTGCAAAGAGTTTGCTAAGCTAATGCAGGACGAATTTGAAATGTCCATGATGGGGGAACTTACTTTCTTCCTTGGACTACAAATTAAGCAAACTAATGAAGGCACTTTCATTAGTCAATCAAAGTATTGCAAGGAATTGATTAGGAAATTCAACATGGACAAGGCAAATGACATTGCCACTCCTATGGGCACTTCATGTTATTTGGACAAGGATGAGAAGGGTAAGGATGTTGAACTCTCAAAATATAGAGGTATGATCGGATCCTTACTATACTTAACCGCTAGTAGACCGGATATCATGTTTGCTGTTTGTATGTGTGCAAGGTATCAAGCATGCCCAAAAGAATCACACCTTACTACAGTAAAAAGAATAATGAAATATCTGATTGGAACTCAAAATGTTGGCTTATGGTACCCCAAAGGGGTTGAATACACTCTAGTTGGATACTCTGACTCTGATTTTGCAGGATGTAAGCTTGATAAAAAAAGCACTAGTGGAACATGTCACTTGCTTGGTAGTTCTCTTGTTTCTTGGCATAGCAAGAAACAAGTAAGTGTTGCACTATCTACAGCTGAGGCAGAATATGTTGCAGCTGGTAGTTGTTGTGCTCAAATCCTTTGGATGAGATAACCACTTCTTGACTTTGGTGTTATGTTAGATCATGTGCCTCTTAAATGTGATAACACAAGTGCTATTAATATTTCAAAGAATCCTGTAATGCATTCAAGAACCAAACATGTTGAAATTCGACATCATTTCATTAGGGATCATGTATTAAAGGGTGATTGTGTACTTGAACATGTTGAAACCTCAAAGCAACTAGCAGATATCTTCACAAAACCCTTGGCAAAAGAACAATTCATACATATTAGAAGAGAATTAGGAATCTTAGACATTTCTAATTGTGTTTGAATGCTGAATAATTTTGATAATTTCTTGATTTACAAGTGTTGATACTTAATATATTGATTGGTTAACATTCCACTTAAAATTTGTAAGTTTAGACCATTTCTAAGCATCCCTAATCGATTACTATGATCAGTATAATCGATTATACATACTCTGTTTCCTTAATAATCGATTGCAGACTCTCAAAATAATCGATTACCATTTTCTGTTTCATCACTAATCGATTAGCATCCCATATCTAATCGATTACAACGACTCTGTCTGAAAAAGTGCCTCCCAAGGCTTACGTTGGCACCCATCATCTTACAAAGATGGGTATCATTTTTGTGAATGGAGCTTGGTACTCAAAAATGGACGGCATCTATTCCAATATTCCTTTCGAAGCTCCTGCCAATGAACCTGCTCCTCCTCCTCCTGTAACTCAAGCTAAACCATCCGCCGCTGCTGACCCCTTCGCATCACTTTATGCACACCTTGACCGTCGGTTCGATCGAATTGAGAACTCTATTCAAGAGTTCCAAATGACTAAACAGCAACACTTCGAAATGATGCAACAATGTTACGATGAGCTGTTCCACCAGATTTCTGAATTTCACTTTTTCCATCCAGATAACTAGATCTGCTTTATTATGCTTTAATTTTCTGTTTTCATTCTGCAATTTTAATTTCTGTAATTTCTGTTTCTGCAATATTAATAAACTTCTCATTCTGTTATATTCCTCTATTGCTCTATTATTTTTGATGATTCCAAAGGGGGAGAAATACTTAAGTTCATTCTGATGGAACAAGTGCTAAAAACTGTTGGTTAACAAATTAGAAAACTATCTCTAAGGCATAAAACTCTCTTAGATAGGGGGAGATATTTTGAAATAAGAGATAATGATAATGCAGAATCTGAGATAATGCTTAAAATATAATACTTTTGAATTAAGATAACATTATGCAAAATTTGAACATTTTTTTTCTAGAGATAAGCTTTTGAACTAACAACTCTCAAGAGATGAACATTGGTTGTCATCATCAAAAAGGGGGAGAATGTGTTTGAATATGCTTTCAGGTTCACGGATTTTGATAATGACAAGGACTCTTGAAGAATAATTGGAGAAACAAGAAAATGCATCAGAACTGCAACAACACGCAGGATAATCGATTACACAGGATATATAATCGATCAGATAGCTTCTGTTTCGCATCTAATCGATTACACCAGCAAGACTAATAGATTACTGAGCCTCTGTTTGAATTAAATGCATCAGGTATTTTTGCTAATCGATTACAGGACATATACAATCGATTACAAAGCTCCTGGAATGATAACTAATCGACTACATACAAGAACAATCGATTACCAAGCTGGGTAACCAAATTAAATGCATCAGGTGCCATCAATAATCGATTACAAGGCAAGAAGTAATCGATTACAAAGGTTCTTAGTTGAATCTAATCGATTACCAGGGATAGGCTAATCGATTACAGCATGAATTACACTGAAAATTTCAAAGTGTAATCGATTACTGCTCGAGGCGTAATCGATTACGATAGTGCCAGAAATTGGGGAAAGTGCTTTTTAAGTGGAAACCAACTCATTTCTCCACATCCCTCAGACACCCATCACATGCAACGGCTAGGAACTCCATTATGCTCATCTTCAAGCTCTATAAATGCAAGAATTCCTCAAGCCACTAAAAAGAAGAGTAACATCCATCAAAGAAAATCAATTCTTGAATCTTGTGAGTTTTATTCTTGTATAGTTTCATTTTTCTGAAACTTAGAACTTCAACTTGTATATCCTCTCTTGTTGAGAGTTAGAATTTGAGAGAGCATTCATTTGTATATCTACTCTATTAAGAGAGTTACTTGCTTGTAAACACTACCCCAAACACAAAGGTTTTCACTCTAGGTTGAGTGGTCACAAAGGTTGGGGTTCAACCTTTGGGTATTGAGAGTTTGAGAGATTGGGTGGGTTACCCTTGTGCTAGTGAGGATTGAGTTCTTGAGTGTGGGACACTAGGAAGCTGCAATTGCTCATAGCTTGTAATCTCTAAATCTCAATAGTGGAAATCCTTCAAGTGGGTTGCTTGAAGGCGAGAAGTACATCGGGGTTGGTGGAACTTGTTAAATCGGTTTGCAAGCTCTTCTCCCTTACTCTTTTATATTCATATACTGCACTTAATTGATTTGTGTTGGTTGATTGTGGCTTATATACTTAAGCTTGCTTGAATTAGTTAACTTTGAATATTGCACACCAAGTGTTTGACAAATTGTCTCAGCTACGTACACCTCTTGTTTTGCATTGTCTCTTGCATTAAACTTGATTTCACCTGCAAAGAATCAAGTTCAAAGGCATTCCAAGCAAAGTTTTAAAAACTCAATTCACCCCCCCCCCCTCTTGAGTATTGAGGCCACTTGAATAACAGCTTGTTTTAAACCATATAAAGCTTTTCTTAGTTTGAAAACATGATTTGGAAATTGATGATTTTCAAAACCAGAAGGTTGATCAACATATACTTCTTCTTGAATGTATCCATTCAAGAAATCACTCTTGACATCCATTTAGTACAATTTAAAATCTTTACAACATGCAAAGGCTAACAATAGTCTAATAGCTTCTAACCTAGCTACAGGAGCATACGTTTCTTCATAATCTATGCACTGTTCTTGATTATAACCCTTAGCTACTAACCTAGCTTTGTTTCCATTTTCATCTAGTTTGTTCCTAAATACCCATTTAGTACCTATTATTTGGTGATCATTGGGTCTTGCCACTAATTCCCAAACTTTATTTCTTTCAAATTGATTTAGTTCTTCTTGCATGGCCAACATCCAATGTTCATCAATAATAGCTTCATCAATGGTTTTAGGTTCAATTTGAGAAACAAATGCTAAATGATTGCAAGTGTTAAAAGAACGTCGGGTACTTACACCTTTTGTGATATCACCTATAATGTTGTCCAATGGATGGTCTTTTGAGGTGATCTATTCCTTTTGTTGAGTTTCCACTCTTTGTGTTGTGTCTTTTTCTTTATTATCTTCTTCTTTGTCATCCAAGTTCAATTCTTGGAAAGTACCTACAAGATCATCAAAATCTTCCTTTCACGGAGGGTTATGGCTATTTTCATCAAATTTTACATGAATTGATTCCTCAATAGTATTTGTTTGTTTGTTAAATACTCGATAAGATTTACTTGATGATGAATATCCAAGAAAGATTGCCTCATCATCTTTTGCATCAAACTTTCCTAAATTATCCTTTCTATTGTTCAGCACAAAACATTTGCATCCAAATTTATAAAAATAAGAGATATTGGGTTTTCTTCCTTTGTAAAGTTCATAGGGGGTTTTCTTTAGAATAGGCCTTATCAAACATCTATTCATAACATGACAAGCGGTATTTACCGCATCGGCCCAAAAATGTTTCGCAATGTTATTTTCGTTTAACATAGTTCTTGCAAGCTCCACCAAAGATCTATTTTTCCTTTCAACTACTCCATTTTCTTGTGGAGTTCTAGGAGCTAAAAAATTGTGACCAATACCATGTTTTTCGCAAAATTTCTCAAATAGTTGATTTTCAAATTCTCCCCTATGATCGGTCCTTATGGATGCAATCTTTGAATTTTGCTCATTTTGGATAATCTTGGCTAGTTTCTTGAATGCATGATATGCTTTATTTTTATGAGCAAGAAACAAGGTCCATGTATATCCTGAATAGTCATCTACAATTACTAGACCATAATAATTACCACCAAAGCTTTTGATTTTGGAAGGTCCAAATAGATCCATGTGCAAAAGTTGTAAAGGTCTTTGAGTAGAGACAATGTTTTTAGCTTGAAAAGATGCCTTTACTTGCTTTCCCTTTTGACATGCATCACAAAATTTATTTTCAAATTTGAGCTTTGGCAAACCAATTACCAATTCTTTAGAAACAAGTTTGTTTAGATGGTCTACATGTATATGTGCTATTCTTCTATGCCATAACCATGATTCATCCTCTCTAGTCATGAAGCATTGCACATCATTTGAAGTAAAACTATCAACATCAATCATGTAAATATTATCAATTCTTTTACCAACAAACTTAACTTCCTTGTTTAGCTTATTTTCAATTATACAACAATTAGATTCAAACAATACTCTATATCCTTTATCACATAATTGACTTATGCTAAGCAAGTTATGTTTGAGTCCTTCAACATATAGTATATCACTAATTGAGGTAGAAGAATTTTTACCAATGTTTCCAATGCCAAGTATTCTTCCTTTGGTATTATCCCCATAAGTGACGCTTCCTTTTCTTTTGGGAGTGAAGGTTGTGAATTTGCTCATATCTCCCGTCATGTGTTTTGAACACCCACTATCCAAGTATCAATGGGTGTTGCTTGCTTTGAAGCATACCTACAAAACAAAATTAGTTTAGAGACCTTGGTACCCATTTTATATTGGGTCCTTTTTGGTTAGCTTGTGGTAATGTCCCTTTAGGAACCACACCTTTCTTACCATTTTTGGTCCATGCTTTCTAATATGGCAATTTAAAGCATTATGTCCTTTAGTACCACAATGATTGCATTTAGTGAATGGTGATGAAGAATTTCTAGGTGGTACAAAGAAGTTTTTGTAATGCGTTTCCTTTTTAATGGAGTTATATCCTAAACCAGTTTTATCAAACATGCATCTTTGATTTCTAAGTAATACATTCAAATTATTTCTACCATTTGTAAACTTTTCTAAGGTTTTATTTAAGTCTAAAACCTTAGTTTCTAGGATGTCACATTTCTTTAAAAAATCACAAGGTTTATTCTTGGAGCATGCTTGAACATTTGCCAATTCTTCTTTCAAACATTCATTTTCTTTGCCAAGTTCTACAAGATGCATTTCAAGAGTATCAATAGTTTTCCTAGATAACTTATATTTGTTTAAGATTTTAACAAACTTGTCATATAATTCCTGAAATGCATCAAGCAATTCATTTCTATCTAAGTCAAGAAGACTTACCTCATCATCTTCCTCTTGATGATTTGCCATGAGGCATAGATTAGCTTCCTCATTTTCAGATTCGTCCAAGCTACTTATATCATTTTCATCTCAAGCAATATAAGCTCTTCTTCTTCCTCTTTTCTCCTTATTCTTCTTCTTGAGATTTGGGCAATCTACCTTGAAATGCCCTTCCTTGCCATATGCAAAATAGTTTGGTGAAGCAGAGTTTTCATTAGAGGTAGATTTCTTACCTTGAGATTTGAAGCCCTTTTGGAATCGTTTGTTCCTCATAAATTTCCTGAAACGCTTCACAAACAATCTAAATTCTTTTTCTTCATCAAGCTCACTATCGGATTCTTCTTCATTGATAGAAGTGGCCTTGAGAGCTAGACCTTTCTTCTTGGAAGATTTTTCTTCCTCTTCTGCCATCCTTAATTCTTTCAACTCTTATTCTTATTCTTGTAACTTACCGAATAGTGTAGCAAGAGACATTTCATTAATGCTAGGAGATTGTTTGATGGCGGTGACTAGAGGTTGTCATTCCTTGGTGAGACTTTTTAATACTTTATGAATAAGTTCTTTGTTAGTGTAAGTCTTGCCAAGAGTAATGAGATGATTTATAATAAGGGTGAACCTATTTTGTATATCAACAATTATTTCTCCAAATTCAATCTAAAGCTTTCATATTGACTAGTTAAGGTACTAATCTTAGAGTCTTTGACATCACTTGTACCTTCATGGGTTATTTATAAGGTATCCCACATATCCTTGGCGGATTTACATGTAACTACTCTAAAGAATTCATCAGGGCCTAAAGCTAAAGTGATTATATTTTTGGCATTATACTTATATTGGACTTTCTTTTATTCTTCGCTAGTCCAATCATCCGTCAATTTTTCTACTTGCTTACCATCTACAGTATGCATAGGTATGAAAGGACCATTTTCAATTACATTCCAAACTTTGAGATCAATAGATTGTACAAAAATTTTCATCCTTTCTTTCCAAAAAGCATAGCCTTCCCCATTGAAAGCAGGAGGTCTATTTGTGGCACCACCTTTAGGAAAAAGATTTAGAGAATTTGAGGCCATTGTTCTCTTGATGTTGTTAAGCTTGATCTACCAAGAGTCAAGCTCTGATACCACTTGTTATTCAAGTGGCCTCAATACTCAAGAGGGGGGTGAATTGAGTTTTAAAACTTTTCTTGGAATGCTTTTGAAATTAGTTCCTTTTTCACAAAGTGTTTATGCAAGAGATAATAAGTGTAGTTCAAGACATAATGCAAGATAAGGGATAAATGTTACTAAAGCAATTTATCAAACACTTGGTGTGCAGCACTCTAATACTATTTGTTCAAACAAGTTTAAGAGAGGAAATCACAATCAATAATAACAATCAAGCCAGATGCAATATGTAAATGCAAGAGAGTAAGGGAGAAAATCTTGCAAACCAATTTAACGAGTTCCACCAACCCGGTGTACGTCTCGCCTTCAAGAAACCCACTTGAAGGATTTCCACTATTGAAGTTTAGAGATACAAGCTATGAGCAATTGCAGCTTCCTAGTGTCCCACACTCAAGAACTCAATCCTCACTAGCACAAGGGCAACCCACCCAATCTCTCAAACTCTCAATACCCAAAGGTTGAACCCCAACCTTTGTGACCACTCAACCTAGAGTGAATAAACTTGGTGTTTGGTGTTTGTGTTTACAATCAATAGACTCTCTCAATAGAGTAGATGAACAAATGAAGGCTCACATAATTTCTAACTCTCACAAGAGAGGATTTACAAATATAAGCTCTAAGTTTCAGAAAATGAAACTAAACAAAGAAATAGAACTCACAAGACTCAAGATATGATTTCCCTTTGATGGATTTGATTATATTGCCTTGAGTAGCTTGAAGGAGTCTTGCATTTATAGGCCTTGGAGAGGTTCCCTAAGGTCTTCAAAGCCGTTGCACAGCATGGGCATTTGAGTTGGAATGGAGAAATGAGCTGGTTTCCCACTTAAAAATGCTTTTCCCTAAATTCTGGCACTAGTGTAATCGATTAGGCCTCAAGCTGTAATCGATTACACTTTGAATTCTTCAGTGTAATTTGACTGGTAATCGATAAGCCTTTCCCATGTAATCGATTAGCTAAGAGACAGAACCTTGCTAATCGATTGTTCTTTACCTTGTAGTCGATTATGAGTGGCACCTGATGCATTTAATTTGGTTACGCAGCATGGTAATCGATTGTAGCTTGTGTGTAATCGATTAGGTATCAAACAAAAACTCTGTAATCGATTAGTTCTTAAGTTGTAATCGATTAGTGACATTACAGAACACTGGTAATCAATTATGGCAGCCTTATAGTCGATTAGCAGATATACCTGATGCTTTTATTTCATTTTCTCACTTTGGTAATCGATTGGCTTCCTTGGTGCAATCAATTGGGTGACAAACAGAAGCTCTCTAATCGATTAGGAGAGATCTTGTAATCGATTATGTCACAGACAGAAGCTTCATAGTCGATTAGATCTGGTCTTGTAATCGATTAGCTTGCGTGTTTTTGCAGGTATGATGTTGTTTTCTCTGTTTTCATGGTAGCTTAAGCCTTTTGCTTTGAATCTTCAATTCCTTTTGTCATTATCAAAATTATTTATCCTGAAATGCATATTCAAACACATTCTCCCTCTTTTTGATGATGACAAACAATGTTCATCTCATGAGGGTGTTAGTTCAAATAAAATTATCACCAATGATTATCTCTAAAATTATCTTTAAGGTTATCTCTTAATCTAGAGTTATCTCAAAATTATCTCCCCCTATCTGAAGGAGTTTATGCCATTTAAAACTAGCCAAACAATGTCAAACAAAGTCCAAATCAAACATCTAAGGGCATATTTGAAACCTAAAGCGGAGGGTAAATGCACTAGTCCAAAAGGCAGCCTAAATGAAGCTACCACATGTTGTTGATAGTGCGACTAGGAGAGAGAGAAAAATACGCAAGAAGAACACAATTGTGTGGGTGAATGTGAGGGAGGTTGGGGTTGAAACTTTGAGAGTTGGCTAATCTAAGGAAGGCGAACCTGATCTGAGGGAGATCACTGGAAAAACTAGTCAGAAAAGTTCCTCAACAGTGAATAGTGATGTAGCAGATTAGGGAAGACGACCAAAAAAGAGAAACACGGTTGGGAAGAGACTCAAAACTCAGAAGGATAACACAGGATTTGAATACACAAAGGAACAATTTATTTATGAATATATAATAAATATGGGATCAAATGGGATCAAATAAAATTAATCCTAACCATAATTACAATATTCTAACACTTATATTTGAATTGAATTGAATTTACCTTTGCTTAAGGAAACTGATTTTCAAGAAAATTATTAAGCTTAATAAGTAGCAAATTGAGTACCAAAACCATAAAATGTTATATGGTCAAAATGTTATGGAGCATGTTTTCCTTAATCCTTATGTTTTTTTTAGATACGAGGTTGGTTATTAGCAAAAGAATGAGTATTGTAATCATAGAAATTAAATTTACTAGATAAGATAAAATGTATTATGTGAAATAACATTCTTCAGACAAAATAAATGGTAGAATATACTTATTCATATTCTCTATCTGTCTTTCAAACTAGTTTTTATTTAAGTTTTTCTTATATAAAAAAGTTAAAATCATTTTAGTTAACATCTTTTTTATATCATCTATAAAATTAAAAGGCTATATAAAATTAAAATATGACCCAATTAGGATTTTGATCCTCCCCTCCAAGTTTTCAGTTTTATTTTCAACCTTTATCTTTTAAATATTATTTTAGCTATGTATTTTATTTTTCAATTTTAATTTTATTCCTCCATCTTTTAAATGTTTTGTTTTGATCTCTTATCTATAATAATAAGGTCAAGACTAGAAGGTACTCATGGAAGCATTTGACATTGTAGCATCCCTTGGTTAACTAGAATGATCCTTCATAACAAATCATCCTAATTAACTAAGAGTGCTACTTAAAGTTTGTAAAATTAAGAACTGGTTTTTTTGTACTTAATAAAACACATTTGGTGAAATAGAGCATTTATAAAATAAGTTGATTCATCTTATGGTCTCAACAATACATACATACTCTGAATGAGGAGGGAACGTAGGCTCTTGAGGGTACAACTCAATAGACATTCTAAACACTAGTACCCTAAGGTAATCCCCGACCTATTCATTGTCAAATGAGTAGAAGTTTCCCCTAGAGCTTTCTCCATCACTAGAGCTCAACCTATCACGTTTCTTACAGTAGTATACTTCTAAATAAGCCTTCAACAATTCCTCTCCTGTTGAGCTCATGTCTGAAATGTTATCTGTCTCACCATAACTATAACTTGGATACACATAGCATAAGAAACTGGGGGAGTAATCCCATTCTACACGTGTAAAGAAGCGATCCATTAGTAATGTGTGGGGGTGGTTCCAAGGGTAGATTAACCTATCTAACTTCTCTCCTTTGATAAGTCAGACTGGGGAATGTCGAGGTTTCTTCCTTGATGACGGGTATTCTTTCCTAGAGAACAAAAGGAACATCACTTCATTGGGCGAAAAGGGCATTACTTCGTCGAGGCCATCAAGAACTTCTTCCTATGATTTCCTTCCCATTCTAGTTGGCACCAGACATCCTAGAAACATAAAAGAAAAGAGGAAAACACCACAAGAGAGGTGAGTACTTCACTCCTACTTGCTAATCTCACACACAAGGTGCCCACCACATATGGCATTTCACCATTTATCAATGATTCAAAGACCATACAATCACACATCGGGTCACACATTCGAGGGTTCTTCACTCTTACCTTACATGTCCTGCTAGACAGGCACCTATGCCTAATAGCCATTTAATCATTTCCTGGTATATTGGGTGTGCTCACTAATCAAAAACCACTACTATACTGGATTCAACATATCAGTCAGACAGCAACCATTTTATGATAATCTTACAATCAAGTACCAAGATGCTATGCATGAGTTAGGTGTCTTATGAATTTCTCTTTATTTAACGTCTCATGATATGAATAGGGCCCAAGATTCTCATCTCATCATTTCATCTCTACAGTACATCTACTAGGAGGCACATCTTTTACTAGAGCGATTGAAATACACCAAGTTCCCGAAACATGGATACAGGACACACAAGTCCAAACTCATGGATCCATGACACTCATCATGATCATATTCAAATGAAACGGGCTCTCTATGGTCATGGTAACATTCTGTCTTTAGTCGAAGTACTTCAGGCTTGCTACGGATTGCCCAACCTCAGGTGCCACACCAAGCCATTGGGTGCCCGACCCAATTGTACACCCAAGATTCAACCTGGAAATTGAACACTCATGTCCTCCAGCGTAACCTTCACTGCTACTTTAGTTTGAGGCTCAACCTTCAATTCCAACCTTAGCAATTTAGCCATATGCATATGATGCGGGTATGATACATAATTAATCCCTTTTCTCTTTCCTTATTAACATCATTGTTACCGAGTAGGGTCCTTCCACGAGAAGCGCTTGTCCTTAACATCAAAGGTAAACCACGTCACGTGATCCCTAGTGTCTTATGGAGTCATAGGGTTAAGGGTGTGTTACTATGACTGCTTTACGTAACTTGTTACGTCTTTCTTAATATCTTATGGTTCTTAGGTGTATTATGAATGGGTATAAACATGTTGTTGATGTGTGTTATGTGGGTTCTTAGAGGAAATCATCTAGTCAACCTAAATATAAGGAGTTTTGGTAATAAGGGGTTATGATATAATTTACTTAATTATTATTATTAATTTCCTCACAATCATCTCATGGGCATTTTATATTTTATTAGATAGTATAAGTAGCAAAGATTTGCTAAGCGATGAATTTTCTAAATAAATAGTTATTCTCCAAAGCTATCATTTTCTTCAATCTGAACGTTAGTTTTGTCGCGACCGGGATCGTGACGGGATGACCGACCCTTAAAAATAAAACGGGTTTCGAAATCCTTTCGAAAAGAAAACAGGGAGTCGCCACCAATATTTTTTAGGATAAAAATATTGGGAAAAACCTCTTTTAAAACACTGGTTATGAAAATGAAATTCTAAGTTCGAGAGTCGAATTACAGGTGAGGAAGGTATTAGCACCTCACAACTGTCTATTATAAAATGGTTACCTCAAATTGATATTATTTCAAAATAGTTTAGAAATTATTTTAACTTCTTTTATGAAAAAGAAACATATACAATGACAAAGCATACGAAAATAGACAAAATAGATATGAAAGTTTGAAATAAGATTAACAGGACGTTTTGTCCAAATTAATTTTAAATCGCACAATCTGACTAAGCAAATACAATGAAATACCAAACAGTGACAGTAAGGGATTAGACGATTAGACGATAAGAAACTAAACAGTAAGAAAATAGTAACGGTAGAAGACTAAACAGTGATAGTAAAAAAAGAAATAAATAATGACAGTAGAAGATTAAAACAGTAACAGTAAGAAATGACAAAGCAATGACAGTAAGAAACTCGACAAAACAGTGACAGTAAGAAGCTTAACAAAATAGTGATAATAAGAAACAACAAATAGTGACAGTAAGACACTTGACAAAATAATGACAGTAAGAAAAAAAGTGATAGTAAGAAACTTAACAAAATAGTGACAGTAAGAAAAAAAGTAAAATCGAGTAAAAGTAAAGGTTAACAGAACGTCTCATCCAAATTAACCTTAATTTGTACATAAATTTAAATACTAGAATAAAATTAATGATATAAAAAATAAAGTTGATTAAGAAAATATTATTTTTAATAAAAGTATTAAAAACATGAGATTAACAAGACGTCACGTCTAAATTAATCTCATTTTAAAGAAAATACTATATTAAATAAAAATATTAAAAACATGAGATTAACAAGACGTCTCGTCTAAATTAACCTCATTTTTAAGAAAATATTATTTTAAATAAAAATATTAAAACATGAGATTAACAAGGCGTCGTGTCTAAATTAACCTCCTTATGACAATAAAATTTTAAAATATTGACTATATAAAATTAATCAAGATAATAGCAGAGACATAGAAATTAATAACGAGAAAGTGGGCCCGACAGGAATTGATTCCCGCTCCTACGTATTCTCAAATGTATTGAGAAATCAGGGTTACATAGTTTTTTGGAAAATTAATTTTGAAAAATATTTAAATTATATTTAAAATTATTTTTAGTTGATTTAAATTTAATAATGAAAGAAAATTTATAAGGAAGGAGAAATACAAGGCGAAGAAGATCGCACGTGCATAAACCTTCGAGATCCTATATCGCAAATGTAGGCGAAAGTGATTTTTGCACGACATTGCTTATAAGATTTGATTCAGTATAAGAAATTATTTATTTTATTTTTTTATAAGATATATTTAGATCTTGATACAATCTTAGTTTTAAAACTCATCATAAATAAGAAACCAATTGTACCTTTATTTTTAGAAAAGATCGATTTAGCTTAAAAAGATTATTTATTTTTATAAAAGATATGTCTAGATTTTAAGTTTAACACAAATAGAGAAACATTTAATATTTATTCCAAGAAACATTTTTAGATTTTTACTATAAATAAAACCATTTACCTTTTATTCTTGACAAAGATGTAGATCTTAATATTTTTATTTTTAGTTTAACATAATGAAAACTACTTACTTTTTAATTAGAATTTTAAACCTGGATAAAAGAAAACAATAAAATAATAATAATATTTTGGTTTTTTTTTAGGAAAGAGGTTTTTTGTTTCAGGCTTTAGAAAACTGAAGCCCATTAGGAAAAAACGTTTTTTTTAAGTAAAGAAAAAGGAGGGAATTATAATGGGCCTTAGTTTTATTTGAGGCCCAAATACAAGATAAAACTAAACCTAATTCTAATAACAAAACAAAGTAAAGAGAGTGTGATTTGCAGAGGAAGGGGGCGGCAGAGAGGGGGAAGCGGAAATGGAAGAGTGAAGAGAGGTAGTGCAGAATGGAAGAGTGAGAAAGAGAAAGAGACCGAATAGGGAGGGGGAAAGGAGATCGGAGCAGGGAAAGAGAGTGGACCGACAAAAGAGGGAGGGAGCGTCGGTGGCGAGTGGAGACCGGGGAGGTCGACGTCAGCGCTGCAAGCTCGGGGGACGCCGGGATCTACCGCGGTCCGACCTGTTCGGGTTCTCGGTGGCGGAGGCCGTCGCGCGCAGGGAGGAGTTGGTCGGGGTGGCGTCGTGCGCAGGGAGGGTTGCGGGGTCTGGTCGGCTGGGAGGAAGAAGACGACCGGCGTGGAGGAGGCCAACCGTGACGTGGTCGGCAGTGGCGATCTGAGGTGGTGGTCGGCGGCAGAGGGCCCTTCTTTCTCCTCTTTTTGCTTTTGGTTTTATTTGTTAAATGTTGTTGGTTTTTGGATGATGATTTGATGGGTTTGGGGTTTAGGATTATTGCTGGGATAAGAAAAGAAGAGAAGAGGATCTTGTTTTTTCTGTTTTTTTTGTGATTTGAAGGAGATGAAGAGAAGATGATGATTGATTCTGAAGTTCTCTGTTTTTGACTTTTGTGAGATAATGGTGATTGAAGATGATCCTTTTCTTTCTTTTTTGGTTTGTGTTTTTTTCTGATCAAGAAGATGATGTGGTGTGTATTGATGATGGATCAGAGGAGAGGAAAAAGATGAAGCTGGTGGGGGTAGTGGGGAACCAAATCCAAATTCCGGATTCATTTTCCGGAATGGCATTGAAGGAATGAAAAAATAAAAATAAATTATTATTTATTTTTTAATAATAAAAAAGGACAAAATATGATGTTTACAAGTTTTTAAGTATAGTAAAATATGATATAGTAAAATAAAATAGATGTTTTTCCTTGGCCCTTAAATTCGATCAAAATCTATAGCCTAAATTTATTTGAAAGTCAAGAGTTAGTGTTGAAAACATAGAATGTACCACTACTGTGGGTCTTTAACTAATTTGGGCAGAACGCCGCTCCGAGGCATTATTTTCCATGTAGCTCTGTCCCTTCGACCTTTATTTAAATTGAGTTCAAGGTGTTAAGGGAAATCCATAGGTTTAGTTTCAAAACATAGTCCTTGCCTTGCTATAATTTCTTGGACCGATTCAGTGGTTTGTCATCCCGTCGTATGTTTTTCGATATGGAACTTTGCCTCTTCAATCTTAAGACTAAGACTTTATTAAATCCCACTTCGTAAATCAATCTAATTAAAGGATGTTGATTTAAAACAATGGCAGTACTTGCCCAAAATTTTATGAAATCGCTCAAATCAATTTCTTGTTGGATTTTGCTGAAAACTTCATTATTGTCGTAATTTTGCTAGAAAATTCCGATGAAAGTGATTCAAAAGTAAAAAGTGAATGGATTTAAAAGTTCTACATTTATATCATTAAATAAATATTTATAGCTATTGTTCGTAGTTCAAAGTTCCCTTTTACCTAATTTTTCCTTATTTACTTCTGTTTTTACGCTTTAGACATTACCGATCGTGGTTAAGGACAAGGCTCACGCGTTGCTTCACTTATTTTCATGGGTTCTCCAATCAATACCATTATCATTGTTATCACATTGCGAACTCCATGACTTTCACATATTCCTCCACACGTGCCATCCTTACTCCTCCCATGAAGATACGTTCTCTTTTTTTTAATTATCTGTAACGGACCTTACTAGAACTTTAACTCTTTTTTTGTCTTTCACTTGATCACGAAATTTAATACCACAAGTACACACACACACATTTTTTTCCAACACCAACGTCACGTTATCATTTAGTTCTATGGCTTCATGTATCACTTAAGTCCTTTTTCTTTTTATAAAATTCCTATCAAGTCACATCCAATCCAATATTCTGTCCAGAATCCATTATATTTATTTAACATCATTTCATGCCAAAAAATCCAAATTTACACATGCATACAAGGTCACACCAACTAGGCATCAAAATCTTACTCCTTAGGCATAAAAATCACATTTTTCATAATTATTATACACACATTGGGGAATATTTAACCCAACCAGAATTTAATCATTCCAAGACATCGTCTCATTCATGGATTGCATGCATAATGGGAGAGGGAAATCACAAAGTAAAATATGCTCATGCATGTGTTAAGGAAAGTGCCTTTAGCTTATATCAATTTTACATGCAACAAGTTCTTAGTGTCCATTTCTTTTCTTTTTCTTTTTCTTTTTCTAAACAACATGGCCTATAAAATTTCTCGTCTATTAAATCATACTCAAATGTTTGTTTAAAGTCATCAAAATGCTAAACACCACATCCAAAGCTTGGCCAAGACCATTTTCTTATGTGAGAGAAGCCTTTCTAAATAGTTTTTTTTTTTTTTTTTGGTCAGAAAAGCCTTTCTAAATAGTTTCAAGAATAGTTTTTACTTCATAGTTTGGCCTTTTTCACCTTTTGACCATGAGATGGAGACCTAAGGGGAGTCTCCACCCACTTGCATATGAGGAACCCAACAAGAAAAACTGAAGTACTCCCCCTTACCTTGGATATTCCCACGTGAAAAAAAGGAAGAGATAATCCTTGTTTTGACTTTCCTTCCTTGTCCCTTAGAACCTCACAAGGGGACCGCTTCTAGGTGGTGAAAGAGATAGGGAATAAGGCTTAGTGAGAAGGGAAAATGGAGGAGATGGCTACTATTTAAAGGGTGAGGGAACTTAGGATATGGAAGGGTTGCAATAATATAGAGAAAAAGAAGGAGAGAGAGCTTGGCCAAGAGAGGAATAGTGAAGGAAGTGAGTGGAGCTTTTTGAGAAAGGTTCATTTTGCATGCAATATTCTCATATATATATATATATAGAAAAGATGGAGAGTGGTGAGATAGTGGATGGTGGCCAAATGAGAGAAGAAAATAGAAATAATTTTAGTTAAGTGAGTCATGGTGTTGGGAACTTATGCATGATGTGATTATGACACTTTGCTTAGGGAGAAGACTAGAAAGATGATAGGATGGAGATGATGGGTTGAAGTGGTGAAGAGGGTGATGGAACAACCTGCACTTACTTTCACATGCTCCCTAAATGGCCATTGGAGGAAGATGCATGACATCACTTGGTGGTGGCATGGCTGGGTGAATGGATTTCACGCTGACATATAGCATAAGATTTAAATCATGTGCTATTGAGATTTTGTGAAAATGACATAAAAGTTGTTGCTTTTTCTTTCCTCTTTCCAACAAGTTATAGAACACCTAAATCCGATAACTAGAACAAAAGTTATGTCTAAAATACCAACGGTTGTTTAGGCAGAACACATGGCTACGGGTCAGTGGTTTAACATGCAAACTGGGACTTATGGGCTTAGAACTGGCCTTCAATGTCTTTATAAGAGTTGTAGTAAATTTTGTTACGAAGATTTAAGACCAATATCTATAACACCCCTGATTTTCTGTACTCGAATCCCGATATAATCGTCATAATTAATAAAAATGCAAACAAATTTTCCGCGTTTGAAAATATTTCCAAGACACCACCATGATCACATCAAGACCCAAATCACAGAAAACCAAAGAGTGAGATTAAATAACCTATAACTGGATCAACAAATAGTTTGCCCATAACGGTATACAAAAATAATAGAGTATACAGCGGAAGAATGTGTATACCGGGCACACGCCTAGTCCCATATATGAGGATATGAGAAAAGGCTAGGCAAGCATGCAAACACCAAACACAAACTTATTACTATATCACATTCATACACTTACAACATACGCATACATTGCCTAAGATACAATAATTATATATATATATATATATATATATGTATATATATACATACATTTGGGGATCCTCTCCCGACTATCTCAATCATCAATGAACATCGCTCAATTTCAATTCTTCTAATACACATCAAATCATATCTTACATTCCATATATATATATATATATTCACCATCCATAAATTCAAGGATTATCTTATACATATTCAAAATCTCTAAAGCATCTATATGATCATATACAATTTATTCATTACATAAGAACTCATAAATGATGCCAGCCAAGGCATTTCCTCTCCCACTATTTACCTTCATCCAAGCTTTAATTAAAAATCCGAACTCACCCCATGGCAACCTGCATCACAATGCTAAAAAGGAGACCACATGGGAGAGTGAGTTATACATTCAAAATGACGAATAATATATATATTGTGATCATGTGTATATGCATACAACGTCATGTGCGTTTTGCTTAAAAATCATTAAATTATCATTCATTCATTATCTCATCATTACAATAGGCATACAAGCCTCATGAATTCATATCATAAACCAGCACAAGCATATACACAATCACTTTGCCACTTATCAACAAGGGCATTCACAAATTATTCTCATCAATTCATTATATCTTTAATCAATACTTCCTCGCAAGGGGTTTATCATCTCTCGTGGTCATCCCATCTCAAATGTCATGGTCTTAAGGCTAATGCATATATATGTCAACTGTTTAATGCACATAAAATGGATCCATTTCTTACCATCAGGTGATCATATCCATCATACCAATCATTTCCCATTGATTATCACAATACCGTCATCACTCAGGGATACACCCTTCGTGGCACCCCGCAAGGTGATATATTCAACAATAATAGGACAACGTCCTCTTCACTCTGGGATATACCCTTCGTGGCACCCCGCAAGGTGATATATTCAACAATAATAGGACAACGTCCTCTTCACTCCGAGATATACCCTTCGTGGCACCCCGCAAAGTGATATATTCAACATTATTCAATAACAATAATAGGATAACATCGTCTTCATTCGAAACTTATTAATCATGCAAGATTCAAACTCATCATCTTTAACAAACATATTCTCATACATTATCCACAATAATCATCTACTTGCCATTCCCAACATCTTCATCTTAATAACTATATGGTAAGGCAGGCATGAGTATTCATCACATACAACAATCACTATCGAATTTACTCATGCAATTTGAATGTTAACTCCTCTCCTACCTTGAGGGAAGAGCCGGAACGATTCCAATGCTCCGAATGCTCCATTGCATCACCCGGAATACGATCTACATACCATATGCAAGTATATTCACATAATTAATAACCATCATAATTTTAAATACTTGCTAGCTTATCATAAAACTTAACATCAAGTCCTAGACTTGGTAAACGTCAACTTATGCAATTGTGTTAGCCTTCGGGAATTCCTTTCCCAAAGCCAAGATCCTCTAGATCTTAAAGGCTAACTGAACCCAACAACATCATCATCACCTTATCCATTACACGATGTATTCCCAATTCACCTCAACTCTTCAAATATCCTCATTATCGTTTTAAGCTCACATAATTCATCCTTGCTTCTCTTAAACCATCTTTAGTTATAAAACTTTAAGGGCACAAATCATGGCTTATCAATTCGCCAACCAATATGCATATCCCATTTATTCTACCATTGAGGGTTATCTCTAATGTTCATCATTGTTCTTCATTATAATTAACAACTTATCATTAAATATCACCTATTGACATTCCATTCAACCTTTCAAGCCATATTATATCCATTTTCCTAAATTCTTAGGGCTAGGGTTTCCATCCACAACCCAACAACATTTACCAATGCTCATTATTCACCACAAATGGTCATCATTCTTCATTGATATCATTCTCCAATATCATTAAACCTATATTCTACTCATATTTCACATTTTCCCCAATTATTAAAGTTAGGGTTTCACTAAAAACCCAACAACACTCATTGATACCCATTTATTTCTCATCACCATCTAACATTAATCTTAAGTACCTCATTAAATGCTTATAAAGGCACATATTTAAGCCACCCCACCTTAGGGTTTTCCACATTAATGCTCTCCCAACAACCCATATGCCATAAATACTCCCCCAAGCCATAAAACTCATAATAATGATTAACTTCATCAAAGATGGTGAGAAAAGCTTACCTCACCATAAAACAAAAATGGAGTCAAGGAAGGGAGAGAGGGAGCACGAAATAGAGTGGGAGAAGGAGAGCTCCATACCACCATCGTTGTCTCCTTCAAGCTTGAAGCAACCAAAATGGAAGAAAGAGGAAGGGTACACCACATTTGGATTTCTTTGGAGAATGGAAGAAGGAGAAAGAGAAGAGGAGAAGAGATGAAGAAAACGAATGAGGAGGAGGAGAAGAAGTAACGTGAAGCATAAGAAAGGTAGAAGGGTTTATGTTTTAATATTTTGCTTCACATTAAAATTTCACCGTTATAATAAACAGGCTCACAGTTCGGGCTCAATACTAATCCCAAAAATTATTCCGAATATAGATTCGGATTCCTAATAATATTCTTAACAGCCCTGACCAATGGCATCTCAATCGGAGATACTTGGTCTGACACCCATATTCTAATCGGGCATAATTTTATCTCACATATGCTCAATAAATTACAAATATCCCAATTTAATCACTTCCAATATTTTTGGGACACAAATCCACTCATATACAATTATTTATTATTTATTCCCATCAATTATTCATTTTTATAAAATTCGGGGTGTTACAATATCACTCGAATCAAACATCGATGGTTTAAGTTATGCCAAAAATAGTGAAGCACGCGCATAATTGCGCTTAATGCAAGGTAATGTCAAGGGACGAAGACAGAGATTTTTAATTGAGTTTCAAAAAATTCTAAGGAAATTAATTTAAGTAAAAAAATCTTAATTAATTGATTCAGTCACATAGTCTTCCCTTCTCGTTAAGGTTCCCAAAACGCTAGGCGATCAACTCCTGGTTCAAGGCACAAGACGTTGGTACAATACACAGACGATTAGAAAATCGGTGTACGGTTTTGGCGTAAATCTTTTTATCTTAAACCTTGTCATTTTCCATTATCCGCCTCAAATCTCCACACCTTCTAACATCGTGTATTTTCTCAAATTATAACTACTTACCTTAAGTTCACACACACATGCCGAATCAAGCATCCATTGACCGAAGCCCTTATGATTCACAGAAATTAACATGCATATCTAACATTCATAAGAACATAGCATAACATGGGTAATCCTACATATTCGATTACCTTAGAGGTCTAAGAACCAGGGATGTTACAGACATCCATGAGATCAAATACTTATGTGATATCTAATTAATTTTTAAAAATAATGATATCAATTAATTTGAATGTTAAAGAATAGGGTTTAAATACATTATTTTTCCTCTTTTCAAATCCATTTCTTACTTTATCATAATCATTTTATTTTTAATGGATTCTCAAGGTTCCTTAGATAGCAAAAACAAATTCATCATAGTTAGACTGTATTTTGTTTGTTGTTCATTGATTACACCTTTCAACTTGATCTTATGTTAGGCCCCATACGAACCTTGCAGAGAAAGCATTAGACTTTTAGAGACATTGGATTTTCATTAATGATTTCATTACTCAAGCCAACATTCTTGCGTCAACTTTGGCTGCAAATGTTTGTGTATGTCTTTGCTTCCAAGGTTGAAGGCTTCCATATCGATTTATTTTTACTCAACAAATTGTTTAACCTTATTCGAGTCTTAACAATCCTTTTAAAGCTCCATTCTCTCATGATAAAGTCCATGAATGAGCTTAGATTTTACATCTTTAGACCTTTATTTGGGCCTATTTCATTTGTACATTCTTAGGCTTAACTCAATCAATTTTTAGGTTCATTGTATCTCATTATTGTTAGAAGCTTAGTAGTTAGGTTTAGGCCTTACATGATCATAATTTTTCATTTTAGGCCATTTTTTAAGTCTTGTATAGTCATATATTTACTTTGGACCACTTTTGGGCTGTGTATTTCTTAGTTTTGGACTTTGGATAAAGTTTTAACAAGCCCACCAAGGTCAAATTCGAAAATTACTCTTATAGTATATAGAAATTCTATATAAACTTTTCTCATTTATATTTTCCCTCACTTTAAGTCATTTCAATGAATTTTAGAGATTGAGAATTGTTTCTCTTTATAAGTCTAAGAGTGTTTAGAATCTTATTCTTTGATCCTTCCAAAATGGTGATTGTCAATATTAGAATCTCTCTAAAAGGGCACCACCTTTCACCTTTTCTCTTCTAAATCTCTCCACAATTCTACTTCTTTTTTTCATTTTTAAATGATTTTTGCACAATTTTCCAACTTTCACATCATAATTTTGTCCAAGTCATATTTTAAAAAGGAAAAAATAATTTCATGCTTACAAAAGCTGAAAAGATCAAAAAAAAACTTTTTAAGATTTAAATTCATTCATAAAGAAAATCCTACGTCTCCCTCAACCCTCCACCTTTCCGTTAAAACATCAACTTTTTTTTCATACAACAGACAAAACAAAAGACTTCTACTGAATCATTTTGAGAAATTAACACTCGAACAACACAGCTTGAAATTCAAGATTCTAAAAAATCCGTACAATATAACCTATGAGGATAAAGTATGAATAAAATTTACCTTGTCACATATAACCAAATAAAGAGAACGAGCAGTAGTAAAACCATTAATAACAAAAACCATACCCCGAAAAGCAAATGGTAAACATGAAACGGAATAGCGAATTGAATAATTTTGAAACGATTGTTTTTTTGTTTGGTTCATGCAGTAGATGGCATATCCATTCTAATTTTCCTAAATATAAATGATAGGATTATGTGCTCACTTAAGGTGCACAATGACATTCATGGAATCTGAAGCCCAAGCATCATAGCTTTGATGTCAAACTATTCAGCCTAACTAACCTGATTTGGAATAACATTTAAATTTGTGATCATGATGAGATAGTAACAAAATCTAGCTTTCCAATCCCTAACAGATGCATGAACTCTAAGCAAAATACTGTGGCAAAATTGATAAGACAACCCTGGAAACTGAAACAGAAGAAGAAAGAAAGATAACAGAATCATGAGTATGGTGGAAACACACTTAATTGTCCTCATCTTGGAGCTTTCTTTCTCCATTCCGTTCGTCCTCGGTTTATCTCAAGCCCATCAGGAGACAACCTAAGTAGATGCAGAAACTGCTGGAGTTCTTGCTTGTCCTCCCTTGCTATGGCCGATCCATTTGTACCTTTCAGTTTAGGAACAGCCTCAGCACCCTCGATAGGTTCCACGCTAGTGAGCGAATCAACTATGTCATTTTGTTGACACTCTCGTCTGTAATCCAAGGTAATACTCTGCAACTCATGGCTATCGATGATTTCTTGAGGTATGCTCTGACCAAGACAGTACGTCAATTGCCAACCAGTAACATCAACATGATAAGATACTTCTTTTGTATGAAATTAATGATTTAGGTCACATGTATGCGCAATAATAGCATAAGCAACAAAATCAAAAGTGAAAAGATATTCAAATCATAAGAAATGCAAGAAAATTGAAGCATCCACCTAACATCATTTCCAACTGTGTTTCACTGGTTTGTTTAAATAAATGTAGATAAGAAAATCATATCAAATAGAAGATATTTAATTGTAGACCACTTTTCAAATACAAGATCTAAATCTGTTAATTTAAGCTGCTTAAAACATCAGTTCAAAGTTTAAGCATACCATCCCTCTATTTTCTTTTCATTAAGAGGTAGAACAGAATAAAAACAAATTTTGTTACTTGTTTACAAAAGTAAAGCATAACTTCAATTAAATTTTAAAATTAGGGGAGACAGTGTCCTATAGGAATTTATACTAGTGTTAGTAGCTCTAGGTTCATTAAATAGTGGAAACGGAAGTATTTAATAATTTAAATAAGTTAGAGATAATCTAACAACCTCAAGCACCCATCCAATATAGGTAACATTGTTAACATGCTGATTCATGTCCAGATCTGCTCTTCTAGGCTGCAATATTAGAAAAAAAAAACCATAGTGAGAAGAGGCCAGGGCATTAAAAAAAGGTAGATTAGATTTGCTAACTCGTTTCTCTCCAATAAATTTCTTTGTTTTTGTTCCTGATAAAAATAAAGTAATAAGAATCAAATGATCATACCACAAGTCCAAGCCTGGAATACTGAGCAGGATCTTCCAATTTTGGAATTTTCTTCAAGCTATTACTATCCTCCTCGGGAATCGCTAACCTAAAGCCACAGAAGAAACATAGGAAAAAGGGAACAAAGATTAATCAGCATTTAAGCTGCAGTCCATGCAGGGCATTGAGATTTGAAACACATCAAGTCACCAACAGTAACAACACACAACAAATGCAGTATGCTCATTTGGTCCATAATAACAAAGCTACTTGTATTATACTAACCAAGCCTGAGAAAAGTTATTTGAAATTCTATTTTTTCACCAAACACCGAGGAAAAAAATGAATCATCTCTAGGAAGTTTAATCTTTGAAAAAATGGAAGATGGCATTGTAGTAAAAACTCCGATGATTCTCATAAATCACAATTTATGAATCTTACTCAGAAGAAGGCAGAAGTCCCTAGAAGTAATAGAAACCAATTTTATTCTGTTGCCAACAATGGTGTAAGAATGTCAACCAGTTATGATAAAGAATAATAATAAATCCCATTTATTTGTCTATATCGTCCTAGATGTTAGGATAAGTAGAGCCTCAATTCAGAAATGGTGGAAATACTTATTTTGTTAGAGTTTGTGAAAGTAACAAAAAAAATAGTTGTCAAAAAGCTAAAAGTCAACTATTAGAGATTAGATTCTCTGCTGGGCTGAGTCCCTGCTGAGCAAAATTTTTACACTTTCTATACCGGTTTTAAAAACCTGAATAAAAAATATTTTTTATACCGGGTTTTAAAAGAATAGATTTAAAACGTTGATGTTTATTAAAGCTATAATATATCAGTTTACCTTATAACCGGTATAAAAAGTTTTTTTTTGATAACGATTCTCAAAAGAACTGCTATAAAAAGTAATAACAAGGCAATTAATCACCTGCTCAGTACAATTAAGGCACTACTAGAGAAACCGGACTCCAATCATTATGTATAGAAACGGGCCCAGTCAGTTCTAGAATTATGTAGCGTGATCTACAAGTAGTGGTTCTCTGTATTTTAAGTAGAATTGTAGCAAGGTAAATTCAGATTATATATGCTCCCTTCTTCAGTTTAGAAAAGGAATTTTGATCAGATTATTATGTGTTTAGGTCAGAAAATTAATTATCAGTAAAGTAAAGGAAGTTTAGCAAGGTAAATTCAGATTATATCAAGGTTTTGACCCAAGGCAGTAGACTGACTCTTACCACACAACCCTATTTTACAAGGAATATTGATGAAGCGTAGGCCCTATCCACAAATGAGCTTAGAAGCCCTAGAAATTACCTCTCTGGCTTATCAAAGGTCTTGTTTTTACAAGGTAGGTTTGCGAGCAACTAGATATGCAAATCATGCAGCAAACTAAGAAATTGTTGTAGCCCATCAGCATATGGAAAAGAAAAGAAGCCTACCTGGGCTCTCGAGGACAGAAAACTAAATATTCTTCTCGAACATCATCAGAGACCTTTTGGAGTCGTCTGGTATCTTGATTCATCATTACCCACTTGCTGAAACAATTAAATGCAGTCAGTTAACTTTCTGAACTGAAAGCATCTAAAACAAATGATTGCAACAGACAGTATTGCATACCATGCTAAAATTTAGAGATGCACCAATTACATTATGTGACACCAATGGATAGTTTTCTGTGAGATTTAGATCTTTGGACAAATGGACAGTATTATATCTGAGTATATAAAAACCCTAACATCCTTGCAACTTGGGGATGTAGTGTAATAACCAGTAGCATAGTGTATTATCTTTCTCCCACTAAATAACAGATCATAAGCTTACAACTTACTGTTTGTACCACCAAAAACTATCACGAGCTCAAATGAGGAAATAGATTTTATAAGAACAAAAGATCAGAAAGGAAAATCACTTTATGGGTTATCTAGAGTTTCCCAGAAAGCAAAAACGTGGTCAGATATCATCCTACAGACAGATAATAATTTATTAGATTACCATCCACTAACTGAAAGGTGGAATTCCAGACAACCTCAGTAGACAATAGTCTATAATATTTATCATCAAATTAATATAGGAGAAATAAAAGTAGCACATGATCAAATTTGAAAGAAAAACCCAATATTACCTTGTTGCTCTTCCAATAACTTGATTGGTTGCATGATTTTTCAATATAAAGTCACGCCTTGTTCCAACCCTTCCTTCCCCTTGACACCATGTCTCTATCTCAACAATATCACTCCTGGTGAAATTGTTTAATTTAGTGTTTTCAAATTAGAATTCATAAAATTGAGTATCATAAAGAACAAAAACTCACCAAGCAGGGTATTTGTAGATTTCAATATGCATGCGAGCAGTCACCCATATCAGACGTAATTTTCTCATTGTAGGTGTTGTTGCAAAACCATCAGTAGAATATCCAACACTCTGAGCATGATTACATCCAACCTCCTGCAACACAGTCACAACAAGAAATTTCAAAGTTCAGTTAAGTAACACCGCAGCACATGTTCTTTAAATTAGATAAATTCAGCACCTCATGTGAGACTGAGACACGACTGCCATTCAGGGATGGCAATGGGTACCCACTGAGCATGATATATACTATACAATGCCAGTCTACTATTGCTTTTTAAAAGAAATCCATACTCATGCTCATATCCACACAGGTAGCAACTTTGATATCAATTCAAGTACCCACCAGTCACTTTTATGCCCATACCCGCACTTGAATTAAGTACAAAATCAGCAAGGTAATATAAAAAAACATATTAATTAAAAAAAAAAAACATTGATGGTTGGCAAAGCTTTCAAATGACAAACAATGCAAACAATTGGACAAGCTGAAACTCAACTATGCAACATGTATTGGGATGATTGGTAGTGACTGTATAACAACATCGCATGATTGGAATATGTAAAGCATGAACTTAGTGAGGTTAGTGGTAACCAAAGAAGAACAATTTATAGTCATCTGCAACTGAAGGCAACCATAAGACTTCTGGGAATACAGACTTTAAGATTTGAAAAGGAATTTAGGATTTAATTTAGACTTTACAATGACATTGTTAATACATTTTTAAAATTCACCGAATCGGTAATAAATAATAATATTTTTGTGCATATAAGGTATAAATTAGTAGCAAATTGAAAAAATAATAATAAAGCACAATTTTCTCAATTCTTATATAAACTCCAATACATGCATGGAATTCAGTGGCGTCTAAATCTGCACAGAAAACAAAAACCAGAAAGCTACTAATCATACAAAACATACACAAAACAACCAAAATGCGAAAAATCTTAATTTTTCACTTTAAACAGAGATAAATAAAGTCCAGCACAAATGCACACCGACCAGAAACACCCAGATGCTTAAAAATTAAAATCTCACTCCATGCACAACCAATTAAACAAAACAGAAAAGTTCAGATCGAACAATCATGCAAATCACCAATCAAATCAAAATGGGAAAATTGGAAAACCTGCAAGAGATTAGCAATGGTTTCAACAGTGGCAGTTTTGTTAATCCCAACTTCATAGCTCCTCACAATGAACTTCTCCTTATAAGACAACCCATCCTCCGTCAAGCTTCCAAGCCTTAAACGGTCCGCCAGAGTCCCCGATTCCGGCTCGACCCGGTTCACCAACGCACCTTCCCTATCCGACACAACCGCCATAACCTTTCCGGTTCTGGCGGCGGGAGAGCGGAATCCGGCGAGGGCGGTGGGCCTCGGGCGAGGGAGAAGGGAAGCGGGTCGAGGGGTGAATCCGCATTGGGCAAGGGACTGAACCCGGTCCAAGCCATTGCAGGAAAGCTTCAACATTTGATATTATTTTGAAGAGAAAAAATTGGGGAAATTAATAGATAGAAGGTGGGTGTGGGTGGAGGAGAAAAACGGAACAAGTGGTATTGAATTGAACGAGGTTGTCAAAGGGATAGAGAAGGGAAGGAAGCGACAGTGAGTGAAGGAGTAAAAGGGGCACGTGTTCTTCTGAGTCGCATTTTTTTTTTCTTTCGGTTTTTACCCAATGCTTTCTTGTATCTTTCCACCGCTCTCAATTTTTTCCCATCGGTTTCTACCTAATGCCTCGGGTAATAATTGCAAATGGGGCAAGTGGAGAAAATAATTACAAATCTGGGGCTGTTTTAAGAGTAATTACACGGTCTGGGGTCCAAATTGTGTCGTTGAAAATCAAGCCAACACATTTGTCGGAGACTGTGGCAGCGACACAGCAGGGAGACGACACCTGGCGAAACGCAGAGAAAGTAAGTTGTGTCGGTTGAAGGATTTCTGACACATCTAAAGTGGTGTCGTGTAGTCTGAATCCGACACACGCTGATTGGTCCTCGCGCGCGGTGAAGGCTGTGTCGCCTTTCTTCTCTCCGACACCACTTTGACCAGCGTCTTTATCTCCTCCCCCCCACGTCCAGCCCCACACTTACCCCATTTTTGGCACTGCAAGTGTTTGTGTTGGATCCGGTTGTGAGGGAGCTTCAATTTTTTAAAGGAGTTGCAGTTTGAAGAGTAAAAGTGTGGTCCCTTGCAAGCTTCCTTTAGGTATGTCGTCAAAATATTTTCTGTACATAGTTTATGAGTTTGTTGATTATATTTTTTAATGGTTATTATTAGTGTAGGGTATATTATGTTAAAAATATTTTTGGTAGGAATATATCATTGTTTTGTATTTAGGAAGGGCAATTTTTCATCCTATAATAAAATGATATATGCTGTTATAATATTTTAAGCTGAAGGAGATTGAAGTTAGGATCAACTTATAAAAAATAAAAATTTAAAGAGTTTAATTTTAACAAATGTAATAATTATGTAATGTATATTAGTTAATTTTTTATTTTAAAAAATCAGTGTTATGTAGGGAAAAAATCATTTCTTGGCCTGTTAGACCAAATAAATTTTCCTAAACCCAAATATTATGTAATATACCATACTAATTTGAAAATAAGAAAATATAAAATTATATATTTTTTAAAAAAATTCGAAATATATAATTAAAAAAAATGAGTTATTCATTAAATATTTGTTACGGTATTTTTAAAAAAATAATTGATGGGGTTATATATATATAACATTGCACGCATGTTTGAAAGTAGATCACAATATATATAAATATAATTCAGGAAAAAAAATTATGTCATAAGTTAAAAAATACCTTTCGTTATTTTGAAAAAATGAATGATGGCACAATATATAAAAATATTTACAGATTTGGAAATTTGATAATCATATATTTTAAAATAAAATAGGGAAAATAAAATTATATAGTATTTTATGAGTATATTCTGTATTTGTTAAATTTTTTAAAATACTATATTATAATATATGTATATGTATAAGAATTTTAAGAATTAGAAAATTGAGAATTAAATATTTTTAAAAATAGAAGAATAAAAATAAAAAATTTAATGTTAGAAATTCAATATTTGTTAAGTTATTTTTTTTCAATAATTGATTGTATGTTACATCATAACAAGTTTCAGAATTAGAACATTGATTTGTTTTGAATTTAAAATATGATTCGAGAATGAAAAGTCAAATATAATTAATGTTAAATATTCTATATTTGTTAAGTTAAATTTTGGTGATTAAAATTTGTAGGATTAGTAAATTTTAAAAAGGCATTAATGAGTTAGTTGTTTAGATTTTAGGTGATATACATGGTTTAACCTTTTTAAACATTACTATTGAATTTATAATTAATTGATTAAGTTTAAAAATATGGAGTTTAGTTTTAACTGAAGTAATAGCTAAGTAGTATATTTGTTAAGTATTTTTTAATGCATTTTTAATGTATATTAATAATGTTATGTTTAAGTTAAACTTAAGAAAATAAAAAATGATATCAAATATATTAGTTGATTTTTTATTTATCAAAATTATAATACTTTTGTTGTACATCTCTAAATGCAGTATGGCTGAACAGATGAAGATAAATCTTGGGCCGTTAAACCCACAGCTATTAACGTTACAAGAGAAGCATGTATCCACACATGTTTAGAATGGAAAACCAGACCGGGTACTAAGAATTAGAAAAGCACTCCGTCTTAGAAGTGATCAAATACCGGAAGAAATCATACCACATTTACGAAGAGCTGGTTTTTATCACTTTGCGAAGGTTGCACATTTGCCAGTGTCTGCAGAGTTTATCACTACACTAGTTGAGAGATGGAGACCAGAGACACACACATTCCATCTTCCAGTTGGAGAGTGTACCATCACATTGCAGGATATTGCCATTTTGTTGGGACTCAACATTGATGGAATCGCAGTTGTGGCGATAGCCGGTTCACGGGACTGGCAACAGTATGTGGAAGCACAACTAGGGAGACGACCTGTCGCGACCTGGATCGCGGCGGGAGGCCGACCGTAAAAAGAAAATTAGGTTTCCCGAGTTCCCTCCGGAAACCGTGGAGTCGCCACTAATGTTTTTAAGGTAAAACATAAGAAAAACCTTAACGTGAAGGTACTAGTCATAAATTAAGATTTTAAGTTCAGGAGTCTAATTACAGGTGGGGAAGGTATTAGCACCCCACACTGTCCGTTTTAAAATGGTTACCCTAAATTGTTTAAGTTTGAATAATCCTACTAATTTATAATTTAAACCTCTTAGAGATGCCTCATGGATTTGTGGTTGATTTAATGATTTTTAAAATTATAAACTTTGTGATTAACAGGACGTCTCGTCCAAATTAATCGAGTTATCGTTAAAAGCGTGATGATTTTATTTTTACTAGTAAAAAGGATATATCTTTTTTTTAAATTTGGGCCCGACAGGAATAATTGTTCCCGCTCCTACGTATTCCCCAAGCGTTAGGGGAAATCAGGGTTACGTAGTTCTTTGGGTTATTTTTAGAAAATTCAAAGTAGATTGAAAAACGTCGAGATTAAAAAAATATTAACCAATAGGACGTCTCGTCCAAATTGATTTCAAGTGGCGTGTTATTTTTAGAAAACAAAAAAAACCTTGGGTTTTATTGATTTTTTATATATTTTTAGAAAGAACCTTAAAATTAGTTTAAGAATGAAAAAGCTTGGCTAGGGACCTAGATTAATAGGACGTCTCGTCCAAAGAATCTATAGAGATATTTTATTTGTTTTAAAAAAAATTTCTTATGGTCTGAAATTAATTATGAGACAATTAAAGACTTATTTTTATTTGAAAACTTAGGCCAACAGGGCGTCTCGTTCAAATTGGTCCCTAACGGGAATATATTAATTTTTGTTACCTATTGGTATTACTAACAATACTTTATACTCTAGTAATTAAGTATAGGTTAACGGGACGTCTTGTTTAAACCAATCCTAGCATAAAGATTTTAATTTTAGGTACATACCAATATTAATTTTGTTTCTCTATTTTACAAATGAAATACTCTAAACTTAATTAGTAGCAAACATTAACAGACACTTGATGATACTAATTATTAGAATATTCCAAAAGGGGGAGAGATTCTATAATTTAATTCTTTAAGAAACTAGGATTACATTTAATCATAACAAATAAATTGAAAGGAAAAAGGGAAAATACCTGGTTGATTATTTGTTTACGTGTTGCTCTCTCGGTTTGTGTGAATTGAATTTCTTGCCTCCCTCTGTTCCGCGTGAATGTATCCTGCTCCTCAATTCCGTTTTTTTTTCCGCCTCTGGTGCCTTGCGTGAATGGTATTCCACTATGTGGATTTTTACTAAATGATGGCCTCCCCCCTTTAGCGTGTATCCTTCCATATATATATATATATATATATATATATATATATATGTATTCCATGCTGCACCGCCGATCCCCTCTTTTTTTTTTTAATATATATTATTATATAGCCAAACTGATTTTGTTTCTTCCTTTAATATCTATCCCCTAAAGAAACTTTGATCTATATAATAATGTATATGCTTATCAAAAACTAATCAGCATCATCCCTTTTCTTTATAATATATATATATAATAATAACTTAATCTAGTCTTTCATTTTTTCGAATATCCTAATTAATTTAATACTTCCTTCAGCGTGCTAATATATTATATAATATAACTTGATTTAACAATCTCCTTTTATAATATATAGTTAAAAAAATTCAACTTTATAACAACCTTATCTCAAAACATATAGATAAGGTTAGCTTAATTAAAATCTGAATTTGATTTTTATAATAAAAAAAAACCTATCACATTCTATATAATATATTCATTTATTTAAGAAACTTTATCTCACTCTATTTAAAAAAACTCCATCTCCTTCTTTCTCTGAAATCTTATCCCTCATGAAATTCAAATTTTAAACTCCCTTCTTGAGTTTTAAAATTTTCTAAGTCTAGAAGTTTAAAAATTTATGGTTCTGGTAAGGATGTAAAATTTAAAAATCAAAGCCCGGATCAATAATTTGAAATTCAAACAAGCCCATAGGTTCACTTTTTTTTCTAAAAAGAATTTTTTTATTTTTTTGGTATTTTTATTATTTATTGAAAATTTTAAATGGGCCCGGATAAAATTGGGTAGCAACACGACCCCCTCGCAGTGCACTACATGGTCAAAGTCTGAAGATGTCGTGGCTGCAAGATAATTTTGGTGACATTACAGAGCATGTTCAGGATGAGGTGGCCATAGAAAGATTTGCTCGTGCCTATATTTTACGGTTGATTGGTGGGTGTATTTTTTCTGACCAGTCATCTAGTAGGGTTCCCCTTAGGTATCTTCAAATGCTGGAGAATTTTGATCTTTGTGGTGGTTATGCATAGGGTGCATCTGCACTAGGATACCTCTACCGACAACTATGTACCGCCAAAGATTATGCTCAGAAGGATATGTGCGGGTTGACACTGTTGGTTCAGGTGTGGGGTTGGGAGCGCATGTGATACCTTGCCCCAGAAGAACCTAGTTTGAGGGATGCTGACAGCCCCTACAGGGGCAGATGGATACACCCAATGGGAAATAGGTATATGATGTATGATTTGGCCTATTTCAGGACACAGTTAGACTGGTTGAGTAAAGATCAGGTATAGTAACCTTAACTTATAATTTTTTAAAGAATGTTTCTAGTATAATTATTAGGAGCATCCTTTAATGACTTAATTGATTTTTGACTTGTAGTTTATATGGGAGCCTTATGCTGGGACAGTGACCAATGGTCTTCTAGAGATTTGTCTCCGTGGTCAGGGGGCGTGGCGATCTGTAGTTCCGTTACTGTGTTTCCAGATTGCAGAGTGGCATCAACTAGATAGGGTAATGCGACAATTTGGAATGGAGCAACACATACCCACTGCACCATCTCAACGTGAAGATTTACACGCTATTACTCTGAAAGGCAAATCTGATGAAAATTGGCCCACGGTAATGGAACCTCTGTTACATTTATGGAATGGGAGAGAAGGACACATATGTTCTGGTCAACCACTTTTTGGAGAGATGTCAGCTAACCATGAATAGTTTAAATGGTACAAAATGCGGACTCGTCGGTGGGTGACCAGACAAGGTACTGTAAGGGGAGCAACGGTAATAGTTTCACCTTATGTTATGACTTTAGTATTTGTTGTTAGCTATGATAGTGTTTTTTCAGACATGTTTTTTGTTTCAGATGGACAGCGTCGAGGTGATACAGTACTTGTCCTCGCCAGAGAACTCTGAGACACCTGTTGCTTTCGCTATGGATAACATCCGGCAGGAAACCGAGAAATACTAATGTCGATGGGTGAATGGGACAGAATTGTACAGGCCAGAGTGCATGCTCCCATCCCAACCGAGGTGGCCCCAGACGTTGAGTTTGATGTGAACATGCCTGGGACTCGGGTCGAAAGAGCGGGGTTACAAAGGCGAAGGTTTAGAGAGCCAGAGGAGGACTACATCATCCCGCCGCTTCCTACCAGACAACCAGGCCAATACTATGTTCCGTCTCAACCGCCACCTCATTCGCCATGGCCGACATACAACTACCCATCTCAGCCGTCACAGCAGGATCCCATGCACATGAATAAGTATTTTAATGTTCATATGTTTGCAGGTGAAGGCACCTCCTTCATGGGAGATCTTGGTGGTAGTTTCCAAGGAGGACAGCAGGCGGGACAGCCCAGTTCATCTCAGATGCCTTTATCCCCATATATCCCTGACCCCCCAGACATGATGACCCCACCCCCATATATAGTAAACATGATGACCCCGCCAGTCCCATCCCGACAACAATGGGAAACCGACATTGGTTCATCTTCAGGATTCCAACCAATGATGTTTGATCTAAACACAACTGCATCAGAAGCTGTTGCACGTGAAGCTGAGATTGCTCCATCCCAGGAGGAAGAATCACAAATTGAAGACGAGGTTGAAGCTGTTCGTCGACTCCCGCCTCGAGTTAACCGTGGTGTTCCCAGGCCTTGCCTTTCCCCCCCCCCCCAGCCCCGAGGTCGCCAATAGCATTGTATATGTTGTCTTTATAGTTGTAGACCGTAACCGACATTTATTTTGTTATTTGTGTTTGTATGTGTTTATGTTATATGTATGTAAACAACGTGGACTTTATTACAAAATGGTAATTTCTAGTACAAAGTGAACCTTTAGTTATTACATATAGAAGTCTAAGTCTCATACATCACTGTCATTAATAAAACCAGAACCAGAAGCACTACCACCAGAAGCACTACCAACAGAATTAGGGCACGTTGAACTTTTGTGGCCTATCTGTCGACAAATACCACATCTGTACGAGGTTTCTAACTCAACCCAGTCCATCTCGTTTCTAATCCTTGATGCCTTTGGGCGTCCCTTTGCTCGTAACATGTCGTCATCAGGAACTACAATGTAAGAATCACGCAACTCAGGAATTAATTCATCACTCCCTATGGGATACCATTTACCTGCATAAGCCTGACCAACGTGACGCAAAGTGTAACATTCATGGACATACTGGAAAAAATTAACGTTTACTGCGTTGCATGCCGCAATGACGTGCATACATGGGTACTTGAATGCCTGGAACCTGCCACACTGGCACCATCTTTCAGTTAGGTTTAACGCCCATACAAACCCACCTTTTTGGGTGGTTGGGTTGAACCTCTCCTCAACCTCAAATCTGGTTGACTCCGCATCAAATCGTTTAACGTCGATAGAACATGCCTGTGCCTGATACAATGCCAACTTTTCAAGAACCTTAGTGCAATAAATCCGCCCGGCCGCCATTTCTGACACAACACGCCCAGTCCAATTAACAAAGTATTCAACTAAACGGGAGTAAGTGAACTTCACCAAAGCTATGATTGGTAAGTTACAAGCACCTTTGAAAACTTTATTGACACACTCTGAAAGATTGGTTGTCATGTGACCAAACCTACTTCCGTTTTCACCATACGCCAATGACCACATTCCTTTAGGGATTGAATCCATCCATCTTGCAATTTCAGGGCTGGTTTCTCTGAATTTTTGATACTGTCGATCAAACGAATGCTTGCTTGGATTATACCCTGTGGAAAAAAAATCATTTGTTCCATAAAACATCCATAATTCAGAACATAAACAATAAATAATTAAATAACTTACCCATTTTAATCAGGTCCTTCTTTAGCTCTTGATTCTTAAATTTTAGGTTGAAGTTACTCGCTATATGCCGTATACAATACTTGTGGTATGCAGCGGGTGGAGTCCATGCCGCCCCTAAACCCCGAATTGCACTAAGAATGCTCCTATGACGGTCTGAAATTATACAAATTCCATTTTTTTGTGTCACATACAACCGCAAGTTCGAAAGAAACCAACTCCAATCCTCTAAAGTTTCACCAGGAACAATTACAAATGCTAGAGGTAACACTGCACTATTTCCGTCTTGAGTCGTCGCCACCAATAAAGTCCCATTATATTTTCCATACAGGTGAGTTTCATCTACTTGAATGATGGGCTTACAAAAGTCAAAGGCATCACAACAGGCCTTGAATGTCCAAAACACACGACGAAATTTGCGATGCCTTTGATGAACTTGGTCGCCAACGACAATGCGGCATGTTTCAATCACGCTTACGGATCCTACGACAACTTGCTTCATATGATTCAACCATCGGGGCAGGAAGGCATACGACTCTTCCCAATCACCCCACACCTTCGCTATAGTCTTTTGCTTAGCCCTCCATGCTTTTTGGTACGAAATAGTAAATCCATATTCTCCTTTTACTCTCTCTTGAATTAATGATATAGGCACGGATGGCTCCTTCTTTATCATGCCTGACAAAAACATTAACATTTTTAAAAAATTGAGGTAATATTCATTTGCAAAGTCACATAAGTTTACCTAAAATCACAGAGCAGATTAAGTCCGCATCAAGTTTCTTATGATCTTGTGATAAGAAGCTATTAACACAACTGTGTGGGCCCTCGTACTGTGATATAAGCCATTTGTGCGCTCTTTTAGACAAAATTGCACGCATCCTTCAACTACATGCACTGGCTTGATTAGGACACTTCACTACAAATTTAGTAGGCTTGGACTCCACAACAATATAACTTTGATGCAACTTCATGCACCATTGTTTTAACGCATTTTACACATCACCTTTGCTCTCAAACTTTAACCCGACATATAGTTCATCCCCGACACTCCAGTTATCATCATCAAATTCAATTTCTTGATCTGGATGCTCCATATTTATATTTTGAAAGTGAGATGCTTCGTTCCAAAATGGAACCACGGCAGTACCTACATAAATCCTAACTATTTAAACTCATAATCCTTCAAACCAAATTCACAGTAACATATTTCAACTTCATGCTTTGTCAAGTCAAAATCAACATTATATTACAGTCAACTAAAGGTTTCTAACTACAAACATAGGAAATTTTATTTAAAAATATAAATATTTTCATGATACGAAATCAAAATAATCAAAACATAAAGATATAATACAATATTAACAACTAAAAGCAATATATTTTTTCTTTCACACCCTTTTTTTTATTCACCTTATTAAATCCAATTAATTATTAACATTGCCATTCATAATAAACTAAATATTTTCTGCATATATTCATCAATTATAAAACAATTACCATTGATCTAAAGTACCTTATTATATATAAGCATGTAAAAACCATTTAGCATAAACTCAAAAATTACCACCGTGCAAATGTTGTTGTTCAATAGGCTGAACCTGGATCGGGTTTGATGCACCGGAATTACGGGAAACATCTAAGCCACCAACATCGACTTCATCATCATCATTATCAGAATCAACCATCAACAACAAATCATCCGCACAAGAGTCACTTAACACCTCATCTGATGGTACGCTATAGTTGGTGGAATCATCATCAGACCAATCACTCATTTTAAATAATTAATTAAAAATCCTTGTTTTTCAAAAAACTAAAATACACACTAAACTGAAATACTTGAAGGGTAAAATAAGACACTGATGCTTCAAAAAGAACACAAACGTATTCGTATTTATAGACGAATGGGTTGGGCGGGAAACGTTGAACTAGGTGTGTCGTGTGCATGCAGGACGACACACGTGTGTCGTAGTAACTCCTGGCGACACAGCCACGTGTCAGCCAGGCCAGTGTCGTCAAGACAGGTGCCGTTTCTTGTGTCGTGTAAATATTGGACGACACACCTGTGTCGTAGGGATTCCTGGCGACACAGACACGTGTCACACCAGCACGGAGTCGTCACCATTTTTGCCACTACTTGTGTCGTGAAAAATTCCAACGACATACAAATACAGCACCAGACACGTAAATTCCCCCAAAACAGCCCCACATTTATAAATATTTGGGTCAAACAAGCCCATAAATAATTTTTTTCCTAATGCCTCTTTCATGTCTCTTTCCACTTTTCCACGTTTTCACCGTCCAATAACAAATCTTTTCATTGGCAATTGCAAGTACCCGTAGGCATGTCATGAGATACAAAATTACCAAAATAAATAATTGAGATACAAAGGAATAGGTCAGAGAAAAACATACTGTGTGTAAAATAGAAAAGTATATTATTTGAATAAGTAAAAAAATAAAAATTGAATTTTTTATTATTTTGATTAATGAGAAAAAGATAGATGAAAATAAATTATTTATATAATAAATAAATTTAATTGTATATATATAATTTTTATGATACTAAATTTTGATTTATAACAAATTATTTTTTATAATTTTTATTAAATTTTTAATATTTATTAAACAATAATTTTACTTTTTTCCTTTTTAATTTATGAGAAAATTATTCTTCGTTATGCATCACTTTTAATGAGAAAAATCTCTATTGAAGAATTGATTCACCATAATTATATAGATGTTTTAACCTCAGCAAGATTACATCCAAATACATGTGTTTGTAACTCTCGTTTGTTCATTCTAACTACACCAGCTTATCAAGTTTACATCCTTGTATCATAACCAAAGATAAGTTACAATATGCTATCATTTCATTAGAGGTACATTTGGAAGCTTGTTAAACATATATTGAGGTATATCAAGGCACTATTTTTAGTGGGTACACCTTCGTCCAACAACATTTGTAGAATTTAATAAAGAAAAAATCAATTAACACGTGTAATTCAATAACACAAATAATTTATGGTTATAATTTAAGAAACATTCAATTAAAACGTGCTTTATATACGGAGCAAGTTTCATATATAACACTAAAATAGTATATCCAAGATACTTCAATAAGATTAAGAATATACTTTTATTTATAAAGTTATTGCAGTTGCTTCATGGAGTAAAAATCATCAACTAACATATATGCGACAACTTTAATAAAAAAATTCTTTTTAAATATAAACATTATGTAATTTGTGAGAAATCATTTTTCACCTTATTGCATAGCCTTGATTTTATGGTTTTCATAGTTGAAAAAGCATGTTTGTAGTAGTTGTTGGTATAGTAAAAGTTAAAACAAGCTGCAGTAACTTGTCAATTAAAGGATAAAAAATTTCCTTCTTTCAACTATTTTTTTATATAATTCATCAATAGTTGACAAATTCTAAAACTTGACTAGTATCTCTAGACATATCAAATCAAATTCTTATCAACTCATATTCCAATTGAGTGTTTTCTTAGTAAGAAAAATTCGAATAGTATCTTTTTTATAAATGTCACCAATATTAAATGGCTTGAGAATATCATTAGAATATAAAGTTGTGCTTAATATAAGAAGTGTGGCTTCTTCCCTAAATCTAGGACTCACTTCTTTCAATTAATAACCCATAATAGTATTAAATATATCTATATGATAATAATGTTTGACTATTACAGAATCCTTCTAATAATGAGATAGAATTATATAAAAGAAAAAAAAACACCAATTTTAAGAATTTGAATAACTTAACTGTTACCAAAGATATATTTTTTCTATAAAAGCATCTGAAATAAAAACTAAATAATTGACATTCAAACTGTCTTGAGATTTTCACTACAAGGCTTGACAAAGTTTGTAGTTCTCATGGTTTCTTTCATCATGTATACAAAATCAAATGATAACTATGCTTTAAAAGTATGAGCATCAGCTTCTTTAGAATAAGTAGATCGTTTAATAGTTAAATCTTCAAAAACTAGAGTAATCATATTATGCATGTGTAAAAGATTGCATCATATAGTATCTTTCAATCTCAATAATGTGTCAATTTAATCAGTTGATTCTCTTAATCACAATAACAACAACAAAACTTGCAATTATTTTAGATCCAGAATCAACTTCTAACTTATCATTATGGTCACCTAAAGAACACATTGCATCATTAATCATATTCAAATTTCGAAATATATATATATATATATATATATATATATATATATATATATATATATATATATATATATATATATAAAAATTAACTACCTCTTTAGTTGAACAAGAGCTAGTTGTGATTGATAAGCCAAACATTGTCACAGCATGTATAGGTCATTCTTACATAATCAAAGCTTACAATCAATTCCACTCCCCACAGATAATACTCGCTCCATCATATCCCTGGCCCCTAACATTTTGAATGTAGAAATTATGGTGAGATAATATTGAACAAATCCCTTGCTTAATGTGGAATATGTAGTAGCTCTCACATGTACCATATCTATGAAGTGTTCTTTAACATATCTGTATTCCTATCAACAAATATAACAACAATCGTTTGTTCTCTTCTAGATTAATCATGAGGATCATAAATTAATAATTAATCCTTGTCTTGGATTTAATCGTGAATGCTTCTAGGAAGAGATTGGATTGGATGCTTGTCAAGAAAATAAAGGAATGGTGTTCTTGCAAGAAGATCTAATTCTCAACTTGGTAAG
Organism: Clitoria ternatea; assembly: GCA_037962975.1. Lineage (NCBI taxonomy): Eukaryota > Viridiplantae > Streptophyta > Magnoliopsida > Fabales > Fabaceae > Clitoria > Clitoria ternatea. Next base: position 38,103,655 of record CM075672.1, on the reverse strand, counting down.
ATAATATTGGAGCTTTGGCTAAGTAAGAGAAGAATTACATAACTTGAACATAGATGCTGATTGGACTAGATTGTGGTGCATCTCAATTTGACTAGCCTGATCCTAGTAAGTTCGGTTCAAATTCAAAAACATTTAAGTTTTAGGATTATAGAAAAATCCAAGGGTCAGCATTATTGGAATAATTCTAAGTAGATTTTCTATATATTAAAACCATTGGAATAATATTACGTTAGTAGGTTTCCTATACTATAGTGGTAATAATATAGTTGAAGGTACGAAGATAGACTTTAAAAGAAGGCTAAATATAGTATTAATTACTTTGTTTTTAATTTTTTTGCATTTTTAATTGCTCTGTTTTTAATTTTTTTGTAAAAAAAATTTATTCTTGCTTACAAAAAAAAAAATTATTCTTGCTTGTTTAGATAAATAGGATTATTATTCTAGGTACTTGAGAACACGATCCCTGTAAAGATGATATTTTTTATATTACGCGACAACTTTGTAAGCTTGCGGTGTGTCAGAAATCATCCACTCTTTTTTATCAAATGCTTTCACTATGGTATTAAAGGACATGTCACATCTACTTGTAATGTTAGAAAGTTAGGCGCAAAAATGGTTAGAAAGGTATGGGTTCCAAAAGGAACTTTACAAACTAACATTCAATGACCCAACATAAAATGGGTACCAAAATCCTAACTTAATCTGTCTTGTAGGTATGTTTCAAGGAAAATAACACTCATTGGTACTTAGACAGCGGGTGTTCCAAACACATGACCAGTCTGCACTCCTCTGAGCTGGTTTTCTTACTGTTTACACTCTCCTGTATTCTCATATGTCACACTTAATATCTCAATTAACTTTTCTTTTCTCTGTTTTCTCACACTAGAACTACTAAGGGATCCGACCAGAGCCGCAAGCTTTCTACAAAAGCATAACAGGGCATCCTCAAGAAGTCCTGAAGGTCTGTGTCCTCCTCCTAAAAATCAAGGCGATTACAATATTTAGTTCTCATTCTTTTAACTCGCACTCTCATGATAACTCTTTTAGTGTTTACTTGGGTTGTCTTAAGCTATTAACTGACAATTAAGAACAAAATGGGTTGTACATCATTATTTATCATATCTTGGGTACTTACTTGCACCTCAGTGCGTCATCATCTCATCATGTCAATTCTAATACCACATCATACCAGGACCCTACCGAGACCTAATCTTAGTTTACATTTTGCATCATGACTCATAACAACATTCATATACAGTTCTCATATCGTCATCACATATACCCTTGTTATATTACACATAAATGCACAACTTCATACAATCATATCATACACATAGGTAGCATATATTCACATAATTTCACCCAACACATTTGATGGTTCAGAGAACAGACTTAGAAAAGGGAGGATTAAATAAGTGTGTTCACTTTTTCAAACCAAAAAGTGATATTTATGCGTTAATGCATAATGCATAACAGACCAGACTTTTGTGAGACTGGGGAGCGTGATTATTTGATTGAGTGTTATTTTTCAAACTTTTACTATTGTGAAATGTTAAAGTAAATGCACCAGACTTTTGATAGTAAAGAGTAAGAGTGAGAGAGACAATACACAAGCAATTTTATACTGGTTCACCTCCAACTCGGAGACTACATCTAGTACCTTCAAAATCTGAAGGGTTTCCATTGTTAGCCCTTAAATTTACTGTTATTTTCATAATAAAAATTGTGTTTATTTTAAATAAAATTAGTTTAAATTGTAATAAATTTATGTTTTTAATTCAATAAATGGATGTTATTGAAAATAATTTGCCTTGATCAATTTTCTCTAGTTTTGCAGTGAAAAATTAAAGAAAATTAAGAGAAAATTGAAGATCTGGAAAGCTGACGTGTAGCATCAACACCACGCGTAGCGTGGGAAATTTTGATGCTGACGCTACGCGTCACAGCCCCGCGTAGCGTCAGAAGCTACGTGGACTCCATTTACAGGTGGCCAAGCACTCAGCCAATTGACCTATAATTGGCCACTCCACTTCAAGCTAATGTCCAAGCCGAATTGGGAGACAAGGCTACATGTCTGAGCATTATTGATTAAAATATCTCAATCATGGCCACTTAATCAAGTGTTTAATGAGGGCTGAGTCAGGAACCTAACGCGTAGCGTCAGCCGGACGCGTAGCGTCAGGACCCCTCTTTAGCCCTATAAATAGGGCCATTCTCCACACATTCAAGGCATCCATCTAAGAATTCAGAGCTTCTTTTCTCTCCTTTCAGACGAGTTTGAGTGTTCTTTTGTGAGATTGTAAGGTTAGAGTGATTCTAGATACTTAAGAGTGTTGTGTAGTATTGTGAGCTCTTATATCGTGAAGTGTTTCCAAGTCCTCGTAATGTCAAATTCTGTAAGTGTTGTTTTTACTTTTACCATGTGTAACTAAATTGTTTATGTTGGAATTTGGTGAATCAATCTATTATATGATATTGTAATTATGACCTCTGCATATTTATGATTCAAGTACATGTCAGTATTTCAATCTTTTATTAGTATGAACATCAAACGGGAGAATGATTTTCACGCGTATTAAAACTTGTTTTATTAGTGTGAATGTCAAACGGGAGAATGATTATTCATGCTGTATTAAAATCTGTTTTAATGAAAGTAAAAGTTGAAATACCCTTAATATGCCAATTACTAGGAATAGAGTTGGTGATTATTGTTGCCATAAGGCCAATACTTAATGCAAGTTTTTACTGAGAAAGCTCACGAGGGATCGGACTTTACAGTGACTACTTAGAATTTATATCACTAGGGATCGGTTATAATGATTTTAGGCTGCAATGACATGAACTTGATAATTAAATATGTATGTTTGTAATCACTTCATTATATTTTAGTGTGAGAATCCTAATTCCAACATAATTTATCAATCTGTGTTTTTACTTCAAGTATCTGAGTTATTCTGAATTACATTTTAATTATTTTAGATAAATTTTATATTTACCATCTTTTTACCACATGAACAAATCAATCATCAAATTCTGTGGATATTGTATAAATTGTTTATAATTCATTCTTTTGTTAATATCTTTTGATAAATTTACTATAGTAAATAAGAATTACTGTGAGTTACTGGACTTTCAATCCCAGTGGAACGATATCTAAATTTGAAAACTACAAACGATTGGTGCACTTGCCAATTAAAGACCCAACATTACCACGGGATTAACATCCACTATGTAAAAACATTTACATAAACAACCCAGACCGAGCCTGCGAGTATTATTGACTTCAGTCACTCCTAGCTTAAGCACACCCAGTGCTTCAAGTATTCTTGAGTTTGACCACTTATTGCTTAAAGCACACATCATGCTTCTAAGTATTATTGAGTCCGGCCACTGCTGGCCTTTAATATTCTTGACTCTGACCACTCCTGGCCTAAGCACAACTGATAGCCAACTATAAGCGCACGGGGTATTGCAGTAATAAAAATATCATTCTTGTAGAGATTGTGCCCAAGTACTGGTTTTAACGGTGATTTAACTATCTAAAAAAACTCATTGACAATGAAAAATTTGTAGTAAATTAAATAGCTGCAAAAACATGACAGTAAACTTAATTCTTTTTGGATAACAAAGATTATGAGAGACTCTTTGGAGTTAAGGGGTTCGTGTGAAACTAACTCAACTAAATTAAATTTTTTCTCAATTACAAAATTATGATTCCAAGGGGTATTTTCCTCAATGAATTAGCAATTTTCTCTCGAAACCTTACTAACACACCCGGTTATCAAAGAACAACGTTCAATTTGTTAATCAGATTCATTAAGTGTAGTGAAAACCCATCAATTCCTCAAGCAATTTTATTTACTTTTGTAACCTAAAATCACAGGTTCATTTTCATGTTTTCCAACAATCGCTAATCTCTCGATTACCCGATACGCCTAAGATAAATTAAGTTCATCTCTGAATCATTAAAAGCAATAAGAACTCATGAAAATGAATAGAAAACAAAACTTCATAATCAAGAAAATCAGAAACTCAGTTTTGATACATGAACACAATTCCCCCTAATCCCAAGATTGGAAGTTTAGTTACCCATGTACAAGTTCAAGTTGCAATTAATTTCAATCATCACATATATCATCAAAAGATTTTCCAAAAATACAGAGAAGAAGAATACAAAAAATCAAAGAATATATTTTACTCTAAAATCCCTAGAAATCTTGATCCTTCAATGTTGTTGATCCTTGAATATCCTTGCCTTTTTCTCTTGCCAAATCCTTCTCAAAATCTCTCTTCTTTGTTCCTCTTTTTTCTCTACCAAAAGTGTGTTCAAAACCCCCCTCAACTGCCTCCAATATGCATCCTAAAAATTAGGAAACAGGGCTTCGTGGGGCGTAACCACGGCCAGTGGTTCGGGGTCTGATGGTTCAAATCTTCCAAAACGCGTTATTTTCTAGGCACCTGATGACAACCACTACCAGTGGTTGTAAACCACCGCCAGTGGTTGTAAACCACCGCCAGTGGTTGTAAACCACCGCCAGTGGTTATAAACCACCGCCAGTGGTTGTCTCTGACTTGCAGTGGTTTGTAAACCACCGCCAGTGGTTGTCTCTGACTTGCATTTTAATTTGCCACAGTGCCAACCACAGCCAGTGGTGGTCACTGCTGGATGAACCCTTGCACAAAAGTGGGAAACCACAGTCGGTGGTGGGAAACCACGGCCAGTGGTGGTCTTTTCCACTTGATCCTCTTGGTTCTCTTTATTCTAGTGACAACTACTGCTAATGGTTTGTTCCAACCTTGCCCAATCACACTACTAAGATTCCCAAAGGCTTCTTCTTGCATCCAAGTTGCTATTTCTCATCAAAATAAACCTGAAACATCAATAGTCCTACAAAAATAGAGACAATAGAGTAGTTTATATGGAATGAAATTAAAAATCAAGGAAATCGGAAAGAATAAAGGCAAAAATAAACAAAAACTACATCTAAAAACACTTAAAAATAAGACAACATGCACACTTATCAATAACCCGTGCTACAACACACCAGACCCCTTTCGATTCCTATAAGTATTATTTTTCAAGCACCCACTCCTGGGGCAGACCCAAGTATTCTTTCATGAGTCATTCCTGACTCGAACCCCAAGTATTCTTTCAAAAGCCTCTCCAGGCCAACAGTGTTTCCCACACTAACAGAGTCTGGCAACACACTAGACCTGTACTACCAGAGTATTAGAAGAATTGGCTCAAATGAAATAATCCCCTTGACTTAACAGAGCTAAGTGATAAACCACGAAAATGGGTTTATAAAGAAGGAGGAGGCTTATTTTCCCATAAGGCTCAGTACAGTCAGAAGGTGAAAGATGATTGGAAAATCTACTGAGCCAGAAAGCATGACTTGGGATAATATAAAGTTAGGTTCACAAAGGCATATCCCAAGTTACTATGGCATCTAAGTAGAAAAATTATTATAGTGAGTTTTCTTGGTCTTCATGACAGATCTTCCAGGTAGAGTCGCTCGTTGTTGAGCAAGCTGTCATTTCTTCATTTCATATAAGCTTAAGTGCATGAACGTCTGATGCTCGTTCATGATTTTTCTTCTTCTTCTTCCATTACACTTTTATGGTGTATTCTAGCTCATCTTCTTGTTTTCACAAGCTCTCTCTCTTTTTCACTTTCCTCTCTAGTATTTCTTTTCAACCTAAGCTCTTGGCAATAGATTTTTCTCTCCTCATATATTCTTCTATTTTCTTCTTCAAGAGGCTCAGTCAGAGAGGAGGTTAATTATGTTTATATAGAATCATCTTATTGAGCTCAGCGAGATTCTGTTAATTATATAACCGTTAAAAGTTATTATATATGAGACAAAAGCCTTCTTGTTGAAGTTACACAAAAGGTAAGAGCTTTTGTTGTTAGAGAGAGACATCCTATATACGCAACATAGATATGAGAGCTTTTAGGAGTGTGTAGTCGTAGGCGGAGTAGATGTAGCACTAGTTTTCCCAAGAAGGAAAGATTAGATTCAGGAAATCTCTAAATGCATAAAATAGAGGTGAAACTTAGTTGCTTTTTAGACTAAATTAAAATTCACCATGTTTAATCATTCTTCCTTTCAAGAGTCTTTTTGATGGAGAAGACTTGTGACCATTGATGCTTCATGTATCAGACCGCTTCCAAAGGCTTATAGGGAGATGACATAGTCTGATGTTTTCATGTTTTCTGAAGCTTGAAATGGTGTTGTTCGAGTTTAGGTCAGGTAAGTTACTCTGATGAGAGAATTGCTTTTGAAGCGTAATGCCAGACCTTTAGATTCTTCTTCTATCTTGGATTGAAGAGTTCATGTTACGATTAAATCTTCTAGACTTTTGATGTGTAAGTTTTCTATGCATAGGCTCCCCTTGTCTTTTGTAGCTTAGACCTTTTTCCTGAAACACTAAAACACATGCATTAAGTGATAACAAACGTCTTCATTTAAGTTAAAATTTCTAATGTTAGTTATCAACAAATCTCGTGAGTTCTGATTTGAATGAATCGATATTGATCAGACTTTTCTTCAACAACATTCATCATACCCACATATCTAAGCATCACGTCAATTATTCACACACACAAGTACATTTATTTGCCTAGTGATTTCTTTTTCTTGTCTTAGCCTGATATATCCTATTATCATCGTTTACAAGAATATCTTATTAAATTTTACTAATAAAATATCCACTCATTAGTCAGGCTTTGATGCTTTATCTCTTTGTCTAATTTATCTTGGTGTCAAGGGTAACTCGCACTCTCATGATAACTCTCTTAGTGTTTACTCGGGTTGTCTTAAGCTATTAACTGACAATTAAGAACAAAAAGGGTTGTACATCATTATTCATCATATCTTGGGTACTTACTTGCACCTCAATACGTCATCATCTCATCATGTTAATTATAATACCACATCATACCAGGACCCCACTGAGACCTAATCTTATTTTACATTTTGCATCATTGACTCATAACAACATTCATATACAATTCTTATATCGTCATCACATATACCATTGTTATATTAAACACAAATGCACAACTTCATACAATCATATCATACACATAGGTAGCATATATTCACATAATTTTACCCAACACATTCATCATACCCACATATCTAAGCATCACGTCAATTATTCACACACACAAGTACATTTATTTGCCTAGTGATTTCTTTTTCTTGTCTTAGCCTGACACATTCTATTATCATCGTTTACAAGAATATCTTATTAAATTTTACTAATAAAATATCGACTTATTAGTCAGGCTTCAATGCTTTATCTTTTTGTCTAATTTATCTTGGTGTCAAGAGTAATCGTAACTTAGTATCTAATTGTAACGTTTAGCATATCTTTACTTAATATCTCTCAAATATTTTTCTTTTATTAAAAGAAGGCTATATATACATAATATGTAATTTTTTAACATACTATTATTTTTTTTATCTATAGTTATATCTTATTTAGGTTAATTTGTATTTTAAAGAAATCAAATGGTATATTTCCTATTTATATTTAGAAACATTTATCCTAACCTCATAATTATATTCTTTTTCTTATAATACTTTATAAACTTATTAATATATAAGTAACTTGTGGGTTTTCTTTTGATTATTACCTTAGCTTTTAGTAATATTGATTAATATCCATATTACTAATATCTTCTCCTTATTATATTCTTTTGGTTACTATACCTCTAATATTCCTAAGGTTATTTTATTGTGACCTTTATAATACCTAGTATAGTTTATTTATTAAATTTACTATAGTTAGTACTGCCTATAAAGTTTATCTCAAAATTTCCAAATTTACTACCATAATTACTTATGCCTAAATGTCTATTAGTGTCAATATCATTATAATAACAACTAATACTTAGTTACTTATACTTAATTATAAAACTTCCAAAATTATATATTTAACTATTCTTAAGAAAATTAATTATAAATCCCTTTTTGATAATTATTATATGTATTAGCCTTCACTAGCATTTGTAACCTTTATTTTTCATTATTATGGGTATTTCACTAGTGGAAAAAAGGCTTTTTACATTGGTCCTTTTGGCTTTTTACACCGGTTGTAGGACCGGTGTAGATGAAACTGGTGAGAAAAATATGGATTTTTTACACTAGTTTTGGAACCGGTGAGGAAAATACATTTTACATCGGTACGACCAGTGTAAAATGTAATATTTACATCGGTCTTGTTAGTTACAACCGGTGTAAATATTAAATTTTATATCAGTCCCATTGTTAACAACCGACATAAATATGGTATTTTACACCGATCCCGCTTGAAACGCCTGGTACAAAAAAGTAGACTTTTAACACCGGTTGGTTAGTACAACCGATGTAAAAAGTTTCTTTTTTATTTTTTTACATTTCCTTTTATTTGCTTTAATAACATTTCAATCCTGTCACTTTCAATACATGTTAATGCCTATCCAAATTCATACCAATGCCAATCATACAAACTTGATAAACCATATAATATATCAACTAAACTTGATAAAATCAATATCTATATCTAAATTAAAACCATATAATATATCGACTAAACTTGATAAAGAGATCAACAGATACACCAAAATATATCTATATATGCTACAAATATATAAACTAGAATGATTGATAATTTAAGGAAACAATTAAATTTAAACTAGAACTCGCAACACTTCAAACAAACATCTTACCCATCGTTTTTGAATGTCTATAATTTTATCATCAGAAAATGGTTCTCGATTGAATCTCTACAAATTTAAAACCATAATGCATTAGCAACAAGAACAAAATGTTTCTAATTTAACCTTAATTCATTTCAACTAATAATTATATAAACACTATTCATCAGTTTAATGATTCTGTTATCAAAACATTATATAAACACTTATACTTTAAAATTGAATTCAAAGGAATCCAGGACTACTTAATTTTGAGCAATATCGAACAAAATGGGAAGGGTGAGAAATTGAAAATGAAAACAAATTATAATGGTGTTCATTGGTACAATAGTGAAAATTAAAGAGTTTACTTTCTGAAAATATTTTATTTTTATTTTCATTTGTAAGACTTTCACTTTGTTTTATGTTTCTCAAAATTTGTATAAAAAATAATAAAAACTAGATATAATTTGGTCTTAGAAAATATTTTTTAATTTTTATTTTATATTTTTAGTTTGACTATTATCTTATTTTCTATTTAATATTTACAAACGTCTATGTCTTAGCATGAGCATGTTACAATAAAGCATTAAGACTCAATAAGTTTCCAATAAAAAAAAGTTGGTCCAAGTCTTATACTGAACATTTAACTTATATTTCTAACTAATACCAAAAATCCAATAATAATGGAGGTAAACTTAATGCCTATCAACAGTATGTGATTTATTTTGTAGAGCACGTGTATATTTAGAATCTTTAATTGGGCTTCAATACGAATGAATCTAATTGGATTCTAAAAGTTATATGTGAGAGGACAATTGTAACAGTAATTTAAGATCATATTCTTTATAAATGTAGGACAGAACAAGGTGAGTGTGCACGCAAACTTGGACTATTAAGCAAGATAAAGTTACCTGGATAACAAGCAAGATTGCAGCAAAGAAGCATCCAGCTGCAGGGAGAAATCCTCCAAGTTTTAGCCTTGAAATTATATAGATTAAAAAACTGGATGAGGGAGAGCATTTTATATTTATTTATATACCAGTAATCAATGTATATTATCTATCCATTAACTTTTGTTGGCTATAGTTTTCTTAGAAATTTTTATAAATCAATCCGTTTACTCAAATCTGAATGAAGAGACTTCTTGTTATCTTCTTCAGCAGTTAAGTATAGATCAGATACTTAATAAACAATTAATGAAGATGAAGTGATGAAAAATATTGAGGGAAAAGGAAATAACTGCGGTTGTACTGCGCTGACTTACTGAGGAAGCGGAGGCCAAGCTAATTGAAAAGCCGAGGTCCTATAAAAACTAAACCAGATTCTGAAACATACAACATTATTAGTGATCTAATCTAATGAACACATATGACACTATCTACAACTGTTAACTCTTTAAATACCAAAGTTGAAAATATAAAGCATACACAAGAAATCTCTTACAGACTCCAATTTGAGTGTGTGGTCACTGGTAATCACAGTCTTTCCTGAAGTTATGTTGAAGAATTGTTCACTAAAAAGTAATTATAATCTTAAGAAGAAATCAAACTCATGGAAAAACAGAGAAGAAAGGATACAATGTTTGAAAACTTATACAATAGCATCAAACTTGAAACTTGTGTCATAAAGATTTCCTCATGGCATAAATATAGAACCAGACAAACTTTAAAAGTTTTGAATTAAATGGAAGCTAAATTATGCACTGAATAAATGTACTAAAGAAAAAGAATAAATTACGAACCAGATAGAACTTTTTTGTTTCCCTTCTTTAATTAAACCAGAAAAGAAATCCACTACTATTATAATATAATGATATATGCAGGTCTTTGCCATGCCATGTGTGTTCATACTATTCCTTGACTTGCAAGGATTTACTATACACTATGTACGATAAGACTACAACATATTAGTCAAATGGTGGTCTAGCTGCAACTTAATGAAGTTGTTTTTAGATGCTGCATACACAGAAGAAATAAATAATTGAAAGATAAAGTTAGAAGATGCATAGAATATAAGATTATACTATATAAGATATTTTTAATTTAAATCGGCGCTACATATTTTCTTATCTTACATATCTCATCAATTTTAAAGTTTTCCTGAAAGCTATTGTAACATTTAGCTTGGGATGAACTAGACTTCCTTCTTAGTAGTAATAAATCCTGTTATATATGACCAAAGGTTTGTTAAATGTAGTACTGAAAGAAAAATTAGAAATATAAGTGATAAAAGGATTTGGTAATTAGAAGCTAAAACTATCATTGATCATTTCTCAAAATTAGGATATCGCAGTAGAAGCCAATTTTTGCTGCTTAAGATCTCAATGTATAAAACACCACACCACCATTCTTTGTAGCAAGACAAATGGCTATATTAAGGTTCAATATATTCTATTACAGTGATGAAGAATTAGGTACATGGTTAATTATACATGTACACAACCATATTATTCACCCATCTTAATTATTATTAATAAGATTTAATATATATATTGTTTAAGTTTGATGCATATGAATTTAATGATCAGAGTAATGTATCAATTCTTTATCTTCTCATTTGAATCATATATAGATATTCTTGTATATAAATAAAAAATCATATTTACTTTTTAAAGATTACTTTAAAAATTATATTTTGAATAATTATGCAGCAAAATTAAAATTACAATAATATTGATGAAAATAGTGTGTAGGTACACAAGCAGAAAGTAATAACTGATATGACATAAGTTCAAATTAACTTTCTGCATAACTAACTTCATAGTTAAAACTCACTGTTCTAATCTCTCCCTCTAATTTTGCAGGGTGATCTAGCTGATTATTCAAGTATGCTTAAGGCAATCAAGTAAGTTGATGTTGTAATCTCTGCAGTAAGTGGACAACAGCCAGATGACCAACTCAACATCATAGCCGTAATAAAAGAAGCCAGAAACATAAAGGTGCATAAATATGATTTGTTATTAAGTGTTTTCTATGTTCTTTTCTTTCACGCATAAGTACAAATAAAGCACTGATAGTTAAATCTAAGAACTCATGTAAACTAGTTAAACCCCCCACCAATGCACTAACAAGTTCACTCTTTAAACAACTAGATCAACTTTTGTTATTGATACACAATCGAAGGTCACTCAAGTTAAGGTCCAAAAACTGATATGACAAACCTAATTAAGTTATAAATATATGAAACTTATGGATGTTTGTGTTATTGAATGGTGAAGGACATGTGAAAGTTGAAAGGAATGAAATGTAATAATAATAATAAGAAGAAGAAGATTTAATTGAACAGAATTTTGAATTGTTACTTGGATTAGTCAAGTGATTGCTTTTGGTATATAATATAGATGAAAGCAAAAGAAAGTGGTCCATCTTAATGTTCAAGCCATTTTATAGGACAATCAAGCAATGTCCAACCAAAGGCAGATCAAATAACTTTGCTAAATGAAAGTTGGTCTTCTTAGCTAAATGGAACTTGGATCTCAAATTGATGCATCTATTACTAATTAATAATGTATTCAAAATACTTTAAAATCAGACAAGGAATTACAAAATGCTTCAACATACTGCAAAAATAATATCCAGGTCACTCAAGTTAAGGTCCAAAAACAATAGTCTTAAAGTGAAACTACTTTTAGAAACAACCACTGGATAATAAGAGAAGTAGATACCTGGTTTGTTACTCAATGACGGTAGTAATCGGAGGCCACGATGGAGAACCGACCAAAACCATCACCAACGGAAGAGGAGATGTGAGGTAGACCCACTTGAATCCTCAACACAAGGTAGTGTAACACGAACTGACGTGGTAGCGGCTACATGAAGGATTCGCAAATGAGACGCACTCACAAAATAGAGATGCACGGAGGGTTTCGCAAATGCAAACGCACTGAGAGCTTTAAGAGGGGCGGGGCTTCGAGGGGGAAGGCTTGGTGAGGGCTAGGGCTTTTGAGAGAGAGTGAAAGAGCTTCGCGTGTTAGAGGGCTCCACAATGAATCGATAGGGAAAAGAGGTGAAAGATTTCTCACCAGTACCAAATGTAAGACCGGTATTAAGATTGCTCATTTCTCACCGGTCCAACTAGCAGACCGGTACAAACTTTACATTTCTCACCAGTCCAAAATGCAGACTGGTACAAATAAAACTATTTCTCACCGGTCGAAAGCGTACACCGGTGTAAAGTTTCTTTTTATTTACAAAACTGTCACCGCCTTATTTTTTACACCGGTCAAAAGCGTAGATCGGTGTAAAGTTTCTTTTTATTTACAAAACTGCCACCGTCTTATTTTTTACACCGGTCAAACTACAACCGGTGTAAAACCCCTGGTGTAAAAAGCCTTTTTCCACTAGTGTTTTGTCTAATTTCGCTTAAATTGGCGTATCTATATTAATATTTCATTTAGTTTAACTATTTAGCGTCGCATGTATAAAAATTTATTATCATCAAAATAAAAGTAAAAAGTTTGTTGGAAATATTATCGGTTCCTATAAATTGTATTTTTAGCGCCGTTTTCTTCAAGTTCTTTTGGCAGAGTCCTCAGGATTAGTGGCGATACCTTCGATGCTTGATCAGATCACACATTCAAGTGGCAGAAGTTACAAAAATAACAAAATTAAAATAATTAATTATAAACTAAATGAAAAATAATGATGGGTTTCCGGCGGCTTGCATATGATGATCGGAGGTAGCAGAAGCTTCCAGAATTATAACAGAACATGTGTAAGCGTTGGCGGGATTTACAGAAATTTCAAAAAACAAATAAATACATCTAAAAATACAAATAGAATTTATCGACAATGACAAAATTTCAAAACTATCGACAGAAATATCAGAATTTAATGAAACTTGAAAGAAATATTTCCGGAGGCCATAGATATAACTTAAACCGATTATAAATGAGATTTAATGAAGAGAAACTCCCCTTACCTGATGATATAGCTCACGATTTTGAGAAAGGAAAGGGAGCCGGATGCTGAAAATTCACCGATCGTCAATTTCTTCGCGTCAATCGCTCCCAATCGTACTCGGGGCCTTAGAAACCAAACATGCAAGGCCAAAAAGAGAGGGACCAATCAGAAATAGCTGGGGATCAAGGGAAATCAACCATGCAAAATATTGAAATTGAAGATAATGAAGGAAAAGGAAGAAGTTTAGGAAGAGAAATTGAAATGGTTACCCTTGGTAGCTTGATAGAGGTTGTGGGCTTAGGACGGTGCTACACGGTGGTGGAGCTACAAGAAAAAGGTTGTGATGATGAAGAAATGATAAGGATAATGATGATTTTATTGTGGCGGTAGTCACAGTGGTGTAGGGTGGTGAATGATAGAGGAAAATGGAAAATTTAAAGAAGGTGGTGGTGGTTCTTTAGCGAACCCATGAAGAAAAGAAGAAGTAGGGGAGATATGGTGGCTATTGGTGGATGTGATAGTGGTTGAAGAGGAGAGTTTGGTGGTTGTGTTGTTGGATGGAAAGGGAAAGAAGGGAAGTAGCAAGCAAAGTGTCAAGAGAGAGACAAGGAATAGAAAGTGGAATTGAATTTTATGAAAGCTTATTAGAGAAGATAGGAGAACTTATTAAAGAAGTGGTGTGGCCATGGGCAGACACCTAAGTGAATAGGTGTTAGATGATGATAATGTGGTGTGGTGATGCTGGAAAATGGTGGCCGAAAAAATTACTTATCACGCAAGAAACCAGAATAATTTAGGTTTTCGATAACTGGAAATTGAAATAGTTTTTATTAAATCTGTGATAATTCCTAAGGTGAGAGTTAGGGAAAACTTTCAACACTAAAATTATAGAGCTTTATTTCCTATTCAAAATGGTATATCATACACAAAAATCTAGTAATGGTAGCCCAACTTGTGGCTGAACCAAGGAAAAGTGCTCTTGAATTCTTTAAAGCTGAAAAGATGAATTTCACTGGGATCATGGCTTTAGGAATTGGGTTTTGAGACCTTTATAAAAGATGTAGAAACCATAGAATAGGGTTGTGTGTCCTTACCCTTTTGTGAAAACCAGACGAGGCGAGCTTTGGTCGCTCTTGTGGGCAGGGGGATAAGGTGGGATTGATGTGTATAGTTGATTGAGATTGATAAGAAGGAGATGGGCCCATATGCATCATGATGGCTAAGGAAAAGATCAAATTAAGTTAAATGAATTCATGCAATACATTATCTTATTTGTGTGGGTTGTAATTGTTTGTGATTGAATCAATAACTGTATATGAAATAGTTAGTGGTAAGGAGGGGGTAGAGGATTATTCAGGGACGATTGATGAGAATGAGTTAGGATAGAAACCTTAGAACAAACTAATTAAGGACCTCGATAAGAAAAAGGAATATTTTATACGAGCTTATGTAGATTGTGTGGGAGGGATGTCAATGATGACAACTCTCCATTTGTTGTGAAGGCAGAGACTCACCCTTACGCTATTTTTTTCCAGACCTCTGAACAGACCAGACATTTGACATCGTGGAGATGGACACTGATTTTGCATTGAGGGTCAACCAGACTCACCTTGGACCGAGGACAATTAGAATAGATGATTTTATTTTCTTTTACGAGAGCCTGTGTGCCCCCATTACTTTCAGCTTGTATTGTTACTATTATGACCATGTATTGTATATGACTATGTTGTATGTAAGATGTATCTGTTCCACCAAACTTTCTTGTATAAAAAAACTTCCATATTTTTTTAAAACTTGTAACCTTTCAGTTGACCAGGATAATCTAGTGGAAAGGATTATCCTAGTTAACCGAGGGTGTTACATTGGTGGTATTAGAGCATGGTCGATTCAACTAGCTTGGGGTATGGTCTGCTATACCCCGCTGTACTCTGAAAGTCGTCTACTTGACTGACAATAGGACTTTTGTGGTAGGAACTACTTGATTAACCTCAAGTAGTTGAAGCATGAGACAAGGATACTAAGGGTTAATGACCAAGGTTACCTTGATGGCTGTAGAGAGTGCAAAGAATTTCGAGCAAAATTCTTAAAAGTTGGGGAAAGTGTAGCAGCCTCAGTTTTTTAAGAGTAGGATGATAGACTCTCAAAATTCCTGAGAATATTTTATGGAGCTTTTAATAGAAAGCTTGAGGTTTTTGGCCTGTTCCCTAGTAGTAAGTATAAATATATCAAGTAGTTATGAGCCAACGATTTTGATCTGTAAGGGTATTAAGAACTAGAGGAAAGGATAAGAGATGCATCAGTGATTAGAGAAAAATCGAGATAAGTAGATGATAGTGATATAATTATCTAATTTTGTTTGGTTTAGTACTGATAGCTAGTAATATATTTTATTTCTATGATTGTGATTAAGTACGAGTAGTAATAACTTATGATGATCAGGGCATAAATTAGTTAATAATATGTTTAATCTGTGGTAACTAATATATTAAAGCCTATTTAGTAAGGTATACAATCGATTATGGTTAATTTTATTATTTAATAATATGAGTACTTAAATGGTTGTTTTAATTAGTTAAGGAATTTTTCATAGCTATTTAATTAGTGATTATTTAATTAAGCATAATAGGTTATTAAATTTTTTTATAATTATTTGAGAAATATTTCAGAGTTAATTACTTATTACTTGATTTTTAATTATTGATCGTTTAATAAATTGTTTATTAACTTATTATATTTAATAATTAAATATTATCGAGTTTAAAGACTTGGACTGTGAAACCCGGTGAGCGATCTAATTCTGAAATTTTAGTTTAGACTATAAATCCTATAGGAAAAGTTAATCCTATTAGAACCCTCTTGCGGTAAATTGAGAATGACCGTCCCGGTCCGACTGGCCCGGCCAAAACCTTACATACCTATCACGTTTGATTGTGTGTATACTTCGGGATGCCTGATGGGAACATGGTCAGTCTCTGGTGACTCATTTCAATAATTTAGGAACTTTTTCCTGAAGAAACTAAATCCTAATTCGGGCCCTATCGATCTCGTTTATCAAAGAAATAATTAATTCAAGTCAAGCCCATAACTCTGATCTAGACACTTTCAGTGTTTAAGACCTAAATTTTGTGTATAAGCCTAGAATCGAATGATTCTGGTTCCAAATTCTTCGTTGTGAAAAGATCCATAATCCTCATTGTAACATCCCAATTTTTATATAAATACTTAATTAAGAGAAATAAATAATAAATAATTATATATGAAAAGATTAATGTTCCAAAAGTTTGGAAATGATTTAATTGGAGTTTATTATGATTTTTCATAATTTACTAAGCTTAAAGAGCTAAAATTAATTCCCGGTTAAAATATGGGTGTCGGACTGATAGGCACCCGTAAGCGTACAGGGTATCGCGTAATAAAAAGAGATATCGTTCCCACATAGATTGTGCCCAAGTACTAGCTTATAGTAGTGGTTCAATTATCTAGAAAATTCTTAAGGAAATTTTTAATTCAGAAGATTTCTAAAAATAAAATAAAAATAAATGCGAACTTCAAGAATTAAACTTGGTTTACTTTGAATTAGAACAAATGAATGGTGGTGAAACTCTTGGGATTCAGTATGTGATCACGTCATGTATTGATTTCACCTAAGACTTTCCTATTGATCACAACATTAATATGCCCAACTAATAAAGAACCGCATTCAATTTATTATTTGGGCTCATTAAGAACAATGAAATCCCACGTAACCTCAAAGCGTCATGCTCACCTTCATGACCCATGACCCTAAGTTCAATTTCATGCGTTCAAACAACCAATTAATCTTTCGATTATCTTAGTGTTTAAGTTCAATTGACCCTATCTCTACATCTTCAAAAGCATAAGCACTCATGGAAATTGAATAGAAACTAGGGATTAATAAACAGAACAAGTCTTAGGATCAATTCAATACAATAACATGTCACACCCTTAACCCAAGATTAGAGTTTAGTTACACATGTCTAATTCAACACAGCCCATAATAGAGATCATATTTAGAGATTACAAATTAAAGGGAAGTCCTAAGGAAAAAGAAGAAAAAAAAGTAAAATCTCTCACTATTGCTTCCAAATCTCCTTCCGAAATCTGCCAATCGATGTTCTTCAATGTCTATGGTCTTGATCCCCTCCAAAATCCCTTGAAAAGTTCTCTCTTTTTCTTCCAAAAAGTCTCCCAAAATGTCTGTGTGTTTTTCCCCTTTCAAAAACTCCCCCTTATATCTCAAAAACCGTTCCCAAAAAGTAAGGAAAATGCAGAACGTGCAAAACCCACTAGCAGTGGGAAAAACCCACGGCCAGTGGATCGTGACAGGGGGTCCAGAATCCCAATTTTTCACCTTTAGGCAGAGGAAACCACGGCCAGTGGGTTTCCTGGCAGAGAGAAACATGGCCAGTGAGAAAAACCCACTAGCAGTGGATTTTTTTATGGCCCAATTTCCCATTCTAGAGAGGTCCACGGCCAGTGGGAAAAACCCACTGTAACGTCCTAAATTATTTTTACATTTATTTTTATTCAAACGATTACATTTTACAATAAATTCTCCCTTTTCCTTGAAAATTAATCGATATTTAGAGAAAAACAATGTAATATGAACACAACGGATGAGAGAAAGGAAATCAGGGCGTCTCACTTGCGCGAGGCCCCTACTCGTCTAAGCGAGATTCCGGACTCTCACTTAGACGAGGTGCTGTTCGTGAATGAACACCTTTCGCACATCGGATTATACAAAACATACAACCGGACTCCCAAAACTTCGCTCTAGCAAATGGTCCAGTGAACCCAAGAAGTTACCATAAAAACATATGCACATAACAGTAATATATTTTTGAAATATATTTTTCATTCGATCCGGTCTGTATTACACACAACTAGTAACTATAATAAGAAGTTTTTATACACAAATAAGACTCTATAAAGAGTCACTCAAATTCATCCAGCCCTGACACCGTTCTCCCCCCTTGGCCCAGCTCCACGGCTTCTTCCCCCTCCCTGCCTCTGGTTACTAAAAAAAAATATGCAAGGGTGAGTGTTTGGCATTGTAATTAATTTAGAACGGATCTTAACAAATACACGTGCATATCTATACATACACATCAAGCATTACCCATAAATAAACATACCGAAACATAGAGTATTTCATGCAGTCACTGTATTAAACCAACTTCACAATTCCATCACATTCATTACATGCATCACGATCACAACTGACTCTCATATGATCTGACTCCTAGTATCCGGATACTAAAGGATTGGCCTTCAGCTGGGGGTCCTACTTGACACCCCATGAACCCTGCTTGGTTCACCGAGTCCTGCTTGACTCTCCACCTCGACCACTGGGTCCTACTTGACCACTGGGTAGCTCAACTGGGCACGAAAACCACGGGAGCCGGAAATGAGGGGCTATCATATACCGTCGGCCATCCCATACCACATAATCATTCAACAGTTTACCTTTCTCACAAAAATATCAATTTCTCATCAATCGGGTAGCCTGCTTGCTAACCCGACGTCACATAACACTGATCATTTCACATTAGATTCACAAGATCATACATGATAAACTCATCCACATCCGATCATCCACAAATTAATAAACTCAGTCACACATGCACAGCATAAACACACAATTACGTTTAACAACATTTTCCTTAGTCTGTTTACGTTACCTCAAAGATCTGAATAAGAAGTGAGTCCTATTCTAATTAATTATAACCCGAACACCCCCTTACTTTGATTCCACGCTTCAATGATCCATTCTCGGTGTTGATTTCTTCCTCTAAGCGCTGGTTCCGCAGCCTCAACCCCATCGTTCAGTTTTCCGTTGCTTCGTCTACTACCTACGGATCATAAAGTACAGCTCGTTACTTCAACGCTCTTCGTTCATGAACTGCATCTGGGCTCACACTCACCAGAGAAGTGGAGAACAGCCACGAATATAGCCATGCATGGCTCTTAACAGCTAAAGAATAAAAGGAATAAGGGGATCATAATTGGAACGGATCAGTAGACTCACCATGAAGCCTCGATCACAGGAATAGGGTTAAATTGAAGTGTAGACACAAATGGAGCCCCTCTCCAGTGCATGCAAATCAGCGTTAAGAGAGAAGAGAAAAACGGAAGAGAAGGAACAGACCAACAGCAAGGTAACTTGTGAAAATGAAGAGGAGAGGAAGGGAATCTTCTTATATATATATGGCTCATGGGCAAGATCGTCTTTTCCTTTATTTCATTTGTATTCTTACTAAATTTAATCAATTTCACTGTTTTAAACTATTGCATAGTTATCAAATCAATTACACGTGTTTATCCCCTCAACGTCTAAGTAGTCACAATCCTCTAATAATTCGCAAGAGTATAGGCCCGATATAAATATCGGCCCCGCCGTCCTAACTTAATGTTTATACCTCGAAAATCCGAGCTACAACCTGAGAGGTCGGATATATCATCCGCTCTCGTCTCTTTGTTACACATACCCGTTGTTTCCGTTAGTATGAGGTTGATCCGGGCTATGACACCGTGTGAGGCGCTCTCCTCACAACGGTTGGACTAGACCGCCTAGCCCTGCCCGCTCTTCCTTACTCATCCGATCTTCGGCTCTGCCTGTCCACGCTTCTGAGACTGATCTCGACACCGGCTTAGACAGAATAAATACTAAATAGAATTTCTAAACATTCACTAACATTTCCCATTCCATAATGTTCATTAAAACATCAGGGATGTTACACTCACCCCCTCTAAAAGGAGATTTCGTCCCTGAAATCAGTGTTCTGGTTGAAAAAGATGAGGGTACATCCGCCTCATATCGGATTCTAACTCCCAAGTGTAGTTTATCCAATGAAAATTCTGCCACTTCACCTTTACCAGTTGTACTTCCTTGTTCCTTAAACGTTTGATTTGGTGCTCTCCAATACCAATTGGTATGGCCTCCACCGTCAAGTTCTCCTTCACTTCAATGGAGTCACTTGGTACAATCATGGTATCACACGGAATGTAGGCTTGAAGTTGTGATACGTGGAACACGTTGTGAATGTTAGTCAATGATTGGGGAAGATCCAGCCGATATGCAACTTCACCAATCCGCTCTAGTATTTGGTATGGTCCAATATACTTCGGATTAAGCTTTTGACTCTTCAAAATTCGACCTACACCTTTGGTTGGCGAAATTCTTAGGAACACCCAATCACCCACTTGGAATTCAAGGGGTCTGTGCCGATTGTCATAATAACTCTTTTGCCGATCTTGAGCAATTTTTATCTTCTCTCGGATTAAAGCGATTTGCTCATTCATCTCTTGAATCATCTCAGGCCCCAGATGAAGAGCATCGCCGTTCTCATTCCAACATAATGGGGTACGACATTTCCGACCATAAAGAGCTTCATATGGAGCCATCCCAATGCTGCTGTGGTAACTGTTATTATATGCAAATTCCACCAAGGGCAAGTATTTTTCCCATGATCCGCCCTGTTCCAGTACACATGCCCTTAACATATCTTCAAGAGTTTGTATAGTCCGTTCTGATTGGCCATCGGTCTGGGGATGGTAAGCCGAACTCAATTTAAGCTCAGTACCCAACTGTTGTTGCAAACTCCCCCAAAACCTTGAAGTAAATCGGGGATCCCGATCGAAGATAATGTTTGAGGGCACACCATGCAGTCGTACGACCTCAGCAATGTACAACTTAGCTAATCGATCTAACGACCACTTCATATTTATTGCCAGGAAATGCGCACATTTAGTTAGTCGATCAACAATTACCCAAATCGCGTTGTATCCGGCTTGAGTACGAGGTAGTCCGGACACGAAGTCCATGGTGATACTTTCCCACTTCCAGATCGGAATTTCTGGAGGTTGAAGCAAACCCGGAGGTCGTTGGTGCTCAACCTTGCACTTCTGGCATATTATACAGGATTTCACATACTCGATTATTGCCTTCTTCATGTTTGGCCACCAGAATTCCTTCTTTAAGTCATGATACATTTTTGTCACTCCTGGATGTATACTCAGAGAGCTCTTGTGTGCTTCTGTTAACACCGCCTTCCTGAAGCCTCCATGTGCAGGCACCACAACTCGATTGCTGAATCTCCATACGCCATCCTCACCTCGAGTTATCTCCGCATTTTTACCTTGGGCCTGACTGTCGATCAACTTCAGTAACTCTTCATCGTCTTTTTGCGCGGCCATCACAGACTCCAGAAATTCATTAGAGATTTTTAACATTCCAATCGTCATTCGTTTTGGCGCACTCATGACCACTCCAATATTCATATCCCTAAAGCTTTCTAGCAGTTCTTGTTCTCTGCCCATTAAGTAAGCCACGTGTAATACCTTCCTGCTTAGTGCATCCGCTACAACATTTGCTTTGCCCGGGTGATACTTCAAATCGAAGTCGTAATCCTTCAGATACTCCATCCATCTCCTCTGTCTCATATTTAGCTCCTTTTGATCAAATAAATACTTTAAACTCTTGTGGTCACTAAATACTACAAAGCGAGCTCCATATAGGTAATGGCGCCAAATCTTCAGTGCGTACACTACTGCTGCGAGTTCCAGGTCATGGGTCGGGTAATTCTCCTCATGTGGCCTCAATTGCCTTGAAGCATAGGCAATTGCTCGATCCGATTGCATCAACACACACCCCAATCCAAATTTGGATGCATCACAATATACTTCAAATTCTTTGGTCACATCAGGCAGTGCAAGCACGGGCGCAGTAGTTAAACACTGCTTCAAAGTTTGGAAACTTAATTCACATTTCTCCGACCACACGAAAGGGTTTCCTTTCCTTGTCAATCGAGTCAGAGGGAGTGCTATCCGAGAAAACCCTTCAATGAAGCGTCGATAGTATCCAGCTAATCCAAGGAAACTCCGGATTTCAGTTACTGACTTCGGTGTCTCCCAAGTCATAACCGCCTCAATTTTTGTCGGATCAACTAAGACTCCCTCCTGGGAAATTACATGCCCCAAGAATTGTACACTACTCTTCCAGAACTCACACTTAGATAATTTAGCGTACAACTTCTTCTCGCGGAGTGCTTGTAAAACAAGTCGAAGATGTTGAGCATGCTCCTCGTCCGACCTCGAATATACCAAAATATCATCAATGAATACAACCACAAACTGATCCAAGTACGGTTGAAAGGTACGATTCATATAATCCATAAAAATGGCAGGAGCGTTTATTACTCCAAAGGGTATTACTACGTACTCGAAGTGCCCATAACGAGTCCGGAATGCTGTCTTTGGGATATCCTCCGACCTCACTCGGATTTGGTGGTATCCCGACCTCAAGTCAATCTTAGAGAACACAGCGGCGCCTCGCAACTGGTCCAGTAAATCATCAATCCGGGGTAGTGGATATTTATTTTTGATGGTCAGTTTGTTCAGCTGTCGGTAATCAATGCACATTCGCATACTACCATCCTTCTTCTTTACCAATAACACCGGAGCGCCCCAGGGTGAGGCACTAGGTCGGATAAAGCCCTTTTCTAGTAATTCGTTTACTTGTTTCTTCACTTCGGTTAATTCCACCAAAGACATTCTATATGGCGCTCGGGACACCGGTTCTGCCCCGGGATTCAAGTCGATAGAGAAATCAATCTCTCGACTGGGAGGTAGCTCCGGAATTTCTTCCGGAAAAACATCAGGGAATTCACAAACAATCGGAATATCAATTATCAGGAGGTTATGCCGACCCTCCGAAGCGAATAAAACAACATACGTGGTTAGGACATCGCTCACCCCGTTCTTCATGTCAGGCTCCTAAGAGAAAACAATATTCTTCCGATAACAATCGACCAACACATGATTAGCAGCAAGCCAATCAAGACCTAGAATAACATCTAAGTCCTTCAATGGCATACAGATAAAATTTACTCGAAAAGTACGGGTTTCGATTTGCATCGGTAGTTCCCTACACGCTGTAGTTGCACGGAAAGTAGAACCAGTTGGAGTGGAAACAATAAAAGCGTTCTCCATCAAACTAATTGGCAGACCAAGCCGTCGCACACAGCTTTCCGAAATAAAGGAATGGGTGGCACCAGAATCATAAATCACATCAACCAGATAACCACAGATGAGGCACTTACCCTGTACCAGATTGTCATTCCTCGTAGCCTCTGAAGCATCAAATGCAAATACACGCCCGGCCATGGCGTTCTGGGCACCGCTAGATTGGGCGTCATATCTCCCCACTTGTGGGTTCCCTCTACCAGCTCCATTCCGACCTCCTCTCATGAAGTTGGAACCCCGGTTCCCAGAAGAGTTAGTTCGGTTATCCGTCCTGCCCTGCTGCTGCCTCTGAGGGCAATCGGGCCTGAGGTGCCTTGGTCGTCCGCACTGGAAGCACACAATCTGATTAGCTTGGCAATGTTTGGCAATGTGTCCTTCTTGACCACAATTGTAGCATGTACGATTCCCAGGGGGATTACCCGATTAACCAGTGGAACCACGGCCAGAGGAGGATGAGGAGGTAGCAGAAGACTTGCCGCCCCGAAAGAATTGACCCATCCTCTTGAAGCTGAAACCTTTTGCCTTCAATGGCTTTTTATCTCTTGACTGAGACATCCTTTACAACTGCACTTCTTCTGTCAGTCTTGCTTTGTTCACCAAGGTCGGATAGTCCCTAATCTCCATCGGTACGATTACACTACGGAGCTCAATCCGTAGTCCAGCTTCGTATTTGGCACACTTGCTGCCTTCAGTCCCTTCTAACGAGAAAGGGTGGTAAAAATCACACAGCTCGTCAAACTTGCTGGTGTACTCCGCTACAGACACCCGGTCTTGTTCTAACTTCAGGAATTCCATTTCTTTCCGGATTTTGTAGTTGTCTGGGAAGTATTTAACAAGGAACCTCCTTCGAAAATTCGCCCATACCAATGGCTCATTAGCTGCGTTCATCTGCACCTTCATACGGGACCACCATACTCTAGCCTCGTCTTTTAGTTGGTAAGTAGCAAATAGAACCTTTTGCTCTTCAGAGCACTCAAAATATTCAAAAACCTGTTCAATATCCCTAATCCAGATGTGTGCCCCGTCATAGTCATGTCCCCCTTTGTAAGTTGGAGGATTCCTTTTCAGGAATTTATCCAGAGTGGGACCAGACTCGGTCCTACTTATCAGCTGAGTAAATCTAGAGAAGAAATCATCTCTTCCCCCAGAACTAGTCTCTCCGGCCATTTAGTAATTCTACAATAAGTAAACACATCACCATTAATAACCAAGATCAGTCAGGGGATCATAAAGTTACCTTAAATTCATAGAATACTACGCCAATGGAGTGCCAAGGGAACAGTGCCAGACCACACACAATCTCAACACAACAAAATACAATTAACTTTCATAAAACTATCACATTTACTAGATCGGCCCACACACCGGCTCTAGAAAGAACCGCTCTGATACCAAGTGTAACGTCCTAAATTATTTTTACATTTATTTTTATTCAAACGATTACATTTTACAATAAATTCTCCCTTTTCCTTGAAAATTAATCGATATTTAGAGAAAAACAATGTAATATGAACACAACGGATGAGAGAAAGGAAATCAGGGCGTCTCACTTGCGCGAGGCCCCTACTCGTCTAAGCGAGATTCCGGACTCTCACTTAGACGAGGTGCTGTTCGTGAACGAACACCTTTCGCACATCGGATTATACAAAACATACAACCGGACTCCCAAAACTTCGCTCTAGCAAATGGTCCAGTGAACCCAAGAAGTTACCATAAAAACATATGCACATAACAGTAATATATTTTTGAAATATATTTTTCATTCGATCCGGTCTGTATTACACATAACTAGTAACTATAATAAGAAGTTTTTATACACAAATAAGACTCTATAAAGAGTCACTCAAATTCATCCGGCCCTGACACCGTTCTCCCCCCTTGGCCCAGCTCCACGGCTTCTTCCCCCTCCCTGCCTCTGGTTACTAAAAAAAAATATGCAAGGGTGAGTGTTTGGCATTGTAATTAATTTAGAACGGATCTTAACAAATACACATGCATATCTATACATACACATCAAGCATTACCCATAAATAAACATACCGAAACATAGAGTATTTTATGCAGTCACTGTATTAAACCAACTTCACAATTCCATCACATTCATTACATGCATCACGATCACAACTGACTCTCATATGATCTGACTCCTAGTATCCGGATACTAAAGGATTGGCCTTCAGCTGGGGGTCCTACTTGACACCCCGTGAACCCTGCTTGGTTCACCGAGTCCTGCTTGACTCTCCACCTCGACCACTGGGTCCTACTTGACCACTGGGTAGCTCAACTGGGCACGAAAACCACGGGAGCCGGAAATGAGGGGCTATCATATACCGTCGGCCATCCCATACCACATAATCATTCAACAGTTTACCTTTCTCACAAAAATATCAATTTCTCATCAATCGGGTAGCCTGCTTGCTAACCGACGTCACATAACACTGATCATTTCACATTAGATTCACAAGATCATACATGATAAACTCATCCACATCCGATCATCCACAAATTAATAAACTCAGTCACACATGCACAGCATAAACACACAATTACGTTTAACAACATTTTCCTTAGTCTGTTTACATTACCTCAAAGACCTGAATAAGAAGTGAGTCCTATTCTAATTAATTATAACCCGAACACCCCCTTACTTTGATTCTACGCTTCAATGATCCGTTCTCGGTGTTGATTTCTTCCTCTAAGCGCTGGTTCCGCAGCCTCAACCCCATCATTCAGTTTTCCGTTGCTTCGTCTACTACCTACGGATCATAAAGTACAGCTCGTTACTTCAACGCTCTTCGTTCATGAACTGCATCTGGGCTCACACTCACCAGAGAAGTGGAGAACAGCCACGAATATAGCCATGCATGGCTCTTAACAGCTAAAGAATAAAAGGAATAAGGGGATCATAATTGGAACGGATCAGTAGACTCACCATGAAGCCTCGATCACAGGAATAGGGTTAAATTGAAGTGTAGACACAAATGGAGCCCCTCTCCAGTGCATGCAAATCAGCGTTAAGAGAGAAGAGAAAAACGGAAGAGAAGGAACAGACCAACAGCAAGGTAACTTGTGAAAATGAAGAGGAGAGGAAGGGAATCTTCTTATATATATATGGCTCATGGGCAAGATCGTCTTTTCCTTTATTTCATTTGTATTCTTACTAAATTTAATCAATTTCACTGTTTTAAACTATTGCATAGTTATCAAATCAATTACACGTGTTTATCCCCTCAACGTCTAAGTAGTCACAATCCTCTAATAATTCGCAAGAGTATAGGCCCGATATAAATATCGGCCCCGCCGTCCTAACTTAATGTTTATACCTCGGAAATCCGAGCTACAACCTGAGAGGTCGGATATATCATCCACTCTCGTCTCTTTGTCACACATACCCATTGTTTTCGTTAGTATGAGGTTGATCCGGGCTATGACACCGTGTGAGGCGCTCTCCTCACAACGGTTGGACCAGACCGCCTAGCCCTGCCCGCTCTTCCTTACTCATCCGATCTTCGGCTCTGCCTGTCCGCGCTTCTGAGACCGATCTCGACATCGGCTTAGACAGAATAAATACTAAATAGAATTTCTAAACATTCACTAACATTTCCCATTCCATAATTTTCATTAAAACATCAGGGATGTTACACCCACTGCCAGTGGATTTCTCTGGATTTCACCTTTTTGCTCTTTTCTCACTGTTTTGAGGCCCCAGAATGTCTGTCTTGGTAAATCCTTTCTCTATCATGCTTTTAAAGGTGGATAAGGCTTTATTTTTTTAGCTTTTCGTGGCTTGACTCCTTTCCATTCATCCAATGCTTCCTTAAATGCTTCTTGTTCTTGAATGTATGCACCTATAACCAAGCTATTTCTGCAAAACTTGAAACACCTGAGTAACAAATGCGGAATGAAGGAAAACACTTAGAATTAGGGATAAAAACAACACAAATAACCTAGAAAACCTAGACAAAATACCACTAAAACCATGCAAACTAAACACCTATCACGGACCAAGTATCTTCGATTGAGATGCCTTTGGTCAGGGCTATTAAGAATATTATTGCGAATCTGAATATATATTCAGAATAATTTTTAGATAAAGTATTAAGTCTGAACAAAGATCCTGTTTATTATAAAACGGAGACGTTTTAAGTGATGAGTTAAAAACTTAAATGAAAAATCTCACCATTTCACTCTCTATCTCACAACACATTCCCTCTTCTTTGGCAGATACATTTTGCTCTCTTTTCCCCTTATTTCCCATTCATCTTTATTTTTTTCCACTCTCTAAAACCTAATAAGTGGTGAGTTCATCTCCCCGTCTTTAATTTTTGTTTCTCCATTGTGCAAGAAGAAGACCATGGTGGCTTGAAGCTTCTCCCTCTCTTTTTCCTTTTTTGTGCTCTCTCTCCCTCTCTTAGTACCCATTTTTTTTCTTGGCTTGAGGTAAGTTCCTCATCATTTATGTTGAGTTTATGCCCTAGGTTATAGGTTCTTGATATTGGGAGAATGTCTTAATGCATAAAGGTTATTGTGGGAACCATTAAATGTGTAAACCCAAAGGTGGGGTGAAATAAATATGAACTTTTATGTGCATTGAAAGGGGTACATGAAATTGCCATAGTAGATGGTGGAAATTATACACATTTATGAAGGTTGTTGGGTTTTGATAAAACCCTAACCCTTGATTTTGGGGGAAATATAAAATGTGTATGGAAAGGGTATTTAATGATGTTGGGGAATGTTATTAATGAAGAGAGATAGTCATTGGTTATGGTTAATGATGGTGGTTAGAAGCCATTAATAGGAAAACCCACTAAAGAAGTTAGGTGTGAAATTGGTATGTGTGGGTAACTTAATCATGGGGTTGTTGCCCTTAAGTATAATGAATCTTGGTTAAAAGGGAAGAATTCTCAAAACCTAAGAAAATAAGAAAATGAAAACCTATTGAAAGTTACAATATGATGTGACTCATATATATGCATTAGTGATGTGCAAGAGAAATTAAAAATGATGTTGAATGAGTGATTGATGTGGTCTTATATGTATTTAATGTAGGATTTGATAATTATTGTGAAACAGAGTCATCTAACCCAGAGGAATACTTCTCTTGAGGTAAGAAAGGAGTATATTTTCTAAATGTATGATAAATTATATGTTGATAATGTATATATTGATGCATACTAGCATGTTCTTCCTTGAATGGATAAACTACCTCTTGTGTGTGATATGAATTGAGATTGACTCCTATTAATGATTGGACGTTGGTTTGATACATTTGATGAGAATATAATTTAGAGTATATTTGTTGACATACTCTTGATTTCCATGTATGGATTGATATTAAAATGAATCCTTGGCTTGTATAATCTTGAATCCTATGAGTGGTATGCCTTGGAGAATGGTATATATATAATTGTGTGCCACTAATTATGATGTTAAGTGCAAAATATACCTCTATGTGAGTGGGTGAGGAATTCTTGTGAAGCTAAGGCTAGCATGTGCATTATTGCATTCATAACATGCATGACATAGAATTTTATATGTGGTTGCGATCACACAATAATTTGAAACAATGAAGGTCTTGCGGGACTATGAAATGGAGTACCTTTGCGTGGGGGAAACCAATATGAGGATGATTATATGTTGTTGTGATCATAATGATAAAGGTCTTGCGGGACTATGAAAGGGAGTACCCTTGCATGGGGAAACCAATATGAGAATGATTATAAGTGGTTGTGATCACTTGACACATTGAAAAGATAAAGGTCTTGTGGGATCTTATGAGGAAATGGACCCTTGTGTGGGGGACATATATTTGATTGATCATAAGTGGTTACGATCACTGATGTAATGAGATAATAGATGTCTTGCGGGATCTTGTGAAAAACACCCTTGCGGGGGACAAAGACTTAAGCAGCTATGTGTGGTTGTAAATATTGATGAATCATGTGCGTATGAGCTATGAGTAAATGTTTTAAATTGGATCCGTTGCATATGCATTTTATGGTATGACATATGTATTAGCCATAGGGACATAACATTTGAGAGGAGAAGATTAAGAAAGGTGATACTTTATTGAGAGTGTTATTGAGATCTAAAACCCATTTTTGGTCACTAACTAATTATGTATTATTGTTGGTGTGACCCTTTTATGTGTCTTACGGATTGTGGCAATGGGTGTATTGATATTGTGAATTGATGATTTGGTTTTACTTGGTGATGTCCTTGTTAATGGACTTGTCATATGCGAACATGTGTGTTCAATAGAAGTTATGAACTATGTGGCTCTATTAGTTAATTGAACTCCTTGATTGGAGAAGGTGTTGAATTACATTCATATTTATATTATCACAATTTGTCTGATTTTCATTATTGAGAAAGTATGCTCACTCTCCATGTTGTCTACTTTTAGCTCTTGTGCTGTAGGGCATGATCATGGAGTAAGGCTTTCCAAGAGATGAGATATAGTGTGAAGGAAGAATTGGTAAAAATGCCTTGGCCGATATGGTTTTTGAATTGATAACTTTTGTAAATCCTTTTTGGAAGTGTTTGTATATGACATTGTTTTGTATACGCAAACTATAGTTAATGCCTTGTATGTATGATGATGAATGAATATGGATGACTTGATACCCTAGAATGGTAATTGATACATTAGGATCCTTGGAAATGAGCTTGTGATCATTTTGTATCACTAATGCAATTTATGATGATGCTTGACAATTGAACTTGTTAGCCATTTTGATAGCATTAATGCTTATGTATGTAGTTGAATTAGAATGAGCACGATGATTGAGTTATATTATGCGTTAGGATGTTGGTTGAATGTAGATGCATGAAAATGATGGATTTTATATGACTTTTATGCATAATTAAGGAACTGATAGGGTCAAATAGAGTTTTTTGAGATTTGGATAGCATGAGATAGTTACAATAATACCTATGTATGGTTTGTGACTTGTAGAAACTGGAATGGGCCAATTCCATTAAGAATTGACCATTGAGTTGTATAAAAATGTTTTAAAATGAGTTAAACGCGTTTATGCGCATAAGTCTCTCATTTTTAGGAATTTTTTATTGCGGCCAGTTGCTACACATCATAAATGGTGTATAATTGGTGGTTTCAAAATTTGGTGATGATTGGATTTCATATGAAAGAGTTAAGGTGGTTGGAAGTTAGAATTTGCAACTTTCCTACATTCTGCAGCAGTTTGTTGTCATGAATCGATTCATGATTCCCCTGAATCGATTTATGAGCCACTTGAATTGTACGAATCGATTCATGAGCCCCCTGAATCATTCATGAGCTACTGGATTTGTATGAATCGATTCACACGAGTCCCGAATCGATTCATGAGCTTCTGTTTTGCTGTTTTGGATTTCCAATTCATATGAATCGATTCACATGAGTCTTGAATCGATTCATGAGCTTCTGTTTCCATTGTTCTGCATTCGCAATTCACATGAATTGATTCATGACTGGCTCGAATCAATTCATGGCTTGATAAATGTCCATTTTACATAAATTTTGATGCTTGCTTGTTCCTTTTGCATTATGGCATGTTCATGCAATCGAAACACACATTTTTAATACATTCTAGCAATCATTTCAGGTATCCTTCAATCTCTCCTCATACCTATTCATACTTTCAAAATTAACTTACGTGTTTCTGCTAAACGTTTGCATGGTAATTATGTAATCGATTCCTTTAAGTTGACGTTGTACAAATTACATACCTTCTCATATCTTCATATATGAGATAGGTCTTTAAAATATTCAGGGTTAATTGTTAAATTTTTATTTTGTGGTGTCCCTCTTCCAACGATGGTTTAAAATCGTGAAAAAAATTATCCTCATTTTTAATATCTAATTAATAACATCTTTAATATTATTTACTGGATTAAGGGCGCCACACTTATTTCTGACCTTGAACTCTAATTCCCACTCTGTCACCCTTAAAATTGAGAACCAAGAATTTGTACTCTGAAAACCCATCATTTAATCCCTTTATTTATGTATAGTTTCTTCAAAAAATTATAACTTTCTTATACGACCTCTGATTCATGCAAACCCAGTCTCATAATTTGCATGACAAAATTCTCTACAATTTTTGTAAAGGGCCCGAGGCTCATTTCCCATCGCTTGACCTTCCAAGAATTTATTTCAATAAAATTGAGTTATTCGCTAAAGCCATTCTACGCACCCGTTCGTATTTTAAGCATAACTCTTTCTCCCGTTAATGGAATTGAATCATTCTTGTTTCGTATCAAAATTTCCTACAACTTTGATGTTGACCACAAAATCCCATTCTTGCCCACTCAATCCCAGATTTGCAAACACTACACTGCTCAACGTGTTCAATGTTACAACTTGCACTATGTTTAGTAATTTCCATTTTTCTTACTTGTATGACCATGAAATTGAATGACTCTTTTGCTAAATTTTCTAAACTTATTTCTCTACAACTTTGATAAAGGGAATGAAAGGTAATTCCTTACCTATTTGTTCCAGAAAATTTATTTTATTCACAAAATTATTTCATGTCACAGCCTAGAATAGTTTCTGTATTAGGGGTATATCTCCCTCGTCAGATGTCAGATTTTTGCATACCATACCTCATTTTAAATAGGATACGTAGATCTACAACTTTTATGTTTTAAGTTTTTCAAAATATACACCTTAACCTCTTCAAAAACACTAGACAAGTCACTACCCCTGGTTGTGCCACATTAGCCCTCATGCAAAAATGGACCAATCACCTTCTACCACCCATGAGACATTTGTTATACTCTCTTAAACTCATTATCTTGCACTTTAATTGTTGAAGGAAACACTTGGTGAGCATGCAATAAGCCTTATGCCACTTCTCTTCTCCTTCATGCAGCCGTGAATCACTAGAGTTCCCTAGGTGTATGCAAAATTTTTCTCTTTTGTCATCCATTTTCCTAAGTTACCAAATCAACAATCAACCTTTCATTCCTCTTCCTCTATCTCATGTTAATCCCTCTCTAAGACCAGCTATACACTTGCTTATTCCCTTGCTCTTCATGCAAAGAAAATGATTACCTCTTAAACACTTCACAAATTCCTTCCACCTTTTCAACAAAAAAATAGCATTTTCACCTCACTTTATCCTCTTCAAAATCATGTCTATAGCTCCCTAAAAAGCCTCTATTTTCAGCAGCTTGGTCCCCTTGATCTCAGCTCCTTAGCCATGGCTTATCTTGGCCCCATGGGGGTTTTGAACTTAAACTTTTAGATTCTTACTATTCTCTTCCCCTTAATTTTTCCAACAACCATGCATGCTTTTTGATCATATTTTTCTCTGTTTTTGGGTCCCAAAACCGTGGCTTCCCTTGGCTGTTTTGGGTTGCATGGCTTGTTCCTAGGTCCCGCGGAGTGATTGGTGATAGTCAGCAACAAAATGGCAAAGGATTTGGAGCGAACAACAAGTCATCGATAACTAGTCTCTTTAAATTAAATAAATGCATAGATCTAATGGTTTTCTTGCTACTTGTCGTGACCCCTTTAATGGTTTGGAAACTTTGCATGTTAGTTTTAAGTGACCCGGGAGTGATCAGGAGCTATAACGCGAGTTCGGTTACGATCAGAAATTTTTGCGGCACACGGTTCCTTTTTCCTCCCAAAACCATGAGCAAGTCATGAGATAAGGGGAGTTTCACCTCGACTTGTTTCAATTTTAACTCCGCTATAATATTTCTTAGATGTCCCAGACTAATTATTTTGAGTTTCGTCGCGATTTGATGGTTAGATTAGAAATTCAACGATTTGCATTTATATTTTGTGCGATTATCGTTCCGATGACCTTCGTGAGAAGCGTATAAAAATTTAATCATCTCGTTAAAAATATGTCCGAATAAAGTTATTTTACGAAAATACCGAAAGTTAGGATATGTTTTGGGCACGGATAAAATATTTGATATGGTTGTAATATTATAAATTTTCTTTTGTGATTTTATGTAATTTCTACTAATTGTCTGGTAAGTCCCACTAGATTGAATTAAGTTATCGACTAGTATTTTACAAGTGAAATTAGGCCAAATCACGTATAAGAAGGTGTTTTCTAATTTAAGTGTCATTACACTTTATATTGAGATTTTACAATATTATCGATGATTTGAGAAGAATATTAAGAAAGTTTTCTTGTGATAAAAAAATTTAATAATAAGGGAAGTATATGGTTAAAAGGGTCAAGAGTGATAGTTTTCTCAAAATCATATATTTAAAAGCAATGAAGTTTTTAAAAGAATAATTACTAAGAGAAGTATTAGATCAAAATTAACAATTTTAGTACTAAAAGAAAAAAGACCTTTAAATTAG
Source organism: Clitoria ternatea (assembly GCA_037962975.1). Lineage (NCBI taxonomy): Eukaryota > Viridiplantae > Streptophyta > Magnoliopsida > Fabales > Fabaceae > Clitoria > Clitoria ternatea. The sequence continues at coordinate 38,069,682 of CM075672.1, read as the reverse complement.
TAGAGAATAATGATCTCACATTAAAGAATAAAGAAATAAAAAAGTAATTGATAAGAAAATGAACTAAAAGTTTAATTCAGGAAAGGGTATTTTTGAAAAATAGGAAAATAATGTGCTTTGACAAGATATTAGAAAAAAAATAGTATTTTTAAATAATATAAAGAAGCTTTTAGAATCAACTATGAAATGAAGGAGTTAAAGTAGGTATATATATATATACATATGGCGTTAACAGGGAAGGAGTAGGTATTAAAGAAAGGGGTTTAAAGTTTTAATCTAGGAGCTAATATTTTAAAAATTATAGAGGTGATGTGTTTTAAAGGGATATTAGGGAAAATGACATTTTTATGAAAAGGTTTCAAAATGGGCTATATGGAATAAGCTATAAAATGAAAGAATTAGAATACACATATATGTGTGTGGCGTTAGCATTAAAGAAAGGAGAAGATAAGAATGTCACATAGCGTATCAATTAATACGGACTAAAGGAAAGGTAATGGGCTAGGAAAGTACTAAAAATGAGACACTAGAAGAAAAATTGTACTAGAAATGATTAAGTGAAACTAACAAAATGTTGGTAACTACTTGGTATAAGAAAGGATTAAGACAACTCAAGGGTAATACTAATCTAGTTAGTAAATGAATGAATGGAATTATAATAACTTACCTAATAATGCTAGTGGCACGTCAAAGATAGGAGTTTGGACACATTTAAGAAATTTAATATATGAAGGATATAAGTGTAATTTAATACTGAATACTTGGGAGTTAATTAATAAAGAAATACATTTAAATACAAATTGCCTGGGTGATATGTTTAATAATAATACTAGATCGAGTTAAAGATAATTTAACCTGGTGGTAGTGAATTAATAACGATGACAGGAGCCATTGGAACTTGAATAATTTAAGGTATACCCTTAGAATGATATGATTATATGACAGTATTTAAAAGATAAATGGTTAAAGAATCCACCTGGACGGTATATTTGATAATTAGATAAGAATTTTAGCAATCTGAAAAATAATTTAAAAAGGTATATTAGGGGTACTAATTGCTATCAATAAGAACAAATAGCTAAGGAGGTAATCAAGATAACTAAGCCAGTATATGTGTTCATAAAATAAACACTTACACTTAGTCATTTACAAAGCCTTACTCATGAATGTGCTTATATCAGAACACATGATCCCTCTACTAGGATAATATATACGATGATAGTTATATGATGAATATTGTTCATGGTGACCATAATGCGATTGTGTGTATGGATAAAACATGTGAATTATATGTTGAGTATATGAGAGGGAATACATGAAGGATATTGTATGATGTGTATGTATGATTGATTGAATTATATGAATCTACATGTTATATGACTAGGTTGGTAGATTGATTAAAATTGTGTATGTATGCCAAATTACATGTTCCTATTAGCATGATGGATGTTATGTAATAAAGTGTATGATTAAAGAGATAAAAGTGATAAAATATATGACGCATTGAATGAATTATGTTGAAATATATGGATAAATTGAGATGAAAACAAGTAAAAATGAGAAAATGTCTCGATAGGGATCCTGAGGTGACTAATTTATGAAAAATGATATGATGAGATTAAGATCGGATTCGATGTGATGATGGGTGTTGTGGTGCCAGTATTACCATGAGGTTTTATAAATGTTCAGAACTCATTTCATTTAATGTACCATATTTTGATTCAAGCTAGATAAAATCACCATTAAGAGGTAGGAATAAGCGATGTTACCCATCTATGACCTAGCATGATTCACTAAAAAGGTTATACTTCTTTTTTTTCTTAAAGATATTTAGCTAAATACTTTTTAATTTTAAAAATATATTTTTTTGCTGATTTATATAATTATAAAATTTGTAAAATAAATAGATAGGCTTAATTAAGTTTCGATCCCTTAAAAGGTTGGTGAATTTGGAAATAGTCCCTATACAAATTTTTGTCTAATTTTAGTCCCTAGAAAGTTTAGGGTGTTTGGAATTAATCCTTATTATTAGTCTTCTTTGTTAAATAATAACATGACAAACAATAATGTCAAATCATCATTATTACATGTACAAATGTTATTAGTTAGTATATGTCATCTCAACAATTTTTTTTCTCTTTTTTTCTTTCTTTCTCCCTTCCAAACCTTACCTATTCCAACCCCACCCCTACCATCGTTGTTGAACCCATGAACATGATCAATTCTATCTTTCTCCATCATCAAATTATCATCAACATTATAACCAAAAGCATAGAAACCAAAATGATGATTTTAAACCACACTCATAATTATACCATTGTCACCATCATAAACACCCACCTTTGCAATTTGCATCGATGTTGTAGTTCATTCACAAATGGTAGGTCATTGCACATCGTATAACTCACCTTTTGGGGGCATAGTTAACACCTCTAGCATTAGTTCCATTAAACATATTGTTAAGGAAAACATAGTTTTAAACTCGTTGAAAAAAGGGGATCAAAACAACATTATTTCATTCTTTTATGTGACATACATTCATGTCATTTAACGGTCCAGACAAGTAAGCCAGTAGAGCAAAGTCTAAACTCTATAGTTGTGGTGGAGTTATTAGCAACAATGAAGGAATCTAGACCAAGGGCTATTCAAATAGGCTAGGATTTACAAGCACTTATTATGCTAAAATATGGGGAGTTTATGAAGGGATTGTTTTGGCCACAAAATTAAAAATAGACAAAATTGAAACACATGTCGACTCACAAGTTCTTTATAGGAATTTGACAAATGAATGAGTAATGAAAGCCCTTATAAAGGAATCTATGCCAAATAATGGAGAGGATACTAAGCTTTAGTTTTGTTAATGCTGAAAATATCTATAGGGAAGTTAATATAGTGGCTGACTTATTTTGCTAAGTTGGCTTGTGAGGATGATCTAGATTTGAAAATTTATCATGCTTCTCATGATGTTAGTGTTGGTTATGTTGGGATTTTAATACCCATTATTGTTTTAGTTTAGTATTAATGCATTATTTGGTTGGGTGAATTTTTAAAGGCAGATCTACTTTAAGCTAAAATGGGAGGAAATTCTTTTGGCAAGTGTGTTTTGTTGAATGAAATAATAAGGGGGAAGAAGTTAATTTTCATGGACCCCATTGGAAAATTCATTCTAAGTTAAGGTCATTTGAGTGGATTTTATGTGTTTTTCCATTAAAGCCCTTCCTTCTTACTTGGTCCTTATCGCCTGTGGGAAGATGCAGCGACAATCCATACGAAAAAAAGTAAACATTAACAGAAAAAAGAAAAGAAAAGAAGTTACGTCAGCAAAGTATCACCATCTTAGCATCTTCAATCAGCACCATATACAACAATTGCAATCAATGATTCAAAAATGAAATTAAAAAAGTAGGGATTCAAAAGTACCATATCATTCACAACCACACAACCAAAGCTTGTGGCATGAGATATTCAAAATTTATATAAAAAAATAAAATTATGACAACAAAAAAACTATGGAAAAGAGGCAGAAAAGACAATGATAGGCAGAGGGAATAGATTGTTAGTGTAGGTAAGGGTGGAATGAGACAATGATGCATATATATTAGATTGGTGTAGGAAGGTAGAACTAACTATCCTTTATAGAGGAAATAAATTGATGCAACACAAGGAGGCGAATGATACAATCATTAACAGAGGAAATAGATCGGTTTGGAGGAAAAGATGATCGTCACATGTAGGAGGTAGAAGAGAAGACACTTGCAGTCACAAAAAGTGCTTGTGCAAACAAAAATATTTTTTTTTTATGAATGAACAGAGTATATAGAGAGGAATGAGAATCACCAAGAGGGGAGTTAGATGAAAAGGGATAAAAGAGAGAAAGGAGGGGGGAAAGAAAAAAAAGTTTAAATATTAACATATTAATATTTTATTTAAAATAATATAAAAAAACAAAGGTATTTATGTCTATTCAAAAGATAAAAGTATAAATTTTTATTAAATTTTTATAATTTTCACTTTATCAATCAATCTAAACACAAATATTCCTCTAATTTTAACTCGTTATATTTTCACTCAATTTCTTTCCTCTCAATTCTTCTCACTCTTCCAAATTAAACGTAAATAAATAGACTTAAACCTTCCCATTCACACTGAAAAAATCAATATGAAGAAGAGTTGAATTAATTTATACAATTTTGCAAGCTTAATAGTAATTCTAAATATTGTCGTTTTCATTTCTTATCCTATAGAAAATTACGGGATGAGACAAAACATACTAAGAGATATAAAAAAAATTGGAAGAAGTTTCAAGCTTTCAAGTTTCAATAATAATAAAGCTAGGCTCCTCTTGATCCATTTCAGCAGCATCAAGGAACACTACTTGGCCCTTGACTCTCCATCCCACACCACCACCATTCTCCATTCTCAGAAAATCTTTTTTATTTTTGACAAGGACAACATCCAAATTCCTAGGATAGGGGGGGGGGGGGGGGGGGGAGAGAGAGAGAGAGAGAGAGAGAGAGAGAGAGAGAGAGAGAGAGAGAGCTACAATACAATCTCTTTCACTTTTCATACCATTGCTTCTATATTTTCTTCACTGTTAGCAGCACTACCCATGATCTTGGACCAAAGATGGTACATTGATTAGATCCCAAGTTGAAGTCTTTGAAGACACCCATTACTCCCACAATCCAGACATTGCCATGGGTGGTCTCAGTCTGAGGGAATCATGGTGTTTCTGCAAAGGGGTTAGCAAGTCAGAGAGAATGAAAGGTGCTATTTTTACAGGAAAAGGCCAAGCCATGGCCACAGTCACCACCACCAATGCTTCCAATGGCACTGGCTTTTTGATCCACCGGAACCTTCTCTTGACCACTCACGCCAATCTCCCGTCCGTCGTCGCCGCCGACACCTCCGAGATCCGCCTCCACAACGGTGTTGCTGCCACGCTTGTTCCTCAGAGGTACTCCTCCTCCATTTCAGGATACTTGCTCGAATTGGTATCATATATTTATTGAAAAAATTGGAAGAAAATGTAATGAAGCTTTCATTTTCTTTTGTCCCTATTTCTATTTCTTTTGGTTATATTACCCTATCTGGATCTACACTGGCTCGAGCGTAGTTAGACTTGTTCTAGGAAAATAGTGTTCTTTAGGACTCAAAACATGGTTCTTCCACTAGGCTGGTAGTGTATCATTACCACTACGCTAACAACGTTGTTGGTCCTCCAATTTCTATTTATAGTAAAAGAAAGAATGTTTGTTTGGGTGGCTATGTTTTTGTGTATTTTATAACTTGGGTGGTGTGCAGTTGATTAGGTATAGGTAGGAGAGGGAGATAGGTTGCCTAATGATGGCTAAATCCATGTTGAAATGGAAGCTAGTTCGTTGACTTGTGTGTTAAAATTTGTTTTTAGAAGCTGGCAAGCAATGCGGTTGATGTGGTGGAGTTGGATTGAAATTCATTTCTGAATGTTCTGAAAATTTCCATGTTTGGATTCGAATGAGTTCAGTTTTATACTTTTATTGGAAGCAACTTCTGGCTTTAATGAATTTGAGTCAAATCGGGTAGATTCACTTATGGAGGCAAAGCTTTCCTATGCCTGTTTCTTCTATTTACAAGACTCACACTTCATACATTGCCTTTAGGGACTGAAATAAGACTCTTAGCCTTAGGCCAACAAACATCTAAAATGAAATATGAACACATGTTGATTTTTTTAAGACCATCTCTGGATCTGATGCTCAAAACGCATCCTGCTAGCTGTTTCCATACACGCTCTCCCCTGCATAGCCTTCTTGTCTCTAACTTAAGTTCCATTTGGTGATTTGTTTATTCTTCCTATTTCTTTCTGAATATCTTCAATTCAGTGAGGTTTCTGATTTTTGCTGCTTGTTTGTTTTTGTAACTGTTGTACATGTAGCTAATATTAGTTCTCATTATCAAGAATATTCATGTCGAATGCTAATGACATTTACTGCTTTCTAAAAGTATATTAGGGGAATCAAGTCTACAAGTTGAGCTCATGGAAGCTGTACGAGTCTACTTAAACTTGAGTTTGACAACCTTGATTATTGTGATTTGTTCTAGTTATGATCCTTTGTAGCATTATTTATTGAACATGTGAATGTGCATTCCATCAAGATGCCAAAATTTATTTTGTTAACTATAATTTGGGTTGCTCTGGCACATGTGCACTGCAGTCTCTGATATGAAAGTTGATAATTAGTTGCTAGGTATTGTGAAAGTGTCTAGTAGTTCAAGTCTTCTTTAGAAGTACTTTATCTCTCTTAACACTTCCTGTATATGTATGGGATAATATAAAAGTTACATACCAACAAATCAAATTACATTCATATCTTTCTTAACATTTATTCGGCAAAGGCATAAATGTTTAAACTCAAAAATCTTTTTAAACTGAGTTTGAGGATCTTTTGGAAAGGTTATCTCACATTTCAATTGTTTCCACAATGCATATTAAATAATTTATTCACATTCCTTCATATGACTATCTACACAATCTATCCGACATTTGAGAAATTATCGTCATTAGTAAATTAAAAATGTCCTTTTAATACACCTTGAATATATAGAAACTAGTTATACTCTCTATACTTGATTTTAGTAAAAGGCTGGGAAAGGTATTTTAAGCTGTAAACTTCTAATTGATTATAATGGCAAATGTTGAGTGGTAACACATAGGAGATGCATTATTGCATTTGTTATATTAAGTGTGAAAAAGTCCTCTGAATTGTGTATAATGTTTAAGAAATGAACAGTTAATGGTACATGGAGTTGAATCAAAACAGTCTAAAACAAATTCGAAGTCGAATTGTAGTTTTGATGCTGTAGCATTTTATCAAATCAATAACCTAATTCATAATAATTTGGTAAGAGTTTTCTGCTCAGGATTTGTTCAAATAGAAGAGTTGGCACAGAACACAATGTTCCATGGTAAGATCTGATGATAAAATGGAATACTAGGAGTTTGGGCCGATTGATTAATGTCATACATTTTAATTTTTTCCGTAAGTTTGAGTCTGTGTTCTTAAACTTGTTATTCCACTTTCAAGCAAGTTCTGGCTAATTATATTTTTTATTAATTCTCTTTTTCATACTACGCCTTTAGCTAAAATCAATAGAAAAAATAGTTATGCTAATTGGCTCTCATGGAGAGCAGAGTGTGTCAGTATGTAGAATTCTCTTGGTATTCAATGTGCAATGAAAGTTTGCTCTTGTTCAAGTACATTGTTTCTGGCCTAATTATCAAATATTTTAGACTCTCAGTTTGGACTTGCATTCTGAAACTTCAGTCAACACTTTCTAGTTGCATGCAAGGTAGTTAAAATTAGGATTTTAAGTTGAATCAAAGAGGGGTCCCAATAATCATAAATTGTAAATCGTATCATAAGATTTTATAAATTTTATATATACATGTTTATATGCATATAAATTCCTATATATGCATATAAACTCATGATTCATAACCTAAAAAAACTTAAATAAACTTGCATAGTGCATAGCACTCATTAAATAGTATTAAACTAGAAACTTAACAATTCTAAATCTCCAAGTTCAAAAACAACTACACAACACAACCAAGACAACTGAAAAGAGAAAACACAAGGCATGAACAGAGTTATTGATGATTCTGGATCATTGATGGTGGCTGCAGAGGGACCACCAGGTCATTGATGTTGGCTGCAGGGGATCAGAGCTGCGTTGAGACGACTTCAAATGCCTAGAACTTGGTTGATGATGACGGAAATCATGGACAGAAGCAGAACAGTGTCACACAAGATGGTTCTGGGTCTGTGTGATACTGGCTTTGAAACTTTTAAGCTTTTGAGGGATGAGTTTCAGGTCAAAATGGGTTGGATCTTAAAATCGAAAAAATTGTAAGATTTTTGGGATTTTAAAATGTAAATCGGGATTTAGGTACAATTTTGGTTAGTTTAAGATTTTTTGACCGACTTAAATCGTAGAGCCTGTGAAAAATCATAGAATCGGGATTTTTGGGATATAAATTGAGATTTTAACTACCATAGTTGCATGATTGAAGTTCCTCCTAGTGCTCTATTTAGTATGTAGATATGCACCAACATTTTCATTTATAGAGAAGTACCATTTACCTTTTTCTGATTATGTTTTTCATTGAATTTTGCAGAATTTTCCATTTTATGGTTGCTTCTATTCAGTTCACATTGATTGGGTTATTTCATATTCTTGCACATCACTTTGGATTACATTATGTTAGCAAACATTTTTATGACTTCACTTAATTTATCTTGTGTCCTTACTTTCTTAATTGCATTTGTGTATATTATTCCTTTTGAAATAAATGTGACTGCCTCCTCTCCACTACATCCAAGTGATGTGGATTTTGAGTGTGCATTCTCAACCTGCTTTTTGTCTCCAGTGACAACTCCTTCGAAGAAGTAATGTGGTGGATATACAATGAGTTTTCTCTTCAGCTGTTCTTTTTTTATTTGTGTTACTTTAAAGAGGATATATCTGATTGTCTTCTCCAATAAAATTCTTATCTAGTTAACAAAAGAGAGATCCGTAGCTGGCATGCTAACTTAGAACAATCCTTAATGTGATTATTTGTAAAGCAGTGGATTATATTTTGACTTGGTTTCAGGTTTTTCATTACAAGTTCTGTGTTAGATCTTACAATTGTGGGTTTAGACGATGCGGATGGAGACTCAAATGCACAGGGTCAGTGCCCTCACTACTTGAAGACCAGTTGTAAAACCAATCTAGATCTGGGAAGTGTAGTTTACCTTTTAGGGTATACAGAGAAACAGGAGCTCACTGTTGGTGAGGGAAAGGTGGTTATTGCCACTGATAATCTCATAAAACTGTCAACTGATGGAATTCAATGGGGTCCAGGTTCTGCAGGTTTTGATGTGCATGGCAATCTAGCTTTTATGATTTGTGATCCCATGAAAATAGCCACATCACCAAACACAAAATCGCCTTCAACTTCTTCATCATCACCATCCTCTTGGAAGAAGGATCTCCCTATGCAATTTGGCATACCAATTCCTGTCATATGTGATTGGTTAAACCAGCATTGGGAAGGCAACCTTGATGAGCTTAACAAGCCAAAATTACCACTCATGAGATTAGTGTCTACCAGCACAAAAAGTGAGCATTCGTGTGCATCCTTTACACTGCGGCAAGTTTTCAAATCAACAGAGGGCGACAATGATGGCACCCCATCTTCACCAATCAATGCCTCAAAGGCAAGAGATCAAGGACCAAGCACTTCTGCTGTTACCAACACTGCTGAAGAAGAAAGCTTGATCACTAATCCCAATGCTGCCCATGTTCAGGGAATTCCCACTCCAGAAATATATGAATCACCTAGAGTAACTACGGTACCACACAGACGGAAGGACAACACACAAGTACAGCTTTTGGACATCAATTTTCCTCCAAGGATTGCCAAACCTGCAGTTTTGCTGCAATCGTCCAAAGAACTGCACCCAAAGTCTACTACTGAATATTTTGCAGAAGTACCTATGCCTGAAAACCTGCTGCTGGAAAGAGAACAAAACCAGGACAGAAGACCAGAAACTCCTGTAGCAGAAGTTTCCTCAACAGGTTCTGTTAATGGAGGTCAAAGTGAGGTTCAGTCTAGTTCATCTCCCGTGGAAGTTCCTGAGATGCAAAACGGATATAGTAGTGAAGGAGAGACTATGTACTCCGCAGAGACCGCAGAGAGTCACAATTATAAAAGCCCCAGAGAGTTGAAGTTTCAACAAGTGGGAAGGAGCCAGAGTTGTGTTAGTTACAATAGATGGAGTGCGGCCCCGAGAAGCCAAGTTGCGCGTGGCATGACAGTAGAAAACCAGAGGAGCTTCATGCATGTGAAGAGAATGTATTCACAAGGGGCAACTTCTCAGAGAAGCAATGACTATTTCAGCCCCACTGTATCCTCAATCATGAAACGTAACAGCTCAGAATACCCAACCAGACCCAAGCAAAATGCTGTTCATTCTCCATCCCCCAGATGGATGTTTTGAATTTCTACTCCACTAAGTAAAAAATCTCTAAAGAAAAAGAAGAGTATAGTGGCTTCATATTTATATTCTTTTTGTTCTCCCTATTTATATGCTTATTATTTTTTATGGAAGATGTGCAAAGACTAGTTATTGTTAATAAGAAACTTAAGCCAAAATGTACATTTTTTTAAAAATGCTGAGGGTGATTCTTAATTTCATATTGAGCACAATGTTCCATCCATAAACTAGAGCGCATACTTTTCTCTTCAAAGCATATCTAACTTGTGCATGGAGGAATTAGAATGCAAAGCAATTTCACGCTAAAATTTTGATAAGGCATTACTTACTGGAACGGAAGACAGAGAAGTGACAAATCCTACTATACAGATCTTTTACTTCAATTTTTAGGATACTAGTTAAAGGAATTGAAAGTTATTTTTGTCCCCGGAAACCATGTTAAAAATGCATCAATGATTTGTTAATGAGAAGATTTTACTTTTTGACTCCTTCAAAATGTCACTCAACCATTGTTTAGAGATATTCATTTTTCTTATCATAAATTAGTATGAATTAATATAATAGGTGACAAAATCAGTATTTTTGTCCTCTAATCTAAAGTTAGTCCTTTGACTCAATTTTTCGTATTTAAGATTTAGAGTAATCCTTTAACTGTTTTTGATTCAATGTTTTCTTTTAACTTTGCTCTATCTTCCAGTTTCATAAATATAGGTTCATAACAAACATGATTAATAATGACAATGATAATGTATGAGATTTGAGCTATGTGCAGAGACATTTGGTTTGGCTTTTGCCAGATGCATATCGCCTCAAACTCAGCGACAAAGTGGCATCCAACTCATCATGCAGAAGTGTTTCTTTGGCTGTGTTTTTATCTGTGCATGGATATGGCATGCTATTGATCTGAATATGCACAAATAATCACCTCAAACAAGAAGAGGTAAACAGCATTGTTATCACCTAAACCTTCTTATGTCAGCGAACCAAACATCTTAAGTGTGGCTGCTTTGCTTCTCCAATGGAGATGTTTTGAAGATCATAACTCGAAAACTTGAAAAGAGATTCTTTATACTTGTACAACGTTACCGAAAATGATGCTATATAATTGATAATTTCTTTTAATGTAGAAAAGTTAAACACACGAACACAGAACAAGAAATTGGCATTTATAGCAAAAAAATATTTTCGAACAAACTTCCAAGTAATCTCCGCATATTAATTAAGCAATCTAGTAGTAGAAGTAAAAATCTATTCAGAAAAGCATATTATCGTAATCTACTGCAAATTCATCCAATCGTAGGGAGTCTAGTGACAAGGAAGATACTCCTCGACTAGGATGATCGATTATGTCACCACATAATTCATCAAAAATATCTTCATCAAGATCACCATGTTCATTAACCAAGTCCTTGGTTGATTCTTCTAGAGGCCCATTTACTTGATTGTTAGTCGAATTCACCAGCCCACTATTTTCATCTAGTGGCTTAGGAGTTGCAAGGATATTGGGTTGGATTTGAGAGTTGTTTTGGATGGAATTGACATGACTTGGAGGTAAGAACAGAACATTTTTTTGATGACCCAAACCAAAGAAATTATTAGCATCACCTAATTGCATGGCTTCCAAATTGTTAGTTGGCATGGTAGGAGCAGCATTAATGATGAGTTGAGTTTGGTAGATGTTGTTTGGCATGAAATTGAATTGGCCTTGATGGGATGAAGAGGAGGAAGCACCCTGATGATCATAAGCCATGTTTTGTTGCATAATATTACTAATATTGTAACCAATAAAACTTGGGTCAATTTGGTATTGCTTGTTTTGCAACATTCTAATTCTATCATCACAAACTTCAATCTTGGCTTCCAACATTGCAATGAAAGCCCTCATCTGCTCCTCTCCCATGTTCTGAAAACTTAGATGCCAAGTTGGAAACTTAATGTTAGTGATTCCTTTTTGAGCTTTGCAAATATCAGCTACAGCCTCACTCTTTTTGCCATTGAAAAAGTCTTCAATAGTGAAGAAATTAGGATTTGTCACATTCTTTAGATGCCAATATTTTTGAATGATGGAGTGTACCACTGTGGGGTCTCGTGGCCATGTCATTGGCCCATCATCACCATTTCCATCATCATACACAATCAAGCAAGCTTCGACTTCACACAGTTTCGATAATTCCCAGATTTTCTTCGTTAGACTTTTCCTTCTTTGCACGAAAAGTTGTTTGCGTTTTCTTGGTTCAGGGATGCGCTTCAACACTATCCTTGCACGGCCCATTTTCTACAACACAACATATATACAAAGATCGTTAATACGAAAAGGGAACTTAATCTCAATTTATGACAACAATTATAGTTGTACATCAATTCTTATTTTTTTTTATCTTTCTTCTCTACTCATCCAAACACATTAAAATAAATGGTGTTAACTTATAATTTTTCAACATATAATTAAATATACATCATCGCCCAAAAAATATGCATCACATGATTCAGAAACATGCAAAACTAGTTAACGAGTCTTACCTAAAACAAATAATCCATATATCCCAATTCCTTAAGTATATATTCAGTTTATGTTAAAAAAAATAGTCAACAAAATAAAGCTAGGTTTCACAGTGCACGTTTACATTTCATTCTTTTGTTCTTTTCACATAAATTTGATCGTATATACCCTTAATTACACTACATATACATTGAAATTAGTCAATAAAAGAAAGCTTGATATTTTTTTCTGTACATGAAAGAAAAGAAAAGAAAGGAGAACCAAACATGGTCATGGATAAAGAAAGCAAGAATTTTAAAGATAATTAAAACAACATCAAGAAAGATGATACTAAAAGGAAGTGCACCTAAACATAGAAATATTGAAATCATGTTTACAAAATTTTTAAAGAGTGCCTTACCTTCAACAATGGTTGTCTGTGCTATTAGATTGAATGTGATACTAGAATTCAGCAAGAGTTGAATTTATAGAAATTGGGCGCATATATATATTTATATATATATATGACGAAATAAATTGGATCTTATAACTTTAGGGAATAAAACCTGTTGTTACAGTTAAAAACTGTTCAATGATCACAGAATATCTTTGATTGGTCAATATATCTCATAATATTTAAGTAAATTCAATCTATATTATGCCTTCTGTAATCAAGCTTTTACCCATGTTTCTAGTTTGTTGAAATTAAAATTCGTTGAATGATCACAAAAAAAAAATCTTTGATTGAGAAATATATCATATATATCTCATAATGAATATTTAACCAAGTTTAATCTATCCCATGCCCATAAGTTTTATTTTAGATGGAGAAGCATTAAGTTTGACTTAAAGAATGAAAATGGGATGGAGTAGGTGTTGATAGTATTACTATTCCCACCTGTTAAACTCTACGAGTATTTGTGTATGTAAGACAGTTGTAACGAGTATTTGTTGGTATATCTATTAATATTTAAAAATATATAATAAAAAATAATATACAATATTATTTTAATATAAAATAATATAATTACAGTTTAATATATTAAAAGTATTATTATTTATTAATACTAAATATATTTTATTCATTATTAAAAAAAAAGAAATTGAAGTGGCGTGGTTGAATTGAAGGAAGCGAGGTTTTCAATGGTTTCGAGAAGCAAGAGGTTTTGTGGCAGTGGTGTTAACGCAGCAAAGGCGAAATTTTGTGTGACGGGTATTTTTCATGAGATATTGTTAAAGTGCGGGGTGGAAGAGGATGGTTGTTGGGAGGAAATGATTATGTTTGATTATATGAATGTTTTGATTTTATATTTGGTTAAAGAAATATTATAAGTGGGGGTGATATTTGATTGAGTTAATTGTTTAATTCTAATTAGCTTTTAAGATTTAATTAACATAATTTAATAACTTAAATGAATAAATTGAAATAAAGAAAACTTAAAAAATCTTGAAATTAAGATAAAATATAAAGGACAAAAGTATTATTTAAACTAAGTTGTTTTACATATTGTCATACATTCTTTATTTTCCACCATTAACTAATTTTTAACTATATATTAAGGATCAATATTTACTTAATTGATAATTGTCCCATAATTTAGATACCATTTTAAATTTAACTTATTAATAAATAATGGGGTCGGGAAGATATATTCTTGCATATTTCCCTATACCCTAACCTAATACATCAACCATTCTCTCAACTAATGCAAGCACATATTCCTATATATCTCCTTAGTATAACAACAACATAAAAAATTCAATTTCCATAATTACAAACGCATTACATGTATTCCTAGTGACCCGATATTTATTCATAATATGACATTAATACAATGATAGGCACTTCTCCTTACAATTTTTGAGCTATTACAAAACAAAGGCTATTAAAGAGAGTTAGCTAAAACTAAATAACAATAAAGGCTACTAAATATTCATTTCATTCATAACCTTAAATGTTCATACAAAAATAACAGAACCCTAGAGAGAATACTAGGATTAGGGTTTCTCATGATAGAATGTTAGACTTTTTTATTTGTGGTGACTAATGACCTATTTATACACGGTGAGTAGGATCTTTATTATGGGCCTGATTTACCTACATATAATTGTCCATAATACAACGCTCATATTTGATTGTCAAGTGGTTGAAAAGCCACACATGATACCTTCACTATAATGGGTTGGGTGGAACTTAGGGTCAATGACGGGCCGGGTGGAAATCCGGGGGAATAGGAGCCCTCAAGCCTAGCTAAAGTGAAGAAGGTTCTGTGTTGGGGTTGAATTGGGATAGGGCTTGTCGCGGATGATGGGGCATCTAGGGGAGTGGTGGTATGGCTTGTCGCGAATTGTAATACATCTATCATCATTAATACATCATTAATACATCTATCATCATTAATACATCTATCATCATTAATATCGTTTCTAATGTTCTCTAACTAATTCACAAGTTCTTATGCGCCAAAACACTTAAACACAGGAATTACAAAGAGGTTTAGAGAATTAATCATTGAAACCTTAACTTAGCTTAAGAAAACACTTGAAAATTAATTCTTAAAGCTTTATAAACTTACCGTAACCAAAATTGTCGGTTACTTTACAAAACCCCTAATTTCGCTAAGCTTCCGGTATTTTGTTCGTATCCTACGCAAAATGGAATTCAATTCCATCACTTAATCTTTCATTTAAGAGCCTTAAAGAACCCTTTAACCGGATCAGAATTTTAGATTTCAAAGCTTACTTGCATGCTACAAAAAACTGGTAATAGAAAGAAAACTTTCACAAAAACTAAAATTGAAGGATTTCATGCGTTTACCTTATAATTTCCACTTCCAATCCATAATTAATTTTCAAATCCAAGCACAAATTAGGCTTGAACTAGGGTCTTAAGCTTTGGGGAACAAAAGAATAGAGAAACGACCCAAAAACTCTATTTTTCTTATGTTTCATGTTGCTATCTCTACACCCTTAAATTTTAATCGTGAAGCTGACGCTACACGTCAGGTTCAAAATTTCACCTTGAAGCTACGCGTCAGGTAGAAACCTTAATTTCTCCCTTGAAATCATTCCTAAACCACACCAATGCATCATATTCTTGAATTATCATAATTTAAACTTATTTGCACATTTATTTATTCCTTTTTAATACCTAAGCTAGGCGTCTGTACACCAGTAGCAAAAGAAGGAATTAGTGCCTGAGCGTAGGCACGCCAGGGTCTCACCAGCACACCAGCGGGGGAACGCCAAACCCAACGTAGTTACACCAGGATCAGCTCGACATACCAGCGTGGGCACACGCAAGTAGGGCACCAGAGGCAGAATCCTAAGCGTGGGCACGCCTAGTGTAGGACTAGCTCAACCGGTTTTGTACCTTTTTCTCATTTTCTAACTTTTGACACCTCTATATCACACAACTCAACTCTAGAAAATATGAAAATTAATAGACACCATGTTTGACCTATTCCGGACCTATTGGCGTAGTTCGTTTCTAAAAATTCCTTCATATAAGCAACTTACGTGCTAAAATGTTTATGGTACTATTTTAAGCAATTCTAATACATAACCCATGCCATTTGTAATGCAACCTCAACTTAATACTTCAAACAACTTCTAAATGTTGTGAGAAGTCTATCCATGCCTTTTGGGGGTCCATACACCCACTGGAACTCCAATTCACCTATCCAGTTGCCAATCAACACCTAATTTCATATTTTTCACATCCCATTTCACATGTCACTATTACTACCACATGCCAAACAAATCACAACAACATTATGCGTAAATGTAGCTTACATAGAATACAAAACCTGCCAATATACATACATTATACCACACAATGGCTTAGTGCCACAGGGATTTACAGTACCTATTCATGTAGTGTATATAATCATCATTAAGGCCTAATGCCCAATCACACAAACTCAACCTGGATATTATTAAGTTCGTTTATCAACACAACAACTACTACTTCGATACTAACATAAACCATCCAAATACTATCACATCATCACGTGCATCAAAATATCGTCACTTACTTATATTCGTTATCAGAAAACATATTGTGACATGATCAAGCCTATTCATATATATACATATATAAATACACAACTAGATCGTATAGCTATATACATATACACATCACTACAATTATGCATTTCTCATATAAATCTTCTTTCCTTGGCATTGGTTCACCTTGACGCACTGGTCTCTACAGCATATGGGTTATCCTTATCTTCAGCCACTAAAAATAGTTGTAAGGGTGAGTGACTGCTAATACAAATCAATGCAAATATAATAAATAATAACGGCAACGGAAAAAGCATAAACAACTTCAGCTATGTTTTATTTTCAAAATTAAATATTATTTCTCTTCTAATTATTTTTCCATTCATATTAAATAATATAAATGAATTCATTTCATATTAATCACTATTAATTCACAAACCAGAACTACTACATCACAATTATCATCACTCTATAATACCACAACTATTTATTTCTTCTTCTCATTCATTTCATCATACCACATATTTTGATAACATCAAGTAAAACATCATTGACTCTCATTCATCATCATATAATTGACTTTAGTATCTAGATACTAAAAAGGATCAGCCACTAGTTGGGAGTTGTCGCGACTGGGATCGCGGCGACGGCGGAAGAGGTCGAAACGGAGTAGGGAGTCACCACCAACGTTTTTATCCATAGGAAAAATGTTGGGAAAAAACTTTCACAAAGCACTGGTAAAAAAAATGAGATTCAAGTTCGGGAGTCGATTACGAGTGGGGAAGGTATTAGCACCCCACATCGCTTGTTAAGAACAGTACCAAAGTTGAAAATGCGCATCATGAATAGCCTTAAAATTGTTTTTATTTCTTTTTTCTTAAAACTGAAGGAGACAGTCGAAATAAAAAAAAAGCTCGGAGTAAGATTGACAGGAATTCTTGTCCAAATTAATCCTGGCTTTAATGGGGGAAAACGGAAAAAGAGGAAAGGATGCTAACAAGACGTTTCATCTAAATTAGTCATCCTTTCGTCAAGCTAACAGACTGGGAAAGAAAACAGGAGGGGTTAACAGGACGTCACGTCCAAGTTAATTCAGGCTTTTAATGGAGGTACATATGGAAAGGGAGAGGATGCTAATAGGACGTCTCGTCCAAATTAGTCATTCTCCATCTAGATGCAGGGTCGAACGGTGGAAGGAGCTAACAGGACATCGCATCTAAATTAACTCAATTTTCAGGAAAAGTGATGACGACCAGGGCAAAAGGAGAAGATTAATAAGACATCGCATCTAAATTGATCTTTGCGAAGATGAAATTAATTTTAAAAGGAGAATGGGAAAGGAAGAAAAATGGGCCCGACAGGAGTTAAGTCCTGCTCCTACGTATTCTTGAGCTTTCGAGAAATCAGGGTTAGGGACGGGTGTCTTAGATGAAGCTAGGGACTTAGGGACGGGTGAAATTCATGGGAAAGGTGCATACAAGGCGAAGTTCTCCGCACGTGTATGATCTTTAGGAATAGTATAGGCAGAAGTACTTCCGCACGACGCTGGCTAAAACGACTTTTACAATGATCAAAATAAACACGAAAAAATGATTATTTTTATTATTATTATTATCATGAGACAGGATAAAAGAGGATTTTAACAACATAACAAATTTAACCAAGAGAATAAATTTAACAAAAATGACAGACTTGGCAAAATAACAAACAGTGTAAAACTAACTAATAAATGAACTAAAAGAGGGATAAAAGTAGAGAGGATTGTAACCGGTGTGGTGGAGATGCTGAAAAAAAGCCGATCCTCAGGTATGAGCCGGTGTGGGCTAGAACAGCAGCAGCCAAAATGATAAGAGGATTGAAAAGCTACGAGAGCTGGTGTGGAGCTTAGGGGAGAGACGGTATAGGGTTCGGTGGAGAACCGAGGTAAAGCAGTGGGGAACTGGTGTGGGATTGAAATAAGGAGCTTTTATGGGGTTCTGGACGGAGTCTGAGCAATAGAGGAGAACTTTACTTCAAGCAGGGTAATGGTCCGTATCCTAGTGACTGGATTCAGAACCTTGGGGCCAGTTCTTTTCCTCGAGAGACTCAAAGAACCAAGAGTTGGAGTAATTCTCTGAAGGGCTTAGGGTTTTGAACACTAGAGTAATTTCTTAGGATTTAGGGGTTCAAAGTGTTGACCCTTGGACCTCTTCAATTGAGGTATTTATAGAGGCTCCCTGGAGCCTCTCCTACATGCTGAGTGTTTGGACAGCTCAGGCTTCCACCTAGCCCATACGTGTAGTGGAGGGACAACTTGGCCATTAGCAATTGTGGGGAACAGTGGCGGGTGGAGGAATTTTTTATAGTTCTTATCTCTTACTCCCTGTTTGCCATTTCCTGGATTTCAGGATCAAATCTTGTAGTGTGCTTCCAGGTCATGGCATGGGCAGCCGGATTAGGCAGACGGTGTCTCAAGGTTCATTGTTTTGACACTAAATAATGAGACCTCTACTTTAGATAAAAGTATACCACACCGGTTAATGCCTTGACTAAATTACCTTTGAAAGGTCCCTTTTTATGGCACTGGACCGATTTGATGTGAGATGGTGTCCCGTATTGCTATTTATATCTTGACACCGGATTTGACACGAGAAGGTATCACCTTGTGACTTGGGCCGGTGTTAACTGAAGACGGTGTCTTTGCTTTGGACATGGCCGGACCGATGTAGGTGTTCACAGATACCCCTCTTTACTTCTTTTTCACAGGAAAAACATGAAGCTTCTTCATGCTTTTAAAGTAAAAAGAAAGTAAAGACGTGAACACCGATGTCAGAGTCAAGTAAACTACTGCCCAAGGGAAACCAATGATGTGATGATGTACGAAAAACTTTAGGCCGAAGTGATCTTCTGGATGGATGGTGTTCTTTAGCAGTGTCAGTGGTCCTTTACACGTGTCACCATCTGATTCGTCATGTCATTTTCACCCTTTCACGCCTTCTGGCCAGAATGCAAACCATCGCTGCTAATAGGCCTCTTCATGGGCTTGGGCCGGAATGTGGAACGTTCTGGAATCGACCCCCCCACATCCTATAAAAGCAGGCACGGGGGTCAGTCATTTTCACTTGTTTTCTTGTTCCGAAACTCTGCTGCTCCGACGTTCAAATCTTTTGGTGTCTTCAAAGCATTCTGGCTCGCACTCACAAAACAGCCCGCATCGTCTCAACAGGTACCTCCATACCTTCCTTTTTCTTCCTTCATTTTTAGAAATAGGGTATGGGGGATAACGGTTCAAGCGAAGACTCTGTCGAGGTCTTGTCTGGACCTCCCTCGATCCAATCCCGATGTCGGTCGGAAGAAGTCATGAGTCGGGGTCAGTATCGCCAACGTGAAGCTACCTCTGGGGTTTCACACCGCAAGGACCTAATCGTTTTGCCACGCTTCCTTTGTAAGAAGCGAGGGAGTTTGACACATCGTCTGGCTCCCGCACATCATCCTCACCTTTTGACTTAGGCTCTGCTAGTGAACGAGGAAGCACTGATCTTTATTTATCTGACGATGTGGCATTTTACAGTTGATTCCTTTTTTTCGCTACACCGTTCTCATGGCTTCTTCTAGAAACTTTTCCACTGGTGTCCCATTCGTTGCAACCCACGCTGTTGAGACCAACGTCATCGCACACCGGATAAACTGGCTTGCAGAGAAAGCCAAGGACCCCTATTTTTGGGTTCATGAAGACCCTAGAAACATTATCTCCCGTTATGCTGAGGATGCCACCGATGTCACAATTGAGGATGTCGTCATTTACTCCGGCAAGGAGCATGAAGATGACTTCACCATTTTTTGCCCATTGACTTTAGAACGGATCTGCCACCTGTCGGGGTCAAGATATATTTTTATGTATGAGATGCTATTTTCCAAGATCGACATCCGTTTACCACTTACGGAGTTCGAAATGGGAGTACTCCGGTTCTTGGATTGCTCCCCCAGCCAGCTTCATCCCAACGGATGGGGCTCGGTAAAATCTTTGGAGGTACTGGGGGAGTACATCCACTTCGTCCCCACCGTCGCTCTCTTCTTCACCTACTGTAGGGTAATGTGTCGGGGTAACGCAGGCAGCGGTCTTGGCTTTATCAACCTCCGGTGTGACGCCAAAGTGGTGAACTTTGAGAGCTACGCCGAGTCGGCCAAGACAGACGGAGTCAGCTTGGTCGAGGTTAATGCAGGAAGATCGATGGGAGAATTCAGATTTTTCCAGGAAGTTCTACACCGGCTGGACTCATGAGTACTTCCTCCTGACCAGTAATGTTTACTCCGCCAGTGAGAGTGTCTTGTCAACCGAGTCCAAGAAGGTGTTGGACGCTCTAAAGGCCTACTCCGTCTTCGCCAAAATTTCCTGCAGAAACCTTCTCGGGGAGAAGTCCCACCGGGATGCTTACTTAGGTAGATTTTTTTTATATATTATATACATCGATGTTGACGACAGTTTTTTTTCCAGGCGAAATGGCTCGAATTGACATTTTGAAGAAACTCCAGGAACAAGCCGAAGCCAGAAACGCTGCTGCTGCCGATGTGGAGAACAGGGTGACTCCGAGGTGTACAACGGCCAAAGTGGTTAGCATCCTGGCTAACAAGGTTGGGAATTTGGCTCTGGGCCCAGGTGATGGGGACCAAAATAAAAAGCACGCCCACACCGGCCAAAGTTCCAAGGGCAAAAAGCATAAGGCCCAATGGGCTGAGGCCGAGGTGGAGGCTCAGCGCGAGGAGGAGGAGGCTGCCGGTGATGATGACAACGCTCTGGACTAGATTCAGCCTGCCGATCCCAATGCCACCCACTGCAACTCCAGCATTTCGGAGTTTTTACAATACGTCAGGGAGACACTGGCACGATTTCAAGTCCCCTTTAAGTTAAAGGACGATCTTCCTGCTTCCGAGAAACAGTGTACTGTCAAGGGAGCTATCTTCAATTTGATCGAGGTGGCCGGGGTTCTCCATTCTTTAGGAAAGTCTTATTATTCCAGTATAGAGGTAAAACAATGCTTAGACCGGATGAAAAAGGCTGAAGCCCTTATGGTGGAGGCCCAAACTGCTTTGGCTAAGAGGGAGGAGGATTTGACCGAACTCACAGCGGCGTACATTTTGGCCACCAAGAAAGCGAGTGAGGCTGAGGCCAAGTACAAGGCTTCAGAGGACGCTCTTAAAGCTCTTCAGGCTAAATTGGATGAAGCCCTCGCTAGACGGGCCGAGGTTGAAAAGAAGAACGAGGAGCTGGTAGCCGTGGTCGCCACCGTGAAGGAGTCCCAAGTCTGAGAACGGCAAGAAAGGGAGGAGGAGATGGCTGAATTCTCAGAATTAGCCGACGTCGCCTTCAGCTCCGCCGTTCGTCAAGTTGCACACTGGAACTCTACTGTGCAACTTAACTTGAACGGTATAGGTGTTTACTATGAGTTTCATGGTGGGCACCTATATGCTATAGACCGGGGTCAGGCTGTGGAACCTGAGGATGTTCCTTATGAACCTCTGCCTTTACCCGAAGGCCAAAGTATGGAGCTGAGGACGGTGTCAGAAAATTTTGAGAGAACAGCCACTGTCGCCGGACCGGACTCCCCTACCACCGGTGTATTGATTAGTTTTTTTTGTCGCCTTGTTCTGGGATAGGCTCCAAATTTAAAAATTTTGTAAGGCTGTAGTGCCCTTCTTTTTTTGAATGAAATGACTCTTTTGCATACACCTCTACCTTTCCCCAAGAATGCAAGTTAAATTGAACTTTGAACCGATGTGTAATTAATGAAACAACTTGAAATAACATCATTCATTGTAAAAGCTAGCAATTGAACTCCGGACTGATGTATAATTGATGAAGCAACTTGAAACAACATCGTCCATTGTAACCTTGATCAAATGAATTAAGTTCTTGACTGATGTAGTAAGGGTAACACCGTTCTTTGTTCTTTTCACACCATCCAATGAAGCCTGTTGAATTTGTTAGCCGATGTGAAATAAGTATCGACATTGACTTGCATATTTGAACCTTGGCTTATTCTAACTTTTCAAAACGGAGTTTGATTCTAGCTTGATTCGGAAGGTGTTTGAAAGGCCTTGTTTTCCTGCTTCTTCTGTGACCCCGGCATTACTTCCACTGAACATCGGATCCAATTAGCCCTTTTTTTTTGAACTTGGAAACAGAATCGGGGTAATGCCCCAGTTTGAACAGGGAACGATTAGTTGGGTATTACCATTTTGGCTCGACAAGAGATGAAAGGTTGAGGGTGTTGCCTCTCGGTCAACAGGAAAGTAAAGGTTGAGGGTGTTGCCTCTCGGTTGATAGGAAAGTAAAGGTTGAGGGTGTTGCCTCTCGGTTGACAGGAAAGTAAAGGAATTGGGGTTGACCCTCGGTTGACTGGAAATAAAAGAATTGGGGTTTGACCTTCTGTTAATAGGGAATAAAAGAATTGGGGTTGACCCTCGGTTGACTGGAAATAAAAGAATTGGGGTTGACCCTCAGTTGACTGGAAATAAAAGATTGGGGTTGACCCTCGGTTGACTGGAAATAAAAGAATTGGGGTTGACCCTCGGTTGACTAGAAATAAAAGAATTGAGGTTGACCCTCGGTTTATTGAAAAAAAAGAATTGGGGTTGACCCTCGGTTTGACTATAAATAAAAGAATTGGGGTTGACCCTCGGTTGACTGGAAATAAAAGAATTGGGGTTGACCCTCGGTTGACTGCTAGAAATAAAAGAATTGGGGTTGACACTCCGTTGACTGAAAATAAAAGAATTGGGGTTGACCCTCGGTTGGACTGGAAATAAAAGAATTAAGGTTGACTGAAATAAAAGAATTGGGGTTGACCCTCAGTTGACTGGAAATAAAAGAATTGGGGTTGACCCTCGGTTTGACTGGAAATAATAGAATTGGGGTAATGCCCCAGGTTTGGAAGACTTGGGGTATTGCCCCAGGTTTGAGAGACTTGGGGTAATGCCCCAAGTTTAGAAAGGAATGAGAGACTTGGGGTAATGCCCCAGGTTTGGAGATTTGGGGTGATGCCCAGATTTGAGAGACTTGGGATGATGCCCCAAGTTTGGAAAGGAATGAGGGCTTGGGGTGCTGCCCCAAGTTTGGAGATTTGGGGTGATGCCCCAGGTTTGGAGATTTGGGGTGATGCCCCAGGTTTGAGAGACTTGGGGTAATGCCCCAAGTTTGGAAAGGAATGAGAGGCTCAGGGTAATGCCCCAGGTTTGGAGATTTGGGGTGATGCCCCAGATTTGAGAGACTTGGGGTAATGCCCCAAGTTTAGAAAGGAATGAGGGCTTGGGGTGCTGCCCCAAGTTTGAGAGACTTAGGGTGATGCCCCAATTTTGGAAAGGAATGAGAGACTCAGGGTAATGCACCAGGTTCAGAGATTTGGGGTGATGCCCCAGATTTGAGAGACTTGGGGTAATGCCCCAAGTTTGGGAAGGAATGAAAGACTCGGGGTAATGCCCCAGGTTCGGAGATTTGGGGTGATGCCCCAGATTTGAGAGACTTGGGGTAATGCCCCAAGTTTGGAAAGGAATAAGGGCTTGGGGTGCTGCCCCAAGTTTGGGGCATCCGCTGGCAGGAAGAATTCGGTGAAGGAAGGTAAATGCCAGTAGAGGATTTTGTGATTGGCGCCATTTTTATGGCCATTGTAATCTCCCTGGGGTAGAAGCTAACTGGAGTTTGTTTCTGGAGTGTTGTTCCAGGAGTGTTGTTCCACTGGGGAAGGAAGATTTTATTGGCGTCTATCTAGTGGTAACCATGGTTTTGCTGGGGAAGTGACCTACTGGTTCCACTTGGGAAGAAATCTGGTTCAGATTCACCTGGGAGGAGATCTTGACTTGTGCTCTTTTTGTAGAGGGCTATGACCTCGTTGGGGGTTTGCTCGACAAACTTTTGCTTCTGGGCCAGGAATTTCAGTCAACCTTCAAAAAAAGATGAGTAGCACAAAAGTAAACAAATTAACATTTTCTAGTGACCTTCCTTAGAGACGGGCCCTGAGATAACTCATGGATGAAATAGAAGTAACTTTCAACTTTGGTAAGCGCCTAGCAAAGTTAGTTATGCTTGCCTGAGGTATGGCCCAGTATTGGGAGCTTTTTGTTCCTCACGACTCAGAACTTTTATTATTTCTATTTTTAAACATTTAGGAAAACTTGTTTTATTATAACAGTCAGTCATGAACACGTATAGAATGAAAGGCAAAATTTTATTCATGGATATCAAGTGTGTATAGTGGTAACAAGGCAATGTAAAACAAATGGAAAGAATGGAATAGAATGTATGGGATTGAAGACAGGTGGAAAAGGGGAGGCTTCTGGATCCTCCAGCGGCTTCCTGAGAGTGATGAGAATCTCGATTCCCTATCACGATTTCAAGTTCACCTTTTGACTCTGCCTCTGAGAATGTAATTCAACAATGATCCATATGCCCTAGTTGGGTTTCACATTTTATATTTGGGAGGTCTAAGTCCTAATATGAGGATTTTAGACTATGATTTTGCCTGAGCCGCCATTTCAGGTTTTCGACTAGCCGAGTTGCTCTAATTTTTACCTAGGCTACCCTTTCGGGTTTTCGGCCTAGCGAACATTTTTTTTAGGCATAGTACTTTTTCACCGCATCTGCGTTTATAGGCATTGGCAGATCCTCTTAATCCATATTGGTGAGGGTTAAAGCCCCTCCGGAGTAGGCCCTTTTCACAACATAGGGACCCTCATAATTAGGTGCCCACTTGCCACGCTCGTCTCTTTGGATCGACAAAATCTTCTTGAGGACCAATTCTCCTTCCCGGAAATGTCCAGGTCACACTTTCTTCTCGTACGCCCGCTTCATGCGCTTTTGATACAACTGTCCATGACAGAGAATGGTTAACCTTTTTCTATCAATTAGGTTCAATTGGTCGTACTTGGCCTGGATCCACTCAGCTTCCTCCAGTTTGGCCTCCATGATCACCCTGAGGGACGAGATCTCTACTTCAAAAGGCAGTACTACTTCCATTACGTAGACCAAGGAGAATGGGGTTGCCTCGGTCGAGGTTCGCACCGAGGTCCGGTATCCGTGCAAAGCGAAGGGAAGTATTTTATTTTAATCTTTGTAGGTCACCACCATCTTTTGCACTATCTTCTTGACATTTTTATTAGCCGCCTTGATTCCCCCATTCATTTTAGGACGATAAGGGGAGGAATTATGGTGAGAGATTCTGAAGCTTTCATAAAGTTCCTTCATCATCTTGTTGTTCAAATTCGCACCATTGTCAGTAATGATCTGGCTTGGTAGGCCGTATCGGCATATTAATTCACGCTTGATGAATTTGACCATAACATTCTTTGTTACATTGGCGTACAAAGCTGTCTCTACCCACTTGGTGAAATAATCAATGGCGACTAAAATGAAACGATGACCGTTCGAGGCTTTTGGCTCAATGGGCCCGATAACATCCATACCCCATATTGAAAAAGGCCATGGTGCCGATAAGACGTTTAGGGATGAAGGAGGTGCATGAATATGATCGGCATACACCTGACATTTATGACACCTCCACACATAAGCAAAGCAGTTTGTTTCTATGGTCATCCAGTAATACCCGACCCTCAAGATCTTCCTTGACATGGCGTGTCCATTTGTGTGAGTCCCAAAAGATCCTTCATGGACATCTCTCATGATTCGATTTGCCTCGACGGTGTCAACACAACGTAGGAGGACGGAATCATAATTTCTCTTGTATAGTACGTTGCCACTCAAAAGATAACCCATAGCGAGCCTCCTCAAGGTTCGTTTGTCATTATCTATGATGCCTTCTAGGTATTCTTGGTATTGGAGATATCTTTTGATGTTATGATACCAAGGCTTACCGTCTAGTTCTTCTTCTATGACCTGGCAATGCGCAGGTTCTTGTCATTTCTTTACCTAAATAAGAGGTACCTCATATTCACTGTTGACCTCGAACATTGAGGCTAAAGTGGCCAAGGCATTAGCCATTTGGTTGTGTTCCCGGAGAATGTGATGGAAGATGATTTCATCGAATTCCTTGATCATCTCTTTGATGTGAGCGTGATAGGGAACTAGTTTATTGTCTCTAGTTTCCCACTCACCTCTCAATTGGTGGATAACCAAAGCAGAGTCTCCATAAACTTCTAGGGATTTTATTCCTTCATCCAAAGCTGTTTGTATTCCCAAAGAGCATGCCTCATACTCAGCAACAT
Organism: Clitoria ternatea; assembly: GCA_037962975.1. Taxonomy (NCBI): domain Eukaryota; kingdom Viridiplantae; phylum Streptophyta; class Magnoliopsida; order Fabales; family Fabaceae; genus Clitoria; species Clitoria ternatea. Next base: position 38,042,976 of record CM075672.1, on the reverse strand, counting down.
TATTGGTACAATCAAAACATAGCCGAGCGTAAATGGGAATGAACTCCTTGTCAGGTGAGATTAAGATGACCCCAATTCCATGCCCCAGTGTGTTAGAAGCTCCATCAAATCTCATAGTCCACTTATTTTCATGACCATTTTCTTCTTTGAAAAAGGCTAAAATATCCTCATCCGGGAAGTCATGCTACATCGGTTGGTAATTGCTAACGGGTTGATGTACCAGGTAGTCTGCTAGAGCACTCCCTTTTATGGCCTTTTGGGTGACATATGCTATGTCATATTCCATTAGTAGCACTTGCCAACGAGCGATTCTTCCGGTCAAAGCAGGCTTTTCAAAGATATGCTTGATGGGGTCCATTTTGGACACTAACCATGTAGTGTAACAGAGCATATATTGCCGTAAGCGTAGGGCAGCCCAAGCTAATGCACAGCATATTCTTTCAAGAGAAGAGTATCTCATCTCAAATTCAATGAATTTCTTGCTCAAGTAATAAATGGCACACTCCTTCTTCCCAGTCTCATCATGTTGACCTAATACGCATCCCATGGATTCGTTCAGTATGGTCAAATACAGGATCAGTGGTCTCCCAGGAATTGGTGGCACCAAAATTGGCGGCTCTAACAAGTACTGCTTTATTTTTTCAAATACTGTTTGGCAATCCTCGTTCTATTGCCCGGGTTTATTTTTACGAAGCAACTTGAAAATCAGCTCACAGGTTGTTGTCATTTGGGAAATAAATCGGGCAACATAGTTCAACCTTCCTAGAAACCCTCAGACTTCCTTTTCTGTATGAGGAGGAGGCATTTCCAGAATCGCCTTGACCTTGTCAGGATCAACCTCTATCCCTTTTTCTCTTACAATGAATCCTAACAGTTTGCCGGATTTCGCACAAAAGGTGCACTTAGCCGGATTCAGTCTAAGTTTAAATTTCCTTAACCGTTCGAAGAGTTTCCTCATATCTGTAATGTGTCCTCCTTCCGACCTGGACTTAGCGATGATATCATCCACGTAAACTTCTATCTCTTTGTGCATCATGTCATGGAAGAGAGTTACCATTGCCCTTTGATAGGTTACCCCCGTATTTTTCAACCCGAAGGACATCACTTTGTAGCAAAAGGTGCCCCAAAGAGTGACAAATGTGGTTTTCTCCATATCTTCAGGTGCCATCTTGATCTGGTTATAACCCAAAAATCCATCCATGAATGAGAAGATAGAGTGTTGAGTCGTATTATCAACTAGTATGTTAATCTGTGGTAGAGGGAAGTCATCTTTAGGGCTGGCCCGATTTAAGTCTCGGTAGTCCACACACATCCTCACTTTTCCGTCTTTCTTCGGAACGGGAACTATGTTTACTACCCATTGAGGATATTTAGCTACGGCTAGGAAACTAGCATTAAATTGCTTCCTAACTTCTTCTTTAATCTTAAGGAGAATTTCCGGTTTCATTTGTCGCAGCTTCTGTTTGATCGGCGGACATTCTGGCTTTAAAAGCAACCTGTGTTCCACAATGCTGTTATCCAAACCCGGCATATCTTGGTATGACCATGCAAAAATATCCCGAAACTCCCTGAGCAGCTTAATTAGTTCTTCTCACCGCTCTTTGCTTAAGAAGGTGCCAATCTTGACTTCCTTAACCTCTCCCTTGTCCCCTAGGTTAATGGTTTCAACCTTTTCTTGATGGGGTTGAATTTCCTTATCCTCTTGCTCCAATAACCTTGTCAACTCGGGCGAAGGTTCAAAGTCTTCCTTACTTTCCTCGTCGGCATAATCATTCGGATAATCAGAATCGTGAAACAAAATCAAGTTCTCGTTACTCTCAGAGGAATTACTTTCGGATCTGTATTTTATTGTGTTATAGCGAATGAAAAAGAAAACAAGCAAGTGAAAGGCCCAAGTAAAAGGCTATCAAGCAAAATGAGATATTAGAATCTGACATTGTTCATTAACCAAACAAACAAAAAAGTTTTTGCCTTTATTACAAAAAGAGGTCCCAAAGCCTTAGGCATAGCAGAGAGACCAACAAGTCATAAAAATATTATTACTTTGACAAAACATTTAGAGTCGTGGGGAACTCCATGATCTTCTAGTTACTCAGCTTCTGATTCGGTGGGCAAGCATGTACAAACCCAGTATTACTGTTGAGATCATTTTCGATCACGGCCACTTGATCGGGAGGCGTCATCCTTGCACTCCAAAAGCTCTAGTAAAGGTCACAAATGGGGATTCCCGTGTTGTTGAATTCTTGACCAGTAAGACGAGCAATCCTTCTTTCTCTTCTCACTTCCCCTACCCTTTTTCTGTCGGCGGTCGTGGGTCGGTATCCCAGGCCATATCTGTCCTTGTTTTTTGGGAGGCACACTGGTTGGACTCTCCCCTTCAATTCTCACCCCAGCCCTTTCCCTGGCTCGTATCCTTCCCGTAGCATTGCTCTTGCCATTGCTAGAGGCACATTTGGGAAGGATGTCCTTGCGAAGCTTTTCTTTACGTGAGTTGCATTGGCTATCTCCAAAGCCTGGAATGAGGTCTTGAGAGCTTCCTCAACTACTTCGATGTACGGGGTAGTGACAGGTTTGCTGACCAAGAGGTCTTCTTCCTCGGAAACAATCACTAATTTGTTATTGATGACAAATTTCAGTTTCTGATGTAGCATGGAAGGGATCACCCTTGCCGAATGGATCCACGGCCGCCCTAGCAAACAACTGTAGGCGGGTGTGATATCCATAACTTGAAAGAGGACTTGAAAGGTGCATGGTCCAAGCTGTATTGGCAATTTAATCTCCCCCATGACTTCCCGGCGAGTTCCGTCAAAAGCACGCACCACCATGAAACTTGATCTCATGTGCGTCCCATCAAAAGGAAACTTTGCCAATGTAGACTTCAGCATCACGTTGAGGGACGAGCCATTATCGATAAGCACCTTTGCCAATATATGGTTGCGAAACTTCACGGAAATATGAAGGGCTTAGTTGTGCCCTCTTCCTTCTGCAGGTACCTCGTCATCCATAAAGGTCAAATAATTACTAGCGACTATATGCCCCACTATGCCTTCAAATTTGTCAACGGGAAAGCCATGCTTGACGTGTGCCTCACTTAACACTTTCATTAATGTGTTTCGGTGTGGTTCGGAACTCATCAACAAGGACAACAAAGAGATTTTGGTCGGGGTGTGGTTCAATTGATCCAAGACCTGATACTCACTATGGCGAATGAATTTCAAAAACTCTTGGGCTTCTTCCTCAGTTACAGCCTTTTTTGCCTCGCCGGTGGTCCCTTCCTTTCCTGCCTTGATCTCCCCAGCAGTTTTGTCAAGTTTCACCTCCGGAGGAGCATATACCCTTCCGCTTCGAGTCATGCCCCTGACCCCGGCAATATTTGTAACAGAGGATGATGGCACAGAATCAACCGCCTCGGAGCTGGTAACGATTGCCTCTATACTGTACTTCCATGGTACAGCTCGAGAATCCTTGAAAGGGAACGAGGTTGGTGCCTGCACGGTAATGACAGTTTTGGCAGGAGCTGGAGTTGCCGGTGCATTTTTGTTGTAGAATATAACCAGGGGATTTGGAGGTTGTACCCTGGTCTGTTCTTGTATCATATTTATTCTGCCTCCACGGCGCGTGCAAACCTCTACAGTATGACTATCTATAAGTTCTTGAAGGGTTCTTCGAAAGCCTTATCGCTTCATAGATTGGTCATTATTGCATTCCTCATCCCATGAGCCTTCTATCATTCTTCTCTCAAGTAGGTGGGAGTAAATTATCTCTAAAGGCATTTTTATGTCATCAACTTCCAAAATATAGTCTTCATCTTCCTTGACAGCATTAACTCCTGCCCCTCCATGGTTGGGTAAAGGGTTGGTTGATACATTCGGGCTCCCCTCACGAAAGCTTATCCAGTCAGCCCTGATTAGATCCCTTACTTTAAACTTAAAAGCCAGGCAATTTTCTGTGGAATGCCCTGGTGCGCCAGCATGGTAATCACATCGCGCATTCGGATCGTATTCTCTAGGGTAAGGCGGTTGAATTGGCCTTAGAGGATAGGGAACCACCAAAGTATTTTTGATGAGGTGAGGTAGGAGCTCGGTGTTGGTCATAGGGATGGGATCGAACTGTATCTGGGTACGGTTGTTGTTCAGCCTTCTTGAGTTTGGATTTGGAGGTTGGTTTACTTGTGGTGGTTGGTAAGGTGCTTGCGGTGGTGTTGGTGGTCGTATAACAGGTGGACGTAAGTGAGGTGGATTTGGATTTTGAACTATAGCTACACATGGGTATGACATGTGTGGATGGGCCGGTGGAAATGTGACAGGGGTAAATGGCTTCATTTGGCTTCTCTTTTGGTCGTAAGAGACGACGTTAGTTTCTCCATCTCTTCTTTTGCCTTCCTCTGTCGTTGGTTTCTTTACCGTGCCTGCCCCAGACGGGCCTCGGATAATCTTTCTAGTTCTTATTCCATTCTCTATTCTTTCTCCGATAGTAACAATATTAGAGAAATGAGATAAAACCCTTCCAATCATCCTATCATAGAAGGGAGATTGGAGCGTGTCAATGAACATGGAAACTACTTCTTTTTTTGATAAAGGAGGGTCGACCTGTGCGGCCACTTCGCGCCAACGTTGCGCGTATTCTTTGAATGTCTCGGCCTCTTTTTTCGTCATGTTTTGTAATTGCACCCTGTCGGGTGCCATGTCCAAGTTGTATTTGTATTGCTTCATGAAAGCATCAGCCAGGTCTTTCCAACAGCGTATACGTGACTGCTCGAGGTGAGTATACCATGTAAGGGCGGCCCCAGCCACGCTGTCTTGGAAGCAATGAATAAGCAATGGGTCATTGGATGCGTGTGATGTCATTTTTCGATAGTACATGGTGAGATGATTCTTTGGGCAAGTTAGCCCTCGGTATTTGTTGAATTCTGGCACCTTGAATTTAGGAGGAATGATAACGTCCGGGATTAAGCAAAGTTCTATGGCACTTCCCAGCCCAAAACTTTCTGATCCTTCCATTACCCTTAATCTTCTTTCAAGAACCTCTATCCTTCCTTCTTGGAAGGCTGTAGTGCCACTGGGACCAGCAGCGACACGAGGATCTGTGTGCCCATAAGGTTATTATACATGCGTAGCTATATAAGAGGGGTTTACTGGGTCTATAAAGACCTATGGTCAGGTGGTGGTTTGGGTCGCGTAGGTAGGTTGTGTAACATGGGCCTGGATGGGTTGTGTTTGACCTTGGGTTGTACAGAATTTACGACAGGGTGGTATGTTTGGTTGAACGGAGTGAGGATCTTGGTGGTTCGTGTGACGACCCTCGTCAATTTTCTCATTTTTCTCAATAGATTTTTCATTTTTACTAAAAATCCACCCGGTCTCAATATAAAATAATAATTACTTTTATTAAATATATTCAAAATAATCAAATCATACTTAAAATAATAATAACCGACTGAAATCGTTTGGGACCGAAACCATTAATAAAATAGAGTTATTCAAAAACACGAAAGAAGGAGAACAGAGTCAGGGGTCAATCGCCTGAGCGACCCCCTGATTCGCTTGGGCGAGATCTGACTCGCTGGAGCAAATGCAACTCCCTAAACCTGAATGGACAAGACTTACAAAGAAAGTCAAGAAGTCGGGTTTCACTCGGAAAATAAGTCCACTCGGGATCACTGGTCTTTAATTACTCAGAAAAGCTTAACTTCCCTTCACTCAGGAAAGATTCACTCATATCTTCTCTCGGAAGCACTCTTATCTTTCTTCACTCGGAGTCTCTGCCTTAGTTCACTCGGAGTCGCTCTAACCTTTCCACTCGAAAGTGAGTCCCTTGGTTATTCTTCATTCAGAAAGAAACGAAGTATACTCACTTGAGCATAATAGGCACCAAATCAATTGGCCCTTGCTTGGATAAGAAGGAATCCACTCGGCTAGCTTCACCCGGTATTCGACTCTACTACAGTAATGCAAATTCACTCATAAACACCAATCATTTAACACCTAGAATTTATACTTACTTCACACAACATACCGATTCGAATTTATTTCATCATACAGGCAACACCGTAGCGTTAAACACTCAGAAAAACTCAATATAATTTACAATGCATTCAAATTCGCTCGGCGCCTTGGCATCAATCCTCCGCTTGGCGCACCTCCATGGCTCCGGCCTCCTCCCTGTCACTGGTTACTAAAAATTGAAAACAACAGCAAGGGTGAGTGTTTAGCATCATAATTAATCTAAAACGGAATTCAAATAAAATACGAGTAAAAACTCCGTCCGATTGCTTTATCCTCAAAACTGCACATTTCACTCAGCAAGTAACTCACTCGGTAATACACTCACTCGGCAACATATCCATTAACACTCAGCATTATAGTAATTCACTCTCAGCAATATAACAGTGCTCCTTCGACCATCCTAACAAGTACCATTAAGCAAGTAACTTCCACTCAGCAAATATAACAATTTTCTACTCGGAAAATATATCAATCCCTCGGCAAGGATATGAAATTACACTCAGCAATTACCTCAAATCGTTCAGCAATGATTTAAACTTTCATTCAGCAATTATATCCAATTTACCACTCGGGGAATATAACATCACCCAACAATTATTTCAATTTTTATTCGGCAATTAAAACCAATTGCACTCATCAATACATCAAATCATTCTCAGCAAATATATCAAAATCTCATTCGGCAATTATAACAAATTAACACTCGGTAATCATAACATTTCATGCTCAGCAATTATAATACTTCATACTCGGCAATAATATTCAACCTTATTCAGCAAATATAACAATTTACACTCGTCAAATACAACAGATAGGCCCTCGACAAATACAACATCATACTCATCAATTCTCACTCAGAAAATATGACATCTTACTCAGCAAGTACAATAATTCATACTCATCAAATATATCAAATTCTCATTCGGTAATTATAACAAATTGTATTCGGCAAAATCATCAAATCATCAATTATCACAACTGACTCATATAAAATCGACGCCTAGTATCCAGATACTAAAGGATTGGCCTTCAGCTGGGGGTCCTACTTGACACCCCGTGAACCCTGCTTGGTTCACCGAGTCCTGCTTGACTCCCCCTCAACCACTAGGTCATAGACCTCTGGGTAGCTCAACTGGGTCCTGCTTGACCACTGAAGCCAAAACGAGGGTAACATATACCGTCGGCCATCCCATACCACATCATACATATTTTCACATTTTTCATCATAAGTGGCCATTAACATCACTCGAGTGACCTGCTTGTCAAACCCGACTCATTAACAACATCACTCGGGTGACTTGCTTGTCAAACCTGACTCCATATTGCCACAAAACACCAATTGTCACAGCACTAAATATTTTAATTTCAATCGGCTCAAGCGACACACACGATCAAAAACCGATCGGTGTCCATACATTTACATGCATTCATTCTCATTCATATACAATTCATTCGGCATTATCTTAATTATCACAACATTAAATACTTCTCAAATCACATACACACGATCAGAAACTGATCGGTGTTCACATACATGCATACTCATACATTCACAACTTTCACTCAGCAACAACATCAAATATTTCTTCATTCACACATACACACATACACGATCCTAAACCGATCAGTATGCACACCCATACATTCATTCATACACATTCACATACTTTTCTTCCAGCATTATTTCTGACTCGGTTTACAAATATCTCAACGACTCGGACAGTATGTCCTATTCTCATTAATTATAACCCGAACACCCCCATTACCTCTGTTCCACACTTCAACAGTTGCTGGGTGCACCGTTCCACCTCCGTTCCAGCACCATCTTCCTTAATCGTTCCATCAGTGTTCGTTCCACCACCTTGAAACCACTGTCACAGCTGTGTAATTATTTCAAGGTTTGATGCAAAGATGGGCCTCCCTTCAAAGCTTACAGCTCTCAACAATGGAGAAAGGAGAAGAAAAGTAACAAATGAGGAAGAAGAAGATTCTCGTGAAAGAGAGTGAATGATTGCGCAAAAATAATTGAAGAAAGAGAAGGAAACCATTATTTAAACTCATGGCAACCGGTTACCTTCTCAACCGGTCACTTCCAACTGGTAACCTCTTCAACCGGTCATTTCTCCATTTTCCTTATAATTTCTTTAAAGATTTAAATTAAACCTCTCTTTTTCTAATCACACCTTTCATAATAAACCAATAATTCTTAAAAAATATCCAATAAATTCCTAAAAACAATTATTAATATTTTCCACTTCTCAAAATTTTCTATAAATATCTGGGATGTTACAGTTCGGGTCTGTTTGTGGGTTGGTGTAGAGAGGAGGAAAATAGCTTGGAGGTAAGCCATATAATGGGAATGGGATAACATTGCCATCCGTATCTATGAAGGTATGCTGCTGGGTATCAGTGGGGTTTGGCCTTCTAATATGAACAGTGAGGGGAGGTGCCGTAGGATTAGGGCCCTGTTCCCCAACTGGAGCAGGAGAGTGTCGTGGAGTAGTTGGTTGCTGTCTAGCGTCTTCAACACCAGCAGAGGAAACCCCTTTCATGACCCTCTTTTCCAAAAGCTTGGCCATCTCGGCCATTTGTTCCTTCAGTTGACTGAGCTCAGCTCTCAAACTCTCGTTTTCATGTTCTATTTCTGCCATGAGTTTCTTTTTGAGCCTGGTATCGTAAGGATGTTTACCCGTAATGTCTAAAGGAACATAGATATTTGTTAGTAAAAAGAAGATAAATGGTTAATAGAAATGATAAAAGGAAGAAAGATGTTACGTGGGACGCGATTCGAGATTTAGTGCGTGCTCTCTGGCCGTTCCTCAGAACGTCACATTGAAAAGTACTAGGTAAAGCAGTAAAACAGAAATTAACATGAGGCGATTATGGAGGCAAAATACTTCATCATTTCATACTTCCATAAAGATACAATGTCACCGTAGAGGTTTGATTACAACATTTTAGCCGTTCCTGGCTTGGGCAATCATAGCCCTTATTTTACAAATTCTTTCATGACAATAATTCAAAAATGTTGAAATCTCCTTCGGAGTAGTGAGAGGGTTAGCCACTCCTTCGGCTTGTTTCAGCAATAGTGGAAGATCCTCCATAACTCCATTGGCCAAGTAGGCTAGGTTGGCGAAGCGATCCATCCATGAACGAATGATCTCATCTTGTTGAGCTAATTCAGTTTCTAAAAGGTGCGTGGCCTCTTGACAATGTTGCTCTATGTTCATGGCATTTCTTCGTTCATCATTTATCTCCTGATCGCAGGCTCTCATTACCTCGTCAAGCTATTGCTCCAATCTATGGACTTGGGATTGCAGCAACTCCTTCTGCACCAAAGCCTCCCTTTCATTTTCCTTTGATTGCATCAGCAGATCTTTTAGGAGATGCTTCTCAGCCAGAATGGTGTCACTTTGCTTGCTTTTCATTTTCAGTTGAGAATTGGCTGCCTGGAGACACTGATCTTGCTTCACCCTATAGCCTTCTTCAATCTTCCATTTTTTCCGAATCTCATCTATGGCCTTCTTATTCTCTAAATTTTCCCTCTTTTGGAGTGTGCATTCTTGTTGATATTTCAGTAGGTCTTCTTCCAGCCTTTGATTCTTAGTTGTCAACTCTTCTATCTTGGCCTTCAAAGCCTGGGTTGCTTTGTCTTCCACGATAAATAGTGGAGCGGGAGTGCTTGCGGATTGATACGAGGGACTCCTGAAGGGTAATTTAACAATGGAGACCCTATTCAGGACCCATTCATGATATTTTTCTCCTACAACATGGCTTCATGCCCCGAACTCTTTACCTATCTTGGAAACTCTTTTCCATGCGTTCGCTATATCCCGAACAGTAGACATATAGTTCCCCTTCGCATAGTATAAAACGAGAGGAATGAGCAACCCTTCATCTGGGGGCCCAAGCAAAGGATAAGCCAACTGACGTTTGGCTATAACAGGATTGTAGTTGATACACCCTTGTGTGCCAATAAGAGGAACATTTGGATAACTTCCACAACGATAGATGATCGACTCAACCTCTAACCATTGGGGATACTATCTGACTCTCTCGGCTGTGTGCCCTATAAGATGATTGGCCCATTCGTGTTTATTTTTTTATTGCCAATTGACACAGTTTTAAATCAGAAATTGGACATTTGGCCTTGCAAATTTGATGGAAAGCATGAGATGCGAACCATACATACAGAACAGGTAGACAACAGATAATTCTTTTCCCACCTTGCATATGGCAGAAATCCATAGTGCAGTACACATTGGCCAATACGGCTGTGACGAGATTCTCCAACCTGTGCTTGTGAGCTAGGAAGACAGCGATGGCATCATAATCCACGTAGTTGTCCAGATTAGGGAACAAGACAACCTCGTAGATAGTAAGGGCTAAAGTGTCCATGAAAACCTCCCATTCTTCTTTATCCGCCAAGATATGCATGTGTCAAGAAATTCTCGAGTGAACCCAGGAATTTGGTTTTTATTCATCTGCACATTCCTCAATGTCTCAAGACGGATTCTCAAAACACGGGCGACTGAGGTGATGGTTGCATGATGGTCAAGATGGCGGTAGGGAATTTGTCCCCCCAAAGGCATCCCTAATATTTGTTCAAACTCCTCTATGGACGGGGCCAACTGAAAGTCTCTGAATGTAAAACATCTGAGAGGTGGGTCATAGAACTGCGCCAAGGCTGTGATAGCCTCAGTTTGTACTTCAACCTCCAATAACTTTAAAATCTTTCCATATTTTCTTATAAAGGCAATCTTCTGAGTCAGGTTTAATTTTCTCCCCATTGCCTGTAGACTACCAGTATCAACCTTCTTGGCCTTAACATGAAGTATTTTCCTTAATTTTGTCATATCTGTACCACAATTTTCCTGTCCCATATTAATTTCCATACTTGCTCAGAGGCGTGCGCTAAATCCCGAATAGCTTCCTGCGAAAACAAAGAAAAAGAAATTAGTTACAGCCATGTTTTGGCAAACTGCTACTTCCTTACTGATTTACTGAAAAGCATTTTCGCTTCGGGAAGTAGCGGTCGGCAAAACTCGTGCCAAACTAAAGTCATTTGGGTCCTAGATTTTCCAATCGTTATAAATGCCTCGTTTGAAGGGAAATGAAATTATTCTTTTCTTTTTATTTTCGTCTCAACGACTGGGAAAATCTATGATCTAAACCTCAGAAGTACACGAAGAAGGGAACCATCTACCCGTTAAAAGATTTCCGGTCTTTTTCAGAAAAGCGAGTTATTTTTTTTGAAACCAAGTAATCTTTTGACGGGTAGGTGGCTCATCTGTTTGGATAAAAAAGGGAAAGCAAGAATGGCGTAAGGTAAAGTAAAGTCTGCCCTTTCATGGCCTAGACCAGGTTTTTCTGAGAGTCTTTTCTGGGCCCTAGGGCTTGTTTAAGAGTGACTCCTCACTTTGGGTGGCTTGCACTAGACTTCTAAAAGGTTACTAGAGCTAATATCCTAACCATGATGTGATCACAATAATAGGGAATCTACTAGGTGTATACATCATGAAAGGTCAAACTCTAGTTAGGTTCTTACGATCGCCGGATGGGAAGTACATCCCAAATGACACCGCTACCAACCCCTCCTAACTTAAGTTCATTTGGGGCCCGCGTATAGGGCACCACTCATAAGTGTGTGCAGAAAATGTGAGTGTAGGGTGTGACAGGGCATTCAATACCTGTACCTGACCCCATCCTGCGCAGTGAACAAACACAAGACAACAACAATAAAGTCATCTACCCTAAGGTTCAACAATTATACAGAAAAAATAACATAGAGTCATCTACCTTAGGGTTCAATAATCACGCACAAATATTAACAGTACATAAACAATAAAACACAACTGGAATTAAAGCAAGCATATACAGCATCAACACAAAACAAAATGAAAGAAGAAGTTAAAACAAACTAAAGGCTACATAAGAAAAACATGTGCTTTCAACCTAAATGGCCTGACTCTCAAGTATTTCCCCAACGGAGTCGCCATCTGTCGTGACCGGGATCGTGGCGATGGTAGAAGAGGTCGAAACGGAGTAGGGAGTCGCCACCAATATTTTTATCCATAGGAAAAATGTTAGGAAAAAACTTTCATAAAGCACTGGCAAAAAAATGAGATTCAAGTTCGGGAGTCGGTTACGAGTGGGGAAGGTATTAGCACCTCACATCGCCTGTTAAGAACAGTACCAAAGTTGAAAATGCGCATCATGAATAGCCTTAAAATTATTTTTATTTCTTTTTTCTTAAAACTGAAGGAGACAGTCAAAATATAAAAAAAAAGCTCAGAGTAAGATTGACAGGAATTCTTGTCTAAATTAATCCTGGCTTTAATGGGGAAAACGGAAAAAGAGGAAAGGATGCTAACAAGACGTTTTGTCTAAATTAGTTATCCTTTCGTCAAGCGAACAAACTGGGAAAGAAAATAGGAGGGGTTAACAGGACGTCACGTCCAAGTTAATCCGGGATTTTAATGGAGGTACATATGGAAAGGGAGAGGATGCTAACAGGACGTCTCGTCCAAATTAGTCATTCTCCATCTAGATGCAGGGTTGAACGGTGGAAGGAGCTAACAGGACGTTGCGTCCAAATTAACTCGATTCTCAGGAAGAGTGATGACGACCAGGGCAAAAGGAGAAGATTAACAAGACGTCACGTCTAAATTGATCTTCGTGAAGATGAAATTAATTTTAAAAGGAGAATGGGAAAGGAAGAGAAATGGGCCCGACAGCAGTTAAGTCTTGCTCCTACGTATTCTCGACCTTTCAAGAAATCAGGGTTACGTAGTTCTAGATGAGGGGTGTCTTAGATGAAGCTAGGGACTTAGGGACAGGTGAAATTCATGGAAAAGGTGCATACAAGGCGAAGTTCTCCATACGTATATGATCTTTAGGACTAGTGTAGGCAGAAGTACTTCCGCATGACACTGGCTAAAATGACTTTTACATTGATCAAAACAAACATGAAAAAATGCTTATTATTATTATTATTATTATCATAAGACAGGATAAAAAAGGATTTTAACAACAGAACAAATTTAACCAAGAGAATAAATTTAACAAAAATGACAGACTTGGTAAAAGAACAAATAGTGTAAAACTAACTAATAAATGAACTAAAAGAGGGATAAAAGTGGAGAGGATTATAACCGATGTGGTGGAGATGCTGAAAAGAGCCGATCCTTGGGTATGAGCCGGTGTAGGCTAGAACAACAGCAGCCAAAATGATAAGAGGATTGAAAAGCTGCGAGAGCCGGTGTGAAGCTTAGGGGAGAGACGGTATAGGGTTCAGTGGAGAACCGGGGTAAAGTAGTGAGGAACCAGTGTGGGATTAAAATAAGGAGCTTTTTTGGGGTTCTAGACAAAGTCTGAGCAACAGGGGAGAACTTTACTTCAAGCAGGGTAAGGGCCGGTATCCTAGTGACTGGATTCAGAACCTTGGGGCCAGTTCTTTTCCTCGAGAGACTCAAAGAACCAAGAGTTGGAGTAATTCTCTGAAGGGCTTAGGGTTTCGAACACCGGAGCAATTTCTTAGGATTCAGGGGTTCAAAGTACCAATCCTTGGACCTCTTCAATTGAGGTATTTATAGAGGCTCCCTGGAGCCTCTCGTATATGGTGAGTGCTTGGATAGCTCAGGCTTCCACCCAGCCTATACGTGTAGTGGAGGGACGACCTAGCCACTAGCAGTTGTGGGGAACAGTGGTGGGTGGAGGAATTTTTTATAGTTTTTATCTCTTACTCCTTGTCTGCCATTTCCTGGATTTCAGGATCGAATCTTGTAGTGTGCTTCCAGGTCATAGCATGGGCAGTCGGACTAGGCAGACGGTGTCTCAAGAATCATTGTTTTGACATCGAATAATGAGATCTCTACTTCGGATAAAAGTATACCACACCGGTTAATGCCTTGACCGAATTACCTTCGAAGAGTCCCTTTTTATGGCACCGGACCGATTTGATATGAGACACTGTCCCGTATTGCTATTTATATCTTGACACCAGATTTGACATGGGACGGTATCACCTTGTGACTTGGGCCGGTGTTAACTAAAGACGGTGTCTTTGCTTTGGACATGGGCAGACCGATGTAGGTGTTCACAGGAGTCCACCTGACATCCCGTGAACTCACCTAGTTTACCGAGCCTACTTGGCTCCCCACCTCAACCACTAGGTCCTACTTGACAACTAGGTAGCTCAACTCGGCCACTAACAACCACAAGCCAAAAATGAGGGGTAAAATATACCGAATGAATGTCTCCATCACACAACAGTCATAAATAACATATAATTACCATAAATCATCACCAAACCATCCCTGGCATAAAAGCCATCACCTTGGGATATAAAAATAAGCCAAACCTGACATAAATTTCATCAATTAGCCATATTCGACATCCCATTTGTTTCTCAAATATGATAACTCTCTATATTCCTAATCATAATCAAAACATCAATAACAACAATTATCATACACTACCATTTCTAAACATTATTAGCATTCACATATCATAACTCTCTATATTCGAGTCACCTTTTCATTTGTCCCTTTACTATAAGGGTTTGAACTGAATGGAGATTCTCCTCTAAGAACTCTTTGGAGAACGTCGATATTCTGTTAAGTGTTAGATTTTAAGTCACCTTTTCGTTTGGCACCCTACTTTGAGGGTTTGAATCAAATGGAGATTCTTCTTTGAGACTAAAGAACTTTGTTATTTTTCTAAATGTTGGAATCAAAGTCACATTTTTGTTTGGTGCCTACTTTGAGGGTTTGAAATGATTTGAGGTTCTTCTTTGAGGAACTCATTGAAGGACTTTGATATTTTTCTAAGTGTTGGAATGGGTGTAACCTTATCTGTTGGCATCTTACTATGAGGGTTTGAATCAATTGGAGGTTCTTCTATGAGAACCTCCCTTAAGAACTTTGATATTTTGCTAAGTGTAGGAATTGATAGAAATTTTATGTTGGGTATCCACTCTGAGGGTTTGAACTGATTAGAGGAGTTACTACTAGAAAGAAAATGTATAATTGAATGTAGATGCATTTTTCTTAATGACTGAATGATGGAAACAAGCAAATGATGGCCAAAAGATATTGATGAAGAGGTAAAATAAAGAAAAATAAATGTATGGTGGAAACACCCACGTGGGCCTTATTAAAACCTCATTAGGAAAAAATGAAGTGGGGCAAAACTCACTGATAAGGAAAAAGAGTACCCGCCCATCTATTAACTATAATATCTATGAAGGTGTGCCGCATTCTAGGTTTTGGAGACCTCATTTCCTTCCAACTCTTCCAATCAATAGGCTCATTTTCCCACCATTCCCCTAACTCTAAACAGTCTTTCCCAGATTGCAACTAAATTTCCTTCTTCACTAGCTTTTCAAATTTCTATTTATTGGCCTTGATCTTCGTGTAAGTGATCTCTCTATCGACTTGGCACATGTCTAGTTCCATGCGGCAAGATGCTTCATTTTCTTATTAACGATAGAACTTTCTTCTGGCCGAGTGATCTCCTACTTCGACTGGTATCATGGCGTTGACTTCGTAAGTCAAAGGGAAGAACATTTCTCATATGGCCAAATAAGGTGTTATGTTGTAATCCCATAGGGCGCATTGTAGTTCTTTTTCCCATCTGCCTTTTGCTTGCCTTAATCGTCTCTTGAGTTCTACGAGGATAACTTTGTTCGTTGCTTTTGCTTGGCTGTTAGATTGAGGGTGTTCAATTGATGAAAACCTTATTTAAATGTCCATTTCCTTATTCCCTCAGAATTCTACTCGCATGACTAAGTTCCACATGGCCCATTATAGTGAAGGTATCATGCGTGGTTTTCTAACCACTCGACAATCGATATAAGAATTGTTTTATGGATAATTATATATAGGTAAATCAGGCCCATAATAGGGGTCTTACCCATTGTGTATAAATTCAATAAGCCATAAGTCACAACAAACATGATCCGGTCTAGATACCGGTACCAGGGCAAGGGTGTTATTTTATCTGTTTTCGACATGCTACTGAAGCTGCAGGTTGGTCACCAGACTACCAGACCGTATAGACGTTCTTTCTATATCGGTATACCTGAGACAACACCTCACACATCGGATATGATCCGTTCTTCCTGGTAAAAGGTATAAGGTATGGTCACAAGGACATTGGCAAAGACACCGTTCTTCCTATACCATGTGTTAGAAGCATGCTCTATGCAACACATTTTTTATCTCCTGACTCAACACTTACACTCTCCCTATTTTATTATACATAACCATTCGCCCATACTTTGAGAGGATAAGTGGCTGCTCCATTACCCAAATCCTTGTTACTTGAAGTAGGCCAGGTGCTCAAGCCGGTATGCACATATTGATACCTTGCATACCGAAAAGTATCCACGTCACCCGACAGAAGGTACAAGGTACAGCCACAGGAATGATACACGAGAAATAGGGCTCCCCCCGCGTACACTGAGCATTGTACTATTTGTCTCCTGGACCCACCTGTGCCTAACGGTTCATTCTCTATGCTTATCTATAAATAGACAATTTTCATACTCACAAAAGGTTACGTTGTTCTGACTCTTGATATACTGTTACATTACTCAAGTTTCCTTGGATTTCTCATTCTCTTCACTGACTTGAGGGTCAGAGAATCTTCGCAGGTGACACCACCTTTCGCCCCTATCAACGTGAAAGCATGGTGTGAAGGATCTCCAGGACAACTTGACCGGATTCTCCCACTGAGGGTTCAGATTACAATACCAGATACCCACGGTACCGGTGTACAAACACTAAAATCATTGACTCTTGTGGCTGGTCCTCACTCTGAATCCTTGACCCCGGATTAGACCAGTTTATTGGCATACCCAGTAGGACACGTTAGAGGATGTGACCCATCAACATGCTAGCAGGATGTGACCCAGTTCATTTGCATACCAGTTCATTGGCATACCAGTTCATTGATGGTCACGTAGAGGATGTGACCCATCAACATGCTAGCAGGAGACTTTTTTTTTATTCTCGTGGAACCAACTCGAGAAGGGTGATACCTGCGGTAGTTATAGTCCCTCAAGATGAAGTTATAAGGCAACTCAAGGAAGAGTTGATGGAGTTAAGGAAAGAGAGGAGGGTGACGGAAGACAAGGTGATGTCTCAGGCAGAGGAGACTCATCACACCTCTGGGAGAGAAAAATCCACCACTCTTTAGCATTTAAAGATTCCCACGTATGAGGAGAGGGAGCAAACTCATGACTCTGAGGATAGATTCAATGGAAAAAGGAAGGAGCTAGTGGTAGTAGCCTCTGGGACGTATCGGCTCAACGTTCCATTCTTGAGGAGGCTTATGAGTATGCCTATTTGCAGGAATTTGTAGACGACTCAACCACTCTCTATCGGGAAGTATATGGAGAGACTGACCCCACGAAGCATCTTGATGCCTATCTATATGAGGCTATGTATTTGAGAGCTGATGAAGACGTGATGTGTAGGATGTTCCCACGAACATTAGTGGAGGAGGCCCTTAGCTGGTTCAAGGGTCTACCATCGGGGTCAATAGACTCCTGGGAGGAGATGGCAGCTGCTTTTGAGAATCACTTCATCATCTCTAGGGATGTCCCCGGGACGTCTCATACCTTGGCCCAGATCAGGCAATGGGAGAATAAAACTCTTAAAGAGTTTCTGAACAGGTTTTACAAGGAGGCAGCTATGGTGCCTAACCTCACACAGGCTATTCAGCTGCATATTGTCATTGAGGCCCTGCAGCCCGGATCAACCTTAGCCCTGTCTCTAGCAAAGAGTCCTCTGACGATGTTTGAAGAGTTCTGGAGGAAGGCCTTGAAGTACGTGGGTATAGAGATGTATTTGGAGGCCACGACGGCTAGGGTTAAGCCACCAGTGCCTTCCTCTCAACCACGGATAGATAAGTAGAGGGCGAGACCGGAGAGGCATGCCCAGAGAGATGACTTCAGGAGCCCCCGACCTCAGCACCAGGATAGGCGCATAGCTTCTTTAAGCAATTACGCCCCGCTGAACACCAGGCATTCCCAGATCTTAAGGGAGGTTAGATGGCCTACACTTAGCGTGTATGGGATCAGGAAGCCGACTCCGTTGAGATGGCCTGGTAATCCACGCAAGTACTACGGTTTCCACGAGCAGGTAGGCCACTCCACTGATAAGTGTAAGGCGTTGAAGAACACTGTGGAGACTCTCATCAGAGAGGGAAAGTTGAAGTAGTACCTCTTCAAGGAGAAATCCTTGGATGAACCGGAAGGGAGAGATTACGACGATGAGGGCGATAATAGCCATAACCCGGTCAGGAGGTTTACAGCCGCTGAGAAATAGAAGGGAGTTATTATCAACGAGGATACCCAGCAGGATGGCATACCCTAATAGTAAAGGCAAGGCCAACACGTAGTAATTGATATGATCGCTGGAGGAGCTTCGATCACAGCCCGAAAAAATCATCATCGAATGATTCTGTCCATCCAAGGGAAATCCAGGGACAATCGCCCTTTCAAAGACAGTGTGGCGGCATCGGTGGTGTCATTCTCTGATGAAGATTTTGGCCCAACCATCCTTGGGGGCGATGACGCTGTGAACATAGTCGTTGTGATCGCTAACAAGGACGACAAGGGGATCCTTGTTGATCAGTGGAGTTCCTGTGATGTTATTTTTTATAACTATTTTAAAAGAATGAGTTTCAATGACTTAGACTTACAACCTTACATGCAGGAACTCACAACCTTTAACAGAGCAAAGCAACCTACCAAGGGTTACCTTGATACCCTTGTGTCCTTTAAAGGTGAGCCGGGAGCAAGGACAGTGAAGTCTAGGGTGTTGGTGATTGATGTGGAGGCACCTTACAACGACATTATAGGCCGCCCTATCTTAAATGCCATGGAAACGATCGTATCCACTCCACATCTCCTTATTAAATTCATCGATAAGGACAATGGCGTATCTTCCCTCCGAGGTGATCAGGAGATAGCCAGGTACTATTATAACCTGAGCCTAAACATGGTGAAGCTGGAGGCATTCAACAAAAAAAAGGAAGTTAAACGATGGAGGAACTGCGGCAAGGTCTATCAGTCTGATTGATCTTGACCCCAGAGCGGAGTTAAAGATTGATCCGCTCAACCCTTTGAAGCCCACGCTAGAAGGAGGTTCCAAGGACATCATCTTAGAAGATTCCCTAGAGAAGGTTACTCATATAAATGATAAGCTAGAGTCAGTAATGGAGCAGCATCTGCTCACACTCCTCCAGGAATTTAAGGACCTTTTTGCATGGACTACTGCGGACATGCCTGGGATGGATCCTAACTTCTGTTGTCACAAACTATTTTTCTATCCAGAGACGAGGCCTGTCGCCTAAAAGAAAAGAAGATTAGGGCCAGAGAAGTAGAAGGCAGCTTGTGAGCAGACAGAGGAGTTGCTGAAGGCCGAATTTATCAGGGAAATCCATTATTCCTCTTAGCTCTCGAACATGGTGATGGTCCAGAAGGCCAATGGTAAATGGAGGATATACACTGATTATGTGGACCTCAACCGTTGCTGCCTAAAGGATCTGTATCTCTCCCTAATATAGATCGAATGGTGGATGATTCCTTTGGTTATCAGTACCTGAGTTTCATGGATGTATATTCGGGGTACAACCAGATTCTAATGTGGAAGGAGGATCAAGAGAAGATGGCTTTTGTCAATGACCATGGTGTTTTCTGCTACACCGTTATGCCCTTCGGTTTGAAGAACGCTGGGGCCACATACCAGTGTATGATTAACAAGGTGTTTGAAGGCATGCACACCAAGCTGGTGGAGGTGTACATTGACGATATCATAGCCAAGACCCCGACTGGGGGTTATCATATTGAAGATCTGTGCCAGGTATTCACGCACTTTAGGTAGTATAACATGAGGCTAAACCCATTAAAGTGCACTTTTGCTATCCCAGTCGGGAAGTTCTTGGGTTTCATGTTAACTCAGCATGGCATTGAGGCCAATCCGGGGAAGTGTCAAGAAATACTGAACATGTAAAGTCCGAAGAACCTGAGGGAGGTTCAATCTCTGAATGGGAAGATGGCAGCCTTGGCTCGATTCATGCCTAATCCCTTCCCTTGTATAAAGTGTTAAAGAAATCTAAGAAGTAGGAGCAAGAGCAAGCCTTTCAGGAGCTCAAGGAGGTGTTGTTGAGCCCTCTAATCTTGGTAAAACCTGACCCTGGAGATACTCTTATCTTGTATTTGGCAATCTCGGATGAAGCCCTGGGAGTAGCATTAGTCAAGGAGACCCCGGAGGGGCAGAGGCTAGTGTATTTCACTAGCAAGACACTACAATGAGCAAAATGTAACACCCCGCCCCAAAAACAGGGGTAAATTTTTCGATATTTGAAAATAATTGTAAGTAGAAGAAATTCTATCCTCAAAGCTCTGACCAATATCATCCCAATCGGAGATACTTGGTCCGACACCCATATTTCAACTAGGCTCATTTTTAACTTACCCGATTCCAATAAATTATAAACAGTTCCCAAAAATCATAATTTATTTATTCCCAATATTTTGGAACACTAAATAACCCAAATATAATTATTTAGTATTTATCTCCCTAATTAATCCTTTATTTTAAAATTTAGGGTGTTACAATCCACCCCACCTAAAAAGAAATTTTGTCCTCGAAATTTAACATACCGGATTCGAACACATCGAGGTACCGTGCTCTTACATCGTCTTCACGTTCCCATGTGAACGTCTTTGTATTTCCGTGCTTCCAAGCAACTTTCACCAAGGGTACCAATTTGTTCTGTAGCTTCTTCATGGAGCGTTCAATAATACGAACGGAAACAAGAGGAATAAACAAATCATCTCATACATCAACATCATCCATAGGAATTACATGTAGAGGGTCATGGACATATTTCCTCAACTGTGACACGTGGAACACATTATGTAGATTAGCAAGATGTGGAGGGAGTGCAATCTGATATGCAACGTCGCCAATCCGCTCCAAAACCTTATAAGGTCCAATAAACCTAGGGCTTAACTTTCTATTTTTCAACGCCCTTCCAATACCCTTATCTCTTGATACTCTTAAAAACACGTGATCGCCAACTTGAAACTCAAGTGGCTTCTGTATTTTATCATAATAACTCTTCTGACGATCTTGGGCAATTTTCATCTTTTCTTGTATCATCTTGATTCGTTCATTTGTCTCCGTAATCAACTCCGGCCCCAAAGCCAAACTCTCTCCAGTTTCGAGCCAACACAACGGAGTTCTACATTTCCGACCATATAACGCTTCATAGGGAGCCATACCAATAGAACCGTGGTAACTATTATTGTATGTAAATTCAATTAGTGGTAGGAATCTTTCCCAACAACCACCGTGTTCTAACACACAAGCCCGCAACAAATCTTCAAGGCTTTGATTGTCCGCTCGGATTATCCATCTGTTTATGGATGATACGCTGAACTAAGCTTCAACTTGGAACCCATTGCCTCGTGCAAGCTTCCCCAAAATCAGGAAGTGAATCGCGGGTCGCGATCTGACACAATACTCAAAGGCACACCATGTAGCCTAACGATCCCCTTTATGTACAATTGTGTCAACCTTTCCAAGGAACTCTTCATATTCATGGGCAAGAAGTGAGCACACTTCGTCAACTGATCTACAATCACCCATATAGCATCATTTCCAGTACATGTTCTGGGTAATCCAGAAACAAAATCCATAGCAATGTCGTCCCACTTCCACATCGGAATATCAAGGGGTCTCAAGTAACCAGATGGTTTCTGATGTTCAACTTTCACCTTTTGACAAGTAATACAAGAGGCTACACAATTAGCCACATCACGCTTCATATCAGGCCACCAAAAATTCTTCTTCAGATCTTGATACATTTTCATGGCACCAGGATGTATGCTCAACACACTCCTGTGAGCTTCTTCAAGTACCAATCTTCTTAAATCACCACCAGATGGAACATAAATCCGGCCTTTCACACGCCAAATGCCTTCATGACTTTCCTTCAAAAATGAATTTTTCCTATTAGCTTGAGCTTCTTTCATCTCGATCAAATACTCATCTTTCGGTTGTTGCAACTTCACGGTCTTAAGGAATACATTTGCTACCGTCAACACCTCAAGAGACATCTTTTTCGGGGTATATATTTCTACACCCACGTTCAAATTCTGAAATTGCTTGATGAGCTCCATCTCTTTCACCATCATAGCGAAAACATGCAACGATTTCTGACTCAAGGCATCGGCAATCACATTTGCCTTTCCAGGATGATACCTCAATTTGAACTCATAATCTTTCAGAAACTCCATCCATCTCTGTTGGTGCATATTAAGCTCCTTCTGATCAAACAGATATTTGAGACTCTTGTGATCACTAAAGACCACAAACTTAGATCCATACAAATAGTGCCATCATAACTTCAAGGCTAACACCACCGCCGCTAATTCAAGATCATGTGCAGGGTAGTTAACCTCATGCGGTTGAAACTTTCTCGATGCATAGGCTATCACACGTTCTTTTTGCATCAACACACAACCAAGACCAAGCTTAGAAGAGTCACAGTACACCACAAAGTCATCCAATAAGTCTGACAAAGCCAACATTGGAGCAGAGGTGAGTCTAACTTTCAACTCTTGGAAACTCCTTTCACAATCAAGACTCCACACAAATGGTTGATTCTTATGGGTTAGCTTCGTCAAAGGCAAAGCCAATCGGGAAAATCCTTCAATAAATCTCCAGTAGTAACCAGCAAGACCAAGAAAACTTCTCACTTCGGTCACAGACGTCGGTCTTTCCCAAGCCAGCACGACTTCAATCTTAGATGGATCAACAGCAACACCATCCTTGGAGATAATATATCGAAGAAATTGGACCTCGGACAACCAAAATTCACACTTGGAAAGCTTCACATACAACTCTTTCTCTTGAAGGATATTCAAAACAAGACGAAGATGCTCTTCATGTTCTTCATGGCTCTTGGAATAGACAAGAATGTCATTGATAAACACCACCACGAACCGGTCAAGATACTCATGAAAGATGCGATTCATGTAATCCATGAATATCGCAGGAGCATTTGTCACTCTGAATGGCATCACTAAATACTCATAGTGCCCATATCGAGTTCGAAAGGCAGTTTTAGGAATATCTTCGGTCTTCACCTGAATTTGGTGATATCTGGAACGTAAGTCGATCTTTGAGAATAGAATGACATCCTTCAATTGATCCAGAAGATCATCAATGTGAGGTAGGGGATATCGGTTCTTAATGGTCAACTTGTTAAGTTGTCGATAGTCCACACATAACCTCATACTTCCATCCTTCTTTTTCACCGGTAAAACAGCGCACCCCAAGGAGACACAATTGGGCGAATAAACTCTTGTTCTAATAATTCTTCAACTTGTCTCTTCAACTCGGTTAATTCCATAGGAGACATCTGATATGGCACTCAGGAAATAGGTTCCGCTCCCGGAACAAGATCAATAGAAAACTCCACCTCACGAGGTAAACCGGGTACCTCATCAGGAAATACATCTGGAAATTCGGACACAATGGGAATACTTAAGGGATCGAGACCATTTGTCCCATCGGCAAGAGATAATAGTATGCAAAGTTGAGCTATACCTTGCACATCAAATTTCTCCATACCTGAGGAAGGGAAAATGACAGTCTGTTGTTGGCAATCAACCAAGACTTTATTGGCGGAGAGTTAATCCATACCAAGAATGATCTCCAAGCCCTTCATAGGGAGACAAATGAAAGAAGTAACAAACTTCCTCCCCTCTAGGAGCATATTAACGTTATCACATCAGTTAACCAATCTGAGACAAGCATCGATTGGGGTAGTAACCACAAGGGCATTTTTCATTAGGCACACCGGCAATCTCAATCACCGTACACAATCCTTGGATATAAAAGAATGGATCGTACCCGAATCATAAATAACATGCACAAAATTTCTGAGTATTTCACACTTACTTTCAACTAGGTTATTGGCTTAAGCTGCTTCTTTAACGGTCACAGTGAATACTCTTCCAGCACCATGATTGTGACCATTCTGGCCACCATTGCCATTACCTCGGCCATTCCCATTTCCACGATCGTTGCCGCTATTTCCGTTGCCATTACTATTTCGACCACCATTGCGGCCGCCATTACCGGTTCCACGACCATGGCCTCTAAACGCACCATAGCCACCCCGGTTTCCATCATTGCGAGCCACTACATCCGTAGCGTTTAAAGGACAATCGGGACAAATATGTCCCGGTTGGTTTCATCGATAGCACACCACAACTTCTTCATTTCCATATTCACGGGCTAAATGGTTTCCACCACATCAAAAACATCAGAGTCCTTGGCCATTACCTTGGCCACCACTTGTACCATGTCTTCCACCACCTCGTCCGCCTCTAAAAGAAGAGGAACCACGCATAAATTGTCTATTACTCTTAAAGTTGCCCTTCTTCTTGAAGTTAGGGGATTGACCCTTCAGTCTTTGATCATTCCCAGCATAATTCTTGGGCACCACATCATTCTCTTCAAAGATCCTACATTTGTTCACAAGAGTAGGAAAACTCCTATCTCTTGGTGACATATCACCTTCTTAATCTCTTGGCGCAATCCGTTCTCAAACTTAACACATTTTGAAGCTTCGGTACCTTCCTGTTGAAAAGAAGGGTAAAACACACATAGCTCTTCAAACTTCAAGGAATATTCCTTCACCGACATGCTTCCTTGTTTGAGCTCCATAAATTTAAGCTCTTTCTTGTTCTTGTAGCTCTCAGGAAAGTATTTCCTAAGGAACTCCACCTTAAAGTTCTCCTAATCCAAAAAAGGGTGAGCCGCAATCATACGTCCACGAGTGAGAATCCACCAAGATTCAGCTTCATCTCGGATCATAAACACCGTATATTTGACTTTCTGAGCTTTTGTACACTTCATACTAGCAAATATCTGTTCTAAGTCACAGATCCAAACATAAGCGTCTTCTGGTCTATAACCTACATGAAATTCGGAAGGCTTCCACTTGAGAAATCGGTCAAGACCATGATTTGGCAGCAGATTGTTGTTGCCTTTCTAGGATATCGGCAAATCGATTAAAGGCTTCAGCCATAACGGCTGCATCAATATTACGCCTATTCGCCATCAATCACTCTATACACACAACATAAACATAATTAGAAACCTTGTGTTTCTTTCCTCAATATATACAGTCATCATCGACTATCATTAATACAAATATCATCATAATATATTCACAATTCGAAGGTAAATATAAGGAAGGAAATGCCTGGCTGGGCTTAATATCAACCACATTATAAAGCAGTCAGCAATTCAAGCTCCAATAATGCTTAACTATAACTATAACATGTCAACATTAAGTGACAACCACTCCTTAACAACATCTAAATCATATAATTCATCAATGAGCAATCAATGCTCTGATACCAGGCTGTAACACCCCGGCTCGAAAACAGGAGTAAATTTTTAAGATTTGAAAATAATTGTAAGTAGAAGAAATTCTATATGTATATATATAATGCTGAGTGATTACCCCGGATCATTAATAACCGATCTCATATATGAAGATATGAGAAAGGTATCAGAGTGCACCTCGAACGACCAGACTTAAGGCCATCACAAGGGAAAAGCGGAAGATGAAATTAAATTCAAGAGTTAATAAAATATATTCCAAAAAGAGGATGAAAGATGCCTCATCGATTTGTTAAACAATGGAAATATATTTTTATAATAATAATGTCATTCATACATTATCCAGGTTATTAATGAAAATTAGCTATACACATTTGGTCTAATTTTCCTACATGACCTCCAAAATCAACCATTATCAAGTTAATTTCAAGATAAGCATATACACACCATATGCTATACAAAATGAAGATATACGTCGGCCAAGGCTCACCCACATTCCTTTCATATTTACCTTCATCAATCTTCAACCTCCAAAAGAGTAGGGTTTTACATCACACCTACATCAAGCTTAAAAATGGCAACAGGGAGGTGAGTAACATAATCCAAATATACCAAACTCATACATTATGATGATACTTATACATGTGTGCATTACATTCATTTTTCAAGAAAACATCACAAGTTTCACACACATGATACATCATTCCATCTCAGCACAATATATGTCCAGATAAATGTATTCACAAGGCAATACCATATATATAATATATCTTTAACATTATCAATAACCATCACACCTTTAATGTTAGTATCTCAGCTTACTTTCTCTCTATTTAACAATCATCCATCGCCACCATGGACTATCAACTAGGCATATCTCTGGCTATATGCAAATGCTTTTAAAGCTAATGCATATGCACAACAGAATTATCATCAAGTATGGATCCGACTGTGGGAAAACAACAACACATCAAATGTGGGACAAGCATAGGTGTGCTACTATGCCCTTACTACAGTAGTAAAATGTGTACACTTATATCCAATTTCATGCATGCTCAACAATATATTTTACTGGTACCAAACCACTCTCTCCCATCTGTAGCACTAGTCACCCCGTGACTGCGGATCATCATTATGGCCGTACTTGCCAAAGTGCTACGGGCCTCCCCCTAACACACATCAAGGGAGTCGTGCCCCGTCGGACTCCGAGGTCAACTGCTCATCACAGAGCCGTCCTCCCACAGGGCCTGCCACATAGGGGGCCTCGTCACCAAACTAAGGGCAGCTTCGTGATTCCCCGAATCACTAGGGAACAATAACAGTATACCCGTGCACTGGGCCGCCCTCCCACTAGGCCTGCCTATTGGAACCCCTAACATTCCATATAAGCAGTGAATGATATACCATGGATACAAATGCCAATCAATGCATTCTCACACTGTACATCCTAAATGCCACTCAATCAATCGTCCATTTATAACTACCACATAGTGGATTTCAGTATTCTCAATCTTTACCAATTCTCGTTGGAACTCATACACATCGGTAGTTAGTGGCAATCACATTCATCAATTCACATATACACATTTGGGATATATCACATCATTGATTTCAATTCAAAACATGGTCTCAAACCATCATGACATATTTCATCAACACATTCAACATAATATCGGATCCGGTCTCGATATCGGTACCAGAATACGGATATCACTTCATCCGTTCTGTATGCAATATAGACTTAGCAGGTAAAACATCGGATATTAAGATCGGTCTCCTCTTATTAGGATACCTGATAATCATACCAGATACATACAACATCGGTATACAACCTCAGCCATCAACTGACTCTTGTGGCTGGTCCTATACTGAATTATTGACTCCGGCTCAGACCAGTTCAATATCATATTCATCATCCCAAATATATGCCACATAACATCAATCATTCTAAATGCACCCAAATCATGAAATCACTACATCGTCCACACAAGCAATCATTAAGCACAATCATATACACATACTTTCACATCATCAATGGATGAAATCATGCATTTAGAATAGTTACCCCCTCCTACCTCAAGAGAAGTAGTAATCACCGCGGTCAGATGGTTCCGCCTCGTCAATGGGATTATTTCCTACATCACAATATATCACACAATTATTTTCTATCCACCACCTCGGTTCAGGAATCTACACTTATTATTACGCACATTTAATGCCAAACCCATTAACGGGTTTCCATATTAATGGTTCCCAACAACCATTAAGCTTCATTAATGACCATTCACCATTAATAACACCATTTCGCCTCACCAATAACAATCACTTAACACAATAAATGCTTCTCCACTCATATTTTATATCCCCAAATCATAGGGTTAAGGTTTCTCTAAAACCCAACAACACTCATTAAATCACATTCCCAACATCAAAACCCAAAAACCTATAGTTCATACTCTTGAGAAATAGCAAGAGCTTACCTCAAGAGAAGGAATGAGAGAGTTTTCCAAGAGAGGGAAAACCACACGAAAATAAGGAGAAAGGAGGGTGAGACTTCAAGCTCCAAACTCTTCCAAGCTCCTTCAAGAACAAAAATAGGAGAGGAGAAGAAGGCCAACACTTTTTGCTTAGGGTTTTAGGAGAGAAGAAGAAGAGGAAATGAAGGAGAAAAGTAGAGAAGAAGAAGTAAAGTACTTGTTAAGGGAAATCCAAGAAGCTAACGGGAATAAGAAGAGAAAAATGGGTCATTTGGCTTTATTTTTAATCCCTTATTAAATATTCATTGTTTTATGATAAACAGGATCATTGTTTGGGCTTAATACCTTATCCAAAAATTATTCTGAATACATCTTCGGATTCCCAATAATATCCTCAATAGCCCTGACCAATATCATCCCAATCAGAGATACTTGGTCCGATGCCTATATTTCAACCGAGCTCATTTTCAGCTTATCTGGTTCCAATAAATTAGAAACAGTTCCTAAAAATCATAATTTATTTATTCCTAAAATTTTGGAACACTAAATAACCCAAATATAATTATTTAGTATTTATCTCCCTAATTAATCCTTTATTTTAAAATTTAGGGTGTTACACAGAAGGCCAGTATCAAAAGATTGAGAAGGCCGTCCTCGCAGTTGTTTGGGCTTTACGTTGTTTAAGACCGTACTTCCACGCGCACCCAATCATGGTAAGAATGGATATGCCACTCCGGAGTGTACTAAGCAAGTCGGACCTCGCAGGGAGGATGATTAAGTGGTCTATCGAGCTTTCAGAGTTTGAAGTTTCCTATGAACCACGAGGCGCTATCAAGGCTCAAGTTTTGGCTGATTTTGTTATGGAGATGACGGGGGTAGACCCATCTGCACCTCGTGCTCACTGGACTATTTATGTCGATGGTTCATCAAATAATAAAGGATGTGGAGCAGGTGTCGTGGTTGAAAGTGATGATGGCATCCACTTGGAAATTTCTCTCCGGTTTAATTTTAAAACTTCCAACAACCAAGCTAAGTATGAAGCTTGTCTTGTCGGACTCCAAGCCGCAATTGATATTGGAGCAACAGAAGTAACCCTTTGTAGCGATTCATAGCTGGTAATATCGCAGATTCAGGGAGAGTATCAGGTTCGTGAACCCCAGCTCCAGTTGTACTTGAATTGTGTGAATAAGCTAAAGGAGAAATTTATATTGTTGGAGTTTAAACATGTACCTCGAGAGGAGAACACCAGGGCAGATATACTTTCTAGATTGGCAAGTACGAAGCAACCTGGGAGTATAACCACAGTGGTGTAGAGCACTCTGACATCGCCCAGCATCTTGAATGCAATATTATACCACGCCTTCGACGAGAATTCGTGGGTAGTCCCTTACATACGATACTTCGTGGACGGACAGCTGCCCACTGATGACTTAGAGAGGAAGAAGCTGAAAAGGGAGCTGCCTTACTTTATGTTGGTAGATGGCATGCTCATAGGGAGGGGATTTTCTGTGCCATACCTTAGATGTTTGAACGAAAATGAGGTACGAGGTGTGCTGGAAGAAGTACATGAGGGACAATGTGGACATCACACCGGAGGTAGAAGCCTGATGAGGAAGGTTCTAAGAGCGGGTTACTGGTGGCCCACAATGAAGAAAGACTCCATTGAGTTTGTAAAGAAGTGTGATCCGTGTCAGAGATTTTCTAATCTTCATCACACACCAGCCCAGGAACTTTCTACATCAGCCGTACCATGGCCTTTTCATTAGTGGGGTCTCGATATGCTGGGTTCATTTCCAACAGCGCCTGGTGGGATCAAATATCTCATAGTTGGGGTGGATTACTTTACCAAGTGGATAGAGGTAGAGCCCATTGTACACATCACCTCAGCTTGGACACGACGCTTCATCTACAAGAACATCATAGCATGATTCGGAGTCCCAGGATGGATCGTTACTGACAACGGAACCCAATTCACTGTAAGGAAGTTCATAAAGTTATTTGAAGAACTAGGGATAGTCCAAATCTTCTCATCTATCGAACAGCCTTAAACGAATGGCCAGGCCGAGGTAGCCAATAGAGAGGTACTGAAGGGGCTAAAGAAGCGTCTGGGCGAAGCAAAGGGTGGATAGACGGATCAGTTGTGCCATGTCTTGTGGGCATACCACACTACACCCCACTCCTCCACCAATGAATCCCCGTACCGTCTTACTTACGGTGTTGAGTCGATGATTCCGGTGGAACTCCAGACCAGGTCAAGGGTGGAGTATTTTTTTGAGGAGAATAATAATGCCAATCTGGCATCAGATTTAGATGTTCTTCAAGAGCTTAGAGAAGAAGCTTTCGTTAGGGATCAGACAATTAAAGTGAAGGCCGCCCTTCGGTACAACAAGTGCATGCAACACAGAGCATTTAACATAGGAGATCTCGTTCTGAGGAAGGTGAGTGTGGGAAATAAGTTTGTTCACCAAGGTAAATTAGCACTGACATGGGAAGGCCCTTACAGAGTGTCTGAGGTGACTGGAAAAGGGTCATGTCAGTTGGAGAATCTTGATGGCACACCAATTCGTAACAAGTGGAACACTCAGAACTTACGCATTTACTACAGCTAGTTGGTAAGACAGCATGTACTCTTTTTCCTTACTTGAGTTTTTTCCCAATGGGTTTTCTCAAGAAGGTTTTGACGAGGCATGACTCCAACTATGCTTTCTTTGTAATACATATTCAATTCAATGAGAATTCAATTTATGAACATGATGTCTTCACTTTCCTTTCTTATGTTGTGATTTATAGCATTACGTCGGTGTGTGTGGAGACCCTCATGATGGATGATCCCAATTACCTATTCTGTAATTGGCGATGTAACTCCTCGAATGAGCCAAAGGGCTGTAGAATCAGACCTTCTTCAAGGCTGTACCGAACCCCCTGGATTGTAGGATTAAACCAAACTCCAGGTATGATTAGTAGGTTTGGCCGAACACCGGTGAAGACCTAAGTTGTAGGATTGAACTGAACCTCAGGAAATGGGTTGTAGGTTTGGCTGAACCCCATTGGAAAACCCAGGCTGTAGGATTAAAACCGAACCCTGGGAACGGTTAGTAGGTTTGGCCGAACACCGATGAAGACCGAATCATCATCCTTATGATTGAGGAACAATTCCCCAAGACAGATAATATTACCCATCATCCTTATAGTCGATGGTATACCTCCTGGGGTGGACAATTTCAATCACCACTCTTGTGATTGAAGGCCCAATCATCATCCTTATGATTGAGGTAAGTTCTTACAGGATGGAATCACCTAGTCATTACTTCTATCTTGAACAATATCACTCTATGAGTAATTCAATAGGCACGTCTATTATCAGAGTGGACTAAAGCTCTCATTCTTAAAAGTTAAAGGGTAATATTCTACACCAAATACTCATGCCCTTCACAATCAACACATGCTTGGGGACAATATTCGCCGAGTTCAAGTCTATGTTATATGGTATGGTTACTGGGTACATTGTGATCATTACTACTTATTCCTAAGTTTCAACTCAGAGAACGGCTTAATGAATTTTACGAAGGTAAAAAGTTAACAAGTGTATTGAAAAACGTCAGAGTTATATCATAACAGTTCATTTCTCGTAATCATATCAGAGACAATATTTAAAGAAGGAAAGTCATTCATTCAACAAATCAAATTTGTACATAACGGTTCAGAACTTGAATTGAAACTAGAGTTGATCCCAGAACACAATAGTAAAAGTAAAAAACTTATAAAGCTAAGAGGCAGGCGTTTGATCTTCATTCGTACTAGCCTTTTTTCCTTTGTCCTCCTTCCCACCATCCTCACCAGGGCGTTCTCCAGTGTTATCCTCAACGGACCACTCTTCTGCTCTAACGTCCTGGGCCTTCTCACCTCCGGGCTCCCCTTCCCAAGTCGATTCTTTTTCTTTGGGGTCTTCTTGGCCCAGAGTAGTGGAAAGAGGTCCCATGCTCTGGCCTTCAGGGAGAGGTGGTAGCTCGTATAAAGAAGAAGGGAGTTCCTCATGCCGGCTATTAACTACCGTAACTAGCTTCCCATTGTGGAATTCATAAAAGGGGCTTATACCATAAAAGTTGAACTTCACTGTAGGGTTGTGATAATAGACTTGACGGACAGCTAAGCCAAAAGATCCATAGGCCACAACGGTGCAGGCCTCTACAGCCTTGGTCTCCCTGGCTTTTGCCTTAGCCAGGTCCTTCCTTAGCTTGGCATTTTTCTTCTCCAATGACCCAGTTGTGGCACTCCCCTGCTTCAACTCTTCAATTTGTTTGAGCAGCTCCCTCTCCTTTGTAGCAAACTCTTCGTCGCTCTTGAGCTTACCGGCCTCTATTGCCTTAAGGTCCTCAGAGAGCTGGGCATTCTTTTGTTTCTCCGCCTTGAGATCCTCCTTAAGCTGAGGAACCCCAGTTACCTCCGCCTGAAGTTCAGAGACCTTCCCTTCAAGAGATTTGACCATGCTCTTCAGGGCGGATACTTCCATGGAACGTTCCAACTCCAGCTCTTGGGCCTTCTTCAGCTTTTCCTCTGTTGTCTTCAAATGAGCCCTGTCCTTGGTAGCGGAGATGTTCAGGAGCTCTAGTTTGGAAGCTAGCTCATCTGCTTCCTTCATGTTGTCAACAGTGTGGCTCAGGGAGTCGAGGAGGCTGGTCAGCTCAGGCAGTTGCCATTTGCCAGTGATGATTGCATTTTTCATTTCTTCTACCTCTAGGGTAGGACGGAGTTTGTATAGTGGAGGTGGAAGAGCAGTTGGAGAGGGCCCCTCGTAAGTTAGGAACGGGGAAAGGAAAGAAGTGAGGGGTGGATCTATCCTCACCCGTCGGGAAGTTGGAGGAGTAGGACGGGCAATGGGCTTAGAGGCCACCCTAGAAGATGTTGTCGTACCTCCCACGCTGGCTTCATGGGAGATTTTCTGCTTCTTCTCGCACACGGCGGTGGTTCCCTTCTTATCAACAGCCTTTACGAGCCTGCCCTTTCTCTTTTTCCATTTCGGCTGTTCTTGCTGTGAGGTCTCCTCCTCATCAGCTTGAGACTGCAAGAGAGGGGGTCCTCGCCTGCCTTGGAGGTGAGAGGGATGAACTCAACCATGGCCTTGGTGGCATTCCTCTTGGGCTGCACGTTGTTCTCTTCACCTTCAGATGAAGAGACGTTGTCCCCCAGTAAGGATTTTAAGGCAAGCATCTCAGAACTATTCCTCTCTATCCAATCTACAAAAAGAGGGAAAAAGAATATCAATAGCAAGAAGACATCGGATTGTCACAACAGAATAAGGAAAAAAAGGATTATTACTTAAATATTCATTTCAGATGAAGGTGGACCCTAAGAGACGCTTGCTGAGGAATTCCTTATGGGCAGCAGTGAACGCTTTCAGGGTATTCACTACTTCGACAGAGTGGGAGGAGAGTTCACTCTCATCCGTGAAGTAAGCCCGGCTTGTGAGCAAGAAATGCTCATGGGTCCAGCTGAGAGGAAACTTCGAAATATCATCCTCACTAAGCCAGAAGAACAACTTATTCGGTTAGATCTGGATCCTGGTGTAGTATTGCTTGAAAGATCGACTGTCGATCTTGGCCGATTTAGTGAAAGACTTGAAGTTTATTGATGATGCATGATTTAGCCTTAATTCCTTGTTTTAAATGTGTATAATTTGCCATTGCTAATTGTGTAATATTATGCATTTTAACACATTTTCATAATTCAAGCTTTATTTAATATTAACTGAATTAGGCGATAATCTTTAAATGAAATAATAAATCTTACTTGATTTCCTTTATATTGTAGTGAATAATTGAGGTTGCAATTGGGAAATCATAAAATTGAGCATCAGGTCTGACGCGTAGCGCTGGTACCACGCGTAGCATGGAAGCAAATTCGCAACACTGACGCGCAGCGTCAAGCCCACGCGTAGCGTCAACAGTGACGAGGATCCCATTAACAGGCTGTATGCAACTTCAGAAGTGGAGGATTTATTTATATTAAAGCACTTATTGGCCAATCCATTACAGACATACGGCACTATCTCAGTGGGGAACATGCAGCACAAGTGTCCAAGCATTATTGAAGAATTATTGGATGAAATAATGTATTCTGAGTCAGAAACCCTCACGCGTAGCCTTATAATTACGCGTAGCGTGGAAGCAGATTCGCAACGCTGACGCGTAGCGTCCTGCTGACGCACAGCGTCAGCAGGAGACCTTTACCCTTGCTTTCACTATAAATAGGACCATTGCCAAAGGCTTGAAACACACCTCAATTCACGTTTCTCTCTTTTCTCTCTTTGTTTCTATAAGCATCAGAGGAAGGCACAAAGCCTCCTCCTCTCTTCTTCCCCCTCTTTGCTCCATTCCGGGTTAGTTTCTTTTCTTTGTAGTTGTTATTATGGAGGGCTAAAACCCTAGATTGATTTTCTTGGAGAATATTGTAATGTAATTTTGAGGTCATTATTTTTAATATAGTATGTTTTCGTTATTGTTATTTCTTCATAATCTTACTCTGCTTATTTAATTCCATTCTGTTTAATTAAATTTGTATGCTTAATCAGTTTAATTATTCAAATGGAATAAAATAAGATTTTAAATTAGAATGGATTAAGGAAATATGCATGCTTAATGAATATTTTCATAATCACTTTTAATAATTATGGTTTGCTTAATTCCATAATTTGAGAATAGATTATGTATATAGGCGATGTTCTTATGTATGCTCAATAATTCCTAGATTTTACGATCTTGACTCCTTTTGCTTAATTAGGATGTTTGATTAAAATATTCATTTTTAAATGAAAGTAAAGGAATTGTGAATTGAAAAAGACGCTTAGTTGATTAATTCAAATTGAGCTAAGAAATTGACAGTAATGAAAGTATACAAATTATCTTTAGTGAACCAAGGATAAATTTATTTACAATACTCCAAGAAAATCAATCGCTTGTTATTTATTGTTTTAAATCCTTTATTTACCTTGTTTTAATTTTAATTGTGACAACAAAAATCACTCAAAACCCCCCCAATTGTATGTTAGTGAACTTATGTTTGTAAAAATTTTTAGTTGTTTAGTTTTAATTTTTAATTGTTAAAAATTAGTTTAAGACTTGATTTTTCCTAAATTTTTGTGTTGATCCTTGAGAGAACGACCTAGGTTGACACCCTAGTACTACGTTAATTAATTTTAATGTACTAATTTGACGGAATCACGACTGCAAAAATATTCGACGTCATTTATCACCCTGGAGTCGTATCGTAAGGTAACAAATCCAAGACCGCCCTTCTTGTTCGCACGGCAGACCACCTGGAAGTAATAGAAAAGCATAGCCATGGTGGGCTTGAAGTTGAAATATGCTCCCAAGACCTCGAGAGAGCGGATGAGACTCCACCCGTTGGAATACACTTGTGAAAGAGCGCACTCTAGAAATCTCAGAACGCCCATTTGGAAGTCATTGAGAGGAAAACACACTCCGAGATGCTAGAAGATGAAGTCGTACATATATACATAGCGGTTGTCTGGCACCTTGTGGCAGATCCTCTCCCGGGGCCGGGGTGCCAAGACCATAAACCTCTCGCATAGTCTTTCTTCTATAAAGACTCTAAAGCATGGGGACACCGGCCCACCGTCCTCACGTGCGTTTTGAGAGGGGATCGCCTTGAATTCCTCCTCTACTCAACAATAAGGGTGAGTCCTGTTTAGGGCTTCCCAGTCTAGCCGGTGTGCCACAACATTGATGCACCCCTCTTGAGTGCGTAAAATTGGAACTTTACCACGCCCTGCGATCTCCATCTCATCTACCACGTGGCAAAAGGCGTCCATGCTGTGGTAAAAAGCAACATCATGAGCAAGGAACCATTCCGAACCTGACAAGCTCCCTTAGGAACCGTTGGCCTTGGAACTAGAGGAGGATTCAGGATTGGGCCTAGCCACTGGCTGCCTTGATGAAGAGGTTTCACCTCCCCCTGAACCATGAGGCCTCACTCTAGAAGGACCCATAGAAATCCTTCCTCCATGATAACCGGAGGGCCTGTAAAGGGTACTCCCCCTCCTATTCAAAGGACCAGCGTGGTTCTGCCTAGGGCGCATGGTTGCAATATAAAGGTAATGAAGATGAAGAAGCTTAAGAAAAAGAGAGAAGTAAGGTTACCTAAAGGGAAGTAAGGTTGGAAGAGGAAGGAACTTCGTAAGAAATGGCAACAACTGTCTCTTGAAATTTCAATAGAGTTTCACTAAGGTAGTAGATGCAAATGCTTTCTAGAGAGTGCTAAGTGTTCCTTTTATAGGCACTGGAGGGTCCAACCACCAACCAGAAGTTGTGTCGTTTGTCAGAAAATGCAACGTTTCAAAGCCAAACAACGTAGTCGTTTTAAGTCCAAGCGCGCAAAAATGGTGATGATTTATGAAACGTTTCTTTCGAAATGGGCCCAAAAATTCAAATGTTAGGCCCATAACAGCCTTAGTGATGGTTACAAAACCACGTGCTCTGAGGCCATTATGACTCACGTGTTAAAGGCATTTAATGCCCATCATTGGAAGTGTTTCGAGACTCCACATTCATAACACTCGAATACCAAGAGTTTTGATTCCCAAAACCCTTGGGATCCTCTCACAACCACTATCATTGTTTGAATCCGTTGTATAGGCATCTTGAGAGCAGCATCCTCATCCTAAGAATGGATCAATAAGCAGGTTATCAGTACGGTGCATACACATACCCACAGATATGCTCAAGTGTTACACCGGTATCAAGACTTTATATGCAGACAGTTTAGCTTATATGAGTAACTCTACCAGTCCCTCACACAAGCTAGGGGACAGATGATCCGGTTTAGATACCGGTACCAGGGTAAGGGTGTCGTTTTATTTGTTTTCCATATGCTACCGAAGTTGCAGCTTGGTCACTGGACTACTAGACCGTATAGACGTTCTTTCTATATCGGTATGCCCGAGACAACACCTCACACACCGGATATGATCCATTCTGCCTGGTAAAAGGTATAAGGTATGGTCACAGGGACATTGGCAAAGACACTGTTCTTCCCATACCATGTGTCAGAAGCATGCTCTACGCAACGCACTTTCTATCTCCTAACCTAACACTTACACTCTCCCTATTTTATTATACATAACCACTCTCCCATACTTTGAGAGGATAAGTGGCTGCTCCACTACCCAAATCCTCGTTACTTGAAGTGGGCCAGGTGCTCAAGCCGGTGTGCACATATTAATACCCTGCATACCGGAAAGTATCCACGTCACCCGACAGAAGGTACAAGGTACAACCACAAGAATGATACACGAGAAATGCGGCTCCCCCTGTGTCGTGTGTCAGAATCGTACACTGAGCATTGTACTATTTGTCTCCTGGCCCCACCTGTGCCTAACGGTTCATTCTCCACGTTCATCTATAAATAGATGATTTTCATACTCATAAAAGGTTACGTTGTTCTGACTCTTGATATACTGTTACATTGCTCAAGTTTTCTTGGATTTCTCATTCTCTTCACTCACTTGAGCGTCGGAGAATCTTCACAGGTGACACTACCTTTCACCCCCCATCAACGCGAAAGCTTGGTGTGAAGGATCTCCAGGAAAATAAGACCGGAATCTCCCACTGAGTTCGAATTACAATATCGGATACCCACTGTACCGGTTTACAAACACTTAAATCATTGACTATTATGGCTGGTCCCCACTCCGAATAACAAACCAAGTAATAAGACACCCCATAATGAAGAAATGCCCTAGAACAGGGAGACCTTGAGACCTAACAAAACTGTAGCGACTGTCAGAGCACTTTAGGACATTTTAGGTCAACTAAGATGGGAAAATAAAAAGCTAAAGAGGCAAAAGGCATATAAAAGCATCGTTGGTGATAGACCCCTAGGTGACACCTCCATAGGCAATCCACCGTTTCTCAAATACCTATTCAATGCGACGATCATGACTTTCCCTACCTCAATTGTTACACCCTCTCATATACATGAGATATATATTTTTTTCACTTGCTTCTTGTCATCTACTCCAATTATAAAATTTCCTCCTCTATCAATCATAAAATCTTTTGACTAACTTATCCATCATAATACACAATAGGCTAGTAAGACCATACCTCAAGCCGATTTGGATTGAACTGCTTTGATACTACTTTGTAACACCCTCTTATATACATGAGATATATATTCTTATTGTTTTTAAAAAAACTTTTAGAAAGACATATATATATATATATATCATTCCTTATCTCGCATATACAACGATGTATATATACCTGATTTCCTTTAAATATTGAAAGTAAAAAAATTATTGTCTTTCAATATATGTCCATAATGAAAAATAGATTTATAGAAATCATAAGTGATAAAAGATTACAGTATTATATCTGAAAGATAAAGTTTATGAAACTTTAACCTTTACCTTGTTACAATTATCCAACTTAATATTGTAATAAGGTAAACTAAAACTAAATTATATCTCTACTACGACTATGACCAATCATTTCTTAGTCCTCGAACCATAGGGTTTTGGAATCCTACTCTTGCCATGTCTCTTCACCTATCCAATTGAGAATGAGACCACTTTAACCTCTTATAATTACATCCTTTCATCTTGGACTGATAGCTACATATCAACATAGCATATATTTTGGACACAAATTTAAACAAGAAGGAGTGAGAAACAGAATATAATACTTTACAGATAAGGCATAAGCATAAGAGTTTTCACTAGCTAATATAATAATATCAGTCAAAATCTCATACACAATCAATTATGAATGTAGGATTTTTATAAACATAATAATTATGCTTTCATTTATAACCACCCACATAGAATGTCACAATTACATGAATGTCATGCAATGTTTTTAATACTACTATCTCATTCAGTTTATGCATGTAGGTCCTTAAAGTTTTAATTTGCACTGGGCCAACCAGGAGTTTCCATTGTTCCATAATTCCAGATAATATGAACAGCTCAACTGACGTGGAAACACTTAGAGACTACTCAGACTAAGAAGGTTTTTATTGTGAAAGTACCGACACTAGGGAGCGACCCCAAGTCACCTGAAGCACCCTTTCACACCCTCTCATCCCAAGGTTCACATTTGAACCTCCTCTAATGTATCCTCGATTTTTATATTCCGTCCCCAAGCAACATCACATCTCATTTCTCTTTAATGATTCATGATGCATGAACTACTCACATATTTAGTTGGTTAAGACTTTTAGAAACTCAATTAATAGATACCATAAAGGTTTACAACATCATCCCAATAAACTGTACATTTTCATGAGTTCTTCTTTGAACTTCTGTTATACAAAAATAAATTTAGTATAATTTTCGAATTCAATCTCACCAAAATGAGTTTCCAAGTCTTAAATATCTCTGAATTTTCTCATAGAAAACTTTACGTATTTACATAATCTTTCTCAAATTAAATCTTAACAAGATCAAGTTTAGAAATCTTGATTACATCAAAATATCCTTTAGTTATTATGTTGGGGAAAAATAAAATAATTTTCTTTAAAATTCTAATTTACTAAAAGGAAATAATTCTCAAATCATTAACCAAAAATACTTACTATAAAATTTTTCTTTAATTCAAGAATTAATTTTCTCAACCTTTTTATAAATTAATTTTCATAAAATTGCTTCTTTCTAAAATAA
This sequence comes from Clitoria ternatea, assembly GCA_037962975.1. Classification (NCBI taxonomy): domain Eukaryota; kingdom Viridiplantae; phylum Streptophyta; class Magnoliopsida; order Fabales; family Fabaceae; genus Clitoria; species Clitoria ternatea. The sequence continues at coordinate 38,003,375 of CM075672.1, read as the reverse complement.
ATGTTAGATTTATCCTAAATATTAAAAGTAAAGTTGTTGAAAATATATATATATATATATATATATATATATATATATATTAGAAGGAATAAAAGACTAAAGTAATTATAAAATATTTTTTCTTAAAATAAAAACTTAAAGTGTAAGGTAAGAATGTTCTTACCGAGTTTTAGCTTTCCGTCATGCTTGCTATATGCTCAAACTCCATATTCAAGATCATCAATCACTCATCAATCGCTCATAAATGACAACCAAATATTGTCAATCACAATTAATTATCATCACTCACAATAACATATTGTCGATCATAATTAAATATCATCAATTGCAAATAAATATTATCAATCATAATCAAATAAAATAAAATAAATATCATTCATAAATATTATAATTCAAAGTTTAATAGTTATTTAAATTAATAAACTTAATTTCAAGTCCTTATAGTCCATTTCTCGCATAGGTCTATGTAAGTCCATATAATCCAGTCCTTGCATAGGTTTAGTTCAGTCCATGTAGGTCATAATAGTCCAAGTCCTTGCATAGGTTTAGTCTAGTTCGTATAGGTTATAAAAGACCAAGTCCTTACATAGGTATTTCAGATTAAATTACACAATATACTTAATTTAAAATTTATTATAAATTTTAAGTTAAAAAGTTATTATTTTAAAATAATAATATTATTGTTAAATTTAAAAGGAGTAGGGGACTCCTTTTATTATTCTTATGTCTTTTCACATTATATTCTTATCCCACTCTGCCTTACCTTGAATTGCTACCAAAAGTGAGTTCACTTTGCGCCTCCGAGTTCTAGAAATATTAATGCAAATTTATTTCAATATAGGCATAAGATGAAAATTAAGATTACTATTTGAAACAGAAATGGTAAATGGTGATTATGCATAGTAACAGTAAATAGTAAATTTTAAATAGTTATTGTGAATAGTAACAGTAAATAGTAAATCATGAATAGTAATGATAAATATTAAATCGTGAATAGTAAAAGTAAATAGTAAATTATATATAGTAACAGTAAATAGTAATTTACTATTTGAATAGTAATTTACTATTTGTAATAGTAATTTACTATTGACATATTAATTTACTATTCAGAATAGTAACTTAAAAAAAATATGATATCCAGTATAATAATATAATTCTAAAACGATATGAAAATAAACCTAAAAAATATAAAAGAGAGTTATTCTTACCTTATAATTTTGGCAGAACCTCCTTCTAAAAAATTTATTTCTCTTTCTTACTCCCACCACTATTTCTCTAACAATATTATATTAAGAAAATTTAATCTGAAATTATGAAATCCTTCATTCGAAACCTTCGAATTTATAGGCGAAAAACTTCACTGTGTATTTAAATATTTTATTATAAAAGTACTGTGCAAGAATTGAAATTTTCAAAATTGAACAGTAAAAATTCTCATGAAGGTTGCTGAGAATTATGAGGGATTGTGTGAATAGCAATTTAGGGAGTTGCAAAAGAAATTTTTCATTTTTTATTTTTTTTTCAAAAATTAAAAAAAATTCCAGAAAATTATAAATAATACATAGATCAAAAAGTTCTAAAGAACGATAATCTAATTCCTTCTAAATTTTATTTTAAATTTCTAATAATAGTTAAATCATAAATATAAAAGTATAAAATAAAAGTTATGAATAATAAAGATATTAAAAAATCCTTAATATAATTTTCTTAATCAATGCATACTATTTAAGTCATTTTAAAATCCTTATTCGAAATACATATATATTTTATATTATTATTTTTTTTAAAATGAAATAATTAAATATAAGTACCAAAATTTTATAAAAATAATAATAATAAACTAAATAATAGTAAGTGTTTCTCATTAAAGAGATATTAATATCTATTTACTATTTAAATAAAAAATGGGATGTTACAACTTTATTCCCCCAAAAAAAAATTTCTTCCTCGAAATTTGATATTGTTAATAAATCTTACCAAGGCTAAACTAAGTGAACTGTTCTAAAATATGTTTCTAGTTTCGTTATTATGTACCATTTCCTTGATATTGCCACTTGGCCTTCTTTTAATCTTATCAGGTATTTTCTCCTTATCTCAAAAATATCACTCGTCTTAATTTTGTCAACCATGCTCATCATAAACTGATGTTAACTCTAAACACCTCAATAATTATATTTCTTAATATATTAAAACATTACTTAATATAATCCATAACATCTATTAATTAAAATTCCTACTCATAATATAGAAAAATGGACTGCTAAGAATTAATCACTGGATAACTAGCCGTTAGACTAGCTGTTATGGTTGTTGCTCACCATCCTTTGCTTGCTTATAAATTTTCAATCCATTCTTACTTCCTATCACAACTTCAAGGTTTCCTAGTTTCTCTCTTCTATCTAATTCCTTCAATCTTTTTCCTCAAGTAATATTATACTATTCGATGGCCAACCTTCCTAGAAGTGATGAAGAACGAAGGCGAGATGAACTACAATTCTTTGTAACAACTTGCTCACTTCTTATAGTCACTATGGTGATTACTCTAGTTTGGATGTTTTATGTATTGCCATCACTCCTAGGCCTCTAACCATTATAATTCTCCAATAATTATCAGAAGATCAAGTGGTTACTCGTCTTTTAACTATGATGTACTAGATGTTCTACTTTATTTCCTTCAATGTATAATAAATTATCCTAATGAAAAAGGATAAATATGTCTTAGTCCGTGTTGTACTTGTTTGTCTAACTAAATCCTTATGTTCTTTGCTTCATGACAATCTAGGGTATGAAATCAATTCTTATTGTCCTACATAATGGATTAAATATTTCTTAACTAATTGATTGTATATTCCATCATAATTAACTACAATTGTTACATAGATTTGATAAATTCACTAATCTTAATGATCACAAGTCACTACATTGACTTAAAAATACTCACTTAAATTTTTGTTATGGTTGGCTAAGGTTTATATAACTCACTTCATAGAAATTATGCTAAATTAATAAGTAAGGGTTCATATTTATTTACCTATAGTTTATTAACACATTTCTTTATCATAAGTCTATCAAAATATTTATACAATAAAAATTACATAACAATGATTTATATAGGGTATGTATATTCATTGGACAAAATTGATGACTAGAAGAAAATAATTTGATAACATCAGATTGTTAGGAATCATAAAGAAAAATTTTATGATACAATTTTCCAATGTTAAACTAACATCAATATCTCCTAAAGATCTATAGTACTTATTTTAGATCTCTTATTGACCTATTTATCACAATAAAACACTTAGAAAATTCAACAATATATGGTTGATTGCATTCGATGTCACAACCATAAAAGTTTCATTAATTCATATATATATATATATATATATATATATATATATGTATAACCATCATATATATATTATTCAATCGTCGGCATCATAAAGGAAAACTTCATCAAATCAAACAACAATTAACATATTTTATATGTCATACAAAAGAAAAATTAATACAAATAGTCAGAGATACAATTCCTAATATGATTATTTGTCATACCAAACAAGTTAGTGAACAAATTATCATATGTCTTTCATAAAGCATACATCCACATATTTTTATTTTTTTTAGATTCAAAATATATCTTTAAAGGAAAAACTATGATTCCATCTTAGACAATTTGTTATACTAATTTCAGATTACAACAGTTATCTACCCATTAGAATTTTAATTCACACAAGCATCTATACAAATTCAAGGACATGACAAGGAATATCCTAATAAGGTTTATTGAGTTTGTCTCCATTTTTCCACATACCACGTTAACCTTGGGTTAAATTCATCCTTCATTCGACATGTCTTTCACTACTTAGTGTAAATCATTCGGGGTGATCAGTCCCGATAATTTATAACTAAGTAATTAAAGTCATGACAGCTTCAGTCTAAAATTCATATCAAAATATTCCTAAGACTTTTTCCTAAAGCTTAACTTTTAATTCTTATATGAAAATATATGTTATTAAAGGTCTTCTATTGTCTTTTCTCCCTTATTGTCCCCTACATGTAAATAGATAAAACATACACACAATTTGTTTAACTTCTTTCATTAATAAATGCTAAGACTAATAAAACATTTAAATAAAATATCACACACCCTGTCTCTTTATGTACAATATGTCCTATACCATATTGTAAGATGAGGCAAATGTTGAATATTTCATTATCACATATCAACTAAAGAATTAAACACCATAGATCACATCTAGAATAAAAGAAAATAACTGCATTAGTTAATTTACCTTATTATTCCACCATACATTAATGCTCATACTTAAATAATGTCAAGAAAGACTTCAGAATGGTCAGTCTCTCACCCTGCAATAACCTTTTTTAAGTAATAGACTATAGAGTTCTAACTTATACTTCTTACGAACTTAAAAACTAATTCTTTTTTTTTCCTAACTTTTCTTCACTTGCTTCTCGTCATCTACTCCAATTATAAAATTTCCCCCTCTATCAATCATAAAATCTTTTGACAAACTTATCCATCAGAGTACACAACAGGCTAGTAAGACCATACCCCAAGTCGATTTGGATTGAACTGCTCTGATACCACTTTGTAACACCCTCTTATATACATGAGATATATATTCTTATTGCTTTAAAAAAAACTTTTAGAAAGACATATATATATATATATATATATCATTCCTTATCTCACATATACAAGGACGTATATATACCTGATTTCCTTTGAATATTGAAAGTAAAAAAATTGTTATCTTTCAATATTTGTCCATAATGACAAAATAAATTTATAGAAATCATAAGCGATAAAATATTACAGTATTATATCTGAAAGATAAGGTTTATCAAAGTTTAACATTTACCTTGTTACAATTATCCAACTTGATATTGTAATAAGGTAAACTAAAACTAAATTATACCTCTACTATGACTATGACCAATCATTTCTTAGTCCTCGAACCATAGGGTTTTGGAATCCTACTCTTGTCATGTCTCTTCACCTATCCAATTGAGAATGAGACCACTTTACCATATTGTAATTACATCCTTTCATCTTGGACTGATAGCTACATATCAACATAGCATATATTTTGGACACAAATTTAAACAAGAAGGAGTGAGAAACAGAATATAATACTTTACAGATAAGGCATAAGCATAAGAGTTTTCACTAGCTAATATAATAATATCAGTCAAAATCTCATACACAATCAATTATGAATGTAGGATTTTTATAAACATAATAATTATGCTTTCATTTATAACCACCCACATAGAATGTCACAATTACATGAATGTCATGCAATGTTTTTAATACTACTATCTCATTCAGTTTATGTATGTAGGTCCTTAAAGTTTTAATTTACACTGGGCCATAACTCCGGATAATAATAACATAAATGCCTTCGTGGCATATGAATAGCTTAACTGGCATGGAAACACTTACAGACTAATCAGACTGAGAAGGTTTTTATTATGAAAGTACCCAACATTAGGGAGCGACCCCAGGTCACCTGAAGCACCCTTTCACACCCTTTCATCCCAAGGTTCGCATTTGAACCTCCTCTAATGTATCCTCGGTTTCTATAATCCGTCCCCAGGCAACATCACAGCTCATTTCTCTTTAATAATTCATGATGCGTGAACTACTCGCATATTTAGTTGGTTAAGACTTTTAGAAACTCAATTAATAGATACCAAAAAGGTTTACAACATCATCCCAATAAAGTGTTCATTTCCATAAGTTCTTCTTTGAACTTCTGTTATACAGAAATAAATTTAGTATAATTTTCGAATTCAATCTCACAAAAATTGAGTTTCCATGTCTTAAATATCTCTAAATTTTCTCATAGAAAACTTTACGTATTTACATAATCTTTCTCAAATTGAATCTTAACAAGATCCAGTTTAGAAATCTTGATTACATCAAAATATCCTTTAGTTATTATGTTAGGGAAAACCAAAATAATTTTCTTTAAAATTCTAATTTACTAAAAAGAAATAATTCTCAAATCATTAACCAAAATTACTTACTATAAAATTTTTCTTTAATTCAAGAATTAATTTCTCTACCTTTTTTATAAATTAATTTTCATAAAATAACTTCTTTCTAAAATGAATGTTAGATTTTATCTCAAATATTAAAAGTAAAGTTGTTGAAAAAATATATATTTTTTTTAGAAGGAATAAAATACTAAAGTAATTATAAAATATTTTTTCTTATAATAAAAACTTAAAGTGTAAGGTAAGAATGTTCTTACCGAGTTTTAGCTTTCTGTCATGCTTGCTATATGCTCAAACTCCACATTCAAGATCATCAATCACTCATAAATCACAACCAAATATTGTCAACCATAATTAATTATCATCATTCATAATCAAATATTGTCGATCACAATTAAATATCATTAATTACAAATAAATATTATCAATCATAATCAAATCAAATAAATTAAATATCATTCCTAAATATCATAGTTTAAAGTTTAATAGTTATTTAAATTAATAAACTTAATTTCAAGTCCTTGTAGTCTATTTCTCGCATAGGTCTATGTAAGTCCATATAATCCAGTCGTTGCATAGGTTTAGTTCAATCCATATAAATCATAATAGTCCAAGTCCTTGTATAGATTTAGTCTAATTCGTATAGGTTATAAAAGTCCAGGTCCTTGCATAGGTATTTCAGAGTAAATTACACAAGATACTTAATTTAAAATTTATTATACATTTTAAATTAAAAAGTTATTGATCCGGTCCTAACACCGGCCCCCAAGAGCATGGCTTTAATGCTTTGCCAGATCAGCATTTCGAACAAGAGAAGTACGCTTTAAATACATTACAATTACTTCTATACGGAGTGCATACCGCCAGGGCAAGTAACTCCGCCAAGGCATGTTACTCCGCCAAGAAACGTAACTCTGCCAAGGCATGCTACTCCGCCAAGGCATGCTACTCCGCCAAGGAACGTAACTCCGCCAAAATTTGCTACTCCGCCAAGGTGGAAAATATTGAATATCTTATACACATGCATGAAATGTTCCCAATGCATATTACTCCGCCAAGCCATAGGCTCAATACTGGCAGAATATTAAATTTCCCATACTGCGTAGCGAACCCATACTCACAACCCCGGCACGAGATTGACTCTGTCTTGAGAGGTTAATAATGGGAATCACGCTGTCACGCATAAAGGGGAATAACAATAAAATAATAAAGCATTGACGCTTTCCAGACAAGTGGAGATACCTACTACAATAATGGTGCTTGTAAACGGCGCAGGGACCCACCACCTTTTCAGCATTATGCCTGAAAACAAGGAACGGGTCCTACCAATAATGGATCACCAGTAACAGGTATATAAACCTCTATCAAAAATGTATAAGGGATCCCCCAATTTTGAACCTTACACTCTCTTACTTGCATAATTCTCTCAGATTTGCTTTCTAAGTCTTTAAGTATTCTGAAATACTGACTTGAGCGTCGGAGAACGATTACAGGTACCACCCCCAATCGGGTCAAGACAAAGAAGATCCCGTCAGGCGGACTGCACACCGCCTTCGCATATTGCACTCCGCCTCAACATACAAAGACACTACGTATCTGTACATTTACGCACATTGCTTTGTATCAGATTAACATTTTATGTACATTTTGAATTGTTCAACGAACATACTTCTACACCCCCTGTAAAGAACAGTTCATTGGCACGCTCGGTGGGACCTGTAAATTTGGTATTCCCACAATCTTTGATCAATCTCCATTACATTCATCATTAATGGAAAGACCAGGACCAGAGGGGCAGACTGAGGATTCTCCTCCATGCAATCCTAGACGTCTCAACTTTGACAACGATGCTCATAAAAAGGCAACGCATGCTGACTCTTCAGATCCAAGAGATGACATGATCAGGATGTTGAGAGAAGAAATTGCTGAGCTTCGTCGTGAAAAGGTAAATCACACTCACGATAGGGCAGGTCCTACTAAACAGCCGCATCATGAGGCGCATGCACAGGAGGAATCAAGTACTCCCAGCTACTCTCGCATCCCTACTTACATGGAAGAGCAACAAAGCCTTCCACTAGCAAATGCACAACACCAAGAGGGAAGGAGAGCAGGCTCAATTGCATCCCCCTTAGTATACAAGATGAGTATCCCATTTTCTAAAAGGCTCATGAATGCGCATGTCCCCAGACATTTGCAGACCATGCAACCTCTTTCCATAGGAAAATATACTGGGGAAACAGATCCTTCTAAGCATCTAGATGCTTACATCTACGAGGCTATGTTCCTAGGTGCAGAAGAAGATGTCATGTGCAGGATGTTCCCCAGAACCCTTACAGGTGAAGCTCTTAGTTGGTTCAAGAGTTTACCTTCAGGTTCCATTGATTCATGGGAGGATCTGGCTACAGCTTTTGGCAGCCACTTCGTGATCTCTAGGGATGCACCTAGAACCTCTCATACCTTGGCTCAGATCAAGCAAGGTGACAAAGAATCTCTGAAGGATTTCCTTAAGAGATTCTATAAGGAGGCAGCCATGGTTCCTGATTTGACGGAAGCGATACAGTTGCATATCCTCATCGAGGCTATGCAGCCAAAATCACCTTTTGCTCTGTCGTTGGCAAAGGGACCTCCATCCACAATGGAGGAATTTCACAGGAAGGCGTCCAAGTACGTTGGTATTGAGATGCACCTGGAAGCCACTGCATCACGCAGTAAACCACCTACCGCAACTCCACACCATGACAAAGGTAAAGAAAAATCATCCAGGAATGATAAGTTACCTCAGAAAGACAAAGCAGGGAACCAGCCCTTCAAACAGCAAGATAAACGTGTGTTCAATTTCGCTCATTATGCACCCCTGAACACGACGTATGAACAAATCTTGCATGAAATAGGATGGACTACCCTCAACATTTATGGGATTCAACGTCCACCTCCAATCAGACGTGGTGAGAACCTGAAAAAATATTGTGAGTTCCACGAATCAGTTGGCCATACCACGGAGGAGTGCAAGCAACTCAAAAACACCATTGAGGTGCTTATTCGTGAAGGCAAACTGAAACATTATTTGTTTAAAGGTAAATCTCATGATGAACCAGAGAAGTCTGAGAAAAGATCTCGTGATCGTTCTCCTGATTCTGATAACATTCGGGAGCCCCTCAGCCCGAATCCTCCACTTCAATGAAGAAGCCAATGAACAGAACCTCGCCCATGAACTCGAGGTCTTGGCGGAATTGAGAGAGGAAGCCTTTGTGAGGGACCAAGCTGTTTAAGCAAAGGCCGCCAAACGGTATAACACACGCATTTTTGAACGCCGTTTCAAAGAAGGAGATTTGGTGCTGAGAAGGGCCAATATTGGCAACAAATTTGCACATCAAGGCAAATTGGCACAAACTTGGGAAGGTCCATACCAAGTCATCGAAGCTTTGGGCAAAGGCACATACCGCCTAGAAAACTTAGATGGCACTCCGGTCAGGAATAAATGGAACATTTTAAATTTACGCATATATTACAGCTAGTTGGTAATACGGTATGATCTTTTCTTCCTAACTCAAGGTTCTTCCTAGTTATGCTTTCCTTGAAAAGGATTCGAAAAGACATACCCCAACTCAGCCATTTTTGTAGTTCCATTATTAATGAAAAGCCTTCCTGCATTCAATCTTCACTCTAACTTTGAATTGATTATCCATGGCAGAACTCGTTCCCATGCAGATAAGACAACGACTCCAAAAATTGAAGCATACATGCATAACTCTTTATATCATAAAGATCAATCAACATGCAACGCCGCTTCACAAACGGAGTCAACAAAAACTCCTTAGGGGAAAAGGATTGGTGTCATAACTATATGCTGCACCATACCGACCCTAAGGTCCAAAAACTCCTTGGGGGGAAAGGATTGGTGTCTCAGCTATATGCTGCACCATACCGACCCTAAGGTCCAGAAAACTCCTTGGGGGGAAAGGATTGGTGTCTCAGCTATATGTTGCACCATACCGACCCTAAGGTACAGAAAACTCCTTGGGGGGAAAGGATTGGTGTCACAGCTGTATGCTGCACCATACCGACTCTAAGGTCTTGCAGGCCGCCTATGCCAAGGTCCTGCAGGCTTCTTGTGGAAAGAGCTGGTGTCACAGCTATATGCTGCACCACGCTAATCCCAAAATCCAACAAATTTCTTACAGGAACAATTGGTGTCACAGCTATATGTTGCACCATACCGCCTCAAAGGTTCAACCAATTTCTTGCAGGAACAATTGGTGTCACAGCTATATGCTGCACCATACCGCCTCAAAGGTTCAACCAATTTCTTGCAGGAACAATTGGTGTCACAGCTATATGCTGCACCATACCGCCTCAAAGGTTCAACCAATTTCTTGCAGGAACAATTGGTGTCACAGCTATATGCTGCACCATACCGCCTCAAAAGTTCAATCAATTTCTTGCATGAACAATTGGTGTCACAGCTATATGCTGCACTATACTATCTCAAGGGTAAGAACCAACAAAATTCTCACAGGAAGAATTGGTGTCACAAGCTATATGCTGCACCATAGCCATCCTGGATTCAACAATTCTCATTTGATCAGGAGTTACACTCCGGTCCAAGTTCAAAAGGATGAACACTCCATCCAAAGCTTGACTCCGCCTAACTACCAATGTTTTACGGAGTACATGAGCAACAAACTCAAGCACTACCCAACAAGTTCAAGTAAGTTCAACACTTGTAAAATTGTGCTTCTTTGAAATTCCTAAGAGGCTACTCCGCCTCCTTACGGAATCCTACTTCTTTGAAGTTCCTAAGAGGCTACTCCGCCTCATTGTTGAATTTACTTCAATGAAATTCCTAAGAGGCTACTCCGCCTCCTTACGGAATCCTACTTCTTTGAAGTTCCTAAGAGGCTACTCTGCCTCATTGTTGAATTTACTTCAATGAAATTCCTAAGAGGCTATTCCGCCTCCTTATGGAATCCTGTTTCTTTGAAATTCCTAAGAGGCTACTCCGCCTCCTTACGGAATCCTACTTCTTTGAAGTTCCTAAGAGGCTACTCCGCCTCATTGTTGAATTTACTTCAATGAAATTCCTAAGAGGCTATTCCGCCTCCTTATGGAATCCTGTTTCATTGAAATTCCTAAGAGCTCACTCCGCCTCCTTACGGAATCCTATTTCATTGAAATTCCTAAGAGGCTACTCCGCCTCCTTACGGAATCCAATTTCATTGAAATTCCTAAGAGGCTATTCCGCCTTCTTACGGAATCCAACCTCATTGAAATTCCTAAAAGGCTACTCCGCCTTCTTACGGAATCCATCCTCATTGAAATTCCTAAGAGGCTATTCCGCCTCCTTACGGAATCCAACTTCATTGAAATTCCTAAGAGGCTACTCCGCCTCCTTACGGAATCCAACTCCTTGGAAATTCCTAAGAGGCTACTCCGCCTTCTTACGGAATCCAACCTCATTGAAATTCCTAAAAGGCTACTCCGCCTTCTTACGGAATCCAACCTCATTGAAATTCCTAAGAGGCTATTCCGCCTCCTTACGGAATCCAACTTCATTGAAATTCCTAAGAGGCTATTCCGCCTCCTTACAGAATCCAACTCCTTGGAAATTCCTAAGAGGCTACTCCGCCTTCTTACAGAATCCAATCTCATTGAAATTCCTAAGAGGCTACTCCGCCTTCTTACGGAATCCAATCTCATTGAAATTCCTAAGAGGCTACTTCGCCTCATTATTAAATTTGTTTCATTGAAATTCCTAAGAGGCTACTCCACCTTCTTACGGAATCCAATCTCATTGAAATTCCTAAGAGGCTACTCCGCCTTCTTACGGAATCCAACCTCATTGAAATTCCTAAGAGGCTACTCCGCCTTCTTACGGAATCCAATCTCATTGAAATTCCTAAGAGGCTACTCCGCCTTCTTACGGAATCCAACTCCTTGGAAATTCCTAAGAGGCTACTCCGCCTTCTTACGGAATCCAACTCCTTGGAAATTCCTAAGAGGCTACTCCGCCTTCTTACGGAATCCAACCTCATTGAAATTCCTAAGAGGCTACTCCGCCTCCTTACGGAATCCAACTTCATTGAAATTCCTAAGAGACTATTCCGCCTCCTTACGGAATTCAACTTCATTGAAATTCCTAAGAGGCTATTCCGCCTCCTTACGGAATCCAACTCCTTGGAAATTCCTAAGAGGCTACTCCGCCTTCTTACGGAATCCAATCTCATTTATGTTTCTCAACTGCCATCCCACGCATTTATGTCCCATCATTGGAATGGCAATCGTTACGAGGGCATACGTGGCAGTGGGAGATTGAAGAGGCAAAAACGTGGTCTCGAGGCGCATTAATGACAGGCGTGACAAGTGACGACAAAGGCAATAAATGCATGAAAACACTTGTCCATAAATCCTGAATTAGCAAACACCGCCTAAACCCATGCCTACAAAAGCTAAACTTAAGTGTTATAGCTCATTAAAGTGACTCCGCCAGTCACTATAACAAGCTAGGGGGCATATGATCCGGTCCTAACACCGGCCCCCAAGAGCATGGTTTTAATGCTTTGCCAGATCAGCATTTCGAACAAGAGAAGTACGCTTTAAATACATTACGATTACTTCTATACGGAGTGCATACCGCCAGGGCAAGTAACTCCGCCAAGGCATGTTACTCCGCCAAGAAACGTAACTCCGCCAAGGCATGCTACTCCGCCAAGGCATGCTACTCCGCCAAGGAACGTAACTCTGCCAAAATTTGCTACTCCGCCAAGGTGGAAAATATTGAATATCTTATACACATGCATGAAATGTTCCCAATGCATATTACTCCGCCAAGCCATAGGCTCAATACTGGCGGAATATTGAATTTCCCATACTGCGTAGTGAGCCCATACTCACAACCCCGGCACGAGATTGACTCTGTCTTGAGAGGTTAATAATGGGAATCACGCTGTCACGCATAAAGGGGAATAAAAATAAAATAATAAAGCATTGACGCTTTCCAGACAAGTGGAGATACCTACTACAATAATGGTGCTTGTAAACGGCGCAGGGACCCACCACCTTTTCAGCATTATTCCTGAAAACAAGGAACGGGTCCTACCAATAATGGATCACCAGTAACAGGTATATAAACCTCTATCAAAAATGTATAAGGGATCCCCCAATTTTGAACCTTACACTCTCTTACTTGCATAATTCTCTCAGATTTGCTTTCTAAGTCTTTAAGTATTCTGAAATACTGACTTGAGCGTCGGAGAACGATTGCAGGTACCACCCCCAATCGGGTCAAGACAAAGAAGATCCCGTCAGGCGGACTGCACACCGCCTTCGCATATTGCACTCCGCCTCAACATACAAAGACACTACGTATCTGTACATTTACGCACATTGCTTTGTATCAGATTGACATTTTATGTACATTTTGAATTGTTCAACGAACATACTTCTACACCCCCTGTAAAGAACAGTTCAGTTATTATTTTAAAATAATAATATTATTATTAAATTTAAAAGGAGTATGGAACTCCTCCCATTATTCTTATGTCTTTTCACATTATATTCTTATCCCACTCCGCCTTACCTTGAATTGCTACCAAAAGTGAGTTTGCTTTGTGCTTCCGAGTTCTAGAAATATTAATACCAATTTATTTCAGTATAGGCATAAGATGAAAATTACGACTATTATTTGAAACAGAAGTGGTAAATGGTAATTATGTATAGTAACAATAAATAGTAAATTTTAAATAGTTATTATAAATAGTAACAGTAAATAGTAAATCGTGAATGATAATAGTAAATAGTAAATTGTGAATAGTAATGGAAAATAGTAAATCGTGAATAGTAACGCTAATAGTAAATTATGAATAGTAAAGGTAAATAGTAAATTGTAAATAGTAATAGTAAATAATAATTTACTATTTGAATAGTAACTTAAAATAATATTATATCTAGTATAATAATAAATTTCTAAAATGATATGAAAATAAGCCTAAAAAATATAAAAAAGAGTTATTCTTACCTTATAATTTTAGCAGAACCTTCTTCCAAAAAATTTATTTCTCTTTCTTACTCCCACCACTATCTCTCTAGCACTACTATATTAAGAAAATTTAATCTGAAATTATGAAATCCTTCATTCGAAACCTTTGAATTCATAGGCGAAAAACTTCGTTGTGCATTTGAATATTTTATTATAAAAGTACTGTGCAAGAATTGAAAATTTCATACAGATTACTGTGCAAAGTTTGAAAATTTGAAAATTGCACAGTAAAAATTCTCGTGAAGGCTGCTGAGAATTATGAGGGGATGGTGTGAATAGTAATTTAGGGGGTGCAAAAGAATTTTTCATTTTTTTAATATTTTTTTGAAAAATTAAAAAAATTCCAGAAAATTATAAATAATACATAGATGAAAAAGTTCTAAAAAAATCATAATCTAATTCCTTCTAAATTTTATTTTAAAATTTTAATAAGAGTTAAATCATAAATATGTAAAAACATAAATATATAAACATAAAATAAAATTTATGAATAATAAAGATATTAAAAAATCCTTAATATAATTTTCTTAATCAGTACATACTATTTAAGTCATTTTAAAATCCTCATTCGAAATACATATATTATTATTATTATTATTATTTTTAAAATAAAATAATTAAATATAAGTACCAAAAGTTTATAAAAATAATAATAATAAACCAAATAATAGTAAGTGTTTCTTATTAAAGAGATATTAATATCTATTTACTATTTAAATAAAAAATAGGACGTTACATCAATCCACTTGAAGGCACCCATGATGAACAAATACGGTAGGTTTATCGATCCTATGGACAACCTAGCGGCTTTCTCTACCTAATGATCTTATTAGGTGTCTTAAAACCTTTCATGTGCAGACTCTTCCCCACTACCCAAAAGAAAACTGCCCAATAGTGGTTCTCATTGATAGTCGAGGGAACCATAAGAAGTTTTGTCGAATTGAAAGATAGGTTCATCACAGAGTTCTCCACAAGTTGTGTGGCACACAAAACATCTATGTGCCTAGTGTAGTGAGGAAACCTTGAAATAGTTTATCATATGTTTCAACACTAGTACCATTCAAGTCCCTAACCTAACCTTCGATATGGCCCTGTATATTTGGCGAGCTTCAATCCTGAGAGATTTTGAGTCTTTATACAAGAAACCACCTAAGAACATGGATGAACCACATATAATAGCCCTGCATATTTTTATGTCAATACTTTTTTTTTTCGGATTGGATTTTGTTGGTCTAGTTTTGACCTAGATTTTTTATTTTGTTAAATAAACCGGTACGAGTGTACGGTTCCTTTTACGTGATCATTTTGTTAAATCTAGATAAGATTTAATTTGAAAATTATTTCATTTATATTTAACAATAACATTTTAAATTTACTATAATCGAAAAATGAAATAATTTATTTTTGATTAGCAATATTTTTATTACGGCCTTATTAATAAATAGTCACAGACATTGTTTTTACATATAGTCACATATTATCGCTTTATTAATAAATAGTCACATTTATTTACGTTTTTTTTTTAAGATAATGGGTCTTCTAACATAAAAGTTTATATAATAATTTCACTTAGAAAATAAGTTACATTCATAAGCGAAATCTCTTAGATGGTAATTGAAATAAAATAACTTGACCATAAAAACTATTTTGAATTTTTGCATAAATTAAAAAGTTTTCATTGAAACACATTAATGTAATCCTCACAAAATTGAACCAAAGTTGAAATAAAATAGTAATATAATTTATTTTGAGAAATTTAAAATCAAAATAATTTCAAATTTCATTTTAAAATATTTATTTTAATATAAATATTTTCAAATTAAAATTAGCCTACCTGTCTACATATGTGCATTTTTTTTATTTTTGAGTCAAATTTTAAATTTAAATAAATATTGTATTGCAAAATATTATAAAACTTCATTCTATTCAATACAAAGTAATTTAATATTTATAAAAAAATATTTACATCATCCAAGAAATTTAGAAATTTAATTGCAAATCATGTGTTTGTACTTTCATTATAAAATAAAGTAAGTGTATGTTTTTGAGAATTAGAAGAAATATTGAAAAGTAAATATGTTGCAACATGGGAGAGTAACAGAAATTTAACTTTAATAAATAGTTAAATACTCCTAAAATGGAAGGGCAATGTTGCAAAAAAAAATCCATTCCATATTATTTATGTTACAAAAAATTAATTTGAATTTAGGTTTCATGATGTCAAGTTAATATCATTTCATAATATATATATACTTAATTTAAGTTTAGTTTCATAGAATTTTACCACAAAATTTAAAAAGTATATATTTATTTTTATCATATCGCCGTCTGTGGGAATCGAACCCACGACCACATGGTTAAAAGCCATGCGCTCTACCGGCTGAGCTAAGACGGCAAGTTATATTTAATTAAAATTTTAATTTAATTATATCCACAGTTTTCATTTGAAATGAAGTGTCCCTCTATTCCATCCTCTTGAAGCTCCTGCTAATTGGAACTAGAGCTAGATGAACAATGGCGGAAATCTCAGATTCTCCGTCAACTTCAACACCAGCAGAAGGAAACCCTCAAACTCAGATTACAGAACCCGACTCCAAAACTGTTCGAAATACGAAACCCGGCCTCAAACGCCTCTTCATCACTGTCACAGTGCTCGTCTCATTCATCTTAGGTTCATTCCTCACTCACACACTTACTCTCTCTTTTCATCTTCAACTATTTTGTTTATTTATTTATTTATTCGCTCTTTGTAGGTTTTCCCCTTCTGTGGAAATTCATTGAAATATACCGGGCTCCGCTCCCTTTCGATCGAATCGACTCCTTCTCGTCTCAAATCGAATCCAAACCCTTGCTCTTCCCATGCCAGTTTCAAGCCATACTCATCGGTTTCGATTTCAAGGTTTCTCACAATGAGGTTGGAGCAGCCATTAAGAGGAGATTGTCGGAGCTAAGTAACGGTGCCGATTGCGGTGGTTGTAGCGGCAATTACTCCGTTTCCGTGGCTGTGGATAAAGGTGAAGTCAATGCGGTTGAGTTTGGCGCCAAATTGAGGGGCAGTGATGAAGATGCTGATGAATTGGTGAAGGGTGTGGTGAGTGGGTATGATGGAGGTAAAGTGTATAGCGTTGTGGTGGTTAATGAGGAAGAAGAGGTGAGGAGTGTGGTGGGGAAGTATCGGCACGCGTGGATTGTGGGGTCGGTTTCTGAGGAAGAGGCCGTGTTGCGTGTAGCCGAGATCTTTGCTAAGGTGTTTGTTAATGGGGGGAATGAAGATGGTTCCCTTCGCAGTGAGTTTATGCCCGTTGGTGCTGATGGCAAGATTGTTCTCTCCTTCAGTTTGCTCAATGCAGACCCTCGAGATTGGGTATATGATTGGTATGAATTGTGGATGAATTGTGAAATGGAATTTTGCTCAATTGTGTTCCAATGGAAATTTGATTTTGTTTCTGTATTATAAAGAGTTCATATATAGTTTGATACTTTAGAGTTGCGACTTGTGTTTCTTAGATCCGTTAAGTTTTCATGCAGACAGATTAGTTCTTTTAGGGTTGAGCTTGTTTACAGGATGACATTCAGGAGGGTAAACATGTTAGCAAATTGACACATCAGAGAATCAATACCACATATGGGATCAAATTATATTTTTTACTTTTGTTATAAGGATATACTTTTGCAACTTGGGGCAGACAGAGAATACACATTTCAATTAGGTTAGATTTTGTAATTTTTGGGTTGGGTAAAGGCGAACATTAATGTGGCTTATCTAAAAACATAAGCGAAGATCAATGTGACTGATTTGTTAAGTATTAACTGAACCATGCACCATAACGTAGATCCATCTTTTCCCATCAACTCAGGAGGAGTATTTGTTTCGTTTTCTTTTGAATGGTATCATTCTGAAGTTTTTTGATAATCTTATTGTAGGAATTTTCATGAAATTGATGAGACTTTGTTGCAACCTGTGATTGAAGCTTTACAACCTATAGCAAACATCATTGTTGAAAGCCAGGTGAAATCTTGTAAATGTAACAGATGCAGGACTAGTTGGATAATTTAGATTGGTTGAATGATTTTATTGTGCGTCCTAATTGGCAGGTTTTGTACCACGCACCAATGTCTTCATTTTCTTACTGGGATGATAAACTTGACAGCCACATATTTACAATTGAAGATCTTCCTTTCTTTGTACGTTAATCATTTATTGTTTACAGTTTAGTTTGAATAGAATTACTATGTATTTAGTTTTAACTTATAACTTGAAAACTTGTATAAATTGTATAAAGGATGTGACTTTCCACTCTAGTGTACATGACATACTATGACAGAAACAAGTTTAGAGTAGAAAGAAACTCTCTTTAGTGATAGAAACTTTAATATCACTCTCTCTCTAGTATTCGAGAGACCTATCGCTCGCCCGATGTCCAAAAGGCCCTAATTCTCACACATATGACAAGATGCCCCCCCTTTCCTCTTTTCTATTCTATTCATACGTTTCGCATCCTTCACTAATTGTAACTTACTAATTTTTGACTGTAACTACCTAATGTAACCACTGGTTGAAGCATGCTAACCAAAATAACACACCATTGCATCTTGAAAATAACCTCAACCCCTCTTCTGTCAAACACAAACAATTGAATGCCCATGCTCTGTTTTCTGTGGTATTTTTGGTCACGATGCAATGTGTTTCTCATCTCTTACATTAGTATCTTGGTCTGGATTCAATTCGTTGATTCTAATAAGGAGAGTGGCACATACCCCTTTTCTAGCCTAGTGGATTTTGGTTCCTTTATGTTAGTCAGCAAAGTTGTCATTGTGAACACCAAAACAACAGTCATCAACACTGCTCAGTCTATCACAGTCTCCTTCTGAAAAGAGTAAAAGACACCATTCTCACAGCAACGTTCAAGACTTTTTCTGCCACCACCAGTTATTTCCAATAACTGTCCACACATCTCACTTACTAAATTGTAGTCATGCAATGGGTTCACCCTGATCTCTTCATCTATTAGACATGCCATGTCCATCCATTATGATGATGAGACCCATTCCCAAACAAAGGACCTAGTTGGTTGTTTCTTTAATTCTGCTCGAACCTCCTCCTTGAGCCCCTTCAAGAAGATTTCTGGAAGGTAATCTTGCTCAATCGCAAAATTGGTCCTGCAAAAGTCTTGAATTGCTCCCTATATTTTTGCACTGAGTCTTCTTGCCTCAGCTCCAGCAAGATTGCAAGGATTTTGGATCATGGATGGCTGAAAGCAATTTCAAACATCATCCCAGTTGGGTTTGGAATACAAGAATCCCACCACTGGAACCATTACATCATGACTGCATGCATCCTCTACATATCTGAAATACCCTTTAACTGAAAATACTTGATAAGAACTTTGGGAGGTGTGTTGTGTCAATAATTCTCAACCTGGTTGACCCAGTTGTAGGCATCAACTCCAGTAAACAAAGGAACCTTTACTTTCCTCCAACAGCCTTATCTTGCACCAACTCGCCTACTTATCTACTTCAGTCCCATCTATGCCCTCCATTTTTTGTCTCATATGATTGATATGCCTCTCCTAACTATGCGTCTGTTGGAGAACTGAGTCATATTTTCAAGAAGGTCTTGAGTCTTCTTCATTGTTATTTTCTGCAGCTCATTACAAGCTACTTGGAACTGTTGCTCCCTTTCTATAATTATCCTATCTTCTCTTTTATTGAAGTTCCTAATAATAGCGTTCATTCTTGACTGAAACATGTGATGCTCCCATTATCTTGGGAGCTTTGATGCCATTTGATAGAAACTAGTTTATAATAGAAAAGAAACGTTTTTTTATTGATAGACTCTCTAATACAATCCTCCAAGTATTTCAGGGACCTGGAACTTTCCTGTCCGAAGTTCCTAATCCTCACACAAGTGACAAGATGGCCTCTTTTCTATTCTATATATATACATGTCACATCCTTCACTAATTTTAACTAACTAATGCATATCTATCAATACCTAGAAAAGAAACTAGTTTAGAAATTCTGTGGTAGAAATTCTAATTCGTATCTCTAGGTGTTTGAGAGAGTAAGAGACATGAACACTCTCAATGCCCGATGGTCCTAACCCTCACGCAAATGACAAGATGCCCTCCTTTCATCTCTTCTATTCTATTTATACATGTCATGTCCTTCACTAATTGTAGCTAACTAACTAATCAACTATTGACTGTAACTAACTAATGTAACTAACTGATGGGTATTTTCATATTAGCATATGTCTAGTCTACCTTGTAAAATGCCATGTCTTTTTTCTTCCTTGTCTCATTTTTCTCTGTTTCTTGTTTTTGAGATGCTATAATAATATATCTATGACATAAATGTTTCTATCTGATACAGGTGAATTCAAATGAGTGGCACTTGGATACCTCAGTTGCAGCAGGTGGAAGGTCAAAAGTATTGCAACTTGTGGTGTATATTACTTTAACTTAATCCTACATTTATTTACATTGTGATTGCCACAAACCTTAGCATGGAATTTGTTTTACTCAATTTTTTGTTCATAGCCTTAGTATTGAAATGAAAAAATAAAAATTAAATTACTTCTCCCACTTGTTGTCTCTACTGATGTGCATATTCTCAAACGTCTGGTTTCCATTTGTTGATTATGTTTGCTGTAAGACAGAGCTTACATTTTAAGCTTCCTTGTTTATCGTGTCAGGTATATACCATCTGCAAAGGAGTGTCCTCTTAGACTGGAGCTTCCAAGTGGAGAGATCTCTAAGACTAATGGCTTTATATCTCCAGTTATTTGCCGCCCTCTCAAAATTTCCTTTACATATTATTTTTGCATTATAATCTTACAAATTTCCAAATGGGTTAACATTATGAAGTGCCTATTCTGGAATATTGCAGATGTGGGGAGGTGTTGTTGTCTGGAATCCCGAAAGCTGCATAAAAGATTTTGAAAGTAAGGATCCAGTTAGACATGTGATCTCTCCACAGGTTTGTCTTTTATTCATTAATTCACACTCTGTTAGTTTGCTAACTGTTGACAATAATTGCTTCATCAGACTATGGAACTTTTTATTGCATTTGTGACAATAAATTACTGATTGATAGATTTTTCATTCTAAGGCATTTCATTTCAGTTGCTATGAAATTCATATTCTTCTAATAAATTAACAAATTTAAGGTGAGTTATTTATGCAGATATATAGTGCATGTTTGGCATCACTTAGGTTTGGGAAATAATCATTAATACATGGAGCTGGCAATTATTTCTCCATAATAAGTTGACCTGAAAATGCACTTATGGTCTGACTTTGTAGATTATTCATTAATTCTCTGGGCAAACATTGAAGCGTGCCTATTCTAAAACAGGACCTCCAGAAAATGTTTGAAGTTCTCATGGGGCAGTTGCGGCAACTCCTCGGTCTGAAGTCTGATAACCTTTATGATGGCGAGTCAGGAACATCCATTCTCCTTGGAAGTGAAAGAGGTTTCACAGAATGGTAAGAATAATGGTCCACTTTCTACCCTTTAGAAATTAGGATTAAAATCACTTGTCCCCTAACCGTGTCTCATACTTGTCCTACCAAGTAAAATACATCATGTCAATCAATTAATTATATTAAATTTTTATCTCATTAACCATGAGTTTTAAATTCCTAAATTTTAGGTATCGGTTTTTTTATTTTTTATGCTGGTTGTTTTAATAACCGATATAAAAATATTTTTTTATGTCTGTTATTGAAACAACTGATATGAAAAATATAATTTTTTAAAATATTTTACACTGGTTGTTTCAATTACCAATGTAAAAAATATCTGTTACACCAGTTATTAAAATAAACGGTACTAAAAATCATTATTTTACACCGGTTGTTTCAATAACCAATGTAAAAAATAATTTTTCACACCAGTTACTGAAACAATTGATATAAAAAAAGAAAAAACTAATCCCGAAAATTTAGGAAGTTAAAATACATCGGTTAATGAGATAGAAATTTAACATAATTAATTGATTGGCATGACGTATTTTAATTGGTGGGACAGGATATGGGACATGTTAGGGGACAGGTGATTTCCATCCCAGAAATTATATACATGTTTTATAAAGTAATATCATTTGTTGCCATCTATTAAGATATGTTTAAGGGCCTTGTACTGGTTACTTATGTTTAACACAATAATGGAAGTGCTAAGTGAGCATTTTATTCCTGTGGTGAGCGTTTTGAACTGAATGCTTGAGTTTTGAAATTGATGGCATGTTCTCTTAAGTCTCAAACTATGGGTCATAAATATGGGCAAAAGTAATGGATAAGTCATAAGTCCTACTTAGAAAGACATGGAAGAATCATGCATGTATAAAGCTGTAGTGGGAGTGTGGGATGCTACTACTAGGTGTAAGCATACTAGTTAATCCCGCCGCCCTTAAAACTGGGTAGCGGGATAGCGGAAAGCGGGATGACCGCTATTTTGATAAACCTATATAAATATTTCCTATATTTTCTACACATATATATGCAAAAAAAATTCACACAAAAATTAAATTTAAAGCCATACAACCATACTCAAATCGTAATAATCACATAACAGAAGAAGAAGAACCGAAGCAGAGAAGAAGAACTGAAGCAGAGACGAACTGAAGTAGAAGGACTGAAGCAGCAGCCCTTCAACAACAAGAAGAAGAACTGAAGCAGAAGCTTGCCGGAGAAGACAACAGCTCGTCGGAGAAGACAGAAGCTTCGCCGGAAATGGGTGGGGGACGTCTGAAACAGGGTGGGGGACACCGGAAACTTAGTGGGTGTCGCTGGAAATGGGGTGGGTACAGTGGGACAGCAACTAAAATGGGAGGAAGGTGAAAGGGGTGGCTGCTGTGATTGTTTTAGGGTTTCAGAATAGGGGGAAAGCATCAAAAAGGCAAAAATACCCTTAAAAAACGGATTACACGGGCAAAACAGGGCAGAATGAAATAGCGGGCGTTTCGCGCTGCTACTGGCCGCTCCGCAACGGCGCTATTCGTGGCGCTATTTCCGCGAAAATTTCCGTCCCGCTATGGTCCACCGCGTCGTGCCCTGCTGCCGCTCCGGCTGCTATTGAGTAGTATGGGTGTAAGCAATTGACAGTTTTCCTGAACAAACCAAACTATAGAAATTGTTTGCATCACTAACATCCTGTACAGAGATTTTCAGTGGAAAATGCGTACGCAAATATCAACCGTGAAATTGCTTTCGTGGAAGCTACTCCCTCTGTTTCATTTCATATTATAAGCCCATATTTACAATAACATACAGTTTTAGATGAGTAATTATTATCTTGATAGTGTAAAAGAAAATTTTATTTTTCCAAATTTATCCTTATTTAAAGTCAAACATCACTGTCAAATATTAATTGCACAAATGTAAAAGCATTAAATGCTTAAGGGTAAACTAGGAAAAATATAATAAATGCACCTAATTTTTTTTGTAGGGGTTTATAAAATGAAAAACTCCTTTTTTGTTTTAGGGGGGCTTATAATATGAAACGGAGGTAGTATGTTCTACCGAAAACATTTTTTAACATCAAGATAAAGTTATTTCTGTCAACCAATGGCAAACTTTTTCTTGTTTCAATTGTTCAGGAATTTCTGCTCGCAACAATTTGCTTAGAAATTAGGATTGCATGATTTGATACAGTACGGAAAGTTAGCACTTTGGATCATGACATCGCAAATGGCTTTGAATCATGTGATACATGCTTGAATCAATGGGATTCTGTATCACAAATACTAATCTGGCAATCCAACAATTTATTATCTTTCTTCCGATTTCTAATTCTGGCTACGCATTCTAAATTTTCATAATGAAAATGAAATGTCAGTTAATTTTGAATTATTAACTGCAAAGGAACTGAATGAGTACTTTATCTATGCCATATTTGATTGTTCTATTGTTTTCATTCATATGAAATATGGTCTTTAACTCTTTATATACTCGGTCTTTCTCTATGTATCCTTTTGGTTGTTGTGTTGCACTATTTACATTCCTCTAAAACAAAGGCTTCATGCAGTTGCTTGCTCACTCTATTGACACCTATTTGGCTATATCAGTGCTTTGTTTTGTTTGACTTGTGACATGGCTTATAATTTTGTTCAATGAGACTTATGGTTGTTTGTCGAATTCCTAGTCTAAACTCTAAAGCTATCACATTGAGTTCTGTACATCATTAATACAATATATTCTAAACTATCTTTTGCGGCCTCTGAATCTTGTATTAAGTATGAGTTACATATCTTTTGTGTGTAGGGAGTTGGATGTTTTGTCACGGAAACATACATGCTTTAATCTCCTTTCATGTGCTACAACACTTGGATCACTTTCTAGATTGGTATGTTTGTCTATTAGTATCAAGTTGCTTCAACTATGTCTGTTTCAGCTGGCTATTGTTTAACAGAAATTTGTCAAACAGGTACAATCATTGCCTAGGATGATTATCATGGATGAGATTGGAAAACAGGTGATTTGTAGGACTACATGCTTCTTGTTTGTCTTTGAACTAAAATTGGATGATATTTTACATTGCACTTTTGGTCCCTTTAGTTTGGACAGTGTGATTTTTGTTCCTCATTTTCTTTTTAAGCAGTTATGTCCCTATGGTTTTAAAATTTAGCAACTTTGATCCCTTAATGGATTTTCCTTTACGTTAAACCTTCAAATTCTCATTTTCTATTCAAAATCTTCATATATTGAATAGATTAAATTGTTTTGGAACTACTTTTGCTAAATCTTATCAATTAAAACATTAAATTTCACTCAAAACATAAATGAAGAAAAACTTGAATTTTCACCTCTTTGAATCCTAATCTCACTTCCTATAACAACCTTGAAATTTTGCTAAGTTTTTCACTAACTTTATGATTTCTAAGATTTGAAAATTATCACATTAAATGTCCAAAAATTATAGGGAAAACAATAATTTGATGGTTTTACTTTTTGGCAAAAGAAGGTAGATGGTAGGACCAAAATTGTCTGGTTTTGAAGATAGAGGGGCTTGTTTAAAAAACATTTGGGTGACCAAAATTGTGTATAGTCCAAACTATAAAGACCAAAAGTACAATTAAGCTTTTATTTAATCTTGGATTTTTGTCAGAAATACTTAACTTTAATTTCCATCTATAGTAATTATAATTCTGTTGGTTGTATCTAATCACTTTGCCAGATAAATTGATATGAAAAAAATACTGTCCTCATCTTTAGTTGTTTAAAGATGCTTTAGAATCCCTTCTCTTATCAATATTTTGTGACATTTGAGTAGGTGAAGTTTTCTCTGGAGGCTGCCAAGTATGCTCAAAGTAATGCGTCTATTGGAATATATGA
Organism: Clitoria ternatea; assembly: GCA_037962975.1. Taxonomy (NCBI): domain Eukaryota; kingdom Viridiplantae; phylum Streptophyta; class Magnoliopsida; order Fabales; family Fabaceae; genus Clitoria; species Clitoria ternatea. The sequence goes on along the minus strand of CM075672.1, from coordinate 37,977,977 downwards.
TGCTTCAGCTGGTATGATTTTCATAGACTTATTAGTGACTTTGATGAAGATTTGCAATCTGTTTTGTTTTGTATTGCCAAAATATAATTAATCTCTTTTCTTGTCAGTCTCATCAAGGCAATCAAGATCTCTGGCAGAGGATGCCTTTTTTCATCCTTCAATTATGTCCATAAGCTATTATTCGTTTGAGCATTGTTTTGCTATCTACTCGGTTTGTCCTTGAACCCTTCTCTCTTTCCTAAATACTAACAGTTTATAATCTGGCTTTTGGATGGATTAACTTGACCTTTTGATGATTACACCATGTCATGGTCATCTTTATCTTATGGCATTCATAATTAGGGAATGCACGTTATGAATCTCCCTTTCCATGAAAACATATATCATAATAGAAAGAAATGAATATTAAGGTAGGAAGAACCACATTGCCCATAAACAAATTTTCATATATGGAAAGCTTGAATTAAATGTTCTCTTTAACCTTTCATTTGGAATCAACGGTTCTTTGTTTTTTATGTATATCTGAATTCTTTTGTCTATATTTTTGCCAATAATGTTCATTAACCTCTCTAGCTCTGAAATGAGCTCAACAAGCTGTTCGTGAGAATTGAATTGAGATGCTCGCACAATTTTGAGCTGCAAGTTAAGTTTATTGATTGTCACGTCTTCCATCTATTGTTGCAGCCATTTTTTCTGCCAGTTTCAATACATGTACTCCTGGCTGCTATAAGAGAATGGAGAAGGTTCAAGCAAGAAAGTAGGAAGTACTCGGCAGGGAAGGCCAAGGCAAAAGTTTCTTAATCCTCTTTACTGGAGATGACAATATGAAGCCGTTGATGACAATATTAGTTTTTGTTTCCCCCATAATTTTTTATTATACGATTAAAGCAATTGAACTTAAAATCATTCAAACTACTTGCATCTCTCACTACAGCATCTAAGCCAATCTTAACATATTTCTAAAGCAATGAGATATTTTTTCCATATGATTTTGGCATTAAAATTTTGTCTCATTCTGTATTTAATTAAATTTAAATTAACCTAGAATTTTCCATTGATGCAAATTGAAATGAAGGAAAATGGCTAGGAATGTGTATAAGCTTTATTCTGGTTATGCTGGGATAATAACCAGTTTTTATGTTGAATTTTTGGGCCTTTTTCATGGTCTTCACCAGGCATGGAACAGGGGTTATAAAAGAGTAGAATGTAATTGCAATTCCTTAATGGTGATTCAGATGGTGAAACAGGATCCTCTTGTTCATCATAGATATGTGACTTTGTTAGCAAAAATACAACGTTTGCTATAGTAGGATTGAGAAATAAAACTTTCTCATTGTTTTAGGAGGCCGATAGTTGTTAGATCTCTTGGCTAAGCATGAGGCCTCTAATAGAGACCGATTTTTAGTTTGGAATCAGCCGCCTAGTTGTTTTTGGGTTTGTTAGCTGATCTTTCTTGTACCGTCTTTTGATGGCTTTAGTTGTTTCTTAATTTTTGGATACAGTAAAAATAAATAAAAAAACCAAATCATAAGGTGTGCAAAGGTTACAATTATATCTAGTAAACAACCAAAAAGATGAGCATTATAATCTAGTAAACTACCAAAAAGATGAGCATTATAATTTATGACAATGAATGCCAACGCTAACACAGAACAGATAAATAATACAGATTTTGGGCCACATGTATGAGTTTAATAAAACGAAACAAAACCTGAGTTAAGCGCACTATATGATTATATGTATCATTGCATTGCATTGTAACTTAAATAATCAAATCATGTGAATATGTGTGCCGTTATCAGATTGCAAGTTCAAGTTTTATAGTAGCAGGATTATAATATGGGAGTAACTAATAATATGCTTGGAGAAGCAAGTGTATAAAACAAATCCAAGTAGCGACGTTACAAGATACTTGGGATGATTAAGAAGGTCCCTGGCCTAGATTGGCGACTTCCATTGCACCTGGGGAGGGTGCCAGTCTAAGGTCTCTTAAAATAAGAGAGCCTACATTATAATTTGGGACAGTGGGCCCTTTCTAATTCTTTTTATCTTATTTTATCTTTTAATCCAAAGGATTTATCATGGTTTCGATGCTATTTGTAAGGAGTTGTAAGTGTTTATTTGGTAATCAATAGCCAATTATGAAAATAAAAAATAATTAAATTTTTGTTGAGTTAACAATTTTTTTTACCATTGGCTCAATTATAGTTTGATTGACACAATGATTAACCAAACAAATACTAAATGATGTTCAACTTTTCTATTTTACCTTGAGAATTGTTTTAACTCTTTTTTAATTGGATCTTTTATTATGATTTGTGAATTTAAATTTTTTATTTTTGTTATATTTATGCATTTAAAAATTATTCTTATTAATTTTAACTAAAATATTGTATATTTTAAATAAAATATTATATATCAAAATTACATGTGTTCAATAAATTACTATTTTATAGTAAAATTAAAAAAATAAATGTAAATTTTCAAATGAAATAAAAAAAGGATAAACTTCCTATGTAATATGATTTGCTGCTTTAGGAGTCAGAAGATGGTATGTGTCTCTGTGATAGGAACAATGTTTTTGTTCAACTGTTTGGTTTGACTATGCACAATTTCGAGCTTTTTTATTAAACTAACAAGGATTCTCGTAATTGAAGTGTTTTAAGTCATTATAAAGAAGACTCTAGTTCAGGGACATAGTCTGCTAGCTTCAGCTGATCATTTAGTTCAGCTAGCAACAAGTGAACATGACTATAAGAAGGGTGACATGTATCAGTAGCTGCAAACAAGTTAATTTTCTTGTTGATTTCAACCCAGCTATGCCCAGGACATCTCTTCTCCACACCCAGATCTTTCATGGTGGTTCGGATCTTTGAGACCTCACTCCACCTATTTGCCTCAGCATACATGTTAAGTAGGAGACCATAAAGGCCACTGTTATTTGGTTCTAAAATCATCAAATTTTGAACTGCAATATGAGCTATTTCCAAGTTCTTGTGAAGCTTACACCCATTTAATAAGGCACCCCAAATGAAGGAATTAGGTTCAAACCTCATGCTTCTGATCATCCCTAAAGCTTCTTCAAGAAAGCCTGCCTTGCTCAAAAGGTCAACCATACATCCATAGTGTTCAACTTGAGGAGTTAAATGATAATCCTTGATCATGCTCATGAACCTGCGACGACCCTCTTCTATAAATCTAACATGTGTGCAAGCCGTTAGAATACTAATAAATGTAACCTCATTTGGCCGGATTCTGTTCCTCTCCATTTCACTAAACATCCTAAGCGCTTCTTCAGCGTAGCCATGTGAAGAAAGCCCATCAATCATAGCATTCCAACAAAACAGGTTTTTATTTTGCAATTTGTAGAACACCAAAAGAGACTTGTCTATGCTCCCGCATTTTGCATACATATCAACTAGTGAAGACCCAATGTACACATCAAGATCAAATGCATTCTGTATTAAATAAAGGTGTATCTCCTTTCCTATTTCAAGCGCTCCAAGATGAGCACAAGCTGAAAGAACAGTGGTCATGGTCACTTCATCAGGAAACATTCCCTTGCCAATCATTTCATGAAAAAGTGCTATCACATCTCTATACCTTTTACACCGAGAATAACACATCATCATGCTTGTCCAGGAAATAATATCCCTAGCAGGCATTTGCTTAAACAAAAACTCAACACACTCAACATTCCCTGATTTTACATGTCCATCAATCATTGTATTCCACGTAGCGATATTCTTTTCAGGCATATCATCAAACAGCTTCTGTGCGGAGACCATATCCCCATTCCGAACATGGGATGAAATCATTGTGGTCCAAGCAAAAACATCTCTTTCAGGCATATCATCAAACACCTTTCTCGAGTCACCCACATCACCCAAAGTCGAATAAAACTCAACCAAAGTAGTATGCACAAACACATTGGAACCAAACCCATGTTTCCAAACATGGGCATGAACAGCTTTGCCAAAAGCGGAATCCATCAACAAAGTGCAGGCCTTTACCAAAGACGAAAAGGAATAACTGGTGGGCATGACATTGTTCCTCAGCATGTTCACATAACACACCAATGCCTGATCTGGGCAACAGCAATGAACACAACCTCTAATCAATGCATTATAAACCAAAGCATTAGGATTTCCCATGCGGGAAAAGGCTGAAGTAGCCAAATAAATGCAAGAAAGGCTTGAGCAAGCACTTATAAATTGATTCATCAAGAAGCAATCTTTGGTAGCGTTGGTCTTGATCATGGAGGCATAGACTGACTCTAGTGTTTTGGGGCTCAAGCATCCCTTTATGTGGCCCAGAATTGTCTCTTTAAGAGTGAGTGTGTACATAGCAGTTTTCAACAGTATGTTTCGTGCACTCTCTTGAAGCTCCTGCGAATTGGAACCAGAGCTAGATGAACAATGGCGGAAATCTCAGATTCTCTGTCAACTTCAAGACCAGCATAAGGAAACCCTCAAACTCAGATTCCAGAACCCGACTCGAAAACTATTCGAAATACGAAACCCGGCCTCAAACGCCTCATCATCATTGTCACAGTGCTCGTCTCATTCATCTTAGGTTCATTCCTCACTCACACTTACTCTCTCTTTTCATCTTCAACTATTTTATTTATTTATTTATTTATTCGCTTTTGCAGGTTTTGTTTTATATAGTTTGATACTTGAGAGTTGCGACTTGTGTTTCTGTGCTCTTTGGTCCTTGAAATTTTCATGCATACAGATTATTTCTTTTAGGGTTGAGCTTGCTTACAGGATGACAATTCGATAGGACATGTTAGGAAATTGACAGATCAGAGAATCAATACTACATATGGGATCAAATTATGCTTTAGTCTTGTTATAAGGATATACTTTTGCAACTTGGGACTGGCAGAGAATACATATATTTCAATTACGGTTAGAATTTGTAATGTTTTGGTCGGTTGATTGCAAAGATTAATGTGACTGATTATTTAAGTATTAACTGAACCCTGCTCCATAATGTAGATCCATCTTTTGTCAGGAATATTCTTTGAGTCATATATGAAATAGTATCATTCTGAAGTTTTTTTATAATCTTATTGTAGGAATTTTCATGGAATTGACAAGACTTTGTTGCAACTGTCATTGAAGCTTTACAATCTATTGAAAGTCAGGTAGAATCTTGTAAATGTAACAGATACAGGACTAGTTGGATAATTTAGACTGGTTGAATGATTTCATTGTAAATGTAAATGTACCGCGCACCAATGTCTTCATTTTCTTACAGGGATGATAAGCTTGACAGCCGCATATTTACAACCGAGGATCTTCCTTTCGTTGTGCGTGTTAACCATGTTTTCGAGTTATCATTTTTTGTTTAGAGTTTATTTTGAATGAATTACTATGTATTCAGTTTTAACTCATAACTTTGCAAACTTTTATCAATTGTTTAGATATGTAACTTCCAACCTGGTGCACATGACATATTATGATAGAAACATGTTTGAAATAGAGAAGAAACTCTTTTCTATTGATTAAAAATTGTAACTAACTAACCATTGATTGATTGTAACTAGCTAATGCAACTAAAAAATGAGTATCTATCAATACTTCCCTCCTAAAATTTCACCTTGTCCTCAAGGTGAATGGGATGGATAAATCAAACATAGTCCACTGGGATCCCACTGTTTGAAGCGTGATAGACCAAAATAACACACACCATTAAAGCTTGAAAATAATCTCAACCCCTCCTAGGTCAAACACAAACAAGAGAATGTCCCCATACTCTTCTAATGCTCTGTTTTTTGTGGTATTTTTGGTCATGAAGTTGTGTTTGAGCCTCTATATTTGTGGTGAGCAGCCATTGTAGGTGGTGATTATCAAAATCCCCCACTTTCTCTGTTAATATTGCTGAAAAATTGTGTTTGCAATCCTACCACAGTTCACCTTAGCAGCTTAAACAAAGTCATGGCTCTTGAAGTTGGTACTATGATTTTCAAATTTTAGTTTGCCTGCTGCTTGGTTCAACAGTACCACTCCACAACCCGAAGTCCTTGTCTTCAACCCTGGCTCATTGGATCATGGGAACAACTACTCGCTGGGTATTTCATTGGGATTTCTTTTCTCTCAATTCAGTATCTTGAGTTGGGTTCATTGTTTCTCTAAAGGAGGGTAGCACATACCCATTTTCTAGCCTATCAGCATCTTTGGTTCCTCCATGGCAGCCAGAGAAGTTGTTGTTGTCAACATCGAAACAACCGCTATCAACACTGCTCACTGAATCACAGTCTCCTTCTGAAAAGACATTATTACAACAACTTTCAACAATTCTTCTCCATGTTGTGGCTTCACCCTGATCTCTTCATCTATGAGACAATGCCATCTCCATCCATTCAGACAAAGACCCATTCCCCAATAGGGACCCAGTTGCTTGTTTCTTTAATTTTGCTCAAACCTCCTCCCTGAGCCCCTTCATGAAGATTTCTTGAAGGTAATCTTGCTCTACTGCAAGAAGTGCTCCTGCAAAAGTATCTTCCTCCCTATATTCTTGCACTGGGCCTCTTTCTTCAGCTTTGCAAGAATTTTGGATCTTGGCTGACTGAAAACGCCTAATGATAGCAATTTTAAACATAACCCAAGTTAACTAAAAAGCCTGTTTCATTACCGTTTGGGTTATAACTTCTGTTTAGATTTGGTTCTGTTAAAGAAATGCTTTAGAATTCCACAAGCAATTTTTTAGTTTTATTTTTATCTTTGTTTCAGTTATTGAAAGCAGTTAAAAACAGTTAAGTTTTTTGTGTTGGTAGTTATGTTGAGTGAGCAGTTATGTTGTGAGGACAATTATTTTTTTTAACTTTAAATTGTAATGTTTTCTGATGTGATGAATATGCAGTTCTGGTTTTTCTCTATTCAAATACATTGGTTCTAGTTTCTTCTACGGTAATAACTTTGAATTTTACAGAAAATTACTAACAATTGGTATCAAAGCTCCTTATTCTTAAGGGACCTGTGAGAGAAAAATCTGAAAGCATGGAAGGAGATTCAAGTTTCTCAGCAACACCGCCAGTTTCAATGGTGAAAATTATCAAATTTGGGAAATACGAAAGGGAGCCTACCTAGAGGCTCTGGATCTATAGGAGGCAATTAAAGAGGATTATGAAATTCTTGTGCTACCCAGAAATCCAATAATGGCTCAAATCAAGAATCACAAGGACAAAAAAAAACTAGAAAAGCTAAGGCAAAGGCATGCCTCTTTGCTACAGCTTCACCAACAATTTTCACTCGAATCATGTCTCTAAAGTCAGCCAAAGCCATATGGGATTATATCAAAGAAGAATATGATGGAGATGATAGAATCAAAGGCATGCAAGTGTTGAATCTCATTAGAGACTTTGAATTGTAGAAGATGAAGGAATCAAAAACTATCAAGGAGTACTCCAAGAGGCTTTTGAGCATAACAAACAGAGTAAGATTGCTTGGTTCTAAATTTAGTGACTCTTGTATTATTGAAAAAATTATGGTTACTGTGCCTGGAAGATTTGAAGCTACCATTACCACGTTGGAGAACACTAAGGATCTGTCCAAGATCACCTTGGCAGAGTTGATGAATTCCTTACAGGCACAAGAACAATGAAGGGATATGAGAGAAGAAGGCTTTCTTGAGGAAGCCTTGCCTGCCAAACATGAAGACGGTGGGAGAAACGAAAAGAAGAACCAGCAACCAAATAGAGAAGGTGCTGTCAGAAATTAAAGCAAAGCAAGAAGCTCAAAGGGAAAATATCCTCCTTGCAAGCATTGCAACAAGATAGGTCATCCTCCATTCAGATGATGGAGAAGGCCTGATGCTAAGTGCACCAAGTGCAATCAACTTGGGCATGAAGCTGTCATTTGTAAGAACCAAATTCAACAGCAAGAATAAGATGCCCAAATTGCTAATGAAGAGGAGGAAGATCAACTTTTTGTTGCAACTTGTTTTTCAAGCAATGTTTCAAGTGAATCTTGGCTAATCGATAATGGATGCATAAATCACATGACTTATGACAGGGAACTCTTCAAGAAGCCTTCTAAAATTTCAAAGGTCGGGATAGGTCATATCGGTTATATTCTAGTAAAAGGAATAGGAACCATTGCCATTGCAACACTTTTAGGAACTAAAACAATTTCTGATGTGTTATATGTATCTGACTTAGACCAAAATTTGTTGAGTGTTGGTCAGTTGTTAGAAAAAGGCTTTAAGGTATTTTTTAAAGATAAATACTGCTTGATCAAGGATGCTACAGGTCAAAATTTGTTTAAGGTGAAAATGAAAGGCAAAAGCTTCTCACTAGATCCAACTCAGGAGGAGCAAGTAGCTTTTTTAGTAAAAAAAAATGTTGCTGAGTTATGGCATAAGAAACTTAGGCATTATCACTATCAAGGGATTCTAAAAATACAAAAATCTGAAATGGTAAGAGACTTACCTCATTTTGGAGTGATTTCTACAGATTGTCGTGCTTGTCAATATAGGAAGCAAAGCAGACTTCCATTCCCAACAGCCACTTAGAGAGCCATAAAAAAGTTGCAACTAATTCATACTGAAGTAGGAGGGCCTCAAAGGACTCTTTCCCTTAAAGGAAATTGTTATTACATTATTTTTGTAGATGATCTAACCCGAATGTGCTAGATTTATTTTCTAAAATTCAAATCAAAGGTTGGGAACATTTTCTGGAAGTTCAAAGCAAGAGTGGAAAATGAAAACAGTTGTAAAATTCAGACTTTGAGGTCTGATAATGGCAAGGAGTATACCTCACATTAGTTTAATTCATTTTGTGATGAAGCAGGAATGGAACATCAACTTACAACTCTTTATACTCCAGAGCAAAATAGAGTCAGTGAGAGAAGAAATGGATTTATTATGGAGATGGCCAGATGCATGTTGCATGAAAAGAATTTACCAAAGAAATTATGGGCAGAGGCAGCAAACACGATAGTGTTCTTACAAAATAGACTTCCCACAAAGGCGATGAACAATAAAACTCCTTTTGAGGCTTGGTATGGATATAAACCTCAAATGCGTTTTCTTAAAGTGTTTGGTTGTCTTTGTTTTACCTATGTTCCACAGGTTAAACGAGATAAACTAGACAAAAAGGCTGTAGCAGGAATTTTCATTAGTTATAGTACAATGTCAAAGGCTTACAAAGTTTTCCAACCTGAAATAGAAACTATTACTATGGTAGAGATGTGCACTTCATGGAAAATGAAGAGTGGAATTGGGAAGATTCAAAGACCTTCATGCCAAAGACAATCTCGTGGCTAGATTAAAGAGAGGATGATCCACCAGTTAGAGGCACTCGATTGTTGTCTGAAATATATCAGAGATGCAATGTTGCAATATATGAACCTGCCGATCATGAAGAAGCTTTGAATGATTTCAAATGGAAGAATGCAATGAAGGAGGAGCTGTTTATGATTGAAAAAACAAAACTTGGGAGCTTGTTGATAAACCCTAAGCAGAAAGGTAATTGAGTGAAATGGGTATTTAGAACCAAGTTAAATGCTGATGGTTCAATTAACAAGCATAAAGCAAGGCTTATAGTTAAGGGGTATGCATAGATTTTTGGTGTTGATTACTTTGACACGTTTGCGCCAATTGCCAGGCTTGATACAATCAGATTACTTCTTGCTGTTTCTGCTCAACTTGGTTGGAAAGTGCATCAAATGGATGTCAAATCAACATTCCTAAATGGGACACTTGAGGAAGAAATTTATGTCGAGCAACCTGAAGGTTTCATTATGGAAGGAAAAGAAGACAAAGTTTATCGATTATATAAAGCTCTTTATGGCCTAAAACAGGCCCTAAGAGCTTGGTATAGTCGAATAGATGATTATTTGCTTGGCCTTGGCTATAAAAGAAGTCTTTCAAAATCCACACTTTATGTTAAATACAATAGCAGTGAGATTCTTGTAGTTTCTCTTTATGTGGATGACCTTTTAGTTACTGGGAGCAGTGCAAAGCTTATTGATGAGGTTAAACTAGATATGATGTAGGCTTTGAAATGATAGATCTTAGTTTGATGACTTTCTTTCTTGGGATGGAAATTATACAGGCTGATCATGAAGTTTTCATTTGTCAAAAGAAATATGCCAAAGAGATCTTAAAGAATTTCAAGCTTAAAGAATGCAAGGAAGTCAGCACTCCTATGAATCGAAAAGAGAAATTGTGTAAAGAAGATGGTACTAACAAAGTTGATGAAGGATATTATAGGAGTTTGATTGGGTGTTTAATGTATCTCACAACAACAAGGCTTGAAATTTTGAATGTTGTAAGCATTTTGTCTCGAATTATACATTATGCAAGTGAATTACATCTTAAAGCTACAAAAAGAGTGATTAGATATGTTAAAGGTACAAGTGATTTTGGTGTCAAATTCACAAGAAGCAAGGATTTCAGGATAATTGGATTCTCTGGCAGTGATTAGGGAGGACCTGTTGATGATATGAAAAGTACTTTAGGGTATTATTTCACTCTTGGATCTGGTGTTTTTTCATTGAGCTCCAAGAAGCAAGAAACAATGGCTCAATCCACAGCTGAAGCTAAGTTTATTGCAGCAACAACTACTATTAATCAAGCTTTATGGCTGAGAAAGATCCTAAGTGATCTTAAATTGGAACAAAAAGAAAGCACAGAGATTTTAGTTAATAACCAAGCTGCAGTTGCAATATCTTATAATCCCATGTTTCATAGGAAGACTAAGCATTTCAACATCAAGCTTTTCTTCTTGAGAGAGGTGCAAAAGGATGGAGATATAATTCTTGCCTATTGCAAGACAATAGAACAGTTGGGTGACATATTTACAAAGCCTTTGTTAATCAACAAATTTGAGTTAATCAGAAGATAACTTGGTGTTTGTAGCTCCTAAAGCAAGGAGGAGTGTTAGAGAAGTGCTTTACAATTCCACAAGCAATTATTTTATTTTATTTTTATCTTTGTTTCAGTTGTTGAAAATAGTTAAAAGCAGTTAAGTTTTTTATATGTTGGCAGTTAAGTTGAGTGAACAGTTATGTTGAGTGAGTAGTTATGTTGTGAGGACAGTTATGTTTTTTTTAACTTTAAAATTGTAATGTTTTCTGATGTGATGAATATGCAGTTCTGGTTTTTCTCTATTTAAATACATTGGTTCTAGTTTCTTCTACTATAATAACTTTGAATTTTACAGAAAAATTACTAACAAGTTCAAGTTATATCCTTATTGATGGTTTGGAGAACAGACTTAGAAGGGGGGCTTGAATAAGCCTGTTCACTTTTTTAAACCAAAAAGTGATATTTAAGCGAAAATGCGTTAAGCACAGCGGACTAGACTTTTGCGAGATAGAGAGTGTAATTCTTTGATTGAATGAGCGTTATTTACCAGACTTTTACTATCAAAGATATTAACGATAATGCACCAGACTTTTGATAGTTAAAGAGTAGAAAGAAAGAGATATCACACAAGCAATTTTATACTGGTTCACTGCCAATGTGGAAGCTATATCCAATACCTTCAAATCTGAAGGATTTCCTCTATGTAAAAATCATTTACATCAGATGTTGAGTATTATTGACTCTATCCACTCCTGGCTTAAGAACAATTCGTGCTTTTGAGTATTTTTGATTCCAGCGACTCCTGGCTTGAGCACAACTCATGCTCTGAGTATTCTTAACTCCAACCACTCCTGGCTTAAGCACAGCCCGTGCTTCAACACACCAGACCCCTCTGGATTCCTATGAGTATTCTTTTGTAGCACCCACTCTTGGGGCATACCAAAGTATTCTTTCACAAGCCACTCCTAGCTCAAACCCTGAGTATTCTTTCAAAAGCCTCTCTAGGCCAATAGTGTTTCGCATACTAATAGAGTCTGGCAACACACTAGACCTGTACTATTAAAGGATTGGAAGAATTATTATAAACAAAATGAATAAGCCTTCTAATTTAGCTGAGCAAAGTGATCAACCACATGAGTGGGTTTGTAAAGAAAGAGAAGGACTTATTCATTTAGTAGACTTAGTACCTGTGTAATATGAAATACGGGTAGAAGAGGTACTGAGTCTGAAAGCATGACCAGAGATGATATGCTCTTCGAAGAGCAGAGAGATATGAGCTGGTGGCATATCTCTGATTGCTATGGCTTTTGAGGAAGAACGAGTTGCACATAGCGAGCTTTCTTTTTCTCCATGATAATTCTTCTTGGTCTGATTTCTTCTTCTTGCATTGATTGCCATTTCATTCTTTTTCTTGGGCTTTCGTATATGAACGTCTGGTGATCGTTCATACTTTCTCTTCTCCATTCATACTTTTCTTAGTGTGTTCTGCCCATCTTCCTTTTCTTCAACAAGCTCTCTCTCTTTCTCTATTTTCCATTTTGTGTTCTTTGTATTTTTGCTCTTGCTTGAGTCTGCTCCTGTACTCTTGCTCTATATTCTTTTGAAGAGATTGGTTCTATTTATAGAAGATTTTTCCAAAGAGCCCGAGGAGAGAATAACTGATGTAAATCTATTGAGATGATATACCCAATGAGAACAACACAACGGACAACAAGGTTTCTTTTGTCAAAGAGAGACGTTCTGAGCACATAATTGTAGGATAGAAAGCTTTGAGATGTGTACGAACATAGGCAGGGTAGAGGTATCATAAGTTTCACAAAGAAGGAAGTTTTTATTCCGAGAATCTCTGAATCTATAATACGCACGAGTGAAAAACTTAGCGCTGTTAGGATAGAACATAATCTGCCTAGCTTTGTTATTCTTCTTTTCATGAATCTTTGCTTTAAAGCGCTTATGAGGATGTTTTCTGACCGTTGAAATTCTTTGAACCAGACTCGTATAGGAACTTTCTTTTAGAGGATTCTAGGTCTGGTGGTTCATAAGGTGTTGATGATGAGACAATTTTAAGACACAATTATTTAGATGCCTTCTCAAGGTCTGGGAGCTTTGAGGCACATGTGAGAATAAGATCTGGTAAAGCATTCAGATGTAGAGATCTTTCTCTTTGAGGCGAATTTCCAGAATTCAAGACTTTTCTTGTTTTGGATCGAAGGATTTACGTTGAGACCAGACTTTATAAATGTTCTTCTAGACTTTTGACACACATACTCTCTCTCTCTTTTGTAATGAAAGCCTTATGTTTTCCTGAAACACTTAAATGCACATATCAAATAGTAACATGATATGACTTTACTTAAATTAGAATACGCAATGTTAGTTATCAACAAATCTTAAGAGAAATTTGAGTCTTCTTGACTCTAACACTTATTTTAGGTAATCTAATATGATATAATGTCTTTTTCTCCCTTGTCATATTTCTCTATGTTTCGAGTAACAGAGATATTAAAAATTAATGATAAACAAAAATGTTAACCAATATCATGAGTATATTGATTAAAGAATCAAACTTGCAAAGCATATATTTAATTATCATTGATGCTTACCCACCCTAATGTCTAAGTAGTCTCAACTTAATTTTTCACTTCCAATTCTTTAAACGGTATCCTTAGGGTACTAACAGACCCATAATATATTTATGACTTGAATGTTTCAATCCCAAATAGGTGAATTCAAATGAGTGGCACTTGGAAACCTCAGTTGCAGCAAGTGGAAGGTCAAAGTATTGCAACTTGTGGTGTATATTACTTTAACTTGAACCTACATTTCTTTACATTTCGATTGCCATAAATCTGAGCGTAGAAGTTTTGGATAAAATATATGAAATTATATTATCATATCTTTTAATATCTAAAGAATAGTTTATATTATTTTTTAGGATTAATTTCTTATCTCCGCAATATACTTTAGAATTAGTTATTATACTTTTCATTATTATGATTTATTTACTTAATTATATAATATCATAACTAGTATAAATAAGGAATAGTCCTTTAAGTTTTATGTACACATCAACATATGGCAATCCATTCAATATCAATTTATCTTTTTTGTCCTTTTATGACTATATCTAAAAACCACATATTTTCAACATGGATTCTGAGTGATATCCTCCTTCTCTACTTGTCTTGTCACTATTCCGCTATCGAGTTCCCTTAATTATGGAACTACTTTATTATTGTGACTCTTCTTTTCAATCTATTGTTCTTTTGTTGTGTTTCTCTACTTATGATGTTTTTACTCCCTTTCTTTTGTTGTTCCTTCCAATAAGTTCAATTTTCTTTTAGTCATGTTCTTTATTTTGACCATTTTCTACTTCATCTTAACTTGCTCTGTACAATTTCATGGTGTGCTTGAATTTTTAATCTTCTCCTTTCTTTTGATTATTTTATATGGTAAGTTTGTTACTTTGTTAGTCTTTTTTTGTTATAACTACTTTCTTACTTTTTTGGCACTCTTTCATCCACTGGAAATTTGCTACTTTTTTCAAATTTGACAAAAGGGCATTGCCTTCTCTGTGAACTTAGTCAGGAACTGAGAGAGGGAAGTAATCCCCCCAGTGAGGCGTTGTACCTCTTTGATGTCCTGAGGGATTCTCATCTCCAGAATGGTGACATTGGTCTGGATTAGCTTCAATCCCTTTGTGTGTTAACATGTAGGCCAGGATTTTTCGCCCTGGACCTCGAATGAGCACTCTCGGGGTTAAGGCACATGTTGCGTTTCTGTAACTCAGCAAATGTCTCCTCCAAGCCTGTCGTATAGTCTCCAGCTTCCTTGGTCTTCACCACCATCTTCTACGTAAACTTACATCTTCTTTCTAATCTGTTTGGCGGAGATTTTATCCACCAGTCTTTGGTAGGTAGCACCAGCGTTCTTTAGCCCAAATGACATTACTCGGTAATAGCAATTTTCTCCCCTAGTTACGAAGGCTATTTTTTCTTCATCCTTCGGGTTCATACGTATTTGGTTGTACCCCGAATATCTGTCCATGAAGTTGAGTACCTAGTAACCTGATGTACTATCTACCAAACGGTCAATGCTAGGTAAGGGGTAGAGATCTTTAGGGCATACCTTATTTAGATCGGTGAAGTCCACACACATCCTCAACTTGCCGTTGGCTTTCTTCACCATAACTACATGGGATAGATAAGTCGGGTACTTCACTTCCCTATGAAGTTGGTTGCCAAAAGCTTATCTATCTCTTCCTTGATAGCTGCTCTTCTGTCAGAACCCAATTTTCATTACTTCAGTGTAACTGGTCTGGCCCCTGGCTCAACATTTAGCAAGTGACATATGACACTCGGATCGATTCTAGGCATGTTAGAGAGATTCCATGGGAAAAGGTCCACGTTGGCTCTCAGCAAGGTAACCAACGATACTTCTAGGCTTGGGTCCTGCACTGCACTGACACAAGTACATTGGCTCGGGGTGGATCTGACTTGGACCAGCTTCAGGGATTCAACTAGTTACAACTGCCCAAATTGTCTTTCATCATGAGGGTTAAACCCTGTGTCAAGATCTTCCTTTACTATAAACATTTTTCGGGATGTAGGCTCTCATGATAGCATTCTCAAGCTATCTCAGGGTCGACACAGACAACTCCGATACACCTACCTTTGAGGGGAAATTTCATTGTCAAGTGATCACACCTTTTGAGCCATCTTTATAAAGGTAAGTAATGCACCATCATACCTTTTGAGCCAACTTAAGGGTAGTTGGAGTCTCTTGTACACCTTTTAGTGTAAGATGTCTATTGAGCTCTCCTGATTCACCAGGACTCTTTCGACTATACACTCTGTCATCTCCATGGGGACCACCACTGAGTCGTCCCTATTTGCGACTTTCTTTGGGAAGTCAGAATTGTCGAAGGTAATGATTCACGTGCTCAAATAACGTTGTATTGAGTTTACCTGGCCCACTTCATGCTGAGAATTGGTCCTGTAGCCAGGGAAGCCTCCTGAGATTATGTGGATCACTCTCTTTCCGTCGTCCCTCACATTATCAGGCCCGCGGGATCGGGAACACTCATGCTTATAGTGAGGTCAGTCTTGCAGTTGCAATTCTACCCGGCTTGGGAGTTCTCGTTCTCTTTTCCAACCGGCATCCCGCGATGCTTCTTCTCTTTGGTTGACAAATTCTTACATGTATCCCTAGTGAATCAAGTGTTCAATCTAGTTCTTAAGGGACCAACAATCTTCAGTCCCATGTCTGAATTCACGATGGAGCTCACAGAACTTCACCCAGTCTGAACCTTTGGGGCCCTCTCTGGGCGGAGGCAACTTAAGTAGTCCTATATTATAGACCTTGTGCATTATCTGATCTCTTCTACTGTTTAGGGGAATAAAGGTGTTATACTTGGGGTTTGGATAGGGCCCGTTCCTTTGTTCCTTGCCCGACTTTGGGCTTCTCATCTACGACTTTGTTTTGGCTATACTCTGCTCGATGTGGCCTACTCTACCAGATTTTCTCTGCTCCATGTTGATGTACCGTGTGACCTTCTTCCTGAAATCATCCATATCCACAAGGATTTTTTAGCCAACGAATCAGAAAACTTACTAGGGTGCAATCCCGTCTAGATTACGTGTAGGGAAACCTCCTAGCTAAGGTTGCAGATCTAGATAGCTTGCTCATGGAAATGAGCTATAAACTGCTTAAGAGTCTCATCCCGGGCCTGCCTCAAGTTCACCAGACTGTGGGAGGTTTGTTGCACTACCCAAATGAACGCAAATTGACTTAGGAACTTCTTTGTCAATTCTGTAAAACTTGATAAGGTCCTCGGTGGAAAGTGTGCGAACCATCGTAAGGCAGACTTGGTCAACGTGATTGGGAACGTCCTACAAAGTAGGGCGTCAGATGCTTTCGTAATCAACATGGTGGTGGTGAACATGGTGAGGTGCTCCTCCGGATCCCCTTCTGTCATAACTCTTCTACTATATGTTGCAACATCTCGACCATGGTTGCAAGCTTCTTTATCTAATCATCCCCGTTTTGCAGTTGCTGTTGGGAGTTGCCCTCTTCTCGATGGCTGTGGTTACTGCGGGTGGTCACCATTGTTGGTATCTTAGGGTTTAGTATCTTGTGTGTGGGAACCTATTCTACCGGACCTTATGGTGGGCGCCAAAATACTCATAATTAGAATATAATCATAAAAAAACCCTAGAGAATTACTCTAGAAAATTAGGGTTACTATTTCTCTATCAAATGTGTCACTTAACTATAATAGGAGGGCTTCAATACAATTTATACAACCTATGTGCCAAAGAAGAAAGTGAGGTATGTGGGGCCTTAAGCCTAGGTCCACGATGACGTAGGAGACATATCCTATCAAGATAAAGGTTTCGTCATTCTCTAATTCTAACCTAAAATAGGAAAGAGAGGGGGTGTTGTGGAGCCCCCTTCGACCCGGGGAAACATGTCTTTTATTTGTTATTAGTTATACTTGATTATTGGGATTTTGGATCACACCTGCATGTTATCCAATTGTGGGTTACGCAATGCATGATAAACAGCCACGCGTTACATTGGCAACCATCTATGCCGCTGAAAAACTGGGTAAGTTGAGACGTTCCTAAGAATTGATCAAGTTTTATTTCATTTCAATGGCTTCGCTTGCTTGTTATAAGCTGGCCTCCACTGGTCAATTGATTTTTGTGACGGTTTCTGTTGTACTATTGGATTGAAATCATCGACTCTTTTTTTCCTATTTTGCCTTTTTCTTACATAGTCGTTCATCCAAATTTTAAGTGCATTGGCTTTACAAACAAATGAATAATGTATGTGTACTGGGATAGAAAGAACAGAGGGTAAATACGAGGAAAACAGAGAAATTAAATCATATCACATGCGCTAATTTTAATTTGACAACTTAATTCTTCCTATTTGCTTGGTGATTTTGCAATTTTGGTCTCTGGCTGCATTTGTTAGTTGTTACTAATTAGAAATTGAAACTAATTAAAAGAGAAGGTTAAGCTGAAAACGGGAGAGATTAGTAAATAAAAATAACAAATCTACTCTCCTTTGGAGCAATTGCAACCGGTTCCTCAAATTAACACTGATGTTTTTTGTGTCAAATGATTAGCAGCGGAGCTAATAACTAAATTCCTTTGTCACGAGGAATTATTCTAAAAGCCAATTCTAGTACCAAATTTTAATGTTTAGAAATTTGAATGAATATCTTCTAGAGTACAACAAATATAGAATATAAAAAACAAAACAAAGTCATCCAATCCATAAGATTTTGATAAGAAACACTAATAATATTGGAAATCGATGATTACAATCTAATCGATGATTAAAAATATCTGCATAGCAGCAGAGCAGTGTACATCTACACTTATTTGTCCAGTTGATGTACTTAATTTCAATTAAATTGGAGAAACTAAACTTTCAACATAATTCCAAGCATTGTAAACAGACAAAACACTAGGAATTTCAACAACTTTTAATATACCATCTCTCTGGTTAAACAGAACTGAGCAAAACTGAGTATAGGCTTGTGTTGCCAGCAGGAGGACATCACCATTCTGAAACAAACACATGGTAAAAGACAAAAACTCAATCCCGGGGTAACAGGTTTCGACATATTCCAAATTAATATTCACCAAACAGGTCCAAGACTTCTTAAGTCCAAGCTCCTTCATTTGCCAAATGACAAAGTGAGTGTCCATGTGATAACAAGAAACACAGAGACAGCCCCTGGAAACACAGAGAATTGGAAGGTGCCAAATGCAGGGATCATGATCCTGAAGAGGATCAGGAAGCGGCAATTCTGCATATGACTCCTTTCCCAAATGAAGAGAAACAATTACAAACATTTTAACATAATCACCAGATTTGCGCAATGCTATCCAATTAAGAGTGTCACTTAGATACACACCATACATGTGAACTTGATATTGATCATCCGGTAAAGTTTGAATATCTGTCCAACAATTGGCACCCATACTATGAACCTTACCGGGAAATAACACCACTACCTTGTAAGCGTCACTTGTATGATCATAGCCAAAACCAAAATTATTAAATTTTGTAGAGCTGTCATAAGATGGGGACTCGGGGGATATTTCCCTTGTAGCTGGGTTCCAAAAATAAACCAATGTTTTATACGGATAAACAAGGGGTGGAGATTCAGCGTGCAGAGCAATCAAGCCATTGCAGGAGCCAATGACAGAGTAATGTTGGGTAAAAGAAGGTCGTATAAGAGGGATGGGTGATGGGTTTCCAAGTAGGCGAGTCACAGACCAAGACGATAAGGACGTTGTATTTGAGAACCCACCTTGGTCTTGATCGAACTTGTTTTCAAGCAGTAATCTGAGGTTGGTGGAATCAACAGATGAACGTTGAATGTGGAGTTTCTGAAAGTGGGGATCTGAGATAAGGGAATTCCATGATTTGGAGACACACTTGAAACCCACAAGAGTCGTAACGGGAAGCCATGATAAGATTTCAATCAACACATCCTCACTCAAAACTGCATCCTCCTGCCTTCTCATTATGCCCTCTCCCTTTAGACTACCCATCAAATTTCATCTTTTATATCTTACTCATTCCTATCTATAATTATATCTTTTAAATTTTAAATATTTTAATAACAAACTTTTAAGCCTGTAATTAAGATGAGTATATAGATAATTGTTTTCCCTAACTAACCTAATCTTTTCCATAAATTAACCACATATAGTTTTTAGATCATATATAACTAATCACCCATTTAACCATTATAAAAAAACCCATTTATCTTTATTTTCTTCTACCACTTTCTAAAATTCTCTCTCCCAAAAGAATAAAATTAAATGTATCCATTTTCGTTACCTTTTAATTCGGTATCTAATCTATTAATATTAAATCAATTTTTTATTAATATTTTAAAAACATATTCAAATTAATCAACTTAGGCATGATTGGCGGATCTTCTCCCCGTATAGCACTCTCCATGTATCTCCATAACTTTGATCGCATGGGAATTAGTTATAATACTCACGTTTTTTTTTAAAATATCTATAATCTATAATTATACATTGTGAAATATTTGAAAAGTTATTTTTAACAACTTTTCTCACATGTTAACTTCTCGTACAATAGTTACTTTATTTCACTTTTTAAAAACACTAATTAATACATTAATTTCATAAAAAAATAAAATCTTTTTTATAGTATACCAAATCTCATTAATTATATATGAATGATTTGATTGTAAATATGATTCATATATGTAAATATAACATCATGATTTTGTAATATTTTTAATATGAAAACCAAAAATTGTACATTGAGTAGATTTAATAATATATGGAAATTTATTATTTATATGTGATGAGATATTAAGTTGATTAACTTGATTATAAGTAATTAGTTTAATTATAGATAATTATGGATGATTATACGTTGACTTGATCAATTTCATTAAATATAAATTCTTTTTGAGAATTTAGAATCAAAGTTTAGGATGTGTTTTTTAAATATATGCTTTGAATTCTGTTTTTTATTAATATATATTTTTATTAAATATATCTTATCCACCAAATGAATTAATTATAAATTACAATATATTTATTATTCTATATTAATTATGAAGTATATAATTGAGAGATGATTAATATATTAATTTATCCATAGGTCATAAGAATATATAATATTATCACGTAATTAATAACACTATTTTATATTATGCCTATATATATATATATCTAATATTTTTTAAAATTATGTCACAATTATATATTGAGATTATAAATTAAATTAATAATTATTCCAGAATTTTCACATTCATTGGTTATAATATCAATTATAGAGTGTACGTGTATATATATAGATATGACTAAATATAACGTAATATAGTAATATTTACTCTTAATTAAAATTAATTTAACGATTAAAACCTAAAATATTTAAAGATTATTTCAAATTAAGAATTATAAAATGATAGAGATGTAATATAGTAATATTTACTCTTAATTAAAATTAATTTAACGATTAAAACCTAAAATATTTAAAGATTATTTCAAATTAAGAATTATAAAATGATAGAGATGTAATATAGTAATATTTACTCTTAATTAAAATTAATTTAACGATTAAAACCTAAAATATTTAACGATTATTTCAAATTAAGAATTATAAAATGATAGAGATTCATTTTTATCAATGATGTCAATATTTATTATTATTAAAGTTGTGATATATATATATATATATATATATATATAATTCAATTTCAAGTTAAGACTAATTATAATAACAAATATTCAAAATATAGTTAATTAAAAAATATTTTCAATCCTAAGATAAATTTAATATAATTATAATAACTTCAACATTCTTTTATATAATATATAATATTACAATTTGTTCCCCAAATCAGGGGGCTCCACGACACCCCCTTTTCCCCCCATTTTAGGTAAGAATCTGAGAAATGTCAATCCTTTCACTAGATACTAGTAAGATACGGTTGCACCATGTCATCATGGGTTTGGATCCGAGGCCCCCATGTGACACCCTTGATTAACTAGGACAAATTCCCACACTGGAACGTCCTATTTAATTAAGGAGTCACTAAAAATAGGAGTATTTGTTTTTGATTGGTGATCATCAGCACAAAATTTTAAAATAAATACATTATATAGACCGATTCTTTTAACATGAGAGTATTTAAAAGAGTACGGAGCTCATCGGCTTCTGACAACTAATGCAAAATAACAACATAAAAGAAATAAAATGTCGAGTCTATAACGATCTCGACGCAAACAGAAAATGTACACAAATGACGCTTCCAACTAGCGTCCTCTACTGCAGGTACTCCAATTCCTGCCCACGCTCGCCCTGTCCTTCAACTGATGATCACAGGAGAGGAAAAACCATACACAACAACAAAAGGGGTGAGTACAAAGCTCTCAACCCATAACATATATATACAAGGGTGACTTAATATTTTAGATTACAGAAAATTTACATACAACATATCTTAGCATAGACATATAAAACTTCGCATACACAAATATCAATAACAATCAGAGAGTTAATCATATAGTAATGGCATGTTATGCATATGTTAGATTCAATTACTATAAATCATAATTCATTACCAATATGCAATGGGGCCCAACTTCCACTCATCAATCTCATATACCCATAACCATGTGTACAATCCGCCACCCTTATCTCCCCTGCCCAACTAGAGCGACTGGAGCTCTCCTCGTTCTGGTTTTCACAAATGGGTAGGGGCTCACAGTCCCAATTATCAAATGGCTAATCACACATATCACACATCACTACAGAACGGGCACTCCACGGTCATAGAAAATCCCGCCTCTTGTCGAAGTATACCAGAGTTTGCTACGGGTTGTCTGACGACGGGCACTAATCCGATGCCACTTGGAATTCCTGCCTCCGGTGATACTCCCTAGACTGCCCTTGGGTATCGAGGCATGACAGATTCTTCAGTGTACCCCTCACTGTATGCTCTAGGGGATTTTTCCAACATCCCTCCTCAACTTCAAATGCAAAATGCCATGTACTTGTCTCAATTACTTAGGGTGCTCAGAGTCTAAACAAAACCTATCTCACATAGCGCATTTGTCCTTAAAACATGTAAAGTATCTAAACCATAAAAATTTTCATGTAGTAGATACTAGAATCCAAAGTCGCAATACTATTAAAATTCTTTTCATTAAAATATCAAGATTGTTTCTTAAATAGGTTTCACAAAGATATTCTCTAGTATAAAATAACTAATTTAAGGGTAAATTATATTAGATACTTAAGTAAAAAGGAATAACATATCTTCATTTTGTTTAAAATATGATCCTAAGAAAATTTAAGTTTTTCCATAAAGAGAAAATAAAGGACAAGTATATTGTACTAGACTTAATCGCCTATAAGTTCACTTCGTCGTATTCGCTAATAGTGAACAATAAATTTGATTTTCTCTTTCTAAAAATGTATTCATAATTTATTAGATGAAATATTTTCTCATTCATAAGATAATCCTTCTAATAAAAGAATTCTCTTTTTCTAAGTAAGATACAATATAATAGATTTTTCATTTCTTTATTCAAAACATTGTTTTCATAGTATTTTGCATAGAAATTTCCGATTTGAGCGATTCCAAAGGTAAAAGTGTTTAACTTTAAAAATACTATTTAAATACAGTGAAATTAAAATAAATTCTATCCAGAAAATAGCCCCTACACAAAAATTCACCAATTGCCAAAGTTCGTCGTTCCAACGTTCGTAAAAGTACGTTTTAAGGACAATTCGCGCGTCAAAAATTCTTCCAACCAATTTTTCTTCTTCGGGTATTTTTTTTCATGCTCAAAATTCATCTTTCATGCTATAAAATAATCCTTCAAAACAGTTTTACTAATTTCTTTCGTTTGCCCATAAAAATACACTCTATACCGTTTCTAACATTTCGTTCGCGCCTAACTCGGGTCCCTTTTTAATTCTTTATTATTTACCACATCCATAACATTTTTATAATCATAATAATACCCAAATACATAAAAATACAGCAACATCATCCATCACAAATAATGGTCAAGAATTAATTTCTAAAATCCTTGTAATTCACTTTCTTAACGTCATAAACATATCGTTTAATTACTATTATAAAAATCACTTAGTTTTATTTTGTATAAAAATTCCAGAATTAAATTTTACATTAAAATTTATTTTTTATCACCAAATTTTCAAGGTTAAGTCACGTTATCAATTTTCAATACAAAAGTCATTTTCTTTCAAGTTTATACATTAGGATCTAAAGTTTATTAAGTGATTTAACTAACCATCAAAATTTCCAGCAACAATATTTGTTTCTAGTCATTACAAAATTTATTCTTTTAAAATTTCACATTTTCTAAAATATCAATCACACCACAAATCACAATTTAAGCCAAGCAACATATACTTTCAACAATTTATCACATGCATGAGATTACAACCAAAAAAAATCTGTAACAAATAAAATCCAAGTTAGTAACTTATTATCAAAAATTTCAAACTTTAAAAGATTAATTAAAACTTATGGTGTAGCCATGATGTCTCTTCAAAGATCCACATTTCTCATAAAAATTTTTAAGATCTAAAATATATAAACTAAGATCTTTAAGGAGACATCAAAGTATAAGTGTTAAGGGGCACTTATACTTCACCATGCATGTACAAATTTATAGATTTAATTAAGCAAGGTACTCTCCCCTTACCACCAAGAATTTTGTGCTCCAAAAGAAAAGCCAAGGACTCCAAAAATTTGCTTCTAAGCCACCATAGATTGCTTCATCAAAGAGAAGAAAAATGGAGGCTTGGAGGGTAGAGGTTTAACGTGAATTTGGTGGATGGAAGTAGAGAAAATGTTTGCTGTCTTGGTGGAGGAGAAGATTTTGGTCTTAGAAAGTGGTATCTTGAACTTTGTGATATGGTATGGTGATTTAGAATGAATGATGATGGGTATGGGATGATGGTTTAGGTGAAGAAAAGATGAGAAAGTGAAAAGAATAGCTGCTGTAATTTCTCTAAGTTGGAAGGAGAAAGAAGAAACAAGGCAAAGGAAACGGAAAGAAACATTTGCATGTGATTTCCTTTGTGCCCAAGGAGCTTGCACGGTCAAAGAGGTGAGTGGGGCAAGTGTCACTACAATTCCATGTAAGTGAAAGGTGTCTATTGCAGCTGGTAGTGATGTGGAGAAGGGTTATGCATGGCTAGGACAAGTGGCCAAGTGGTGGAGTAATGTTTTTGGTTCATGGTGCATGTAAGCCTAGGTGTGCAGGGCAGTCACTTGTTCGTGATTGTAGGGGATCTTATAGGCGGAATTAGCAAATGGACTGAACATAAAAGTTGTAGAAATTTTTGTTCTCTTTAAATCCATATAAAGCACAAAACAATACATCAAGAATTGAGTGAGATATAGTCCAAATACTAAAAGGGTGCAGGGCTGTGACAGGATTTTTGTCCCTTGCATAAATAATTTTTTTGGGCAAAATGGGTTGCAATTTGGGCTTTGGTTTCTTCATCCAATTTGTGAAGGATTGTTTTAGGAAACTTTTGGTGAAGGCCTCATTCAATATCATGGGCATATGAGGGAGAAATATAGAAAAAACTACACCTAGTGCAAACTTATGCTGGAAAAACGTGAATTGATGTAGTGTTTTAATTTCTGGGATTTATGGGATGAGAATTGGTCTTTTTGGTCAACATAGGAGTTGTAGATAATTTTAATACAGATATTTTGGGATAAGAATGACTTGAATCCAATATCAGAAGAATAAATTACGCCCAAAATACGTACAGATGCGCATTTGGCTTACCCGGGTAACTTAAAATTAACGTTTTTAGGCTTGGTTGTTTAAAATTGGGTATTGGGCTCTTCACAAAAGTTGTTAGAAATAAAGTGAGGGACATTTTAGGATAAAAATAATTTACTCAAGTCTCATAGATTATTTTTGGGCGCAAACCAGGGAGTTACACAGTTTTATTAACTTAAAATAATTACTTAGATATTTTTATTAAATCACCTAATGTTTTATTTTATAAGTTTTTGTTATTATTAATGTTATTAGACACATTATTATTATTTTCCTAATTATTTCTATGACTTATATAATTAAAATCAGAACCTCTACCTCACACTCATAAAATCTCTTTAAAACAAAACAAACAAACAAGTCGGCTGTAGCCTATTCATCAGTACACATAAAAATTATCACTGAATTTAGACAATGGGTCTCAAGGACCTAACACAAAAATGAGGGCTGTTACACCCCATACCTTATTTTCTCGTTTATCTTACTAATTGTATAATTGGCCACGAAGCCCTCCGGTTGTAATTAAGTGACATATTCGTAAGCAATAATAACCCTATTTTTCTAGAGTACTTCTCTAGGGTTTTCGTATAATAAAAGAGCTGCAACGTACACTAGAAGAGTTACGCTAGGAGAACAACGAGTTACGTACTCATAGGACGGAGAAACGAGAAGCCTCTAGCTACCATAACACCCAAACCCCCAGCAGGGGACTGGCTATCACGATAATCAGTCGACGAAAAGAACAAACAAACCTGACCCGAAGAACCCCTACGCTTCTTATCCGTTCACAGAGGAGATCATGGCAGCACCAATCCCCCAAACTACAAACCACCAACCATGGAGAAATATGATAGGATAGGGGATCCTGAGGAGCATCTCACCGTGTTCACCACCACTATGTTGATTATGTTGGTGTATGCACTATGAGCTATTAATGTATCAATTTTATTATCAATAAAATTAGTACTTTCAGTTTTAAGATTGTTTTAAAACTATTTATCCTGGAATAATAGGTCATATAAGAATTATTCCTAAAACGTCCCTAATCAAGTATTTATATGGGGACATGTAAATACATTAAGATTAGTGTGTGAGTGTACTGATGATTTGATCTCACAAATCATGGATATATGATATCAAGTATTTACACGGGTAAACATTAAGAGTAATGTTGTACAGGACAGACCCACCATGAGAATGTTGCATGGATCGTTACATGAGTGTCATAAACGGTTCTCAATGTGATAATGGTATATAGTCCTTTTACCTGAAGTCACTACGATTCCTACATAAGGAGTTTGTTGTTTTAATACAATCAAACGTTATCTGTAATAAGATGACCATAAAGATTGTAATTAGGCAATGGACAAATTATGCAGAAGGATATGAGTGATGTAGATGGGATTTGTCTCTCCTATGTGACAGGAGTGATATCTATGGGCTACTTGATGGAGTGAGACTAACGAAATGCATAGCCATGCTAGGACGAATAAATATTCGATATTTATTCTGTAAAGTCTACTCTGGTATCAAGTAAAATGAATTGGGCCATACAAGGATGACGACGACCATTCCTTGGGCCCAATTAGATATCGTGACAAAAGGAATAAATATATAAAATAATTATCACTTATAGGTCATGTCAATGATAAATAATATTCAGACATAATGATGTATTGCTAGATGCCGCTCTTATTTTATATTAATAATAAAATAGTTTATTATTAATATAACCGAATATTTTATCTATAGGGTCACACACATAGAGTAAGCCCACCAGAGGATAGTTTTATTTTAGTTGGACTAAAAAATAAAACTATTGGGCCTAACTCATTTAGAATGAGTCAGGAGCCCAATGTTTAATGAGAGCTCAGGTTAAGACCTAAGCCTATATATAGAGCATGAGATACTTATAGGTTGCGGCTTAGAAACTAGATTACTTTCGAATTTCTGTACTAGCATTCAAAACTTTGATTTTTTGGTGGGAGTGCTCGTGTAGACTCCTAAGGGCGAAGCTACAATTGCTTCGATCGAGGAACTCACTTTGCGTCTACAAAAGGTAAACCCTAAATTGAAATTTAATTTTGCATAATGCCTTGAGACAATTGGTTTTGCAATCCTCTTTTTGGAAATCCTTTATGTTTCTGCTGCCTGACCCTGATGGATTCCCTAACAGATTACAGGAGCATCTAACGCCCTACTATATAGGACGTTCTTGATCGCGTTGACTAAGTCTTTCCTATGATGGTTCTCGCACCTTCCGTCGAGGAGCCTATCAAGTTTTGCAGAGTTGATAGAAAAGTTTCTAAGTCAATTTGTATCAAGTCACATGGTGTTGGGTCTTTGGCAAGCACACCAATTTATCATTGCAACTTTCAAAATAGATATCGTTCCCTCAAGGATTGAATGAGTTCAGTGTGTGACAGTAATTCTTATTTACTATAGTAAAAAATTCAAAACTTATTAACAAAAGAATGATTCATATACAAATTATACAATATACACAGATGTAGAGATTGATTTATACATTTGAACAAAAAGTAGTGTAAGATGTATTATAAAACTATCTAGAAAATAACTTATAAATTAATACTTTTGAATGGTTCCAATACTTGAGTTTTAACATAAATTAACAAACTATGTTGGAATTAGGATCCCCACACTAGAATATATCCTATCAATTATAAACATGCATATTTAAACATGAAGTTCATGTCATTGTAGCTTTAAATCATTAAACCAATCCCTCGGTAAACAAATTCTAAATAGTTACCGTAAAGTCTAATCCCTTAGATGTTTTCTCAGTAAAAACTTGTTTTAAGTGCTAGCCTTAACACAACAATAATTACCAACTCTATCCCTAGTAATTGGTATATTAAAGGTATTTTAACTTTTACTTCCGTTAAAGTAGTTTTAACACACATGAAAATCATTCTCCCATTTGAAGTTCATACTAATAAAAGGTTAAAATACTAACATGAGACTTGAATCATAAACAAGCACAATTCATAATCACAACATCATATTCATAGATTGGTTCACCAATTCCAACATAAACAGATTAGTTACACATGGTAAAAGTAAAAACATAACTTACAAATAGAGACATGACAAACACTTGATCACACACTTGACAACTCACTTCACAACACGAAAGGAAACAACACTAAAACAACACTCTCAAGTATATGGAAGTATTCTGCAGTACAACTCAGAAGTAAGGGATCTAGAATGGAAGAAAAAAGTAATAGAATGAAGAATTGGATACCAAAACCCTTGGCAAATGGCCTATTTATAGGGTGGAGTTGAGGTCCCGACACTAAGCGTGGGCTTGGCGCTATGCGTCAGCCTCCTGACCCAGCTTCCAATAATCCTCTAGATTTTCAGCAACTAATCCTTATTTTTGTCCCAATAATTTATAGACAAGCTTTAATCATGTTTCCTACTATGTTTTGGTCTTATTTCTGAAGTGGATTGGCCATTATTTGTAATTAATTGGCCCATTTCAGAGTGCAATTCCACCTGTAAGTGGGATACACGTAGCATCTAATGTTATGCGTGGGCTTAACGCGTAGCGTCAGGACTAAAATTCCTAATGCCAAGCATGAGGTTGATACTACACGTCAGTCCTTCTGTCTTGAATAAATTTTTCACTTTTATCCTCAGTTTTTCACCACAAAAAATGGAAAAATAGGTCATGCCGAGTCAAATTTGATAACTTCTATTTATTTTAAAATAAAACCTAAATTTATTTCTATTTAAACAAATTTTTATTAATTTTCTCACACTTTTTAATATAAAAATAATGATAAATTAAGGACTAACAAACTACGTCCAACTTGGGAAGTTGCTCGTCCTCGAGCAAAACAAACTGTGAACTAATCAATTTTTGAAAAATTGAAAACTTACCACAAGAAGTAATTCATAACTTATCGTTTGAAATTATCAATATTGATGACTTGTGCAAAAGGAACTTAAAGATAAAACCATTACAATGTCATGTCAATAAATCAAGCTTATTTCAAGGCTTACCTCACAAGTGTTTCTCTCTGAAAAAGGTAACCTGTTTAATTCAATCAATCATAAAATTAAACAAATTTAATTTTGATTTTCATCTTATCAATTGTCTTTTGTACAAAATCAAACAAAAGTCACAAGGTCTATTCAAGGGTTGTACTGAGGCTTGGTTACAAGAATTCTAGATTTTTTTTGGGAAGCAAACATCTGAAATCATAAAAGAGCATTTCATGTAAGATTTAGGGTGTTTTTCTTAATCCAAAACTCACTTCCCCTTATGACGGATACCCACAACTTAATTCTTTTCCTTATTTTTTTTCTAAATTTGCATATATACATATGTTTTTCTTTTATTTTTATTTTTCATATATGCATGATTTGATATAATTTTTAAAAAGAACTAAGTTCAAATTTCACTCCCCAGTTTGTAAGAACACTCAAATTATTTTTATTTTGACTGCACAGTTTGTAAGAACACTCAAATTATTTTCATTTTGATTGCAATGCTTTTTTACTTAATTAGATAAAGAGGGATGGTTGAAAATATTTATGGGTAAGAGGTGTCAAAGAAATTATTTTTAAGGCTCAAAATGGTTATCAAAGGATAAATACATTTTACCATGGTAAGATTTTTGGCCCTCAGTTCATGTGTTTACCAATAACATGCCTTGATCATGCTCATGAATCCTCTGTACGACAACACAAATCAAAGAATTAAGCAAAATCAATTTGTAAGAAATTACGTCGATACCCTCAAAGTGTTTAAAGAACTCTCAACTCACTGAGTTTTCAAAACTAGCTTGATTATTAATAAGAACATTGTAATTTGTTTTATCAAAATGCCTTAGTTGCAAAGGAATCGATATTTGATTATTTAAAATGACTTATTATATAAAAATTTAAGTGCATAAAATTTTCAAATTTCAAAAATTGGTTTTATTTTATTTTAAGAAAATCACAATTATTTTTGATTTTATTTAATTTAAGAAAATCACACGATAAATATTACGCAAAAATAAAATCACACCACAAAATAAAAATACCAAATCATACTAACAATGACTAATATCTCATAGAAAATACCAAAGTAAACTAATGTAATAATTTAAGAGTAAAAGCAGTCATAAGAGATGTTGAAAAATAAACATGGTCCTCAATCATCCTGCATTTGGTCCTCCTCATCCTCATCCTCATCACCCTCCTCAGTAGTGTCTCCCTCTGTGTCAGCCTGTGCTCTAGATGTACCACTTACCTTAGGATATGCAAAGTCAGCATATGTCATGAATGGTGCATCTGCCCCCTGGACCTTGTATTCGTAAAAAGAATCATGTAAATGCACATAAGCCCGATGAGAAGCAACCATCATCTGCATCATGTGCTGATGATCTATCCTCATCCTGGAAAACTCCTAGGTAATAACATCAGTCGGGGCAGCCTATTATGGACGTCTCCTCCTGGGTCTAGGCTAAGCCTCCTGCTTAAGAGGTGCGAGCTCACACTACTGTACAAAATAAGCTTTGTTCACTAGAACATTGGGTATTCACCCTGATGAACTAGTGAACTCCGATGAAGGCACTGGCACTCCCTGCTTCCTCAGTAAGGCAGAAATGATCAGAGGGGAGTGTATCAGACAATTTGCCTTATACCTAAAGGCATAATGGTGAATCTGCTCAGAAATGATGGGGCAATGTCAATCATGTGTACCTACAGAATAGAGAATAGTAAACAACATCTGTCAACGGGTAGGGTGGAGAGGTGAGTCACTGGTGTGATGTTGTGGAGCATCAAGTACATCTATAGCTGGGCAATCGATATCATCTATGTCTTCAGCAGGTTGGAAGGAGCTCTATTAACCCTGCTAAGGTTAAAATAAATTCCATCATTGCTCAACAAATAAGCGACCTGATCTAGAAAGTATCCTAGATCGCCATCCTCTATAGCAACCTTGTTTCTGTTTTCCATCCAGAAACAAGTATTGCCCTCGGGAGTGGGCTCCCAAGGGTTACCCAAAAGGGTATTAATGGTATCTCTATCGTAGACAATATGCCTATCCCTAACCCAGCTGCTCCTCCTCTGTCCAACATTCGGCGAATCCTACTGAGTCCTACAAGTGTTCGCGTAAAACTCCATCACCAAGATAGGATCCCCGTTAGTAGATACGGAAAACAGTGTTCCCCACCTTCTCCTCTAAATCTCTCTTAACAACTCTGGGTAATCAACAACTCCCAGATCAAGAACTCTCTCCCAGATCAACCTTTGACCTTTAATTTGATGAAACCTATGCCATTTTCCATCTATCTTGAACCTAGTAGGATCACGAGGTCCAAGCTGCTACTCCTCAGTTTGAATCTCTGGGTCCTCAGAGGAGGTAGTATTAGTCCTCTTCCTCCTCTTTGGACCAGAAGTAGGGATGGATTTCTTTGGGGCCATCTGCAAGAAAATTTAAAATTAAAACAAAATATGCATAATAATTTAACAAAATTCACAACACTCATAAGGAAAATATAACACAATTTATGACTAAAAAATATGCATCAAATCACACAACAAACACTAATTAATTTCACAAAAACAATTCAATTCAAATCTCACATATTAATAAAAACACTTATTTTAACAAAATTAACTTAAGACACACATTAAACATCAAACATTAAAAATAAAATTCAACATAAAAATTAAAAACAAAATAATAAGCACATATTAAATAAAAATTAAATTACCAATATGTAATATATCATAACATTAAAAGTTAAAACAGCAAAAGCCAACAAAAAACACAAAAAATAGGAAAACTGAAACAGGGGCCTGACGAGTAGCGCCAGGCTGAAGCGTAGCGTCAGCCCTATTTCCTCAAGCTACGCGACAGGTGCAGTTCCTGAAACCAATTTTAGGGGTTATGCAGCAGCAACCCCATTATTTCCTACTCAATCAAAAACATCACCCAATCAGTCCTATTTGTTTCTAATCAACCTAAACTACTCCTAACCTCGTACATTTCTAAAAATTAAAAGAGAAAAGATGGAGAGAACTTACTTGGACTGTTGATGCTAAATAGAGAATGTAGGATGTTGAGAGAAATGAGGTTTTGGAGAATTAGGGTTTAAGGCACAGAGAGGGAATGTTAGGTTTTTTAATGGGCCTCTCTATGTAGTGGGTTCTGTTTTAAAAACTGAACACAGGACCTGACGCTATGCATGGTTGTGACGCTACGCGTTAGGTATGAAATTTTGACCCCACACTACGTGTGGCTCTGACGCTACGTGTGGGAGTCCAATTTTCATTTTCTTCCATTTTTGATTTTAAAACCCAATTTCATGCATTTTTAACTCCTTTTTATGCCTAAAATTCAAAAATTAATTAAAACAA
The DNA here is from genome assembly GCA_037962975.1 of Clitoria ternatea. Classification (NCBI taxonomy): domain Eukaryota; kingdom Viridiplantae; phylum Streptophyta; class Magnoliopsida; order Fabales; family Fabaceae; genus Clitoria; species Clitoria ternatea. Next base: position 37,945,419 of record CM075672.1, on the reverse strand, counting down.
CATAATTTAATTAAAACTTTTTGTTTAATTTTAAAATTAAGAACAACAATCAAATAATGGGTTGCCTCCCATTGAGTGCTTGATTTACTGTTTCTAGCTTGACATCCTACAAATCAAAAATCTGATAAGTAACAAATGGTGATGAGCCTGTTAATCTCACCACCCAGATAAGGCTTCAACCTATGTCCATTCACCATCCAACTTCTTTTGAAAGTTGGATCCTAAATTTCAATTGCTCCATATGGTTTAACTTCTTTGATCACAAATAGGCCTGACCACTTAGATTTTAATTTACCAGGAAAAATTTAATCTTGAATTAAACAATAAGACTTACTGCCCTGGTGTGAAGATCATTTTCTTTAATTTCTTATCATGGTAAGCTTTTACCTTGTTCTTGTAGCACCTGGATGATTGATAAGCATTATTCTGCATTTCCTCTAACTCAAATAATTTCAACTTCCTTTTGTCAGCTGCAACAATTTGATCAAAGTTGAGGAATTTCAATGCCCAGTATGCTTTATGTTCCATTTCTACTGGGAGATGACAAGCTTTTCCATAAACCATCTGAAAAGGGGAAAAGCCAATAGGGGTTTTAAATGTAGTTTTGTATGCCCAGAGTGCACCATCAAGTTTTTGTGACTAATCCTTCTTCAAAGAAGACACAGTCTTTTCTAGAATTCTCTTTACTACACAATTTGAAATCTCAGCTTGACCATTAGTTTTGGGATGATATGCTGTGGCCACTGTCACACCCCGATTATCCGGACTCGAATTCTGATGTGAGCGATATAAATAATTAATAAAAGTGCGGGTAAATTTTTCACGTTTCAGGGTAAGTCCGATGTCACACCAAAACCCGAATCACAAAAAACCGAAGAGTGAGATTTAATAAAATATAGCTGGATCGATAACTAAGTTGCCCATAATGATATATAGAATATCAGAATTTATAGTGGAAAAGAATGTGTATACCGGGCATGCGCCTAGTCCCATATATGAAGATATGAGAAAAAGCTCGGCAAAGCATGCAAATATTTAACATAAGTCTATTAGGTCATAACTAATTTTTCACATACGACAGACACATGTATTGCCTAAAATTATATATATATAGATGTGTATCTATATAGTCATCTTCATCCTCAATGTACAAAATCCAAATTCTAATCCTCATATACTTATCAAATCGTTACTTACGTACTAAACATATATTTGCCATTCATGAATACATAAGATTGTCTTACACATATCCAAATTCACTAAATCATCAATATTATTACGTATAATTTATTCAATACATTAACATTCACAATTGATGTCAGCCAAAGCATTTCCACTACCACTATTTGCCTTCGTCAAAAGCTTCAATTCAAAATTCCTTGTCATCCTATGATAACCCTGCATCGGAATGCTAAAAAGGAGACCACATGGGAGAGTGAGTTATACATTCAAAATGACGAATATAAATATATTATGATCATGTGTACATGCATTCATTCATCATGTGTGCTTTGTAATAAAATTATTAAATCATAATTCAATCATCATTCAATATCATTACATTCTCATAATAGGCATATAGGCCTCATGAATCGCAATTCACAACATAGGCAAGCACAACACATACACAATCATATTGCCATATATCAACATAGGCATTCACAATTCATCATCATTAATTCATTAAGTCTTTAATCAGTTCCTCCTCGCAAGGGGTTTTTCATCTCTCATGGTCATCCCATCTCAAATGCCATGCATCTATGGCTAATGCACATGTCAACTGTTTAATGCATATGCAATGGATCCATTTCATTCCATCAGGTGATTGCAACCACCATATCATTCATTTCACACTGGTTTCCTGCCTCGCAAGGGGTACTCCCTTTAGCAGCCTCGCAAGGTGCTTTTCTCGTGATCGCAACCATGTATATCAATTCTCATTACATCGGTTTCCCGCCTCGCAAGGGGTACTTCCTCCTCGTGATCGCAACCACGGGACATCAAAGGAACTCACAAGCCCTTTTTCCATTTCAAGTACCAAGTGATCGCAACCACTGGCTTATCATCATACAATCCTGCAGGATGTCTCATTATGATCGTAACCACATATCAATTATTTCATAATGGTTTCTCGCCTCGTAAGGGGTACTCCTTCCTCGTGATCGCAACCACGGAATATCATAGGAACTCACAAGCCCGTTTTCCAGTTCAAATACCAAGTGATTGCAACCACATAATCAATGCTATGCCATGCCATGAATGCAACAATGCAATGATGCATATGCCAATCTTAACCTCGCAAGGATATCTCACCTTCTCACATAGGGATATGTTTTAATTTGGCATTTTCAATCAATAACATAGAATCTTTTACAAAGCCCCTCAAGGCACATCATTCATATACTTGGCATTTTAATAGCCACTATATTATTCACAAGTTAATCCACGCATGGAAATCAAGAAGCATAGCAAGCATCATAGTATGAGTCCACACATAGGAATCAATCAAGATATGTTGATAAACACATTTCAAATACATAGCATCACATGCTAGCCAATATAATTAAATTTATATGTACAAGATTACACTTGTATCAAACACAATGGCATTACCATCATTAATAATATAAATCACCATTAAACCAAGGGTATGTTCAATAACAATATCCCTTTTCATCCAACATCATTAATCATCATTCAATGCGTGTGGCCTTATCCATTTTTTTATCATTACTGATACTATTTTAATTTCATTGAGTTATCATAACTCATTGCCACTCAATTATCCCCTCATTAATTTCATTATCATACAAGATGTGTCATATAACCACAATCCTTATGTTTCATTATCAATTATGTATCACATCAATGGTGGTGTACATTCATGTTTTCATAACGTGATTTAGGCATACACATAACTTACCAAGGCCTTAAGCAATTCCCAATCACCACTAAGGCACACCACACATATACCCCTAATGAATTCTCTCGTTATTACATAATGTAAGGGGTTTGGGATACTAATGAGCTCATGACAATTTCAACTTCAAGATATAAGGAAGGCTCATTTTTAGTCTTAAAAGTAGTGGTACATGTCACAATTATCACCTATTAGTCACAATGGTTTCGAAGAGAGTCTAAGAAGATCCAATGATTTTAAAGTAGGCTTGAGGAGCTAAAAGATGCAAGATAAATGCTCAAGGTGTGAAAATTTCAATTTCACACTGATATAATCGATTAGGCTAAGTGCTAATCGATTGCCCTAACCGAGTACAGAATTGGGGATAATCGATTACAGAGCTCCTAGAATTTATGTAATGCATAAGATATTTCACCTAGTCGATTACAAGAACAAATCTAATCGACTATAAGGATTCTGTTTGGTTCATAATCGATTACAACACTGAATGTAATCGATTACCTTGGTTCTGTTTAGCTCATAACCGATTACAACTTTGAGTATAATCAATTATGCGACTGTAATCGATTAAGCTGATCGATTTCCTTAAAGACAGAAGCCTTGTAATCGATTAAGCCAGGGGGACTAATCGATTACACCCTATCAGATTGCAAAAATTATGCAAATTTTCTTAAGGAAATGAACTTCTTACACACCTAAATCTATGCAAACGATATCAGAATGCTACCAAATTTTGACACAAGTTATAATACATCATTTGTGACGCGTGGCCACTGATCTCACTAAAAAATTCCTTAAGATAAGTGAATTATGCGTATAAATGTGTTTTACCCATTTTTAGGCACTTTTGTGCAACTCAAGGGCCTATTCTCAATGGAATTGGCCCGTTCCAATTTTTACAAGTCATAAACTATGCATAGAAGCTATTGGAACTATCCCATGCCATTCAATCCTAATAAAACTCTATTTGGCTTTATTAGTTCCTTAATTATGCATTAATGTCAATACCTAATTTCATATTTGAGCAATTTCTCTACCAATATAGACATTAATGCCATCAAATGGGCCTTAGCCTCTCATTACCAATATTCATTCATCAAAATCGCATGGAATTCTAAATTCACATGCTATATGCATACTTCAACCCCTCATGGGTTATTCAACATCATATATACACATATATTATCATCATTAGCCAACAATTTGCCATTCACATCATTTCACTATAAACATGGCAAGGCAAGCATGAGTATCATGACATACAATAATCATCAATTATATAACTCATGCAATGTGAATGTAAACTCCTCTCCTACCTCGAGAGAAGAACCGCAACAATTTGCACATTCTAAGCATTCCACCACATTGCCCGGAACATAACCTACATCAATACACATATATACATATATCCAATCAATGAGCCAACACAAGGCATCATTTTAATTTTAAGAAATTGTAAACATATCTCAAGGCTAAATATCAAGTCCTAGACTTAACAAAACACCAATCCATATACTTGTGTTAGGTTTCGGGAATTCCTTTCCCAAAACCAAGATTCTCTAGATCTTAAAGGGCTAACTATACCCAACAACAACAATGTCACATCCTTCACCAATATTACTCCCAATCACATATAAGTCATCATAAATCCTTTTAGCTTCTACCCTCATCAATCAACTACATATTATGACCTAAGGCCTTATCAAATCACAATCTTATTTCATTTGTTTACCCCATCACAACCATAATAGTTTTGGTGTTCAACTCATCATTATTCATTTAAAGGCCATACCCATCTATAGGTTCCTATATTAGTGACTTTCAACCATCACTATTAACCACTTACCTCCATTAATGCCATCCCTCATCATCAACAAGTATCCTCCCAACATCATCAATAATACCCATACTTTAAATATCATATATTTCCACCTAAAATCAATCCTCAAACCAACATTACATGTTTTCCCCAAATTCTTAAGGCTAGGGTTTCATCAAAACCCAACCACCATTATTAATATTCATCGACCATCATCAATGGCTACTTTTCCTCATCAATATCACTCTCTAACATCCTTAAACACATATTCTACTTACATTTTACATTTCCCCAATTCCTAGGATTAGGGTTTCATTAAAAATCCAACAACCATCATAAACAATCATCATCTTCCACCACCAAACACCACATTTTCGTGTACCCCTCTACATTAACACAAAAACACATATTTATCATACCCTACCTTTGGGTTTTGCCTAAAAATGGTTCCTAATCCATAACCTATACACATAGCCTTCTCAAACGTCATAATGACCCATAATCTAGGGCATAAACTTAACAAGATTTATGAGAAACTTACCTCAACCCAATAGACACACAAGGTTCCCAAGAGGGGGAGGAAGATGACAAAAATGGAGAGGAGGGGAAGAGCTTCAAGTCAAAGCTATCTCCTTCATGCACCATGGGGCAAACGAAAATGGGGGAGGGAAATGCACCAAGCTCTTTTAGGTTTTTAAGGAGAGGAAGAAGATGAAAAAGAGAGTGGAGATATGAGAAGAGAAGAGGAAGGTGTATTGCTAAGGGGGAGCCAAAACCAACATAAAAGGAGAAGGGAGAGTAGGGCTTTTGGTTTTAAAATTTAACCTATCATTAAAATTTTACCGTTTTACAATGTACAGGATCTCCGTTCAGGCTCAATACTAAATCCAAAAATTATTCCGATTATATATTTGGACTCCCAATAATATTCTTAACAACCCTGACCAATGACATCTCAATCAGAGATACTTGGTCCGACACCCATATTTTAACTGGGTATAATTTTAACTCTTAAAGCCTCAATAAATTATGAATAATCCTCATAAATCTAAATTTTATTATTTCAACATTTTCAGGATATTTATTAACTTATTTATAATTATTTACCATTTATCTCTCTCAATTAATTATTTTTATAAATTTTTGGGATGTTACAGCCACATTGTGTCTTACACTGTAATGCTGTAACACCTTTTGAAGAACTTTATGACAGAAATGTGAACCTCCATCACTAATAAAAGTTCTTGGTGTTCCAAACCTATAAAAAATATTTTTCTTTAAGAAATTCACCACAGTTTTGGAATCAACATTAGGTGAAGCCACTGCTTCCACCCATTTAGAAACATAATCAACTGCCAAAAGGATAAATTTATTAGATTGAGAGTTGGGGAAGGGTCCCATGAAGTCAATTCCCTAGCAATCAAATACCTTAACCTCTTGTATGTTTGTGAGAGACATTTCTTGCCTCCTGATTATGTTTCCTGTTCTTTGGCAATTGTCACAAGATTGTACAAATGAGTAAGCATCTTTAAAAATGGAGGGCTAATACAAACCTGATTGAAGGATCTTTGTAGCAGTCCTTTCTCCATTAAAATGGCATCTATAAGGGGATTTATGACAGTGCCATAACACATCATTTATTTCCCATTCAGGCACACAATGTCGTAACAAATTATCCACACCAATTTTAAACAGATTAGGATCATCCTAAACAAAATATTTAGCATCTGTGAAAAACTTTTTTCTCTGTTGCCAAGTTAAATCATTGGGAAGAATTCTTGCTATTTTAAAATTGGCCATATCAGCAAACCAAGGCTGTTTTGTTATTTTAAACAATTTTTTTCAGGAAATTCTTTCGCAATTTCATTTTCTTTGGCGGTGACCTTATCATTTATTAATCTGGATAAATGGTCAGTGACCACATTTTCACAACCCTTTTTATCTTTAATTTCAAGATCATATTCTTGTAGGAGTAAAATCCATCAGATTAACCAAGGTTTAGAATTAGTTTTAGTCAAAAAATATTTGATGGTTGCATGATTAGTGAAAACAATTATTTTTGAGCCTATCAAATATGATCTAAATTTTTCCAAGGCATACACAATGGCTAGTAATTCTTTCTCAATTATTGCATAATTCTCTTGATTTTCATTTAAAAGCTTACTAGCATAATGTATAACCCTAAAAAAATTTTCATGCCTTTGACCTAAAATAGCTCCTATAGCATAATCACTTGCATCACATATAAGTTCAAAGAGTAGATTCCAATTAGGAGCAACAATGACCAGAGCAGAAATCAATTTTTCTTTTAAAGAATTAGAAGCTTTAAGACATGCTTCATCAAATTTAAATACATCTTTGTTCAAGAGGTTTGTCAAAGGTTTAGCAATTTTTGAAAATCCTTAATGAACCTTCGATAAAACTCAATATGTCCTAAGAAACTTCTAATCCCTTTCACATTCACAGGGGGTGGGAGTACAAATATCACCTTAACTTTTGCTTGGTCAACTTCAATACCTTTTGCAGAGATTTTATGACCAACTACAATCCCTTCTATCACCATGAAGTGACATTTCTCCCAATTCAAAACCAGATTTGTATCAATACACCACTTCAGTATGGTGTCTAAATTGGATAGACATGTATCAAATGAGTTTCCAAACACAGAGAAGTCATCCATGAAAACTTTTATGCTCTTTTCAACTAGATCTGTAAAAATAGCAAACATACATCTTTGAAAAGTAGCAGGTGCATTACATAATCCAAATGACATTTTTCTATAAGCAAAGATACAAAAAGACATGTAAAAGAAGTCTTTTCTTGATCAAGAAGATCCATAAAAATTTGGCTATATCCAGAATAACCATCAAGAAAGCAATAATAAGCCTGTCCAAACAATCTTTCAAGCATTTGGTCTATAAAAGGGAGTGGAAAATGGTCCTTTTTAGTTGCTTGATTCAATTTTCTATAGTCTATACACATTCTCCAGCTAGTGATAGTTCTTGTTAGAATTAATTTATTTTTATCATTTACAATTACTATGATACCTCTTTTCTTTAGTACCACTTAAACCAGACTTACCCATGCACTATCAGAAATAGGATATATGATACCTGCTTTTAGCAACTTTAGAACCTCATTCTTTGTTACCTCTTTCATGGTGGGATTGAGGTGTCTTTGAGTTTGGGCTACAGGATTGAAATCATCTTCTAATAAAATCCTGTGCATGCAATATGATGGACTTATACCTTTCAGATCTTCAAGTGTCCATCTAATTGCTTCCTAATTTTTCTTCAGCACCTCTACCAGCCTTGCTTCTTTTGTTTCAGTTAGTGAATTACTAATAATGATTGGTTTAAGATTACCTTCCTTTAGAAAGATATACTTGAGGTACGAAGGAAAAACTTTGAGCTCTGGTCTCTGGATCTCTTCAATAGGTGTCTCCTGGAGTTCCTCAATCTTTGTAGTTTTAGGGGAATTTTTTTTCCCTTTTTCAAACTCTTCCAAACACCTATCTATCTGTCTTTCCTTTCCTCTTCCTTATTTAAACAATCAAGAAAGTCAATCAATAATTTATTGAGAGGGTCAAAATAAGACATACCTTTTGATACGGAGAGGCAAACTTCATCAAGGGAATCCACTCTAAAACAATCTTGTTTTGGGTTAGGATGTTTAATTGCTTTGAAAACACCAAAATTTACCTCCTCATCATGCACTCTGATTGCAAGTTTTCTATTGTCCACATCAATCAGTACTCTAGAAGTCTTCATGATTGGTCTTCCAAGAATTAGGGGGACTTCAGTATCCTCCTCCATGTCTAATACCATGAAATCAACAGGGAAATAGAACTTGTCCACCTTCATAAGTACATCTTCCACTATTCCATTTAGGGTCTTTTAATTGAGTAGTCTACCAGTTATAAAGTCATCTTCGTTCTTTGTGGATCAAGATCACTAATGTGCTTCATCATACTTAGGGGCATTAAGTTTATGCTTACCCCTAGGTCTAATAATGCCTTTCCAATATTCACACCTCCAATGGAAACAGGAATGATGAAACTTCTGGGGTTTTTTGACTTTTTCAGTGTGTTGTATTATAAGATAACACAACCCGCTTCAAGCTCCACAATCTCTTCATTATACCTCCTTTTCTTTATGAGCATTTCTTTCATAAACTTTGTATATGTTGGCATCTGTTCCAATGCCTCTAAGAATGGAATGTTTATTTGTAACTGCTTAAAAATTTCAAGGAATCTTTTGTATTCTCTTTCCTTATCCTTTCTTGAAGGTGCATGAGGATAGGGTAGATCATTGATAGGAAGAGTCTGACCCAAGTACTGATTCTTTTCTTTTTTCTTTTTTTATTTTTTGTTTTTATTTTTGCTTTTGTTTTTCTTATTTTTCTTTTGTTTCTTTTTCTTTATTTTCTTTTTCATCACTTCCTTTTTCTTTCTTTTCTTCTTCACTCTTTTCTTTGTCATTCTCTTTTTTTTTCATTCTTTTCTTTTTCACTCTCTTCACTCTCCTTACAAGTTTCTTTACAATCAGTCCTACAATTTTACCACTTCTTGTAAAAATAGCTTTACATTGTTCTCTTGGGTTCTAGGTATTGGCAAAAAAACCAAAACTTCTCATTTCAGCTACTTCCTTTGCTAGTTATCCCAATTATAAATTCGACACTTTTCGTGCAGCTTCATCCATTTGCATATATTACAACAATTGTTGGATAGAATCTTCTATCCTTGTTAGCCTAGCATTCTGATCAGGTTGTGGTTGTTGTTGAAACTGATTGTTGCGAGGTCTGTTTGAAGGTCCAGTATCTTATTTCCAGCCAAAATTCTGATTCTTCCATCCCTGTTGGTAATTGTTAGGAAAAAGATTGTTAATATTGAAAGGAAAATTACCTCCAGGTATTCTTTGGTTATTTAGAAAATTAGCTTGCTCATGTTTAACTCCATCAGGTGCACAGTAACCGTAAGGTTGTTCACCCATACAATGTACACATTGTTTTAACTGAGCAGGGGGTGGTGATGACACTTGAGCAATTTTTAACTTTTGCAATTGCTTGCTCATTGCTTCAATTTGTTGTGTCAACAATTTTTGCTGAGCTAAGACTGCATCATTCACACCTAACTCAAGTATACCTAGCTTCCTAGAAGCATTACCTCTTTCATGTTTTGCTTGTTTGTCACTAGTAGACATGGACTCCATTATAGCTATTGCCTCCTCTGCTGTTTTGTTCATTAATGAACCACCTGCACAGGCATCTAACATCATCTTAAACTGAGGTAGTAAACCATGATAGATGATTCTTACCTTTCCATCATCATCCAAATTATGATTTGGGCACTTTCTTAACAATGCTTTGAATCGTTCCTATGCTTCTCCTAATGACCCATCATGATTTTATGAAAATGAATGAATGGCTGTCATAGCTTCAAAATATTTAGAAGGGGAATAAAACCTTTCCAAAAATTTTCTTTCGAGATCGGACCAGTTTGCAAAACTACCATGAGGACAAGATTTAAACTATTCTTTTGCCTTCCCAACCAAAAAAAGGAAATAGTCTCATATACACAGATTCTTCTTGATTGGGTTCAAAACCAATAGTGCTGAATAATTCATAAAAAATAGTTAGATGTTTATACGGTTCTTTATGATTTAAACTAGCAAACTGATTATTTTGAATTATATTCAATGTAGTAGGTTTAATTTCCACTGCTGCAACAGGTCCTTGAAACATCCCTGACATACGGCGTGGTCCATAAATAGCAGTAAATTATCCCAATGTCTGTCTTTATTGTTCCCCAACCATTTTAGAATTTTCAAAGTTTTAAAAAGAAGATGAAGTTGAAGAAGAACAAAAAGAAAAAAAAAAGTAGTTTATGTTTTGGATTTCAAAGGTTTAAGTTTTTTTACAAATTTCTCAATCCCCAGATCAAAGAAGATTCTTCCTGCAGAAGATCAAGTTTTCATACACAAACTAAACAGAAAAAGTTAGTGTAACAAAAATAATTAAAGAAGTAAAAGTAAATAAATAAATATGAGTAAAAAGTAAAAAAATGAGAAATTACCTAGGTTAAAAAGTAAATTTTACAAATGTAATTAAAAATTTACTATTTACTAAAAATCAATAATTCCCCAACGACGGCGCCAGAAAACTTGTTGGGTCTTTAGCAAGCGCACCAATTTATCATTGCAATTTTCGAAATAGATATCATTCCCTCAAGGATTGAATGATTTCAGTGTGTGACAGTAATTCTTATTTACTATGGTAAAAAATTCAAAACTTATTAACAAAAGAATGATTCATATACAAATTGTACAATATTCATAGATGTAGAGATTGATTTATACATTTGAACAAAAAGTAGTGTAAGATGTATTATAAAACTATCTAGAAATAACTATAAATTAATATTTTAGAGTGGTTACAATACTTGAGTTTTAACACAGATTAACAAACTATGTTGGAATTAGGATCCCCGCACTAGAATATAACATATCAATTATAAACATGCATATTTAATCATCAAGTTCATGTCATTGCAGCTTAAAATTATCAAACTCATTCCCTCGGTGAATAAATTCTAAATAGTTACCGTAAAGTCTGATCCCTCAGATGCTTTCTTCGTAAAAACTTGCTTTAAGTGCCGGCCTTAACATAATAATAATTACCAACTTTATCCCTACTAATTGGTATATTTAAGGTATTTCAACTTTTAATACCGTTAAAGTAGTTTTAACACACATGAAAATCATTCTCCCGTTTGAAGTTCATACTAATAAAAGGTTAAAATACTAACATGAGACTTGAATCATAAACATGCACAATTCATAATCACAACATCATATTCATAGATTGGTTCATCAATTCCAACATAAATAGATTAGTTACACATGGTAAAAGTAAAAACATAACTTACAAATGGAGACATGACAAACACTTGATCACACTTGACAACTCACTTCACAACACGGAAGGAAACAACACTAAAACAACACTCTCAAGTATATGGAAGTATTCTGCAGTACAACTCAGAAACAAGGGCTCTAGAATGAAAGAAAAAAGTAATGGAATGAAGAATTGGATGCCAAAACCCTTGGCAAATGGCCTATTTATAGGGCTGAGTCGAGGTCTTGACACTACCCGTAGGCTTGGCGCTACATGTCATTCTCCTGACTCAGCTTCCAATATCCTCCAGATTTTCAGCCACTAATCCCCATTTTTGTCCTAATAATTTACAAACAAGCTTCAATCATGTTTCCCATTACGTTTTGGTCCTAAAAAGTAGTGTGAGATGTATTATAAAACTATCTAGAAAATAACTATAAATTAATACTTTAGAGTGGTTACAATACTTGAGTTTTAACACAGATTAACAAACTATGTTAGAATTAGGATCCCTGCACTAGAATATAACATATCAATTATAAACATGCATATTTAATCATCAAGTTCATGTCATTGCAGCTTAAAATCATTAAACTCGATCCCTCTGTGAATAAATTATAAATAGTTACCGTAAAGTCTGATCCCTCAGATGCTTTCTTCATAAAAACTTGCTCTAAGTGCTGGTCTTAATACAATAATAATTACCAACTCTATCCTTAGTAATTGGTATATTAAGGGTATTTTAACTTTTACTTCCGTTAAAGTGATTTTAACACGCATGAAAATCATTCTCCCGTTTGATGTTCATACTAATAAAAGGTTAAAATACTAACATGAGACTTGAATCATAAACAGGCACAATTCATAATCACAACATCATATTCATAGATTGGTTCACCAATTCTAATATAAACAGATCAGTTACACATGGTAATAGTAGAAACACAACTTACAAATAGAGACATGACAAACACTTGATCACACTTGACAACTCACTTCACAACACGAAAGGAAACAACAGTAAAACAACACTCTCAAGTATATGGAAGTATTTTGCAGTACAACTCAAAAACAAGGGCTCTAGAATGGAAGAAAGAAGTAATGGAATAGAGAATTGGATGCCAAAACTTTTGTCAAATGGCCTACTTATAAGGTTGAGTCGAGGTCCTGAAGCTACCCGTGGGCTTTGCACTATGCGTTATTCTCCTGTCTCAGCTTCCAATAATCCTTCAGATTTTCAGCCATTAATCCCCATTTTTGTCCCAATAATTTATAGACAAGCTTCAATCATGTTTCCCATTACATTTTAGTCTTATGTCTGAAGTGGATTGCCCATTATTTATAATTAATTGGCGTATTTCAGAGTGTAATGCCACTTGTAAGGGGGATACACGTAGGATCTAAAGCTACACGTGGGCTTGACGCGTAGCGTCAAGACCAAAATTCCTGACGCTAAGTGTGGGGTTGATGCTATGCGTCAGCCCTTCTATCTTGAATAAATTTTTCACTTTTATCCTCAGTTTTTCACTGTAAAAAATGGAAAAATGGGTCATGCCAAGTCAAATTTGGTAACCTCCATTTATTTTAGAATAAAACATAAATTATTTCTATTTAAACAAATTTTTATTAATTTTCTCACACTTTTTAATATAAAAATAAGAATAAGTTAAGGACGATGAAGCTAAGGAAGGCCCATAATGAGATCCTCGTGGCTCGCTTCAACGAGCAAGTTATCCAGATTCGTAACCTTAGCATGGAGGTTGCCCTGCACGTAATCCAGATGGGATGGCGTTCTGGTAAGTTTTCTAATTCGTTGGCTAGAAAACCCCTTATGGATATGGATGATTTCAAGTAGAGAGTCGCACGGTACATCAACATAGAGGAGAGAAAAGCTGACAGAGTAAGCCATCTTAAGTAGAGTACAGCCAAGACAAAATCATAAAGAAGAAGCCTGAAGCCTGACAAGGAATAAAGGAGTGGGGTTATCCAACCCCAAGTATAATACTTTAACTCCCATGAAAAATAGGAGAGATCGAATAGTGCATGAGGTCTATAACACACGACTGCTTAAGCTACCTCCGCCTACGGAGGGCCCTAAAGGTTTAGACAGGGAGAAACACCATGTGATACCGGTCAGAAAAAAGAAAAGGGATTCCTGAGCAAGGTAGAGTTGTAGCCGCAAGATCGACCCCGTCATGAGGGTGAGTGCTCCTAATCCCACAGGGCCGATAATGTGAGGGACGACGAGAAGAGAACGATCCATATAATCTCAGGATGCTACCTTAGCTTCAAGACCGGTTCTTAGCATGGAGTCGGCCAAATAAATTCAATATAGAGATATCCGAGCACAAGAATCATTGCCTTCGACAATTCTAACCTCTGCAAAGGAGTCCCAGATAGGGACAATCTGATAGTGGTCACCATGGAGATGGCAAAGTGTATAGTCGAAAGGGTTCTGCTGGATTAGGGGAGCTAAGCAGATATCTTACATTGGAAGGTGTACAAGTGACTCTAGCTATCCTCAAGCTAGCTCAAAAGGTATGATAGTGCATTACTTAGTTTTATGGGTGATTTTGTGCAGGTAATGAGGTACATCGAGCTAAACACCATATTTGGCTTGGGAGATGATAGTCAGGTGGTAATGGTGAAGTATCTGGTTGTTGACTTCCCTAGCTCATAAAACACCATTCTAGCTCACCCGTCCCTCAACACACTCAGAAATATCACCCCAACCTTGCACTTGACAATGAAATTTTCCTTCGAAGATGGGCATATCAGAGTTGTTCGGGTCAACTATTAGATAGCCCGAGAGTGCTACCACGAGACTCTGCGTCCCAAGGAGACATTTATAGTGGAGGAGGATGTTGAAATAGGGTTTGATCCCTGTGATGATAGACAATACGAGCATCCACAACTAGTTGAGTCCCTAAACCTAGTTTAAGTCAGATCCAACCCGAGCCAATCTACTCGTATTAGTGTGATGCTCAACCCAAGCCTAGAAGTACCCCTAGTCGCCTTATTGAAAGCCAACACAGAACTTTTCGCATAGAGTCCCTCTGACATGCCTAGAATTGATTTGAGTGTCATATGTCACTCACTAAATATTGACCCTAAGGCCATGCCACTTACACAAAAACAACAAAAGTTAGGTCCTGACTGAAGAGTAGTTGTCAAAGAAGATACTGATAAGCTTTTGGCGGCCAAATTTATAAGGAAGTGAAGTATCCGACTTGGTTATCCAACATGGTTATGGTGAAGAAAGCCAATAGCAAGTGGAGGATGTGCGTAGACTTCACCAATCTGAATAAGATATACCCTAAAGATCCTTACCCCTTACCTAGCATTAACCATTTGGTGGATGGTACATCAGGTTACCCGGTACTCAACTTTATGGATAGGTACTCAGGTTACAATCAAATAAGCATGGATCTAAAGGATGAAGAAAAAATATCCTTCGTAATTGGAGAAACAAATTTCTGTTATCGAGTTATACCATTGGGCTATAAAACGTAAGTGCAACTAACCAACGATTAGTGGATAAAATCTTCGCTAAACAAATTGGGCAAAATATGGAAATTTACATGGACGACATAGTGGTAAAGACGGAGGTAGCTAGTAACCATACGATAGACTTGGAGGAGACATTTGTTAAGTTGAGGAAACACAACATGCACCTTAACCCTAAGAAATCTTCAGTCAGGGTCCAATGTGGGAAATTCTTAGGCTACATGTAAACACACAGAGGAATTAAAGCTAATCCAAACTAGTGTCGAGCCATTCTAGAGATAAGAATCCCCTAGAATATCAAGGAGGTACAACGCCTCACCAGGAGGATTACTGCCCTCTCCCAGTTCCTAGCCAAGTTCACGGAGAAGGCGATGCCCTTCTATCGGGTTCTGAAGAAAGCAGAAATTTTTCAGTGGATGGAAGAGTGCTAGAAAGCCTTTGAAGAGCTAAAAGCTTACTTAGCTTCACCCCCAATATTAACCAAACTGACTCCCGGGCCAGAGTTAATCATCTATCTATCGGTTGGGGAACACGCTGTAAGTGCAGCCTTGGTGCAAGAAGAAGGATTTGCCTAAAGACTAGTGTATTTCACAAGTAAGACTCTACAGAGAGATAGGTCAGGTACTAGAGAGTCAAGAAATTTGCATACAGTTTGAAGGTGGACACCTGGAAACTGAGGCCCTATTTCTATAGTCACCATATTATTGTGAGAACAAACCAACCCATCAGCAAGATCTTGTAAATTTTTGAGTATGGGATTCGATATTAACCCCAAGAAGCCATTAAGGCTCAACTCCTAACAAACTTTATGGAAAAATTAGGAGATGACAAGGAGGAATACGATGTCGAGCACGCCCTGTGGACCCTCTTAGTGAACAGGTCCTCCAATGAAAAAGGTAGCAGGACAACAATCATACTTGAGTCACCCATGGGGCTAATCATTGAAGATTCACTCAGTTTGTTTTTCGAAGCAAGTAATAATCAAGCAGAGTATGAAGCCCTCACAGTAAAACTACGTATGGCATTAAATCTTGGTGGTTGATGCATACAGGTAAAGATCGACTTGCAACTGGTGATAAGGCAAGTAGAAGGCACATACCAAGCAAAAGACCCCACCTTGGCTTGGTACCTATACCAAGTCAAAAGCTGGATAGCAAAATTCAAGCTTTTCAAGATAGTGCATGTGTCCCGAGTAGAGAATGAGAAGGCATACCTACTTTCGAAGTTATCTAGCACCAAGAAAGCTAAAAGACCCTTATTCAAGTGACATTGGAAGAGCCCATCATTAAAGAAGTAGAACGAGTAAACAAAATTACACAGGCACGTAAGAAGAATGTCTGGATGACACCAATCATGAATTTCTTAACTAAGGGTGATCTACCCACAGATTCCTCGGAAGCTAAGAAGATTCAGTCGCACGCGGCCAATTACATCATCCTTGAGGGGCAACTCTATAAGAGGGGATTCATTTTACCCCCGCTTAAGCGCCTCGATGAAGAACAAACAGATTATGTAACCCGACAACTTCACTTGGATATTTGCAAACACCATGGAGGCATCTGACCCTTGGCAACATGAGTTCTCCAAGCTGGATACTTCTAGCCCATATTATGAACAGACTTACCGACTTTATCAAGAATTGCAAGGCCTGTCAAAAGAACACCATTTGGATTCACACTCACCTTGAGCCACTACATGGAATATCTCTCATTGGTCCTTTAATATGTGAGGCATGGACATCCTCAATCCCTTTCCTCCTGGAAAAAAGGGTAGGTAAAATACCTCTTGGTAACAATAGAAACTTTCATGAAGTGGATTGAAGCAGAGCCCTTCACCACTATCATTGTAACCAAGATACAAAATTTCATATAGAGAAATATAATATGCAGACATGGTCTCCCCCACACCATCATCTTCGATAATGGGCGACAATTTAAGAATAAAGGTTTTGTTGAATTTTACAGGAATCTGGGCATAAAAAGAAAATTTTATTGGTGGAATATCCGTAGACAAATGGCTAGGACGAGGCTGTAAATAAGGTAATACTTCAAGAGTTGAAACGCAAGTTAGGGTAAGCAAAAGGAAGATGGGAAGAAAAACTACCCAGAGCCCTGTGGGCCTACCAAACAACCCCTCACTCGGTGACTCACGAAACCCCATTCTGACTTACATATGAGGTAGACGTTATGATCCTAGTAGAGCTTGGGGAACCATCTCTAAGAAGACTAGCATATGATGAAGATGAGAATGGTGAAAGACAGAGGGAAGATCTTGACCTTAGCCTGGAAGAACGAGACGTAGCAAATATCAAAATTCAAGCTTCCAAGCAAAAATCTACCTAAAAGTGGAACACCATGCTGAAACCAAGACCCTTTCTAAAGGGGGACTTAGTCTTGAGGGTAGCTGATAAATAATCGAAGAGCAAGAAAGGAAGGAAAATTTATATTCAGCTGGGAATGACCATACCAAGTAACAGAAGTAGTAGGGAAGGACGCATACTGACTAGAAGAATTACCGGGTAAAGCTATTCCCCAAACATGGAATGCCATACATTTAAAAATGTATAATAACTAATGTATTAAGGGTACTCTTTTTCCTACCCGGGAGGTTTTTCCCACTAGGTTTTTCTCTTGGGAGGTTTTAACGAGGAACACACGCAATATTTAATAAAGTGAAGTATTCACTGTATTCTCTTACTATCTACAAAAAATTACATTAAGTCCTAACAACCTGAGTGAGAGATGTTTACTCGGCGGTAACAACATTTCTCTATTTCAAATTATGTCAAGTCCTAAAACTTGAGTGAGAGACGCTTACTCAGGGGTAACGACAAATCTCTGCTTCAAATTACGTTAAGTCCTAAAAACCCAAGTGAGAGACGCTCACTTGTGGGTAACACTATTTCTCTACTACAAATTATGTTAAGTCTTAGAAGCCCGAGTGAGAGACGCTTACTTGAGGGTGACAACAAATCTTTACTTCAAATTACATTGAGTCTTAAAAACCCAAGTGAGAGACACTCACTCGGGGTTAACAATATTTCTCTACGTCAAATTACGTTAAGTCCTAAAAACCCAAGCAAGAGATGCTCACTCAGGGGTAACAACATTTCTTCTCTCTAATTTACGCTAAGTCTTGAAGATCTGAATGATGGTACGCACACTCAGACTAACAATGAGTCTGCGAACCCTGAGTAACAATGAATGCGACAGAATGACAAAGCTTAAAGGCGTTAACAGTAAAAGGTAAACAAGACTTTCAAAAGGTAAACACTTCATTACTTAAAAAAGACAAAGTCACGTTTCATCGGAAATAGAAAAATTACAACAACAGAAGAAAGTTACAAAATGAGAGACTAAGAGGCAGGGGCAATAGGGGCGACTTTAGAAGAAGTGACTCAGCATTGGAAGAAGTAACTCTAGCATCAGGATTAGGAGTGGTCTCAGTATAATCACCGAATGAAGGGGAAAGAGGCTCGGTGGTAATAACTTTATCTTTATCTGAGTCAGAGGGGTCGACCAGTTGCCCGTCCACCACCACCTTAAAGGGGTCAGCTCCCTACCAGGAGATGTTGAGCAAAGGGTTCAAGATGGAAACTTGCGCTTGGCAGAGGTCAAATCCTTAGACGTATTTTTCAGTGACCTCCCCCATCAACATATCAATCTGTGCCTTCATCTCTGATCTCTCCTTGCGGTACCGAGATTCAGACCCTTGAAACCCTCTTGAACAGAATCTAGAGTTTGTTGATGTTAGGGATCCCTCTTGGATACACAGCGGGAAAAATAATGATTCCTATAGGATTTACAAAACACTGTGTTTCAAAGCATAAAACAAACAAAAAAAATTTGTGTTTTAGGATTACCTCTTGTAGAAAAATTGAAGCAGTCCTAGCCTCACCCTTTAGGAGTCCATACGAGCACTCCCACCAAAAATGCTACAACTTCCAAATGCTAGTTTGACTGCGTATAGCTCTTACAACTTTTGTGTGTTTATGTCTCTTTTGGTGAGCCACCTATGAGCATCTTATGCTCTATTTATAGGCTTAGCTTTGAGCTAGGCTTACTCTATGTGTGTGACCCTATAGGTGAAATACTCGGTCATATTAATAATAAACTATTTTATTATTAATATAAAATAAGAGCGGCATCTAGCAATGCATTATTATGTCCGAATATTATTTATTATCAATATAACCTATAACTGATAATTATTTTATATGTTTGTTCCTTTTGTCACGATATCCTAATTGGGCCCAAGGCATGGTCGCGTCATCCTTGTACGACCCAATTTATTTTACTTGATACCAGAGTAGACTTTATCTGAATAAAAATCCAATATTTATTCTTTCTAGCACGACCATGCATTTCCTTAGTCTTACTCCATCAAGTGGCCTATAGATATCACTCCTGCCATGTAGGAGAGATAAATCTCATCTACATCACTCACATCCCTCTGCATAATTTATTCATTGCCTAATCACAACCTTTAAAGTCCTCTTGTTATAGAAGACATTTGATTATATTAAAACAACAAACTCCTTATGTAGGAATTGTAGTGACTTCAGGTCAAATGACTATATATATCATTATCATATTGAGAATCATTTATGTAACGATCCGTACAACGTTCTCATGGTGGGTCTGTCTAGTACATATGTAACATCCTGCTTTTAATAATAGCTCTATTTGGTAAATTTTGAGGTATAGAAGATCTGTTAGTGTCACTCAATGAATAAAAACACCCTATGGATGGTTGTGATACTCCAAGATTTCATTTTCTGGGTATAATTATAGGAATTACATAAACCTTTAAGGATGAGGCCCAAATTCCGAGTGAAAATACCTTAGAAAGAACTGTCCGAGTGAGAAAGAGAGTCTGTTCTGAGTGAAAACTGCAAATTCCGAGTAACCAAAAGGAATTCCGAGTGGAAAATGGAAATACCGAGTGAAAATGGTGTTTTCCGAGTGGAACATGGTCAAGAGGAATTATTCCGAGTGAAATTCTGTCTTAGAGACTCACTGTTGGGTCAAACATGTTAGGAAGACTTAATTCCGAGTCAAGTTCTTCAAAGGATTCATTTCAGAGTCAATTATTCCTAAGTGACTTATTTCCGAGTCAAACATCCCAGAGAGACTCATTCCTGAGTCAAGCATCTTCCAAAGACTCGTTTCCGAGTCAATTAGGATCAGAAGTTGCAATCCTGAATGAAGGAATTCCGATTGACAACATATATGTCTTGGGTCGGTTTAGAACCAATTATACCGAGTGACAACTTATGTACCTTGAGACGTTTTCAGGAGAATTTGTCAAGTACGAAAACTGAGTGAAATTCCGAGGGAAGGATTACCAATTCAGACTAAAGATTACAAAAATCCAAGTGAGTTGTCCAAAGTCAGGACCTCCCTGATGAGGAAGGGATAGGATTCCGAGTAGTTATATATATATATGTTGAGTGTTTAAGACATTACTAGGCTTGAATAAAAAGGGTAATGAATGAATAATGCTAATTGAGTAGATACCGAGCGGAAAATGGTAGTAAGAACCGTTCCGAGTAAATTGTAGTAGGTACAGAGCCAATTCCGAGTGAGATTTGTATGTGTGGGGCTTTTCCGAGAGGTAATGACCTTAATAGGCTTTAATTGGAATTGTAGCTGAAGAATTTGATTAAGACCGAGAGAGAGAAATATGAGTAAACCCGAGTGAGTAGAAATTGGGTATTCCCGAGTGGCAAATCCGATTGATTCCTTCTAATGTATGAATTGTTATTGGAATATATTCTAAGTGATGAAGAGTTTAAATAATTCCGAGTGATTGACTAATTAGGAGAGAGTCGGGTTCTGGGAGAAACAATTCCGAGTAAGAGATGAATGAACTCTGCCAAATGGAACTCTGAGTATTGGTTTTGAATATTAGAGTCGGTAACTTACCGAACAAGATAAGTCGGTTTTAGAAACATTTAGCAGAGTGACAGATTGAACCACTGTGGGAGCAGTCTGGGATAAATTAACCGAGTGAAAGACCAAGTAAGATAGGAGTCAGCATTGATTGATTTTACTGAGTGTGAAAAACAAGCGTTGAATCGGTTTTAGAAGATTTCCGAGCCAAGAAATAGATGATCCGCTCAAGATTTCGCTTAAGCTATCCGATGTCAGGAACCACCCGATGTCTTCTATATCACATCGGATGACTGGTGTATTGTAGACCGGGTCAGCACTCCACACCGGTTAGCTACTAAATCAGGGGTTCACACCAAACAATTCTGAGCCGGTGTTCACAAACCGACCTCTTCGTAACGACACAACAGCATTCCTCCCACACCACAACACCGTCTCCTTCCATGGACGTTGTCCCTCAAAATCCCACACACACACCGTCCTTTCCTTCTTCACCCAAGACCGCCCTCACACCCCACTCCGCCCTCACACCCTACACCGCCCCATATACTCAATGCCGCCCTCTTCAAAATCTCCAACAACAAACACCTTTTAACTCCACTCAGACCACTTCTGATCCGTTCTGATCTCCAAAGTTAGGACGACGTCAAGACTTCAAAGAAGAAGATCGAATGCCAACTAATGCCACATCACATCGGATGACCGATGTAGGGAGGACAGCTTATGTGAAGCAGACTGGATCAACGTTTTACTGAATGAGCTATGGGACAGCTGACTTCGGCTCAGGTGAGACCGGATGAATTTAGTTCAGATCGGATTATCATTAATGAACACCGGTTGGCTTCAAGGAAGGTTAACTCAGCTTTCCTTAGAACGGATGTCCACACCGGATGACTTTGGACCGATATACAAGACCGGGTGAAATCCGCCCAAAGAAGAAATTGAGGGACTGCTAAGTTCTCCTCAACCAGACTTGGAAGTGGTAGTCCAGTCGGTTTTGAAGTACAGAAGTAACTTTTGACCTTTTTCTTGTCTTTTAGGCATTTTTTTAATGCATTTGAACCCACTAATTGCTCTAGTACGTAGGACGGCCAGAAATGAGCACTAAGATAGCCACCTTCTATTATTAATTCTCCATTATCTCCACTAACAGCACTAGCAAACCCACTCACAAAGGGCTTGTTCCCCACTGCCTTTGTTTTTTTTAAAAAAACAAAGCCATATCTCTTCAGAAACTCTTAAGAAAACAGAATTACAGTATACCATTTTCCTTCTTTCTCAAGACCTTCGAATAGAACCAGGACAGCCAGGGGACCTCTTTTCCAGTCAGCTAAAAGTCTTCAAACCAAGTAAGAGGGGAGAGGGTGGTGAATAACTATGAAATGGGTAGAGTTGTATGCTGTTCTAGGATTCCAGTCTTAATTTCGCATCTTGTGGCTTAATTTTGAAACTGAAAACGTATGAATTTGCCTTTGACTTCTTCATGAAAGTTGTAGATATATATGTTGTGGATCTTTAGAAAGTGGTTTCACATTAAAATAATTTTTGTAACTCAAGTTATGCTCATAATATTGAAGTATGTACAAGCTGTAAATCTTTGAACTTGAAATCCGTATATTATTTTTAAAACTGGGAATTTTGTGGTAAGAATTAGTGATCAGTGTCTTCATGAAAGTTGTAAATCTTTTTGTTATGTGAATTTTGAGACCTGAACCGATTGATTTGAGTATGTGTAGCAAAAGTTATAGCCAAAATACTACTGTATGTCCGAGTGAAAGATTTGCTTCATGTTTAGTGCATATTTTGATATGCTGGGAATTATACATGCATAATCAGCCTTGGATGTCTTCATGAAAGTTGTAGATAATTAAGTTGTGGATTTTTAGAAAGTGGTTTCACATCAAAATAATTTTTATAGCTCACGTTATGTTCAAATTACTGAAGTATGTGCAAGCTGAAATTCTAAAATTTTGAAATTTTGAAATCCGAATATTGTTTTTAAAAACTGGGAAGTTTGTGGTGAGAATTAGGGGTTGGTGTCTTCATGGAAATTGTAGATATTTGTGTTAAGAATAATTTAGAACTGGTTTCATGCCAAAATTGTTTCTGTAGCTCCAGAAACGTTGAAAATACTAACCTGTGTACATTTTAAAAATCCTCTTTGAGGCAGTTTTGTATTCTGCGAATAAGTGATGTTTCTGTTTAGAATTTGAATTTATGGTCTTCATGAAAGTTGTATATATTTATGTTATTGAGCTATAGAAAGTGGAATCACATGAAAAGGATTTGATTTACTCATGTTATGACTGTTTTACTAACATATGTTGCTGTTGGAAATGCTGAAATTTGCTTATAATGGTTATTATGGATAAAAATGATATTTTCCCTACGGGTAACAATTTATTATTGAATTCTTGAGTGATTATGAAGTATTATGAATGTTGATGAGTGTCTAATGAGCATCATTCAGTTTGTGTATTTTGGTGGTGAATAATTATGAATGATTAAATTAATATATATACATGAATGCCTTGCGGTTATTGATATATATGGTTGAAACAGTAAATCCATGATTCTGAAAATTATTATATGTGATATGTCCTTTGAGGACTTGTGGTTTTCCAAGTGGTTTTGGAAATATTAATATCATGGTATGTTAAATGATAAAGAGAATTAAAGGCATTCATGCATCATAAGCATTTGGATGCACCATGGAATTTTAGGGGTTCCATGATTGCCTACCCTGGTGGGGGGTTACTCTATGATGAGTTAAAGCCCTATTTTTGTGATGTGTTGGTCATGGGGCTGTAGGGATCCATGACTGTATAAATTCCTACCGATGTGTTGGTCATGGGGCTGTAGGGATCCATGACTGTATTAATTCCTACCGATGTCTCTATGAGACCTTTTACTGCAGTATTCCCACCAAAACCAAATGGATCCAGCATGACATCATTTGACTAATTGAAGAATTATTAAATGGACTTGTTTGGCATATTCATCATATCATTATGAGTTGTTGATTGTGTTTGTGCAATTTTATCTATTTTATACTTATTCTATATTCTGTCTCACTCTTACATTAATTTTTACAGTGAATGACACGCCGAATGGAGAGTGATGCCATGATTGATGTCTATTTGAATTATTACTTGAACTTTGATTTCATGAGTTGTAATAAGTATAACATGTCATGTACCATTATCTTCTAAATCGTTTCCGCTATTTGAATATTTTCTTGAATTTAATTATTCACGACTAGTATGTATGATAATTTTCCGCTGTTATCAACTGTTACATAAACTCTGAATTGAATTTATGAATTATAAAATGATCTTCCGAAAATACGAAAAATTTACTCAAAAATTTTTAATCAACGTTTCGGGGCGTTACATGTTGGTATCAGAGCGTTTTCAAAAATTCAGGACCAATTACTATGATATGTATTGATTCTTGATATACTATGTGAATTGTTTGATTAATTGTTTGAGAATATGTCCTATATGTGCTATATGACTTGTGCCTGACTGATAAACTGCAAAGTGATTTGTTTGATTACTAGCTTGATGATATGATAAATGTGCGTTATATGACTTATTGCTTATCTGATAAATTGTAGTTACGTTATAATATTATATATATATATACATAGGATTAGTATAAATCAAACCATGAATATAGGATGACAAGGAACGAGAACGACGTTATGGCAGCTGCTATCAACCGTCTGGCTGAAGCTATAGAAAGGCAAAATCAACTGAGAATTTTCGAAGGAAATCTCCAAGACAGATTGGCACGAGAAAAGACTAACAGACAACTGAAACCTCAGTCAATTACCTTCAAAAGGAGAGGATCGTTTTATCCAAATCGTTTTAAGGGAAGATCATCGCCTTCTTCTGAAAAACGTGACAATCACGTGGATATAAAGTGTTTTAAGTGCGGAAGTAATCACCATGTACGTAATTGCAACAGACCCTTAGGAGATGTCACTTGCTTTCGCTGTAATCAGAAAGGCCACATCAGCCCAAATTGTCCACAAAACCGTCAAAACAACAATAACACCTTTAATAATCCAAGAAGTTATGATTATCGAGAAGTTTGCAGAGAAAACGCTCGCGCTGTTCAACCTATAAGACAATATAGGGAGTCAACAGACGAAAGATCACATACAGGAAGAGTCTTTGACATTAGCAGTTCAGAGGCAGACCAAGCAGGCGACCTCATGCAAAGTAAGTGTGAGATCAATGACACCATTTTATCTATGTTGTCTGATTCTGGTACTACACAGAAGTAAGTTAGACGTTTTCAATTACCCGTGAAGCCTATAATGTATGACTTGATTAATTCCATTCCCAACGGTACACAACTTAGGATTACTAAGGTGTGTGACGATTAGTCTGAACTCACAGAAGATAAGAACTTTCCTGTCAATCCTGTTTATCCTTGAAGAATATGGAAGTAATTCTAGGAATGAATTGGATATCGGTGAATCAAGTTTTAGTAGACTGTCATAACGAGACCGAGGTATTTCCATTAGAAGAAAATCCTATTTTAGACAACTATTTTGTGAGACTCTTTTCATACCAATCAACCGTGTTTTCTTATTCTTCAATGTGAAAATAGTCCAAATGATAGAAACTCCTTATTCTCTTTTCATTTTCTTGGACATACTAAGGCTAGAGAATACGTAGAGCTTAAGGTGAAATTCTTTTACCCTTTTTGTTGTTTTAGGTTTTGGTTTATATGATCATAGGAGAGTGCATTATGAATGAGTTTAGAAATCATTTTCATATGAAACCCAAAGGAGGAATATGTCTTAAGTATCTTTGAATAGGTGTGAAATAGTATATGAAGATTTTAGGATTTGAGATGAAAGATAATGGATATTAAGAGTGACTATTTAATTTTAGTGAAAACCTAACTCTAGAATTTAAGGGAAATGAGTAATGATGTTAGGAAGAGTGATTTTTAGTGAAAACCCAAGATGATGTGTGAATAGGTGTTATTAATAATGGAGGTTAGTGGTTATTAGGAATGATTATTAAGTTTTGACGAGTTGAGAATTTTGGTTAAGTTGATGATTCGAATGACTTTTGATACTCTAGGATGATTATATATGAGGAATTGAATTATTGGAACATTGGTATTGGGGATTAGGAGAAGAGTGTATATGAATATATGAGTGATTAGAGGACTTAAATTTAGATTGTTGATGTTTATGATGATGATAAAAATGGTTGTAAGCAATTGATAGTGAATTAAGGGAATAAATACTAGAATCACTTTGAAGTAGTTGAATTAGTAATGGTTGAATGACTCATGTGATGGTCTGGAAAGCTGAGAGCCATAGTATTGTTATTGATAGGGATAGTTAGCTCTTTAAGATTTAGAGAATTTAGGCCTTGGGAAAGGAATTCCCGAAGCCTAACATAGACGTGTAAATTGGATATAGACAAGTTTGGAACTTGATAATGAGTTTTGGGGGAAGATGTCTTATGATGGTATAATAATAACATGAATATGTATAGTTGTGATAAGATTGTGTTCCGGATAATAGTGCGGAATGATTCCAGCTTTGAAATTTCGAGGACGAAATTTTTATTAGGGTGGGAGAATTGTAACATCCTGCTTTTAATAATAGCTCTATTTGGTAAATTTTGAGGTATAGAAGATCTGTTAGTGTCACTCAATGAATAAAAACACCCTATGGATGGTTGTGATACTCCAAGATTTCATTTTCTGGGTATAATTATAGGAATTACATAAACCTTTAAGGATGAGGCCCAAATTCCGAGTGAAAATACCTTAGAAAGAACTGTCCGAGTGAGAAAGAGAGTCTGTTCCGAGTGAAAACTGCAAATTCCGAGTAACCAAAAGGAATTCCGAGTGGAAAATGGAAATACCGAGTGAAAATGGTGTTTTCCGAGTGGAACATGGTCAAGAGGAATTATTCCGAGTGAAATTCTGTCTCATAGACTCACTGTTGGGTCAAACATGTTAGGAAGACTTAATTCCGAGTCAAGTTCTTCAAAGGATTCATTTCAGAGTCAATTATTCCTAAGTGACTCATTTCCGAGTCAAACATCCCAGAGAGACTCATTCCTGAGTCAAGCATCTTCCAAAGACTCGTTTCCGAGTCAATTAGGATCAGAAGTTGCAATCCTGAATGAAGGAATTCCGATTGACAACATATATGTCTTGGGTCAGTTTAGAACCAATTATACCGAGTGACAACTTATGTACCTTGAGACGTTTTCAGGAGAATTTGTCAAGTACGAAAACTGAGTGAAATTCCGAGGGAAGGATTACCAATTCAGACTGAAGATTACAAAAATCCAAGTGAGTTGTCCAAAGTCAGGACCTCCCTGATGAGGAAGGGATAGGATTCCGAGTAGTTATATATATATGTTGAGTGTTTAAGACATTACTAGGCTTGAATAAAAAGGGTAATGAATGAATAATGCTAATTGAGTAGATACCGAGCGGAAAATAGTAGTAAGAACCGTTCCGAGTAAATTGTAGTAGGTACAGAGCCAATTCCGAGTGAGATTTGTATGTGTGGGGCTTTTCCGAGAGGTAATGACCTTAATAGGCTTTAATTGGAATTGTAGCTGAAGAATTTGATTAAGACCGAGAGAGAGAAATTTGAGTAAACCCGAGTGAGTAGAAATTGGGTATTCCCGAGTGGCAAATCCGATTGATTCCTTCTAATGTATGAATTGTTATTGGAATATATTCTAAGTGATGAAGAGTTTAAATAATTCCGAGTGATTGACTAATTAGGAGAGAGTCGGGTTCTGGGAGAAACAATTCCGAGTAAGAGATGAATGAACTCTGCCAAATGGAACTCTGAGTATTGGTTTTGAATATTAGAGTCGGTAACTTACCGAACAAGATAAGTCGGTTTTAGAAACATTTAGCAGAGTGACAGATTGAACCACTGTGGGAGCAGTCTGGGATAAATTAACCGAGTGAAAGACCAAGTAAGATAGGAGTCAGCATTGATTGATTTTACTGAGTGTGAAAAACAAGCGTTGAATCGGTTTTAGAAGATTTCCGAGCCAAGAAATAGATGATCCGCTCAAGATTTCGCTTAAGCTATCCGATGTCAGGAACCACCCGATGTCTTCTATATCACATCGGATGACTGGTGTATTGTAGACCGGGTCAGCACTCCACACCGGTTAGCTACTAAATCAGGGGTTCACACCAAACAATTCTGAGCCGGTGTTCACAAACCGACCTCTTCGTAACGACACAACAGCATTCCTCCCACACCACAACACCGTCTCCTTCCATGGACGTTGTCCCTCAAAATCCCACACACACACCGTCCTTTCCTTCTTCACCCAAGACCGCCCTCACACCCCACTCCGCCCTCACACCCTACACCGCCCCATATACTCAATGCCGCCCTCTTTAAAATCTCCAACAACAAACACCTTTTAACTCCACTCAGACCACTTCTGATCCGTTCTGATCTCCAAAGTTAGGACGACGTCAAGACTTCAAAGAAGAAGATCGAATGCCAACTAATGCCACATCACATCGGATGACCGATGTAGGGAGGACAGCTTATGTGAAGCAGACTGGATCAACGTTTTACTGAATGAGCTATGGGACAGCTGACTTCAGCTCAGGTGAGACCGGATGAATTTAGTTCAGATCGGATTATCATTAATGAACACCGGTTGGCTTCAAGGAAGGTTAACTCAGCTTTCCTTAGAACGGATGTCCACACCGGATGACTTTGGACCGATATACAAGACCGGGTGAAATCCGCCCAAAGAAGAAATTGAGGGACTGCTAATTTCTCCTCAACCGGACTTGGAAGTGGTAGTCCAGTCGGTTTTGAAGTGCAGAAGTAACTTTTGACCTTTTTCTTGTCTTTTAGGCATTTTTTAATGCATTTGAACCCACTAATTGCTCTAGTACGTAGGACGGCCAGAAATGAGCACTAAGATAGCCACCTTCTATTATTAATTCTCCATTATCTCCACTAACAGCACTAGCAAACCCACTCACAAAGGGCTTGTTCCCCACTGCATTTGTTTTTTTTAAAAAAACAAAACCATATCTCTTCAGAAACTCTTAAGAAAACAGAATTACAGTATACCATTTTCCTTCTTTCTCAAGACCTTCGAATTAGACCAGGACAGCCAGGGGACCTCTTTTCCAGTCAGCTAAAAGTCTTCAAAACAAGTAAGAGGGGAGAGGGTGGTGAATAACTATGAAATGGGTAGAGTTATATGCTGTTCTAGGATTCCAGTCTTAATTTCGCATCTTGTGGCTTAATTTTGAAACTGAAAACGTATGAATTTGCCTTTGACTTCTTCATGAAAGTTGTAGATATATATGTTGTGGATCTTTAGAAAGTGGTTTCACATTAAAATAATTTTTGTAACTCAAGTTATGCTCATAATATTGAAGTATGTACAAGCTGTAAATCTTTGAACTTGAAATCCGTATATTATTTTTAAAACTGGGAATATTGTGGTAAGAATTAGTGATCAGTGTCTTCATGAAAGTTGTAAATCTTTTTGTTATGTGAATTTTGAGACCTGAACCGATTGATTTGAGTATGTGTAGCAAAAGTTATAGCCAAAATACTACTGTATGTCCGAGTGAAAGATTTGCTTCATGTTTAGTGCATATTTTGATATGCTGGGAATTATACATGCATAATCAGCCTTGGATGTCTTCATGAAAGTTGTAGATAATTAAGTTGTGGATTTTTAGAAAGTGGTTTCACATCAAAATAATTTTTATAGCTCACGTTATGTTCAAATTACTGAAGTATGTGCAAGCTGAAATTCTAAAATTTTGAAATTTTGAAATCCGAATATTGTTTTTAAAAACTGGGAAGTTTGTGGTGAGAATTAGGGGTTGGTGTCTTCATGGAAATTGTAGATATTTGTGTTAAGAATAATTTAGAACTGGTTTCATGCCAAAATTGTTTCTGTAGCTCCAGAAACGTTGAAAATACTAACCTGTGTACGTTTTAAAAATCCTCTTTGAGGCAGTTTGGTATTCTGCGAATAAGTGATGTTTCTGTTTAGAATTTGAATTTATGGTCTTCATGAAAGTTGTAGATATTTATGTTATTGAGCTATAGAAAGTGGAATCACATGAAAAGGATTTGATTTACTCATGTTATGACTGTTTTACTAACATATGTTGCTGTTGGAAATGCTGAAATTTGCTTATAATGGTTATTATGGATAAAAATGATATTTTCCCTACGGGTAACAATTTATTATTGAATTCTTGAGTGATTATGAAGTATTATGAATGTTGATGAGTGTCTAATGAGCATCATTCAGTTTGTGTATTTTGGTGGTGAATAATTATGAATGATTAAATTAATATATATACATGAATGCCTTGCGGTTATTGATATATATGGTTGAAACAGTAAATCCATGATTCTGAAAATTATTATATGTGATATGTCCTTTGAGGACTTGTGGTTTTCCAAGTGGTTTTGGAAATATTAATATCATGGTATGTTAAATGATAAAGAGAATTAAAGGCATTCATGCATCATAAGCATTTGGACGCACCATGGAATTTTAGGGGTTCCATGATTGCCTACCCTGGTGGGGGGTTACTCTATGATGAGTTAAAGCCTTATTTTTGTGATGTGTTGGTCATGGGGCTGTAGGGATCCATGACTGTATAAATTCCTACCGATATGTTCGTCATGGGGCTGTAGGGATCCATGACTGTATTAATTCCTACCGATGTCTCTATAAGACCTTTTACTGCAGTATTCCCACCAAAACCAAATGGATCCAGCATGACATCATTTGACTAATTGAAGAATTATTAAATGGACTTGTTTGGCATATTCATCATATCATTATGAGTTGTTGATTGTGTTTGTGCAATTTTATCTATTTTATACTTATTCTATATTCTGTCTCACTCTTACATTAATTTTTACAGTGAATGACACGCCGAATGGAGAGTGATGCCATGATTGATGTCTATTTGAATTATTACTTGAACTTTGATTTCATGAGTTGTAATAAGTATAACATGTCATGTACCATTATCTTCTAAATCGTTTCCGCTATTTGAATATTTTCTTGAATTTAATTATTCACGACTAGTATGTATAATAATTTTCCGCTGTTATCAACTGTTACATAAACTCTGAATTGAATTTATGAATTATAAAATGATCTTCTGAAAACGCGAAAAATTTACTCGAAAATTTTTAATCAACGTTTCGGGGCGTTACAACATCACTACTCTTAATGTGTACCTGTGTAAAGACTTGATATCATCTATATCTATGATCTATGAGATCAAATCATCATTACAGTCACACACGAGTCTTAATGTATTTACATATCCCCACGTAAATACTTGACTAGGGACATTTTAGGAATAACTCTCATATGACCTATTACTCCAAGGATAAATAAAGGCTGTTAAACTACAAAAAATACCTTATTCAAAATGATGCGTCCTATATTGGCTCTTAGTGTATATTTCCAACAATCTCCCACTTGCACTTAGAGCCGATAAAGTTAATGCCCAATGACGTCTATAGTGCCCTCATGCTTTTGCTACACAAGTGATTTTACTAATGGGTTCCCAACAATTTTATTGGTATGCATATTGCATATTTTCACATCTTCCAAAGATGGAACTATTTAAGTATATGATTGGATTAATCCACTTCCTTATATTGTTCTATGGTTCCATTGTCATCACAGTGAAAACTCATAGGTTATAAAACATTTGGAATGATTAAATGTAAATCAATATCTTTTGTAATTTAATATAGCAAAATACTTAGATTTGTTAGTAGAACCAATGACTGTTTCTTGCTTTGAACCTTTCAAGCATACATCGCAACCATCTTATCAATACATATATTTTGATTGCAATCTTAAGTCATTTAAATTACTCAAAAGATTGGCATCGATGTAACCTTTTCAATGAGCCCATCTTCCATTTATCAAGATCAAATCCTTAGTCCCTCTTAAGTGTTTAAGGATATTCTTGACTATAGAATGAGAATATTAGTTCCAAAAGAAGCATGTCTTCTACATGTAATACTTGAACTATAATTATGCGGTTACTAACCTTTTTATAGTCACAAGTTATCTTCATTCTTTAATGAATATTCTAGCTTCTAAAAGCCTGGTTTAGTCCATAAATGGAATATTTGTAGTTCACGTACCTTCCTAGATATTTCAGCCATAAAAGGTCTTCAGGTTGTGTCATATACACATCCTCAAGATGATTTCTATCTTGACATCTATCTACCATATCTCATAATGGTGGTATACTGCTACAACAAGTAGGATCTAAATGGTTTTTAAGCTAATTGAATTTTATCAATCTTGCTTTTAAAGGTACTCTTATTACCATCTATGTTTAGTTTTCCTTTTGAAAACCCACTTACATCCTATAGGTTTTACCCTTTGGGTGCATCAACCAAGGTTTATACCTTGTTAATGTACATGGAGCCCATTTCAAATCCCATGGTCTTATGCTATGTCTTAGAATCTAAACTTGCATTGGTCTCTTCATAAGAAGCTTGGTCATTTATCAATATGCCTCCTTCCTGATTCATAAGATATTCACATCTTTTAGATTTTGTGATATATCCTATTTGATCTTACGCAAGTCTTGTGCTACCAGAGCTAATGATGTCACAACACTTTGTGATTTCTACTTCAAGTTCATCCTTGAATTTTGAATGCTTTGTGATACTTCAATTTCTTCAAGTTCTACTATCATTCTACTAATTCTTGAAGAGATGTACTCTTATTCAAGAATACAACATTCTAAGCAACAAGCCTTTTGTTCTTAGATGGATTGTAGAAACCCTTAGCTTTATTTGGGTATTTCATAGAAGACATTTATCTAATTTAGATCTGACCTTGCCAGAGTTGATTGCTCTATAAAAGCATCATAGTTCCTAATCATTATTAAAGACATACTAGGTTTCTTCCTAGTCCATATCATATATGATTTCTATAAGAAAGTCTAAGATGGAACATGGTTAAGTGTGAAAATTTTATCAATAAAGGAACATTGAAAGAGTTAGAGATGTTTGATAATAATCAATAATCAAACTATGTTCAACAAAGTTTGACTTTTCCCTGTAGAGATGTTATTATGGCATTCCATAAGGAATGAGTTAAGATGTAATCTCTCACTCTATTAGATAGTTATCAAACTTGTAGCTCAAATTATTTGCTATCATGATCTAATCAAGAGCTTTAATTGTCTTGCCAATTTAGTTTTTCACTTCATTATGAATTCTTTAAACTTTTTAAAGACTTTCTAACTTGTGTTATATAAATCCATACTCATTGACTTTTCAATTAGTATGTCAAAGTATTGGAAAACATGTCTAGTTATTCTTCCAATAGGCCCACGTACATCGTCATGTATTAGATAATAGATTACTCATCTTTCACTTTTCAATGAATGGGGTCTCAACTATATCTCCAACAAATAAGATTTACATGTCTCAATCGATTCCAAAATCTAAAGAGTCCAGATAACCACATTAATGGTATTTAGAAATGTGTTTCTCATTCATTTGCCTTAGGAGACAATACCATGTAAGTAAGGTTCAAAATCACTTACTTTAACCTACTTTGACAGTTATGTTATAGATGAGTGTTTTGAGATTTAGGATATAGAATCCATTACTCAATTGTGCATCAACATCCTTTTGAAGAAATAAAGTTATTTTATAAAAGAAAACCTTTCTTGTCCAACAAGAAACAATATGCACAATGTCTAGTTCATTAACTAGCCCAATAGGTGAAGATCTTATCTTTATTGTAGCAACTTTTTACTCAATTTTACACAGATTTTTCTACCCTTAGCAAGTGATCTACTTCCTTGATCTTTCAAAATGTGAGATCTGCTACTAGTATTTGATACTAATGTCAATGAAGTAAAATAACTTGACTTCTATAACATGACTTGTAGCGAAAGTCTTACTTCCCCTTTCTTTTGAACTCCTTCAAGTTCTTTAGACACATTATTTCAATGTCTTATTTGGCTAAAACTGGAAACAATTTCCTTTCTTGATCATCTTTTAGACTTGCAGACCAACTCAACCTTAATAGAGTCTGTATACGATCATATCGTATATCTCCATATATTCATATTGCTTTCTACAACTCAGAGTTTATGCAGACTCCACAAGATATTCAATACCTAACCATAGATGATATTGAAATAAGCCAAACATGACACACTGTCGCTTCCTCTTTATTGAAGATAATTCTTAAGTCTCGATACCTATGTGTGTATACTTCCAGATAAAGTGTCCTTCCAAAGAATAGATTGCAACAAAAACAATATTTGGTTTGTCATGGTTGTAACATCCCGAATTTTATAAAAATGATTAAATAGGAGGAATAAATATTAAATAAATATAAATGGGTTAATAAGTGTCCCAAAAATATTGAAATAATTAAATTGAGATTTATGAGGATTATTTATAATTTATTGGGGCTTTAAGAGTTAAATTATACCCGGTGAAGATATGGGTGTCGGACCAAGTATCTCCGATTGAGATGCCGTTGGTCAGGGCTATTAAGAATATTATTGGGAGTCCGAATATATAATCAGAATAATTTTTAGATTAAGTATTGAGCCCGAACGGAGATCCTGTTTATTATAAAATGGTAAAGTTTTAATGAGGGGATTAAAAACTTAAAAGAAAAACCTATTCTTTTCTCTCTTTCTTCTCTATTTTTTCATTGGAACCTTTCCCTCTCCCACTCACTTTGCTTTTCTCTTCTTCTTCTCCCTCTCTTGTGCCCAAAACGTGACCATCACTCCCATGGCCATGTTCAACAAAAAATTTAATGGTTTTATGGATTCATGGAGCATTTAGGGGATATTGAGGCAAACAATTGATGGGTTCTTCTCTTCTCCCTTCATTTTCGTTTGGGGGCTTAAGCTTGGAGAATGAGGTAAGATCTTGAACACCCATGGCTCTTGTTTATGGTTTTGAGTCTATTTATGTATTGTGATGGAAGATTGGGTGTTGTTTTGATGAAAAATGGCTTCAGGAACCAAACCCTAGGTGGGATAACCATTGGGGATTGTTATTGATGTTGATAATGAATGGGATATATTGTTGTTAGCCTAAGAATGTTAGAAATCATGCATATGAATGGTTGGAATTGATGATTGTGGGTTATTGATGAAAACCCTAGGTTTAGGAATTTGGGGCTTTTGGCTAATTGATAGGTATTAATGATTTATGCTTTAGAATGGGTCTTGGAAAGATTGGGATTGATTATTTGTGGTGATGGTTAAGTTTTGATGAAAACTCTTTTCCTAAGAATTTGAGGGAATATATGTATTGTGGTTAGGAAGGTTGAATTGAATGTGGGTAAAAAATACCCAATGTAGGTGTTAATATGAGTATGAAATGATAAATTTGAACACCAAAGCCATGGTGAATGTGAGGGGTTAGTGAAATGAGCATGTGTCTTGATGGGGCCTTAGACCATAAGGTGTGTCACTTGAATTTTGTGAATTGTTGATGGCTTTGAGTAAAGCTAAGAGGGCTTATAATGAATTTGAGTGACAATGATGGAAAATGGATGATTTATATGATGATTGGATGTATTATGGATAAGGGATGTGATGTTGATGTTGTTGGGTATAGTTAGCCCTTTAAGATCTAGAGAATCTTGGTTTTGGGAAAGGAATTCCTGAAGCCTAACACAATGGTATGGATTGGTGTTTTGTTAAGTCTAGGACTTGATATTAAAGCCTTGAGATATGTTTACAATTGCTTAGAATTAAAATGGTGCCTTATGTTGGCTCATTGATTGGATATGTGTATACATGTGTATTGATGTAGATGATATTCCGGGCAATATAGCAGAGCATTTGGAGCATGCATTGGATTGCGGTTCTTCTCTTGAGGTAGGAGAGGAGTTTTACATTCTAAATGCATGAGTTATATAATTGATGATTATTGTATGTAAGGATACTCATGCTGCCTTGCCATAGTTATGTTGAATGATGAAATAATTGATGATGTGATGGATGTCATGCTTGAAAATTTATTGGTCTTGGGAGTTACACATGTATGAATGAGATGATGATGAATGTGTAGTGGTCCCTTGATGGGAATTGATGCATTGTAATGAATGATCCATAATGAAATGAAGTATAAATGGTTTGAGTCATATTAGAGCACACAAAGTGCATGTTTATGCATAATCATGGAAGTGGATAGGTCACATTTCCATTTAATGGATAAGTGTTCATGTAGAAGTCACCTACAAGTCACAATATATATGTGAAATTTGTTTGCATGGTTGGTTAGGGCCAAAGAGGCTTAATATGCTTGGTTTAGCCAAAAAGGACTTGAAATGCTTTTGGCACATACTTTGATCTAGTAAATAAATTAAGGGATTAGACTTGCTGGACCAAGTCACATTTATAGATGTGAACATAGATCCATAGAGAGTTTAGACCAAAACATAACCAATTGTAATTTGGTATGTCATGTAAAATGACAAAAATATGCATAAAACTATCTTATGACTTAGATTTTGATTGGGATGGAGTTTGGGCTTGAAGCTTTGCCACATAAATGATATTAGGGTAGGTAAGTTGTGTATAAAATTTCATGCAAATTGGAGTTAAATAGCCTAGTGAAAAGGGGTCCTAAAGTTGACAAAAATATAAAGGCCAAAAAGCTGCAGAATGAGACTTACAGTAGTGAGATCCATGGCCAGTGGGAATTCCCACGGCCATTGGATCATCCTACCTCAAAACGTGGTAAAAATGACCATTTTGGGTGGTCCGGGCAGTGGGATCCATGGCCAGTGGAATTTCCCACGGCCAGTGGATTTCCCCACTGTCAGAAATTTTCAACTCCTTTGTTTTCCTTGCTATTTTTGGCCTGTTTGGGCATCTTAATGATATTTTTGGCCTCCGACTTCTTCATGAAAGTTGTATATAATAATGTACCGGAGGTGTGAAAATTGGTATTTCCTCAATTGGAGCTTTCTAACTCTTATTAGGCATAAAATACTAGACCCACTGCATTGTAAAACCCAAGTTTAAGAGGGTTTTAAACCCAACTTTTTATGGTTATCAAATTGGGACTAATGGGTGATATTTGTGACATGTCCCACTATTTTTAAGACTAAAAATAAGCTTTCCTTATGTCTTGATGTTGAAATTTGTCATGAGCTCATTAGTATCCAAAACCCCTTTTTATTATATAAAATCAAGAGATTATATTAGGGGTAAACTACTGAGGTGTGTTTGGTGTTATTTGATGTTGACCCAAGATATTAGCAAAGTGTGCACGCCTAAATCAAGTTATGAAAACACGAATTTCCACCACCATTGATGTGATATAACAAATGATAATGAGAAGCAAATATTGTGGTTATATGACACGCCTTACATGATAATGAAATTAATGAGGGGACAATTGAATGGCAATAGGTTGTGTAAATCAATGAATTTGATATGATATTGATGATGATTAAAAGTGGATGATGCCATATTGAGTGATGATTAATGATGTTGAATGAAAAGGGATATTGTTGTTGAACATACCCTTGGTTTAATGGTGATTATTATTATTAATATTTATAATGCCATTGTGTTTGGTACAAGTGTAATCTTGTATATATAATTTGAATTGTATTGGCTAGCATGTGATGGTATGAACTTGAAATGTGTTTATTAACAAGCCTAGTTGGTTTCCATACATGGATTAATGCAATGATAATTGATATGCCTTTAATTACCATGCGTGGTTTGATGTGAATGTAAATGTTGAGCCTTGAGGGGCCTTGTGATTAATTGTATACCAATGATGATAAAATTAAATATATAATATACCCTTATGTGAGAGGGTGAGATATCCTTGTGAGGTTGATTGACATATGCATTATTGCATTTTGCATTCATGGCATGGCATAACATTGATATTATATGGTTACGATCACAATGATGAAAGATCCTACGGGATTCTGTGAAGGGAGTACCCCTTACGAGGTGGGAAACCAACATGATGATGATATGGTATTGAGCCAGTGGTTGCGATCACCTGGTTGTGGAAAGTGAAAGGCCCTGCGGGGACCATTGTATGATGATAAGCCAGTGGTTGCGATCACTTGGTATTTGAAATGAAAAAGGGCTTGCGAGTTCCTATGGTGCCCGTGGTTGCGATCACGAGGCAGGAGTACCCCTTGCGAGGCGGGAAACCCATGTGAATGAATGATATGGTGGTTGCGATCACCTGATGAAATGAAATGGATCCATTA
This sequence comes from Clitoria ternatea, assembly GCA_037962975.1. Lineage (NCBI taxonomy): Eukaryota > Viridiplantae > Streptophyta > Magnoliopsida > Fabales > Fabaceae > Clitoria > Clitoria ternatea. Next base: position 37,907,085 of record CM075672.1, on the reverse strand, counting down.
CATATGCATTAAACAGTTGACATATGCATTAGCCATAAGAGCATGGCATTTGAGATGGGATGACCACGAGTGATGAAAGACCTATTGCAGGAGGAATAGAATAAAGATTAAACAAGATGATGATAATGATTGTGAATGCCCTTGTTGATAAGTGGCAATGTGATTGTGTATGTGCTTGTGCTTGCTTATGTTATGAAATACGTTTCATGAGGGTTGTATACCTATTATATCAATGTGATGATGATTGAATGATGAATTAATGATTTTATAGCAAAGCACATATGATGATTGTATGCATGTACACATAATCACAATATATTTATATTCGTCATTTTGAATGTATAACTCACTCTCCCATGTGGTCTCCTTTTTAGCATTGTGATGCAGGGTTATCATGGGCTGAGATGAGACTTTGAATTGAAGTTTTGGCAAAGGTAAATAGTGGTAATGGAAGTGCCTTGGCCAGTATCATTTATGAGTTCTTATGTAATGAATAAATTGTTTATGATGATATAGATGATTTAGTGAATTTAGTCATGTATAAAATAATTCTTCATATTTAGGAATGGTGAATATATATAAGTAGTATGTAAGAGATGATTTAATGTGTACTAGAAGGATTGAAATTGAATGATGTACATTGATGATAGTGATAGTTGGGAGAAGATCCCCGGATATATATGTATATATATATATAATTGTGTCTTAGGCAATGCATGTGTATGTTGTGAGTGAATTAGACGGGCTTTGTTCTATTAGGTCTATGTCAGGTATTTACATGCTTTGCCGAGCCTTTTCTCATATCGTCATGTATGGGACTAGGCGTTTGCCTGGTATACACATTTTTCTTCCGCTGTGAACTCTACTATTTTTGTATATCGTTATGGGCAATTTAGTTATCGATCCAGTTATAGTTTATTAAATCGTACGCTTCGGTTTTCTGTGATTCGGGTCTTGATGTAATCGTCGAGGTGTTTAGAAATACTTCAAATGTGAAAAAAAAAATTTACCCGCATTTTTATTAATTATTATCTTGATTACATCGGGATCCGAGTCCGGAGATCCGAGGTGTTACAATGGTTATTCTTAAAAAAATTATATGCAAATCTATCACTTCTATTTAAAATATATTTAACATTTGGTCATTAAAAAAATATGTTGTCTCCCACTATTTTGATTCAAAACAAATACCCTCACTGAATCAAAAAAATCCTGTTGGAAGATTTTTCTAGTGGGTCAAGATCCATATTTGGTCTAGTGTTGAGTCAGCTTTGGCTGATCACCCAACCCTTGGTTATTTAGGAAGGAAACACATTTCCAATTGCATCTCATGCAACTCTTGGATGATTGAGTGGGTAACTCTTTACCCTTATTCATCTTATGAATTTAAGCTCAATCCTTACTCCTCTAAGTTATTTTCAATCCAATTGAAAAACTTAGTTAAGTTAAGGCCCAATAAAAATAATTTGGATATTATAATTATCCTATCGCGTCTTACTAATATAAATGATAGCACCCTACTTTGACAGGCCCACTATTTATTGACATTAGTCTCGATGAGTGTTACTTATTAGAAGACGTTTAAACTTAATATTAACGCTTATAGGTTCTTCAATCTAATTAAAGTTACCTAGATAAGTCCAATAACATATGGTTGGATAATCAAATTATCCATCATCCTTTACTAATATCAATAAAAGCACTCTGCTATGTTAGAACCTACACTTTATTGAAACTAGCATTGATGAATGTTGCTTATTGGAACGCATTTTAGACTATTCATACCTTTAGGCTATTCCAATCTAATTGAAAATTGTCTATTTGAATAAAACATAATAAGTTATACTTGGATAATCCAATTATCCAATCATGTCCTATTAAACATAAATAAAGGCACCCAACTATAGTGTGACCTGCACTTTATCTATATCAAGTTTGACGTTATTACTTATTGGAAGGTATGATTGTCGAGCTTGAGGGATTTCAATTTTCTTATTGTTCATTAACGACTTTCATTAAACACTTTAACGCAAAATAAAATCCCAAAACATGCAATCAAAAAATATGAGATGGTTATGGTCTTCCTAGAAAACAAAATAAAATTAAATAAACCTAAAGGAACTATAGTGCCTTGACTTCATGAAGTCCTACTTCTTGAAACCATCATCCTTCTGGAGTCACCACTCCTTTGTTCCTTTCAAGATCTATCCATCAAGAGTCACTACTCTAAGTTTCTTCTAGGTGTCCACCTGGTTCACTTCTTCAAGATTACAATGTAATAAATAAACTCGTTTTACATAGTGAAGGGTTTGTATTTATATGTTGATGTAGGTTTTGATAATGGCACAACAAATGAAGAAATATTAAGGATGTTGTCAAGCTATCAATTTTAATGAACAACAAAAAACTTGAATCAAGGCATTCACAAAGGACTAAATCAAGTGAAAATTGATCAACAAAATACCTAAGGATCAAAGGATTGGAACCTTAATTCATAAAGTGTCAAAAAGAGTGAAACAAAGCTTTAAATTTCATGTATCAGGTACATGAATATACTCATACAACAACCAATGGCCATATGAATCGATTCATATGATTAAAAGAGGCTCGGACTTGCAAAATAAATGAAGGAATCGATTCATGATGAAGAACTAGCCCAGGGAATCGATTCACACAGTAAATTGGCAAGAAATTTATGATTCAACACGCAGGAATCGATTCACTCATGTGAGGAATCGATTCATATAGCATATTGGCCCAAGGAATCAATTCAAATCAAGAAGAATCGATTCACTACCCCTGCTAACATCAAGGAATCGATTCACCAACTTAAAGAATCGATTCATACGCTGTGTCAGGACCAAAATGCACGCTGGGAATCTATTCTTTCATCGATTCATTCAGTTAAAATGCATTATAGTCTGGAGTCGCATTAAAACTCCACTAAGCAGGCACAACGCTTCACTCCATACTCCACTGCATCGAAGGGACTAATTAATTTGTCCAGCCATGCTCCAATTGCATCGACGAGGATTTTAAAATTACAAATACTATGCCTCCTGGAGCCTATAAATAGGAAAGGAATTGAAGGCACAATTCGTACCGAGAAAACATAAAGCATTCCTTTGTTCCTCTCTTCTTCCTCCTTCGTTGTATTTCTCTCTTGATTTATAATTTTGCATATTTCTCTTTTAAGAATTGATTAAGAGTTAGAGAGAAAAATTATTTTTGAGTAAGCAAAAATTTGCGTATCCTCTCTTTGAGAGTTATCATTTTGAGAAAACTTAAATTTGTATATCCACTCTATTGGAGAGTTACTCTTGTATTCCAAACACCAAAATTTCTAGAGTTGTGGGTTGGGTTTCAACCTTGTAAAATTGTGAGATTAAGAGATTGGGTGGGGTGCCCTTGTACCTGTGGGAATTGGGTTCTTGAGTGTGGGACACTAGAAAGCCGCGATTGCTCAAAGTTGTATCTCTAATCTCCAATAGTGGAAATCCTCTAAGTGGGTTGCTTAGAGACGAGACGTACACCGGTGTGGTGGAACTTGTATATATCAGTTTGCAAATCTCTATTCCCTATACTCATTTAAATTTGTACACTTAGAATTGCTTGCTAAATATTTGTGTTCATAAATTAATTAGTTAAGCAACTTTATTAATTTACTTAAAGTGCATATTCTATTGGCTTGATTAAATTTGTAAATCACTTAGATTAAATTTGTTAAAGTTGTTTAAGTAATATTCTTGAATTATTCTTTAAATCTTTCTAAGTACCAAAAATAGTGTTGTGATTAACTTGATATTATTACTTGAATATTATTTTATCTCTGAAGTGAATTTATTGCCATATACTTAGTACTTGTTAATTTGCTTTGTGTATAAATTGTTATCATTTATGATTAAATTTATTATCTTCAGTAAGTATAATTATTAAAGAATCAATTTCAAAAGCATTCCAAGTAAAATTTTGTAATACTCAATTCACCCCCCTCTTGAGTAATTGAGGCCACTTGGTTAACAAGTGGTATCAGAGCTTGACTCTTGGTAGATCAAGCTTAACAGCTTCAAGAGAACAAATGGCCTCAAATTCTCTAAACCTTTTTCCTTAGGGTGGTGCCACAAATAGACCTCCCGCTTTCAATGGTGAGGGTTACACTTTTTGGAAAGAAAGGATGAAAATTTTTATACAATTAATTGATTTGAAAGTATGGAATGCTATTGAAAATGGTCCTTTTATACCTATGCACATTGTTGATAATAAACAAATAGAAAAGCCTATGGATGATTGGACGAGTGAGGAAGAAAAGAAAGTACAGTATAATTACAAAGCAAAAAATCTTATCACTTTAGCCTTAGGTCCCGATGAATTTTTTAGAGTAGTTACATGTAAATCTGCTAAGGATATGTGGGATACCCTTCAAATAACTCATGAAGGAACTAGCGATGTCAAGGATTCTAAGATTAGTACTTTAACTAGTCAATATGAAAGTTTTAGAATGAGTTTCAATGAATCTATTTTAGAACTTCAAAAGAGATTTACTTTGATTATTAATCACCTTATTACACTTGGTAAATCTTATACTAACAAGGAACTTATCCACAAAGTTCTAAAAAGTCTTACTAGGGAATGGCAACCTCTTGTTACGACCATCAAGCAATCTCCCAATATAAATGATATGTCTCTTGCCACTTTGTTTGGTAAACTCCAAGAACAAGAACAAGAGTTAAAAGACTTGAAACAAGCGGAGGAAGAAGAAAAAGTCTCTAAGAAGAAAGGGCTAACTCTCAAAGCCACCTCAATTGTTGAAGATGAATCCGAGAGTGATCTTGACGAGGAAGAAGAGTTAAGCCTATTCGTGAAACATTTTGGAAAGCTTATGAAGAGCAAATGCTTCTAAAGGAACTTCAAATCACAAGGTAAGAAACCTAATCTTAAAGAAAATTCTACTTCACCTACTTGCTTTGAATATGGAAAGGAAGGACATTTTAAGATAGATTGTCCAAACCTAAAGAAGAAAAACAAAGAAAGAAAAGAGAGGAGAAGAGCATATATCGCATGGGATGAAAACGAAATAAGTAGCTCGGATGATTCAGAAAATGAAGAAGCAAACCTTTGTCTCATGGCAAATCACCAAGATGAAGAAAATGAGGTAAATTTTCATGACTTAGATAAGGAAGAACTACTTGATGCTCTTGAAGAATTATATGATAAATTTATAAAGGTGTCTAATAAGCATAAGTTATCTAGAAAAACCATTGACACTCTTGAGATGCATCTTATGGAAGTTTGTAAAGAAAATGAATGTTTAAAAAATGAATTAGTAAATGTTCAAGCATGCTCTAGGACTAAACCTTGTGAATTTGTAAAGAAATGTGACATGCTAGAAACTAAGGTTTTGGACTTGAATAGAACTCTAGAAAAATTTACAAATGGAAGAGACAACTTAAATGTTTTACTTGGTAAACAACGGTGTATGTTTGATAAAACGGGTTTAAGTTTCAATGCCGTTAAGAAACAAAAGAATTATAAGAACTTTTTTATACCACCGAGTAAAACTTTATCACCTTTCATGAAATGCAATTATTATGGTTTTAAAGGACATAGTGCATCTAATTGTAATGTTAGAAAACTAGGGCTAAAGGTTGTGAGAAAAGTATGGGTTCCTAAAGTAACATTACCTCAAACTAACCTACAAGGACCCAACATAAAATGGGTATCAAGTTCTCTAACTTGACATGTTTTGTAGGTATGCTTTAAAGCGAATAGCACCAATTGGTATTTGGATAGTGGGTGTTCAAAACATATGACGGGAGATAAAAGTAAGTTCATTTCACTTACTCCACGAAATAAAGGATTCATTACATATGCAGATAACACAAAGGGAAGAATACTAGGAATCGGAAATGTTGGTAAAAATTCTTCCACTTCTATAAATGATGTATTATATGTTAAGGGACTTAAACATAACTTGCTTAGTATTAATCAATTATGTGATAAGGGCTATAAAATTATTTTTGAATCAAACTGTTGCATAATTGAAAATAAGCTAGACAAGGAAACAAAATTTGTTGGTCAAAGAGTTGATAATATTTATATGATTAATCTTGATTGTCTTGCTTCAAATGATGTGCAATGCTTTATAACTAAAGAGGATGAATCATGGCTATGGCATAGAAGAATTGCTCACATTCATGTAGGACATTTAAATAAACTTGTTTCAAAAGATTTAGTAATTGGTTTGCCAAAATTAAAATTTGAAAATAAATTTTGTGATGCATGTCAAAAGGGAAAACAAGTAAAGGTTTCTTTTCAAGCAAAAAATGTCGTCTCAACAAATAGACTTTTACAGCTTTTACACATGGATTTATTTGGACCTTCAAAAACTAAAAGTTTTGGTGGAAACTATTATGGTCTTATGATTGTGGATGATTATTCTAGGTATACATGGACTTTGTTTCTCACTCATAAACATGAAGCATATCATGCATCTAAGAAACTTTCCAAGATCATCCAAAATGAACAAAATTTGAAAATAGCATCCATTCAAACGGATCATTGGGGAGAATTTAAAAACCAATCTTTTGAGAAATTTTGTGAAAAATTTGGCATTGAACATAATTTTTTGGCTCCAAGAACTCCACAACAAAATGGAGTAGTTGAAAGGAAAAATTGATCTTTAGCAGAGCTCGCAAGAACTATGTTAAATGAAAGTAATATTTCTAAACATTTTTGGGGCGATGCGGTAAATACCGCTTGCCATGTTATGAACCGATGTTTGATAAGGACTATATTAAAGAAAACCCCCTATGAGCTTTATAAAGGAAGAAAACCAAATATTTATTATTTTTATATGTTTGGATGCAAATGCTTTGTTTTAAACAATGGAAAGGATAATCTTGGCAAATTCAATGCAAAATCTGATGAAGCAATATTCTTAGGTTATTCATTTACTAGTAAAGCATATCGACTCTTTAACAAACGAACTTGTACAATTGAAGAATCTATACACGTCAAATTTGATGAACTTAACCAAAATCCTCCGAGAAAGGAAATTGATGATCTTGTAGGTACCTTCCAAGAAATAAACTTGGAAGATGAAGAAGAAAACAAAAATGAAGGAGACACACAACAAAACAACGAACCTCAACAAAAGGAATTGATTACCGTAAAGAATCACCCCTTGGACAATATCATAGGTGAAATATCAAAAGGTGTAAGTACTCGAAACGCTATTAGAAATGCATGCAATCACTTAGCCTTTGTATCACAAAATGAACCCAAAAATATTGATGAAGCTATTACTGATTAACATTGGATGTTGGCAATGCAAGAAGAATTGAATCAATTTGAAAGAAATGAAGTTTGGGAACTTATGCCAAGACCCAATGACCATCTAATAATAGGCACCAAATGGGTATTTAGAAATACGTTAGATGAAAATGGAATAATAACTAGAAATAGAGCTAGATTAGTTGCTAAGGGATATAATCAAGAAGAGGGAATAGACTATGAAGAAATGTATGCTCCTGTAGCTAGGTTAGAAGCCATAAGATTATTGTTAGCTTTTATTTGTTGTATAGATTTTAAGATTTATCAAATGGATGTCAAAAGTGCTTCTCTAAATGGATATATTCAAGAAGAAATTTATGTAAATCAACCTCCCGGTTTTGAAAATCATAAATTTTCAAACCATGTTTTTAAATTGAGAAAAGCTTTATATGGTTTGAAACAAGCTCCAAGAGCTTGGTATAAAAGACTTAGTAAATTTCTTTTAGAAAATAATTTTGAAAGAGGAAAGGTTGATACTACACTATTTATAAAACGCAAAAATAATGACATTCTTTTGGTACAAGTTTATGTTGATGACATAATATTTGGTGCTACTAACAAAATTCTTTGTCAAGAGTTTGCCAAGATTATGCAAGATGAATTCGAAATGTCCATGATGGGAGAACTCACCTTCTTCCTTGGATTACAAATCAAACAAACAAATGAAGGGACTTTCATTAATCAAACAAAATATTGCAAAGAACTACTCAAAAGATTTGAAATGGACAAAGCAAATGAAATAGCAACTCCAATAAGTACTTCTTGCTACTTAGACAAAGATGAGAAGGGTAAAGACGTTGAAATAACTAAATATTGAGGTATGATTGGATCCTTACTTTACTTAACAGCTAGTAGACCCGATATTATGTTTGCTGTATGTATGTGTGCCAGATATCAAGCATGTCCTAAAGAATCACATCTCACTGCCATAAAAAGAATTTTGAAATATCTTGTGGGTACTCAAAATGTTGGTTTATGGTATCCCAAAGGCGTTGAATGTATTCTTGTAGGATATTCTGATTCTGATTTTGCTGGCTGTAAACTTGATAGAAAGAGTAATAGTGGCACATGTCATTTACTTGGTAGTTCCCTTGTTTCTTGGCATAGCAAGAAACAAGTAAGTGTTGCTTTATCGACAGCTGAGGCAAAATATGTAGCAGCTGACAGTTGTTGTGCTTAAATTCTTTGGATGAGACAACAACTTCTTAACTTTTGGTGTTGTTCTAAATAAAGTGCCTATTAAATGTGATAACACTAGCGCCATAAATATATCCAAAAATCCGGTCATGCACTCTAGGACTAAACATATTAAAATAAGACATCATTTTATAAGAGACTATGTTTTGAAAGGAGATTGTGTTCTTGAATATGTTGAAACTTCAAAACAATTGGTGGATATTTTTACAAAACCCCTTCCAAAAGAATAATTTATAAATATTAGAAGGGAATTAGGAATTTTGGAAATTGTTTAATTAAGTTATTATTTTCTTACTCTTTGAACATAGTGATTTACTTTGTGATATATGGTCAAATCTTTTTCATTGAAAAGCCAATCACATTATCAATAATCATGTTAATGCTCCACAAATCACTTGTTTTATTGACTTTCTGACTAGTCTTTACTTAATTAAACATATTTTTTGTTATTCAAGTGGCCTCAATACTCAAGAGGGGGGGTGAATTGAGTTTTTTTTAAAACTTTGCTTGGAATGCCTTTGAACTTAATTCTTTTATCACAAGTTTAAAGATTATGCAAGTGAAGTCAAGTTTAATGCAAGAGACAATGCAAAACAAGAAGTAAATATGTTAAGGCAATTTGTTAAACACTTGGTGTGCAATGTTTTAAAGTTAACTAATTTAAGCAAGCTCAAGTAAGCAAATTACAATCAATCAACACAAATCAATTAAGTGCAGAATATGAATATAAAAGAGTAAGGGAGAAGAGCTTGCAAACCAATTTAACGAGTTCCACCAACGCCGGTGTACGTCTTGCCTTCAAGCAACCCACTTGAAGGATTTCCACTAAAAGTTTAGAGATTACAAGCTATGAGCAATTGCAGCTTCCTAGTGTCCTACACTCAAGAACTCAATCCTCACTAGCACAAGGGCAACCACCCAATCTCTCAAACTCTCAATACCCAAAGGTTGAACCCCAACCTTTGTGACCACTCAACCTAAAGTGAAAAGCTTTTGTGTTTGGTAGTGTTTACAAGATATAGACTCTCTAAATAGAGTAGATATACAAGTGAAAGCTCTCTCAAATTCAAACTCTCAACAAGAGAGGATATACAAGTTATAGTTCTAAGTTTCAGAAAAATGAAACTATGCAAAAGTAAAATTCACAAGACTCAAGAATTGATATCCCTTTGATGGATGTAATTGATGCATTAAGTAGCTTGAAGGAGTCTTGCATTTATAGAGCTTGGAGATGAGCATAATGGAGTTCCTAGCCGTTGCAGCTCGTGGGTGCCTGAGAGATGTGGAGAAATGAGTTAGTTTCCACTTAAAAGCACTTTCCCTAATTTCTGGCACTATCATAATCGATTACGCCTCGAGCTGTAATCGATTACACTTTGAAATCTTCAGTGTTTTTCGTGCTGTAATCGATTAGCATGTACCCTATAATCGATTAGCTAAACTCAGAACCTTGGTAATCGATTATGTCTTGCCTTGTAATCGATTATTGATGGCACCTGATGCATTTAATTTGGTTACGCAGCTTGGTAATCGATTATGTCTTCACTGTAATTGATTAGTTTTATTCCAGTAGCCTTGTAATCGATTAGCTGATGTCTTGCAATCGATTAGCCTAAGTACCTGATACATTTAAAATAATTTTTCATCTTGGTAATCGATTAGGGTTATTGTGTAATCGATTAGTGTACAAACAGAAGCTATGTAATTGATTAGCCTTATGTGTGTAATCGATTATATGGCAAAGCAGAAGCTATTTAATCGATTAGTTATGCCTTCCTAATCGATTAGCTGTGTTGTTTTTGTAGGTCTGATGCTATTTCTTGTTCCTCCAAGAGTTTCTTCAAGAGTCCTTTGTCATTATCAAAATCTTTGAACCTGTAAACAAATTCAAACACATTCTCCCCATTTTTGATGATGACAAACAATGTTCATTTCTTGAGGGTTGTTAGTTTCAAAATAAACTAATTTCTAATTTTATCTCTTGAGCATTATCTGTAAAAACATATCTATTTCAGTTTCTGCATTATCTCTTTAACAAGTTATCAAATTCTGCATTATCTCTTAATTCAAAATATCTCCCCTTATCTAAAAGAATCTATGCCTTAGAGAAAAATTATCCAATTTGTTAAACACTTGTTATTATCAACCAGTTTTTAGCATTTGTTATTATTTGCAATCAGATGAACTCAAATACTTCTCCCCCTTTGGAATCATCAAAAATAGTAAAGCAATGGAGAAATATAACAGAATGAAATTTTATTAATTTGTAGAAACGAGAAATTACAGAAATTAAAATTGTAGAATGAACGCAAACAGAAAAATTCAAACAAAGCATAATAAAGCGGATCTAGTTATCTGGATGGAAAAAGCAAAATTTAGAAATCTGGTGAGACAGCTCATCGTAACGTTGTTGCATTATTTCAAAATATTGCTGCTCAGTCATTTGGAACTCTTGGAGAGAGTTCTCAATTTGATCGAACCGACGGTCAAGGTGTGCATAGAGGGATGTGAAGGGGTCAGCAGGGGCGGATGGTTCAGCTTGAGTTGCAGGAGGAGGAGGGGCAGGTTCATCAGCAGCTTCAAAGGGAATGTTGGCATTAATGCCTTCCATCTTTGAGTGCCAAGCTCCATTTACATAAATGATACCCATCTTTGAGAGATGATGGGTGCCAATGCAAGCCTTCGGAGGCACTTTCTCCGACAATTCTCCAGCCAAGTCTACTCCAAAAGTTTTGAAGATTTTAGTGAGCAGGATAGCGTAGGGAAGCTTTTGCTGGTCTTTGGCATGGAGCATGTGCAACTTAAGCATTTGAACCCAATTAATCTCCTTTTGGTTCTGCATAGCCCATATTAAGAGGACATCATCCTCTTCAACCAGAGCATAGTTCCCACCACGCGGAACCAACATCTTGACCAAAAAGAAGTGAAGGAGACGATTGTTCATGGTCAAGTGGCCTACCAGTTTATGGTTGCTCCTTGGGCGAGCAGTCTTCCATAGCGATTGTCGGGCAGTGATAGCATTGAACTCCCATTCATCCTCGGGATCTCCTCCATCAAACCCAACATCGTTGAGTGGTAGTAGAGTGATTTCTGCCAATTGGGCATTTGTGAGCCTAAGGGTCACATTTTTGACCTTGGATTCAAGCAACCCATTTGCAAGCTTAAGGTTGCAGTAGAACACCCTTATAAGTTCAGGATAATAGAGTTCCTCCTTAAGGGTGAGGAAGGGGAAGATGTTATAATGGTGCAAGATTTGAGTAAAGGTAAGGCTATGGTGGTCAAATGTCTCAGCATTGATGTAGTGGGGAGAGATGATGTCTTTTTCAGAGAAGTTGTTGATAAAGTTTTGAAGGTCTCTAGGGGTTGAGAAAAATCTAGAGAAATCAAGAGGGTTGTTGGTTTGGGCCATTGAAGACCTTGCCCTCTTAATAGTTCTTGAGGAAGACATGGCTATTGGGAGGTGAGATACAGAGAGAAGGGGAAGAGAATGAGAGATTGGAGGGGAAAGCTTTTGAAGCTTGGGAGATTTGAAAGAGGAAGAGGTAGTGTGGGATGAGAGAGTGAGGAGAGGTGAATTTATAGGGAAAAATAGGTTTAGAATGGAGAGAAATAGGTTTAATGAGGTGGGGAAAATGGAGTGCCTCGAAAACCAGCAGTTTGACTGCTCTAGTACCGATGCTAATTGATTAGACAGCATAGGTAATCGATTAGCACACGGTTTCTGAGGAAGTTGAACCATTTTCCACATGGGGTAATTGATTAGGGCACATGGTTAATCGATTAGGTTGAAAAATAGAATCTTTACAATCGATTAGGCTAGGCTGGTAATCGATTATTAGGAAGTTGAAACATTGGTAGTCGATTATTTAGAGGATCTAATCGATTGGGCATGAAACAGAATCTGAGTAATCGATTATCTAGCAATGGGTAATCGATTATGCAAGAAACAGAGGTTGATTAATCGATTATGTCACTTGGGATAATCGATTACACATGAAACAGAAGATCAGTAATCGATTATGTCACTTTGTAATCGATTACATAGTCCAAAAATGCACAGATTTGGCAGATTTCATACAAGAATGTTGAAGAGTTAATGAATCATACCACAATTTATTACAAACACATTAAAACATGATTTAAAACAAGAAATTATCAAGATTGCTCATTATTCAAACACAATTGTACATGTCTAGGATTCCTAATTATCTTCTTATGTGAATGAATTGTTCTTTTGCCAAGGGTTTTGTGAAGATATCTGCTAGTTGCTTAGAGGTTTCAACGTGTTCAAGCACACAATCACCCTTTAATATATGATCCCTAATGAAATGATATTGAATTTCAATATGTTTGGTCCTTGAATGCATTACAGGATTCTTTGAAATGTTTATGGCACTTGTGTTATCACATTTTAGAGGCACATGGTCTAGTATAACACCAAAATCTAGGAGTTGTTGTCTCATCTAAAGGATTTGAGCACAACAACTACCAGCTGCAACATATTCTGCCTCAGCTGTTGATAATACAACACTCACTTGTTTCTTACTATGCCACGATACAAGAGAACTACCAAGCAAGTGACATGTTCCGCTAGTGCTTTTTCTATCAAGCTTACATCCTGCAAAATCAGAGTCAGAGTATCCAACTAAAGTGCATTCCACCCCTTTGGGGTACCATAAGCCAACATTTTGAGTTCCAACAAGATATTTCATTATCCTTTTTACTGCAGTTAGGTGTGATTCTTTTGGGCATGCTTGATATCTTGCACACATACAAACAGCAAACATGATATCCGGTCTACTAGCGGTTAAGTAAAGTAAGGATCCAATTATTCCTCTATATTTAGTGAGTTCAATATCCTTACCTTTCTCATCCTTATCCAAATAGCATGAAGTGCCCATAGGTGTGGCAATATCATTTGCCTTGTCCATGTTAAATCTCTTAAGCAATTCCTTGCAATACTTTGATTGACTAATGAAAGTGCCTTCCTTTGTTTGCTTAATTTGCAGTCCAAGGAAGAAAGTAAGTTCCCTCATCATGGACATCTCAAATTCGTCCTGCATTAGCTTAGCAAACTCTTTGCACAATGGTTCATTAGTAGCACCAAAGATTATATCATCAACATATACTTGAACCAATAGTATGTCATTCTTCTTGTGCTTAATGAATAATGTTGTGTCAACCTTTCCTCTTTCAAAATTGTTTTCTAAAAGAAATTTACTTAATCTTTCATACCAAGCTCTTGGAGCTTGTTTTAAACCATATAAAGCTTTCTTTAGTTTGAAAACATGATTTGGAAATTGGTAGTTTTCAAAACCTGGAGGTTGATCAACACATACTTCTTCTTGAATGTATTCATTCAAGAAAGCACTTTTGACATCCATTTGGTACAATTTAAAATCCTTACAACATGCAAAGGCTAACAGTAATCTAATAGCTTCTAGCCTAGCTACAGGAGCATACGTTTCTTCATAATCAATGCCTTCTTCTTGATTATAACCTTTAGCTACTAGCCGAGCTTTGTTCCTAGTAATTATACCATTTTCATCTAATTTATTCCTAAACACCCATTTTGTTCCTATTATTTAGTGGTCATTGGGTCTTGGTACTAGTTCCTAAACTTCATTTCTTTCAAATTGATTCAATTCCTCTTGCATGGCCAACATCCAATGTTCATCAATAAGAGCTTCATCAATACTTTTGGGTTCTATTTGTGATACAAATGCTAAGTGATTACATGCATTCTTAATGGCGCTTCAAGTACGTACACCTTTAGTCATTTCACCTATGACTTTGTCCAAGGGATGATCTTTCAAGGTGATCCATTGTTGTGGTTCCTCATGTTGTGTGGCATCTTTGTCTTTGTTCTCTTCTTCTTTGTCATTCAAGGTTAAATCTTGAAGAGTACCTACAATATCATCAATATCTTCCTTTCTCGGGGTGTTATGGCTATTTTCATCAAATTTTACATGAATAGACTCCTTAATGGTGTTTGTTTGTTTGTTAAAGATTCGATAAGATTTACTAGATGATGAATATCCTAGAAAAATTGCCTCGTTAGATTTGACATCAAACTTCCCTAGATTATCCTTTCCATTATTGAGCACAAAGCATTTACATCCAAAAATATGAAAATAGGAAATGTTGGGTTTTCTTCCCTTGTAAAGTTCATAGGGGGTTTTCTTTAGTATAGGCCTTATTAAACATCTATTCATAACATGACAAGCGGTGGTTACCGCATCGGCCCAAAAATGTTTCGCAATATTATTTTCATTTAACATGGTTCTAGCAAGCTCTACTAAGGATCTATTTTTCCTCTCAACTACTCCATTTTGTTGTGGAGTTCTAGAAGCTGAAAAATTGTGATTGATACCATGTTTTTCGCAAAACTTTTCAAAGGATTGATTTTCAAATTCTCCCCCATGATCGGTTCTAATGGATGCAATTTTTGAATTTTGCTCATTTTGGATAATCTTAGCAAGTTTCTTGAATGCTTGATATGCTTCATTTTTATGAGCAAGAAACAAGGTCAATGTATATCTTGAATAATCATCTACAATCACTAGACCATAGTAATTACCACCAAAGCTTTTGATTTTAGAAGGTCCAAATAGATCCATGTGCAAAAGTTGTAAAGGCCTTTGTGTGGAAACAATGTTTTTAGCTTGAAAGGATGCCTTTACTTGTTTTCCCTTTTGACATGCATCATAAAATTTGTTTTCAAATTTAAGCTTTGGTAAACCAATCACTAATTCCTTAGAAACAAGTTTGTTCAAATGGTCTACATGTATATGAGCTATTCTTCTATGCCGTAGCTAAGTTTCATCCTCTCTAGTCATGAAACATTGCACATCATTTGAGGACAAACTATCAATATCAATCATGTAAATGTTATTTTGACCTACAAACTTAACCTCTTTGTTTAGCTTATTTTCAATTATGCAACAATTGGATTCAAATAGAACTCTATATCCTTTATCACACAATTGGCTTATTCTAAGCAAGTTATGTTTGAGTCCTTCAACATACAACACATCACTAATGGAGGTAGAAGAGTTTTTACCGATATTTCCGATACCAAGTATTTTTCCTTTGGTATTATCTCCATAGGTGACACTTCCTTTCCTTTTGGGAGTGAATGATGTGAACTTGCTTATGTCTCCCGTCATATGCTTTGAACACCCACTATCCAAATACCAATGGGTGTTGCTTGCCTTAAAGCATACCTACAAAACAAAATTAGTTTAGAGAACTAGGTACCCATTTTATGTTGGGTCCTTTTAGGTTAGCTTGTGGTAATGTCCCTTTGGGAACCCACACCTTTCTTATAACCTTTGGCCCTAATTTTCTAACATTACAATTTGAAGAGTTATGTCCTTTAAAGCCACAATGATTGCATCTCATAAAAGGTGATGATGATCTCCTAGGTGGTACAAAGAAGTTTTTATAGTGTTTTTCCTTTTTGGTGGAGTTGTATCCTAAACCAGTTTTATCAAACATATATCTTTGGTTTCCAAGTAATACATTTAAGTTATCTCTACCATTAGTGAACTTTTCTAATGTCCTATTTAAGTCTACGACCTTGGTTTCTAAGATATTACATTTCTTTGCAAAGTCACAAGGTTTATCCTTAGAGCATATTTGAACATTTGCTAATTTTTCTTTTAGACATGCATTTTCTTTGTCAAGTTCTACAAGATGCGTTTCAAGAGTATCTATAGTTTTTCTTGACAATTTGTATTTACTAGAAAGCTTGATAAATTTATCATAGAGTTCTTCAAATGCATCAAGCAATTCGTTTTTATCTAAGTCGAGAAGACTAACCTCATTATCTTCCTCTTGATGATTGACCATCAAGCAAAGGTTTGCTTCTTCGTTTTCAAACTCATCGGAGCTACTTACATCATTTTCGTCCCAAGTGATGTAAGCTCTTCTTCTTCCTCTTTTCTCCTTGTTCTTCTTCTTAAGATTTGGGCAATCTATCTTGAAGTGTCCTTCCTTGCCACATTTGAAACAATTTGGTGAGGAAGAGGTTTCATTAGAAGTTAGTTTCTTACCTTGGGGTTTGAAGTTCTTTTGGAATCGTTTGTTTTTCATGAACTTCCCAAATCTCTTCACAAACAATCCAAATTCTTCTTCTTCGTCAAGGTCACTACATGATTCTTCTTCATGTGTAGAAGTGGCCTTGAGAGCTAGGCCTTTCTTTTTGGAGGATTTTTCTTCTTCCTCCGCTAGCTTTAAATCCCTTAGTTCTTGCTCTTGCTCTTGTAGCTTTCTAAAGAGTGTGGCAAGAGACATCTTGTTGATGCTTGGGGATTGTTTGATGGTAGTGACAAGAGGTTGCCATTTCCTGCTAAGACTTTTCAAAACTTTATGCACAAGTTCTTTATTAGTATAGACTTTTCCAAGAGTAATAAGATGATTGATTATAAGGGTAAATCTCTTTTGCATTTCTAGAATGGTTTCTCTGGAATTTATCCTAAAACTCTCATATTGACTAGTCAAGGTACTAATCTTAGAATCTTTTACATCATTAGTACCTTCATGGGTTACTTGTAAGGTATCCCACATTTCCTTAGCCGTTTAACAAGTCATTATCCTAAAGAATTCATCGGGACCTAATGCTAGAGTAATGAGATTTTTAGCCTTATAATTGTATTGTACTTTCTTTTCTTCATCATTAGTCCAATCATCCATGGGTTTCTTGACATTTTTACCATTAATAGTATGCATGGGTATAAAAGGACCATTCTTAATGGCATTCCAAACTCTTAAATCAATTGATTGAACAAAGATTTTCATTCTTTCTTTCCAAAACGCATATCCTTCCCCATTGAAAGCGGGAGGTCTATTTGTGGCACTACCCTCAGGAAAAAGGTTTAGAGAACTTGAGGCCATTTTATCTCTTGAAGCTGTTAAGCTTGATCTACCAAGAGTCAAGCTCTGATACCACTTGTTATTCAAGTGGCCTCAATACTCAAGAGGGGGGGGTGAATTGAGTTTTTTTTTAAAACTTTGCTTGGAATGCCTTTGAACTTAATTCTTTTATCACAAGTTTAAAGATTATGCAAGTGAAGTCAAGTTTAATGCAAGAGACAATGTAAAACAAGAAGTAAATATGTTAAGGCAATTTGTCAAACACTTGATGTGCAATGTTTTAAAGTTAACTAATTTAAGCAAGCTCAGGTAAGCAAATCATAATCAATCAACACAAATCAATTAAGTGCAGAATATAAATGTAAAAGAGTAAGGGAGAAGAGCTTGCAAACTAATTTAACGAGTTCCATCAACACCGGTGTACGTCTCGCCTTCAAGCAACCTACTTGAAGGATTTCCACTAAAAGTTTAGAGATTACAAGCTATGAGCAATTGCAGCTTCCTAGTGTCCTACACTCAAGAACTCAATCCTCACTAGCACAAGGGCAACCACCCAATCTCTCAAACTCTCAATACCTAAAGGTTGAACCCCAACCTTTGTGACCACTCAACCTAGAGTGAAAAGCTTTTGTGTTTGGTAGTGTTTACAAGATATAGACTCTCTAAATAGAGTAGATATGCAAGTGAAAGCTGTCTCAAATTCAAACTCTCAACAAGAGAGGATATACAAGTTATAGTTCTAAGTTTCAGAAAAATGAAACTATGCAAGAGTAAAACTCACAAGACTCAAGAATTGATCTCCCTTTGATGGATGTAATTGATGCATTAAGTAGCTTCAAGGAGTCTTCCATTTATAGAGCTTGGAGATGAGTATAATGGAGTTCCTAGCCGTTGCAGCTCGTGGGTGCCTGAGAGATATGGAGAAATGAGTTGGTTTCTACTTAAAAGCACTTTCCCTAATTTCTGGCACTATCGTAATCGATTACGCCTCGAGCTATAATCGATTACACTTTGAAATCTTTAGTGTTTTTCGTGCTATAATCGATTAGCATGTACCCTGTAATCGATTAGCTAAACTCAGAACCTTTGTAATCGATTATGTCTTGCCTTGTAATCGATTATTGATGGCACCTGATGCATTTAATTTGGTTACGCAGCTTGGTAATCGATTATGTCTTCACTGTAATCGACTAGTGTCATTCCAATAGCCTTGTAATCGATTAGCTGATGTCTTGCAATCGATTAGCCTAAGTACCTAATACATTTAAAACAATTTTTCATCTTGGTAATCGATTAGGGTTATTGTGTAATCGATTAGTGTACAAACAGAAGCTATGTAATCGATTAGCCTTATGTGTGTAATCGATTATATGGCAAAATAGAAGCTATCTAATCGATTAGTTATGCCTTCCTAATCGATTAGCTGTGTTGTTTTTGTAGGTCTGATGCTATTTCTTGTTTCTCCAAGAGTTTCTCCAAGAGTTTCTTCAAGAGTCCTTTGTCATTATCAAAATCTTTGAACCTGTAAACATATTCAAACACATTTTTGACACCAAATAATATCCTAAATACCACATGGATCTTAAAAACAAATGGCAAATGACCTTTGATTTTCTTGACTCTCTGGTGAAATAAAAATCATTGGCAAATTGCAAAATTTTAATCCTTGTATAACCTCTCACAAAACACCCATGAGACTTTGCTTATCCAAAAGAAGGAGAAAATATCATTATGATTGCTTACATGCCTTGAATTATTCTGTGATATCTATTGCATGCTTTAGGGGGAGTTTTATATAATTGGTATCTTGCTTTAATATTGAATGTATCTATCTTAAAGTGGTATATATATTCTTAGATGTTTTTGTTGATGCCAAAGGGGGAGAAAATAAATATATACATTCTAAGTGGCATAAAGTATCTTACAAAGGGGGAGAGAATATCATGTTGTTATAATGGTATATATTGAATGATTAAGGGGGAGATCAACATCTATATCTATCCTTGTTGAAATTGCATGATTAAGGGGGAGCCATATAATATTTCTTTACATGTTGTTATAATGGTATCTATTGAATGATTAAGGGGGAGATCAACATCTATATCTATCCTTGTTGAAATTGCATGATTAAGAAAATTATATACAAATCTATCACTTCTATTTAAAATATATTTAACATTTGGTCATTAAAAAAATATGTTGTCTCCCACTATTTTGATTCAAAACAAATACCCTCACTGAATCAAAAAAATCCCGTTGGAAGATTTTTCTAGTGGGTCAAGATCCATATTTGGTCTAGTGTTGAGTCAGCTTTGGATGATCACCCAACCCTTGGTTATTTAGGAAGGAAACACATTTCCAATTGCATCTCATGCAACTCTTGGATGATTGAGTGGGTAACTCTTTACCCTTATTCATCTTATGAATTTAAGCTCAATCCTTACTCCTCTAAATTATTTTCAATCCAATTGAAAAACTTAGTTAAGTTAAGGCCCAATAAAAATAATTTGGATATTATAATTATCCCATCGCGTCTTACTAATATAAATGATAACACCCTATTTTTGACAGGCCCACTATTTATTGACATTAGTCTCGACGAGTGTTACTTATTAGAAGGCGTTTAAACTTAATATTAACGTTTTTAGGTTCTTCAATCTAATTAAAGTTACCTAGATAAGTCAAATAACATATGGTTGGATAATCAAATTATCCATCATCCTTTACTAATATCAATAAAAGCACTCTGCTATGTTAGAACCTACACTTTATTGAAACTAGCATTGATGAATGTTGCTTATTGGAATGCATTTTAGACTATTCATACCTTTAGGCTATTCCAATCTAATTGAAAATTGTCTATTTGAATAAAACATAATAAGTTATACTTGGATAATCCAATTATCCAATCATGTCCTATTAAACATAAATAAAGGCACCCAACTATAGTGTGACCTGCACTTTATCTATATCAAGTTTGACGTTATTACTTATTGGAAGGTATGATTGTCGAGCTTGAGGGATTTCAATTTTCTTATTGTTCATTAACAACTTTCATTAAACGCTTTAACGCAAAATAAAATCCCAAAACATGCAATCAAAAAATATGAGATGGTTATGGTCTTCCTAGAAAACAAAATAAAATTAAATAAACCTAAAGGAACTATAGTGCCTTGACTTCATGAAGTCCTACTTCTTGAAACCATCATCCTTCTGGAGTCACCACTCCTTTGTTCCTTTCAAGGTCTATCCATCAAGAGTCACTACTCTAAGTTTCTTCTAGGTGTCCACCTGGTTCACTTCTTCAAGATTACAATGTAATAAATAAACTTGTTTTACATAGTGAAGGGTTTGTATTTATATGTTGATGTAGGTTTTGATAATGGCACAACAAATGAAGAAATATTAAGGATGTTGTCAAGCTATCAATTTTGATGAACAACAAAGAACTTGAATCAAGGCATTCACAAAGGACTAAATCAAGTGAAAATTGATCAACAAAATACCTAAGGATTAAAGGATTGGAACCTTAATTCATAAAGTGTCAAAAAGAGTGAAACAAAGCTTCAAATTTCATGTATCAGGTACATGAATCGACTCATACAGCAACCAATGGCCATATGAATCGATTCATATGATTAACAAAGGCTCGGAATTGCAAAATAAATGAAGGAATCGATTCATGATGAAGAACTAGCCTAGGGAATCGATTCACACGGTAAATTGGCAAGAAATTTATGATTCAACACGCAGGAATTGATTCACTCATGGGAGGAATCGATTCATGTAGCATATTGGCCCAAGGAATCGATTCAAATCAAGAAGAATCAATTCACTACCCCTGCTAACATCAAGGAATCAATTCACCAGCTTAAAGAATCGATTCATACGCTGTGTCAGGACCAAAATGCATGCTGGGAATCTATTCTTTCATCGATTCATTCAGTTAAAATGCATTACAGTCTGGAATCGCATTAAAACTCCACTAAGTAGGCACAACGCTTCACTCCATACTCCACTGCATCGAAGGGACTAATTAATTTGTCCAGCCATGCTCCAATTGCATCGACGAGGATTTTAAAATTGCAAATACTATGCCTCCTGGAGCCTATAAATAGGAAAGGAATTGAAGGCACAATTCGTACCAAGAAAACAGAAAGCATTCCTCTGTTCCTCTCTTCTTCCTCCTTCGTTGCATTTTTCTCTTGATTTATAATTTTGCATATTTCTCTTTTAAGAATTGATTAAGAGTTAGAGAGAAAAATTATTTTTGAGTAAGCAAAAATTTGTATATCCTCTCTTTGAGAATTATCATTTTAAGAAAACTTAAATTTGTATATCCACTCTATTGGAGAGTTACTCTTGTATTTCAAACACCAAAATTTCTAGAGTTGTGGGTTGGGTTTCAACCTTGTAAAATTGTGAGATTGAGAGATAGGGTGGGGTGCCCTTGTACTTGGGGGAATTGGGTTCTTGAGTGTGGGACACTAGGAAGCCGCGATTGCTCAAAGTTGTATCTCTAATCTCCAATAGTGGAAATCCTCTAAGTGGGTTGTGTAACACCCTCTGTTACACCTTAATAAATTATAGAAAAATTCGTAAATTTATTTTTTTAAAGATATGATTGTTAAAAAGAAACTATCGAAATAAATTACATACATTATTTCTGAAATACCTCATAAATATTATTAAAACTTTATAAAGTAATTGTACATTCATCCGAAGAAAATAAAAATTAAACATTATAAGAAAGAGAGGAAACTCCATGGCCCAGAAGCAGTTACTTATTAACATTATTTATTCATTGGACCACGGTATTCATACTGAGCTCCCTTTCTAGAACGTGCTATATTTACTGTCGAGATTCTTCGATCCTTCCCTCTGAACCATCAATTTAGAATATATGAAACAAAAACACGGAGAAAGGAGTGAGAAACAGAATATAATATTCTCGAATAAGACATAAGCAACAAAGGGTTTTCACAAACCAATACATAATAATATCAGTCACAATCACATACACAATCAATTATGAATGCATGAATGTTATGCAATATCTTCATCATAACTTACCTATATATGTGGGCCCTTAAATTTTAATTTGTACTGGGCCAACCAGGAGTTTACATTGTTCCATAAGTCCGGATAATAATAATATGAACAGCTCAACTGGCATGGAAACACTTAGAGACTAGTCAAATTGAGAAAGTTTTTATTGTGAAAGTACCCGACACTAGGGAGCTACCCCAGGTCCCCTGAAGCACCCTTTCACATCTTCTCATCCCAAGGCTCGTAATTAAGCCTCCTCTAATGTATCCTCAGTTTCTATAATCCATCCCCAGACAATATCATTTAATTTCACTTTAATGATTCATGATGCATGAACTACTCGCGTATTTAGTTGGTTAAGGCTTTTAGAAACTCAATTATTAAATACCTTAAAGGTTTATTACATTATTTCAATAAACTGTACATTTTCTTAATTCTCTAAATTTCTATCCCACAGAAATAAATTTGGTACAGTTTTCGAATCTCACTGAAATTGAGTTTCTAAGCCTTAAATATCTCAAAACTTTTTCATATAAAACTTTTATATAATCTTTCTCAAATTGAATCTTAAAAAGATCAAATTCTCAATTATTTCCAAATATCTTTAGTTATTAAGTTGGAAAAATAAAATAATTTTGTTTTGAAAATTTTATTTTATTAAAAGAGAATAATCTTTAAATCATTAACCAAAAATACTTAAAATTACAAAATTTTTCTTTAATTCAAGATTTAATTATCTCAATTTGTTATAAATTAATTTTCATAAAATGTCTTCTTTCTAAAATAAATACTAATTTTTTTATTCTAAATATTGAAAATAAAGTTAATAAAAATAATTTCTAAGAAGAGAAGATTTAAAGTAATAAAAATTTAAAGAGTAAGGTAAGAAAATTCTTACTGAGTTTTAGCTTTCCGTCATACTCGCTATATGCTCAAACTCCATATCACAAAATCATCAATCAAAATCAAGCATTATCAATTATAACTAAATATCATCAATTACATCAAATATTATTAATCACAATTAAATATCAATCAAAATCAAATATTATCAATTATAAACAATTTAAATAAATTAAATATCACTCATAATGTAATTCAAATCTTAGTGGTTATTTAGATTAATAAGATTGATTTTGAGTCTTTATAGTCCATTTCTTGCATGGGTCTATGTAGGTCCATATAGTTCAATACTCGCATAGGTATAGTTCAGTCCATAAGTCCATACAGGTCATAATAATCGAAGTCCTTGCGTAGGTTCAGTCTAGTTCACATAGGTTATCTAGGTATTTGCATAGGTATTTTAGAGTTAGTTACATCAGATATTTAATTTAAATTTAATTATAAATTTTAAGTTAAAAGTTAATATTTTAAAATAATAATATTATTTAATTTAAAAGGAGTAAGGGACTCCTCCCATTATTCTTATGTCTTTTCATATTATATTCTTATCTCACTCCCCCTTACCTCTTGTATACTGGTTCGTTATTGTAAATCCATGCACGCCTCGTCTCCAAGTTCTAAAACATACCAATTTCATTTTAATATAGTTACAAGATGAAAATTAAGATTACTACTTACACAACTAAAAAAACCCCAAACAGCTACCTCAAAATAGCGACCACCATATGCCGTCGCTAAATAGCGACCGTGTTAGCGACCGTCTTGTAACAAAAGGGACCAAGAATTTGTTAGCGACTACATTAGCGACCGCGTCTATACGCGGTCGCTAATCCATATCAACACCGTCGCTACAAGGGTCGCTATAGTTTAACTCCACCATTTTTTCTTTCCCGCCCTGGTTTTCAGTTCGCGGCAAAACGTTAGCGACGGTGGTATACCGTCGCTAAGGTTCCCTCCAACTAAAACGACGGTCATGCCGCGTCGCTATTGTTTGTAATAGTGACGGAGTTGTACATCGTCGCTACCATATGAAATAATTAGTGACGGAAGTAGAACACCGTCGCTAATAATTAGTGACGGTTGGCAGATACCGTCACTATTTATGAAGAGATTAGTGACGGTACGTTCTACCGTCGCTATGTTTTCGTCTTCCCTCCACACTATTGAATTTAAATAATGGAAGTTAGTGACGGGGGTGTGAAACCGTCACTAAGATTCATGATATTAGTGACGGTATTTGTTTGCCGTCGCTAATTTTCATGCAATTAGTGACAGAAATAGTTTGCCGTCGCTACATGTTTTAATTGTAGTGACGTTTTTATCGACGGTGGAATACCGTCGCTAAGGGTTAGTCATACTCGACCAGTGCCTCTCCCTAATTATTTGCCCTAACTTTCAATCCCTCCCTTCCTCTGTTTCCCCGAATCCCTCCAACTCCCTCCCTTCCTCAGAGTTCCTCCACCCGTCTCCTCCCTCTGTTCCTTCCTCTGGCGTCACTGACTCTCTCTAACGCTCTCTCTCTTCCTCCGTTTGAAGCTCCTCACTGAGTTTCTCTCTCACAAACCTCCGGTCTAGCTCCAACCCTCTCTGGCTTCCTCCGTTTGAAGGTCCTCACTCAGTTTCTATCTCAGAAACCTCCGGTCCAGCTCTAACCCTCTCTGTCTTCCTCCGTTTGAAGCTCCTCACTCAGTTTCTCTCTTACAAACCTCCGGTCCAGCATCCTCTATTTGAAGCTCCCTCCAACAGCTCCTTCTCTCTAGTCAAGGTGTGTTCGAATGACTTATTCCTTTTTGTTTTTATGTAGTTGATGTTTGTTGTAATAAGGTAGCTTATGTTATATTGCATAAAAAGAGAAATTTTCCTAACTTCCTTCCAGATATGTTTTAAAAGCTGATTCTTCAGACTCATTCCTGTCTTGGAACACCATGAACTATTGGCTTAGTGATTAAGGAAATAGATTCATGTATTCTTCTTCTTTGTTCTAAGAATAAATTAGTAGATACTTATAAAATTAACATATCATTGGTTATTTTGAACCTTGCGTTGGCATGTGTTGGCATGCTCTGAACCGAACACAAGAGGGGTTTCTTTGCCATCCTTCCGACGGGAAAGCATGGAAGTGTTTGGATGAGCTATATCCGGACTTTTCTGGCGACCCGCGCAATGTAAGACTTGGCTTATGTACTGATGGGTTTAACCCGTTCGGTCAATACGGAAGGGCTTACTCTTGTTGGCCAGTCATCCTTACCCCATACAATCTGCCGCCTGATATGTGTATGAAGAGTTATCACAATTATGGGATGTCGGGGTAATGACATATGATGCGTCTTTGAAGAACAACTTTATGATGCGTGCTGTTTTGATGTGGACTATTAACGACTTCCCCGCCTATGGTATGCTTTCTGGATGGTCCACGTCTGGGAAGCTTGCTTGCCCTGTATGCATGGAACATACCGGGGGGGAATCACTCCCTGTTAGTGGCAAGACAAGTTTCTTTGACTGTCATAGAAAGTTTCTACCGTTGGATCACCCGTTTAGGAGGAACAAAACCGCTTTTAAGAAGAACAAGGTTGTTAATGAACCTCCACCCCGTAGGTTATCTGGTGCACGGGTTTGGCAGAGGGTCGAAGAGTATCCTTACATCTGGGACAAGAGTGTTAAGGAGTTTGCGGGTTACGGTAAGGAACACCACTGGGTGAAGCAGAGTGTGTTGTGGGATTTGCCATATTGGAAAGACTTGTTGTTAAGACACAACATTGATGTCATGCACACTGAACGTAACGTTTTCATGAATATTTTTGACACTGTTATGGACATCAAAGGGAGAACAAAGGACAACGAGAGGAGTCGTCTAGACCTTCCGATTTGGTGTTCCAGGAAGGAGTTGGAGTTGAGGGATGCGGGACGTGGTAGAATCTTTAAACCCCATGCAAAATATGCTTTAACTAGACCACAACAGATTGCAGTGTGTATTTGGATGAATGGGTTGACCCTGCCTGACGGATTCGCTTCTAACTTGAGTAGATGTGTTGACGTGAAGGAGGGTAGGGTGTTTGGCATGAAAAGTCATGATTGCCATGTGTTTATGCAACAACTACTCCCGTACGCGTTTCATGCCTTACCGAAGCCTATTTGGAAACCGTTAGTGGAGTTGAGTCACTTCTTTAAGGAGTTGACGGCTACTTCGTTGAGTGTGGAGAAACTTGTGAAGATGGAAGAAACTATCCCGGTATTGATTTGTAAGTTGGAGCAGATTTTCCCACCAAGTTTTTTTGACTCCATGGAGCATTTGCCTATCCATCTACCGTACGAGGCCTTGGTTGGTGGCCCAGTGCAGTATCGTTGGATGTATCCATTCGAAAGGTGAATGCTTGGTGAACTCTTTAATTTACTTGCAAATCGTGCTTATAATAGTATTTTCTAACTTAACACCATCTTGTTAATGATGTTGAAGATTCTTACGCTCTTTAAAAGATAAAGTGTCGAACAAAGCCTGCGTTGAAGCTTCAATTTGTGAGGCATACTTAGTCGAAGAAATGACAACCTTTGCTTCTTTCTATTTTCCGACGGAGATAGAAACTAGAATGAGTAGAATTCCCCGCAATCTTGGGGTAGCCAGCCGCACAGGGTTTGATGAACAAACGTCAATTTTCAACTATCCTGGTCACCCGGGGGGCAGGCTCACAAAATGTTACATTGATGAGAAAGATCGAAAGGCGGCTCACTTGTACATTCTTCTCAATTGCCCAGAAGTGGAACCCTTTATTGAGTAAGTCATAGAAGTTATATTATACATTCTTAACGTAGCTTTTATATTAAACTTATTTGTTTCTTTCAATAGCTTATACATAGATATGCTAAAACTTGAGCAAAATGATTTAACTAATGACCAAATTCATAGTGAGGTGTCATCCAAGTTCGTTGGTTGGTTCGCGCAACATGTAAGACCCGTATACCAAGTGTTTTTAAGCCTATTTGCTTCTAACTCCCGTCAATATGGTAACAATGACCTACTTCTTATGTTGTACATAGATACAAGACCCTAACAACCATATTGAAGATTCTTTACTCCAAGCCCTTTCTTGGGGGCCGGTGAAGACTGTTAAAAAATGGCCTATTTACTACGTAAATGGCTACAAGTTTAATATTCTTCAATGGAGTGAAGGGATGGGCACCCATAACTACGGGGTTTGTGTTAAAGGCACCGTCGGTCAGTTGGAAGAAGACTTTTACGGAGTGCTGACGGAGATTGTTGAAGTTTCATTCTCTGGACGACTAAGAAGAGATATTGTTCTATTCAAATGTGATTGGTTCGACAACACAATCGGTGTTGGAACAAAGGTTGACAACAACTACGGCTTAGTTGAGGTCAAGAAGAATGGTAGATATAAAGGGTTTGATCCCTTCATTTTTGCCCAACAAGCTGAGTAGGTTTATTACACCGACTTCCCGGGAGGACATCGGGACTGGTATGCAGTAATCAAGGCCAAGGCCCGAAGTCAGATCACTGACAATGTCTCCGAGGAGGTCGATGACGCTTATCAGCTTGCACCACACGAGCTCAACGATGCCAATTTGTTGTTCAACATTGATCCAGTCATAATGGATGAGACACTCGCCACTACGGGGGGTGAACACATTGACAAAGACCTTGTCTCTCGATCAAAACGGTCTAGGGCTGATTTGGATACTGATGAACTTGTTCAAACAGATAACCACAGTGACACTGAAACTGAGGGGGAATTTGAAACTTAAACAGACATAGAGTATGTAGTTGTTAAACATATATACATAGGTTTATATATATCCTGAGACTAACCTTTCTTTTCATGATTTTATCCACAGATGACGGGACGTCGACTGCCCTTCAGTAGGGGTGGTGGGTCCAGGACCCTGGCTTCCCGTCTGGGGACTCCTACCCTAGGGCAGGAGACCACTCCATCACCACCACAGCGGACCACTCCATCACCACTACAGCAGACCACTCCATCACCACCACCACAGCAGACCACTCCATCACCACTACAGCAGACCACTCCATCACCACCACCACAGCAGACCACCCCATCACCCCCACAGCTGACCACCCCAGAGCAGACTCCTGGAGTTGGTGGCTTGGAGGACCATGGCCATCAGGCGACCCCACCTCCGGCATCCCCTCTGCCCATGTTGGTACCCGTGCCGGCCGGAGACGAGTAAGTGACTAAATTTCATATACTTTTATGTTATTTGTATGATACTTTATATTAGGGTTTAGTGGAAAGACTTGTTGGTTTATTGGATGTTACTTTAATTAGTACTTGTATAGATTGAATTGTACTGGGCACTCTTCTGTTTGTAACAGGGTAACTATTTAAACTTGGAAATGTTACATTTACAGGGGAGACTCTGCCGAAATTTTAGGTGTCTCCCTAGATTGTGTGTTGTTTTACTCCTAACATAATTGTTGTCATTACAGCTTTGTTGATAGTAGTCGCACTACCAAAGCGATTACTAAGGTTTTGAAGGCCCAGTGGGATGGTCCATATATATCTTGGACAGATGCTGGGAAGGTTGTGCAAGATAGGTGGTTTGACACCTTCTCGGTAAGTTCCTAGCTCATTTATTGTGACTTGATTTGTAAAATAGACCTGTTATTAATTTTGATTTCTCAATTCATTTTACAGCGTGATTACCAGTGGGTGGAGGGTATGATTGATGAGATTAGGAAGGTCTTTGCCACAAAGACCTCCAAAATCATCAAGAGTACCCTTTGGAAGGTGAGGGACAAGGGTGAGCGCCCTCGTTTGATCTCGGAGGACCATTGGGACGGGATGGTCTAGAAGTGGGGCGGGGTCCCATTCCAGCAGGCGAGTGCTCGGAATAGGGCCAACAGAGCCGCCGATGCTGCAGCCTCGGTTTACACTGGGGGTAGCATTTCAACCCTCGAGCACAAGAAAAGATTTGTAAGTATATTTATGTTAAACATTTCTATTATGATTCGTCTTACATGTTTACAAATAATAATCTCAATGTTTTTTGTCCACCACAGGAGCAGAGGGAGCACCGGGAGCCTTCTTTGTTTGAGGTCATGCAAATGACCAAGAAGAACAAAGCCGGTGCATGGGTAAACCAGAAGACTACGGAGCTAGCGGTATTTACTTTTAACTGACACATGCTTATAATTTACAAATCAGCTTACTAATCCTATCGTTGTTTTTGAATTTACAGGAGGCGTATCAGGCCAGGAGGGCCGAGAAGGAGGCGGACCTGGTGGCTTCCACTCCTGAAGGGGAGGTTCCTCCCACCCTATCTTGTTCTGACGACAACGCTATCTATATGGAGGCTGTTGGCGGTGTGAACAAGAAAGTGAGGGTGTTTGGATTGGGTGGCGTCGGCACGCAGCTGGCGAAAAAGGGGAAGACCCCTTCCTCTTCGTCTTCCTCTGGTCTTCCGACTGAGGTCGTTCAGGTAATTCAAAACCTGAACGATGAGCTACAGGAGGAGCAACGTCAGAGGCAGTTGCTGTTGGAGCGGCACGAGACGGACCGACAGAAGGCCGAGGCGGACCGACAGCGGGCCGAGGAGCAGCACGCCGAGACTCGTCGGCAACTTGCTCAGCAGCAGGAGCTACTGATGCAGTTGATGGCGAGGCTACCTCCCCCCACTTCCCAGGCGCCCCCACACCACCCCAGGATCCCCCACCACCTTGATTGTAGTTCTTTTATTTATACACATTGTATATTTGATTTTTAGTTATGTTATATTTTCATTCAGTATTTATTTTGTCATTCTTTATTTATTATGTCAATATTTATTGGTAATTACATTCAAATCACAAAGCCTTATTCTACCTATCATTAATAATTCAACCTATTTGATAAATTAATTTAATCTATTATTTTGTTTTTAATAATAATTTATTACTTCAAAAAAATTATTTTAATTTAATTATAAAATTTTATCAGCCAATACAAAATACAAAATATTAAGATATTTTTAAAGTTAAATTAACAAAACCTACCTATCATTGAATCAATTTTAAAAAAATTTAAAAATGACCGTTAGCGACGGTAAACTACCGTCGCTGAATTATTAACACTAGCGACGGACGCTGTGGTCGCTACATCACAACCACTAGCGACGGATATTGTGGTCGCTGTGGTGTGGTCGCTACATCACAACCACTAGCGACGGAACCCTGTGGTCGCTGTATCATAACCACTAGCGACGGATGTTGTCGTCGCTGTACTTGTTAGAAACAGCGACGGCCGAGGGTGGTCGCTACATGAGTACATGTAGCGACGGCATACGGTGGTCGCTGGTGGCTGTTATTAGCGACGGGGTTTCGAGGTCGCTGTATGGCAACACTTAGCGACGGCTGGAGTTATTGGGACAGAGACGATTTTAGCGACGGCCTTACGCCGTCAATATGGTAGCGACGGCAAGTGTGGCGTCGCTGATGTGTTTTCGACGAGGGTTTTAGCGACGTCCTCTTTCCCGTCTGAGATGCCGTCGTTAATGGTTTTAGCGACGGCCATTCTATGGATTAGCGACCAATTCCTTCCGTCGCTATCAGTTGTTTTTTTAGTGGTGTTAAAACAGAAATGGTAAATTTTGAATAGTAATAGTAAATTGTGAATAGAAACAGTAAATAGTAAAATGTGAATAGTAACGGTAAAAGTAAATCGTGAATAGTAACGGTAAATAGTAAATCGTGAATAGTAATGATAAATAGTAAAACGTGAATATTAAAGATAAATAGTAACAGTAAATAGTAATTTACTATTTGAATAGTAATTTACTATTGAAATAGTATTTTACTATTCAGAATAGTAACTTAAAATAATATTATTTCCTGTATAATAATAGATTTCTAAAAACGATATAAAAATAACCCTAAAAAATATAAAAGAAAGGTATTCGTACCTTAGAATTTTAGCAGAACCTTCTTCCAAAAAATTATATTTCTCTCTCTCACTTGCACTACTATCTCACTAGCACTACTATATCAAGAAAACTTAATCTGAAATTGTAAATTCTAAAGAAGAATTCCTTCGCTATTTATAGGAAAAAAAGTACTATACATTCCATTATTTTAATATGAAAGTACTGTGCATTTTTTGAAATTTCAAACCTGGTTACTGTGCATTTTTTGAAAATTTTGTACATGCACAGTGTTTTTCATAGTAACTGTCGGCAGAATTAATAAGTCAAATAGTAACCTTTAACTTGGTATATTTTAAATATTCAAAATCAGTCCTTTTTGAAATTTAGCGATATTATATCAGTCCTCACTAATTTTATAATAAGTAATATAAATATTAAATTTTAAAAATCTAAAATTTTCTGTTAATAAAAATTTATTGATACGTTCCCAATTTTTTAACGATTGGAAAAAATCAAGATTTTTCTCAAACCGATAATTTTTAGATAAGTCTTCTTGAAATGGATTTTAGAAAATTTTCTTATAATTTAAATTCACTTTCTTACAAATATTTTTAATTTTAAGTCACTTTATATGATTTTAAAATTATTTAAAATATATTATTTTATTAGAATAATTCAAAAATTCCAAAAAATTTCAAAAAATCATAAATAATACGTAGATTAAAAAGTTCTAAAGAACCATACTCTAATTCCTTCAAAATTTTAATATAAAAATAAAAACAGGGGTGTTACAACTCTACTCCCGTTAGAAAAATTTTGTCCTCGAAATTTATATTATTCAGTAAAACAAATAGGGATGAGACTCTTTCATCTCAGTTTCTAGTTCCCATGTAGCGTATTCTCCTCTCGTTTCACTCCAAATGACCTTTACGAGTGGAATTGTCTTGTCCCTTAGCTGTTTTATTCTTCTGTCAACTATTCTAACAGGTGGTGTATCATATGTAAGATTATCTTTAACTTGTATGACATCAGGTTCAATAACATGTGTAGGATCAAATATATACTTTCGTAAGTTTGACACATGAAAAACATTATGGATATTAGAAAGAAAAGGTGGTAATGCTACTTGGTAGGCAAGAGGACTAACTTTATGAATTATTTGATATGGACCAATAAATCTAGGAGTTAGTTTTTGAGATTTCATTGCCCGACCGACCCTAGTCGTAGGTGTGACTTTCAAGAATACATGATCGTCTTCTTGAAATTCGAACGGCTTCCTTCTTTTGTCATAGTAACTTTTCTGCCTGCTATGTGTTGCCTTCATCTTTTCCTGAACTATTTTGATTTTATCCGTGGTTTGTTGTACCAACTCTGGTCCTAACATCAAGTTTTCACCAGTCTCAAACCAACATAGCGGGGTCCTACATTTTCTTCCATATAATGCTTAAAAAGGTGTCATGCCAATGCTAGCATGGAAACTGTTGTTGTAGGTAAACTCCACATATGGTAAGAATTGATTCTAACTTTCTTTATGCTCTAATACACAAGCTCGTAACAAGTCCTCTAGAGATTGGATTGTTCTTTCTGATTGTCCATCCATCTGAGGATGATATGCTGAACTCAGACGCAGTCTTGTTCCCAAAGCCTTGTGCAAGCTCTTCCAGAATTGTGATGTAAAACGAGGGTCCGATCAGAAATGATACTTGAAGGAATTCCATGCAATCTCACAATCTCCTCGATGTATAATTTTGCTAGCTTCTCCATAGAATAATGAATATTGATGGGAATAAAGTGGGCAGATTTGGTTAATCTATCAACTATTACCCATATTGAATCATGTCCTAATGGAGTTTTAGGTAGAGAAGTCACAAAATCCATGGTAATCCTATCCCATTTCCATTCCGGTATTTCCATTGACTGTAGCATTCCAGGGGGTTTTTGGTGTTCTACTTTAACCTTCTAGCAAATTAGACATGCAGCCACGTACTCTACCACCGCTTTCTTCATTCCAGGCCACCAAAATAACTTCTTCAAATCTTGATACATTTTAGTAGCTCCGGGATGAATGCTCATATAACTTTTGTGGCCTTCTTCCAGAATTGCTTTCCTCAACTCCTCTTGATTAAGGATACACACTCGATCCTTATACTTCAACAATTGGTCGTTTCCCACATTGAACTCGACTTCTTTTCCTTGTTTCAAGAGTTCTTTCTTCTCTTGCAGGAATTCATCCTCTCGTTGAGCCTCTAAAACTTGCCTCAAGAATTCACTTGTCACTTACAACGCTCCTAATCTGTAGCTGTTAGCATTAACCTTTACTGCTAGGTTAAGATCTCTAAAGTTCTCTATCAATTCCAGCTCTTTAATCATCATTGTGGATGCATGTAGAGACTTTCGACTCAAAGCATCAGCTACTATGTTCGCTTTTCCAGGATGGTACTGTAACTCAAAGTCGTAGTCCTTTAAGAATTCCATCCATCTCCGTTGCCTCATGTTTAACTCCTTTTGGTCAAATAAATACTTGAGACTCTTATGATTGCTAAACACATCGAATGTTGCACTGTATAGATAATGCCTCCAAATCTTTAAGGTAAAAACTACAACGGCTAACTCTAAGTCATGGGTAGGGTAGTTAATCTCATGTCGCCTTAATTGGCGCGACGCATAGGCTACAACCTTCTTGTCTTGCATGAGTACACCTCCTAGTCCTTGTTAAGACGCATCACAGTAAACTTCAAAACTTCGATGTGGATCGGGAAGTACTAACACCGGCGCAGAAGTAAGTCAATCTTTCAGCTCTTGGAAACTATTCTCGCATTGTGTCGTCCACACAAAAGGTTGTCCTTTCCGTGTTAGCTTGGTCAGTGGGTATCCTAACTTTGAAAATCCTTCAATGAATCTCCTATAGTATCCAGCTAAGCCCAAGAAACTTCTAATCTCAGTAATTGTGGTTGGTCTCTCCCATTTTAAAACTGCCTCCACCTTGGAAGGGTCTACAGTTATTCCTCCTTGACTAATTACATGTCTTAAAAGGTTCACTTCTTCCAACCAGAATTCACACTTCAACAGCTTTGCATACAGTTGTTTCTTTTTCAAGATTTCCAACACAATCTTCAAGTGTTCAACATGTTCTTCTCTACTTTTAGAGTACACTAATATATCATCAATGAACACCACTACAAATTTATCTAGATATGGATGAAAAATCCTATTCATGTAATCCATGAATATGGCTAGTGCATTAGTTACACCAAAAGGCATTACTAGATATTCGTAATGGCCATAGCGTGTTCTAAAAGCAGTTTTTGGTACATCTTCTTTCTTTACCCTTATTTGATGGTATCCAGACCTCAAATCAATTTTGGAGAACACCGTGGCACCACGCAGCTGATCCATCAAGTCATCAATCCTTGGCAGAGGATATCTATTCTTGATTGTCACTTTGTTCAGTTGCCGATAATCTACACACAACCTCATACTACCATCTTTTTTCTTAACCAATAACACTGGTGCACCCCAGGGGGATACATTGGGTCGTATAAACTACTTCTCTATCATCTCTTTAAGTTGTTTCTTCAACTCTGCTAATTCTAGAGGTGACATTCGGTATGGTGCAATTGAAATAGGTCCAACTCCAGCTACTAGATCAATGGCGAATTTTATATCTCTTTCTGGGGGTAAACCAGGGACATCTTCAGGAAAAACATTAGGAAATTCACACACAACCGGCATATTTTTGATATTTGACTCTTTCTCTCCTTTCGTTGAAAGCAATAGCATGAATCCTTGAGCCCCTCCTTTTAAAGAGGCACTCACTTGGTTGGCGGTTAGAAATCTCGAATCCTCAGGATTCAAATTCACTGGTTCTTTAAACATTATGGTTTTATTATGACAATCTATTAGAACATGATTGTCAGACAACTGATCTAGCCCAATAATAACTTCTAAGCCAGAAAGGGGTAAAAAGAAAAGATTAGCCTTAAAGTCCCTACCATCTATGACAATAGGGCATTTCCAACAGGCTTTAGAAGTGACAATGGGATTGTTTCCAGGAGTATGTACAGATAAGTCAAATGGCAGTTCTATCACAGGTAATTTTAGTTTTTCTACACAGTCATTGGCAATAAAGGAATGTGATGCACCTGAGTCATACATAACAGTTAAAGGAATCTTATTAATGATACACTTACCTTCCACCATGGAATCAGAATGAGATGCTTCTTCTCCAGTGATTGCAAAAACCTTTCCTTTTGCCTTCGACCTTCCGACTGCACTGTGCACGCCTCCTTGAGTATTTATGTTTGTACTCGCACCTTCAGGGCTTTCTCTCTTCATCTCTGGGCAATCCTTGATGTGATGACCTGGTTTGTTACACTTAAAGCAAACATAAGTGTTTTTAGGACAATCCATTTTCAAATGGGGTCCTCCACAGATAAAACATTTAAAATTTGGTGCAGATGTCGGGTAATAGCTTCCAGTTGAAGCTTGGGGTCTGTTAGGAACAAATGCTGCTCCAAACCGGCGAAATAGCGCTTGGTAAGGCTTATTTCTCCTGAAGTCTCTTCTTTGGTGATGGTGAGGTCCTCAACTTCTCATTTCTCCCGTCTTATGAATGGGTTCATGACTTTTGGTCATTTTATCCTTATGATCCTCTTCAAAGATCCTGCAGCGATTTACCAATACAGAAAATTCACGGATTTCCTGCATTCGTATAGCTTCCTTAATTTCTGGCCGCAATCCATTTACAAACTTTGCATACTGATCACCTTCGTTAGTAGCATCATTATAATGAGAATGAAAATGAGATAGCTCTTCAAACCTGGATGCGTACTCTCCAACGATCATATTTCCTTGGGTTAGCGACAGGAATTTGAATTGTCTTTTCTCTTTAACATCAGCTGGAAAGTATTTCTCCAGAAACATATCCTTGAAATGATCCTAAGTGATCTCCATGTCGTTGACTTTGAATTGTCTACGCATGTTATCCCACCAA
Organism: Clitoria ternatea; assembly: GCA_037962975.1. Classification (NCBI taxonomy): domain Eukaryota; kingdom Viridiplantae; phylum Streptophyta; class Magnoliopsida; order Fabales; family Fabaceae; genus Clitoria; species Clitoria ternatea. Next base: position 37,870,865 of record CM075672.1, on the reverse strand, counting down.
TGTTCGGCATCCTCAGATAAGGCATCAGCTTCATTATATTGCAATGCTCGAAAGATCTTCTCTATCTCTCGAATCCATGTTTGTGCTCCATCAGGGTTATATCCTCCCTTGAAACGAGGTGGATTGCGTTTTTCAAATAGGTCCAGCCTTCTCAAGGCATCGTTACCTTGACCTTCACGTGCTCCCATTGCATTGATTAAGCGTTCTACAACTCCAGCAAGATCGTTTCCAGCCATTAGTTTCCTGTTTCACAGTAACTGAGATTTGTCATATCAATCACAGTTACTACCAAGTCAGATATTCTATTCTCTATCACCTATACAGAGTTTACAGACAAAGCAAGATAGACCTTTTCCCCAGGCCGATTGGATTAACTGCTCTGATACCACTTTGTAATACCCTTTGTTACACCTTAATAAATTATAGAAAAATTCGTAAATTTTTTTTTAAAAGATATAATTGTTAAAAAGAAACTATCGGAATAAATTACATACATTATTTCTAAAATACCTCATAAATATTATTAAAACTTTATAAAGTAATTGTACATTCATCCGAAGAAAATAAACATTAAACATTATAAGAAAGAGAGGAAACTCCATGGCCCAGAAGCAGTTACTTATTAACATTATTTATTCATTAGACCACGGTATTCATACCGAGCTCCCTTTCTAGAACGTGCTATATTTACTGCCGAGATTCTTCGATCCTTCCCTCTGAACCATCAATTTAAAATATATGAAACAAAAACACAGCGAATAAGACATAAGCAACAAAGGATTTTCACAAACCAATACATAATAGTATCAGTCACAATCACATACACAATCAATTATGAAAGCATGAATGTTATGCAATATCTTCATCATAACTTACCTATATATGTGGGCCATTAAATTTTAATTTGCACTGGGCCAACTAGGAGTTTACATTATTCCATAAGTCCGGATAATAATAATATGAACAACTCAACTGGCATGGAAACACTTAGAGACTAGTCAGATTGAGAAAGTTTTTATTGTGAAAGTATCCGACACTAGGGAGCTACCCCAGGTCCCCTGAAGCACCCTTTCACACCCTTTCATCCCAAGGCTCGTAATTAAGCCTCCTCTAATGTATCCTCGGTTTCTATAATCCGTCCCCAGACAATATCATTTAATTTCACTTTAATGATTCATGATGCATGAACTACTCGCGTATTTAGTTGGTTAAGGCTTTTAGAAACTCAATTATTAAATACCTTAAAGGTTGATTACATTATTTCAATAAACTGTACATTTTCTTAATTCTCTAAATTTTTGTCCCACAGAAATAAATTTGGTACAGTTTTCGAATCTCACTGAAATTGAGTTTCTAAGCCTTAAATATCTCAAAACTTTTTCATATAAAACTTTTACATAATCTTTCTCAAATTGAATCTTAACAAGATCAAATTCTCAATTATTTCCAAATATCTTTAGTTATTAAGTTAGAAAAATAAAATAATTTTCTTTTGAAAATTTTAATTTATTAAAAGAGAATAATCTTTAAATCATTAACCAAAAATACTTAAAATTACAAAATTTTTCTTTAATTCAAGATTTAATTATCTCAATTTGTTATAAATTAATTTTCATAAAATGTCTTCTTTCTAAAATAAATACTAATTTTTTTATTCTAAATATTGAAAATAAAGTTAATAAAAATAATTTCTAAGAAGAGAAGATTTAAAGTAATACAAATTTAAAGAGTAAGGTAAGAAAATTCTTACTGAGTTTTAGCTTTCCGTCATGCTCGCTATATGCTCAAACTCCATATCACAAAATCATCAATCAAAATCAAGCATTATCAATTATAACTAAATATCATCAATTACATCAAATATTATTAATCACAATTAAATATCAATCAAAATCAAATCTTTTCAATTATAAACAATTCAAATAAATTAAATAGCATTCATAATGTAATTCAAATCTTAGTGGTTATTTAGATTAATAAGATTGATTTTGAGTCTTTATAGTCCATTTCTTGCATGGGTCTATGTAGGTCCGTATAGTCCAATACTCGCATAGGTATAGTTCAGTCCATAAGTCCAAACAGGTCATAATAATTGAAGTCCTTGCATAGGTTCAGTCCAGTTCGCATAGGTTATCCAGGTATTTGCATAGGTATTTTAGAGTTAGTTACATCAGATATTTAATTTAAATTTTATTATAAATTTTAAGTTAAAAGTTAATATTTTAAAATAATAATATTATTTAATTTAAAAGGAGTAGAGGACTCCTCCCATTATTTTTATGTCTTTTCATATTATATTCTTATCTCACTCCCCCTTACCTCTTGTATACTGGTTCGTTATTGTAAATCCGTGTACGCCTTGTCTCCGAGTTCTAAAACATACCAATTTCATTTTAATATAGTTACAATATAAAAATTAAGATTACTACTTAAAATAGAAATGGTAAATTTTGAATAGTGAATAGTGAATAATGAATAGTAAATCGTGAATAGTAACAGTAAATAGTAAAATGTGAATAGTAACGGTAAATAGTAAATCGTAAATAGTAATGGTAAATAGTAAATCGTGAATAGTAACTATAAATTGTAAATCATGAATAGTAACGGTAAATAGTAAAACGTGAATAGTAAAGGTAAATAATAATAGTAAATAGTAATTTATTATTTGAATAGTAATTTACTATTGAAATAGTAATTTACTATTGAAATAGTATTTTACTATTCAGAATAGTAACTTAAAATAATATTATTTCCAGTATAATAATAGATTTCTAAAAATGATATAAAAATATCTCTAAAAAATATAAAAGAAAGGTATTCGTACCTTAGAATTTTAGCAGAACCTTCTTCTAAAAAATTATATTTCTCTCTCTCACTTGCACTACTACCTCACTAGCACTACTATATCAAGAAAACTTAATCTGAAATTGTAAATTCTAAAGAAGAATTCCTTCGCTATTTATAGGAAAAAAAGTACTATACATTCCATTATTTTAATACGAAAGTATTGTGCATTTTTTGAAATTTCAAACCTGGTTACTGTACATTTTTTGAAAATTTTGTACATGTACAGTGTTTTTCATAGTAACTGTCGGCAGAATTAATAAGCCAAATAGTAACCTTTAACTCGGTATATTTTAAATATTCAAAATCAGTCCTTTTTGAAATTTAGCGATATTATATCAGTCCTCACTAATTTTATAATAAGTAATATAAAGTTTAAATTTTAAAAATCTAAAATTTTCTGTTAATAAAAATTTATTGATAAGTTCCTAATTTTTTAACGATTGGAAAAAATCAAGATTTTTCTCAAACTGATAATTTTTAGATAAGTCTTCTTGAAATGGATGTTAGAAAATTTTCTTACAATTTAAATTCACTTTCTTATAAATATTTTTAATTTTAAGTCACTTTATATGAATTTAAAATTATTTAAAATATATTATTTTATTAAAATAATTCAAAAATTCCAAAAAAGTTTCAAAAAATCATAAATAATACGTAGATTAAAAAGTTCTAAAGAACCATAATTTAATTCCTTCAAAATTGTAATATAAAAAAATAAGGGTGTTAGAGGTTGCTTAGAGGCGAGACGTACACCGGTGTGGTGGAACTCGTATATATCGGTTTGCAAATCTCTCTTCCCTACACTCATTTAAATTTGTACACTTAGAATTGCTTGCTAAATATTTGTGTTCATAAATTAATTAGTTAAGCAACTTTATTAATTTACTTAAAGTGCATATTCTATTATCTTGATTAAATTTGTAAATCACTTAGATTAAATTTGTTAAAGTTGTTTAAGTAATATTCTTGAATTATTCTTTAAATCTTTCTAAGTACCAAAAATAGTGTTGTGATTAACTTGATATTATTACTTGAATATTATTTTATCTCTTAAGTGAATTTATTGCCATATACTTAGTACTTGTTAATTTGCTTTGTGTATAAATTGTTATCATTTGTGATTAAATTTATTATCTTCATTAAGCATAATTATTAAAGAATCAATTTCAAAAGCATTCCAAGTAAAAAATTTTAATACTCAATTCACCCCCCTCTTGAGTAATTGAGGCCACTTGGTTAACAGGGTTGAGAGAAGAAATTCAAGAATAGAGAAAGGCACAACACGCAGACTGTATTTAAAATTAAATAAAAAATTTAAAACCATAACCATTCACCGCTAGACGTGTTAATTAATCAATTAATAGAGTGGTCAATTGTATTTAAAATGTAATAAATTTTAAAACACATAATTAAACATGCGGGGTCATAAAAGGAAAACTATGCAGAGAAGTTTGGTGGTTCCGTTGACCGTTCAATAGATAGGGTCAAGGGGAGGCTACCCTTTGTAGGGTGCCGAGTGGCGTTCCAACCTAAAAATTTAGTATTGTAATATGGTTAGTTCCCAGGAAAGAGGGGTGGGTCCGGTGTGGCCGCTTAAGTATAAGTCTTTCCTAGCCAGAACATCCCACTAAGCATTAATAGCTCAAAATATTCGGCTAGGATTTCAAACATGAAATCCTAATTTTAAGTTTCAACTCTCGAATCCTAAATTTTGGAACGACCAAGGTTTAACTTTTAAACCTTATCTTTTGACCCGAACAACTATCCTAAAATGAGAATAGTCAAGGTTTAACTTTTAAACCTTATTTAGAGTCTCAATAATCATCTTATTTTTAGGAACGATCAAGGTTTAAATTTTAAACCTTATCTCTAGAGTTCAAGATATTTTATTTTGAATCCTATTAAATTTGATAAATAGCTTATCTTTAATTTGCAACTTTTGCAAATCCTATCAAATTTATTAAGGATTAAATATTTGATTTTAAAAATTATTAAATTTAATAAATATCTTATCTTCTATTTGTAACAATTACAAATCCTATTAAATTTAATAAATATGAATCAATTTGTAACTCCTACAAATCACATTAATTTTAAAAAGATTATATACGATGCAAATCCTATTAAAATTAATAAGAATAAATTATTTAAATTTGTAAGTCTTACAAACTTTAAATTTAACAAACATTTAAAATTTGATTTGTAACTTTTACAAATTGAATTTAAAATATAATATTAAAATCAAATATTTTATTTGTAACATTTAGAAATAAATAAAATACCATGATGACTATGTTTCAACTTTTGAATCCTAGTTTTCATTACGGTTAGGGTTTAACTCTTAAACTTTCTAAACACAATCTCGCCTGAACAATTCATATTAAAAAGAGCAAGCATATAGACATGCATTGCATATAACCTTTGGTTTCAATTTAATTAAACAAACATAAAATTATGCTTTATAATTAGAACACATACAAAACAATCACCATTGCAACATACAATATATTCATATAATAAAGCACATCCAAGAAACATGTTCTTTAATTAAAATGTTGAGAAAATCAATCAATGTATACAAAACAAAATTAAATTGATACTAGCTTTCAAAAAGGTGCAACCTTTGCAACATATTTCGTAAAAAAATACAACATTTGCATAATATCTCATTAAAAATGCAATCTTTGCATCATATCTAATAAAAGATGTAACTTTTGTAAAATGATTCAACCTTTACAATTCTTTTCGTAAAAGTTTTTTTTTCACATGTTCTTTAAACAAACATTTGCCCAAAACACGATTTTGCAACCAAGCTCTGATACCACTATTAGGGAATCCCTCTTGGATACGCAGCGGGAAAAACAAGGATTCTTATAGGATTTGCAAAACGTCGTGTTTCAAGGCATAGGACAAACATAAAAAAAATTTACGTTTTAGGATTACCTCTTATAGAAAAATCGAAGTAGTTCTAGCCTTACCCTTTAGGAGTCCACACAAGCACTCCCACCAAAAATGCTACACCTTCCAAATGCTAGTTTGATAGTGTGTATCTCTTGTAACTTTTACGTGTTTGTGTCTCTTTTGGTGAGCCGCCTATGAGCATCTTATGCTCTATTTATAGGCTTAGGTTTGACCTAATTTGCTCTCTCTAAAGAGTGAGCTCCGTACTCATTCTAAATACCCAATAATTTTATTTTAGTCCAACTAAAATAAAAGCTATTTTCTGGTGGGTTTACTCTATGTGTGTGACCTTATAGGTGAAATACTCGGTCATATTAATAATAAACTATTTTATTATTAATATAAAATAAGAGCGGCATCTAGTAATGCATCATTATGCCCGAATATTATTTATTATCAACATAACCTATAAGTGATAATTATTTTATATGTTTGTTCCTTTTGTCACGATATCCTAATTGGGCCTAAGGCATGGTTGTGTCATCCTTGTACTTGATACTGGAGTATCAAGAATTTGAGAAACCAAGAATTTGTTCTTTGAAAACCTATTATTTAATCTCATTAAATCGCAATAGTTTACGAGAAAAATCATAACCTTTTCATACTAGCTCAGAATCAGTTCGTTCAAATTTTCTTATCCTTATATCAAAGTCTTCTACAATTCTCATGAAGAATTCAAAAACTAGTTGTTGTCCGATCGTTCCAGAAAAACTAAAGTTTTAAAATAAACTCCAAATTCGTAACTAATTAGTCCAGCAATAGAAAATTATAGATATCTCCCACATACAATGTCAAAACCACTTTGTTCTTTTTTTATGATTTTGTATCAAAAAGTTCTACAATTCTCGTAAAGAACTTGAAAGCTAATTCCCCCTCGATCAGTCTAGAAAAATTAGATTTTCAAAATAAAGTCATTTTCGTAACAGCACGGGCTTGGTCCAGAAAAATGCAAATATCCCTCCCATACCATAATCACTTTGTTATTTTTTCTATGGCTTCATATCAAAAAACCTTAAAACTTTCATAAAGGGCCCAAAAGCTAATTCCTAAAGGATTCTGTGTAGTGATTATATCTTTTCAAGATAAAACAATTTCGGGAGCTTCAAAAACACTTTTCCTTGGTTTAGGCATAACTCTTACTTGGGGTGTTTAGTTTTCACGTGCCATATACCATTTCAAAGAGAAAAATGAGATCTACAACTTTTATGTTGGACACCTTTTCAAATTCTCAGTTGAAAATTTAAAAACCGCAACTAGGGTTCCACCTGGTACTGATTAAATTTTAACCCGATAGCTAGAATTCCCTATAAATAGCCATCTCCTCATTTCTCACACCACTCCACTCTTCACTTTCTCTCTCTAGGGTCTCCCTCTCCTTCTACTTCCGTCGCCGGCCACCACCCTCTTCCTCTGTTTCTACTGTAACACCCCGAAAATGGGGGGTACATTTTTCACGATTTAAAATATTATAAGTTAAAGGAATTCAATATATATAATACCAAGTAATTACCCCGGATCATTTAATAACCTATCTCATATATGAAGATATGAGAAGGTATCAGAGCGCTCCTTGGATGATCGGACTCGAGATCGTTACAAGGGAAAAGCGAAAAATTGGATAAAATTTAAAAGTTATCAAAATATATGGAAAAAGGGAAGGAAAGATGCCTCATTGATTAGTTAAACATTAGAAATATGATTTCATAATAATAATATCATTTCTATGATATAGGGGTCCAAAACGAGTAAGAAAATTGAGTAAAGGAGTAAAAATCAAGAAACTGAGAACAGGGAAACTCGCTTGAGCGAGACCCACATGGGTCGCTTGGGCGAGGCCAGCGAGCGTGAGCGAAAATGCTCCAGTGTCTTACCCATGCTCGCTCGCTTAAGCGAGTTGCCACCCAAAGACCATTTCGCTTGAGCGAAAATAGTCCAGAACCATTCTGCCATAATTTCGCTCGAGCGAGGCGAAGCCCGCCTGAGCGAATTACCTCCAGTAGCTCCCACTGATACATAAGCATCTCGCTTGGGTGAGACACCAGTCCACCTGAGCGAATCTTGTCCAAAGACTACTCCACACCACACTCACTTGAGCGAAGGCGAGACCGCTAGAGCGAGGAACATCCAGAATGCACACATCAGGTACAGGGTTGACTCGCCTGAGCTAGATTAGGCCAGAGGCCATATAACTGATACAGGGGATTCTCACTCGAGTGAGAATCCATCTTGCTTAAGCGAGATTATCAGTACATGCACAGAAAACATGAAAATCTTACAACTCCACATACCAAAACCCATACTAAGCAAAATTGATCAAATTCAACACATCACATACATCATCTTAGGCATTTAAAACTTATTCCAATTAATCATACTCAATGATCTCTATTCTAACTCATGAATCATATCATAATTAAGCCTATCACCTTATATACTTTATAAAACTAAGATTCTCATATAATCCTTCATCCATTCATCAAAATTAGAAGTAATTCATATCATATTTATCATTCATACATTAACAAGGTCACTAATGAAAATAAGCCATACACACAAGGGTCTCATTTTTTACATGACCTCCAAAATCATCATTCATCATATCTAATTACAAAATTAAGCATATGTACACCATATACTCTACAAAATGATCATATACCGGCCAAGCCTCACCCACTTCCCTTCCACATTTACCTTCATCAATACTTGACCTCCAAAAGAGTGGGATTTACATCACACCTACATCAAACTTAAAATGGCAACTAGGAGGTGAGTAACATAATCCAAATGTATCAAAGTCATACATTATGATGATATCCATACATGCTCACATATGATACACTTCACAAGAAACATCATTGTTTTATTCACGTACTATATCATTCATAGCAACATATTACATACTCAAGAAATATAACCGCAACACACATATTCAAGTCATTGGTATTCTCAATAACATCATCATACACATAATGTTAGTACCACAATTCTTTCCTCTTTATTTCTCAATCATCCGTCACCACCATAGGCTTTCAACTAGGCATATCTCTGGCTATATGCAAATGCTCTTATAGCTAATGCATACGCACAAGGAATTATTATCAAATGCGGATCCGACTGTAGGAAACAACAACATACTAAATGTGGGACAAGCATAGGTGTGCTACTATGCCCCTACTGCAGTAGAAAAATATGTACACATATATCTCAGTTCATGCATGCTCAACAAGATACTTTTACTGGTACCAAACCGCTCTCGCCCCTATGTAGCACTAGTCACCCCGTGAGTTACGGATCAACATCATGGCCTTACTTGCCAAAGTGCTACGGGCCCCTCCTGAATACACATCGAGAGAGCCGTGTCCCGTCAGACACCGAGGTAACTTGCTTATCACAGAGCCGCCCGCCCGCCCACTGGGCCTGCCACATAGGGTGCCTCATCACCAAACTATAGACAACTTCTTGATTCCTAGAATCACTAGGGGATACAACAATATACCCGTGCACTGGGTTGCCCTCCCACTGGGCCTGGCTAGTGGAACCCCTAACATTCCACATAGACAGCATATGATATGCCATGGATGCAAATGTCAATCAATGCATTCTCACTCTATGCATCCTATCATACCACTACACGTTCAACAATTCACCACAACCACTTAGTGGATTTCGTATACTTATCATTTTTAACCATCACCAATTCTTATTGGATTTCATATAAATCAATAGTTAGTGGCAGTCATTCTTTATCAATTCACACATCATGGGATATTCAACAACATATAAATCAATACAACTATGGTCATCAAGCCATTCACAACAACTCTCATCAACATGAGTTAAGTTTCATCATAAATAACATCCCAAAACACATGCCACATAGCATCAATTTCTCTAAATGCATTTCAATCATATAATCATCGAATCATACATTCAAGCCAAAATAACAATACACAATTATATACAGACATCACTAATGGATGAAATCATGCATTTAGAATAGTTACCCCCTCCTACCTCAAGAGAAGTAGTAATCAACGCGGTCCGATGGTCCTGCCTTGTCAATGGGGTTGTTTCCTACATTATACAATATATCACACAATTATTTTCTATTCAACCACTAAGACTTAATGCTCATAGTTATTTACTTGGTGTTTATAACACTTTAAATTCCTAAGCCTCATTTATTCCATTAATTCCACTATAACGATTATGGGTTAGGTGCCTCTATTCATTATTATGCATTTTTAATGTCAAACCCATTAATGGATTCCCACATTAATGGTTCCTAACAACCATCATTAATCATCAAACTTCATTAATGGTCATCCACCATCAATAACATTGCTTTACCTCATTAATAACATTTATCTAACACAATAAATGCTTCTCTACACATATTTTACATTTTCCCAAATCATAGGGTTAAGGTTTCACTAGAACCCCGACAATCATTATCAATGCCTATCATTTTCCATCATCTTTCTTGCCATATACACACACTCATAAATACCCACTTATAACTCTCATTAATGTCACCCCACCATAGAGTTTCACACATTAGTAGCTTCCCAATACTCACCAATATAAATTTAATACTCTCCCAACAACCCAACACTATAGCCTAAGGCTTAGAATACCAAAAAGATGAAGTACCTCATGCTCCAAGAAAACCCAAGCCCTAGTACCACCATGAAAATAGAAGAAAAGGGAGAGGGTTTCCACGCCCAAGCACCTCCCAAAGTGAAAAGGAAGAAGCCAAATTGATTGGGTATGGGAGGAGGCTCACAAATTTGATGAGTTTTGTGGGGGAAGAAGAGAAATGAAGAGGTTTATGTGAGGGGGAAGGGAAGTGACGAAAATAAGGGGGAAAAGGGGGAGTAGAGTTGCAACTTGAATAAAAGAGGGAGAGAATGGATTTTTGTATTTTAATTGGACCCTTCACATAAACTTCTATGTTTTAAATCATGTGATATCCCGGCGTTGTTGAGGGCGGGGAGTGATCACCGGTGCATGGGCACGAATAAGGAGCGGCTCCTGGCAGGCTTCCAGCGGGGAATGTGACATCCTGGGCACTATTGAGGGCGGGGAGTAACCGCCGGTGCATAGGCACGGACAAGGAGCGGCTCCTGGTAGGCTTCCAGTGAGAGGGACGCATGAACGAACCGAATACATATCAGAATAAGAGGGATCCAAAGACTGTATAGGTATGGGACTATATAGTCAAGGATAGCTTAAAGGAATGAATTCGTACTACCTATACCAACAAATGCATTAGCCTTTTCGGTGGCCCATCACTTAAGTACTCTAAAGTTAAAGTAATTCTAGGATGGGTGACCTCCTGGGAAGTTCTCGAGAAGTGTGTGATTAAGGACAAAACACACTGAAAAGGTCTCGTGTTGGTTTGTGGGGAGAGTCGTTCATTCCAGAAAAGCGGCCGGGGCGTTAGTGGTATCAGAGCCTAGCCTCTCCTAGTACGGTATGGTTCAAGGACGAACTAGGCGAAAGCTGGTGGGCATGTGACATCCTGGCGCTGTTGAGGGCGGGGAGTGATCTTCGGTGCATTGGCACGGACAAGGAGCGGCTCCTAACAGGCTTCTAGCGGAGAATGTGACATCCTGGGAACTGTTAAGGGTGGGGAATGATCGCCGGTGCATAGGCACGGACAAGGAGCGGCTCCTGGCAGGCTTCCAGTGGGAGGGACGCATGAACGAACCAAATACATACCAGAATGAGAGGGATCCAAAGACTGTATAGGTATAGGACTATACAGTCGAGGATAGCTTAAAGGAATGAATTCATACTACCTATACCAACAAATGCATTAGCCTTTTCGGTGGCCCATCACTTAAAGACTCCAAAGTTAAGCGTGCTTAACTTAGAGTAATTCTGGGATGGGTGACCTCCTGGGAAGTTCTCGGGAAATGTGTGATTAAGGACAAAGCACACTGAAAAGGTCTCGTGTGGGTTTGTGGGGAGAGTCGTTCATTTCAAAAAAGCGGTGGGGGCGTTACAGTGGTATCAGAGCCTAGCCTCTCCTAGTACGGTATGGTTCGGGGACAAACCAGGCGGAAGCTGGTGGGCATGTGACATCCTGCGCTGTTGAGGGTGAGAAGTGATCGTTGGTGCATGGGCACGGATAAGGAGCGGCTCCTGGCAGGCGTGGGAGGGACGCATGAACGAACCGAATATATACCAGAATGAGAGGGATCCAAAGACTGTATAGGTATGGGACTATACAGTCGAGGATAGCTTAAAGGAATGAATTTGTACTACCTATACTAACAAATGCATTAGCCTTTTTGGTGGCCCATCACTTAAGGACTCCAAAGTTAAGCGTGCTTAACTTAGAGTAATTCTGGGATGGGTAACCTCTTGGGAAGTTCTCGGGAAGTGTGTGATTAAGGACAAAGCACACTGAAAAGGTCTCGTGTTGGTTTGTGGGGAGAGTCATTCATTCTAGTGAAGCGGCCAGGGCGTTACATCTACCATGAAACCCTCACTTATCTTTGCCATTTTCCTTCCTCCACCTTTCTCTCCACCCAAAGACATCTACACCTCCTAAAAACCACCCTCCACCACTCAAAAACAGCCACCACGCCATCTTTCTCTCCCTCTATTTGATCTTTTTCACGTCATCATAATTAGACACTGATCGTCGTGTAGATTCCAACGACGCCGTCGGATCATCGATTGGAGCTACAGGTTGAAGATGAGTTTCTGCCCTTTTGTCTAGTACCTGAGAAGCGAGACCTTAGGTAAAGGGGTATATCCTTAGGTATCCTAGGGGTGAACCGCGTGTTCGGACAAGTTAAGGACCCTTTGGGTCTTACCTTTCCAAGGGCAGGTTTAGGAAAAATCTCTTAAAGTAAGTTATTTAAATCTTATTAATATTTTATTCTTGTGTATGTGATTAATTGGTTGTGTTTAATTGCTGCTAACTTTGGTAACTAAGTAGATATCCCGGACTGTAAAAACACTAAAAAGGACACTGGGTGTCGATATGAATTCTGGTTAATAAATTTTGAAAAAATATGATAAATGGGGATATAAGGATGGGTGGGCATGTGGTCTTTTATCTTGTTATTCGTTATGCCTAAATGTATGTAGTAATTTTGAAGTGTGATTTATCATTCCTGCTGTTATATTTGTCCTCAATCGTGTTAGTACCAAATTTTTACGACACACGACAACTATAAAATGAATTAAATTTCTACTACTTAAAATGATAAAATAAAATGATCACGTCATCGTTATGATTATTACAAATGTTATTATTGTTATTATTATTATTATTATGGTTACTATTATTATTGTTATAACCGTGATTATTATTATCATCATTAATATTATCATTATTATTATTATTATTATCATTATCATTATCATTATTAATATTATTACTATTATCATTGTTGTTGTTGTTGTTATTATTATTATTATTATAATCATTATCAGTATTATTACTCTTATTATCATCATCATCATCATCATCATCATCATTGGTGTTATTACTCCACCACTTTAAATATAATTATCGCTGTTAGTAGAAATATTAACACTAATATTATTCCATCACTTTAAAAACTAATCATAGATGTTTCAATAAAATATCTTTCCATTACTCAAATTTGACCTAAACCATTTATTTACTCAAACAACATTCATTAATTATAAAGTAGATATACGCTCATCACCATTTAAAGAGATAATTATTAAGCCAAAATACAACTTGTATATTTCTTAAATAAAATAGAAATACGTTATAAAATCTGAAAAATAGGTGGGACCTAACAAGTTGAGGACAAATATTATGAAATAGGGAACACATAGAAACATAGGGGTCAAAGTAATGATAAGATTAAAATAATGCATATTGCATCATGAACATGTTTTTGGAAGGATTAAAACTAGAACATACAGTAAGGGTACGTTGGAGAGCACAAACGTTCGATCCCCGAAGAAGATCTTGGGAGTATAACCAGGTCAGGCCTCTAATGGTTCAGATTTGTGCCTGAGACTGGATAGTCTGTGGCAAGCCTGGTGTAGTTTAACTAAAGACGGAGTGTAACTATGATCGTGTAGATTCAAGCCCCATGATGATTGTGAATGATAAAATGAATTGGATCCATGATGATTAGGACATGCGAGTCCATGTGTACCCAGTATTGTGATGTGATGTTGGGGGACATAGTGAGCTCTGATCGCTCTAGTATGGAAATGTTATGCCCAGTACGGACTGAGCAGGACAATTCTGTTGGCTAATAATAAGATCCTACAGTAGACGTACTATGGAAGTATCCTACAGTAGACGTACTGTAGATGATATGATTATGAATAATGAGATAATAATGATGGATTGAGTTCTTGGGCCCATATGCATCATGAGACCTAAACTTTTAGATAACTCATAACGAACCTAACTCATGTATATCATGATGACATTGTCTGTTGTATGTTGTGATTGCATTGTCTGTTTCCTATATTAATTATCTGTCAGCTGATGTCACCTTTAGCGGTAACCCTCAGGAACTGAGTGTATACTCACCCCTTAATGCTTAATATTACATAAGGACAAGGGAATTATAAGTTAGACCACGAAGGCCAGCAGTGAGTTAGACTCGGTTGGTGATAGCAAGAACCCTCAACCTTAGAGACCAGATATAATGTAGGATATGTTAATATGTATAACTAATTAAACAATAGACAATGGATGACTGTATGTATAAGGGAGTCTGTGCACCCTGTTCTGTTAAGAGTACAATCACTTACAGTTTATGAATAGTTATGTAAACTATTTAATACTTGCTTCCAATGATCTTCAATCATTTTCCTTGTACAAAAAAAATTTCCTTACTTTTTATAAAAACTTTTAACCTCTTAGTTAAGCAGGATGACTAAGTTTGAGGGATTGTCCTAGTTAACCGAGGGTGTTGCAAAATGGGCTCTTGCGTGCAATACAGTGGGAAGGCAGGGTGATCATCCGGATGTGAAGAAAATAGAATCTCATACATGTAGGTGAAATCCAACTCACTAGGGTTCATATGAGAGTGGAAAAACCTCTGATCAAGAGAGCAATACATGAACTCTACGTTTTGTGCCAAGGCTAAACCATTGAAAGCTTTACCCTCCCACAAACGCGTAATAAAGTCATCGCTCTGTAGGGAGGAAGGCATGGCCAAAACGTCCTCCCTAACCCATGAATAAAAAGTCATGGAAAAAGAAGCCATTGTCCACAATAAATAGAAATAGGGTGACGGAGGTAGGGATGTCAAAGCGGGTCGAGCCTGGCAGGCCGGCCTGCCAACCCGCCTAAAACAGGGCAGGGTGAGTTGACAAAATTTAATCCGTAGTGGGTTCAAAATTGACCCGTCCGCCCTGTATATTTGTAGGTTTTTGACAGGGCGGGGCCGGTTGACCCGACTGCTCATATAATATTTTATTTTAAAAAATAATAATATAATATTAATAATATCTTATAAAAAATTTTCTAATTTTTTCATTGCATACTTTGATTAGTGTTTGAGTTAGATATATTAATATAATTATATTCAAATTTTTATTTTAGTTGTATACTAATTTATTTTTTAATTTAATTAACTTGTTCTAATTATAAATAATATGTTAATTAATTTTATTAATTTCTATTAATTTATATTTTAAGCGGACCAACCATTAACAAACCTTCAATCAAAAATATTTTTTTTCAAATACTAAAAAGAATTTTAATTTTAAGCGGACCCGACTGCCAACCCGCCTCACCACGCCTCACCCCGCCATCAAAACGAGGTGAGCCAGAAATTCCAACCCACCTCCGGTAGGGGGCCAATATAACACCTTAAATTTTAAAATAAAGGATTAATTAAGGAGATAAATACTAAATAATTATATTTGGGTTATTTAATGTTCCAAAATATTAAGAATAAATAAATTAAGATTTTTGGGATCTGTTTATGATTTATTGGAACCGGGTAAGCTAAAAACGAACCCGGTTGAAATATGGGTGTCGGACCAAGTGTCTCCGATTGAGATGATATTGGTCAGGGCTGTTAAGGATATTATTGGAAATCCGAATATGTGTTCGGAATAATTTTTGGATAAGGTATTGAGCCCAAACAATGATCCTGTTTGTCATAAAACGATGAACTTTTAAATGAAGGATTAAAAATAAAGCCAAATGGCCCATTTCTCCCTTCTTATTCCCGTCAGATTCTTGGTTTTCCCTTAACATGTACTTTACTTCTTCTCCTATACTCTTCTACTTCACTTCTTCTACTTCTCTCATAAAACCCTAAGCAAAAAGGATGGTGGTTCTCTTCTCCTTTCCCATTTCCGTCCTTAAAAGAGCTTAGAGAAGTTTGGAGCTTGGATTCTCACCCTTCTTTTCCCCCATTTTCGTGTGGTTTTCGCTCTCTTGGAAAACTCTCTCATTTCTTCTCTTGAGGTAAGATCTTGCTATTTCTCAAGAGTATGAACTATGGGTTTTGATGTTGGGAAGCTAATTTAATGAGTGTTGTTGGGTTTTAGAGAAACCCTAATCCTAAGATTTGGGAAAAATGCCAAATATGTGTGGAGAAGCATTTATTGTGTTAAATGATTGTTAATTATGAGGTGAAATGGTGTTATTAATGGTGAATGGCCATTAATGAAGCTTAATGATCGTCGGGAACCATTAATATGGGAACCCATTATTGGGTTTGGCATTAAATGTGCATAATAATAAATGCAGATACCTAAACCGTGGTGGTTATGGCAGAATGAATGAAATAAATGGTACTGAAAGTTAAGATGCTGGAAGACATCGACTAACTGAATATGAATGTTAAACCCAGGTGGTTGAATAGAAAATTGATTGTGTGATCTATTGTGATGTAGGAAATAACCCCAGTTTCAAGGTGGAACCATCTGACCATGGTGAATACTACTTCTCTTGAGGTAGGAAGGGCTAACTATTCTAAATGCATGATTTCATCCATTGATGATGTAAAAATATGTGTATATGATTGTGCTCAATGATTGCTTGTATGGATGATGTAGTGATTTCATGATTTGAATGCATTTAGAATGATTGATGTTATGTGGCATGTATTTGGAAGGACGAATGTATTATTAAACTTGTCTGGGCCGGAGTCAACAATCCGGTGTAGGACCAGTCACTAGAGTCAGTAGATGGCTGAGGTTTTAGACCGGCGCTGTATGTATCCAGTACAATTATCTGGTATCCTAATAAGAGGAGACCGATCTTGATGTCTGATGTTTTACCTACTGAGTCAATAATGTATGCAAAACAGATGAAGCGATATCCGTATTCTAGTATTGGTATCAAGACCGGATCAGACATTATGTTGAGTATGTTGATGAAATATATCATGATGGTATGAGACCTTGTTTTGAATTGAAATCAGTGATTTGAAATATCCCAATTATATATGTGTGGATTGATAATTGTGATTGCCACTAACTGCCGATGTGTGTGAGTCTAACGAGGATTGGTAAAGATTAAGAATACTGAAATCCACTAAGTGGTAATTAGGAATGGACAATTGATTGAGTGGCATTTAGGATGCATAGTGTGAGAATGCATTGATTGGCATTTGCATCCATGGTATTGTTAGGAATCCCTAGTGTATGAGCAATGGAAATACAAGGATTCCCATAGGATTTGCAAAGCGCCGTGTTTCAAAGCATAAGACAAACACAAAAAAAAATGCATTTTAGGATTACCTCTTGAAGAATATCGAAGCAATCGTAGCCTCTTCCTTTAGGAGTCCACACGAGTACTCCTATCATAAATGCTACACCTTCCAAATGCTAGTTTGACAACGTGTAGCTTTTGCAACTTTTGCGTATTTTTGTGTCTCTTTTGGGTAGCCGCCTATGAGCATCTTATGCTCTATTTATAGGCTTAGGTTTGACCTAATTTGCATTCTAAAGAGTGGGCTCCTTACTCATTCTAAATGAGTTAGGCTCAATAGTCTTATTTTAGTCCAACTAAAATAAAAAGCTATTTTTTGATGGGCTTACTCTATGTGTGTGATCCTATAGGTAAAATACTCGGTTATATTAATAATAAACTATTTTATTATTAATATAAAATAAGAGCGACATCTAGCAATACATCATTATGTCTGAATATTATTTATTAACAACATAACCTATAAGTGATAATTATTTTATATGTTTGTTCCTTTTGTCACGATATCCTAATTGGGCCGAAGGCATGGTCGTGTCATCCTTGTACGGTCCAATTTATTTTACTTGATATCGGAGTAGACTTTATCTGAATAAATATCCAATATTTATTCTTTCCAGCATGGCCATGCATTTCCTTAGTCTCACTCCATCAAGTGGCCTATAGATATCACTCATGTCACATAGGAGAGACAAATCCCATCTACATCACTCACATCCCTCTGCATAATTTGTACATTGCCTAACCACAACCTTTATAGTCCTCTTATTACAGAAGACGTTTGATTATATTAAAATAATAAACTCCTTATGTAGGAATCGTAGTGACTTCAGGTCAAAGGACTACATATACCATTATCACATTGAGA